>CM066733.1:70006920-71256920 GCA_033961575.1 Aselliscus stoliczkanus
AAAGCCTATAAGGAATCTCTCTGTAGTACTTCTTTTTTTTTTTAAAAGATTTTATTGGGGAATTGGGGGAGGGGAACAGCATTGGGGAATCGGGGAAGGGGAACAGACAAGTTGCTGTCTTTTTGTTCTTCAGTCTAGTTGCAGAGGACATTGCTTCACTGGCCCACGTTGGTATCATCATTGCACTCTTCCTGGATGAGGCAGATTGTTCGCCAGCCGTTGGATGGTCGCTCACCGCAGCTATTGGCAGCTCACGCTGGCTGCCGGCCACTCACTGTAGCCTATGGCAGCCCACTGCAGCAGGGGCTGCAGCCCACACCATCGCCGGGGCTCGCACAGCCTAGCTCCAGGTGGAGCTGTTGTTAGCTGTAGAGGGCAGTGTCACTGGCCCTCATACATGGGATCCGAACCGGGGCTACTGGCATCCCGAAACCAGCTCTTAACCACTGCACCACTCGGCCGGCCCTGTATTACTTCTTAAATAGCATATGAATCTATAATTATTTCAATATAAAAAAGATTAACTTTAAAAACACTCTCCATGTCTGGGTTGCAGCCCATACCAGATAAATTACAATATCTGTAGGTGAGAAACAGGCATTAGAAATCTTAAAGATGCCCAACTGGTTCCAATGGGTATTAAGATTGGGAACCACGGAATGTGGCGTTTCCGAAGCCTCCAAGAAGACACTTAAAAAGAGAAATGGAAAAAAAATTCCTAAAGCTCTGTCTGTAAAGACCTCCTTGCAAAGGGGAACAACACAAAAGCATCTTATAACTTTTTTATTTTTTAGCTGAGCCATCCTGCCACCTGTTGGCCATCCTATATCATTTTGGCCACAGCCCAGCCAATGCGAGGGAGAGACCGTGGCCATTCCTTATTCATCTGGCAGGCTTCCAGCCAACATTCTTAATCACTTTGTTAATGAGAATAATTTATCAAAAAAATTTTTTTAAGTCATTTCATAAATAATCCAATTTCTTCCTCTCCTTCTTCATCCTGATAATCTTTACGAAATCTAGCCTGAGAAGGTGAGTTCTACAAATGCTACTTTTGAGTTATACAAATACCAGAGCCTTCCCAAGATGTTACAAGTGTGTTGTGTTTTAAAATTAACACTCCACCCACACCTGACTTGAATTTCAGTTCCTTTAATATCTACTGCACTTCTTTCCAAGAAATTTGTTGGAGGTACCACTTAAGCTTGCTATAACAATTAACTCTTAAACTGAACTATAAGAAGCAGGGAGAGAGAAAAGGACTGAATTTTTCCTCTCATTAAACTTGGACTCAGTTTCACCTTTACACTGAAACCCATTGTACCATTGAGAGGATTTTTTTAAGTGTTCCTCAATTGCATATTTTCAAGTATTATCATGACCTATTTTTCAGCCTATATTTTCTCTTGGGACTTTTTCTTTTAAATTAAAAACATTGTTTAAAATGCATTATCACAACAACATTAACGTAAGGCAAAAAGGCAGCCTTATCAGACAAGATAACCTGCTTTTCCTCAAAGATGCCATTTTTATTGCATTAAGGGTTGTTTGCTCAAAGAGCTCTGAAGAAGTCACATGGATTGACCCTGTACATCAAGTCCTCTTTATCACAAAGCCAATTTTCTGTTGGATTTTTACACTCCAAGTATCACTGGTACAGTAGTGGCCCCATAGAGACTAATAGAATAGGAAAGGTGGAGCTATCTTTTTTTTTCTTTTTTAGTAGATTAAGGTGGCGACTTTATTTTATTTATAACTGTACTAGGGAACAGTGTGTTTTTCTCAGGACCCATCAGCTCCAAGTCAAGTTGTTGTCCTTCAATCTTAGTTGTTGAGGGCGCAGCTCAGCTCCAGTCGCCATTTTGAATCTAGTTGTGTGTGTGGGGAGGCACAGCCCACCATCCCATGTTGGGGTCGAACTGGCAACCTTGCTGTTACCAGCACGCACTCTAACCAACTGAGCCATCCGGCTGCCCACCAGCAGCTCAGAGGCAACTCAGCTCAAGTGGTTGTCTTCAATCTAGCTGCAGAGGATGCAGCTCACTGGCCCATGTGGGAATCAAACCGGCAATGCTGTTGCTCAGAGCTCACACTCTAACATACTTAGCCACCTGGCTGCCCCAAGATGGAGCTATTTTGAATATTTGTTTTAGTTTTTCTATTTCCAAGAAACCTATTTGGGGGCTGGCCGAGTGGCGCATTGGTTAAGAGCTGGTTTTGGGACGCCAGCGGCCCTGGTTCGGATCCCACATATGAGGCCCAGTGACACTGCCCTCTACAGCTAACAACAGCTCCACCTGGAGCTGGGCTGTGTGAGCCCCGGCGATGGTGTAGGCTGCAGCCCCTGCTACAGTGGGCTGCCATAGGCTACATACAGTGAGTGGCCGGCATTCAGCATGAGCGGCCGGCAGCCAGCGTGAGCTGCCAATAGCCGCGGTGAGCGACCATCCAGAGGCCGGCGACCGATCTGCTGCGTCACCTGAGAAGAGCGCAATGACAATATCAACATGGGCCAGTGAAGCAACGTCCTCTGCAACTAGACTGAAGAACAAAGAGACAGCAACTTGTCTGTTCCCCTTCCCCGATTCCCCAATGTTGTTCCCCTCCCCCAATTCCCCAATTAAAAGAAAAAAAAAAGAAATCTATTTGGGTAACATGATGGTAGACATGTATGCCAGTGGAGGTATGTAAATCCATTTTACCATAGAAAAAATACATAATTTTTTTACTGTTACACAAAACAAGAGTGATGAGTCATTTCATTCAAGACACAGGCTCTTCTGGAATTAAGTATACACAGACACACAGTAGCTCAGTTAAGGACAATCAATGAAAAACAAGCTGAGCACAAAGACTACCTCTCACCCCATGACGTAAAATTTCCATGCAGCAACATCTGAAGGCTTCACAGTCTGGGTGATTTAAATATTAGACTCAGATGCAGAAAAACCACACTTAGACCTGGATCTGTGCAAACACAGTTGTTGCTGAACCAATTCACCCTGCTTCTAATTCACAATTCTCCAGCCCCAACCAAGTACCATCATTTGGTTCTCACAAGACACAAAGCTGTCTTTCCACCAAGGGCTGTTGCTCAAGGTTATCAGCAGTGTGGTTCCCTTGACTCCTTGCTTGCTGACTCCTCTCAGACTCCAGGTTTCCATTAAAATAAAATCCCTTCCCATCCTCCTCACTCTAGAGTCAATTTCTGACTCAGCACCATATTTATTTCTGCGTCCTATTCCAGGGCTTGACGTCTAACATACTTATTTGTGAAATTAATAAATGCTTCCGCCAACTAAGAAAAAGAAGTAGATATCACACCATCCTGTAACAGAATTTTAGTGACTAATAAAAATTGACTATATTTTTAGTTAAACACACACTTATAAGATAATCAAACACAAAGAATGTGATGATTATCTCAAGTCATTCAGGATCAGAGGCTAATTAATACCTCTTGCTCAGGGAAAATTTTAACACTTTGTAAGCGGGCATTTGAGCTATATGACGAGTTTACTCGTTTCCCGCAAAAAATGTGTTAAGCAGGTGCCACACGGAGTAATCTGTGACCCAACCCTGATTTTGTACCCTGTTCCCTCCTCTGAACACTTACATGCATCTGTTATCTGTCCCATTCATCCATTCAATAGGCACCTCTACTGCTTTATGAATCCTATCAACTTCAACTTCTTCAAGTAGATTTTAAGCTCTTGGAGAGCAAAGACCACTCTTTAAATAATAGTAACAAACACTATTATTTCCTATGTGCCAGTCATACTGTTATGTGCTTTCCCATATTAATAATTTATGCAACGAAGTCATGGCTTGAACCGAGGCAGAATGACCTCAAAGCCTGACACAGTCTTTTTTTAAACCTAGATCTGACCTTTCTCAGTTGTTTGCACGGCTTTTGGCAAGTTGTCTCAGTTTCTTCCTCTGTAAAACGGAAATGACATAGTATCTATCTCAGAGTTGTTGTGAATATTAAAGAAAGTTGATACCTGTAAAATGCTTAGAAGGTGGCTGGCACATAACACGTACTCATTAAATGTTCGTTTTTGGACCAGCTGAGTGGCGCTTTGGTTAAGAGGTAGTTTGGGATGCCAGTGGCCCCGGGTTCAGATCCCACATGAGGGCCAGTGACACTGCCCTCTACAGCAAAGATGGTGAACAACATCTCAACCTGGAGCTGGGCTGCTGTGAGTCCCCGGGTCGGCATAGTTGCAGCCCCTGCTGCAGTGGGCTGCCATAGGCTACAGTGAGTGAGTGGCCAGCAGCCAGTGTGACTGGCTGGCAGCTGCTGTGAGTTGTCAAGAGCCACGGTGAGCGGCCATCCAGAGGCCGGCGACCGATCTGCCGCACCCAGGAAGGGCGCAATGATGATACCAACATGGGCCAGTGAAGCAATGTCCTTTACAACTAGACTGAAGAACAAAAGGACAGCAACTTTTGTGTTCCCCTTTCCCGGTTCCCCAACACGTCCCCTCCCCCAATTCCCCAATAAAATCTTTTTTTAAAAAATGTTAGTTTTTGTTATTATTGTTTATAGAAAAGTCCCCAATCCTGGGAAACCTCTCAGTCTCAGTTTTAGCATGAAAAGTCCCATGTTCTTGGCAATACAGACATTGTTACCTTTTTCGTATAAACATTTTTCTATGTAGACCATCGCCCTTTTTTCCCCATTTACTGTTAAGTTTCTTAACCATCCCGGTTTTCTAAGAGCAAACTATTTGAGGTTTAAAAATAACAGACAAGGCTAACCGCCTTCGCTACCTGAATGAAACTAGAGCGTCTAGTGCCCCCTGCTGTCTCTTTATAGGAAAGGCAATCAAATAAGAAAAGATTCCTTGACAATGAATTTTTGCTTATCGAGGTCTAAATAAAAATTGGTATAAATATCTTAAATTTGAAACTAGATTCACGTTTTATCTTTTTTTAAAATTCACCCCCTTGAATTTCAGTTGCTTGCTTTTCTTTTGGAAAAACTGACTTTTCCTTAAAAATCCTTTTCTCATTTGTATTTGCTTTCCTTGAATTTCCATTGGGCTGTTTTACTTCGGGGATTAGAACTAGTTTTGTCTTACTTCCGGTCTTTTTCACTTCCTTAACTATAGGATTTTTTTTTTTTTTTTTGAGGGCAGTATCACTGGCCCTCATATGTGGGACCCGAACCGGGGCTACTAGCTTCCCAAGCCAGCGCTTAACCACCGCGCCCCTCGGCCGGCCCAGTTTCCACTTCCTAGAAACCCTGAGACCCACGCACGGGGGCGAGAGGTTGCAGCGTCAGCAGATACTAGGGGGCATCCCGGCCTCCCCACGGGCTCCGTCCGACTGGAAGTCATCTGGCCGGATCTCCGAGACCCTCTGCAGGCCACTCGGCTCAGCCGCGTTCGAAAAGGACAAATTCCCCTGTATTTACAACGCCCGCTGTGGAGGCTAAAGGGACGCCGGCGCACGGCTGAGTGTCAGGAGGGCTGAGCCAATGAGCATGAGGTTTGGTCGCGAGGGTTCCGCCCCCGACGTGGGCCTTATAAATTCTAAGGGATGCGCTTGCAGAACTGAAAGGGTGCCGGGTGAGGCTGAGCCGGGGTGAGCTTGGCTCTGCTGCGTCCGCCGCAGTGAGCCCAACGGCCAGGTCTTCCCAGTATGTCAGAAGCAGATGAGGGTGAGCAGCCCCTGGAGATGACAGGCGCCGCTGCGAGCGCACACGAGGCTGTCCCCGAAGGCGGGGAGCCAGCAGGGCGCCCAGACTGACCAGAGGACCTGCTGCAGGAACGAGGAGGAGGTGGGGTAGGTGCTCTGGGGCTGGCGGGAGCTGTTGGGTAGACTTCGGCGCCATTCTGGAGGTGCCTGGCGGATAGGGCGGGTGGCCGAGAGGAAGGTGTGCGCTTGGACGTGGAGCGAGCCCGGTCCAAGTTGGGCCGGCTGCGCGTCCCTGCCAAGGCCTCCATCCTCCGCCCTCCCTCGTCCCATCCTCCTCTCCAACTGGAGATGGAGTCACTGACCTCAGGCTCGACCCCAGGACGGCCAAGTTCCTTGAGAGGAATATTTGGGTTCAGGGCAAGACAGACGATAGCACTTGGATAAGAGGGTTGGTTTTTGTTTTTTGTTTTTATAAAAAACAAACTTACAGTGGTACCCAGGGCCTGGTGAGTGAAGGTGCCTGTCCATTCCCCCTCGCTGCCTGTGGGTGCTGTGTCTTAAGTTTTATTAGTGTCCATGTAGAGCTGAGATTTCAGTAAGGAAGTAGTGTGGGTTTGTTAACAGCTTTCAGAGATAGTCTTTGCAGACTAGGGTGGGTGGGTAGGTGTAGACCTCAGCTGTGGATGTTAGCATTATTTGTAATCTTTCCAATGAAAGATTTGGGAGATGCAATTCTTTCTGAACTAATGGATTGCCTGTAAGACATAAGCTCATGGCCTCCTTGTAAGATTTCTCATTGCCATGTGTCTCACCCTACCTACCATTTCAGAAAATTGTTTGTTGTTGGCCTGAGCTGGGATACCAGCAAAAAGGACTCAAAAGACTATTTTACCAAATTTGGAGAGGTCATTGACAGTACTATTCAAATAGGTCCCAACATTGGAAAATCAAGAAGATTGGGGTTTATCCTCTTTAAAAATGCAGCCAGTGTGGAGAAAGTAAGCTGTGTGCTCCATCAAAGGCCCTTGTGTACAGGATTCGCAGTCATCATGATCACAAGGCTTGTCCGAGCTGCATGTGGCCAAGTGCACTGGGGGAAGTCGAGGTTAGGGACTTGATCCTGTAAATATTTAAGTGGGGAGTAAGAAGTATACGGGTTGGAGTGTTCTGGGAAGAGGACAGTGGACATTTATTACTTGTTTACTTGCCTGTTTGGGGCACTGCATTAAACACTTTACATGTCAGGATTAGAAAACATCCAAGGTTGCAATGAGGTAGGTATTATTTAAGTGTCCTTTGACAGAGAAAGAAACTCAGGCCTAAAGAAGATTCAGTAAATAGAAGAGATCACACCGTAAGCAGGGGGTAGAACAGTGAGATCCCAGGCCCAGCAGCCCAGCTTCAGCTTGTGCTCAATCCCTGCTTCCCGACGAAACAGGTCTTAGATTGGAACTGCCAGGGCAGGAAGAAGGGCAGACAGCATGGACAGGGGCTCCAAAGGAACGAGGACTGACTTATATGTGTGGAGGGAAACCCGCCCAATGTCTGGGCTAGAGGAAATTGGGAAGTCAGGCTCAAGTAGAAGGTGGTGTGTTTGGAGGGGATGACATATTTTGTGGTGGAGTCTTGTGGCTCATAAAGGAAGGACTAGACCTGGGTAATGCTGCTAGGAAATGCCTATGAGAATTAGAACCAGAGTTCTTTTTTCAGAGGAAATTGTCCCAGTTTTAGCACTTTAAAGTCCCATTCCTGGAAAACCCCACAGTCCCAGTTTTAATGCAATAAAGTCCCTCAACCTGGGAAATCCCTTCGTTATGGTGTTAGCACTGAAAGTTCCCAAACCTGTTGGTCCTGAGCAAACCTGTATGGTTGGTCCACCTTCTCTTCTGTTGGAACAGGTGCTATACCAGAAGGATTGGATGGCCATAGCATGAACCCCAAAAAAGGCCATGGCTATGAAGAAGGAGCCTGCGAAGAAAATCTTTGTGGGGGATCTGAACCCTGAGGCCACTAAGGAGAAGGAAAGAGAGTACTTTCACAAATTTGGGGAGGTGAGTGCTCCTCAGGGTATAGTTTATGCTCCCCACCACCTGCCTGTGGCTTCTTTTTTCCTTCCTTCCTTGTCTGGCTGGAGTTCTTCTCAGCTAGGCTTCTTTCTCCTCCTCATTTGCTTTGGGTCCCTTCTCTCTGGTGAGTTCCCTTTAGGTCCTGAGTAAGGGGAGGCACCAGTCTTGAGCTTTGCCTGTGTTTCCAGATTGATACCATTGAGTTTTCATTGGATCCAGAGTTTAAGGAAAGACAAGGCTTTTTTTTTTTTTTTATCACCTTTAAAGAAGAGGAACCTGTGAGAAATATCCTGGAGAAGTTCCTCACCATCAATGGCAGCAAGGTCTCCAGCTCCATGTGCCTACATTCCTGACTCTGGACAGCTAGCCCTGGGTTAGTAAGGAACCTAGTAGGAAAACCAGTTATCCCAATTTTAGCATTGAAAGTATCTAGGCAAACCCTTCCCTTGAATGTGGAAGGTCATGAGTGTGAAAATTTGGAAGAAAAGTACAAAACCCGTAATAGTCCAAAAAAAGAGGGCTGAAGGCAATACTGTCTTTAGTGTCACATGGATATGGCATAAATTATACACCTTCTGTAGTTGTTGTTGCCCACTTTCCCCCCGGCCACTGATGTTGGCAACCATAATTTGTGGTTGACAATAATGGTTTATCTTTTCATTGTTGCATCAGTCAGAGTGGTGCAACTTAAGTGTGTGATAATTATGAATATTAATAGATCATCTGTGACTTTGCCTGTGGAGTGGAGTGTTGTGCTTTGTATCAGAATAGTGCTAGTTTCATTTTTTAACATTGACTATTCTGACCAGGTTTTCTAAGAGGTCAGATAATAAAAATGAGAACGATTATAATACCAATGCAAGCATGATCCCATCACCGAAAAAGAAGGCTAAATGACTGTGTTATTTTAGTGACAGATGGAAAGACACATACAACTGGATTAGGGAGGTAAATCATGCAAACAGAGCACACTGCATTGCACAGTATGCACAAAAGAATTTGGGGTTGGCCATGGTGAGGAAGGGGATGTGAAAGCACATATGGAGACCGTATCTCAAGTCCAGGATGAGAGAGGCAAGTGCCTCTAAACCAGTCAAAAGTGTTTTCATGTCCCAAAAAGACACCAGTGTTTGGTCAAAAATAGCAGCTGCTGAATTAGCCTGGGCATACCACAAGAACAAACATGCATTATCGTATTGTTCCCTCGATACGATTGTTCTATGAGACTGAATAAAGTTATGTTTCCTGATTCGGAAGTTGCAACTAAAGTATCCTGTTGGCGAACAAAAGGAGAAATTTTGATCACAGATGTATAGGTCCCTTATAGCAGCGAGCTGATTCTGTCATTTCTTACCAACAATCATGTTTTCATATCAATTTCAAGCGATGAGCTGAATCATGGCAACAAAAACCTGTTCCCGCTAGCCTTAGGTACTTTGACTTGAAAGATGGAGTTTCAAATCGCCTTCTTGATTTCTATGAGGATTGCAGTGAAACTGCTGAAATCATAAAACAAAAGATGGTTCGTATTTTGTCCAAATATATACTAGACTTAGCTCGTCTATCTGCATTTTCATCAGACAGTGCAAATGCAAGTTTTGGCAAATTCCTTTCAGTCTATGAACTTAACAAAGGAAATGAAAAGGTCTTACCAATTCAGTGTCCTGCCCTCCTTGTATACAACACTGCCAAAAAGAGTTGTAATTTGCTTAAATGGGATATTGAAACTTTCATAATGAAAGTTTTTGGTTGCTTTTCAGTTTCCTGAAAATGTGCAGAAGCACCTACTGAGATTTTTGACTTTACAGAAATGGAAGGAGATCACCTCTTTGGACCTGTGCCTACAAGATGGATGTCGTTGCTCCCAGCCATACAAAGGATGCTAAAATGTTGGCACCCATAAAAATCCTATTTTCAAAGTGTGGGACAGGAAGAATGTCCTTCTTTGATATGGAAATATATTGAGGGCAAGAGTGGAGAAAAGGATGACAGTAAAACAGAAGTTTATATGCTGTTTCTCCAGAACAGTTTGATGATCTTTGAAGAGGCCATAAAGAACCTAGAAAAGGAGGAACTGACCGCACCTGAGCTGTTCGATATTATTTATAGGTTGAGACAAAAACTCATACAGCAGAAAAATGATTTCCTTTTTTGGAAATAAGACTGCTTCAGAACTAAAAAAACAATGTCACCAGAAAAGAGAGCCTAGTTAAGCAGGACTTTCTTAATTTCTCTACTAGGACTGTAATTTATTTGGAATCCGACTTCGATTTCACCAGTTCAAATTAGCTCTGTGCTTTAAAACCATTTTCCCTGAGAAGGAGATGTTTAACTTATGATGACATCCAGAATGCTTCAGGGTGTTTAAAAATGATGGCTATGTTAGACATGGAAAGCCTCTATGATGACTTTATAGATGCTAAGGACCTGATTGACAAAACAACTGGTCCTTGAAAACAAGCCTGTGAATTCTAAGTGGGTGGACATTTTTGCAGACATGCAGACTAATTCCTATGAATCTAAAAACTTGCTGTTGCTAGTAGGTAAAATCTTAAGTATGCCATGTTCAGACACTTTTGTTGAGAAGATCTTTAGCTTAATGTCATCACATTGCTCGGACACTAGGAATCAGTGTAATGTGGGCTTGAGAAGAGCAGTGCTGCAAGTTGGAGTGAATTTTATATTTGACTGTGTTCAGTTTTACCACTACATAAAAGAAAAGGAGGATGTCCTAAAGACTGCTCAGAAAAGTATTATTGGAAAAGGAGACAGAAAGAATAAAAGTATTGTACTGTATCATGGGACAGAAAGAAACATGTCATTTTGTTTTTTTAATTAAATGTAGGAAATATCTAATTAGTTCTATCATTTTTATAGTCTCCTTTTAAAGTCTTATATATCTTATTTTGATTTATATATTTGTATTCACGATATTCATAGCATATTAGTACAGCAGTATGTGTCTAATTTAGAAATAAACATTACACATATATTGGGATGCTTGTTCAAAATTTCTTTTACTGATGAACAGGCCTAAATGATAAGTCACCAGGTGAGATCTGGAAGGAAAGAAGAATCAAGGACCTGAAGCAGGCTGTGTTTGTCTATTTGTTTAAAAATTAGTAAGTCTCTTGTGACTTTGGTTTTTATGACTCAATCTCCCAAAGCCGGGGTACCCCTGGACGAACTGATACAAACTAAATTTCAGGAACCACAGGACACTCACTGAAGTATAAACATCCTGTGAGGTCCTGCCTGAGCAGCCAGTCAGGCTCTCTCAACCTTGCTCTTGCTTTCTCGTACATACAACTTACGAAAAACCTGCATTACTATAAATTGGGAATGCTCCATATCCAGATGGACCTGAGAATGGAAATCAGGACATCTGAGAACTTGGATCGGAAAAAGAAATTTCTACTTTTCATCAACCTCTAAGTAAAATTTAGCATTTCTTTTCTTTAGGAAAATAGGCAGCAAACCACAGTAGTATTAGTACCTGTGCCTGTCATCACCAGAAATCAGATATTCACATGTTATAAATACCTCAAACTATTGTTTATGTGCACCACTACTTGGAAATTATGGTAATTTTAAACCCACTCCTAGATCTTGTAACTTAATAAAGGAGCACATCTATTGTATCACAGATTTAAATGTTTAATATTTTGATAACTGCATTTCAATAAAATTGGTTTCCTTTGGCAATCCTTTGAATTTTACCTTGCGCATTTCTCCAGACTACCAAAGGGGGTGATGGCACATTGCAAGTTAAGTGTCTCTGCTGTGGATCACGAATAGAAAGCTTTACAAATAAGTAGAGGGAAATAGGTTTTGCTGCATCCTCACCTCATGCTATAACCTTACCAGTAGCTGGAGTAGATGGCAGTTGATGGCACATCCATTGAGAGGACAATGGCCCCATGGGCTAAGAACTTTGTTCCCACATGTCCAAGAGTATAGAATTTCCATAACATACAAAGAGTTGTTCTTCTGGGTTTAGGTGAAACATGCCTTGAGTGGGAATATCATGAGGCTATTTCTAGCTTCTAATATATCAGTGACAGGAGTAGAGGGGAACTCAGAGAGCATCATTTTATAAATCCAGGCACTGAGGTCCAGGGGCAAGTTACTTACCGGGGTTCACATCAGTTAAAGACACTGATGCGTTTCCAAGATAGTTTTCGTTTTATTCTGAATAGGCAAAGTGTCCTAAGGAGTCTGAAGAGGGAGAGGGAACAGGGTGGGGAAAGCCTGGGATATAAGGGGATGGAAAGGAGTGCTGGGAGAACTCAGCCAGATTTCAGGATACCACTCCCTCTAATCCATATTCCAGTGCCTGCCATGAGCTCTCCTGTGAATCTTCAGGAATCTTAACTCCCTAGTACCAACACAGGCTTCTCCTAATTAGTCACATTACTTCTCATAAGCACTTTTAAGTACATGGAATAGATTAAGCATACAAATTACATAGAATTTAATGTATATTCTCAGGTATTATTATTATTTTAAGAAATGCTATTATTCACAACCCCACAGCCCCTAGAGCTGCTTAATGACTCCTAGATGGATTATTATGTAAGAAAGCAGCCTCGAAGTGAGTGAGGTGAGTTGTTACTGGGAGGTATAATTCCAAGTCAAGTCTCTTTCTGGGAACGGATTATCTTGGGACTAGAAAGATTTACAGTGCCTTCCAATTCTGGCACTCTATACCTTTCCCTTCAGATAATTAGCCCATCAAATCCTGGGCTTGGAGTATAAAACAAGGATTGATCTCCCTGCCACATCTAGATGATCCCATAGATAATGCGGTTGTAATGAAGGGTGCTCGAGCTTTGAAAACAGACACACTTGGGCTCTGATCTTTGCACCCCACGGAGACTTCAGCTCCCTCCGCTGAAAATATGGACAACCTGCTGGACAATATGTAAAAGACCCGGGTTGCTGTAGACACAAATATCCATTGGAATAAGCTTCAGGGTTGAAAATCTCGCGTTCTGAGATTACTGCTACTCCCAGACCCACTCCCCCCGAATGCTTGTTAGTTCCACTCCGACAGGCAGGAGGCAGCAGACCCCAGCCTCCAGCTCACGGCCAGGGCCCAGAGCGGGGCCAACAGAATCAGTGGCCGATGCGGCCGCTGCCTGTTCTGTTACATCAGCGCCTGCACTCCAGGTGGCCTAGCGGATAGGCAGCCTCCCCTCCGCGGGGCGGGCCTGCAAGAGGCAACCTTGAACCCGAAGAAGGTATGGTCGAAGCGCATGCGCGCAGGAAGGAAGGCGCGGTCCGGAACCAGCGGTCCCTGCAGGCTGCGTGGAAAGTGGGGCGCAGAGTCGGAAGTCGCTGGCGACGCGGATCGCTTGCAGTCTTCAGGTTCGAAGTTTACCCGCAGCTTGCTCCCGACTTTGTTTTCAGCCGCAAGGAGGGCTCGGGGGTACAGGTGAGTTGTACACCTCACAGTCGAGACCTTCTTGTACTGAATTTTCTTGCACAGGCGCAGAAATAAGCAGCCATACGGAGGACCTTGGTAGGTTTTTTGCAGGAGATGGAGTCTGGTCTCCCAGGGGTCGCTTCGCTGGTCCTCCGGGGAATTTCCCAAATGTCTTCCATCTCTCGAATCTTCACCTGCCCTTCCTCCTACCTTCCTGTAGCTGGGGAGAGTTGGGGCCCTTGGATCATTGCAAAAATGCTTGGCAGGCTTTTAACCTTTCTAGCGCTGCCCAGACTTTCACTCAAAAATGTGTTTTGAGCCTCAGGGAGTTCAGTGGTAGGTAATTGTTGATGCCCAACATGTGAAAATGTTTTTTTTAAATAGTAGCTTACGGAAAATCTTTTAATGGGTTCCCCAAGTTTTGGAGGGCTAGGGTCAAGGCAGGGCCCTGTCACCTCGTTTTGTACACGATACAAGAAGTCATTTTGCTGCATTGCACCTAAGATGCTTTCTGGCCTTTCTAAGTGCTGAGCATCGATCTCGTTTGCGATGGGAGCATGTGATGCGTCCCACATCGGCTGCACCCCTATCCCTTTCATGTTAACTCAGCCTCTTACTTTTCATGTTTGCTTCTGGCTGGGTCATACAGTCCTGCCATGGAAAAGGAGCAAGAGAGGTGGTTGATTTTTGTCTGAATTTTCTGAGTACAGAAACTTCTTGTTGCAACTGAGAATAAATTGATGTTGCCTCCTTCGAACAACACAGTTCACTGAGGAGATGAATGAAGGGGATTGGCGGTGTCCTGGCATTACAGCCATACCAGGGGTACGTCAATCACAGAGTATCTTCAGACAGAAATTGTTCCTTGGGTTCACTCACTGATTCATTCGGCAAGTCTTTACTAAGCACGTGCCTTATGCATGCCAATGAGCTTGGTGCTGTGAGGACAAAGATGAATTGAACCTGAGCTTTGCCTTCAAGGAGCTTGAGTGGCTGATAGGAGAGATAAGCCCAACATAACTAACTCTGCCCAATAGAAGAGGGTAGGGCCCTAAGAGAGCATCAGAGAAAGAGCTGGGAGGCTTGGAGGAGGGAGAAGAATTAGTTGTTTGCACCCAGAGTTTGGCTTAAGAAAAAAATTTGGCCCCCAACTTACTATCTAATGTTGAGTGATCTCTCTCATAAGCTTCCGATTTGTATATATGTGGGTGCTTTCCTGCCTGTGTGTCAAGCATCTCAGACTAAATATTGTCATCGTTTCTGGTCATCTCCTTCCTCCCCTCACTATACACCTACTGCTGTTCCAGTGTTCCTTCTTTCAGGGAATAGCATCAAGGCTCCCCTGCTCCCCCCCCCACCCCGCACCTCTCCTACTGGTCCAAGCCAGAGACCTGACTCTCTTGACTCATCCCTCCCCATCCCTAGCCAATCCAGGTTTATTGGTTCTACCTCTTGAATCTCTCTACCTCTCTCTACCCTTGTTGCCGTTTCTCCAGGCCAGGCTACCATCATCTCTTGCTTAGCTTACTGCAGCAGCCTTTTAGCTTATCTCCAATCCTCACTTCAACGCATCTCCCACTACTGCAGCCAGGAAGTGCTTGCTGGAATTGAACTCTGCTTACAAGTCTCCCTTCATTCATTTTTCACTGCTCTTCGGACAGAAATCCGACTCCCTTCCATGAGGAGTCCAGTCCTGTCTTTCTCACCAGCCTCATCTCTGCAACCCACTTGAACTTCTTTCCATTGAAAACATGTCATGTTTTCTCTTGCCTCTAGGCTTTGCTCATGTTCTCCCTCTGCCTACACGATGCCCTTCCTTGCCACCCTCTTTACTTGGCTTACTCCTACTCCCCCCAAGGTCCCAGATGGGACCCTGCTTCCTCTAGGAATCTTTCCTCAGGCTCCCAAGCCTCATTAGTTGCCCATGCCTCTCCTCTTAAGGCTCATTCATGTATCCACCTCCTCCGTTATGTTGTACTGTAAGTCTTGGAAGACCAGGGTCTTGTCTGAGAGCATTTTCATTGCTTCCTACTGCCTTACACAAAGAAAATGCTTAATAAATAGTTATTAAATGGAATTCAGTATATATAAGTTGTAATATTATGGTTTGATTCATTGAATGCCTGAATCCTAAATCCACCCTACCTCAGCTGGTGGCATCAGGTTTGAAGCCAAGCATACATTGTGGAATATGGTCAACTCTTTGAGAAAGACGGTAGGACCGAGCCTGAGATGCTTATAGGGCTGAAGATGGTCTTCTATCTGGTGAGATGGAAAACAGTGCAGTGTGCTCACCACTTTAAGCAATGAGACCAAGCAGAAGCGATTAATCCACAATTTTAAAACTCTGAAGAACATTAATTTCATTTGCATATTCACTTCTTTTCAGCCAGCTAACTCAGTTATGAAAGTTATTGCTCTTATTGCTAGTGATTAGGATTGACACTTCTCTGAGTCTGAAATCTTGGTTCTGCTGTGTGACCTCAGAGGTGTTGCTTACCTTCTCTGTGCCTCAGTCTCCTCATCTGGAAAATGGGGATATTGATAGCAATTCTCTCATACGGTGGTGGTAATAATTAAATGTGTTGATACATGTAAGGCCTTATAATGATGCTTAGCACATGGTAATTGCTCAAAAAGATCATCCTCATTATTGTTATTTATCCATCAATCAGTCAACAGTGGATTTTGAACTTGTGTCCTCCCTACACATTCAGTCCCATTGGGCCATTTCTTGGGCACAGATGAGCTCCCCTGTTTTAATTCTTCCCACAGATGTTGAGGGGTTTTCAGTGTTGCCTCCTTTTCAGTACCGTCATCTCCTCCTGTGCCTGGGCTCTCTCCGCCAAGATCCTTCCTCACAGTAAGTTCTAGCTTATTCTCTGAGATAGGCTCAAAACCCTTTTCCCGTTTTTCTGGGTCAGTTTGTTACCAGTTGCTACAGGAAATAAAAGACCAGGTTAACGTAAATGGTGAGCAGTGAGAAAACTGTGAAAATGCAAAGAAATTTCATACATTATTCCTCATATATACAAAGATAATTATTTTGCCAATGAAGGGAATATAGATGTAAAAAAGTTAAGATCTGAAAGTACCATAAGGACTCTTAGAATTTAAAAAGCTACAAGGATCTTTATAGTTCATCTCATCTAATCCCCTCACTTTGGGGGGATTTGGCCCTAAGAACGGGCTGTGATCCAAGGACCAACAGCCGCTAGTAACCAGTGTCCATGTCTCCAGCTTGTAGCTGGCACACTGACTCCCCCATCTGAGAAAATCGTGGGCAAGACTTCAGTGGGACTTCTCACCCCTGGAGGTATGTTTCAACTGCTGTTAGTGTGATGCAGAATAGGGTATCATTGCCATTCGATTAACTTCGTGCCAGGGCTTCATTATATTCGTTAGTGATTTACTGTTGATTAAGTGTAGATGTCTCAGCCCCCACAGAAGAGCTATCGTAACAGCCAGGGTCAAAGCAGATGTCTAAAGTGAATCTGGTTCAGTCAATCAGCAAGCATCCATATTAGCCCTTTTCTGTTCTTTGTGTGAGGAGGATGGGGGGATGAATATCTGTAAAAAATATGAAAGAATTATAAGATGGAGTTGCTAAAGTCATGGAATTTAGAGAAAGAAGAGCAGCTTTCTCCAGACCAGCCGGGTGGTACAGGCTGGAGTGGCCGAGGATGTCGGGAGGTAGTTAAGAGGGGGAAGAAGGTTCAGAGGGGAGCAGGGTATAGAAGGTGGTTGGGGTTTGTAGGTGAGGAGAGGGGGAAGAGAAGTGAAGATTGTGGTGGTGTCTCCAGTGAAGAGGCCTGGCTCACCACAGCGGAAATCTTACTTGGGGAAGTGGAAAGAAAGAAACATCTGAGGGTACAACAGGCCTTGAAGAGGAAAAAAAGGAGAATCAGCTTGAGGTATCCCCCTGAGTGTGCTTAAGAGTTATGAATGTGGGAGGACAGTGGTTGAGTGTTGGGAGAGAGAAGATCTAGCTTCCCTTTTTTTTTTTTAGTAGACGAGAGAAATAAATTTCTAGAATTCTGTATAATGCATTGTCACTTTTGTATACATTTGCTCCCTCAAACTCTCTTTATTTTGTAAAATGTGCCCCTTCCCGCTTCCTTTAGAATTGCTACCTCGCCAATGGACCTTGTTGGCTTTGGTTATGCAGCTTTTGTGACATTCGGAAGTATTTGGGGATATAAGCGGAGAGGTAAGCCCAAATCAGATTTTTCATGAAAATGACTTGGTGGTGTTGGTGGTTGTGCTGTGATTAACTGTAAGCAGGGTCTGTGAGCAGGATGAGAAAGGATTTGTGGAAGGAAGGGGTTACATAGGGCTGGGCATGGCAGAGCATTCCAACCTGGGGTTCTCCATCTTGCTTAACTACAGAATTCTAATTTCACCTGTCATGATCAGTTGCATAGTTAATTGATTTAACCTTCTCCGGGCTACTCGCTTATTATTAAATGAGGCAATTTTTTTGTTTACATAGTCATAGTGTCAAAAACCTGAATTATGTTGACATCATGTGTTGGAAAGGAAAGCTTGTTAAATATGTCAATATATCTGCGGTTGTGTCTCCATCTCTGTCCAAAAGAAAAAGACAAAAACCCAGCCCAGTTGATAAAGTGTTTTCATGGAAAACAACGTTTTATATTTTACTTTGTTTTAAGGTAGAAACCTGTATAGTCATGGGGTCTGATATTTCTCTTGTATTTGTATTTTGAAAATGAAGTATATTTCAAATATTTGTGACATTAGTGGACTTGAGTTTGAGTGAAAAAAAAAAAACAGGTCTACGCAGTTATCAGAGTTACTTCCTTCTTTAGAGATTGCTAAGGAGGTCAAGCGCATTTCCAGGGGCTGAGGGGCTGGCAGATTTGAATAGGTTCTCTTCTAAGATCCCTGAGAGCCTGTAATCACCTTAGATTTTTGTTTGATCTTATTGTTTCTCAATATGTGTAACATTGGGGATGTATATTTGTTGGGGAAAAAACGATGGCACCAAAGTAAGATTTTTATACAACCGTTCTCAAAAGTTGATGTTTCATCATCTACTTTAAAGGGGGCCCAGTGTAAAATCCTGATAGGATTGTTACTGAGAACTTTTTCATTGTCAAAGACATGTCTAAATAACCTGTATTACAGAACAGGAAAGAACATCTAGACGTTTTTGCCTGCCTTTTAGAGGGGTGAGATGAAGAGGAAAGGGGATTGGTATGGGGGTGGGGAGAAGGAGAGAGAGAGAGAAAATTGGAGTCGGGGAAAAGGAAAGGGATAGGGCTTACTTTACTATTCTAACCCAATTCTCTTCAGGAACAAATGAAATCACATTTTCTGTAAGCTCACTGATTTCAGGGGCTTGTTCCCCAGCTGTACAATATTGTTCCTTGGCCTCCTGCAAGAGTTCTCCACTGAGTGGTCCTGGAAGCCCCTGGGAGTATTAACAAGCCCATTCTCATAGCATAATTGGGTTAAGAGCACAGGCCACAGAATCTCACAGGCCCAAATTCTGTTCTTGACACTACCGTTACTAGCTCTGATGCTCATGCGAGTTGTTTTAACTTCTGGGCCTCAATTCCTCATTTGTAAATTAATCTGTTAGGGTTAAATAGAATACTCTCCTTAGCCATATCCTTATCTGACTTCTGCTTGATCATGACCCATAATAAGGAGTACCCAGGCATGCATTTTGTCAGTACTTATCTAGGGCTGCCTGTATACCTGGCACTGTTTTGGGCCCTGGGAAAACAGCAGTTAGCAAAAAGACATGGTGCAAACAGCAGCGAGCAAAAAGATGAGTGGTGGAGACTGACATTAAATACATGAATAGGTATCTGAATATATGATGATGATGACCAATGGGAGACTGTAGTGGGGGCCCTCATTGAGAATGATGGGTCAGAGAAGGCATCTCTGAGAAAACTAACACTTCAGGCACCATCCAAAGGTGAGCTGCAGTTTCCCAGGGGAACAGTGCAGGGAAGGAACAGGCAAGGAACAGCATTGTCTAGAAGTCGTGAGGAATAAAGAGTCTGGCATATTCAGGGAACAAAAGAAGACCAGGGCTGCAACAATAGAGCAAACTTGGGGTTTTCCTAATTGCAGCGGGAAGCACTGAGGGCTTTTAATTAGGGGAGTGACCTGTCCAGATGTATGTATTTTAAAAGATCATATTGCTGTGTTTGGAGAATAGGTTTGGCGGAGGGTTGGGAGGAGCAATGAGGAATTTAATATTTTTTCCAACTGTAGCATTCTAGCCTTTAATACATATTTGACATGGATGATCTTATTAATCCTGTTTTGCAACTGATCAGACTCAGAGAGGCCAAGTGATTTAACCAAAATCCTGCAGGCAGTAAGAATTGGGACTGGAACCTAGGGCATTTGGCTTTTCATTCAGGATGCTAGTGTGTGTGCGTGTGCATGCACGCGCGTGCACACTTATATTGCTGCAATGGTTCTTAACCCTGACTGCAATCTGAATTCCTATGGATATTTAAGAAACAGAGAAATACGTTGACCCTACTCCTAGGGATTCCAAACACTTAAATTCTAAATAGAGTGAGTTCCATGAAGTGAGGATTGTGTGTCTTGTTTAGTGTCACTGGTAGGTAACCCACCGCGCAGTGCACAGAAAGTACTTGGTGTTTGTCACAGTGCCCTGGTATATTGGGTCGATGGGTTCAGGGCAGGCTGGCTGTGTCAGTGCCCTGGTTCTTCCCATTTCTCAATATAGTCACCATTCATCCCTGAACCTTGACATCTTGATGCCAGAAGTTGTATTAATTATTCAGGATAGAACCAGTGCTTGGTTTGCACAGCACTTCTCTCTCTACCCCTATATACTAAAAATAGCTTTGCATCTTTTTTTTTTTTTTAAGAGAGCAGTGTCACTGGCCCTCATGTGGGATCCAAACCAGGGTCGCTGGCGTCCCAAGCCAGCTCTTAACCACCGCGCCACTCAGCCGGCCCCGCTTTGCATCTGATTTTTATCTTTACAACCTCACGGTAAAAAGATGGAGTCATGGAGGATAGGAAAAAAACAAAAAAAACAGAGAGAGAAAGAGGGACATAAATAAGTCCACTGATTGCCCAACATCATGCCCTCAAATATCAAAACCACTACATCAAGGCTGGCTTTCTTTTTTTTTTTTTTGAGGGCAGTGTCACTGGCCCTCATATGTGAGACCGAACCGGGCCGCTGACTTTCCAAGCCAGCGCTTAACCACCGCGCCACTCGGCCGGCCCTCAAGGCAGGCTTTCTTATTTCCTCAGGTGATGCCTAACCCCTGCATTGCTATACATTTGGGATTCCTTGGCCTTCCATTCAGGGTTCAGCACGCAACAGTCATTTTTTAGAAACTATTCATGAATAGGCCTATCATTAGTTTGGCTTTGTCCAGTCACAATGCCCAAGTAGAAATACATTTGAAGTGCATGTATCATATTTGAAGAAATTGCTTTCATTTTGTGATTCTCTTTCTGAGCCCATACTTTTTTTTCCAGGTGGTATTCCATCTTTGATTGCTGGTCTTTTTCTTGGATGTTTAGCTGGTTATGGAGCTTACCGTGTCTCCAATGACAGGCGAGATGTAAAACTGTCACTGTGTAAGTAAGGCATTTTTCCCAGGTATGGAGAGTTGAACCTTGGGGTAGCCCTTTTGATGCCCAATCCTGGGTATACTAAAGATACATAGTCAGATGGCAAGTGGCCGTATACATGTGTCGAGACTGAACACAATTTTTGTTCCTTCCTAGGCAGACCCAGTCAAAAATAATGATATTGCTACCAGGCCTTCCAGTTCAGAAAAATGTTTCTATAAAACTTGTCACTAGAAAAATAAAATGAAAATTAGAAAAAGCAAGGAATTATGCCCAGATTTTCTGTTAACTCTCCTAAATGTATATTAAGTATAGTTTGTGTTGCTGGGAAAACACCTAGAAAGAACCAGCTTTGCATTATTCTATTTAATTCACATATAACTTTTAGCTTCTGCTTTGCCTTAAGACTTAATCAAGACAAGCAAGGTTGACACTTTTATAGTTTTTCCCTTGTTGGGCTTTGTAGGAAAATGTCCACAGAAAAAAAAAAAAAAGGAAGCTTGTATGTGTTTAAAGCCCCCAAGATGTTTGGCTTGCTCGTTTTTGTCTAGCTTGAAAGAGAAATGCAGTGAAGGTTTGGAAAAACTACACCTAGGAAATTTTCTCTATTTAATTCGATTATTATTCCAAGGGCACTGGTGGGGTATTGAGAAAAAAAAGACAAATGAATAGAAAGTGTATCAGTTCTATATTTGAGGGAGAAAAACAGATTTGGTGGGGTTTTTTCTCAATGTAAATTTGGTGTGTTTTTATTCTTAATGTTAATGTAAAAGTTTCTTTTTTTTTCTTTATTGTGAAATTATGTCAGAACATGAAGATATAGATATATAAGACTTTGTAGTCTTATGCATTTAAATAGTATACATGTTTATTATCAATCATTTTGGGTTTTATTATATCAAAATGATTTTTCTTTGAAAGCTGTTCTTAAATTGTAACATCAATGATTTAATCTCTTACTTAAAACTGCCTCGCTCTTTATATTGTGTCAACTCCTAAATGGTTGGTGAGATGCTTCTGAATTTAATATTGTTACTTAGTCTAGTTTTTTGTTTGTTTTTTGTTTTTTGTCTCTAGGCATCAAGTGTCCCAAAATGGAATTCTACAGAATAAAGACAGTCAACCTTCTTCTAAATACTAAAATAGTATTATTTTAGGAATCAGCTCTTACTTTAAAAAGATAGTGATTATTTTCCTCATATTCAGTTAACTAAGCATTTTTTGAGTGTCTCCTGTGGGTCCAGGTACACTGGCCAGCATTGTTGAGGAATGTTGAATAACACACGGTCCTAATCTTCAAGGAGTAGTCTATAAATAGAAATTTAAACTAGAAAAAGACTTTCTTTTGAACATATTTCAAGAATGGATTTTAACATGCTTGTTTACATAAACCTTGTTGATGAGCTAATTCATAAAGTATTTTAATAGAGCACTTCATTTTTTCAAGAAAATACCAACTCAGTTCCTCTACATAATAGTGTTCTATTAGAAAGCTGAAATGAGATCCCTTTCTTTCACAAGCAAGCATTGAAAACATGTTTGAAACTCTGGTTCATGCATGGGTTTGTTTTTTAGTTACAGCGTTCTTCCTGGCCACCATGATGGGTGTGAGGTTTAAGAGATCCAAGAGAGTAATGCCAGCCGGGCTAGTTGCAGGTTTAAGGTAAGAAAAACTATATCGATCTATATTTTCCTCTGCCATCATTTTGAAGTGCTGCATTTTTGGCAAAATGTCGAAGTAACTTTTATTACGATAAGCATGACTGCAAATGAAGTCTGTGTTTGGGATTGATGTGCACGTGAAAATTTCTATTGGATACACTTAGTGTTGCAATAGTATCTGATCACATGTACACACTTAACCTTTTTCAGACAAAAGAATGCAAGCCTCATTTTGCCTCAAGATTTACCCATCTGAGGCAGTGAATGTATTCATTTAAATCTCAGACTCAGTCTCTCTTATTGGACAGAGTGACAATCTGCTGCAATTATTTTGAGTTTTTAAGGGAGAAAACAATATTTTTAAAAATGATAACTAGAGAGCTTCAAGTTTCTTTTAATTTGATCCTAGTAATTCTATCCATGAGATTAAGCATATTACCAAGTAAAAATTTATAGGTAAAATTTTAATTCTTCCTGGAAGCTACCTTTATATGTTAAAAGCCATAAATGTGTTCATATCTTTTGATATACATTTTCACCTTTTGGAATTTATTCCAAAGAAATAATGAGATGTATACAATGATTGATGTTTACTGCAACTTTATTTCTAATGGAAAACCTGATAAATTAAAAAATTAGAGACAACCTAAAAATTCACCAGTAACTAAATGTTTCAATAAATGGAATATTGAACAGACATTACATGTCATGTTTTCAAAAACTGGATAGTAGTATTGGCAAATCTTAATGACATAAGATTTTTTAAAAGGATGAAAAAAATGACCAAATACAGTGTGATCTCAATTTAAATACGTTTATGTATAAAATAACAAGACCTCAAACTATTCATGTTTTATCTCTGGATGGTAGCGTAATGAGTCATTTTCCTCTTTCTGCAAAAGTTTCTAGTATGGTTGTGTATTATATTTATGATTTGGGGAGGAAAAGTATGGTTTTAGGCAGTTGTAGGCCTGCCTAAAAATGATACTTGGTGGTGGAAAGAATCAGAAGTAGGGTTTGCACGTTAAGAAAACAAGACTCTAATTAATGGAAAGTAGCTGAGATCATAATAATAATCTCCCCCCCAAACTGCTCCCTGATTATTTTTAAAAATTGACTTACTTTATTAGCTTTTGAAAGTTTTGTGTTTCTTCAAAACCCCTCTCTCATAAAGTTTCATCCCAGATTTTAAGAACAGTGAGTTCTGATTTTTCTAATTCAGTCAGTGAACATTTTCAAGTGGCATAATTTAGTCAGGTCTGGGAAGTTCAAATACAGGGATAATCAGATCACCCCTGCTCCCAGCAGTAGAAGGAGGAGGAAGCCAGGGTTTAATCACACCACAGGTTAGGGGAGCACAGGGTCCTTCTGTCTCATGCCATGTAGGAGCGGCCCTCACTCTGCCTTTCTTTTATTTTAATCCAGCCTCATGATGATTCTGAGACTTGTCTTACTGATGCTCTGAAAATCCGGAGGAACTGAAAACTAAATTCATGTCATTCTACACTAACGGCAGAGCACACTCTGAACTCAAAAGATAAATTTTAATATGGAATATTAAGTGTCTTATTTTATGTTAGAAACGAAAACACTGTCACCTCTAATATGAACACTAGTATGATACATTGTGGGTTTTTTGTAATGAAATAACTTTGTTTTCTAGTTGTCAGGTACTGTTTTCATTAATGATATTTAATGAGTTATGATATACTCTTTCATTTGCTGTGTTTAGTTTTATGGATGTAGCGTTTTTGATAAGTCCTAATACTTGTCTGAAGTAAGTTTAAACTAAACTACAGCTTATCAGATGTTGGAATGCCTTAAGTGGACTTCACAGAATGCTAATGTATCTATTTATCATTTGTATTATACTGTTGTAGAAATTATATTTTTTCCACTTTGTGTTGTCAACATTGTTTTTTCCTTTAATAAATTCCATTCTCAGCCCACTTTGTGTACCAAAAAAATGTATTCAGTATTCAAATAAAAGAAGTTCCCTTTTAAACCTGTTTCTTCCACTTTAGTGTCTTCTCTATATACTCAAATCATGTTTGATATTTAAATGTTCAAGTATTAAGGAAAGAGGTTGAGAAAGAGGGTTATTTAAGCCAGAAGCCTTCTGCAGGAGCAGAAATTCATTCTCATTCTCTTTCTCTCTCTTTCCTTGAAACAGTAATAATTCTGAAACAAAAATGGTTTTGTCTCAAATCGCCACTTCATTTGTAGGTATAGGAAGTCCATGGCACTTACTTTGAGGGAGACCCGAGTCCCAGCCCAGTTCTTCCACTGATTGGTTGAATGCTCTTTGGGAGGTCATTTCCTCTCTCTAGAACTCAGTTTCTCACCCTTAAGGAGGAATTTGGAGTAAATGATCAACAAGACCCCTTAGAGCTCTAAAAATCTGCAGTTTTGGTCTTGTTGGCTCTGTGCAGTGGTGTCAGATTTCAAAGCCTTTTTTTTTTTTTTCATTGAGGAAATCTTTTTTTTTTTTTTTTTGAGGGCAGTGTCACTGGCCCTCATATGTGGGACCCGAACTGGGGCCGCTGGCTTCCCAAGCCAGCGCTTAACCACTGTGCCACTAGGCCAGCCCTCATTGAGGAAATCTTAATTAATACATTATAAAAATTTCAGGTGTGCAACATTATAATTTGATATCTGTATCCACTATAGTGTGCTCACCACCAGAAGTCTGATTTCCATCCATCCACCATACGTTTGATCTCCTTGACCCATTTCACCTTCCCCCTACCCCATTCCCCTTTGGTAACCACCAACCTTTGTCTGTATCTATGAGTCTGTTTTTTGTTTTGTTTTGTTTGTTCATTTGTTTCTTTTTTGTTTTATATTCCAAATGAATGAAATCATACAGTTTTTGTCCTTTTCAGTCTGACTTATTTCACTTAGCGTCATACCCTCAAATCCTTTCTTTAAGTGAAATGGTGGGGAGAGCTCCAAACTGATAACAGCAGAGTTGATACGGTTGTGTTTGGTTACCTTTCCCAGTTGACTTTCAAAGTGGTTATTAAAATTTCAGTGATAAGTAATTCTCTTAAGGAAAGAAACAAAATTTAAAAACCTACTAATTTAACCAAATAGAAAACCCAGACAGAATCCTTTCATAGACTTTAAAAATATCCTACCTAAGGGCCAGCCGAGTGACGCAGTGGTTAAGCGCTGGCTTGGGAAGCCATTGGCTCCGGTTTGGGTCCCATATATGAGGGCCAGTGACACTGCCCTAAAATAAATAAATAAATTAATTAATTAATTAATTTTTAAAAATGTTTAAAAAAATATATCCTACCTAAAACAAAAAAAAAAATTCCACTTAATCCTAATGGTGCCAAAGAGGTTGTTGCCACAAGCAAGTCTCGAAAAGCAGTTATTTTTGGGGTGCTCTGTGCCCTGTTTGATGGTCAGAGGGAATTGAGAAGAATCTTCATATTCAGATTGCCAACGGCTTATACTCAAGCCATGATTAAGGTACTGAAGTAGAAAGTAAATGTGAACTTGATCACAGAAATATATACTGTATCTGGAGAATGCTCTAGTAACTGAAAGTTTAAGAAATTGGTTTGAAGCTATGCCATGTCCTAAACTTTCCACCAAAGGTGGTGGAAGTGGGTGATGGTGATGGATCAGCTTTGATGATGTTCGCAGTAAAACTCCAGGTCAGAGTGAGATCCTGTAGTCGGTCAGGGGCATGGAGGAAAGAAGCTCTTAAGTTTTTGCCACATGAATGTCTGACACGTTCCCTCCTTATAGAGCCTTTTCTGGTAATTAAACTAAGAATGATAATGTTATTCATAATAGCTATGATTTATTGAGCATTCGTTATATAGAAGACACTTTACCAAGTAGATGACTTTGGAGCATCTGCCATGTTCACCGTAATTCCCCTTCTCCAACAACTGCTTGATCTCTCTCACATCCTGCAGACGGTTGTTGGGCTCCTGCCAACCAAGGTGGTACTAAAGAACCCCACCTTCCAGCCATGACTGATTTGACTGGGTCCATTGAGTCACCTGACTCAACTGAAACCCAGTTACCACCCTAGGAATTTAGCATTGAGACTGAGGCAACTCTGTGTATGACTGGAACATGTAAACTCAGGGACTGTGGTACAACCATATTTTGTCACACAGAGTGAGGAACAGAAAGGTAATTTGTAAAGAGCAAAACAAAGGCAGTGGATGGAGAGAAGAGATACAGTCCTCATTTAATGTTATCAGTAGGTTCTTGGAACTGACGAAAGAATCTATAAAAAACTTATTTTACCATTGGCTAATTGATATAAATGAGTTAAGTTCCTACAACATCTCATCAACATTATAATCAAAGGACATTAAACAAAACATACAAAGACCTGCTGTAACAAGAAATGTTATTCAGTATGTTATTGTGTTGAATTGGGTAAAGCCTGATGAATCAGCTCTTTCCTTCATCTGAAAAGCATGTTGTTCATCATGGCATCTGCTCCCACCTGCACATGAGAAATGAGCAGATCCTGCTCATTCATCAATTGAATTGCTGTGCTACCTTCTGCGAGGTTTCCTGTCATGTCTAGTACCTACTTCCTAAACTGTATTTGACAGAGTGGGTGTGCATGCCATCTGGATTGATTCCTCTCCCCACCCACCTACCACTCTTGTATTGTTACAGTCCCATCATGCTCCAAGCCCTGAGACTACCTAAAGTATGAAAATTATATTATTTTTCTTTTTTTTTTTTCAAAGCTTTTTTTATTTTTATTAGTTTCAGGTGTACAACACAAGGCAATAGTTATACTCTTTACCCCCCAAAGTAAACCCCCCCGCCCCCAGTTCGCCACCCCACTCCCCCCCATATCATACATATCCATCACAACTCCCCTGACTCCCCTCCACAGTATACTCCACATCCCGTGACCACCCACATATTCAGTTGCAGTTGGCATACAATACTATACAACATCAGCTTCAGGTGTACAGTGCAGTGATCAAGCCTCTACTCCATCCATGAAGTGGTCTCCCTAAAGACATGTGACTATCTGACACGCCACAAAATTTTTACAACATTATTATATTCCCCAAACTGTGTTTCATATCCCTGTGGCAATACTGTAGTTGTCTATTTATGCTGTCTAATCCCTTCCCCTTTCCCCCCATCCCCACCCCCCTCCCAACTAGCAACCCTCAGTATTTCCTCTACATCTACGAGTCTGTTTACTTTGATCGTTCACTCAGCTCTTCAGACTCCACACACAAGTGAGATCACATGGTACCTGTCCTTCTCCGACTGACTTATTTCTCGCAACATAATAGTCTCTTCACAACATTGTCAATTACATTCCCAGAACTGCCCCCATATCCCTGCGGCAACATTATAGTCCCACATACACTGTCCAAAACCTTCCCCCTCTCCCTCTTCCCCACTCCCTCCCAGCCAGCAACCATCAGTTTTTCTTTTATATCTGCTTGATATGACTTCAATCTTCTTAAATTGTCTCTCTGGGTTAGCTTGTTTACCCCTTTCTTTTGTTTAAAAAAGCCGTTTTAACATTTCTTGCAATGCTGGCTTGGTGGTAATGAATTCCTTAAGCTTATTCTTTTCTGAGAAGCTCTTTATTTCTCCTTCAATTTTAAGTAATAGCCGTGCTGGGTAGAGCAATCTTGGTTGTAGCCCTTTATTTTGTGTCACTTTGAAGATCTCCTGCCACTCCCTTCTGGCCTGCAGAGTTTCTGTAGACAAGTCAGCTGTTAGTCTAACAGGAGTTCCTTTGTATGTAACCTGCTGTCTTTCTCTTGCAGCCTCTAGGATTCTGTCTTTGTCTTTAACCTTTGCCATTTTGACTATGATGTGTCTTGGTGTGGAACTGTTTGGGTTCAGCTTGTTTGGAACCCTCTGCACTTCCTGGGCATGTATGTTGATTTCCTTCACCAGGGTGGGGAAGTTTTCAGTCATTATTTTTGCAAATACATTCTCAACCCCTTGCTTCTTCTCTTCTCCTTCTGGTATCCCTATGAGTCTAAGGTGGTTGCGCTTCACCTTGTCCCATAGGGCTCTTAAACTATTTTCATTGTTTTTTATTCTTTGGTCTTTTTGCTGTGCCAACTGGGTGAGTTCTGCTATTTTATCTTCCAAATCGCTGATCCGCTCCTCTGCTTCATCTACTCTACTGGTGATTCCTTCGAGTGTGTTCTTCATTTCAGTTATTGTATTCTTTAGTTCTAACAGGTTGTTTTTTATGGTTTCCCTATCCTTCTTTATGTCCTCGCTAAGTTCCTTAAACATTCTTATCATCAGTGTTCTAAACTGTGTCTCTGAAAGGTTGGATCCCTCTGTTTCATTTGGTTCCATTTCTGGAGGTTTCTTCTGATTTTTTACTTGTGACATGTTTCTTTGTTTTCCCATTCTGGCTGTTGCTCTGGGATTGCTTTGATGTATTAGATAGATCACCAGGAGAGCCCTGGCTGGATGACTGCAGGCACACAGCTCACGGCCCAACACTCCCAGAAAAACTCCCAGTCTCAGCCTGTCCCCAATCAGCCGCTCACAGATCAGGCCGAGCAGCCCGACAACCAATCACCAGCCTGGCAACTCTGCAAGCGGAGTGCAGAGAGCGGGACCTGAGGCGGCTTGCGCACTTCCGCGTCTCAGTGAGCAGCCTGTTGGAGCCAGATCACTCCCACTAGGCGTTTCCCTGGCAACACAGCACAAGCCGAGTGGAGGGTGGGGATCCAAGGCGGCTCCTGCACTCCCCGGTCTCGGTGAGCAGCCTGTTGGAGCCGGAGGGCACATGCCCTGCGTTTCCCTGGCAACGCACTATAAGCCGGGCAGAGGGTGGGGATCCAAGGCCGCAGGTGCGCACATACTTCTGCACCAATTCCACCAGACCAATTAGGTCTCGGACCTGATCCTTCGTGGGAGGGCCCAAGCCCGACAAAATGGCGCCCTCCCTACACCCCTCACGTGCAGGCCCCACACCACGGGAATAACAGTCCAAAAACCTCCAGCCTTTGCACCAAAGGTGCTCAGTTCAGTCTGTCCCCGCAGGCTCCCGGGTCCAGCTCACACAGCCACTCCCTCCACCAGTAACCAGGTAAGTGCTCACTGGCAAGCAAGCCCGGGCGCCGGCCCCACTGATTCTCCAGCTGCTCTTAGCCTCACCGAGCTGAGCAAAGAGAGTCCTCACTAATTTACTGCCGGCTATCTTAGAACTTCTCTTCCCGGCAAAGGAGCTCTGGGCTCGTGAGCTTGGTGTGCGGCTGGAGGGTCTCTCCCCCAACCGGAGAAGCCTCTCCACAGCTGGGACCTCCCTCATGGGGTTTGCCCTCTCTCGTCTCCGCCCGTCCTACCAGACCAGACGTGGCCTCCTCTTTAAGTTCTTCATTTAGTGGTTCTGTTCCTCCAGTGTTCCGGGGACCTCCAGGGTTGAATGCTGTATAATTTGCTTATAATTTTGGTGTGATCCTGGGAGGCAGTTAGCACAGCGTCTGTCTATTGCGCCATTTTACCGGAAGTCTCTATATTATTTTTCAAATCAGCATTTTAACTATTATTTTTTTCTCTTTCAAGAATTGAAACCATCCCCCTTTGCAAGAGAAACAACAACAACAAACCCCTCACTCACCCTTCGGGGTGGGTGACAACCAAGAATTCCATACACTGTATCTCCATCCTATTCACCATATTTCTTCCACTTAATATCTCTCCCAATTAATTATGAATTGAGTGGATGGCAGAGAAACAAAGATACTGAGACTTTGGAGTTGCAAAAGCCTGACTTTGAGTTTAAAAGACCATGAAGTGTATGCCATGCTCTGATTATCTGTTGCTATATAACAACCTCAAAACTTAGCAGCTTCAAACAGTCATTTAATTTTGCTTATGATTTTGGGTTTAGCAATTTGGAAGGACTCAGCTAGGTGGTTCTTGCTGCGGGTCTTTCATGCAGTTCTCAGTCAGATGTTGGCTGGGACAGGGGTCAGCTGAAGGCTCTACTGGGCTGTGTCAAAGATGGCTCCCGCATATGGCTAGCAGTTGCTGCAGTCTGCTGGCTGAAAGCTTAGCTGGGCTCTTGACTAAAATAGCTACCCATTTGGGCTTCTCACAAATGGAGGTAGGGTTCTGAGAGGAAGCATCTGGAGAGTGAGTGCTCTGAGACCAAAGCAGATGCTGTAAGCCTTCTGATCTACTTCAAAAGTCACATAGTACTGTCATCATAGTCTACGTATGGGTTTCAAGTGAGTCACTGAAGGCCAACCAACCCGGATCCAAGGGGAGGGGAATTATACCTCACCTCTCTTTGGGAGAAAGGCCTAAAAATTTGGCACCATCTTTAATCCAACACATGCCACAAACAAATAATTTAGAAGAATCGTGGAAGATACCAGTTGCCCTCTGGAATTGAGGTAGATGAAGAGAGTTGAAGGGGAAAGGAAGTAAAGTTAGACACTGAAATATGTATGAGAGGGAAACCCCTCTCTCCTCACATCAGCCCAGTGAAATGCAGGAGGAGGCAAGCTAAGAAACGCCAGAATTCCCATGTGACTTTGGGAACCTATGAACCTAGGAAACCTTTGCCTGCCTTCTTGCAAACTCAGAGTGACTCAAAAGCACTGAGTAGAAATGTGTAGGTGCCATGCCTAGGCAGATGGGTTTGAGATGGCCTGACAGTTCTCCACATAATAGCCAGATATTTCCAATGCACAGTCACAAATTCAAAAGATCTTGCAGTGTTAACAAAGGGCGCAGCAGTTTTCTGCAACTTTCACCAGGACATGATGTAGGAATGAGGAGGCCTTCTCATTCTTCTGTGTGAACAGTCCGTTAATGGCGGAATGGCCCTCACCCTGGTGCCTGGGCACTAGATAGAATCCTAGAGAAACTATGAGGACGTGTTTTGGGGAGGAGACTGAAACTGTCGGAGATTTAGTTTGTGCCCTTGGTGGAGTGGGGCTCAAAATAGAAACTATATTCAGCCACTCGGCCGACCCTAGAATCAGTTTTAACAATCAGTAGAATAATAATTACCAAAGAAAATAAACCATACAACAGATGCTTTTACATTACACAAAATAGAACTATACTTGCTTTGTATTCAAAGGTTTGTTTTTCACAATAATTTCTGAGGCTCTGATAAGACCTCCAAGTTTTAGAGTCCCAGAAAGATGACCTAGAGTAGGATTCATTCTGAATAACAACATTGGCAATGTTTTACTATTTCTTAAAAGCAAAAGTGTAGGGCCGGCCGAGTGGCTTGGTGGTTAAGAGCTGGCTTGGGATGCCAGCGGCCCCGGTTTGGATCCCACATATGAGGGCCAGTGACACTGCCCTCTAAAAAAAGAAAAAATAAAATAAAATAAAATAAAATAAAATAAAATAAAATAAAATAAAAGCAAAAGTGTATTCTGAATGCCAATGTCTAAATTAGTTGCCTGGGTTAAATATTTCAAGTCAAAATGTCTTGACTTTATATTCTATTGAGGTGTTTGTCTTCTAAAAGATAATGAATTATAAATTATAGGTGGGTCACCTCTGGAAAGATGTTTATTGGTGAACATTATCTTCATTAAGAGTTTTTGGAAAACTCATGAAACTCAAGTGAATACGTTTTCTTCATAACTCATTTGGAATTATTCCTAATAAAATGATGAAATATGTAAAAAATAAAATATCCATATGTATAATAGATAATAGTAAATCTACTCATTTAAGCTGTACATATTAATTTGAGGTGAGAGAGTAACAAGAGTTTGGCAAATAGAACTCAATATGGTTAATTCATTTTAAACCATTTGAATTATAATTATGGCTTTCATTAAAGCCATAACTTTATTATAAATAGAAAAGTTAGAAATATTTTTAATACCTGTGACTTCCGTGCTAAGAATATAGTAAACACATTATAGAATAATTGCTGGATTTTAACAACTGAATTTGTTTGCTTAAGAGAAAGTACTGACTCCTCAGACAAATGATACCAAACAGAACTCTGAGTAACAAGTCTTAATAGAATATCATCTTCCATCAGCTTTTCCCAGCTCTGGCTTTCCTTTTGTAACTACTTCCAACTCTGTCTTTTACTGAAGTGAGGAGAAATCCTAAGAAGAAAGCTCAACAGACTCTAAGAACCCTGATGACAGTTCTCTCCATTTATTTGTAGAAAAGGAGGGATTAGAAGCAATTATTGTGCATTTATCTCATTCTAGCCAGAAGAGCTTCAGCAGGCAAGTAAACCTGCTAAGGAGATAATTTCATAGCTTTCAAGTGTGCCTCTGAAATAAATAAAAAAATCAAAGGAAATAATCCGTTGTTTAAAGTGTGTACGAATAAAAGGAATTAAATACAGCATTCTGGAATTTTATCTCCAATCGTCATGGCACCATTCCTCCATTCTGCTTTGTATACTGATTCTGAGTTTTAGTAATATGGATTTGTGGATAATTCAAGACAAAGAATAAGAATTTTCCCCCTATAAAAGTCAATCTAACCTAGTGCACGGTACATTTCATGTATCCTTGGGTACTAAATACATATTTTCTAGTTTATGAAAAATCTGTATGTCCTGCTTATGACATAAAGTGAGATTTGCTTTGCTCCCATAAAGATACTGTCCAGGTACTTGCTGGTCTTATTTGGAAAGGTCTGTGCTTCCATCTCCTTGAAGGAGGATCAGCTTGGTACTGGGAACTAAATTGTTACTAAGTGGAAAATGAAGCTTTGTAAAATAATCAACTGCTAGCTAGATAAGCAAACAAGTTAGTTATTTAAACTGTTTTGGAAAAATTTTAGGCAAAATTAATTCTTTAAGAAATCCCAATGACCTATTATGTATTAATCTATGTTTTTAAATTGTCAAACAATCTTGCAACATGGAACTTCGCAATTAAGTGCAATTTTTGCGTGTCAGCAGTTGGAACACTTTTTTCTTTCCATACATATCATGTGTACAGATACATTTTTGTACTGGAAGCTTCATTTTAAGACAGATTAGCATAAAAATATTAATTTATAAAACACAATATTAGAGGCAATTATTCCCACTATGCCAGAGCTGTTTTTGGTTTTGAGATTATTTGGTGAGTTGAAGTAGGAAGATCCCTGAGTATATTTAAATTATTCTGGTAATATGTTTTGATCCACATTTACCTTTTCTATAACATCCAGCAAATAGTAGTCTCAATTAAAGTTATTAGTTGGCCCCTGCCCTGTTTATGTCATTACATTATAATTTATTTATTTTACAAGTTTTACAAATTATACCAACATAATTATCCACTAAACTCCAGAAAGATAATTTACTTTAGTTTGGCAAATACACACTGTAACTAGTTTTCAGTTTTGTCTTCATTCCTTTTTGGTGCAGGAGTAGGTAAGTTTTTCTTCCACAGTTCAAGTTTTGGTTTCTAATAGCTGTAGTGTGACACTCTACCTCCCAAAATACTGTATCATCTGGGCAAAACCTTAGGGCAGAAAGCCAAACACTGGATTCCCGTTTCATCTAGAATAAAATCCAGATTCCTTTGACAGGACTTGAAGGAGTGTGTCATCTGCCATCTGACACCCCCTTCCTATCCGCCATTCTCCACTCAAACCTCCTTTGACTTGGGGTACAAGAAAACACCACACACTTTCCTATTTCAAGGCTTTGAAAATGCTGGTTCCTCAGTCTGGAACCTTCTAGCCCATCTCTTTGCACACCTCGTTTCTTCTCACTTTTGATGTCTCATCTTAAATGCCACCTCCCCAGAGTGACCTTCCCTCACCATCCATCTAAAGTAGAAACGGTGCACACTTTTAGCTATAAGATGAATAAGATCTGAGGACCTCATGTATAACATGGTGACTATAGTAGATAACACTGTATTATATAATTGAAACTTGCTAAGAAAGTACAACTGAAATGTTCTCACCAAAGAAAAAAAAAGTATGTGAGTTGATGGATGTGTTAATTAACTTGATGAGGGGAATCACAATTTATACATATATCAAACATCTCATTGTACACTTTAAATATCTTACACTTTCATTTGCCAATGATACCTCCATAAAGCTAGAAAATATTTAAAAATAAAGTAGAGCTCTCCCTTTACCTGCCACTCAACTACTCTCTACAATAGTTCCTATTTAATTTCTTTGTATCCTTATCCCACTAAAATGTAAATTCCTTGAGGTCGAAGGCCTTTGTCCATCTCTGTATCTAGGGCAACATGTTATATATTAGGACTCAAAAATAACTCCTGAATCAATAAATAAATGGCTTTGGTTTGTGATTCAAGACACCTGGCCTCTAGACTGATTCTACCATTGATCAGCCTTGTGACCCTAGACAATTCCCAATCTCTGTGGATCCCCATGATTCATCTAAAAGAACAAGGAAGAGTAGACGTATTAAGGATAAGATGGCTGCCAAGTTTTGATGCTTGATTCTTCCTCATTTTCTCACATCAATACTGGAACAATCAGTATTTAGGGCAACCTCAGGAAAATGTATGGATAGGTTTTGAGGTAGAATAACAGAGTCAGGATGGTATAGTACCAGAATTTTAATCAGCTTTGGTGCATCCCCGTCTTTGGTGCATGGGGCCTAGTCTTCACATACAATGCTTTATAGCCGCCTTGCTACTGTGTAGGAGAAGTTTCTCCACCACTACTGACTACTACTGCCCTCTTCCACATCTTCCCCAGTGTTAGAGTGATACCTTATTACTTATTTTGTGAAAATTCTGACCTTTTTAAATGAAGCAGGATTGGATGGGATGAGTGTGACAGTAGAAAGGCATACAAATGACTAAAGTCGGAAAAGGGAACCCGGGATTATATGAGGTGGAGGATGGAAAAGGATGTCGGGCTTGGATTTGCAATGCAGATGTCAAAGAAGATTGAACTGCGAAAACATCTTTGAACTAATAGGACTCATTTGGCAATGAGTTCATTGCTTAAGAAACAAAAGTTCAAAACTTTGGAGAGAGGAAGTGAGGCAGAGGGTAGACTACTGGAGTTTTGGAAGTGACAGGAAGAGAGAAGGAAATAGCAAAAGGAAGAAACAGGGATGAAGAAGGACTGTTCTGATTTGTTTTGGAGTGTTTGTTGTTGTTTTTTTGTGTTTTTTTTTTAAAGGGGTGGAAATGTAGGTGGCTAAGGGGGTTAGAATAAAAGAAACCTAAGACTCTTTGTAATTAGAAGGCTACATGCGAGAGAAGAGAGAGGCAGGCAAGGCAGTATGGCGAGGGATTGCCCATGACTATCTACAGAATGGATTTGTGGGATTTTATTTGCTACCATTAGTTTTATTGCCATATTTGGGGGTATAATTGACATCCAACAAAGTACACATAATTTAAGTGTGCAATTGGATAAATTTTGACATCTGCTGACACCCGTAAAAACGTCATCACAGTCAGCGTAGGGAGCATAGATTTCGCATGCTCTGATGGAATCCCTCCCTCCTCATCTCCCCATACCACTGGCCTGCTTCTTGTCACTATAAATTCGTTTGCATTTTCTAGAATTATATATATAAATAGAACCAACCACACTGTAAGTGCTTTTCTTTTTTGTCTGGTCTGTTCTACTCAGCATAATTATTTTGAGATTCATCTTGTTGTTGGGTGTATTTAGTTTTCTTTATTGCAAAGTAGTGCTAGTTTCCTGTGGCCACTTTAACAATTACCACAAAGTGGGTGGCTTAAACAACAAAAGAAATTTATTCTCTCAGCGTTCTGGAAGACTGAAGTCTGAAATCAAGGTGTCAGCAAAATTGGTTCCTTCTGGAGGCTCTGAGAGAGAATCCATGCCATGCCTCTCTCCTATCTTCTGGTGGCTGCTGGCAATTTTTGGTGTTCTTTGGCTTGTGAATGCATCAGTCCACTCCATATCATAAAAACGGACAATGGAAAAGGACACTAAAAAGAGGGACTGAGGGCGTAACCAAAAAGTGGAATGAACTAGAAGGTGTGAGGGAAAGCTTGGGGAACTTTCCATCTCAGCTTTTCAGTCAGCAGTTTTTAGTTATTCTTTTGGCAGTTTACTCCAACATAATGTAAAGTTTAAAAGAACAAGTAATTTCTCTGTTCCAGCAAATGGATTGCTCTGAACAGAAAAAGCCCAGAGAAGTTAGCCTGACTCTGACGCTATGGCTGAGCACTAGATGGCGCACTTTCTGGACCTTGCCGGTGACCAACTTAAGTGCCTTTAGGAGCCTTTATTACCTGTGTACACAGCCGCGGCCATTCTTAGGTGACCTCCCAGAGTGGCAAATGAAACTGAGCCCAACCTACTTAACTTCTCCCTTCTTTTCTAGATCTCAGATGAAGTCTACTGTTCCATTCATCTTGTCCTTTTTTGGAGCAGAAATTTTCAGAAGAGCAGTCAGTAGCTGCTGTCTGTCTCAACTCCTCACTTCACATTGTCTCTTCAACCCACTCTAGTCAGGCTTCTGTTCCACCGCTCCATTGCGACTGATCTCATCCAGGTCAGCAGTGGCCTCTGTGGTACCTAATTCAGTGTTCATTCTTCAGCCCTCATGCTCTTCCCTTCTTGATGCCACACTTCCCTGGTTCTCCCCCTACTTCACCGACGGATACCTCCTCCTCAGATTTCTTAGCTGGCTCCCAATCCGTTTCCCTTCTCTGCAACTGTTTTCTCCTTCTAGGTGATCTCCTCTATCACTAGCCTCAGACGAGTGACTTCCAATGCTAGGTCATAAAAGACATTGCTGTTTCTGTCTTGCCCTCTTTTGGATTGCTTGCTCTGGGGGAAGTTATCTGAGGACACTCAAGCAGTCCTATGGAGACGAAGATATGACAAGGACCTGAGACGTATTGCGAACAGTCAGAGAACTGAAGCCATTGACAATAGCCATGTAAGTGAACCATCTTGATGGTGGATGCCCAATTCCCAGTCAAGCTTTCAGATGAGGGTAGTCCCAGCTGATGGCTTGACTGCAACCTCCTGGGAGATCCCAACACAGAACCACCCAACTAAGTGTTCCCACACTCCTGACTCTCAGAAATCATGTTAGATAATAAGTGTTGGTTGCTCTAAGTCACTAAACTTTGGGGTGATTTGTTATGTAGCAATAGATAACTGATATACCCATTCCTGCTTCTCTGATGGCATTTCTCAATACTTCCTCTCCATGCTCCCACAGCATCTGTCTGCCTACTGTGCCTGACATACACCATGACCCTTGCCCTCTCTAGTCCCTCTGGGTAAGATCCTTTAACCCTGGATCTTTTCATGCCTGGGTCCTTCCTGTCATTCAGGACTTAGACTTCTATAACCACTTATTCTAAGTCAACCACTTCCCCATTGCCATCCCAAAAAGTCTCCATCACACCACTCTGTTTTCTTTTCCAGATAATATTCATAACTAGCCATAATTAATTTATTCACTGATTTGTTTATTTGTTCATTATCTGAGTGGGACAATGTTCTTCTATGTATTATGGCATCCTTTGTGTGTATAAAAATGAAGGGAACAAAATAGGTACTCAGTGAACATGTATTGACTAAAACAATGAATAAAATCATTTCAATGTTATTTATTGGAACCACAATCCTTCAGAAGATTACACCAATTACTGAGGTCAGAGTCTATTTTTTTTCCTACTAGGTATGTTTAACTGGCCTGTTGATTTAGAAGGCTGGACCTATGTTGAACATTTCAAAGGACAAATATATTTAAACATAGCTACGAGTGCAGAGAGGAGGTGAACAAAGGTTGTGAGAGAAAGGTGGGGGCCAGATGGACCAATGTGAACACAGATTAAGTTGTGCTGATTCATGGTTGCTTCAATCCAAGCAGCTCTGGTTGACAGAATACTTCTAATATTTATTTGTTCTTCAAGATTTTGGAAAATTGGCAAGTTATCATATATAATAGCTCAAATCTTGACATGATTCCCCCAGTACAGCCAGAGAAATTAATATCTACTTTCTTTTCAAATATATAGAGTATGCCAAAAAAAAGTATACACATTTTAAGAAAGTAAAAGTCTGTATAAAAATTGTAATACTCAGGCCGGCTGAATGGCGCAGTGGTTAAGAGCTGGTTTTGGGATGCCAGCGATCCCAGTTCGGGTCCCACATATGAGGGCCAGTGACACTGCCCTCTATAGCTAAGATGGTGAACAACAGCTCCACCTGGAGCTGGGCTGCTGTGAGTCCCTGGGACGGCATAGCTGCAGCCCCTGCTGCAGTGGGCTGCCATAGGCTACAGTGAGTGGCCGGCAGCAAGCGTGAGCAGCTGGCAGCCAGCGTGAGCTGCCAAGAGCCACTGTGAGCGACCATCCAGAGGCTGGCGACCGACCTGCCTCATCCAGGAAGACAACGTCCTCTGCAACTAGACTGAAGAGCAAAAGGAGAGCAACTTGTTTGTTCCCCTTCCCCGGTTCCCCAATGCTGTTCCCCTCCCCCAATTCCCCAATAAAATCTTTTTAAAAAAAAAAAGTCATGACAGGACTGGCCGAGTGGCGCATTGGTTAAGAGCTGGCTTGGGATGCCAGAGGCCCTGGTTCAGATCCCACATATGAGGGCCAGTGACACTGCCCTCTACAGCTAAGATGGTGAACAACAGCTCCACCTGGAGCTGGGCTGCTGTGAGTCCCTGGGATGGCATAGCTGCAGTCCCTGCTACAGTGGGCTGCCATAGGCTACAGTGAGTGGCCGGCAGCCAGCATGAGCAGCTGGCAGCTGGTGTGAGCTACCAAGAGCTGCTGTGAGCAGCTGTCCAGAAGCCAGAGACCGATCTGCCTCACCTGAGAAGAGCTCAATGATGATACCAACATGGACCAGTGAAGCAGTGCCCTCCACAACTAGACTGAAGAACAAAAGGACAGCAACTTGTCTGTTCCCCTTGCCCAGTTCCCCAGCGCTGTTCTCCTCCCCCAATTCCCCAATTTAAAAAATCTTAAAAAAAAAAGTCATGACACATTTTTGCAATGAAAAACATAGAAAAAATACATCATGACTTTTCCGACAACCCAATAGTAAATATAAGTTAATATATAAATCAGTATATATGCCAAAAATTTAAAATATATTTCCATTTTTTTCTAACTAAATTATGTATAGCATAAAAATGGATAAAGCTGTAGTGTAAACCAGTTATAAATCATTGTAATCATTTCCAGTCATTAGTGATTTTTATAAACTGTCCACGTGTCCTGAGCTGTTTGGGTTGGCAGTGGACACCTTCCTCTGTGAAGCCCATCAGTTCCTGTTGTGGTGGCCCTTTCCTGCAACTGTGACTTGGTGCATTCCTAGGTCTCTCTAAGGCGTTCTGCCCTTGTCAAATTGAGGGTTGGGGAGGTAGAGTCCTCCTATTGTAGCTAGCCTTAGAGTGTTTCACCATCTTTTGAGGTATCTTAACCTTACCCCCAGTTTTGTAAATAGACATTTCATTAAACTCCCCTCAGGCAAACTTTTTGAGATAAGTTAATATTTATCAGCCATGATGATGTAAATCTTACAAAGTTTACTTAAGGATAATAAAAGGGATTATGAAATGTATGTTATAAACTGAGGAAGGCAACATCTTCTCCAGAGTAAGTATATATGAGGATATTGTTTAACAAAGGCTTCTCCTCCTCATAAATCTTTTGAGGAATCTAAAGCCAGAGAGAGCAAAGGGAACTGGAACCCTCGGGAGGACAGATCGGGACATCTTGGTTGGGCTGAGTTGGCTTAACACTGAGTAGACATAAAGGACACGAGCCATGTGTCCCCTGCTTCTGTCTGCCCAACCCCACTCAACTATGGGGAGGTTCACACTATAAAAATGGTCAGTCAAGACTAGAACCCTGAGCTCAATCCCATAAATCCTAGATTTCCCAGGGGAGCTCAAATTACAGGTTCAGTATGTGCCTGAAGCTAGAAATCACTCTCCCTCAGCCTTTTCTGCACCGAGACGTGCCAGAGGGAACTTGTGTATCTCAATATACAGTTTGAGAACCCAGGCTGAGTGACAGTTGGGGGGAGATTTCCTCTTTTTTCTCTCGTAGCTATAGAGAATGAGGATGCTGCTGCTCAATAGCCATTGTTTTGACCAAACCTCCCCAGATCAGGGAGTCTGTGGGACAACAGGCACTCCATGTGGCAGAAAGGGCGGCAAAGAACAGGTATGGCAGCAGAGGACTGATGTCATTTTCTGTTGGTCTCAAGACTACTTGACTCCTTGAATGGAGTAAACCCCTGCTAGTTGGATTTAAAATGGGAAAGAGACTCCCAGGGTGGGGGAAGCATGTTCTTGCTATTCTGAAATGGATGCTTAAGTGATGTAAAATGAATATTTAAAAGATATGATATTATCATATAAGTATTATATATCAGACTGGTAAAGGAGGGTGTATGGCTACACTTCAATGGCTTCCTATTTTCCTTAGGACAAAATTGAAACTTCTCGCCATAGCCTTCAAAGACCTTCGGCCTCTGGGCCTTGTTCCCTGCTCTCATCTCACTACCTCCCTGCCCCACCTGGGAAATGCTCCACTCAAACCGAAAGAATTCTTTCCTCAAATATATTATACTCAGTCTTTCTCTCTAGGCCATTGACCCTGCTGACCTTCTGCCTGCTACCCAACTAAAGTCCCACCACTCACTTCTGTAATTACAACTTTAGATCTTATGTCAGACATGGCTCCCCACCTGAAGAAAATGACCCACAGATTCCTGCAGAGGTGTCGTTATTAGGTTCAACATTGTCGCACCCCCTGGCATGGTGTAGTAGATTAAATTATGACCCCTAAAAAGGATATATTGAAGTCCTAACTCTGGGTATCTGTGAATGTGACTTTACCTGAAAATAGGGTCTTTGCAGACGTAATCAAGTCAAGATGAGTTCATACTGGATTAGGGTGAGCCCAAATCTGGATTACTGGTATCTTTATAAGATGAGAGAAATCTGGATAAAGGGACACACACACAGGGGAAGTGTGCCATATGATAACAGAGGCACAGATTGGTGATATGCATCTACAAGTTAAGAAATGCCAAGGACTGCCCACAACCATCAGAATCTAGGAAGAGGCAAAGATGGGTCCTTCCCAAAAGCCATCAGAAAGAGAGCTTCACCCCGCTCACACTGATTTTGCACTAAAAGCCTCCAGATCTGTCAGAGTTTCTGTTGTTTTAAGCCACTCATTTGTGGTACTGTATTACAGCCACCCTAGGAAATTGATATACAAAGATACATGGTTATAAATACAAATTACCTATTTTTGTTGTTGTTGTTTGTTCCTCTCACTAGAGTAGGCCCATGAGGACAGAAACTATATCTGGCTATTCATCAATATTTACCTAGCTCCTGGAACACTGAATATTACATGTTAAACATAAAATAAATATTGGTTCCATCGAACAGGAAAAAACATTGCTTACCTGAAGAAAACTGGTTTAAAAAGAAGAGAGAGAGATAAGAATGTTTTAAAGTTGTGGGTCAGAATACAAAGGAAAAGACTATTCTTGTGTTAGATGAGTATTTCTATGTAAGTCTTTTGGACAATCTGTTTTATGACAATTTTTCAAATAAATCAAAGAGTCTACTAATTTTTTATTCACTTTATTTATTTTTAAGTTGAAGAGACATCCTAGGAGGTGATCATGATTTCACACTTGACCAAAACAAAATAGATTGCTCTGAAAGTATATCTGCACAATTGATTTCTAATTAAATTAGTACTTACACATTGGAAAAGATTATTATTCTCATAAGAACCACGATCTACACCTAGAAAGAGCACATCATTGTTGGAAAACTTGAGAAGATTGGTCCTGCATGTGCTAGGCATCGTGCCTGCTTTATGGAATTCCGAAAATCTTCTTGGCTTCTTGTAAACTTTTCTCATCCAATGGAGGCTTCCTTGCACTGCCAGGCTGCAGAAACTTCTTCACGGTAGGAAGGCTGCTGATTCTGGCCTTCAGGGCCTATAGTACACAAAAGCACAGCCTCAGAGTGGAGACAAAACACCCATCCCGTCATTAGCACAAGCCAGGGAATCTGAGACCCTCCAAGACCAGGACCAACAGCGTCCCTTCCATCAGCATCAGCATGAGGCTGTGAAACAGGTGCCCAGGGAGACAGGAAGAGAAGGGGAAGAAAATACAGCTCAGCAGCACTTTCCCCAGAGACGCCCTTGTTTAAGGCTTCCTTCAGTTCACTGCCTTCTTCCCTACACAGAAACCCTGTAGATTCATCGCTCTTGTGCAGTACAAGGAAGAGTACCGTGTCTGTCAGATATCAACACAGATAAGGCCGCACTGGGGCCTGAAATAAAGCTATGGGGACATTGGGCTGGAACTGGAGACAGAAAATATAAAAGGTAAACTATGAGGACAATCAAAAACAACCTGGCCTCTGAGAGAGAGAGGCAGGGGGAGAGAGAGGGCTGTGCAGAGAGAAGCACAATGTTTAAGCCAGAGACCAGGAGCTGAGGGAAGGAAATCAGAGGATGGAGACCTGCCCAGTCACACTCAGGTAATAAAGAGAAGGACACACCTGGGAGAAAAGGAATCCCAGAAAAAAGAGGACAGAAACTAATGGAAGAGCGGCTAGGGAGTGAGAATCCGAGTCCTGGGTCCCTCTCATTGTAACAGAGAAATCATAGCATCCACGTCCAATTTCCTTGGGACAATGAGAGTCTTTTCATGCCTTGGATCAGGGCCTATGAGTATATTTTGGAGACCTGGGGACAGCAAAGTTCTGGACAATGATGGGAATCATCATATCCCCAGGCCAAAAGTCCAAACATTTGATCCCAGGAGGGGAGATGTGACCTTCCACCTGAGGGCAGTGAGAGCTCACCTTCAGCAGAGGGAAGCTGGCCAGAAGGCTGGGGTCAAGCTCTTCCACATAGTAGAGAAGCTCCACCAGCTGAATGTCAGCCCTGCTCAGCTTGTTGCCAACCAGGTAGTCTTGTCCATGGCTCTTCAACACCTGGTGAATTGGAGGGATAAGGTTATGAACACAGACTATCAGGCAGGGTTCCCACTCCTGCCCAGGTCTCTCCAGCCTGACTTTCCCACTGTGCTGACTCACTGAGTGTGGATCTCCAGGGGATATTCACCGCCCTGCGTCAGTGAGACAGAGAGAAGTGGGTCCCTGGGGTTCTTTCCTCACTCCCCAGGCTACCATTACTTTTCCCATTCCTACATCACTGTGGTTCCCTTACACGCTTCTTCCACCGGCCCAGAGCTGCACCATGTTTCTGTTTGGCCCACACCCTAAAGGTTGCAGCCTCAACTTCAGGACATGAGTGTCTCTCTCTCTCTCTCTCTCTCTCTCTCTCTCTCTCTCTCTCTCTCTCTCTCTCTCTCTCTCTCTTCCCCCCACCCCGTGCCCTCCACCTCACTTGGGCAAAGACTCCATCTTTGACACTCTTCTTCAATCCTGAGCAGATTATTTCAGAGTTTATATTTCTCTTCTGTCTGCTCTCCTCATCTCCTGGTCTATCTCTCTGGGACCTGAAATAATCCCAGGTTAACTTGAACTTGCCCATATCCTGTGAAACATTGGCTCTGACTCCTAACCCACCTGTGACTGTCAATAACATTGGTGGAATATGTTATAATTCACATGCTGAACTGCCTAGGGGTGACTGGACTTTTCTGCAACTTACTTTTGAATGCATCAAAAAATAATATGTTTGATTAGAAGAGAGCAGAATGGGGAGATACATGACTAAAGAAACATAATTATAAAATACTGATTTTGAATTGGTGGTGGGTATATATATGCGTTTATTGTACATCTCTTTCAACTTTTCTGTGCTTGAATTTTTCATAATTAAATAATGGAGAAAACGTGATGCTTATTAAAATTATTGCAGGAATATGGAAATTTTAAAAAAAAAAACGACACTACTGACTAAAGATTATATATTAACATTTTAGGAAATATTCTTTCAGCCTATATATGCATATGGAAGTATGGATATAATTAATCACTATAATAAGACAACAAATACTATATTGTAATATGCATTTTTCAGTTATGTCATCATGGGGCTTTTTGATTTCAAAGTGCAGATGTATGTAAATCACAATGTCTCTCTGGGTTTGCATCATGTGTAAACTCAGTTGTCACATTATAGCTTGCCTGTCTGCCTCCATGCACCTCTCCATAGAGACAGATCATAACTTCAATATTATGCTTACTGTATGTGTCCCCACTTGGCCCCAAAGGATGGCCGGTTAGTGAATGACTGGTAAGATCCCTCAGGGGAGGGGCAACCTAAGCCAGACACAGTCGTGTGGGTGCCAATGGGTACCAGTGGGTGACAAATAGGAAGAATCACAAGTTGACAGAAATCGGGTGTGGATCCCTTGCTTCAGGGTCTGGCAGCCTGCCTGTGAAATGATCTATTGATATGATAATATCTGTCCTCCAGGCATTCTTATCAGTAAGCCTTGGCAGAGGAGGTTCTGTCTCTTTAAGAGGCGCATGACAATAACCTTACGGGACCTCCGGTAATGGCAGCTTGCAGGTGTGGGTGATTTGGCCCTGAGCTATGTTTTTGGGCTTGAGACACACAGACCATGGAAGCTACACTGAAGCTGCATTGACCCTTGCTTATGTGTAAGATAATAAAAGGAACAGTCAGGCCCAATTTGGGGGCTCCACTCCACGAGGCTGGGGTCCCCTGGCCCCGAACTGTTTTCTCTCCTATTTTGTGTCTCTCTCTCTTTTCCTTAACCTTTCCCCGTTTCTTCTCCACACCCACCTAGCCCAGTCTTGCGACACTCTGTAAGTAAACTCAGCACCACAGGCCAGAAGGGTATCGGCTCAGATTACTATTAAATTCTTTGCTCCCTGAATAGAACCTGACACACAAGCAATGAATTCACATTTGCTGAGTGAACGAATGATTTCATGCTTTATAAAGATGAGTGTGTCAGTGTTAATCTTTTTCTTTGTAGGTAAGTCTCCTGTATTTCTCTCTTATAATCACTATGTTCTCCATTTACCTTCAAAGAGAAACATTAACTAAGATATGTATTATGTAGAATGATAGGACTTTATTTCCTTAGTTTTGGATGATTATCTTCAAAAATCTGAGAGCCATGTCCGCCACATTTTCAGATTATTTGTTTCTTGACATCTTTTTATCTGTCTTCCTCTCCATCCCACTGTGTGGATACATCTCATCCATCCCTGAGGGACAGGCAGCTGGGCTCATTCCTCCTATGCATGTTTGAGAGTATTTTCTGATGAACTGCTTTCATCGGGTTCCTCCTGAATGAAAAGCCCATGCCCGGGCGTCTCCAGGATCTCCTTCAGTCGCGAGAGTGGCTCTCAGAGCTTTCCTCCCACAGCCCACATCTATCTATGACCATGAAATTCCCTCAAGTAGGGAATTCTGGATTGGGTCCTCGGAAATGGACATTTTGCTGAAAGATTATAACTTGGGTGTAAGATTATAACTTGGATGTAATATTATAACTTGGGTGTAACAGGTATAATTCCCCTCAGGGCTGATTTGTGTGAAATGCCTAGAGAGTCAGGGTGCTACGCTGGTATTCGGGAGGAGAAGGTCAATGTCCCAGGAACACCCAGGCAGGATTTTTCTTTGTCCTCTAATCTCAGTGCCCCAAACTCTGAACAGCTCACTTACTTTTTCAAAGGCAGGGAGATAACGATTTGTTGCTTTCTCTTTGATCAGGGTGATCTTGGCATCTTTTTGATCAGGTGGGCATATTGATAAATGCATGATCATTTCATTCAAATCTGCTATGCCTTCTGCATACATATCAATCCTGAAAGACGAAGATGACCAAATTGTGAAATATTTCCTGCCTTAGATTTTGCAGTTTAAAATGTAAAAGAATGGGACATCATGAGGTGGCAAAGTAATTCACCTCCACTGGATGTATTTTTATATGCCAGTCATTCAACTATGATTTTACTTAATTTGAACATTACATTTTAGAACAAGGTAGATGTGAAAGTAGAAATATGTCTAAAATTTTTGCTTTACACATGACCAAATATAGGGACACAGAGCACTGGTGATGTGTAGAGTCACAGACATAGAGAAATTGGTGGAATCACTGCAAGTGACGACTGAGACTTTACCTGGGGTTAGCCATCGCTGGTGTGGTTTGTTCTGTGCACAAACTCAATGTGATTGACTGGGCTAAAGACCTCCCACCTAAATAATCTCCAGGGAGAATCCCTGGCACAGCCACCTGGTTATGTCTCTTTCCCTCTCTTACCCTGTTACACATCACAGGCCCATTGATATTTCCGATATTAGCAGTTTGTCCAACTATTTCCCCTAGAACCTGGTTCCACAAACATCCCAATGTGCTGATTACAAACTCTGGCCTGGTTTGCAATTCTCAAGACTCCACCTAAGGTATCTTCCAAATTGGTGCCACTCTTTACACAGTTCCATCCAGTGCATATTCCAGGAGATATGTTTTTTTTTGTTCCAAACTGGACTGCCTAGAAGACTTTAAATTATATATATAAAGTGAACTGGCATCTTAAAATGCTTAACCATAGAGTTGGAAAGACTATGTGTGAGGCTGGGCCCCTTATTAACTCTGCAATCCTGACTTCCTGTTTATTCTTATGGTAATTCCAGGGAGAGGGATCTTAATAAAGGGATTAGCCATCTTGGAAAGGTGGTCTTTTCGTCTCCATGTGGGCTGTAGGAGGTGTGCTTCCGGCACTGTGGTGGTGGTTTTGCTTTTTCTTTTCCAGAATAAACTGTTTCTAAAAGAGTTATGTTTTTGCCAGTCAACTATATATATATATATATATATATATATATATATATATATATATATATATATATACTTTATTGACATATAGTTCACATACCCTAATGTCATTCTTTTCAACTATAAAATTTTGTGATTTCTCATAAAATCACAGATTTCTGTACCATCACCACACTCTAATTTTACAATACTCCCATACTCCTAAAAGAAATGCTGTATACCTTTGCAATATTCCATATTCTTCCTGTCCTCTAGTATTTGGCAACCAAACTTACTTCCTGTTTCTGTCAATATAAATATTCGTGACATTTTATGTGATGGTATCACACAATGTGAGCCTTTTGTATTTGGTTTCTTTCATGTACCATATTGTTTTCAAGGTTTTTCCATGTTGTAGCATAAAGAAGTAATCATTTTTTTTCATGGCCAAACAATATTTCAGTGATGGATATACAACCTTTGTTCATCCTTTTATCAGTCGATGGACATTTGTGTTGTCTGCAGCTTTTTAACAAGTAAATAATACTGTTATGAACACTTTTGCACAACTTTTAGTGTGGATGTATTTCTGATTGTCTTAGGTATATACCTAATAGTAAAGTTGGTGATGCATGGTAACTCTATATTTAACTTTTTGAGTAACTGCCAACATTTCCTTACAAAATTTTAATTTCAATCATGTGGTCCCCTCACCACAAGGAGGAGGACCCTTCCAGACATGGTTGTATTGAATACATCTGGATGCTTCAGTCCTGTATCAAAAAGCTTGGGGTAACCATAGTATTTTGGGCACCAACCTCTGCTAACCCTCGTCAGGAGGCCCAGTTATAACTGGCTGATAAGTTAGTTCCTGGTTATCATTCTTGGAATTTCTGGAACTTGAAAATTAGCTGCTTTGGATCCTTCCATGCCCCAGCCATATCCTCTGGACACTCAGTCACTTGTCTCTTGTCTCTAGCTGTTGGCTAGTGTCCAGCACCTAAGAACTGGGCATCTGGAGGGGTGACTGCAACATCCCCCTGACCTCATAGTTCATCAGTCTTTAGAAACCGCTGTCACTCCCTGTGCTATATCCGTGGAGTGAACCCACTTCTATAACCCCACTTGCTTGATTCCACTCCAGGTGGAATCCCTCATCATAGCTCTCTGCTGTATTGGAACTCAGTCTATACTGCAAGGCCCTGCTGCTGTTGGTCACGCTGCACTTGACACAATCCTGCCCATTCATTGAAGAATCATTTGTTCCTATTGTTGATGCAAAACACAGAAAAAATACCATACAGTGCTCTCTCCTTTATGTCTTTCCCGTAGAGGTTGTATTTGGTGGCAATGTAGTTGAGAATAGCTTTGCTCTGTACCAGCTTCATCCCATCAATTTCAACCATTGGCACTTGCTGGAACATCAAACTGCCATCTTTTGAAGGAAGAAAAGAAAAGGTGAAATGTCTTGTGGGTGAAAACCTTTTGTTTGTTGAAATAACTAAAGATATGAAAAATTATTGCCTGGTAACATTTCAATGGAAATAACATTTTGTTTTAGCCTCCTGTAATACCTTTTTTTCCCAGTCTGCCTTTTACTTTTTAATTTATTTCATTTATCTTTTTATTTCCATCCGATACATGGGAGGTCCCTTTTCATTTTATGTCGATTTGTCTCCTTGATAGCACAGGAAGAAGTTGGAGAGAGTCTACAGTAGGGCTGCCAGCCAGATGGCATTTCAAATGGGAAGTTCCCAAAGAAAGTCTGTGGGACTCATGGCAGTAAGGCCAATTTTAAGAGACATTACGATGTAGCCTGCTTTGTGTGCTCTTGTATTTCCACTACTGGTCGGTGTGTACAGGCCCTGTTTTCTGGATTTAACTATACTAGTTCTTTCTCTTCCTCTTCATAGTGTCGCCTAGCCTTCCAACTAATTCAACACTATCTTATCTGAGTCTGTAATAATGCAGTGATATTACCTTGTCAAACCTGTCAGTGAAAATACTTGTGGCAACTACTGGGCCTATTTCTAAGCTTGTCACCCTGGTGCATGTGTCTGCATGTCCTTGGATAGGAAGGCTGCATGGGGTCCTGAACTGACACAGCTCACTCATGGTGCAGAACAGCAGGAGAAAGCAAAGAGGGGGCATTCAAGGACACCATGGATGGCTTCTTTGGCCAGTACTCAGAGAGGTCAAGCCCTTCCTAGCCCTTCCTGAGTGAAGTATGAGACCCACTCGAGGAGCCACACCCCTTACATCTGAACCATTTTTTGTCTCTTCACCACCCCAAACCCTCACCATACACACACACGGGCATTGCCTGGTGTGAAACCTCAGCTATGACTTCTACTAGATCAGAGGAATTTAAATACTTTGCCTTACCATTTTTTAACTTTTCCAGGTCTTCTGGGGTTTGTACAAATTTTTCTTCAAACTGAAACGCAGAAACAGTAAGTGAGTTCTTGTTATTCATTCCAGAGCATGAAGGAACTTTTTGTTTTTTTTGTAATATTTTATTGGGGAATTGGCGGAGGGGAACAGCGTTGGGGAATCAGGGAAGGGGAACAGACAAGTTGCTGTCTTTCTGTTCTTCAGTTTAGTTGCGGAGGATGTTGCTTCACTGTTGGTATCCTTATTGCGCTCTTCCCGGATGAGGCAGATCGGTCGCTGGCCTCTGGATGTCGCTCACCGTGGCTATTGGCAGCTCACTCTTGGCTGCCAGCCGCTCACGCTGGCTGCGGGCCACTCACTGTAGCCTATGGCAGCCCACTGCAGCAGGGGCTGCAGCCCACACCATCACCGGGGCTTGCACAGCCCAGCTCCAGGTGGAGCTGTTGTTAGCTGTAGAGGGCGGTGTCACTGGCCCTCATGTGGGATCCGAGCCGGGCCGCTGGCATCCCAAAACCAGTGCTTAACCAATGCGCCACTCGGCAGGCCCATGGAGGCGGTAAGGTTTCTGACTTTGGCAGGACACACAGAGGAGGGTGATCATGGCCGTTTGCACATATGGATTAGAGCCCTCAAAAAACGAGCATGGGTTGCAGCACGTAACTGCTCATCTTTGAAGGTTCAATTCACCCTGTTTTCATCTCCAATGATAATTATGTCCTGATTTGGGAGGAGGTGTTACTGAAGGGAGGGAGTGAGTAGTTCTTCTAGTGAAGGAGTTTTAGTATCTCAGGAAAGCTTTTTCTCCACCTGAGACAGGACAAGACATTGTGTGTCCCCAGCATGGGGTATGCCACGGGGCCAATGACCACCTAAGATGCTGCCACCAGGGGCCTCTGCTGTCATTTACATCACTTCATTTCATTTTATATTTTAAAAAGCATATTTTATGGTGAAAGTTTTGGGACTTTGGGTTTCTACTTTGCTCAGTGGGACAGTCCATTGTGGATCTACGTGACCCCATAGGGCCAGACCATAGATGTGAGTTATGTTTGCAGCAATTTATAAAACTCCTACTTCTGGACAAACATAAGGGATGGTGGGTGGTCATCAAGGGTCAGCGCCAAGGTAAAATGGGGTTGGCTGGTGTGACATTGTTTGCGAGGCTGACAGAGATGGATGGTATATGAAGATCAGTCTTTGGGCACAGAGAACCCACAAGTCCTGACCAAGAGTCAGACTGAGATGGAGTAGAAGCCTGGGGTGCTCTCGGCATCGCCCCTACTCCCCCTCCTGTGCTGAATTCTTCCTGCTCAGGGGGTTCTGAACTCATCCCTGAACCTCAAAGCTGCAGTCTGGACCACAGTGAAACCTTTGGGTTACTGTTTTTTAGGGAGAAAACTACCTGGAACGGCACTCTGTATTTTCAGTGTATTTGTTTCTTCATGAAACTAAGAAAGGGCTGTGCTAAAGTCTGCGTGTATTCATGAAGCAATCAAGGAAGTATAACCAAAGGCTGAGATAAACACGTTGTTATAGGGCTGAAGGGAGCCAACTAGAAGCTCCTGTCACAGGATCCCACCTCACCTGAAACTTCCCTTTACTGCTCTAACTGAGGGACAAGGTCTCTTGAGTTCTTCCATGACTGTCTCCCCTGAAAACTTGCACAGAGAGAGTTGCTGGCTCCCTCTGATCCGGACTGAGAAGTGTTTTTCTCATTGACACCTCTAGAGGGCAGCGTTCAACAAGTTGCCCCACAGACACCTATTTTCCATGGGGAATGTAGCATTTTGACATTATAAATGTTGGGATGTCCTCCTAGACACTCCCACCCCTCCTTTTTATCACCTATTTATTTGTCTGCATCCTCACTAGAATGTAAGCTTCCTGAGGGCAGGGAGTTTATTTGTCTTGTTAATCCATGCTCAGGACCAAGCACAGATTCTGGCACTTAACAGTGCTCAACAAAATTGTTGTTGAGTGGGTGTATTAAACCTTTAACAGGCAGTTTCTTAAATCTGCTTTACCCATATTTCTGGTTTATGCTTTAACTTTGCATTTATTTTCTAATATCTTATATTTTCATCTTTTAATACGGACATTCCCAGCATGCCTAAAAATAAACAGAAAATAATCCTTCATGTACCCATCACCCAGCTTCAATAATTATCAACTGAAGCCAACCTTGTATCATGTTTATGCCCACTCACTCTCCTACTCTGGTAATAATTTGAAACAAATTCAAGATAGCATATATCTCATCTTTAAATACTTCAGTCTGTACCTCTAAAATATAAGAACTATTTTTAAAATAAGCATGATACATTTTTATACCTAAAATATCAACAATGATTCTTTAATATTACCTAATATTCGGTGTTCCAGTTTCTAATGTTGCATAAATGTTACAAATGATATTATACAGTTTGTTTAAGTCCAAATCCAAATAAGACCTGGACATAGCGATTAGTTTCTTAAAGTTATTTTAATTGATTATGTTCTGTGCCAAAAAGAGATTTTAATAACATACTAGGTAAAAACTTTCATCTCTTAATAACTGACAGTTTTTGTTTTAATGCAAAACTCTTGACTGGTCCTTTAGTAAGAAAAGCTTCTTTGTGAGAAGGTACTTTGATACAGTCAATTTTAGATCCCACTTAGAACTGACCTCTACTCCAGCTGCAGCCAGGAGCCACCGGATGCTCTCCATTCGGCCTCGTCCATTGAAGTAGTGAAGCTTGGGCTTCTCTGCCATGATGCGGTCCCTGGGTACCCTAAACTGGAGTGAAGGAAGGGAGGGAGGGAGGGAGGAAAAAAGGGAGGGACAGAGAGAAAGAGGGAGGGAGGGAGGGAGGGAGGGAGGGAGGGAGGGAGGGAGGGAGGGAGGGAGGGAGGGAAGGAGAAAAGATGGGAGGAAGGAAGAAAGGGAACCACAAAAGCAAAAATATACATTATGATGTGCGCTCCAACAATACCAACGGTGCTGAAGGAGTATCTACCTTCCTGGTGGCAGACTAGGACAGTCCCCAGATAGTCTTCCTGGGCCTGACTTTTCACCCATCAATAGTGAACCCTAAAAAATTGCTCCACTCCATTCTCATATCTCTATCATGAATACTGACTGTCTTGGCAGGCTAGTGGGTGAGAGTTTATGGTAAGGATGTATGTGTGGGTATTAGGGGGAGGGGGAAGGATTAGAGAACTAATATCTCCTGAAAGTCTCCTAATGATTCTGACACAACGCTAGTCTCTTTGGACACATTACATCTTTGATCCTCATAACAGCCCATGCACTAGTTGTTACTATACCCATTGTTCAGCTCATGAAACCAAGGAGCAGAGCATAAATGACATGTCCACAGTCACACTCCAGTTAATGATGGACCTGGAGATCCACACCAGGACTAAAAAGGGAGGGGGCTGGAACCGCACCAGGTACAGGCCCTGGGAGCCTGTGGGGCCTTGAGCCAGAGACCTTCCTGACAGGGAGGAGTAGGAGGAGGGAGCAGTCATTCCTCAGCTCCTTGGTTGTTACGCTGCATTTGTTCAAAGGCTGAAATTAAGGCTGAGACTCACTTACATGTAGCTCAAAAGACCCTAATTCTTTCCACAAGCACAAGATATAAATTCCTTCCTTTTTTGTGGAATTCCATATTCTACCTATACTTGGTACATTTTTTGAATCCAGAAAAGTTAATGTTACTGCCTTAACTTTTACAGTATAAGGAGTGGATCTAACATTTGTTCACTGTCTGTTATACAATGGCCATTCTCACCTATTTATTTTCATTTTATCCTACAAATATCTCCTGAGATGGACTCTGTAATTATTCTAAATTTTACAGTTGGGGGTCCTGAGTTTCCAGAGTAAGTTGCCCAAAGTAACTGTTGGATCTGGGATTTGAACCCACTTCTATTCGAGACCAAAACCTAGGCTTTATTTTCTATTTAGTGTTTTTCAAAATATGTGTGACAGCTCTTCAGTGGATTGTGAAATCCACCAGTTTAAATAATGAAATAGAAGAAAACAGAAAATATCACAATGCATTGTACATAATAAAGGTAGCATTGTTTCATGAGTTTTAAGCTTCACTTATATGTTTATTGCGTGTATGGGCGTGTGCATGTGTGAACACTCATTTGGTCATCATAGTGGCAAGAGATACTTTGGCTGTGTCTGCTCAATGAAAATTGAGAGCTCTTGGTCCATCCCAGGCTGCATGGGAAGTGGACATAGGCAGGGACCAGATAGTGAAACTCAATGGATAAAATCAGTTCTGTCGTGGGTGTGAATAGAAACACACAGGACTCATTAAAAGCGTGACTCCCAAGGCCAGGATTTAGGGAGAAGGACTTGCATTTTCTATCTAAATCTCAAGCTCTTTTAGAAAACATTAATTCTCTTTAAATTTTTGTTGTTGTGGAGTTTGGGACAAAAATATACTTGTCTTTACCCAGTGATACACCTCTGTGAGTGTGACTTGAATTTTAGATATCAAAATGTTTTCCATATCCACATTGTTAATGTGATATTCAATAGTCTAAACTTTAGAAGTAAAGATCTTTTGGAAGCATACTTAATAAGCTCACCTGTATTGTCAGGACAGGTTTTGCTATTGTACTTACTTGTCATGAGAAATGGACAGGCTATGATTCAGCAGAATGAAAAAGAAAATAAAGTTTGTGCCAGGGGCTGACAACATCCCGGTGTCTGACAAGGCCACATTGAAATAAAGATCCACGCTCAGCACTGGATGTGTGGGATGCTGCCTTATGGTTGGTCATGTAATATCTCCTGCCTCTATGAGCCCATGTGCCTTTCCTTTACATCAGATCCTATAGGAGACAGTACTTTCACTGCATTTATGGCAAATCTCTGTGGTGTCCCATTGAGAGATGACTGTGTAAGCCAATGACGAGTAAGATCTCCAAAGAGAGGAGACAACCCAAGGCAGGCTACAACCCCATTTTGGGACCCCAGGACTGAGAAAAAGGGGACTCAAGCCCCTTGGAAACTGAGGCTCAGGTCTCTGGCTACATAGGTCAAAAACCCTGTCTGTGAGAAACAGACAGCCTCTGTGAGAAACTGGTGCTATCGTTCGTCCTTGCCTAGGCAACTGTGAAAAATCTCCTTGGAGACCAGCAGACCAAGGTCTTTCGGCCATGAGAGTTCTGATAAGAGACAGCCTACTAACCATGGGGTATGTTAATCAACAGCCTTGTTTTGATTCTTTGCCTTGTGCATTGCTGTAGCAACGGATATTGAAGCTTTGACTGAGAAACAGATGTTACCCTCTGTTAAAATAATATTTAGTCCTCTATAGGATAAGAGAGGTTTGAGACTTCCTTTTATTACTAAGTATTGTAATCACGTAGGAATAGGCTTTAGATAAGTTTTACCCTAGACACAGCCGCTGCTTGTTTTTTAAGTAAATAATGGTTCAAGTCTGCGCCCTGCAAGTTTTGCAATTATATTTAGCTGCTGGAATTTGGATAACGACTAGGTAGTCATGGTAACCACACTTTAGACGATAAGTGAATCCTTAAACATAGAGTAGGTCACAGTGTACCCTGGAGAGAGTAGTTACAAAAAAGTAAAGACTGTAAAAGTCCTAAGAAAAACAAAACATCAAAACTATGTGAAACTTAATTTGGGATTGGAATATTGGTTAAGAGTCCCTATAAAAAGGACATGTTGTAATAATAAATTGTGACACTCCTGTGAAACTCTTTCCGATGTCTCCATTCTTCTTTTTCCTCGCGGACACCGTCCCACCCCTGGACCTGCCGGGCTGGATACCTGCAAGTTTGCATTCTCATGTAAATGTACTTGTTATGGACTGGAATTCACAGAGTTTAGTGTCTCAAATCCTCAAGCTAAGCTCCCATTGACTGAGGATCCAAAACAAAGGCAATTTCTTCTTATCTTAGCTCATATTTTATCATAAGCAACTTTCTTCAGCTTCCCAAGAGGAGGTTCCCAATGTTCTGATCAAGCCTGGGGCAAAGGTTGTCACAAAACTTTGCCTGGTAAACAGCAAATGAGAACTACAGAGATTCCAAGATTTGCCAGAGGTCACATGGCAAAGTTCCTGATTCACGCTCAATACGAGTATCTAGCAAGTGTGTCTACCCTCTACAACAACCCTAAGAAGCAGCCTCTAATATCCTGGTTCAAAGATGAGGAAATGGGAGTTCAAGGAGATAAAGCACCTCTCCTTAGCCCTTATGCTTTGCGACTGTTCAGTTAGTTTGAACTCATCTTCTGATTTCAAGTCTGGTGTTTTTCCACTCCACCATGTAACACTGGCATGCTCTATGCCCCTCTGTCTATGCCCTATGCTCTATGTCTCTGAGCCCCTCGATTATTTCCCCATTCAGAATCCATAAGTCTACCAATGGTTAAAGAGGATGGACAGAGGGAAACACTGATTTCACAAGTCCATTTCTGTTAGCTGATGTTTAGGGACTTGATAAGAAGAACAATTAATAAAAGCATGCCTTGCCTTACTTTGACAGCCTAAAAACCTGTGAGAAAATTGAGAACTAGTGTGTTGGGAGCCAGCAGCACCCCGGTTCTGACAAGGTCACATTGAAGTAAAGATCCACACTCAGTGCTGGATGTCTGGGGTGCTGTCTTATGGTTGGTCATATAATATCTCCTGTCTCTATGAACCCATGTGCCTTTCCTCCACATCAGATCCTATAAGAGACAGTACTTTCACTGCATTTATGGCAAGTTCCTGGGGTACCCCAATAAGAGCTGGCCGTGTAAGTCAATGACAGGCAAGATTTCCTAAAAAGGAAGCAACCTAAGACAGGCTACAGCCCTGTTGGGGACCCCAGGACTGAGAAATAGGGGACTCAAGCCCCTTGGAAACAGAGGCTCAGGCCTCTGGTCACGTAGGCCAAAAGCTTGTCTGTAAGAAACCAACAGTCTGCCTGTGAGAAACTGATGATAACGTCAGTCCTTAAGGTCACTTGTCTATGGTTATTGCCGTGAGAGTTTTGGAAACCAAGGTCTCTTGGCCATGAGAGTTCTGATAAGAGGCAGTTTGCTGACCATGAGGTATGTTAATTAACAGCCTTGTTTTAACTCTTTGCCTTGTACATTGCTGTAGCAACAGATACTAAAGCTTTCACTGAGAAACACATGTTACCCTCTATTGTGATAATATGTAGCCCTTCATAGGATAAAAAAGGCTTTGAGACTCCTTTGCTACTAAGTATTATAATCACATAGAAATAGACTTTAGATAATTTTAACCCTAAACTCAGCCACTGCAGGTCTCTTAGCATTAGCTCAAGTCTGCACCCTGTGAGTTTTATGATTATGTTTAGCTGCTGGAATGTGGATAATGACTAGATAGTCATGGTAACCACTCTTTAGGCAATAAGTGAATCCTTGAACATAAGATAGGTCACAGTGTACCCTGGAGAAAATAGTTACAAAGACTCAAAGACTGTAAAAGTTCTGAGAAAGAAAAAACATCAGTCATGTGAAACATAATTTGTGAATTGAGATAATGGTGGAGTCCCTATAAAAGAGGACATGCTGTAACAATAAAGTGTGACATTCGTAGATGCCCCAGTGTCTCCACTTCCTTCTTTCTCTCCTTGTTGATGCGGTCCCCACCTGAGGGAACCCCTAGACTTGCAGGGGTTGGCTCCCCGCACTAGTGTAACTGTATTTTACCTTAATACAGAAGTGCACTTATACTCCTTGAAAGGAATCTATCCTATGATAATTCCAGTAGTAAACAAGGGGAGTTATGTCTCTGGGGTTGGTTCTCATTACAGCATTTGTTAGCAGAGAGATGTGAGACTAAGACACAAAGCCCAATTCCTTTCCTTATGAGGTCCATCAACTCAGTCCGTTTGTTTAATCGGTGTACCCCAATTTTCTCTTCTAAAAATAGAGATAGGTGTATGTGATTTTGAAGGCTATTGAGACAGTTAATGAGCTACCATACATAGAACTCATAATCAGGATCAGTTCCTGGGAGAGGGGTGAGTCTCTGAACACACTGGGTAGCACAGGTGTCTTCTTTCTTCTGTCTGTCAATATATCTGTGTACCTATCTGTCTATGAGCCTGTCATCTACCTGGTGACTCAGAGCACTAGTACGATTAAGTTTATATATATATATATATATATAAAAATATATATACACACACACACACACACACACAAGAATTTTTTCACATACGTCATATACAGGCTTTGTGATTTAGCTTGTGTGGAAAGATTAGTTCTATTCAGCTTGGTTCACCTGGTGGCAGGACGTTTTCCACGAAGGTTCAGCAAGGTCACGCACGTGAATAAACACAGACTTTAGAGGTCTGAGGTTGCAGCAGATCCTGGGTTCTGCCCCTGTACCGTGTACCCAAAGGGCCTTTCTCCTCAGACCGGGCACCCCTGCCATTGGCTCCGTGCTCTGAACACTCTGTAATCTTTTCTGTCCCCAGACCCCTTTGCATGGGGCTCAGCCATGCAAATAGGAGACCCACTGCTTATCTCTCCTGCTGTTCATTGCACTAGTGCAGTCTCACGTCAACACTGATGAAAATGATCACTTCTCTCCAACATCACACTTCTTACTGGGAAATGCAAACATTTCCCAGATCCTTCTTTGACATCCTGTTCCTGGTTTCCATGAAATATACTTCCTTCTTTTAAAACCTTTCTTTCAAAGCTCCTCAACTAACAGCCTTTAAGCACTTTCCTGTGATAAGAAATTATGGCTGGCAGGGAACCAGATATAAGCCTGACTTGGTCCCTGCCTTACAGGGGTTTAAATCTAGTCAGAAAAACAGGATTGCAAACAACTGAGAGTGTACAAGGGGCCCAGCAGTGGCTTCATTTGAATTGGTTCCAACCCAAGGATCATGTTTCTCTTAGCAGCAAGTCAGGCAAGATGAGAGGGCTGCTAGGCTGAGCAGCTGAGAAAGCACAGTGTTGGCTCTTACATTCTGATTCAAACGACTTGTATGTTCTATTTACTGATTCTTCATCCAGTTTTCCCATCAAGACCTCCTAAGCTTGGGACTTAGAGAAGTCATGTGATGTTGTGCTTGTGCTCCCCCCTCCCCAGAGGACATTTGGCAATGTCTGGAGACATTTCTGGTTGTTCAAACTAGGTGGGACCTGCTATATCAGTTGGGTAAAGACCAGAGATGCCTCTGATGTGGCATCAAGCTATGCCTTCAATATGCATCTGAATGCTTTTTATCCATCCTTCGTCATGCTATGTGTTATCCAGCTTTTTTTCATCAACCATGTTATTTTCACAGGCACATTGTGGGGATATTCAGTTGGAAATGCCCTAGGGGTGATTGCTGTTGGCTATTACATCTATGTAATCTTTCCAGGATAAAGTTGTTTTGAAAAGTATACCAGTTCTCCTCTATTACTCCTCTCATTCAACTCTAGGCTGTGAATAACACTAGGATGGAACTTTACCCCACTCTGCATTCTTTGTACAAGAGCAGAGTGCACTTAACATGAGGTGTTCCAATAGCATGGACAAAGTGATGATGTTTTTTTAAAGTTGTAAACAGGCGATCATTGTACATACCTTAAAGTGTCAAGTTTGCAAATTTGAGGTTACATATATGTTATCACTACTGTCAAGTACAATCCTCAAAGCTAATTAAATGTACTTTCTATAACAATTGTTTTTTAACAAACAAAAATACGGACAAGCCAGCTCCCACAACAAAAAATTACCCAGCCCTAAATGCCAATAGTACCAAGAGTGAAACATGCTCCAGGCAGTAGCTAGACTTGTCATGATTTGGCTGAGAGAGAGAGAGAGAGAGAGAGAGAGAGAGAGAGAGAGAGAGAGAGAGAGAGAGAGAGACTTGCCTGTTAGCTAATTACAGCAAAAATAGATAACCTAATTCCACTGACATTAAGACTAACTTCATTCTATTATGATAAATTTTAATTTTGAATTTTCACAGCCTCCATAGTATTACAGTATCACCATTCACAACTGTTATATGTTAACTGCTTTAAACCTACACTTTCTCTCAAATTGTGTAGATGGTACAGTTTGTCAGGTTGTCTAAAATGGTGTCATTTTTTTCCCCTCATATCATTATTTTTTTTCATATCTAAATGCTCATGTCTTAGTTTTCCAAATTCTTCATTTTTACATTTCCATAAAGATGTATCCAGCAGCATTTGGATAAACAACTTTTGAACTGTCTCCTAAGCACACGGAGATGTGAGTATAAAACAGACATTTTCTTGTGCTAAGGACACATTTTAAAATATGTTTTGATGACTTAGATGTGAGGACGTGAGGCAATGTATGAAAGTTTATAAAATTAGTACTTACCTTATGAAAGCCCGTCTCTCACTTAGTCCAGCAGCTCAATGCCAACTGCTCATGTGATATCACATCATCTGATGTAACTCCTCCTCTCTGAAAGGGGTAGTTTCCCCATAGGGAAAAGCCACTCCCTCAGTGTTCAGAGGTCATGGATTCCATGCTAATTAGAAGAATAAAATGACAAGCCATCCTTTTATCATGAAATAGCTAGTTAATATGTTTTTTTTTGAAGGTCTGCAAATAAAAGATTAAACAAAAATGTTCATAATTGTTTACAATCTTATTTTGCTGACTAGATTAAAACAAAACATTGTTGGGCTCTCCCTTCCAGTCAGTGAGGCATGGCTTTTTGAAGGAGTTTACTGTGAGGTTTCCCTGAATTGGATGCAAGGACTAAGGCAGATGAGAAATCTCTGCTGTGAGCAGAGCAGGGAGCTGATATCGGTAAAGGACAAGCTGATCTCTGGAATACCTCTTAGTACACACTTATACTAAAATATGATTTATTGTTTATCTGAAGTTCCCATTTAACTGGGGGTCCTGTATTTTCTCTGCTAAATCTGACAACCCAGTTAGCATACTTTTTCCTCTCAGCCACACTCGGATCAGCCTTCCTAGCCTCTGGGCCTTTGCAAAGGCTATTAGTTCTGTTTGGAATGCTCTGTTTTGAGCTCGCACTCTATTTTTCCTCTTATGTTTTTCCTTACATTATTTGTTTCACATCAGTTTTCCCCATAGTCTGTGAGGTCCTGGGGTAGGGCCTTCTTTCATCTTGTATTTAGTCAAGTCCTCATTGTCTGGCACAACACCTGGCACGTAGTAGGAGATCAATAAATAATATAGTTTTTTTAAATTATTAAATGGAAAATTCCCAGCAAATGCAACCACACAGAGAATAGTAGAAAGCAGAGAAATTGCTTCAGCATTGCCAACAGTTTGTTTTTTTTTTCTTTCTATCTATACCCTGTCATGGGTGGTATGGTGGTCTCCTAAAAAGACAGGTCCATGTACAAATCCCTGAAACTTGTGAAGTTTTTGTGAAGATGTGAAGATGGAGGCAGAGATTGGAGCGATGTTGCCATGAGCCAAGGGAAGGAAAGAATGCACACAGCCACCAGAAGCTGGAGGAGGCAGGAAAGGCTCCCCCTTAGAGCCACCAAAGGAATTGCAGCCCAGCCAACACTGACATTAACCTTCTGGCCTCTAAAATTGTGAAAGAACACATCCTGCTGTTTTAAGCTACCCAGTTTGTAGTAATTTGATATGGCAGCGGCAAGAAACAAATATATGCTCCCATCTCCTGCTCCTAAAACCAGGGGATTATTTTGAAGCAGATTTTGGACAACCTATCACTGCATCTATCAAGAATTTAGTATCTAATTTCTATAAAGTAAGGGCTCCTTTTTTTTTTAAACATAATCATGCTATTGTCCTATCACACTAAAATTTATTGTTAGGAGTCCCCAGGGGTACCAGGAATGAGGCAACCCCCACCCCCATCCCGCCCACCCTGCTGAAAAAGCCTCCAGGCATCCTCTTGGGTAAAAATAACAAACACCTGACCACAGGTTTCCTGCTAGAAATGGACATAGCAGAACTGCAAAGGTCAACGGAAAATTTCTACAACCGTACCTGCTCTGCAATTATAACTGCTCATGTATGCTTGCAGTTACTTCTCCTATCACTTCCCCTATAAACCCCCCTCCACACACACACAGACGCCTGCAGGTGGCTGATGCCAGTTTGAGGCTGAGCCCCTAGAGGCAAATAAAGCTGCTTGGTTTGGACATGTGCCTCAGACTTTGACTCCTCAGCGAACCTTTCATTGATTATTCCTTAATTTCATCGCATGTTAAGCATTATAAATTCCCCCCATTATCTCATGAAGGTTTCTTAACAGTGGGTTTATTGGAACGAGAATCCAGTCAACAACCGCACATTGCATTTGAGTGATACCAATAAATACATCTTGAAGATTTGGGTGAGTGGACAAGGACATCAGGCGGATGAGAGGATGTGCGGAATTCTGAGGAATTCCCAAAGCCCAGACTCAAACCGTTAGGTCATCAGGTGTGTGTGGAGTTGTGCACAGTGTTATCACGGTTTGTGATGAAGCAGAGGGGACACAGCAGGGCCACACCCACACACCAGGACCTCCCAGGATGGTGGAGAAAGCACAGTGGTGGCCTTGAGCTTGGTCAGGGGTTGATAGGGCTCCGTGGGAGGCACAGAGGGGAGCCCAGCTGTCCCTGGGGAGCAGAGAGGGGAGCAGTCAAGGATGGCCAGGTGGGAAGGAGGGTGTGAGGAGGGAGGTGAGGAGGCTTCTGCAGGCACAGAGTCACTGCAGGGGCTAAAGGAGGAGCTGATACTCAAACTTGCATGTTAGGAAAACCACTCTGGTTGCAAGGAGAGAGCAGACTAGAGGGAAGTGAAGCTGCCGACAGGGAGCCTTGGTGTCTGTGTGCTCCCTGCTTCCCTCCCCCTCACACTAGGGGGAACTCACTCTAAGGGGAAAAGAACTCAATAGGCCAAAGCACAGATTTTCTGGGAGGGTGATAAGTACTGGCTCCGAATGTGGCTAAAGCTAGAAATCGCTCCTAATCCAGCCACTCTGGCCCAGTGACAGGCCACAGAAAAATGATTTTACATATATTCGTTCACATATAATTTATACTTATAATCTGTATCGCGGAAGCCATGGCCTGAGTGACAGTGAGTGAACTGAGAGAAGCTCAGCTAGAGGCTGTGCGGAGCATTAAGCAGCAGATGATGATGTACCAGGGTGGGTATGGGCTGTAAGAGACAACAGGGTGGTCACCAGACTGCAGAGCTTGGCCTGTTTCATTGTTCATTATTTCCCCGCTTCCTAGGACACTAACGAGTCTGTAGTAGGCATATAGCTGTTCAAAAATTCATAAGAAAAAAAATTATAGGGAGGAAAATGTCTCCTGAAAGAAGACCATTTCTTTATGCCACGACCCCCAGAAAGATAGCTATTTTCTTATGAACACCTGCATATGTCAGATATGAATTTCTACACATTTCTCTTTGATGGGCTATTTGACAGATGTTATATGACAATTCCTGAAAAAAATTAAGGAGTCCTCATAATCTATGTTTCCCTTTTTCATTAAATTTTTTTTTTTTTTTTTTAAAGATTTTATTGGGGAATTGGTGGAGGGGAACAGCGTTGGGGAATCGGGGAAGGGGAACAGACAAGTTGCCGTCTTCTTGTTCTTCAGTTTTAGTTGCGGAGGATGTTGCTTCACTGTTGGTATTGTCATTGCGCTCTTCCCGGATGAGGCAGATTGGTCGCTGGCCTCTGGATGTCGCTCATCGCAGCTATTGGCAGCTCACTCTTGGCTGCCAGCCGCTCACGCTGGCTGCGGGCCACTCACTGCAGCCTATGGCAGCCCACTGCAGCAGGGGCTGCAGCCCACACCATCACCGGGGCTCGCACAGCCCAGCTCCAGGTGGAGCTGTTGTTAGCTGTAGAGGGCAGTGTCACTGGCCCTCATGTGGGATCCGAACCGGGGCCGCTGGCATCCCAAAACCAGCGCTTAACCAATGCGCCACTCGGCCGGCCCTCATTAAATTTTTAATTTTGAGAGAGACAAAAATAAGGAGATTGAATTTGATTTCATTTTTGATATTAATGAAAAAGAATAAATCGTAATTTGGTTCATAAGAGATTATTATTTAATTACTTTGGAAAAGCTTATTATTCTCACAAGAACCAGGTTCTACACCTAGAAAGAGCACATCATTGTTGGAAAACTTGAGAAGATTGGTCCTGCATGTGCTACGTATCCGTGCCTGCTTTATAGAATCTTGAATATCTTCTTGGCTTCTTGTAAACTTTTCTCATCTGTAGGAGGCTTCCTCACACTGCCAGGCTGCAGAAACTTCTTCACGGTAGGAAGGCTGCTGATTCTGGCCTTCAGGGCCTGTAGTACACAAAAGCACAGCCTCAGAGTGGAGACAAAACACCCATCCCGTCATTAGCACAAGCCAGGGAATCTGAGACCCTCCAAGACCAGGACCGACAGCGTCCCCTCCATCAGCACCAGCATGAGGCTGTGAAACAGGTGCCCAGGGAGACAGGAAGAGAAGGGGAAGAAAATACAGCTCAGCAGCACTTTCCCCAGAGACGCCCTTGTTTAAGGCTTCCTTCAGTTCACTGCCTTCTTCCCTACACAGAAACCCTGTAGATTCATCGCTCTTGTGCAGTACAAGGAAGAGTACAGTGTCTGTCAGATATCAACACAGATAAGGCCACACTGGGGCCTGAAATAAAGCTATGGGGACATTGGGCTGGAACTGGAGACAGAAAATATAAAAGGTAGACTATGAGGACAATCAAAAACAACCTGGCCTCTGAGAGAGAGAGGCAGGGGGAGAGAGAGGGCTGTGCAGAGAGAAGCACAATGTGTAAGACAGGGACCAGGAGCTGAGGGAAGGAAATCAGAGGAAGGAGACCTGCCCAGTCACACTCAGGTAATAAAGAGGACACACCTGGGAGAAAAGGAATCCCAGAAAAAGGAGGACAGAAACTAATGGAAGAGCGGCTAGGGAGTGAGAATCCGAGTCCTGGGTCCCTCTCATTGTAACAGAGAAATCATAGCATCCACGTCCAATTTCCTTGGGACAATGAGAGTCTTTTCATGCCTTGGATCAGGGCCTATGAGTATATTTTGGAGACCTGGGGACAGCAAAGTTCTGGACAATGATGGGAATCATCACATCCCCAGGCCAAGAGTCCAAACATTTGATCCCAGGAGGGGAGATGTGACCTTCCACCTGAGGGCAGTGAGAACTCACCTTCAGCAGAGGGAAGCTGGCCAGAAGGCTGGGGTCAAGCTCTTCCACATAGTAGAGAAGCTCCACCAGCTGAATGTCAGCCCTGCTCAGCTTGTTGCCAACCAGGTAGTCTTGTCCATGGCTCTTCAACACCTGGTGAATTGGAGGGATAAGGTTATGAACACAGACTATCAGGCGGGGTTCCCACTCCTGCCCAGGTCTCTCCAGCCTGACTTTCCCACTGTGCTGACTCACTGAGTGTGGATCTCCAGGGGATATTCACCGCCCTGAGTCAGTGAGACAGAGAAGTGGGTCTCTGGGGTTCTTTCCTCATTTCTCTTTTGAAGCCCACGTTGCCATTTCCTTTGCCCATTCTGACACCACTGTGGCTCCCTTATGTGCTTGTTCCATTGGCCCAGGGCTGCACCATGTTTCTGTTGGCCCCTAACGTTTGCAGCCTCAACTTGGAGTTGACTCATCAGACTGCTTCTCTCGTCTCTCATTTGCAAAGATTCCATCTTCATGCCATTCTTCTTCAATGCTGAGAAGACTATCAGAGTCTATATTTCTCTTCTTGTCTGCTCTCCTCATTTTCTGGTCTATCTCTCTAGGACCTAAAATAGTCCTGGGTCAACTTGAAGCTACTCTCACCCTTGAAATATAGGCTCTGCCTCCTAACCCACCTGTGACTATCAACAACATTGGTAGAATATATTATAATTCGCATGCAAAACTGCCTAGGGTTGACTGGACTTGCTGCAACTTATTTTTGAATGCATCAAAAAATAATATGTTTGATGAGAAGAGAGAGGGGTGGGGAGATACATGGTTAAGCAGACATAATTATAAAATATTGAATTTTGAATCTAGGTGGAGGGTATATATGAGTTTATTGTACATCTCTTTCAACTTTTCTGTGTTTGAATTTTCATAATAAATATTTTTGAATATATGTAATGTTTATTAAAATTATTGCAGCGATAAAGAAATCGTAAAAAGAAACACATGGCACCACTGACTAAAGATAATAACATTTTTGGAAATACCCTTTAAGGCTGTATATGCATATGGAAGTATGGATATAATTAATGAATATAATAAAACATCAAATGCTCTATTGTAATATGCATTTTCCAGTTATGTCATTCATAAGGCTCTTTGATTTCAAAGTGCAGATGTACATAAATTACAACATCTGTCTAGATTTGCATCACTTGAATGTACCTAAACTCAGTACCACCGCCAGGAGGGTGTCAGCTCAGATTACTATTAAATTCTTTGCTCCCTGAATAGAACCTGACACACAAGCAATGAATTCACATTTGCTGAGTGAATGAATGATTTCATGCTTTATAAAGATGAGTATGTCAGTGTTAATCTTTTTCTTTATAGGTAAGTCTCCTGTATTTCTCTCTTACAATCATTATGTTCTCCATTTACCTTCAAAGAGAAACATTAACTAAGATATGTATTATGTAGAATGATAGGACTTTATTTCCTTAGTTTTGGATGATTATCTTCAAAAATCTGAGAGCCACGTCCGCCACATTTTCAGATTATTTGTTTCTTGACATCTTTTTATCTGTCTTCCTCTCCATCCCACTGTGTGGACACATCTCATCCATCCCTGAGGGACAGGCAGCTGGGCTCATTCCTCCTATGCATGTTTGAGAGTATTTTCTGATGAACTGCTTTCATCGGGTTCCTCCTGAATGAAAAGCCCATGCCCGGGCGTCTCCAGGATCTCCTTCAGTCGCGAGAGTGGCTCTCAGAGCTTTCCTCCCACAGCCCACATCTATCTATGACCATGAAATTCCCTCAAGTAGGGAATTCTGGATTGGGTCCTCGGAAATGGACATTTTGCTGAAAGATTATAACTTGGGTGTAAGATTATAACTTGGGTGTAATATTATAACTTGGGTGTAACAGGTATAATTCCCCTCAGGGCTGATTTGTGTGAAATGCCTAGAGAGTCAGGGTGCTACGCTGGTATTCGGGAGGAGAAGGTCAATGTCCCAGGAACACCCAGGCAGGATTTTTCTTTGTCCTCTAATCTCAGTGCCCCAAACTCTGAACAGCTCACTTACTTTTTCAAAGGCAGGGAGATAACGATTTGTTGCTTTCTCTTTGATCAGGGTGATCTTGGCATCTTTTTGATCAGGTGGGCATATTGATAAATGCATGATCATTTCACTCAAATCTGCTATTGTGGCCTCACAGCAGCCTCACAGTTTGCCTCCCTGCATTGGCCCATAACAGCAGGGCCTCACAGGGACAGGATATTCACTATGTTTATGGCAAAACCCCATGGGACCCTAAGAGAGAGGGCGGGTCAGCCAATGATGGGCAAAGACCCTAAATATGCGCATTAGGGTGGCCTAAGACAGGCTCCGTTGGAGGGCCCCTGAGAGGAATCAAGGAGGTGAAGCATATGGGGCCTAAGGGCCTGTTAACCCTTATCTGCAGAACTAGCAGCCTGCCAAAGAAGAGAGAAATCTTCCTAAGAAGATAACAGCAGTCCTCCTTGCATTCTTGTCTCTAAGTCTCATAGTGAACCATTATCTGTTCCCGTAGGAGGCAAGGTTGCATTGATCAAAGGGTCTTTCGGCTGAGGTTGTCTGTGAGGCATAGGGAGATTTGGCTAAATCTTGGATGACGCATGTGATTTACAGACCTCGGAAAGAGCAAAGCCCCTTCCCTGTTTGTACTCAATAAAAGCTGCAAGCTGACCAGATTCAGGGCTCTTGTCCGTCAGACAGAGTCCCCTGGCTCACATTGCTTTTTACACTATCCCTGTCTCTTGCTCTTTATTTCTTTTTCTGAGTCCCTGCTGGTCCTCTCGAGGAAGCTAGACCCAGCTGCACAGAGATGTGACAGGTGGCGCCCAGACTCGGGGCTCTAGAGGATACACCAGCTATCATCTACGAAGGGTGAGTATTGCTGGCAATAGGGATGCTCGAGGCTCTGTGGCCATATCTACTCGGGGGGACTAGGAAAGGCCTTGAGAAGTAACATTACTACCAGGGTAATACTAACATTTTCGTGTGACAGTGCGTGCTTGTGTGAGTGAATGCTTTATAGTTTCATGGCTTCAGCTATGGAACTTGAGTGGGCTCTAATCTGCAGTTCCATTGGTCAAAGGCCGTAAAGACATGTGGTAACTGGATACCGACCACAAGGTGTTTCACCAGGCCTAGGATTTATACAGGTGGACCCTCTGTCAAGGCTGACCTTTACGTTCCCGCGAGGGGTGCGGCCAGACGAGCATCAGAGTGACGAAGCATGAATGCACATCTTGCTATCCCTTTTATAAAAATCTAACATGGGAAACACCCATAGTCAGAGTAAATATCAGCCGTATAAGTCTGTTACAATTGTTGAAGGCAGGAGGGGCACAAGTCCTGGAGAAAAAGTTATTTGAACTTTTAACAGTCATCGAGGCACATTGTGCTTGGTTCCCTAATATGGGAACCTTGAATTTAAAGACCTGAAAGAGAGTAGGTTCTGATCTCCAGGTTTTACATAAGAATGGAGTTTCTATTCCCATTATGATCTAGGATACTTGGAGGCTTGTTAAGTCTATCTTAGAACCTTTACAAACAGATTCAGAAGATAATAGCCAAGAGGAAGAATTAAACTTACTAGAAAAACAGGATGAGAAACAACGCTCTAAGGAATCCACTGAGATTGAACCTCCTGAACCTGTAAGTTAGGCTTCAGACTCATTATATCCACCTTTGGGAAAGTTAAAACACTGCTCCCCTCCGCCCCCGTTCCCCATAAATAATACGCCATGTAAATCCACTAATCCTTTTCTTGATGAGCAAAGCTTGGTTACTGACAATGCCCAGCCAGCTCTTTGCATGATAGAACATGCTATTAAACAAGCCTTCCTTCAATGGGGTCTTGGAAGCTTTATCGTTTCCTGTGGTTATTCATCAACAAATCGCCCAGGGGTTGATCCTCAAAATCCACAGGGAGTGTTTGCACATCAGTATGAGTCTATACCTTTTACAATTCTTCAGGAATTTAAAGCAGCTGTTATTCAGTATGGGCCCAATTCTTACACTAGAGGCGTGGTTAAAAATCTGCCTGAGGGTCACCGCTTGGTTCCACTTGATTGGAAAACTATGGCTCAGACTTGCCTTTCTCCAGCTCAATTTTTACATTTTAAATCTTGGTGGATTGAAGGAGCTGAAGCTCAAGGCCATCGTAATCGCCATGCAAATGTTAATATTAATCAGGATCAATTGTTAGGCAGAGGAGTTTGGGAAGGAACTGAACAACAGATTGAAATGACTAATCAGGCTATAGATCAGTTAAGGAGGATCTGCTTAAATGCATGGGAACAACTTGAACCTGAAGGAAAAGCAACAGGTTCCTTTAGTAAAATCTTACAAGGACCCAGGGAATCATATGCTGAGTTTGTAGCTTGTCTTCTGGACGCGATTAAACGACAAGTGTCAAATGAACAAGCTGCTGAAGTTATTTAGTTAATTTTAGCCTATGATAATGCTAACAGAGATTGTCAAAAAGCAATTAGAAATCAAAAAGGAAAAACAGATCTTAATGGCTATATAAGGTTATGCCAAGAGGTTGGTTCGGAACAATACCGATCCACTATGTTAGCAAATGCAATTACAGGAGATTATATTGGACAAAAAAAGATTTCCTGGCACTTGCTTTAACTGTGGAAAGTCCGGACACGTTAAAAAAGATTGTAGACGGCTACCTATTAACTCTAATTCTAAACCCGAACCTATTCCCACCGTAACTTCTGAAAGAAAACCTGGAATCTGCTGTAGGTGTGAAAGAGGTAGATGTTGGGTCAAAGAATGTAAATCAAAATTTCATAAAAATGACACTCTGTTACAGGGAAATGAATGGCAGGGTCAGCCCCAGGCCCAACAATAACCAGGGCCTCTATGGATCAAACAGTTCAACAGAATTATCAGGCTGTATCTCCACCTCCAAGCTTTCAGTACAGCAATTAACTCCTGCTACAAAAGATAGCACAGCTGTGAATCTTTGTTCCATACAGAATATTCTGTTAATTCCTAATGAAACACCATTGAACAGTGGCCCCTTTTCTCAAGAAAAATTGGAGGCTTTAATAAATCTAGTTCAGGTTCAATTAGAACAAAATCATGTAGAACCTTCTACTAGTCCTTGGAATCCCCCTGTATTGGTAATTAAGAAAAAATCAGGGAAATGGCGAATGCTAACTGATTTATAAGCTGTTAATGCTATAATTGAACCTATGGGAACACTTCAGCCTGGACTTCCACAATCGTCTATGATTCCGAAAGTTTGACCTTTAATAGTAATTGACTTACAGGATTGTTTTTATTTATTTATTTATTTATTTATTTATTTATTTATTTATTTATTTATTTTGAGAGCAGTGTCACTGGCCCTCATATGTGGGACTGAACCGGGGCCGCTGGCTTCCCAGGCCAGCGCTTAACCACTAGGATTGTTTTTATAACATTCCTTTACATCCTCAGGATTGCCCTAGATTTGCATTTTCTATTCCATCTACTAATAATAAGGAACCAATTAAAAGATTTCAGTGGAAGGTCCTTCCTCAGAAATGCTAAATAGTCCAACCATTTGTCAACTTTTTGTAGCTAGAGCTATTCAGCCAGTCAGAGACAGTTTTCAACTAGTTACATAATTCATTATATGGATGACATCCTTTGCGCTGCTTCATCTATGAAATAATTACCAGAGTGCTTTAAATTGTCAAAAGAGCAACTTGACTCTGCTGGACTCAGTATAGCTCCAGATAAAATTCAAACTGCTACACCAGTTCAATATTTAAGTGCAATTGTAAATAGACTATTAGGCCTCAAAAAGTTCAGATAAAAAGAGATCAGATTTCCACCATAAATGACTTACAAAAATTGTTAGGAGATGTTAATTGGCTACGCCCTACTTTGGGCATTCCTACATATGCTCTCAGTAATTTATTTAGTCTTTTACGAGGACCTCCTCAATTGGATAGTCCTCCCAGTTTTAACCCCTCAGGCTAATCAAGAGTTGAAATTAGTGGAACAAAAAATACAGGAAGCCCGAGTTTGTTCCGCGGTCCCCGGATCTGTGTCTTGCTTCAACAGTGTTTGGACGGAACAGACCCAGGGACGCCCCTTCTTCCAGCCTCGGACCACCGTCCAACCTCTTTTCCTTTCTCAACCTTCGGAATCAACTCAGCCATCTTCGGCCTCCGAGACCGGCTAACACCGTTATTTGAGTTTAACTCATTGCTGAGCAACCATGAGCTCCCAAGTTCATCAAAATTATTCCACCGAGGTGGAGGCCGCCGTCAACTGCCTGGTCAACTTGCATCTGCGGGCCTCCTACCCCTACCTCTCTCTGGGCTTCTATTTCCACCGCGACAATGTGGCTCTAGAGGGCGTGAGCCACTTCTTCCACGAGTTGTCGGAGGAAAAGCGGGAGGGCGCAGAACGTCTCTTGAAGATGCAAAACCAGCGTGGCGGGCGCGCCCTCTTCCAGGACCTGCAGAAGCCTTCCCAAGATGAGTGGGGTAAAACTCAGGATGCCATGGAAGCTGCCACGACCCTGGAGAGGAACCTGAACCAGGCCCTTTTGGATCTGCATGCGCTGGGTTCTGCCCGCGCAGACCCCCATGTCTGTGATTTTCTGGAGAACCACTTCTTAGATGAGGAGGTGAAACTCATCAAGAAGATGGGCGATCACCTGACTAACCTCCGCAGGCTGGCCAGCCCCCTGGCCGGGCTTGGCGAGTATCTCTTTGAAAGGCTCGCCCTCAAGCACGACTAAGAGTCTTTGGAGCCCAGAGGCCTTTGAGGGACCCCTCTGCATCCCCCTGGCATTGGGCCTCTGCCTAAGCCTCTCCCTGAAACCGCTAGGCAGCCTTCTAACCACCCCACCACCCGGGAGCCCTTTCCCATGCCTTGGACCAAATTGAAACAATAAAGCTTTTTGCAGAAAAAAAAGAAAATACAGGAAGCTCAAATTCAACACATAGATCCAACAAAGCCTACAAATTTTAATTTTTCCAACTCCACATTTGCCCACGATGGTGATTGTTCAACAAAATGATTTAGTAGAGTGGCTCTTTGCCTAACAACTTTGTGAAGTCACTCCCGAGTTATGTAGAGTTAATTTCAGAACTTGTGTCACGAGCTCGAACCAGAGTTTTACATCTTACGGGTCAAGAGCCTAATAAAATTGTAGTTCCGTTCAAAAACCAACAAATAATACATTTAAATGGTCATTCTGACTCATGACAAATTGCTATTAGTAATTGTTATGGAATAGTTAATAATCATTTTCCTAAAAATAAGTTGTTTCAGTTTTTATAAAAATCCAGTTGGATATTACCTAAAGAAAGTTAAACAAATTCCAATTCCATAGATTGATACAGAAGATAAAAGAAAAAGAGGATGTTTTAAAATCAAGAGACAAGAGGAGAAAGTAGAGGATGGATCTCTAAAAGTCACCACAGTTATTCTCAAATTTTTATATCCACTTTCAAAAATAAATAAATAAATAAATAAATAAATAAATAAATAAATAGCTCCATACGGTCTGTCTCTGCCAAAGCTTGCTTTATTCCAGGCACGGGAGCAGAATCCCCGCTCCTTTTCAAAAACGGCGAGAAACACCACACTAAGAGGCCTTGAGCCCACCTAGTACATTGCTACTAGAAACTAAAAGAGTTACTACTCTGTTATCCGAAACACTGCCCAGGAGCGAATTCTTAAATAAGGAGTACTGAAAGTATGGAACAGGCTGGTTACTACCATGACCAAAAGGAGTACTAGATAAATTAGTGGTTACACTGTCCAAAATAATTTCACCACTGAGAGATCCAGAAGCAATGTAGCAATCATTCCAATTATATGTTACACAAGTTACTTCATCTTTATGATCCTTAAGAGATCGATGTACTCTTTTTGATTTTAAATCCCAAATATTAACAGCGTTATTTAGACCTCCGCTTACCAAATACATAGATCTGGAATTTAAACTGACACATGTCTGCTTTTGCCTTTCACCAGGCTCTAAAAGTGGTACAGGTTTATATTTGCAACTTGAAACAACAATTTTGTCGCCACTGGAAGATGCTGTCACTAGAAAGCTATTATTGCTGCTCCAACAAATTGAGCTGATTCCATGTGGTGATGTGTGTGGGTTGAATTTATCCACCAATGTCATACATGAAGCATCCCATATTTTAACATCATCTCCTGATGAAGCAAATCTGAGGTTTTCCTGCATGACTGCACCTCTCAGCATGGGGTCCTGAACTGACACAGCTCACTCATGGTGCAGAACAGCAGGAGAAAGCAAAGAGGGAGCATTCAAGGACACCATGGATGGCTCCTTTAGCCAGTACTCAGAGAGGTCAAGCCCTTCCTAGCCCTTCCCGAGTGAAGTATAAAACCCACTGGAGAAGCCACACCCCTTACATCTGAACCACTTTTTGTCTCTTCACCACCCCAAACCCTCACCATACACACACACAGGCATTGCCTGGTATGAAACTTCAATTACTAGGTCAGAGGAATTTAAATACTTTGCCTTACCATTGCTTAACTTTTCCAAGTCTTCTGGGGTTTCTACAAATTTCTCTTGAAACTGAAACTCAGAAACAGTAAGTGAGTTCTTGTTATTCATTCCAGGGCATGAAGGAACTTTTAACCCTCCAATTACTTGTATGTGGTACATACTGTGGAGGCAGTAAGGTTTCTGACTTTGGCAGGACATGCAGAGGAGGGTGATCATGGCTGTTTGCACATATGGATTAGAGCCCACCCTGTAGAGGATAACTGAGGGTATGGAAGTTGATGGCTTGCCAAGATGAGGATGTGTCCTGCAAACGGGTCACATCTTTCTCAGGACTGCAAACAGTACTGAGTGTTCTTGGAACATGAACTTCCTTTTGGGTTAGAAAGACCAAGATTAGCTATTCTTGGAGCTTAGATAAGAGCACAGCTGTCTTGTGTAAAAATTGTTATTGTAGATTCATTCACATATTTCTTGCATGAAATACAATAAAAACGATGTGGACAGCAGAGTGGTTACTACTTGCCTGAGCAAGCTGTAGCCCTGTTCCTTCATCTTGAACCTGCATCCTGTGTGCTTGTCTCATCCCTGATCCCTGACACAGACCACCAACACCCCCCAAAACGAGCATGGGTTGCAGCATGTAACTGCTCATCTTTGGAGGTTCAATTCACCCTGTTTTCATCTCCAGTGATAATTACGTCCTGATTTGGGAGGGGGTGTTACTGAAGGGAGAGAGTGGGTAGTTCTTCTAGTGAAGGAGTTTTAATATCTCAGGAAAGCCCTTCTCTTTACCTGAGACAGGACAGACATTGTGTGTCCCCAGCATAGGGTATGCCATGGGGCCAATGACCACCTAAGATGCTGCCACCAGAGGCCTCTGCTGTCATTTATGTCACTCCACTCTATAGGGGCCTACTAAAGGTGGAATACGTCCTGTTTGCTGCACACCTTAAACTCTTTCAACTCAGAATTTTTTCTTCTGGAAAATATGGTGGAATTCCCAACTTAAGAAAAGAAAAACTAGTTTTTCATTTTAACAAACAAAAAACCTTTGGTTTCTGATATAACTGTCTGCATGTGAATGTCACCTCTTTCATGGACTGGCTTCTTGAACTTCAACACATTACTGAATGAATGTCTTTTTGTCTCAGTATCCTCATCCATAAAATGGGTACAGTTAGAGTACCTATGTTATAGGTTGATGTGCAGATTAAATCTGTAAGGTACACAAAGTCCTTTGAACAGTACCGAGTACTAAGGGCTCAATAAATATAAATTGTCATTAAGTGTAAAGATGGCTGCTGTTTCATCAAATCATCCATCCTTTTTTTTCTTTTCCTTTTTTTAACTTTTAAAGCAATCTATCATTGGTGCCTTGGTGAAAGGTGCTCTATTCTTCATCTATTTTCAGTAATTTAAATCACTGGTGCGTCGCTGATGCACACATCCTCTTCAGCCTAACTGGGATGGAGTAGAAGAAGCCTGGGGTGCTCTCGGCATCGCCACTACTCCCCCTCCTGTGCTGAATTCTTCCTGCTCAGGGGGTTCTGAACTCATCCCTGAACTTCAAAGCTGCAGTCTGGACCACAGTGAAACCTTTGGGTTACTGTTTTTTAGGGAGAAAACTACCTGGAACGGCACTCTGTATTTTCAGTGTATTTGTTCCTTCATGAAACTAAGAAAGGGCTGTGCTAACGTCTGCGCGCATTCATGAAGCAATCAAGGAAGTATAACCAAAGGCTGAGATAAACACGTTGTTATGAGACTAAAGGGAGCCAAATAGAAGCTCATATCACAGGTTGCCACCTCACCTGAAACTTCCCTTTATTGCTCTAATTGAGGGACAAAGTCTCCTGACTTCAGCCCTGCCCTAGCACGGAACCTGGCACTTACAAGTGCTCAACAAAATCATTGCTGAGTGGTTGTGTTAAACCTTTAACAGGAAGTTTTTTACTAATATGTGGTTATATCTTAACTTTATCCTCCCCAAATATGTGGTTATATCTTAACTATATCCTCCCCAAATATGTGGTTATATCTTAACTTTAATTACTTTATATTTTAGTATTGTGTGTTTTTATCCTTTGGTTATGGAAATTTATAGCATGTACAAAAATAAATGTACAAATGTACTCTTTGTACCCATCACCTAGCCTCAATAATTACCAACTCAAACCAATCTTGTGTCATCTATATGCCCATCTATATTTAACAATAACCAGAATATTACACCTTAAATCACAGCTAAAAAATTAACAATAATTCTTTAATATCATCTAATATTCAATCAACAATCAGGTTTCTAATCATTGTGTATTTTTTTTTTAAATTGGAAAATTTGGAGACAGGAACAGTGTTGGGGAATTGGGGGAGGGGACCAGCCAAGTTGTTGTTCTTCAGTCTTAGTTGTGGAGGGCGCTAGTTGCCGTCTGGCTTCCCGACAGCAGCTCGTGGCCTCTAAGCTCAAGGTGCTGTGTTACAATCTTAGTTGCGGGTGGGGGTAGCCACCATCCCACATGGGAGTCAAACCAGCAGCCTTGTTGTTAAGAGCACGCGCTCTATCCACTGAGCCATCCGGATAGCAGCTCAGCTCAAGGTAATATTTCAATCTTAGTTGAGAACAGGTATAGTCCATCATCAAACAGGCAACCTTGTTGTTAGGAGCATGTGCTCTCACCAGCTGAGTCATCCTGCCACCTGTTGGCAGCTCAGCTCAGGCGCAGCATCACTGGCCCATGTGGGAATCGAACCAGCGGCCCTGTTGCTCAGAGTTCTCTCTCTTAAGCTAAACTCTTAATCAACTGAACCACTCGGCTGGCCCTAATCGTTGTATATTGATATTTTACTGTTTATTGAAATCCAGATCCAAATGAGGTCCATGAATTATTAGTTGCTGTTTTTGTTTCCTTTAAAAATTTCTTTGAATTGTTGCTGTACTCTTTCATGGGCAGGATTTAAAATTTTTATTTTTTTAAATTTTTTTTAGCTGAGCCATCCTGCCACCTGTTGGCAGCTTAGTGGCTGCTCAGTTCGGGCTGGGCATCGAACTGCTGTTGCTCAGAGCTCAGTTGGCACTCTTGAGCAAGCTCTTAACCAACTGAGCCACTCAGCCGGCCCTAAAAATTTTTTATTTTGTCAAATCAGTCCAATTCTTTCCCAGTATCAGATATTTTTATTTAAGGCCCAACCATTCACAGGTCATCTAGTATGGAATTCTCCTAGCTTATGAGAGAGAGTACCTTTGATACAGTCAATTTTTGATCCCACTTATGATGACAGAACTTAGAACTGACCTCTACTCCAACTGCGGCCAGGAGCCACTGGATGCACTCCATTCGGCCTCGTCCATTGAAGTAGTGAAGCTTGGTCTTCCCCGCCATGATGCAGTCACCTGGTTTCTCTAAACACAAGTGAATGAATGAATGAATGAATGAATGAACGAATGAGACCACAGAGGAAAACTCTATTATATACATTCAAACAGAAGGGTGAAGTGTTTTCCTTCTTCATGGTGCAGTTTGCAGAGTTCCATGAAGGTCTTCCTTGGCCCATAATCTTGCCCAATATTGACCGTCATGGTGAAATTGTACCAAATAAGTCTCAGGATGCCATTTATCCTAATTCTGAGGACAGAAATAGAGCAGCCTGGGTCCCTTCAGGTACAGGCCCTGGGAGCCTGTGCGGGACCTTGAAACCAGAGGACTTTCTGACAGGAAGGAGTAGGAGGGAGCAGCGTCACTCTTCCACTCTTTAGCTGTCATGTTGCACTTGTTCAAAAGTGTTAACTGGGGATTGGTCATGCCCTGACTGTCACCAAAACCTTCTAAATTCTCTTCACAGAAAAAGGTGCTCATTCTTTTTTTATCTTTTCTTTTTTTTAACTTTGTTGGGGAACAGTGTGTTTTTCCCAGGGCCCATCAGCTCCAAGTCAAGTTGTTGTCCTTCAATCTTAGTTGTGGAGGGCACAGCTCAGCTTCAAGTCTAGCATCCTACATTCCATTTGGGAATCGAACCAGCAGTCTTGTTGTTAAGAGCACGCGTGCTAACCAACTGAGCATCCAGTTGCCCATGGGCAGTTCAGCAGCAGCTCAGCTCAAGGTGCTGTGTTCAATCTAGTTGTGGGGGGTGCGGCCCACCATCCTATGTGGGAGTTGAACCAGCAACCTTTTTGTTAAGAACACGTGCTCTAACCAACTGAGCCACGCAGCCACCTGCTCATTCCTTTTTTTCTATTGGAATTCTATGTTTTTCCACTGCTGGGTGAGTTTTATTTTACCATCTAGAAAAAGGGATGTTAGCGCATTACCTTTACAGTATATGGAAAGGAACTAACATATTTAGTGTCTACCACATAAATGATATTTTCTTACTTTTATCCTCATTTCATCTTTGGAAAAATTACTTGAGGTATATCTTGTTATTGTTCTAAGTTTACAGTTGGGGATTTTGATGTCTATAGAGGTAAAGTAGCTAGCCTAAAATAAGTCATAAACTTCACATTTAAACATAATTGTATTAGACACCAAAATCTTGGAGCTTCTTTGTATCAGTGTTTTGTGCACACTATGGGTTGTAACCCTCAGTGTACTGTGAAATCAACACAGTGGGTTCTGGCTAGCATTTTTTTTTTTTAAAGATTTTATTGGGGAATTGGGGGAGGGGAATAGTGTTGTGGAATCGGGGGAGGGGAACAGACATGTTGCTGTCTTTTTGTTCCTCAGTCTAGTTGCGGAGGACGTTGCTTCACTGGCCCATGCTGGTATCGTCATTGCGCTCTTACTGGATGAGGCAGATCGGTCGCCGGCCTCTGGATAGTCACTCACCACAGCTATTGGCAGCTTACGCTGGCTGCCGGCCACTCACTGTAGCCTATGGCAGCCCACTGCAGCAGGGGCTGCAGCCTGCACAGTCGCCGAGGCTCGCACAGCCCAGCTCCATCCAGGTGGAGCTGTTGTTAGCTGTAGAGGGCAGTGTCACTGGCCCTCATATGTGGGATCCGAACTGGGGTCGCTGACATCCCAAAACCAGCTCTTAACCAATGCGCCACTCTGCCAGCCCCTGGCTAGCATTTTTTCAATTGCAATATAATAGTACAAATATCAGAGTGTATCGCATGTAGAAAGGCTAAGTATTTTTTTGATAAAATTTTAATTTTAATTACATTCATGCAGTGTGTCAGTGTGCATATGTGGTTATATGATCGGGTTTGTTGTAAAATGTAAGAAATCCATTTGGCTAAGAGCAGCCAAAGAAGTCTGACAGCTGCTGCTCTATTCTAAGGCTTCTGCACTACTGACATTAGGACTGGACAGTTCTTGGTGGTGAAGGGCAGTTCTGTGCATTAGAGAATATTTACTTAGCGGCATCCCTGGCCTCTACCTACGAGATGCCAGTAGCACAGTGCCCTGTCCCCATCATGACAATCCAAAACAAAATCAGAGGCAAAATCACCTCTGGCTGAAAACTACTGCTCTATTCCAAAGTGGCTAGATAGCACATAGATGGGAGGGTCCAAAGACAGCTCCTCATACAATGAATGGGCGAATTCAGCAAGGGCCTTGGGAAGGTTTTTATGAATGATGTGAATATAAAAGCACAGGAGTCATTAAGAAACAAGGAATTCAATGCCTAGACATAGGGAGGAACAATTTCCGTCCCATTTTTAATCAGCAGGCTTCTGGTCAGAAAATATTTTTAAACATTTTTGCAAGATTTTGTGGTCGTTGAATTTTTTTTATTTTATTTTTTTAAGATTTTATTGGGGAATTGGGGGAGGGAAACAGCGTTGGGGAATCGGGGAAGGGGAACAGACAAATTGCTGTCCTTTGTTCTTCAGTCTAGTTGTGGAGGACGTTGCTTCACTGGCCCGTGTTGGTATCGTCATTGTGCTCTTCCCAGATGAGGCAGATCGGTTGCCAGCCTCTGGATGGTCGCTCATCGTGACTATTGGCAGCTCATGCTGGCTGCCAGCTGCTCACGCTGGCTGCCGGCCACTCACTGTAGCCTATGGCAGCCCACTGCAGGGGCTGCAGCCTACACCATCGCCAGGGCTCGCAGCCCAGCTCCACATGGAGCTGTTGTTAGCTGTAGAGGGCAGTGTCACTGGCCCTCATATGTGGGATCCGAACCGGGGTCGCTGACATCCCAAAACCCTCTCTTAACCAATTCGCCACTCGGCCATCCCGTCATTGAATTTTTAGTGAAAACATATTTGTCTTTATGAAATAGTTATTTTTTTTTGAACAGGTGTGTGAAATTTGAATTTTTATGTGTCAAAATAGTTTCCATATTCCACAGGATCATTATTTGTTTACTTATTTTCTTCTTGGACACCTTGTTTCTGGTTAACATGTAATGTATTCCCTCTTTTGGTAAGTTTCCTTTAAACTTCCTCGACTGGCATCCATTGAGCAAGTTCATGTATCAAGCGATAATGGCTAGTCAGGAACAAGATACAAATTTGGTTTGTTTCCTGCCCTAACGGGCTTTAAGTTTAGTCAGAAAAATAGGCTTGTCGACAATTGAGATCCTGAAGCTTTCCTGTATAAGACCTCTGTTTTAGTCCTCTTTTTTTTTTTTTTTTTTGAGGGCTGTGTCACTGGCCCTCGTATGTGGGAACGAACTGGGGCTGCTGGCTTCCCAAGCCAGTGCTTAACCACCATGCCACTCGGCCGGCCCTGTTTTATTCTTCTTATGGTGGCAATTCTTCCAGGGAACAACTGACTCTCATTATGTTGCATCTTACTGGGTGACTTTACATGCTTTCTTAAAACTAATTCTAGCTCCATTGATGTATCAAGGTCTCCCCTCAAGAATTCCTGAGCTATAGAGCTAGAAAATATCTGAGAAGTCAGCTAGCTGGTCCCCCATGTGTGCAATGAATACACTGCACTCCAAAGAGAGCGTGTGATTTGTCAGCTACCTAGTTAGTGAGCAAGTCTGAATTAGAGTCTAGTTCTCCTGACGTTCAGACTAGTTTATTCCTATTATTCGTTATTACTGAATTTTCACAGCCTGCAGAGATTACAGTTTCCATGTCCCTGACTAAATTGTGAGCTCCCAGGAAGCAGAGAAGTTGGTACACTGAGCACAGTACATTGCTCAGGAGACCACTTGCCCAAAGTTCAGTACACCCACCATATGACTTGGCATGGTTCAATATCTCAAGAGTCACTTTCTATCTTTTAGCATTTCCCTCATAGGGCTTGCCATTTTACAATATAGCAGTATAGAATAGTTAAATCATAGGTTGGCATTGGGGAAATAAGGAACCAAACGTGATTATAAACCCAACACTGTGCTATTGAAACAGAATTATCAAAGCAGTAGAACCCTCCTCCACAATAGAAACATAATGACTAATCCAAAAAAAAAAATGGGAAAGTGCTTTGGCAGGGTAGCCTAGGAGAATATTTAACTTGGCAAATAGAAGGAATTTGCAAATACTCTGTTGGACTGGGAACATCACAGCTCAAGAGAAGGGTTTTACTGTTTTTACGTTTGCCCAAAAAGTAAACCCAGATGCACTTGCCTTACTCTTAAAAGCCTAATTTTGAGTCTTTTCTTTATAAGAAAGAAACCCTTCCTACCCATTGGTCCCAAAGCATTGAATGAGGAAGAGGAAGAGAAGGAGGATGAGAGGAAGAAAGAGGAGGAAGGTAAGGAGGAGAGAGAGAAGGAGCAGAAAGAGAGGGAAGGAGAAGGAAAGGTAACATGTTAGTTGGTGCTCAATTGCAAAGTAACTCGTATGAACAACAAGCTAATGTATGTGAAATCAGCTATGGAGACGTAAGCTTAGATTCTGATTGGCAGGCCCTGATGGTTTATTTCCCTGCAGGAAATGCTGGTTCAAGAGACATGCAACCATTCTCATATATTTTCTTCTCACAGATCAATGTGTGATCCTGCCAAATTTAAATCCAGTACAATTGTGTTGGCTCTTGTATAAATCACACCAATACATCATTTATAATAGTGAAAGCAACTTTGGTGTGAGCTCACACACTCTCCCTAGCACTGGAATGATTGTATTTTCACATTGCCTGTAATAATAACACTCTTACTTTCCCCATATCATCAAATTCTCTGCCATGATTATTATTTTTCCTTTAAAAATAGTTCCTTGAGGGCCAGCCGAGTGGCGCAGTGGTTAAGAGCTGGCCTGGGACACCAGCGGCCCGGGTTTGGATCCCACATATGAGGGCCAGTGACACTGCCCTCTACAGCTAACAACAGCTCCACCTGGACCTGGGCTGTGAGCCCTGGCGATGGTGTAGGCTGCAGCCCCTGCTGCGGTGGGCTGCCATAGGCTATAGTGAGTGGCCGGCAGCCAGCGCGAGAGGCCGGCAGCCAGCGTGAGAGGCCGGCAGCCAGCGTGAGCGGCTGGCAGCCAGCATGAGCTGCCAGTAGCCACAGTGAGTGATCATCCAGAGGTTGGAGACCCATCTGCCTCATCCTGGAAGAGCGCAATGACAATACCAAAATGGGCCAGTGAAGCAACGTCCTCTGCAACTAGACTGAAGAACAAAAAGACAGCAACTTGTCTGTTCCCCTTCCCCGATTCCCCAGCGCTGTTCCTCTCCCCAATTTCCCAATAAAATCTTAAAAAAAAAAAAAAATAGGTCCTTGAGGAACTAATAAACAATGATTGAACTATCTCCAGAGAACAAAAAGAAGGCACAATTAGAACACAACGTACCCACATAAAATAACACATTAAAAAATATTTTCCTAGTGAAACAAACAATAGAAAATTTATGAAGATGGGTAAAGTCAGTACTAATCTACTTAAAGTCCAAGCTGTCTCTCTGCTCGGCTCCTCAATGTCATGTCCTGATGTCTGCCTAAATGCTTTAATATATGACAAACCTCTCCCTCCAAAGAGGGTGGGGTCCAATAGGGAATAGCCACTCCCAAGGTTCTCCAGGCTCCACAGCGTTCAATACCAGACTGGAGAGAAAAGAAAATGACAAATCAACAGTGGTTCATTTCAAGGTTATCCATTAATGCACCAAGAAGGAATTTCAGGTTTATTGAGTTATTATCAGGTCAGTGGCACCCAGGCATGGGCCAACACTGCTTATGCAGGATTTCATGAAATTTGCTGTAAAATTTATGGCAGATGGAAAAATCTTGTGGAGAGAGGGGAAATGTATCATAGAAGGATGATATCAGAAAAGAGGACATGATAGAGAAAATAAGGGGATAGCAATATAAATTTGTAAAAATGACTGTGTGATGAATACTGTTATAATCCAAATTCTCTAGGCCCAAAGAACCTGGCTGAGTCCTCCTAAGCCCTGGGTAGGAGGACCTCAGCTGCATTAGCTGGGTCATTCATAGACCCTTCCCTTAGTGGTTGTACTTTAGCGTTTCTCTCTCGCCCCAGGACACTTGCATATGCTGTTTCTTTTGCTTGGAAGGCTCTCCCGTCCCTACTCAGAAATCTTGCGCTCCCTCAATCATGTCACTATTTTGACGTTATGTGTTTAATATTTACTCCCTGCCACATTGATTGTGAACTCCTTGAGAGCAGAGCTGTGAAGTGCCCATAACATATATATAATTATATTTTCTAATAGAAAATTTCTAACGTATTATAAATGCAGAAAGAATATAATGGGCCCCAATGTACCCATCATGTTACTCCAACAACTGTCAGCAATATTTTGAAGCAAATCCCAGACTTCATTTTATTTCATCAATGAATAATCTAATGTACATCTTTTAAACTTTTGTGAAATTATTTACACTGCAGAAAATTTGCAAAGTGGTACAGAGTTCCCAAATACACTTCATCTTATATAACCATAGTATCGTGATCAAAACAAGGAATTTAACATTGGCACAATACTAATCAACTGAACTCCAGACTTTACAACCGTACTTGGGTTTCAGCAGTTTCACAACCAGCATGTTTTTTCTAGTCCAGGATCCCACACTATTCAGGTACAGTAGTCTTCTCTATTCTATGACAATTCCTCCATCTTTCTTTGTTTTTCATGATCTTGGTGTTTCGAAGAGTACTGATCAATTATTTTGTAGAATGTCCCTCAATATGTCTCTGCCTGATATTTCCTCATGATTTGATTGAAGTTATACATTTTTTGCAAGAATCCCACAGAAGATCCGGCCGAGTGGCTCAGTTGGTTAAGAGTGTGAGCTCTGAGCAACAGGGTCGCTGGTTTGATTCCCACATAGGTCAGAGAGCTGTACCCAAACTGAGCTGCCCCTAAGTTGCCAAGAGGTGGCAGGATATCTCAGCTGGTGAGAGCGCGTGCTCCTAACAACAAGGTTGATGATTCGGCTCCCTCATGGGAGGGTGGGCTAGGCCCACCCACAACTAAGATTGAACACAACACCTCGAGCTGAGCTGTCCTGGGCTGCCGTAGGGCGGCTGGATGGCGACTGGACTTGGAGATGAGCTTGCTGCACCCTCCACAACTAAGATTGAAGGACAACAACTTGACTGTTCCCCTTTCCGAATTCCCCAACACTGTTCCCCTTCTCCAATTCCCCAATAAAAAATCTTAAAAAAAAAAAAGAATCCCACAGAAGTTCCTTTCTTGGCATATCCTTTTCAGACATAATATCATATCCAAAACATAATATGTCTTCTTTTTTAAAAAAAAAATTTTATTGGGGAATTGGGGGAGGAGGCAGACAAGTTGCTGTCCTTTTGTTCTTCAGTCTAGTTGTGCAGGACGTTGCTTCAATGGCCCATGTTGGTATTATCATTGTGCTCTTCCCGGGTGAGGCAGATCGGTCACCGGACACTGGACGCCCACTCACGGTGGCTCTTGGTAGCTCACACCAGCTGCTGCCCGCTCAAGCTGGCTGCCAGCCATTCACAGTAGCTCACAGCAGCCCACTGCAGCAGGGGCTGCAGCCTATGCCGTTGCCGGCGACTCACGGCAGCCCAGCTCCAGGTGGAGCTGTTGTTCACCATCTTAGCTATAGAGGGCGGGGTGTCACTGGCCCATATGTGGGATCCAAACCGGGGCCCTGCTGCTCGGAGCTGGCGTCCCACGTCTACTCTTAACCAACGTGCCACTCAGCCAGCCTTAATATGTCTTATTAATGGTGATATTAACCTTGATCCTTTGACTAAAGTATTGTCTGCCAGTTTTCTGTAATGTTACTATTGATCCCTTTGGAAATAATCAATATCTCGTGGGGAGATACTTTGTGATTACACAAATAGTCTTTTTCTAAATATCTTTCACCCATTAACTTTAGCATCAACTATGGGTCTTTTCTACAGTAAATGTTACTATAGCATTTGCTGAATGGTGATTCCCCTTATTCCTTGAATAATTGGAATTCTTTTGTAAGAAAGAGCTTGCCATCTACCTTACATACGTATGTATGTATGTATGTATGTATGTATGTATGTATGTATGTATTCATTCATTCATTCATTCATTCATTCATTCAATTATTTATTTATATCAGTATGGACTTATGGATAGTTTACCCTAAGGGTTACAATCTAATACTGTCAGTATACATTCTGCTGCTCAAATTTTTCCAGCTTCAGCATTTGGGAGATACTTTAGGTTGGCTCTCATGTCCTTTATGAAAAATTTCTTCTTTTTGTGGGTATTTCCATATATTTTCTTCACCAAAGATGTTTCAGGCTTATCTTGTATTTCCTCTGCCCCAGTCCCTGAAATTGGCCACTTCTCCAAGGATCCTTGTTTACTTTTATTGGTAAGGATATTTCAAAACTAGGATCTGGGCACTGTGTACATTCATTGCTTCTGGGGTTTTAATGTCCATGCCTTCCCCCCAGCAGGAAATACATGTGCATTTATGTAAATATGTGTATATATGTATATTAAGCCACATATGCACACACTTCTATAGGTATTTCTTTCTTTCTTTCTTTCTTTTTTTAAGATTGGGGAATTGGGGAAGGGAACAGTGTTGGGGAATTGGGGAAGGTGAACATTGTATTTTTCCAGGACCCATCAGCTCCAAGTCAAGTTGTTCTTCAATCTTAGTTGTGGAGGGAGGGAGCAGCTCAGCTCCAAGTCCTGTTGTGTTTTTTTTCAATCTAGTTGCAGGTGGGGGGGGGGTGCGCAGCCCACTATCCCATGTGGGAGTCGAAACGGCAACCTTGCTATTCAGAGCATGCACTCTAACCAGCTGAGCCATCTGGCCGCCCAGCGGCAGCTCAGCGGCAGCTCAGCTGGGGCACAGCTCACTGGCCCATGTGGGAATCGAACCAGCGACACTGTTGCTCAGAGCTTGCACTCCAACCAACTGAGCCACGTGGCCACCTCTATATATATTTCTTTATCTGTCTGCATATATATAATTAAAACCATTAGTTCATACTGATAACTTCTATTGACTTTAACCCCAACAGATTAATTCTTTATTTGTAACATCTTTCCCTGACAAGTAAGAAACCTGGCTCTGATTATTAAAATATATGGTATTTACATATTTGTTAGAGTCTAGTACACATAAAATAGTTTCAGAACTACTAATGCATACCTATGTGAGAAACAGATTTACCAACTAGAGCACAGTATATTTCTTTTTATCTTCTATATTTCTTTTTGTTTTGAGCCTTACAGTAAGTATACAGTAAGAATACAGCAAAAAGAAAAAAGGATTAAAAAAAAAAAAAGGATAGTTTAAGGGGCCTCTGGGACAACATCAAGCATACCAATATTAGCATCATAGGGGTACCAGAAGGGGAAGAGAGAGAGCAAGAAATTGAAAACCTATTTGAAGAAATTATGATGGAAAACTTCCCTAACCTGATGAAGGAAATAGACATACAAGACCAGAAGCACAGAGTCCCAAACAAGATGAACTCAAACAGGCTCAAAAAAACTAGACATATTATAGTTGAAATGCCAAAGGTTAAAGACAAAGGGAGAATCTTAAAAGCAGAAAGAGAAAAGCAGTTAGTTACCTACAAGGGAGCTTCCGAAAAACTATCAGCTAATTTCTCAATAGAAACTTTTCAGGCCAGAGGAGTTGGCAAGAAATATTCAAAGTGATGAAATGAAAGGACCTATAGCCAAGATTACTCTACTCAGCACAGCTATCATTTAGAATCAAAGGACAGATGAAGAGTTTCCCCAAAAAGAAAAAATTAAAGGGGTTCATAACCAAATCAGCATTACAAAAAAATGTTAAGGGGACTACTTTAAGAAGAATAATAAGAAAAATGATTTTAAAATATGAAAAATAAAATGGCGATAACTACATATCTATCAACAATTACTTTCTTTTTTTTTTTTTTTTTTTTTTTTAGATTTTTTTTTTATTGGGGAATTGGCGGAGGGGAACAGCGTTGGGGAATCGGGGAAGGGGAACAGACAAGTTGCTGTCTTTTTGTTCTTCAGTTTAGTTGCGGAGGATGTTGCTTCACTGTTGGTATCGTCATTGCGCTCTTCCCGGATGAGGCAGATCAGTCGCTGGCCTCTGAATGTCGCTCACCGCGGCTATTGGCAGCTCACACTTGGCTGCCAGCCGCTCACGCTGGCTGCGGGCCACTCACTATAGCCTATGGCAGCCCACTGCAGCAGGGGCTGCAGCCCACACCATCACCGGGGCTCGCACAGCCCAGCTCCAGGTGGAGCTGTTGTTAGCTGTAGAGGGCAGTGTCACTGGCCCTCATGTGGGATCCGAACCGGGGCCGCTGGCATCCCAAAACCAGCGCTTAACCAATGCGCCACTCGGCCGGCCCAACAATTACTTTCAATGTAAACAAAAGACATAGAAGAAGGGTTAAAGGGATCAAATATATGGTGACGGAAGGGAAGCTGACTCTGGGTGGGGAACATACTATGTGATATATAGATGATGTATTACAGAATTGTACACTTGAAACCTATATAATTTTACTAACCATTGTCACCCCAATAAATTTTAATAATTAAAAAAAAGACATAGGGTAGCTGAATGGATTAGAAAACCAAACCCTTACATTTTCTGCCTATAAGAGACTCACTTCAGATCTAAAGATGCACACAGGATTGGAGATACAGGTGAGAAAGGTGAAGGGGTTAGGAAGACCAAATTGGTAGTCACAAAATAGTCATGGGGGTGGAAAATACAATATGGAGAATATAGTTAATAATATTGTAAAAACTATGTATAGTGTCAGGTGGGTACTAGACTTATCGGGGGGAACACTTTATAAATTACATAAATGAGTAACCACTGTGCTGTACACCTGAAACTAATATAAAATAATATTGAATGTCAACTATAAATATATATATATTCATTCACAGGATGCAAAGTACAGCATAGGGAATATAGTCAATGGTGTTAAAATAGCTATGTATGGTGTCAGATGGTTAGTAGACTTGTTGGGGTTATCACTTTGTGAGCGGTATAAATATCTAATCATTATGTTATTTTGTACACCTGAAACTAGCTTTTTTTTTTTTTTAAAGATACACAGACTGAAAGTAAAGGGATGGAAAAAGATATTTCATGAAAATGGAAACAAACAAACAAAAGCTGGCAAAATAGATCTTAAAACAAAGACTATAACAAAAGACAAAGAAGTACTCAGTAATCCTACTTCTCTGTATTTATCCAAAGAAACTTGAAACACTACTTTGAAGGGACATGTATATGCATCCATATGTTCATTGCAGCATTATTAACAATAGCCAAGATGTGGAGGCAAACTGGATGTCCATCAATGGGTGAATGGCTAAAGAAGATGTGGTGCATATATACTCAACCATACATTGAATGAAATCCTGCCATCTGCAACAATATGGATGAACCTAGAGGTTATTGGGCTGAGTGCAGCAAGTCAGACAGATAAAGACAAATGCCAAAAGATTTCAGTTACATGTGGAATCTAAAGAACAAAATAAATGAACAAACAAAACATAAACAGACTCATAGATACAGAGAATATTTTGAACGTTGCTGATTGGGAGGGGTGTGAGGGAGCATAAAAGGGGGAAGGGATTAAGAAGTACAAGTTGGTAGTTACAAAATAGTCATGGGGATGTAAAGTACAGCAGAGGAAATACAGTCAATAACATTATTTATCATGTGTGGTGCCACGTGGGTACTGGGTTTATCAGGATGATCACTTCATAAGTTCTATAAATATCTAATCATCATGTTGTACACCTGAAACTAATTTAATATTATATGTCAACTGAAATTGAAAAATTAAGAAATTATGGATTGGCCAAGTGGCGTGTTGGTTAAGAGTTGACTTGGGATGCCAGCTCTGAGCAGATCTTGGTTTGGATCCCACATTAGGACCAGTGATGCTGCGCCCTTTACAGCTAAGAGGGTGAACAACAGCTGGACCTGGAGCTGGGCTGCTGGGAGTCGCCAGCAACGTGTAGGCTACAGTGGGGCTGGCTGGCAGCTGGCATGCGCTTTCTTGAGCTGCCATGAGCCACTGTGAGTGGCCGTCCAAAGGCCGGCGAGCGACTGCCTCACCTGGGAAGAGCGCAATGACGATACCAACATAGGCCAGTGAATCGACGTCCTCCACAACTAGACTGAAGAACAAAAGGACGGCAACTTGTCTTCCCCTTCCCTGATTCCCCAATGCTATTCCCCTTCCCAATTCCCCGATAAAATCTTTTTTAAAAAAAGAAAAGAAAAATTAAGAAATTATTTTAAAAATAAAACGTACTAGAATTTTAACACAGTATCATTTCTTAATAAATTAAATTAACTAAAATCAGGAGGACATACATGAAACAAAACGGAACTTCCTCTATGAAACAGAAAGAAGGAAGGATGAAAGAAAGAAAGAAAGCAGGATTCACTCTATTTTGACACAGATTTGCATAGCCTAACAACCTAACAGTGTCCCAGGGTTTCTTTACCTTGACACAGATTTGCATAGCCTAACAGTGCCCAGCATTATACAATATGGCACTGCATTATGTTATATTGCCCTGGATAATGCAGCTTAGTGCTTAGCAGAACCTGTGTTAGCATGGCCCAACCTGGCATCGACTTTAACTTTGCTTTGTCTTACCTTTTATTAGCTTAGAATCTCCTTGTACTGCATCAGTGACAGTATCTGTACATGAAGAATGTGGGCCTTTGAGTTTAAGCTCAAAACCCAGCTCAACCACTCACTAATTATGCAACTTGGGAAGGTACTTAACATCACTGAGCCTAATCCTTCCTCAGTAAGATGGAGACAGTTACACTTACCTCACTAGCTTATTGTGAGGCTGAAATAAGATAACAGGGGTAAAATAGTTGACATCAGTACTGAAAATGGTCCTTATTGTTATAGCATCATCATCATCATCATCGTCATCATCATCATCATGTGTGTGCAGTTTTGTATCGACAGAGAGGAGCTATATGTGCAAGCAGGGCCCCAACTGCAAGAATAGGGGGTGGGGAGGCGGGAGGGGACGATGGGTGATGGGTGGAGGGTGTTTGAAATGCTGGAACAGACTTCACATGTAGAATTTCACAAAAGGAGCATCTGGACCAAAACAAAGATTTAGTTATCAGAAGGGCAATCCAAAGCAAGTTCTGGACCAAAGGAAAATATATAAGCACAAAACTAGAGATCACTTGGGCCTATAAACAAAAAGACCCAACTGTGGGGAGCTCAGTCAATAAGGCCGGAGTTCAACGTGCAGCTGGTGGGACCTGGGCCTTAAAGGGACAGGCGACTGCCAAATACTGGAGGCACTGGTTCAATCAATACATGGAGTCCCAGGTTTTCATTCGAATGTGGTTCTAGAAACTATATCCTAAGGCACGTTTTATAAATCAGAGCATAATTTCCCCTAGGAACCATGGTATGTGTGTATGATTTATTCCTCACCAAAAACTCAGTAACAAATAATGCCTAGATATGGCCAACAAAACATCGTAAAAGCAGAGATGAAGCAACTACGAAGCTACAAAATAATCTAGTGAGCTTCAATCTGCGTAAAATGGAAAACTGCTGACATCTCTGACTCCTCCTTATGGCATAGTTGAACACAACTGATAGTTTTCTGGAGGAATCTTAGAAGTTGGTGGGTGACTGGAAGTCATGGGCTCCCATTGTCTTCCTTACTCCCGCTCCATTATCCACCAAGTTCGCTGGTTTTCTTCAGTTTTTGAATCCATCTCCTTGTCTCTGCCTTTACTTCCGTCTGCCTTAGTACTGGCAGCATCGTTCCTCACTTGTCTTTACAAAAGTTCCTAACCAAATTCCCTGCCCCGTTTCTGTCTATATATTGAATAGGCTTTCAGCTTCAAGTAACAGAAAACTTAAACACAAGTATCTTAGCAATAAAAATATAATATCTCGATGAGAAACCTCGAAGCAGCTCTCGAGAGGATTAGCTTGGCCACACAGCAACACCATTGAGGACTCAGCAAGTACATTAGCTACTGCATCAGGGTCATGGCCTTGATTGCAACCACAATCCTAGTCTCTTCAGCTCCTCCGCTGACATTTTTTTGAGGGTCTTAGTCAAGGTTGCAAGCCCATAAACACATGACCATGATTGTCTTAGATTCATCAAAATCCACTGATGTTACTGAGAAGGGACCAGTTTCTCTGATCCCCATAAGAGGGTGATGCCATGACAAAATTGATGCATGGCTGTAGGATGGGCAACCAAATGTGCTTACTATCCCTCACCTTCCTTTTGTACAAAATTCATCTCTATAATGCAAGTATGACTACTTACACTCCAGATTAGAGCTCTTCAGGGACTCCGCCTGATGTAAGCCCCGCCGCCCCGTTTCATTGTGTAGCAGCATGAATACAAAACCTGGAAATATTTTTTCACATTTCAATTTGTTCTATGCCTGCAGCTTGTCCTTCATTCTCATGCAAATACCGAGCATCCAAAACTCACCTGGAAGAGATAGTCTCCCCTTCATTCCAAGATTGGGCTAAATATCCCTCATTAAATTCCCATTCCAGACTATATCCACCCAGTGCAGAAAGCACCTCAGTGATTGTTTAGGGCTGAGTTCCATTCTGGTTAGTCCCTACCCTTCCTGAAATCCTTCATTAAATGTGTTTTATATCACCCTACTCTTACAACACTCTTGCAATCTATCTTAGTAGTTACCTCTTAATGTAATTATTCTCCCTCTACTAAATATAAGCTCATTGAGATAATGTGTATTATCTTATTGATCTATGTAACTCCCATGCCTTCCATGATGCTGGAGTTCTTTTATTATCATTTAATCCCCCATCCTTTTTCTTTATAAGCAGAACAATCAGACTTCTTTGTTGTTTTTTTTCTTTCACCTATTAATCTATATGCTTTTATTTTTAAATGAATCAGAGTCTTCAAGTATTAAGACTAATTCCAAAATCCCCATCTGGAAGACATCTACCTCTTTATTCAAACTAGCTCGGAAGTCAGTTCTTAACTGTAAAATCAGTGGAGCAAATCTCAGTTTCTGCCTGAGGGTAAACTATCATCTATTCTTCCCCTAGCAGTCACACTGAGGAAATCCTTCAGAGCAGTGTTTACTCCAGCTTTAGCATATAAAATAATCATCTGATGAGCCTGTAAAAGCATGGATTCCTGGGCCCTATTGAGGAGAGATTCTGAATTAGTCATTTCAGGTGGGACCACAAGAATTTGCAGTGCTATCCAGGCAGTCTACTTTTTGGTGTATACTCAGTAGAATGGAAAGCAGGGTCTTGAAAAGGGGTACGGGTACACTCATGTTCATAGCAGCACTTATTTACAATAGCTAAAAGTTAGAAGCACCTCAAGTCTTCACCTATAAATGAATGGACAGACAAAATGTGGTTCATACATACAATGAAATATTATTCAGTCTCAAAAAGGAGGGAAACCATGACACAGGCTACAGCATGGATGAACTGAACCTTGAGGATGTTATGCCAAGTGAAATAAGCCAATCACAAAAAGAAAAGTACGATATGATTCAACTTATATGAGGTTCCAGGATTAGTCCAACAGGATGAAACAGAAAGTAGAATGGTGGTTGCCAGGGGCCAGGAGAGAGGAATGGGGAGTCATTAAATCGGTACAGAGTTTCACTTGGGAAAGATGAAAAGAGCTCTGGAGATGGAAGGTGGGGCTTGCTGACTGCACAACAATGTGAAAACATCTAATACCACTGCACTATATACTTTGCAATGATCAAAATGGTAAATTTTAAGTTATGTGTATTTTATTACAATTAAACATTAATAATAATAATAATAATAATAATAGTGAAGGATTTGCATTCTAACAAGCTCCATGGGCGTGCTGATCCTGCTGTTCTATGCACCACACAATGGAATGGCCCTATTTTTAAGGACTCCTCCAACCATAAAAACATTGGTGTTGTAGCCAAATTAGCTCTTAGAGATCCCAGCTTCCCTCTTTTTGATGAAAAGGGAAGTGGCATTAGAGTCACCGTGGTGTATGTTTCTAGGACTTTACAAGAAAGGCAATCAGTCTTCTTTTATTTTATTTTTTTTCACCTATGAATCTTTTATTTTAAAATGAATCAGAGTCCTCAAGTATTAAGACTGATTCCAAAATCCCCATCTGGAAGACATCCGTCTCATTATTCAAGCTAGCACCAATGTCAGTTTGTACCTGTAAGATCCGTGGAGCAAATCTCAGCTCCTGCCTGAGAAGTTGGGACACCTGGGTTTTACTCCTGACTTCATAGCTAGATAATGTGGACTCTCAGTTGGGCAGATCTCTTAACCTCCCTGAGTCTTAGTTTTCATGCCCATAAAACAAGAATTTGGATTAGAGTTTGGACCTGGCGATCCCTAAATTTCCTTTGGGCTAGGTGAGTGCTTAATTTGAATCTGAAAGTGATTTCAGGGGAGAGCTAAGGCCAGCAGATGGAATGATTGTGCAGTGTGACGTAGTCCAGGGTTTTCCAGCCTATGGGCAAAGCAAATTTTTTCTCATGGGAAAATTATGTCCACTCAGAATGATTCTAAAGGTTTGAGATCAATGTTTAGCAGGCCCAAAATCTGATAAGTAGTTATTGGAATCTCTGATTTCAATGTTTGGCAGTTTCCAGAAACAGAGAGAGAAGGAAAGCTGCAAAATGACCGTGAAAGCTATAAATTACCATGAAGACTTCGTGTAAGCAAACAAAGGCCTCATTTGATCACTTCTGCCTATTGTGTTTAAAATCCAACTTGTTTTCTCATGTTACAACAGGAACTAGAAATTCCAAATTCATTTCAACAAAATGTTCTAAAGAGAATGCTTATTTCAGTATAGCCTCCTTGTGCTACACAGCTCTACTGTGAAAACAAACCATTTGAAGCTCTTTTAAAAAATCCAGTTGGTGTCTCTGTTGAAGCCACCGACCAGATGGCTTTATGTTGAGACTAACCAGCTAATCTCTCTCACAGCAGATCTGACACATTGGGGAGGACCTCAGTCCTTCCTTAGAACAAAATGCTCAGCACTGTCCACTGGGTAAAAGAGACCTACCAGCATCGAGGACATGAGCTGGGAAAGACTAGGAATATAAACGCATGGATACAAATATCTTTGTTAGCAAACACAGAGCAAGCTCAACACCAAAACCCAAACCAGAATCAAGCAGATGTAATTCTTAAATCCAAGCTTCTCTTTCTTATTACTTTGAAATATTGTGTCCTTATCTGGAACCCTGTACCTCCAAGCTGCATGTACATCATTAATGGCCGGTGCTGGGACTTGCTGCTGATTTGATTTTAAAATCTAATTAAACTTTAGAAGTGTGGAAGAAGATGACAAGAGTGATGCCATCTTGTTATCATAATCCTTGGCAAATAACTAATGTAACCTGAATACTCTTTTTCTTTTTTCTTTTTTTCCTTCCTTTTTCCATTTTAAGAGCCTCTCTGCCTAATCCCCAAAAGGGACACTTTTCTGCTTGTTGCCAGAATTTGTGTTCTCAAACTGTAATTTCCTGCATAAATGCTTTTCTTGCGTTGCAGCCTTGGTTCTTTCTCTTGGACAACAGAAGAAATACACCTCATAAAACTGGTACTCCTTTAACTTTTTAATTATTCAGCTATTATCAAATTCACATGCAACTTCTATACTAAACCTAGTGAAAATAAAGATTAAATGAATACATCAAGTTCAACTTCCCACCCACCTTTGGGGAAAAAAAAAATACCACAGAAAAATTCAATGTCCTCTCACTGAGTTACCAATAGGCAATAAACATTTGAATTGAATGTGCTTCCTTGCCTCTGCTGACCTCCAGTGGTGTCAGAAGTAATGTTTAAATAATATTAGATATTAACTATAATTTAACACATATATATAGTCATGGGATGTGGAATATAGTGTGGGGATGGAGTCAATGGAATTGTAATAGATATGTATGATATCGGAGGTGGAGATAGGGGAGGGAGAAGGGGGGAGTCACTTTGTAAGGGGTGAAAAGGATAACTATTGCATTGTTTTGTACATCTGTAACTAATAAAAAAACAAGGAACAAAGAAAGCAGGTGGAAATGCAAGGGGGGAAATAACACACGCTCTTTGTGGAATGCATGGAATTCACAGCACCCCAAATATTTTAGTTAGAAATGCAATGTAGACCATCAAAATAAAAACTCATTGATTGGTGATAGTTAAATGCTGTTTCCTTTCAAACAAAATGTTGCTACAATTCAAAAATAACAACCATGTAATTGCCACATTTTGCTTCAAAACAACTTGAGTAAAGGATCTCATTTTAAATGTGCAACTCAGAAACTGCCTGAATCGGAACTGAATTCATGGCAGAACAGTAATATATGGTTTGTGAGATCGGCACGGGTTTGTATTATAAACGCTATTCATGCTGTTCACATCCAGTTCTGTGGAGTTTCTACTGGAGAAGGACATGAACCCAAAGACAACCGGGGCCATGCCTACCAGGGCTGCCAAAGGATCCAATTATCAAGATATATCCAAAGGCAGCCAGGGAGGTTGGGCCAGCAGATGTGTTTCTGTGCCAGACACTACATGGCTTTGAGGGTACCAGTACCTTTATTTTACAGATAAGGAGACAGCCTCAGGAAGATAAAACTTGCTTAGTCACCCAGTTACGCAGACTCCAGGTCTTTCTAAATTTAAAGTCTATGCTGTGTTTCACCGTGTGCCTCCTACAGGCAAAGAGAATACAAACCATGATAGAAGTCTTGAAGAGAGCATGACCCAAAGCCAGCACCACTGGTAGCAAGTGAGGTTATCTTAAACAGAAAGAGGGAAGGGATGGGAGGTGGGGAGACAGGGCAACCCCCGCCTGAGTAGGATGGCCAGAGGGAATGCAGAACACATGCAACCTCTGGGACATACTTATACTAGAAAAACTATTCATTGCTTATCGGAAATGCAAATTTAGCTGGGTGTCATGTTATTGTGCTTTTTGGTTTTGAGTTTTTTGTTGTTGTTGTTGTTTTTCCAGTAACCCTACTCTTGAGTGCCTTTTGTGTCTGGTTTGTTTGAGTTGGAGGCAGGGGCTTGAGGTAGTCCTTCAAGTAAATGTTTGATGACATCTATGATATGGACAGCACATAAAGGTTGAAAGGAGATAAGACATTCTTACACGTGGGGAGCCAAGGTGGTGTTTGTTTGGAAACATGAGCAGTAACACAAGGCCATGTCAAAAACTTCAACGGGGGCCGGCCGAGTGGTGCGGTGGTTAAGCGCTGGCTTGGGAAGCCAGCGGCCCTGGTTTGGGTCCCACATATGAGGGCCAGTGACACTGCCCTCAAAAAAAAAAAACTTCAACGGGCACAAAGATTGCGTGGGATCTTGTTAAAATGCAGACCCTGAGTCAGTAGTTCTGGGGCAGGGCTTGAGACTCTGCATTTCTAATATGCTCCCAGGTGCCACCCATGCCACTGGTCTGGGGTCACACTTAGTGTGACCTGGGCTGTCTCTCTGCATGGGTGGATGTATCTCTGGGGGTGTCATCTGATTCAATTAACTCCAGCATCTCTTCCAATCCCGTGACTCTTCTGTCTGCTTGTTTCACACTGGGCAGGACACATTATTACTACATCAAGCTATATTCTCTATGATCCCTCCTAAGAATAACAAAGACAATTAAATGATAGTTTTAAATTCAACCACAAAGTCCTAAAAGGAAAACAATTGATTAATTTGAGTCCTTTGCAATCATAAAGAGAAAACTGGGCAGTGGGGAAGGGAATTTAGACTATTGCGAAACAGCAGCTACTTCTAGGTATACAGTACAGCCCTGTGAATAGATTATCCCACTTAAAGTAGAACTGAGAGTTCCCCACACACCCTCTCCCCTGCACTGATTTCCTTGTTATATACAGTCTAATAACAATGCAAGTCCTTCCCACCCCTTGACCCTCCTCTGCTACTGACATGGACAACAGGCACTCCCAGGCCAGGCTGGTCTGCACTCAAACTTACTTTCAACTGCTTACATGCTTCATGATCTTGGAATGTTACTAGACCTTTCTGGGGCTGACTTTATAAGGTGGCTGTGAAGATGACATGAAAGGTAGAACCTGCCTCGCACAAAGTTAGACACAGAGCAGGATTTCAAAGACAGTTGCTATATGATTATTGTAGCATCATAAATGGAAGAGGCTATGGAAAGAGAATTTAAGATCACTGAAGAGTGAAAATAAGAAGTGGGGACGAGAGAGATAAGTCAATTGCCTTCACATCTTCTGGGAGGGCTATTGTCTCAGGCAGTTAGAGGTCTGGCCAGGAAGCCAACCTAAGTTTGCCAGGCAGGTCCTGAGGGATGCCTCAAGGGAGAATAGGTACTTAGGCCCAAGACCTGAGGATTCCCACAGTCATCCACCATCACCACCAGGAAAGGGAAAGCAAACCCCTCTGGCCACTTCTTGGACCCCTGGCCTGGTGGCCCTGGCTTGCTGGAATGCTCTCACCCAGCAGGTAGGCAGAGAAAGAAGGTCCCTACAAGACTGGATTCCTCACTGCTATCACAGACCATGCTGGGAAACAAGATAAACTAATCTCTCCCTAACCGGTGTCTGTATCTTTTCAAAGCCTTGTGTTTTACAATAATTTGCCCTTAAGTCTGGAAGAGGAAAGTATGTTGGGTCTGAACTGAGTAGGTCTGGCTTCTCTCCCTAGAGCTCATCCTGTCTCTGGGAACCTAGATCCCCTGGTTTCTCAGGGCTTCACTGGGCTCACCTGTACAAACTCAAATGATTGTATTTCTCTTGGAAGATTGTTGAAAAAATAAATCATATAATGGATGCAGAGCACCTGGAAGAGGGCCTGGCCCATTGAAAATGCGCAATAAATGTTCCCTTTCTCTCACATCTTTGTCTGAAGCAACCTCTATGTTGTGTAGTTTCAGCATGAAGGATATTTGATCCCTGATATATCCATACCTATTTCCTGGTATCTGAAATTCCTTTTAGAAAGGACAAAGCTTTTTAACCACAATTTAATAGGAGGCATAAAGTACAAATTGCGCAGAGACAGGTTACATAAATCTGAGAACTAATCGTGAAGGGAGAAAGTGTGGTTAGAGAAGCCAGAAAGAACGGGGTCCCTGCTGGCGTCTCAGGCAAAGAGGGCAGAATGTTGACATCCAGCCCAGGGTCTGTGTGTCCTCTGTGCAGGTCCTGAAGAGCGACTGTGTAAAGTGCTGCTGGAGGTAACACAACAGGAGGGAACGTCCTTCCATGAAAAACACACAAGCCAGCCTTAAAAAGGAATGAAATTCTGAATCATGCTGCAACATGGGGGAACCTTGGAAACATTATACTAAGTGAAATAAACCAGACACGTAAAGGACAAATACTGTATGATTCCAATATATGAGGTAACTAGAATAGGCAAATTCATGGAGACAAAAAAAATAAAAATAGAATAGTGGTTACTGGTGGGGGGCAGGAGTGGGATGGGGAGTTATTTAATGGTATGAAGTTTCAGTTTGGGATGATGACAGATTTCTGGAGATAAATAATGGTGATGTTTGTACAATGTAAATGTGCTTCATGGCACTGAAATGTACACTTAAAATGGTTAAAATGTCAATTTTTATGTTATGCATATTTTACCGCAACAAAACACACACACACGAGACATATATGAGGTATACAAACCAGAGATCTCTGTTATTTTACAAGAAGAAAATAATTTCCAGGAGCGTCAGAATACCCCTGATAGCTGGCCAACACACCCTGAAGAGTACTCTATAAAAGAAGCTGTGATGAGCACAGAATTGGAGCTAGGAAAGTGGGATGATGTTGAAAGCTGGATGTACTCATGAAACTATAAACTCACGTCCACCATCAACAAATCCAAGGGCAATTTCCCAACCTTTCACAAACTGGCAGAGAAAAGAAATGATAATATTTGTAAGCCCTGGAGGGAAGCCACCAGGTAGATGCATCTGCACCAAGCACTGAGATAATCATTATCTCGGCCCCCTGCCACCCACCCAGGACAAACAGAGTGAGAAACTCTATGCCAGGGAGCCCAGAATATTCATGGTTAAGTGCTGGAACAGTCTATGAGCTCCTACCCTTTGCACACTGCTGTATAAAACTGTTCATTGAGCTACAGCATACTTTCGCATTAACTCCTGTTTTCTTGAGATTATACCTCAAAGTCCTTCACTGATTTAGGGGCTTCTGAGATGTGCTCAGCAGGACCTTGAAAATCTCGCTTTGATGAGTGAAATCTGTGATGCCTCATTTTCTTTCATTGTTGAGAAAAAGAGGGATAACTCCTTACACAGAGCCCTTATGCTGGATCTTCCTGCAGGAAAAGAAAGCCACAAGAAAACAACCAAGAGTATTGTCCGGACATCTTGGGTTCAAGCCAGTTTTATGTTGGAGAAGTAAAATGGGCTGACAGAAAGCAGATCAGTGATTGGGTCTGGGGTGGGAACAGGGATTGACAGAAACAAGAAAGCTTTGGGGGGTGATGGGAACGGTCTAACATTGGAGTAAGGTGATGCTTGCACAACTGTATAAACTCACTCAAAATCATTGGACATTTTATAATATATAAATTATACCTTAATAATGCTTGAGATTGCAAAATATAAATGTAGCATTTGCAAAAACAAAAACATAGAGCTGTAAACATAAGATTTGTCCCTTTTACTGTATGTTTGTTTTATTTTACTAAAAAGTTTTATCTAAAAAAACAAAACAAACAACTCATCAAGTTTCAATAGTGTTTTAATATGAAAGAAAAAAAATTCTACCCTTTCAAGATTTTGAGGGAGGGTCCAACAATATAGGGTGGGAATGGAGTTGGGGTGAGGTGGCGGGGGGACCAAAATATACTAACTCAGCATCACAGTGGTTGCTGTGGGCTATATATGGGAACACAGAATGAGATACGGCCAATCCTGATGGTCCGAAAGTCCCTGAATTCATACTTGTTCTTTCAAACATATGTGCTGATAAACCCCATTCCTTGCTTAAAATCAACAACTACAACCCCCACCCCCCAAATAAAATTAAGGGCCTGAAACAAAGGCCCTGTCTCTTAATTTTGCTCAGGGCTGGTGACTCGGTGGGAGCAACCATCCCTGACTTTCTCTTAACTTTTTTCCCACTAGCCCATACCAAGACATTCATGGAGCAATCACCTTTAGTGTGTGTGTGTGTGCGTGCGCGTGTGTGTGTAAAGAAAAGCGTATTTATTCAAAATGCTGGCATTCTGTAAAGATGGTAAAATCCTGTCCAAAGTCCGTCGAGCAATCATATGTTTTAATTTCCAAGTTGGAATCCAAAGACAGGATTAATTATCACCATCAAGTTAGAAAGCATCATTTTGGGGCCACTGCCCGGGTTTTCATTCTTTATACGCTGAGGTCTAAAACACACACACACACACACACACACACACACACACACACACACACACGCACACATGCTTTAACTGAAACAGGGGAGATTCACAGTCACGAGAAAAGAAATTCTCACTTGCTAGAGTGCTGAACTCCTGAAATGGGAAAACAAGGCTGGTAACAGGATCTCCATCTCAGTGTTCCCTGGAAAAGAAGAGCTCAGACCTCCAAGCTCCCCACCTCCATTTCTATGGATATGTTGGGCTGATTGCCTTCACTCACCCTTCTTTTTCTGTCCAAATCTAAGGCTTCCTGGTGATGGGAGAGTAGAAGTGGGACTTTGAGCGTTGCTGAATGCTATTGGGGTCTCTGAGGCTCACTTTCTTGGGCACCCAGAGTTCCCTCTACTAGTTAGGCAGTGGGCCCAAAGAGAACCCTATAGGGAGCAACAAAGGGGTGAAGACTTACAAGAAAGACACTAAGCGTACTTGTGGCATTATGTGACAATGAAACAAGCTCTGTTGTTGGCTGGGTGTGAAGCTGGGTGTGCTCTGGGAGAATGTTCCAGGTTGGGACATGCCTAGGGCTTGTTTAGGCATCCAGGCGAAGAGCGAGGGTTGTTTTTAAAAATAGTCTGGGGCGAGGGAGGGGAGAATTTTATTTTTCACTGTATAATCCTTCTAAACTGTTTGAATTATTTACCAAACCAAGTGATTATAACAAAAAGAAATTGGCTTACAATTTTGAATCATTAAAAAATAATTTCTTTTTCTTTTTCCACTTAATTTCTATAAGGTCAGACTCTCAGCTTTGGAGGAAGTTAGAGGAAAAAGTCATTCCACACACAGGATGGCAGGGTTTCCTCTGAGAAGTCTTTTCTCCCCCTCTGACTTATTCATCACATATGAGTTGGCCACATGGCTTTGTCAGGATGGGGAATGAATTGGGAGCAATTAGCTAACTGGAGTCCCCAGGCTGAGATTTGACCATGCTGGGAATCAGAACTCAAGCCCTAGGTAGGCTGGAGCAGGGGGTGCTGAATAGCCCAAGTTGTGACAACTCTGTTGAGCAGCCCATCATCTGAGGAGGGGTGGAGGAAGGGATGGAGCAGGGTGTGGTGGAGGAAGGTCATACCTTGTGGTGGCCCTGAGGAAATGGCATAGAGGCTATGAGACATTAAGTCATTCCACAAGTAAGGATGTGTACATGGACACATACTCAGAGACTGATCAAGTATGCAGCCTGGGTGCCAGCAGAAGTTTAAAGCTGGTAGAATCGTGTATTCCAAGCCAATGGCAGGAGCTCTGCTCCAAGCCAAAGACCACCCACAAGGAGCCACAGCTGTGCCTGTAATATCACCCCAAATACTCACCTCACCAGGAAGTCAGCCGCTCCATCCACCACCAAACTTAGCCCTGATGTGAGGCTGGGGTCCAAATTATGCAACTTGGGGAACATAATAGTTATCCTTAAAGGAAGTATATAAAGGTGAGGGAATCTCTGGGTCAATTTGTATAAATATTCATTGGTTGTATCTTGATCTCAGTGTTACTTAGAATTGTTTCACCAAAGCAAAACCTCAGTCTTGGTGGCTATGTTAGGTGAATAGGGGTGTCTAATTATCCAAGTTTTTTTACGGGTCTCAAAATGGTATTCCCAGGACATTCTCTGTCCCCCTACACAGCCATTATCCTGCCAATTTGTCATTTGCCACTTTTTTTCTCTCCCAAGTACTCAGCATCAGGGTGGGTGTTGGAGAAATCCTGCCTCTCAACTCTCTGCTCACTCCTTCCCCAATGGTCCCGGTCTGGACACAGACAACAAGAACGGTGCCCCATGGAGGCCACTGCTCTACATAGATCAGCCTCCTACTAATTTATATGTTGATTTTAAAAAAGTTGTAACCGTCATCCACAACTGACAAGCTTAAACATTTTCTCAAGTCAGAATGGTTTCATATTGCATTTAATTGGCATTTGCCGTGCATGACAGTATGGTTTTGTGCTTTGCAGACACTTTACACCTAGGAGCTACGGTTGGCCTTGATTGGCACATGCTGATGCTGCGATTGGATCGTGCCTGTTGGCTCATCGCTGAGACCCGCTGCCGTTACAACTGTAGAACAGTCCTGACGACTTTCACATAGTGACTATCGGGAGGCGGCTTCCTCTGACTCCCAGGCTGCAGGAACTTCTTAATTGTAGGGATGTTGCTGATTCTTGTTTTAAACGCCTGGAATGAGAAACAATAAAGTCAGGGCCTCAAACACAGTCATAACCTTTAAGAAAAAAAATCAAAACTTTGTCATGAGAGGAGGGTGCATAGACTAGCAGCTTTATGGAGCCCAATGTTGAATCTGAGTTAATCCCTCAACACATGTTTGCTGGATGTTCCTGGGAAGGGCAATATAACTGCAAGTGTGTAAAGCATGAATTAAATTATCTTAATAAAAAAATCAGTGCCACAATTAGGCAGTGTCTATTAAAAACTAAAAAAATTCATATTCTTTGACCCAGCAATTCCTGTTCTAGGAGTTTATTATAAGGCACTAAGTAAGCATGTTAGCAAAGAAATAAGTATAAAATGTAAGTATAATAAGTATAGCACGGTGAAAAATTAGAAATAACCTATGTTTCCAAGACAAAAAAAAATGGTTACATATATTATGGTACATTCCTACAAGAAATGTAAGTCAGCAATTAAAAATTATATGTAAAAGGAAAAAGGAAGGTCCCTGTATTGATAGCAGAAAATCTCTAGAATTCATTGTTAAGGGGGAAAATAGACCAGGGCATTATATAAGCAAAAAAGGGGAGGGGGAATAAATATATACTCATTTTTGCTTGTATCTGTATGAATAAGAACAGTGGAAGGGTGTATAGGAAATGAATAAACATGATTATGGGAACAGGAAGGTGGGAGGGAAGAGGTGGGAGTGAAATTTTGTAATTTATGCCCTTTTTATATAGTTCTGATTTTTCAAAAAGGCGTGACTCTATTGCCTAATGAAAATAAAATAAAATGATACTTCAAAAGACTATTTCTTGATATGTAAATATATTTATGATAATTGAAAAAAATGTTCAAAGCAGGCCACAAAACAATATTTAGTATTTGTCAGGACGTCCAATTCAGTAGCATTTGGCTGGTTTTATATATATATATATATATATATATATATATATATATATATATATATATATATATTTGCATTTCTTTTGTATAAGAAAAAAAATGCTGTTCTTAAACTATAAAACCTATGGTCACCTATTAGATAAACTGTGTCTAAGGAACTGGAGCAGAGGCCAGGTGAGGTCTGGTAGTAGCAGGATTCAGAGAGAGAGAGAGAGAGCGATCTGAGGGCTGGGGCAATGCAGCAGGAGACAAGCAGTGCCACCCAAGCAGAAGCTCTGAGAAATCAAGGGACTCTGTGTGGACCTCGGAATCACAAGGAATAAAGGGGAGAAGAGTTGTTTTGTAGGATCTGGGGAGGGAAACAACAAAGACAGACTTATCAACCTTGCTTTGTCTGGGAAAAAAACCTCAAAGTACTAAAAAACAAAACAAAACCAAGAAAACAAAAATCAAAAGCACTACAAAAATGAAAAAACACTACATGCTCATGCTAGAAATCAAAATAATGGAGTCTTTGTCCCTTCTTAAGACTTTATTTCCTAACGATCCTGTAGTGTGAGAAGGAGATAATTAGCAAAATGAATAAAATAATGATTTTTAAAATAGTCTTCTTCAGTTTCTTTGAGATTGACCTGGAGGCACATTTTATTTCAGTCTTCATTTCTATTCATTTTGTCCTGCGCTTTGTGTGGATGGTAACACCCTACCTTTAGCAGAGGGAAGTCAGAAAGAACAGAAGAATTGAGTTCTTCCACCATTAAGATAGCTTCTAACAGTTGTATGTCTGCCCAACTGAATTTGTTGCCAACGAGAAAATCCTGTCCATGCTGTTTCAAAACCTACAGAAAGAAAAAATAACAAAATATATCAAACAATGGTAAAGACTATTTTGCCCTGCTACACACTTTCAAAGCATGAAGTCACCTGTACAGATCAAACTTGTTAAACAATATTTTTCTTGGTAATTTCCGAGAATGCTGGCAAAGATAGGATGAAACCAGCACTCATATATTACTGTAAATTGGCACAATCTTTTTCATAATTTGTCAGTGATTATCAAGACATTTTGGGTGGTGACATGCTAGAAAGGAGCTCCCCGTTACGAGCATGGAGCTGGTTAAGTAAAACTGTACCCACTGGTATAGGGAGACACAAAGATCATGATTAGCTAGAATCTGGCTACTATACCACAAGTACAAACAAGTTACCAATGGGATACCAAAAGCCCAAACCTGGTGAATTAAAAGAAAGTAGCCTTTATCTTACTTTCCTAAAACAAACAAACAAAGCAAACTACCCCAGAGTAACCAAATATGAGGGGAAGATTCATTTTATAAAAAGCTTTCCAGATAATAAATGAAGAGAGACTGACAAGATTGGCATACCAAAATTTTGTATCCATTAATAAATCAGTGGGTCTAAGCATTGATCACCAATCACAGTTAATCATAAGAAGAGTGACAAATCAGATAATAAGTGCTTCTTAATGACCTACACACCACCTATGAAATAGTATGGACAAAATACATCAAGCCTGAACCTGATTAAGCTTCTAATTCTAACTTCCAATTAGTAGGAAATCTAGGGAATAAAGGACTATGTTGTAGTAAAATCCACACTGTAAGATACTTCACTAGACAAATGCAAAAGAAATAAAGGAGAAAGCAAGAGGAAAGAGGGACCTTAGATATAAAAAGGGGCTTAAAATATATAATTGACTAATTATAATGAATGAATTTGAGTGTGATCCTAATTTGAACAAATGAATTATTTTAAATGTTTTGGGAAGTACTGGATTTGGCCACCATAGATTTCAAAATCTATAGTATGATAAAGCACAGTTAACAGCATAATTCAAATAATCATACTAGCTTTTTTTTAAAAATTGTAATTCAATCATAAATCATTCTTTTCCAAAGCTTTGGAAAAGACTGAAAATATTTGGAAAAGACTGAGAAGAAATACCACAGAATTATTTTGTCCTGCAAATCTTTATTTATTTATGGAACCCTATGCTATCAAGTCTTTCTTATCACCTGGCATGTTGCCCTCTCAGCCATGGGTATTATCAGATAAACTGAAGACATTTGTAATTAGTATTCACTTTAAAATGACTTCATAAAAGTTGTAACTTTAAAGGATTTGTCTTTTGATTGAAGCATGATTAGCCTACTTAAAGAGACAGCTGACACAATGAATTAGCGATGGTGATGCCGTGGGCTGATAACTTTTTAAAATATCAGAACAGAATTGCTGTTCCATTGCACTTGGTTTATTCCAGTTCTGTTTTGTTGGAGGTTCCATAATTAGATACTTTATGTATTGGAATCCTTATTAAAATTTTAGTCCAAATGCAGGAAAGCTCTAACATGGCTTCTGTCTTTTCAGATCATCACTCTTTTATTAAACATTGTTATCAACAAGCAGAAATGCATAAGTTCCCTACATCCTGGGAAGGGGACCTAGGAACTTGCTGAGCCTGCACTCTCCCTCCCAATTCTGTCTACCCCTCCTCCCCAACTTCCTGTCTGGGATGAGAGGCGGGGATTGGAGGATGTCAGCTCCGCCCCCTGCTCTCTTCCCTTCCCTCCTCCCACCCCCCTTCCCACCAAGATCTGACCACGCAGCTGTCTTGGACCCAGACCCTGTGTCACAAGGGCATCACGATGCCTGCCACACCGCCACACCACCTCAGGCCACACTAGAGTGAGGCCTCGCTGAGATCCAAACTACCGTAGATCCCTGCATCCTACCTTTTCAAAGACAGGGAAGTAACGGGTTTTGGCTTTCGTCTGGGCTAAAGCAATGCTCTCCTCTTTTTCTTTTGGAGGTTTGAATGCAGCTTGTATGATGATCATCATGAGATCCTGAAGGCCGTCAGTGTACATGTTGATCCTAATAAAACACCGTGTGAATGTCATTCCCAGAGGAAGCGTTGAGTAGGCAGTTTCCTAATCTGGGGCTTCTAGGGCGTAAATAGATATTGGGGCAAATGACTTTTGATTCCCTCTTCCTTAGCTTCCCTGTTCAGGAATAATTTCTGGAACCTGAACCAGCCAAGTGACCATGGTGTATAATAGGGCCTCTGGAAATGCTTGTTGAATAATGGGATGTGTGAAAGAATTTATGAGTGCCTCTAAGTTGAAATCTGCCATAAACAAATAATTAGATAGATATGGGCTTAAAAAAAACAAACTGAATGAAGTTTAACGAAAGTACAAAACTATAATATTAGTACCAAGACCTTTTCACTTGGAAGATACATAATTTAGCAGGTCTTCTATGGACCTGGCAACTGACAAAGAAAGGTTTACTTACTTAGTCAGGTCAAGCAAATAGCTCTATTTCATTCTTTTTAAAAATTTCCTTTCAGGGCTGGCTGAGTGGCTCAGTTGGTTAGAAGTTGGCTTAGAGCGTGAGCTCTGAGCAACACGGCAGCTGGTTCGATTTCCATATGGGCCAATGATGCTGGAGCTGAGCTGTCGCTGAGCTGCCAACAGGTGGCTCAGCTGGTGTAACAACAAGGTTGCCTGTTTGATGGTGGGCTATGCCCATCCGCAACTAAGACTGAACTCTGCACCTTGAACTGAGCTGCCACCCAGATGGCTAAGTGGATAAAGTGTGCAGTCTTAACAACAAGGCTGCTGGTTCAACTCCCACATAGGATGGTGGCTACACCCACCCACAACTAAGACTGAACTCGGCACCTTGAGCTTAGAGGCCACGAGCTGCCGTCGGGAAGCCAGGTGGCAACTGGTGCCCTCCACAACGAAGATTGAAGAGCAACAACTTGGCTGGTCCCCTTCCCCAATTCCCCAATACTGTTCCCTTCCCCCAATTCCCCAATAAAAATCTTAAAAAAATAAATTTCCTTTCATTGACAAACACTTTTTAAAAAATGGTTATTAAGATATGTTACTATTATTTATTGGTCTGTTGGTGCAGTCATAATGTGCTAGTTATCTGTACGCTAGCTTGCAAACTCATTAAGGGTTGTGTGACTTTGTATCCCCCCACTATGTGCCAGTTGTCCAACAAATTTAATGATTTTCTTGGTCTTTGTCTTTATTTTTAACATACATAAAAGAATAATTTACTTTCATTGTCCTATCTGAATTATAAATCCTTTTCTTTCAGGTTGCCATCTAGCCTGTTTGCTTTAATCTATTACAGTTTATGCCTAACCTGGATGAAAAACACACAACAACAATGCTCTATAGCTTAGGACACACATCTTGGAAAAAAGCCATGGGTATTTAAAACAAAAACAAAAACCACATAATTAAAATATGCATCAAACAATGAGAAGCAGACTGTTTTGCATATTAGTACTTGTTTATATTGTTATAAAAGGATTCAATTCATACACTGTGTTTGAAATTGCTTCTTGTGCCATATAGTCTTGGAATTGCAAGTTAGAATGACTAAGTCAGTTTTAAAGATGAGCTCTGAAGGGGATGGCTGGTTGGCTCAGGTGGTTAGAGGGCAGGGTGCAGTGCTCATGGCACCAGGGTTGCCGATTCAATTCCCACATGGGCCACTGGGGTGCGCCCTCCACAGATAGATTGAAACAACTATTGTACTTGACTTGGAGCTGATGGGTCCTGGAAAAACACACTGTTCCCCAATACAATTTAAAAAAAAAAAAAAGATGAGCTATGGAAAAGCTGGGGTGGGCTGTCTCTTGTTATGGACTTTGCTCGTTCCTATATTCTACTCTCCGTTTTCTGAACAGTTGAGCTTGGGCCTTTCTTGTAGAATGTCTTCTGTGTATACCGACCATACCATTGTGTCCATGTTTATGGTGATGAGATATAAGGACCACTGAAAATGCCACTTGACCCCAAATCCTGACAAAATTTTATAGTTGTAAGTCTTTGTCTTAAGTCTACTTATGTCCTATGAAACTAAGCCAGTCATCCTCAGCGAAGCCTAGCCTATGTACTTTCTCCACTATGTGTGATAAAACTTGACAGGTCTTCCAATAGATGGGGTCTGTTTCCTGGGTTGCCCTCATAGCTGCTTTGACTAATAGAATGAGGTAGAATTGATAAGTTTTGAGTACTAGTTTCGAGTTAGAACTTAAGAGGTCTGTGTACTTTCACTCTGTCTCTATTAGAGCCCTGTCTAGCTGCCATGAGGCAAGCTCAAGATGAGAGGATGAGAGACACTTGGCCCATTTGCCTCACAATCGATAGTCAGCCAACTCCTAACACCAGCACCTCCTAACTGACTACTGGTTGACCACAGACATATGAGTGAGTCCAGCCAAGATAAGTCAGGACTGGCCCAGATATGCCAACCACCTAGATGACCCACATTACTGGTGAGTAATAATAAATAGCTTGCTAATTTAAGTCACTGTGCTTCAAGATGATATGTTACCCAGTATTCTTTGTGGTAATGGATCATTGCTACAATGCTCAATATTTGTTTGCTAAGTCATTCATTTCCACCTCCATATAAAATAGTTCACCAGGTCATTTAATGAAAATGTTGTTAGCAGTGGGGAGAGAATATGAGAATGTTGAATGCAGAGTGCTATGTGGAGTATTTATTGAGTTAAGAATAATAAGTCATGCTGGCTGAGCAAGAGTTCATCTCCTGTTTGTTCCCCTTGCCTTTTCTCCTTAGTCAAGGGTGAAAGTCTACACCTGAACCAGGTGTCAATTGGTGCCTACAGAAGCTTGGATAAGAATCAAGTACAGGCATGAACTCTGTGGTACCTGGCAGTCTCCTTCAGGTCCTTCCCATACAGGTTGTACTTGGCAGCAAGGTAGCTGAGGATGGCTCTACTCTGTGTCAGCCTCATTCCGTCAATTTCAACCAGGGGAACCTGGTCAAAAAGCAGGTATCCATCTGTGGTTTGAGCAAAGAAAGGTTAAAATACCCTTCTTCCATGGTTGTGGTAAGCCTCCAAAAGGGTCCACTTCAATTTCATTGAATGATTTTTAGTTTTCACCCACAGTTGTGAGTTCAAGACCCCAATTGTCGAGGAAATGCCTAGCGATTGATGCATGGAAAATTTGAGATTTGCTTGATGGTTTGTTTCATGCATTTTTGTGTGTGGATTAATCATGATTATTTAAGACTTTTTACATTTACTTAGACTATCTTATAGTATAAGTGCTTCTGATTCTCAAAGTTTAAGGTGTATAAGAATCACCTTGGGGAGATGGGTTGTTAAAAACAGTTACCCCACCTCCCAGTATTCTGATTCAGGGGTGGAGTCTGGGAGTCATAATTCTTTAAAAAGGATATCAGGTATCACTAGGTCCACACAGCATCAGTACATTGTGACAGTAAGAACCCCCGGCAGGGCTGGCCCAGTGGTGCGGTGGTTAAGTGCTGGTTTGGAAAGCCAGTGGCCCCGGTTCGGGTCCCACATATGAGGGCCAGCGACACTGCCATCAAAAAAAAAAAAGAACCCCCAGCAGACCTGGGTCTGAATTCAGCTTAAGCCCTTTCCAGTCCTGTGACTTTAAGCAAATGGCTTATCTGAGCTTCAGCTTCCTTTTTCTCTAAAATAGTAATCGTGTGTGTTTAGCAAGATTTTGAAAAGATAAAATAAGATAGCATAAGTAAAACAAAGATTACTGTCAATAGTCAATATTTAGGAAAATCAAAATTTCTCCTTTTTTGAGTGACTGTCTATATAAATAAAGCATTTAAAAATGTACTACAGGGCCAGCTGAGTGGCGCTGTGGTTGGGCGCTGGCTTGGGAAGCCAGTGGCCCCGGTTCGAGTCCCACATGTGAGGGCCAGTGACACTGCCCTCAAAAAAAAAAATGTACTACAAATAGTGCACTTTTCATGGGTCTTGAAGAAATGAATAGCCCTTAAATTCCATCTATACCTGTATGTTGCTGAGAGTAAGGAACTTTACCCAAGATAGGAACCAGATTTCACTAGTGCATTGGCAAAAGCCACAGTTAATTTTCCTAAGATCTACTGCTTTTCCTACTTGGCTTAGTGAGAGGCGGTAGAAGATGGTGGGGAGAACACCACCGCTGGAACCAGTGACAGCTTTTCAGGGATCCAATGTCCCTGTCTAGTTGGGTGACTTTAGGCACGTCTCTAACTTCTCTGAGCTTATTTTCTGACTCATAACAATATCTGTCCTGCCCACCTTACTGAGTTTCTTTGAGTGGGAATAAGCTCATGCTCGTAGCCATGCTTTGGAAATATCAATACTCTCATTAATGGAGAGATTGCAAAACCTCCGTTTCTGAAAAGTTCTGCGTTTGTTCAGTATTGAAGAAGCATCTAAAGCTGGGCTCTGCTGCTTATGAGGGACGCCCCATCTGTTAGAAATGATCCCACACAACCAGGAGCTGAGGATCTTCTTTAGAAGGATTTTAAAACTATCTCAGCTTGGGCCAGATGAGTGGCGTGGTGGTTAAGAGCTGGCTTGGGACGCCAGTGGCCCCGGTTCAAATCCCACATGTGAGGGCCAGTAACACTGCCCCCTCCCAAAAAAAAATATATCTCAGCTCAAGAGGGCAGGAGAGGATGTTTGAGATCATTTAGTTTAATTCATTCATGTTATAGACAATGGCACAGTGGAGGCCAAGGGAGGCAAATGGATTTGCCCCACCTCACAGAGCCAGGGGACAACTAAGCCAGCAGAAATGGGCCCCTGGACCAGGGGTCTCTCTGCTGTCCCTCTCTGCCTTCTGTCCTCAAATACCAGTAATGCCCAGGAGGGTCTTCCAAATACAGTAGCTGCATCACCCACTCAAGAGGGCTGAAGGATTTCAGAGGCTCTTAGGGAGCACTCTGATTATGGAAGCGTTTATGGAGATAAATTAATGTTTATTAATTTATTTAATATGTACGCATTTAACCCTTACTATGTACCAGTGACTGTCCTTGTTTGGGGGCGGGGGAATGGGGCAGAAATAAAGAGGGAAAGGAGCTTCAGGGTGATTCTAGATAATAAAGTTCCTGGACAAGAATTGTCTTCACCACTCAGTAGTAGCTACTGGTACAGTGCAATCTACAACCATAGATTATTTTTATTTTATGGGAAAGAGGATGCTTATGTCAACTATACATTAGTTTAAAGAAATGTTTTTAAAAGAGGGTACAGAGAAGTTAAAGGCCTTGTCCTAAGTCATACAGTTTGTAAATGGCAGGTCTGCAGACTACTAAGTGAAAGCTTTCCTTAAAAAAAAAAATAATTTGTGTTCATTTCATGACTGTTTATCAGCAACAATGGGACACCCAGGTTTCCTTAGATAAAGAAAATAACGTTATGGCCATTAGTAATTTAAGAAGTACTATGATGGCCGGCCGAGTGGCACATTGGTTAAGAGCTGGCTTGGGACGCCAGTGGCCCAGGTTCGGATCCCACATATGAGGGCCAGTGACACTGCCCTCTACAGCTAACAACAGCTCCACCTGGAGCTGGGCTGCACAAGCCGCACGAAGGTGTGGGCTGCAGCCCCTGCTGCAGTGGGCTGCCATAGGCTACAGTGAGTGGCCGGCAGCCAGCATGAGCTGCCAATAGCTGCTGTGAGCGACCATCCAGAGGCTGGCGACCGATCTGCCTCATCTGGGAAGAGCACAATGACGATACCAACATGGGCCAGTGAAGCAACGTCCTCTGCAACTAGACTGAAGAACAAAAAGACAGCAACTTGTCTGTTCCCCTTCCCCGATTCCCCAACACTGTTCTCCCCGAATTCTCCAATAAAATCTTAAAAAAAAAAAAAAGTACTATGAAAGTACTACTTTTTCTCTCTGTATGAGAAATTTTTGTGGGGAATTGTAAGGATAAAGACATCTTTATCCTTACTATCTTTTCTATAGTTTTTTCTTTTTATAGTGTTTGTTTTCTATAGTTTTTTTTTTTTTTAGGGGACAGTGTCACTGGCACTCATATGTGGGACCCGAACCAGGGCCGCTGGAGTCCCAAGCCAGCACTTAACCACCGCTCCACTCGACTGGCCCTCTATAGTTTTGATTCCAAAATTGTGACCTGATAAAATGGTTTCTGTTAATCTGTTAAAACGAGCAAGAATGAATGGATATGAACCATAAGAACTAAGGAATATCTTAGGTCAAAATCCCCTTCCCTTTTGTTCCTTCTGCTCCAACCCACTGCATCACTATTTAAGAATTATTAAAGGATTCTTCAGTGGGGTGGGGATCCTTTATTGGCATGGGGTCAACCCATGCTAGCATATCTAATTGAGGCAGGGTCATAATCTACTTGATAAGCTTTTACAAAGGCTAAAGATAATGCAGATGAGCAATTGAGCTCTGCACCAAGGACATAGTGAACAGTCAATCAATGTTAGCAGTCACACTGTGTGCCTTTTCTAATAGTAATTCTAGAGAATATTTACAGGAACAAATTTATATTTTTTCCAATAAGGTAACATTGAATAAATCTAGGCTTACCCTTTATCAACTTCTCATATTGTTCTCTTGTTTCAAGAAATTCTTCTTCAAACTAGATCAAAGATAGAGACATTGTTATAGCTTTAAGGACTTCAAAAAAAAAATGAAAGGAGAAATGCTCACAGTACAAAATGCCCAATGTCTTCCAGAATGAAAATTTCAAAAGAAACCACAAAGCTATCAACTACCACATAGCTGAACATTCTGGCAGAGGGTGTATATACATTAGCTTAGACTGACTGGCCCTACTTTAAAGCATATCCCACAGCCCCCTTTATATTTTTCCTTTTTTTTTTTTTTTGCCTTAGCTCTCTCTTCTATCCAAACTCTTCTCTTCTCCAACTTCTCCAATGATTTCTTCTCTTCCATTTCCTCTTTTCTTTCTCTTCTCTCTTCTGTGTCATTCTCCCTCCATACCAGTTCAAATTAAATTTCTCCTTGATGCTCATATATTCAATGGAAAGGATCTAAAGACCATTACACAGATGGGTTTATCATCATTTATTGATGAAGTTTTTAAAGCTTTTGTGGGTAAGAGTGACTCTTGTGTCCCCCAAACCTTGAGGTGGGGGTATGATAAGGTGATCAGTGTTAAAAGGGAAGTCCCTAAGGGGGAAAGAGGAAAACAAAAAGGATCATGAGTCCTTGTTCTAGAGGAGATGGCATTCAAATAGGGAAATGGAAGTCTACAACTGCATAAAACCAAACAATTCTACTTGTGAAAAATCTATGGAAAAGTCAGAGGAGAAGGAATTCTTGGAAAAATTCCCTGTGAGGCTGACCCTTCAGAGGAGGATTCAAGGAGAGGCCAGGCAGCAGTTGGGACTAGGGTTCCAGGTGGCAGTCATGGGCAGAGCATGACTGAGGTGCTAAGGTAGAGTTGAAAAGATCCCAGGAAACCAGCTGGTCTTAATGGAGAGAATGATTTAGATGTGCGTCTCCTCTCTTCCCTTTGTCTTATGATCCACCGAGATCTTTCCAAGCCCTATAAAGCTTCCAGAGCACCTTGCCAGGCTTCTACCCTCTCCTTAAACAGCGGACTATGATCCCTCCTTCACCTCTTAGGAAGAAAGACACGGAAAGAGAAAGAGTGGGTACAGCTCGAAGCCACCATCTTGAATTTTGAAGAAGGGAGAGGACCACCACTTCAGTCTCACTCAAATTACCCGCCTTCATCTTCCCAATCAGGAACCAACCTCCACGCCAGCTGCAGCCAGCAGCCAGCGGATCGACTCCATCCTGCCCCTACCACGAAAGTACCAGAGCTTGGGTTTGGCTGCCATGACTTCTGGCTCCGGGTTTTCTGAAGGGTGAAATAAGAAAAACACGTTTAAAGAAGAGACTAACTCACACCACATGAAGTGTCTCAGTTTATAACAATTCCCAAACAGGCAAAACGAAACTACTGCTTAGGGGTACACACATAGTATGTACTATGAAGAAACTATGAAGAAAAAGCAAAATAATTATCACAGAAGCAAAACAGTGGCTACCTCTGAGAAGAATGAAGGTTGTGATTGGCAGGGCATGGGATTTGGGGATGCTAATAATGTTTTATTTCTTAAACAGAATTAGTAATTAGCCTTTATAATTAATCTTTAAACTGTATGTAAATGTTTTTGTACTCTCTTATATGTATGTTCTATCTCACAATTTAAGAAAAAAGGCAGAGCAGACTATATATATATCAAGGTATCAAGGTATTTTGTAGATTTGAGAGACTTCCCCTGGTATTTGAAGAAAGGAGCCAGGAGTTAATATGATGGTTTCATGAATGATCTTGCAAAACAAAATCTTTTCTGGGCTGGGCCTATTTGGACTGAAGTGTTCGGTGGGAATTGGGGACTCTTTCATTTCTGTCACAAGACTTTCCTGAGTGCTGGGGAAAGTACAGATGAAGACCTAGACAACACCAGGATTCGAGGTCTTACCTGACCAACACGGAGCTGGGAAGTTTAGGCCCAACTCACTAAACCTCTGTCTGCCTTCATGTCCTCATCTATAATTGGGAGGAATTACACTAGATGACCTGCTGCCTTTTAAAGGAGAATATAATGATAATGCAAGCATACCTGATAACACTTTCTACCTCATTGTTGCAAGAGCCACAGTGACTATTACGTTAGTGACCCCTGTCTGTCTCACAGGATTATTGAGGTGATCAAAGGAGATACAGGGAAAGTGCTTTGATCTATACTAAAGCTTTGATCTATACCAACTTAGAGGATTGTTGGGTCTTTTTTCCCCATTTTTGCCCCCTCTGACCCCATAGGCAACAATGCATGCTTCAAGGAAAAGGCAAAAGTACCACATGCAGGTATATCAGGAAGTGTCAGGGTGAGCACAGGGGTGGGGAGGCTGACGTCAGCTTCCCAAGGCAGCACTTATCGTGGTCTTCACCGTTGTGTAACCTTATTCCATCTCTCTAAGCCTCAGTCTCCTAATCCTTAAAATGGGGGGGGGGGGGGTTATACAATCCACCTCCGAGGGTTATTATAAAAAGTAATAGGTAAAATACATACCACAGTATTGGAGCCATACCAGGTAGAGTCCTCCTCAGTTCCTTAAACAAATTTTGAGTGGCTTTCGTGTGTTCTTAGTTTCTTAGGCTAACATGAGCCTATCTAATAGTTTTATATGGGATTTATGTGTTTGTTGCAAATGCAATTGATATTTGTAAAAAGGAGCTAAAACTTTTGTAAGTTTGACTCCATATTGTAATACAAGATATTTTAACAGTAAGTCCGGTGTGGCTTTTGCCTTCATTTTGTGCTTATGAGCATAACAAGCATTTTTGTGGGTCACTGCTGTATAGAAGTGTATTTTGGAATTTTATGTAACAGCTTTGTGCCCACCACAGTCACCCCCACTTCCCTTTAGCCTGCCCCTGGCACATTCTCAAGGCACATGCGAGATCGAAGAATGTAACTTTGGAATCCAGAGCTGGATTACAAAGGACAGGATCACTCCCCTCTCTGCCATTACCTCCAGGCCTTCCCCGGTGCCCACGGGAGCCCTAAAAGCCCAGGGTTAGAATGAAGGAGATCCCACCCCAGATAAATAGTACTGTAGCCGGCAACTTTCTCTTTCTAGTCCAAAAGAAGGGAAGTTTTTTCCCCCTAGTTGTTAATAACCAGCCACTACTTGGAAAAATCCCAACAAATATTTGTGTGCACCATAAGAGCTGGCTCTGGCCAACCAGCCACCACTCCTCATCTCTCAGCCCCAGCTGGCCCCATGGCCTTCTAAACTGGGCTCTCAGGTAGATGATGGAGAACTGACATGGAAGTCGTTAAGAGGCTCACGGGACTTCAGGGGCCACTCCTGACCACTTCTCCCCCCAGGAGGAACTGTTCCTTCTAGAAGGGCTGAGCACAGAGAAGGGGCCCAATATCTCTTGCAGTCTCACAGCCCGAGAAGCAGCCTGTACCCCTGGATTCTTCATTGCACAACTCTAACAAGGAGGAAAGATCCTGGAAGGCAGGGGTTATGGCATAGTACTTCCTTCTCCTACAGAACCAACCCAGTGTTATCCCAGACTCCTGGCGGCTAGTACTTCCTGTGTGCCACTTTAAGATACGTACCAGTTTAACTTGTTAAATTTCTGTGTTTGATCTTTCATTCTTTCAACATCAAACATGTGTTGAGCTCCTGCCATGGATACCGTAGTAGGTTAAGCACTCCAGGAATACAAAGAAAAATAAGATGTGGTTCCTGCCATCAAAAACCTTACAAGGGGCCGGCCGAGTGGCTCAGTTGTGTCAGAGAGCAAGTTCTGAGCAACAGGGTCGCCGGTTCGATTCCCACATAAGCCAGTGAGCTGCGTCCAACCTGAGTTGCCGCTGAGCTGCCACTGAGCTGCCAACATGCCAGATGGCTCAGCTGGTGAGAGCACGTGCTCCTAATAACAAGGTTGCTGGTTCGACTCCTTCATGGGATGGTGGGCTATGCCCACCCGCAACTGATTGAACACGGCACCTTGAGCTGAGTGGCCACGAGCTGCTGACAGGTGGCCAGATGGCGATTGGACTTGGAGCTGAGCTAGCTGCACCCTCCACAACTAAGATTGAAGGGCAGCAACTTGGCTGTTCCCCTCCCCCAATTCCCCCACACTGTTCCCCTTCCCCAATTCCCTATTAAAATCTTAAAAAACAAAACAAAACAAAAACCTTACCCACCTTATATCTAGTGATGGAAACATCCAGACTACCAAGGGCTAAGTCAGAATGAAATCAGTGTTTAACAAGAGTATAGTATGGTATTACAGGAATTGAGCAGAGTCTTACAAAATGGGTATATAGAAATATGTTTGCTTCTCTGAGCCCAACTCCTTTCTGCATCATGTCATTGTAGGTTAAGGGCATAAAACAAGTCCCTTAGTCCCTTTTCCTTGACTTCTAATGCATTTCAACAAAGATTAGGATACGCTGGCCTTGGAAGCCAGCGGCCCCGGTTCAGTCCCATATAGGAGGGCCAGTGACACTGCCCTCAAAAAAAAAAAAAAAAGATTAGGATAACACTACTGCTTGGTAATACAGAAGACGGTGTTTATTTATGCTTCAAATAATAAACCCAATTATTCTCATTGGTTAAAAAAAGTACATTGATGGGCTGGCCAAGTGGCGTGTTGGTTGGGAGCTGGCTTGGGACGCCAGCGGCCCCGGTTTGGATCCCACATATGAGGGCCAGTGATGCTATCCTCTGCAGCTGAGATGGTGAATGATGGCTCCACCTGGAGCTGGGCTGCTGTGAGTCCCCAGGACGACATAGCTGCAGCCCCTGCTGCAGTGGGCTGCCATAGGCTGCAGTGAGTGGCCAGCAGCCAGCGTGAGTGGCTGGCAGCTGGTGTGAGCTGCTGGGAGCCGCTGTGAGTGGCCATCCAGAGGCCGGCAACTGATCTGCCTCATCCGGGAAGACAGCAATGATGATACCAACATGGGCCAGTGAAGCAATGTCCTCAGCTAGCCTGAAGAACAGAAGGACAGCAACTTGTCTGTTCCCCTTCCCCAGTTCCCCAATGCTGTTCCCCACCCCCAATTCCCCAATAAAAGGTTTAAAAAAAAAAAAGTACATTGTCAAAGCTTAAAAGAACAGGTGCAATGGAAATATGCATTGCTCCCCTGGGAAATGAAAGGGCGGAAACAAAGGAGCCGTGTTTTCTGGATTTCACCCAAAATGCAAATACCCAGAGAAAAAGCTGCTGGAGGACCTGGAACCCAAGGCATGGAGCCAGTATAAATTCACACCCTCTTTTCTTTTCTTTTTTTTCTCTCCCTTTTTTTTTTTCTTCCACACCCTCTTTTCAACTCTGTTTCTTGGGTTGCTGATATTGACCGACAGGTGTGTCCTGAAATCAACAAACCTGGGGTACCAAGAAGGGTCCCCGCTGGGCTCTTACAACATTAGGAATTGAGACTCACCTCCAGGGCTCACAAATGTCACCTCTGTGCAGCTTCACATGAGATGAGTGGTGGGGTGCACTCCCGCTCGAGCCCCAGGTACCCATACCTATGGCAGGGTGAGCAGGAAGCAACCATGATGACATGGCAACTTTGGATAGTTGGAGTATGGTCCTTGGTTAATAAATATGCCCCCAAAACTTTTAGAGCACGTGGAGATCATGTATCTGAGTTAGTCCCTGGGTACTAGAATAAGCAAAGACTTCAGTTTAAATATCAGCTCTACCTCTCATGGGAGCAAGTTTTTAACCTCTCTGAGCCTCAGTTTCCTTATTTGTCCAAGGCTAATAGTTCCTAATTCATTCGGTTAGTTATGAGATGGAAATAAGATAATGTGTGCAAATTGCTGAACATAGTAAGAACTCAAAAATGCTACACACACACACACACACACACACACACACGCATACACATACATCTATATCTCCAGATTACAGCAACATTCACATATGCTTCTGGAAGGAATGGAAGACATTTTACAGAACTGCAGTTTTGGATCAGCAGCTTCAGCTTAATCCAGGAGCGTGTCAGAAACGCAGAACCTCAGTCCCTGGGCCAGATACACTGAATCAGAGTGAGTCTGTATTTTTCACAAGATCCCCAGTTGATTCATGTGTATAGTAAAGCCTGAGTGTGGAGTGAAACCCAACTGAACTGCACCTGAGGCTCATTTTGCAACTCTAGGTTGCTCTTCCCAGGGAAGCTAGGCAGGCACACAGCACAGAGCATGATTTTAAAAAGTAGGGCGGGGCGCCCGCAGCCGGGTGGCGCATTGGTTAAGAGCTGGTTTGGGAGCCAGCTCTGATCAGCAGGGCCCCAATTTGGGCCCCACATATGAGGGCCAGTGACACTGCCCTCTACAGCTAAGATGGTCAACAACAGCTCCATCTGGAGCTGGGCTGTTGTGATTCGCCGGGGACCCTGTAGGCTGCAGCCCCTGCTGCAGTGGGTTGCCATAAGCTACAATGAGTGGCTGGCAGCTAGCGTAAGTGGCTGGTAGCCAACAGTGAGCTGCTAAGAACCGCTGTGAGCGGCTGTCCAGAGGCCTCACCCGAGAAGAGCGTAATGATGATACCAACATGGGCCAGTGAAGCAACGTCCTCCACAACTAGACTGAAGAACAACAGGACCGCAACTTGTCTGTTCCCCTTCCCCGATTCCCGACTAAAAGCCAAAAAACGAAAAGAAATAGCGGAGAGCAAATGGTGTAGTGCTGGAGTTGTGTGTGGCTAAGTAAAGAGAAAGGGAAGGGCAGAGGGAATTGGGGAGAATCAGAAGTAAATTTCCCGTGTTAGGTCATTTTTACTGATCCCCCTCCCTTTAGAGAGAATTCAATTTCCAAGTTTAACAACATACCACATGTGTGTAGGTTCCAGCCCTGGGGCAAGTCTGGGAGAAATGTTGGTTTCCTTTATAAACTTTAAAACGAGGAGCGATTCAGAATTAGGTAATCTCCCTTATTTCCTCCAGTTTTAACAATCTTTCTGACCTTGTCTCCTCTCTTATCTTCATTCTTTGCCCTGTGATCCTATTTGCTGAACACATGTGTTGGGAAAGCAGCCAGTCTTTTGGGGGTAAAGTTCTACTGATTATGGTTAACAGTCACTCTGGATAATTTAGGCAAAACAACACACGTTTTTCTCAACTATTTGAACAGTTAGGCAAAAGCAAGCTTTTACTGACTTTTCTGAATCATGAAAATTTTAAGGGGTTAATTTAAGAGGTTGTGAGGTGTAGCAGATGTTTTGGGCCAGAATATAAGAAGTCAATTCTATATCTATTATCAATAGAAATAACCTTAACATTTACTTTGACTTCTCCAATGGATCAGAATGGCCTATCTTCATTACAACCAGAAGATCAAAGTTTGTCACTGAGACAAAAAAAAAACTCTCCCAGTTTAGCCCTGTATTTCCTACAGAAGTTAAATTTGCTAGTTTGGGAAGATGTAGCATTATTTTAGCTTTTTTTTTTTTTGCAGGTTGGGAGGCTTTATTTCACTGGGGGGAGGCATTATTTTAGCTTTAAGTATATAATGCTTCAAGCACAAGCAAGACTTTCGATATAGCTTTAAAATTATAGTACAGTTTTAATTGATTATGAATTATTTCTCTTCTATTCTCATATATATGACATAATAGCAAAACATTTAACTAGTTAGATTTGATGTGTTGTTTGGATTTGACATGTTATCAAAGGGAAAGCCACCTGCATGGAACTAGCCTCTCCAAAAAAAGAGCTCAAGTATTTATATGTAATTTTTAATGCCCAAACAGCTGAACAAATTTTCTCAGGGTAGAGGTGGGCGGGTTACTGATGGACTAGGATGATCATGGAAGGAACTCTATTCCAAGCTCACATGCTAAGCATCTTCTCTAGGGAGCGTTACATTTCAGCTTCAGAAACTAAATTTTCTTTCCATGAGGATCTAATGTGTTGATTCAGGTTCCCAAAACTCACAAGACGTTGACTTATACCCACAAGGTTTACAAACTTACTTGAATGAAACATATAGCCAAGAAAGAGGCTTTCATCTCTCCAGGCCATCGAGGCTGTTTAAAGAATAAGCAAAGTAAGCTACTCTATGGCCTGATGCTAAAGTTTGGAGCAAGTCCTAGAAAAAAAAATGTGCTTGACTTAAAGACTCCTGCTTTTCAGTGGGGCACAGTTCTCCGGGGATGCAGGGTCCCAGAGGAAGACCATAGTGTCAGATCATTTGGATTAAATCTTCCAAGCATAGTGGAGTAGACACATAGATGCAGGAGACTCAGTTTACCCATTAGCACCATGGCACAGAGTAGATGGTGCTTGTGTTCTTAATTTTTTATTTTAATTTTTTATTGGGGACCAGCCATGGTCATTGGTTAGACATTGCTTTCATGCTACAATGGCATAGTTCAATGGCATAGTAGACTCTTTTTAGGGAGGACGCAGCTCATAGTGGCCCACGTGGGGATCGAACTGGCAACCCTGGTGTTATCAGCACCATGCTCTAACCAAGTGAGCTAACCAGTCACCCCTGCCTGTGTTCTTTTCAACCATGTATGAAAATATGAGATTTGTTGAAGGAAAATGTCATGGCTCAAAAATTAATAAATATTGAAATTCTACTAAGCGTGGTTATATCCACCAATCAACTAAAATACCATTTGACTCTCACATATTTATGTTTGAGATTACATTTAATGTATGCTATGCATGTTCATGTCTGATATTATGTATATCATGCAGAGGCAGTTAAAGTCTTCACAGGGCCTTGTGTGGATGTACACTTACTATCTCTGTTTCATTTACATATGGACTCTGCAGAAAGAACAACAATCCGTTCCTTTTATTTGATAGAGGCAAATTTAGAAATATAGGCATTACATTTATCACAAAGTTAAAGCAATTGATGACTATAAATTGCAAATTTGGCCACAAAATATAACTATCCAACCAAGCCCAAGAAGAGTGTATAAGAACTTCACCACTAACCTTATCTCTTCCTCGCTCTTGTCTCCGGTGATGTGGGGAGATGCAGTGAGGGATCATAGCCCTTTTCTTTCCAATTGAAACTCCACCCACTCAAGGGATTAGCCAATGAACATTCCCTCTGGGGCTTCACTTTTCTATTGCTTATGTATTTCGTAGCATATCAAGTTACACTAAGAGGCAAGAGTCCATTAGCTCATTCAACAAGTATCTGCTGAGTACCACTTTGCCCTGTCACTGTTTTAAGCCCTAGCTCTACAATGGTGGGTATGACAGACCCAATTCCTGCACCTGTGATTCTTACATTCTTCTTGGGGAGGACAGGCAGTATAAATATATAAACAAATAAATGCCATGTGTTCAAAAGAACAACAACAACAATATATCAGATGATTATAGCTTATGGATAAGTGAAATCTATGACAGCAATGTTGTCAGGATACAAGGAACTGGGAATACTGTGTTATAAGTACCTGTCCTACCTATGAAGTGGTATAGTGTTATTTGAAAGTGATCTTAGCTTAGTCGTAAATATATATTGCAAACTCTAGTGCAAAAATTAAAACTTTTTTTTTTTTTTACAGTAGAATACCTTTTATGGAAAGATTAAAAAAAACACTGAGAACAACACTATTAATTACACATATAGTAAAATTACAGGTATAATTAGTAAGATACTGTGGTAACAACAGCTCCACAGTCTCAATGACTTAACGAAACCAAAGGGTGTTTTTTGCTGTTGTTGTTCAGCATATCTCATGTGGAAAGGAAGAGAGGAAGGAAGGGGGCTTTGCTCATCATTGTCACTCTGGGACCTAAATTGAAAGAGGTTCTGTCATCTCTTCCTCAATTACTTTAGCAAGAAAACGAGTGAGCAATGAATCGCATGCTGCCTCAGAAATCTTATTTCTGTCCATATCACTGTCCATCTCGTAATCTTGTAATAAATCATGAACCTCTTGCTGATAGGATCATTGACTCCAAGCTCTTGCGTTGGAGCAGCAGCCCAAAAAGGCTCTAGGGACATACATGGAGAAATCAGGAACCGAACCACTTGGCTTAGGGCCAGTGTGGGAGGGGCAGATTTTTCTCAAATAGAAGTGCTGGCAGAAGCCACTGTCCCCTTGTTGAGCCTTCCTCTCACCTAGTCTGCAGCGTATCTGAGTCTCCCTCAACTTAGCCAAAACAACTTTTTTTTTAAAAGAGTTTTATAATTAACATGCTGTGAGAGGAAAGAAAATAGAATCATACAAAATGCCAGAGAAGGCAGGAAAACGAGGGGAACACAAAAGAAAAGAAAGAAAAAAGAAACAAAGAACAAGGAAAACAAACCGAAAGCAGTTACGAACATGGTAGATATTAATCCAACCACATCAATAATGATTTTAAATGTGAATGGTCTTAAACACACCAATTCAACCACGGAAAAGTAGATCAAAACAAATGAGACCCAATTATGTTTTCTATAAGAAACTCACTTTGACTATAAAGACAGAGATTGGTTCAACACATAACATTGCCAGAGGGTATTAAGTGCTCTGAAGAAAATCAAACAGGATGGTGAGCGAAAGGTTTTGGGTGTCCTGATTAGAAAGAGACTCCCTTAGGTGGGGAATGTTTGCGCTGACAGAACAAGAAGAAACTCACCATGTGATCTTTTGGGCAGACTATTTGATTAAAGGAATAAAAAACATATTCAACGAAGTGCGAACACCAGCAGATACAACCGCACGCTGCTGGTTGTTTATTGCAGACCCAGCTACCTAGAATTCACTCTCTGCTCTGTTTGGGGCTCCCCAGGAGGCTGTCCCCTACAGGCCGCCCCACCCCCCAGGCTGGAGGAGCCAGGTTTTCCCTGAGTGGCTTACGCTGAGTCCCAGGGCCTCAATAAGTGCTTTGGCCACAGACACCAGGGCCCCACACTGTCCAGCTTTCCCCTTTCGTTCCAGGTATCAGAGCCTCTGCAACTGCCCCATCTGTAGGTGGCTGTGCATTTTAACCCCATTGGTTCATCTGCGGTGGATTCTAGTAGGTGAGCCTGTCACCTCTCTGCTTGTGCTCCCAGGCTCATGTGTTTGGGTTCAGCCCTGAACATTCCAGCACACTAATATTTTTGAGGATAAATGATCCAATGTCTGACCTCCTTCTACTTTATTTCCCGAGTCTGGTGACTTATGGAAATGGAGGAGGGGAGGGAGTTGAGACTAAAGGGTAGGAGTCTGGACCAAAAGGGGATTGTGACCAACTGGGGTGATACACTGGAAGCAGGATGGGGGAAGAGAGGAACTTGTTTCCAATATGAGAAGTGACTTGTACAATTTAAGGTCATGTAGCCAACCATGAGCAGGAAAGACATGAGAACCCGTCTTCATTGGAGACAAGCTTGTATTTCTTTTCTCTAATCCTCTCATTCAGCACAGAAGCCAGCCTTCCTCCTTGGTTGTCTATCTCTTCAAAGAACCAGCATTGAGGACCCCCTGTGTCTTAGACAATTAAAACCTAAAGAGCAATATTTGCAAAATGGCTTAAGGTCTACATAGCAGGCTCTCTCTCGATTATCAGACAATGTCACTGCATAACAAAATCACACCAAAATGGTAGTATGAAATAGCCCAAATTTGCTGCCATCCCACAAAAGTCAACAATAAAGATCCCTTAGTGTTCTCAAGTCTGTGTCTGGTTCCCATGTGTAAATTCATCTTCAATAGAGTGTAAAATGTTTCTCCTCCCTGAACAGCTTAGGAGGAGCAGGTCAAAAGACCACCCTCACTTTGACATCAACTGCAAGTTCAAGGTAGTAACCCCCCAAAAAAAACACCCTCAGTCTCAACAACCCGCTGAAAGGACTCACAGGACTCATTGAAAGCTGTTATACTCACGGCTACGGTTTATTATAGGGAGAGGATACAGATGCAAATCAACGCGGGCAAGAGATGCACAGGGCAGAGTCCGGGAGGCTTCCAAACACGGAGCTTCCAGATGTCCTTTCTGTGGAGTTGTGGATGGCTTTAACTCCTCCTGGCAACCATGTGTGACAATGAAGTACGGTCCACCAGGGAAGCCCACCCAAGCCTTAGGTCCAGAGTTTTTATTGGGGCTCCATGACGTGGGCATGATTGACTGCCCATGTGGCTGATCCATCTCCAGTCCCTCCAGAGCTGAGCTGACACCCCAAGACCCAAAGCCCCCACACCTACCCCCCTACATTGCATTGTTGGTATGGCTCAAAACCGTCATCCTAAGTCACACTGTTCCTATCTGGCTGGCCCAAGGCCCCCAGGCAAACAAAGACACTCTGATGCAGCATTCCAAGGGCTTAGAGATCACCTTCCAGAAAGCAAAGGGCAGACTGTCTTTGGTCTGGACTTTGGGAGGGGTGATTCTTTTTACCACACATGCCCTCATTTTCTTCTTTTTGTTGGCCTTGTCCTCAGGATGCTGGTTAGTGCCTGGACCTCCTCTTCAGAAACAGTGGCCTGAGTCATCATGACTGCTCAGGCCTGCCCCAGTGCTACCCACATCACCAAGCCCTAGCTCTGCCAGCAGTTCTAAAGATGAGAGTGATGACAGTGTTCACGTTGTGAAAGCAGATAGATAAATAACTACTTGGATGTCGGCACTTGATTTTCCTCTAAACACTGAGGCGCTTGCAACGATTGTGACAGGTATTCAGGATCACCTCATGATTCTGTTTTTGTTTTTTTTTTATATCTGAGCAAAAACCCCTCCTGTAGTACAGGATGAGTGTGTCCTCTCTGGGAGATCCTCCTCAAAAACTTGCCTTTCCTTGGTTTTTAAATTTCTGAGTATTAGATACTCCAAAAGCAGCAATTCTTCCTTTTCCAAAATTACTTCTGTTGTTTATACATCTACCTCCCCTACTGTATGGTCAATTTTTCTAGAGCAGGGGGACTCTATACTAGGGCTTTGTCTCCTGGTACCTGCCTGGCACATGATAGGTGATCAATTAACACATTTTTTGCGGGAAACGAGTAAACTCGTCATATAGCTCAAATGCCCGCTTACAAAGTGTTAATATTTGAGATGTAAATCATCATATTTAAAGCATAAATAAACTATCCTTTTAGTTCTGAAATACCAAAAATTAGCAGCCTACAAATAACCATTTGAGTAGTAAGAAGATACAAGTAACATATATTTACAATTTCCTATACATGTGACAAAAATAACTGGAAGGATAAACAAATGTTAATTATGTTTGCCTGTGGGGAGCAGAACTAGATTGCTGGGGGGGCAGGGCTGAAAACACTTCCAACTGTATTGCCTTTTATACTTTTTTGATCCATGTGGCTGTATTATATATTCCAAACAATTTAATTAAAAAATTCTAGCAACAGGGCAATGATTTGTAAATTCTTTATTTTGGCTAATAATTGACTGCATTCATTACTACCATGGATTTATAATAGCTCAGAGGAGAGCTGTCCACTAGATTATTCTGCTGTTATTAGACACTAAAAATTAGGAAGAGACCAGAGGGGGTTTAGAATGGGAGAAGGAGAGGAGAAGAGAAGCTCCGAGAACATGAGGTCTTGCCTGTCCGTTATCAGGCAATGAGTTTAGATTAGATCTAACTAAAATGCCAGCCTCTCCAAAAAGGTTTTCAGAAAAAGGTCACATAACCATTATTCACTGGAAAAGAAGTGTCTATGATTCTAGAAGAGATCTCATTGACATGAAAGACCCGACTTAGGAACAACAATACATAGCACCATGACAGAGCTGGGATCACGGCAGCCTGGCATCAATTAAGATACACTGTGGACTCAGCAATTTCTAGGGGTGACCTCTCACTCACAGATGTACGTGTTGTTTTATGGCATAAAGACGTTGTAGACGGTTCTCACGTAGATTTCATCCGGAGGAGGCTTCTTCTTACTGCCAGGTTCAAGGAATTTCTTGATCGTAGGAATATTACTCATTTTCACCGTGTACTCCTGAAAAAGGAAAACACAAAAGTTCAGGGTTAACAACAACGGTATTAGTTACTATGAAACTAGGGTTGTTCAAAATGGCCAATCAAAGTTTGTTCAATAAATATTTGTTGCCAGGAACCAACCAGAACCGTAATCCAGTATCTGTTTAGGGTCTAATCCCTTGGAATGATTATTTGCAATCTTTGCCAAAAGTAGCTGGAATCTAGACAAGGCTTTGTGCAAAATCTCACGGTCCACATCAAGATGCAAATTCTTTTCAGAGATATCAAAATTTAAAAAGGTACTTAGAAAAGGATTATGATACTTGCCTAAAGAGAAAAAAGAAAGAAAGAAAGAAAAGACATAGGAAGTGCCTTCAATATATTGATTGGCTCAGAGAAAATCCGAGTCATTCAAATAAAGTACTTTAATAAGTCATCAGATACTACAATTTACATTTTAGGATTCAGCTTCCTTGCACTTTTTTTGCTTCTAATAACAAATGAATCCTCTTCCTGGCTATGTGTAAGAGATGGTCAATTGGATTTTTTGTAGGTTGGGGTTCAGATACCAGATACTTATATAAACTAAAATGGAAGAAAAATTTCATTCATAGAATCAAATCTTACCAATTCTCAGTAATTGAGAATAAAACTCTATTCGATCTAGTGAAAAATTTGAATTATACGAAGAAGTGTATATCCATCATATGAACAATTATTCAAATAAAATCTTTCAAAGAGGTCACTTACATAAAAAGCTACTACTTTAAATGTATATTATATACAAAGCACAGCCTTAATTAAGCATGCACACACATATACTAATACTAACAAAAACTAATAATTGTGTCAATTAGTGCTATGTAAATATGATGATATTCTCTTTTTGTGATTTACTTGAACAATTTGTATTATCTAAATTTGAATATTACATGAACATTTAGAGGCTTATTCCATAAGATTCATCATCCAAGATTTACCTGTGGTCCATACTTGTCATGTATAATAAAACTTTTGTGACTCTTTACATTTTTTTTAACCCTTTAATTAATGCAGGAATGACCCGTTCAATTCAACTGAGATCTGGTGTTAGATTCTGAAGTCCCTTAATATTGATGTTTGATCTGACCAGAAATTAAAATTATATTTACACAGATGTGCCTGGGGTTTAAAAACAAGTTATCAGCACCACAGATGGAAAATACCAGTAACCCCTGAGCTATTTCAGGGACCTATTGTTATGAAAGTCACATTAAACCACCACAGCTAAACTATATAATGGCCACTTGCCTTGTTGAAGATTTTTATTTTCATGTTCTGGGTGTATGCATTTAACTGGTGGTGGTTGTCCTCATTAGTATATTGAAATGATGTTTACTGGGCTTATAGATAAATTTTTTTTTTTTAAGTATGTGTGCTACTCTTTGGAGATAAAGTGCAGGAGAGGTTGGCTTTTGATAACTTGGTCAAAGATATGTCAGCGTGGTCTACATCAGGGACTGACAACCTCTGTCCATAAAAGACCAGTTAGTTGATATTTTAGGCTTTGCAAACCATACGATCTCTATTAGAACTGCTCAGCTCTGCCATGGTTGCACAGAAGCAGCTACAGGGCTGGCTGAGTGGCGCGGTGGTTAAGCGCTGGCTTGGGAAGCCAGCAGCCCTGGTTCAGGTCCCACATATGAGGGCCAGTGATACTGCCCTCAAAAAAAAAAAAAAAAAAAGAAAAAAATGCAGCAGCTACAGACAACGCATAAGCGAATGGACAAGGCTTTGTGCCAATAAAACTTATCTATGGACACTGAAATTTGAACTTCACATAATTTCATGTGTCATAAAATATTATGCTTTTGACATTTTTTTCCCAACCATTTAAAAATGTAAAAACCATTCTTGGCTTAAGAGCTATACAAAAATAGGTGGCAGGCCTGATTTGGTCTGGGGTCGGGGGGGTTATAGTTTGCCAACCCCCAGCAGAGAGGAAAACCCATTGGACTTGCAGGCTAAGGTTCTAGGCAAAACTCAGGGGTCCACTAGCTGGGCTACCTTGGCTGCTGACTTATTTACCAGGGCTATTTTCTCATGTGTATTTGAAGGCATTGGATGAGAGTAGGTTTTTGTAAAGCCCTTTATTCTATAGGCGAGAGACCATTTATATCTATGCCAGAATAATACTGAGGAGTACGCTGAGCCACACACAGGTCTTTCCTTGGAATTTCTGGAAAGGAGAATGGTGGGAACTTTTTGGATGATGTTTAGGGTGCTCCTTATTACCTCTCAGAACTCAGGCTTGGGTATTTCCAACCTGAAAGCATATCATTTCTGAGAATGGGAGCCATGCCCTGATGAGGCTGTTTCTGAAGCTGACACTCAAGCCCTCCCCATCAGTACATTCATCAGGAACAGGTGAGGACCACCTTGTCCACGCGATTACCTCCAGGGCAGGTCCCTACTGGAAAAGCATGTATGGAGTTTGTCCCAAGAGTGTAGTTATGGAACGAAAATAAGATAAAACTTCTTTCACATCTAAATAATCTTGCAGCGCTAAAGATTTGGGGAGCAGAAAAACAATTTCAAGTATGTACCTTCATTTCATTTTATCAACTGGAAACCAAAAAAATTACACACACACACACACACACACACACACACACACACACACACACAGAGCCAACCAATCAACAGACAGTGAAGGAAGGCCTAAAAGTTCTGGGCCAGTCTTCTAATATGTGGTTTTGTTTACCTGGAGGTGAGGAAATGAAGACAGGATATTAGGAATTTTCTCCTCTAGAGCCAGAATGGTTTGTAGTAGTATCACATCTGCAAGGCTCATCTGACTGCCAACAAGAAACCTTTGTCCATGATCCCTTAGAACCTGTAGGATATAAATGTTTTGCATCAGTTATAATATTGTACACAGAGAAACGGATGAAGCTATTGAATCAGTGCAGTATCAGAGAAGGGGTGAAACAATGGCCTTGTCCTTTCATTCTTTTATAAATAACCTCAATTAAGAGGAAGCTCCCTCTACAAGAGGGAGAGAGAGAGAGAGAGAGAGGGAGAAAGAACACAAAAGGTGTAGAAATGAAACATGATTAAATATCTGCTTTATATTAGAATGAAACACTGAAAAGGGGAAGCAAATATGAATTCTGGATTCATCATCCAGTCCTTTAAAAAGATACCCTTTTAAATAGATTTCTACAGAAATGAATTAGCCCTGATGAATTCAGGAGGCTGGGGGTAGGGAGAGTGATGTAGGAAGTAAGCAATAGTTCCTTGCTAAGGAGTCCAATCTCATTTGCCAGGTCTGTGTTTCAATGAACATCAGGACTTGTAGTTGTAAATTACACGTGACTGTAAAAAAAAAACCAAGCTCCGTTTCACATCTTCTAAGACAAAAAATTAAAAGCGTGTGAGTTCATCTTGACTCTCACTGAGAGTAATATGTAGGTGCAGAGTCATAGGAATAGATGATGATGAGGGAAAGCAAGGAACAGTGGTGGTACAATGGAGGCTCCTTTGCAGCGAACTCTTGCCCCACGAATGTAAGGACGCGAGCACACGTGGGTGTATGTCTGACGGGGACTCTGCATATGATTCCAAATCACATAGAGCCACTGGAGCCAGAATGGAGAGGACAAGGAATCCAGGATTTGCAATCAGAGGGCAGAGTTCTTCTCCTGGCTTCCCACGTTGGGCATGTCACTCAAAACAGTAACCATTTTTAGCTCACGTATTGGGAGGAGGCCTGACATAGTCTGGGCCACAGGGACCTAAGAACCAGCAGTAACTTTTCACCACGCACCTGTTCCTTCCTTGTCACACCACATTTTTGCATTATCACATTTTACATTCACACAGTGCCTATGGGCAGGAAACCATGAAGCCTAGTGACCAAAAACCCCAGGAAATACCCTCTCTTTCTTAAGTTGAATTGTATGAAGATGGCCAGAGGAAGTTTTTCAATTCCACATTTTCACGTTCTCTTCTTTTGTGTTTTAATCAAAACATTTAAAACGATTCCTCTCCGTTGAGGAAAACAGGAGCTTGAAACTCAGAACAGCAGATCAGAGTAATTAAGGCTAGGAAAATAACAAAACAGAAAACAAAAAAGAGCAAAGGGAAGAGAAATCAACGGCCATGGTTTTTTTTTTCATATCAAACTGTTAAGTAGGATGTCTGATACATAATGCTGTTCAGCAAATGTTTGTGTGGGATGAAAGAATGAACGAATTAGGTAGTTTCTGCTTCTCTGTGTCTTACACAGGGTGGGCACCTGGTGAACGTAAGGAACGATAACGCACACATGTGGTGAGCCTGTATTTTCTCCAAACTTCTGGGTAATGTGGTCCTCCTAGAGTCTAAGGGGGTCTAAGACCTCCTGGCTTTGTGCTGAGGGCTACTGTCAGCCCTTAGGAATCCTGCGAGGTTAGTCCAATGGGCCTCAGCCTTACGCTGCCAGGTGGAAAGGGCATCGGTGGCAGATATCTTGTGGTCTAGTGGTGCTGTATTCATAGGCTGCTCTGCCACCTACCTTTTCAAACACAGGAAAATATCTAATTATAGCCTTCTGGGCCATGTTCACCACTTCCTTTTGCTGATCGTCTGGTTTGAGGAAAGGATGCATGATAATCAGTTCCAGCAGGTCCAGTGTCCCCTCCACATACATGTCAATCCTTAAAACAAAAAAGCCGTTTTCTCAGTTTCCCCTTGTTGGGACTCATCGGCGGCCACCGCTAAGAATGCTTTTCTTTTAAGGCTCTGGCAGCTTAAGAACCAAGAAGCATTTATCTACACCTGTCTCTTAAGGGGAAAGATGCGAAGACAACGCAGGCTGTCATTCAGAAAACGCCTTCAGAAAAATGGGGCACAAATCAGAAAGCACAATAGTTATGGCTGCTCTCTCTCCCTTGCCCCTTCTCCTCCACGCTCACTCCAGCCCCCCATGCTCAGTGCGGGTGGAACTTCACACTTATGAGAATAGTGGGTATCACTTATGGAATACTTGGTATGTACCAGGCATGGTGCCAAACCCTCTATTTCCAATTTTCCATTGAACCCTATGACATTATGAGGAATGTGCTATTATTATCCTCCTGTCCAGGAAAGTCATCAGGACTGCAGAGCTTAACACTCTGCCTAGGATCGTGCATCTAGGAGGTACAAGGACCAGGCTTTGAGTTCAAATTATAATCCAAGGCACAATATCCCAGGTCTTGAATGACACAGCACCTTCCTATTTCTACAACTCAATGGCCATAAATTTGCAAGAAAGGGAAAAAGTAACATCAAAGCATTTAATGTGGAAACCTGAAACAATCATACCCCAGATACAGAATCTAATAGCTCAATTCAATTCTGTTCTTCTATTTTACTCAGACTTGCTGGACTGATTTCCCAACTGGTCTTCACAGCCTTTCTGGGTGTTTGTTCCCTGTTCACACTAATGATACAAGACATAAAGTAGATGGGGTGTGCTATAGAGGACTGCAAATTGGCTAAGGCATCACTACGCTGACAACTAAGAACACTGAAGAGGGGCCACAGTACAGGGTTCTCTCCTTGAGGTCCTTGCCGAAGAGGTGGTACTTGTCTGCTATGTAGTGGAGAATGCTTCGGGTCTGCACCAACTTCATCCCATCAATTTCAACCATTGGCACTTGTTGGAACAGCAGGTGCTTACCTGAGAATGGAAGCCCAGGGTTAGAAGTGATCTCTTTCCGGTCCCCCAAGCCCTGACAAATGTTCTAGGGAATGAAAAGGGATGGGGGGTGGGGGTGGGGACATAGCCTTAGGAAGCAGCGTAAAACTCCCTGATGACAGATAACTTCAACATCATTCAGGGGAGCAAATTTAGCCATAAACCTAAAAACTGGCATTGTTCTAAACTTTCCCTTTGCATTGTCATTCAGGAGAATTGCCCACCGAGAGACAAGGCATAGGGGGACATTTAGTGGAGATATTCCTTCAGAGCTGCTCTGGCTAAGACAGTAGCTAGTAGCTGCATGTGTCTAGTTAAGCCTAAATGTAAATGAATTAAAATTTGAAAAAAAGTGTACAGTTCAGCTCTTAGTTACACTAGACACAGTTCAGGTCCTCAGCAGACACAGACGGCTAGTGGCTAACACATTGGACGGTGCAAGCTAGAACATTTCCATCACTGTAGGATGTTTTACTGACAAAACTGCCTTACAGAACCTCATAATGAAGCCTAAATCACCAACTGATACTCATGTATACCCGTTGGTTTTTCTCTTTCACAGCCATAGGCCATTCTCAAGTCCGTGGTCACTGGTCAAAAAGCAACCTGTTCCTTTCTTTAACAAACCTGTATCAAACACTTCCCACACACCAAACCCTGGGGACAGATGCAAGGATAGGGTACAGCCCAGCCCTCAAGAGGCTCAAGGATTGGGGGGACGTGAGGGTTTGGAGAGATGAGTACTCAGCATGTGACTAGTGATGTCAGGCCAGTGTCACACATGATAGGGGGCATTATAGCACACTGTAGAGTTGGTCTCTCTCAAGGGAATCTTTGAGTTGGGCCTGAGGACCCTACTGATGGTTGGCAGGGAGGCAGCTTGCTAGGTATTTCTCATGGGGCGTGGGCATGGAGAGAGTAGGGCTGACGGGACATTAAAGGCAGGGCTTTTATTGATTTCATTTTTTTGGGTATTTACTTAAGAAAGTCAGCCCAGTGAAAATGGGGACTTTTATCTGCATGCTTTAAACAGGCCTTGATGCCTCAGATAACTTGGGGGAGGTGAAAGAGATGTGGCAAGGAAGATGGGGAGGGAAGGGATGAGGGCAAGGAAGGTCAGAGGAGGGCAGGGGGAGAAGAAAGGGATAGAGAAGGGCTGTTTACTTGGATGGAAAAAGGAATGGCTCCCTCCCTTTAGCTAGCTCTTAAAGCACTACTGAAGAAGAAGCAATTTCCTGGTAATTTCAACTATTAGTCCCTTGTTTGGTTTTAGGATACTGTTCTGAATGTTTAATGTCAGCAACATCTTTGCCCTTCCATCAAATATATATATATATATATATATATATAAATCAGTATTACTGACAGTTGTCTCATTTCCATACTCACCATCCTGCAACTTCTGCAACTGTTCTTTTGTTTCTAAAAATTCTTCATCGAACTAAATTTTTAAAAAGATACCCCCCCCCAGAAAAAGGTACATGTTATTACAGGATCAAGACTGCAAACACCAAGTTAAATTGCCTCAAAATCTGAGAGAAACAGGACACCTAGCACTCACATCTTAGTTTCTAAAGATCACTGCCCACTAAAAGAAACCAGGGCCCAAGGAAAACGGGTTGATTCTGCTATGTCAGGAAACAAGAAAGTGCTCAAAGACTAATGACCCTACCTGAGGGTAATTCCCAAAGCCAAATCTAGGACAATTCAAGTAGAAAAAAAAGAGTAATGTCAGTTATGGATTATAACATACACCAACAAAAAAACTGTGTCCCTAAATGATGACACTGAAAAAAAAGGGGGGAAAAGGAAAAGCTCTTTTTTTTTTTTTTTTAAAGATTTTATTGGAGGAGAAGAACAGTGTTGGAGAATCGGGGAAAGGGAACAGACAAGTTGCTGTCCTTTTGTTCTTCAGTCTAGTTGTGGAGACATCACATCACTTCACTGGCCCATGTTGGTATTGTGATCATGGCGCTCTTCCTGGCTGAGGCAGTCAGTCACCGGCCATTGGACAGCCACTCATGGTGGCTCATGGCAGCTCATGAAAGCGCATGACAGCTGCCAGCCAGCCCCATTGCAGCCTACGCCTTCGCCGGCGACTCACAGCAGCCCAGCTCCAGGTTGAGCTATTGTTCACCATCTTAGCTGTAGAGGGCGCAGCATCACTGGCCCTCATATGGGATCCAAACCAGGGCCCTGCTGCTCAAGAGCAGGCGTCCCAAGCCAACTCTTAACCAATGCACCACTCAGAAGGTTCCAGAAAAGCTCTTTTTATAGCAGAAAGAATAGGCACTAGTTAATGTAGAACTGTTGCAAATTAACAACATCTAAAAAATCACCATCTGCAACCTACAATGTAATAACTCAATCTGATAAGGATCAGAATGGATGCTGAAATCATTGGGTCATAAGACACAGACTGTCCACACAATCTCAAAGTATCACCCCACATGTTATTTCATTATGAAAAAGGAAAAATGTATCTTTGCAATGGAGAGATCTGGAGATCTCACCATCTATCCAACCATGGGATCAAACTTAGCTCCCCACTGGGGGGCACTCTGAGGTGTCACGTGCTTGCTGCTGAGACACAATAGGAAGGACACAGGAGCACTGTAAAAACATTGCCCAAAACATTTAACCTGTTTAAACTGTGAGGTGAAAATCAGGCACATTCAGAGTGTTTGACATTCTGCAACATACATACATGACCTGGATTCTCAACAGAGTCAAGAGCATGGAGAAAAAGGACAAAAAAAGCAGGTACTGTTCCAAATAAAAAGAAACTAACAACCAAATGCCTGAATCTTGATTAGATCCTGGATGGAGGGTGGTGGTGCAGGGGGCAGTTATAAATGCTAGACCGATAAACCACAGTTAGATAGACATTTGGGGGACAATAGTATTGTATATTAGATATTATACACTTAATATTAATTTTCTTAGTTGTGACAATGATATTGTGGTGATTAGAACAATTATTTAAGTGTAGGAGGAAGATACCTGCTAATGTCTGCAACTTACTTTGAAAGGATTGATGGGGGAAAAGCAGAGAGGAAGGGAGAAAGCAAAGGCAGCAAACTGTTAACTGAATTTAGTTGAAAGATGTCCATTGTACTATTACAATTTTTCTGTAGGTTTGAACGTTTTCAAATTAAAAAGCTGGGGGGAGGGGAAACAGTGAAAACAAGTTTCTCTTTTCCTGACATTATAAAATGTTCTAATGTTAACCTTCATGCCAGGAAGAGGAGGCCTTCTCCCACCAAGTCCCTGGATGGTTCCCCACAGGTAACTGCCCCTGGCCTGCTCCCCCAAATCATCCAAGGGAGGGGTGGAGCTCGCCAGCACAGAATCAGCAGTCCTCCCCTCCTCCATTTTAACTAGCTGACCTTGGGGAAGAATTGGGATATGGGGTATAGGCCTGGCTTCTGCTACTCACCAGAGTCCTCGTGGTCTGAGAAGAGGGGCCTAGGTGCCCCTAGGATATTCTATCGAGTTCCTCAGGCTAACAATGTTTGGGGCGTTTGTCCAAATGCCCAGCTGTTCAGATATGATGCAGGTGGTGCCCCCTCCACACGAGTGCTCTCAAACTTTTATGATCGTGACCATTTAAAGCACATGGGAAAGTGGGGTGGGGGGTATGTCTGTCCCCCAGACCCATCCCTCAGAGATTCACATTCAGGAGGTGGAAGAGACCAGAATTGTACATTCGAAAAAAAAAACAAAACTCCTTCCCAATGGTTCTGATGCTGAGTTTTGACTTTTGGGACATTATGCAAAATGTGTGCTCTCATTAGAGCAAGTCTTTGTGTCAAGCTTTGTAACATGACTGGTCAGTAATAAGAAACTGGCACCAGAAGGGGAGATGAGAGGGTGGGACGGAAAGAGAAGGAAAAATATCACCAGGCAGAGCTTGGAGGGCACTTGGCAACTCCAGCCCAAGTGCTGCTCAAGGCTAGACCGGTAGAGACAGCATCTGGGTTTCTACCTACACAATCAGTGGTCTTTGTTTCCTAGCTTTGGAGATCTGCCTTCTGCCACACCACAGCCCTCCCTTTTTCAACACTCTTTCAGTTTTTGTAAGCGAATTACCCAGAAGTCCTGAATTAGGAGCTTGTGACTGTGAAGTCTTCTCTTTCACATGTGTTGAGTTCCCTTTTAACAAGGTGGGGGGAGGGCCTGACTGGATTTCTGTTTTGGGCGGGGGAACTCTTCAAGCAAGTGGAGCCCCAGGCAGCGAAGAAGCAAAATCTAGCACACACCAATGTCTAAGGACTCAAATCCAGTGACAGATGGAGGACAGTGACTCCCTGAATTAGGACCCGCAGTCTTTCAGCAGGTTTAGTTACCCAGGTACTCAGATGTGTGTGCTTTATATGGCAGGCTCATCCCAACACTGTGACACCAGCAATCACGAACTCATCCAATGGCTGCCAGCCCAACCCTCCCGATTGTTTCAGATCTATATGAGCACGAACTTAGCTAAACTTGTCTCTTGGCAAAGAAGTGGGGAGAGAACACCCCCCTCCCAAACCACCTTTTGGGAATTGATTCTGTAAACCACTTGGTCAGCCCTCATGAGGGAGGCCAATCAAGCTCCCACCACCCTGGTCAGAGGGGCAGGCCCCAAATCCAATATGAGCTCATTATTCTACCCAATCTGCCTGCCCACTGTGATTGGTTTAGGATAGGTGGGTCACATGACCCATGTTCTTTTTTGTTTAACTTATTTAGGGTTGGGTTTCCATTACTGTAACCAAGAGTATTGACTCATAGGAAAGTAGGAAGGACAGGGTAGAATGAAAATAGGGAAGAGAGATGATGTGATAAAGGATTATACTACAAATACAAATAAGATAGCCACTACAAAGGCTATTTAAAAAACAAAATTGTACACTCAGAAATACACACTCAGGGTTAGGGCTGGCGGAGTGGAGCGTTGGTTAAGAGCTGGCTTGGGCCGTTTGGATCCCACATGTGAGGGCCAGTGACACTGCCCTCTACAGCTAACATGGTGAACAACAGCTCCACCTGGAGCTGGGCTGCTGTGAGTCCCAGGAGACGGCATAGCTGTAGCCCCTGCTGCATTGGGCTGCCGTAGGCTACAGTGACTGACTGGCAGGCAGCCAGTGTGAGTGGCCGACAGCTGGTGTGAGATGCCAAGAGCCGCTGTGAGCGGTCATCCAGAGGCCAGCGACTGATCTGCCCCACCTGAGAAGGGCACAATGACGATATCAACATGGGCCAGTGAAGCAACGTCCTCCACAACTAGACTGAAGAACAAAGGGACAGCAACTTGTCTGTTCCCCTTCCCCGGTTCCCCAACGCTGTTCGCCACCTCCAATTCCCCAATAAAATCTTTAAAAAGAAAAAAACGAAAGAAATGTACAGGGTTAGACAGGTGACATAAACCAACAGATCAGGTTCAGGTTATGGGACCAAGAATTGGTTCACTCTCTTCTTAACATAATTGGAAAATCTGTCCTGAGACAAAAGGGAAAGAAGGGTCTGTGTTGAACTAGAAAGGTCCATCAACAGTGGCAGTCCTTATTCATATTCAGCAGTTGCTGCCATGTGGAAATGAGGGCACCATATCATTAAACCTTCCAATTTCTTGAGAGGATTCACAAATCAGGATTTGTATACAAAAATGGGATCAACTAATTTAGTAAATCGAATAAACCAAAACCCAAACCCTCAATTATCATCTTTGGAGGTTGTCAGGGTAACAATTTATTATTAAGAAGATTGATAAAGCAACCAAATCAAGCATTTATCTTGCCTTTCCTATATGAGCTGCACATCAAGGTAACTCAATAGCTCACAAGTAAAAAATTACTCTTATAAGAGAATTACAGTTAATTCAGGTGAAAAGATCAAAACAGAAAAACACCATTTTGTAATTCACTAGCAATAGTGAAGATCAACAGCCACTAAAACCACTAACTGAAAGGGTAAGGGGGAGACTTTCTAATGAGTAGATGAGGCTGACGTCGCCGCAACACAGGGATCAAGCTCTGCATACTGAGAACGAGACAGTCAGACATCATGCACCCCTGATGGCGTACAACAGAAATATGTTCACAATATCCCTCTGTTGGAGTCTGGCAGGAAAAAAACAAAACATTAAAGATAGAAAGAGAAAAGGAGCCTGGATTTGAGCACACCTCTGGATCCAACTAGCTGTTTGTGAGAAATATAGAGAATAGAGGAGCATGTTAAAATGAGGATAAGTCAGCCACATATAGAATGGGGGAAACTCCACAGGGCAGTTTCTTCCACAAATAAATGGCACTCAAACAAATGAGAACACTCAGCACGCAGGTCTTGGCTGTTAATACCATTTTTTAATAAAAGGGACCAGAGATCCTTGGAGAAATACCAGATTCTAGGGCCAGGACAAGGAAAATACGATATAACACGAGCCTGGGGCATCTTACTGTGTCAGAAAGTAAGAAATTGATGGGGGATAAGGTGGGGAGGAGGCTATGTGATAAGGGTGTAAGAACTAACCAGAAAGAGGCCCAAGGGCCAAAGCTGGAACATTTTGAGCAACAAAGTAATTACTGAATTATAACCCACAGTCAAAAATAAGTATGCTTAAGTCCATAATGATGTAAATAAATGATTGAATAAATAAATAAATTGGGGAGGAGGGGAAAAAAATCTCCCTTACATAAGACTTCTAAATGCAGATACTCCCCCCTCCAGGAGGTGGAGCTTAGCTCCCATCCTTTTGAGTGTGGGCTAAACTTAATGATTCACTTCCGAAGAGAAGGGAAAATGTCATTTTGCAAAAAGAAACCTTGCAGACATCGCCTTAACCAAGTGACCAAGATTAACAGCACCAAGATAACTCATGTTAGTATCACATAACGCCTCATATGGTGCAATGAGAAGGGCACCTCACCTCTGTGCTGTTCTCCCTCCAAACCCCAGTCTAATCATGAGAAAAACATCAGACAAACCCAAACAGGAGGATTCTACAAAAAAACCCGATCAACAGTTTTCAAAACTGTTACGTCATGGTCACAAAATAAAGAAAATACTGAGAAACTGTCACAGATTGAGGAAGATTAAGAAAACAAATGACCTAATATACTGTTGGATACTGTTAGAGTAAAAGTACGTTAGTGGAAAAACTAATTAAATTAACATAATTTGTAGTTTAAATCATGCATCAATGTTAATTTCTTAGTTGTGACATGGTTACATAATTGTTATCATTAGGGGAGCCTGAGTGATAGCTACATGGGAACACCTTACACTACATAACTTTTCTATAAATCTTAAATGATTCCCAAATATAAAGCTTATTTTTAAAAAACACAGAGGAAAATGTTATGGGTTTAAAAAAAATACTGAATGAAACAACCAAATGCAATGTGTGGGCCTCATCTAGATCCAGACTGAAATAAACTAACTATAAAAAGACCAGTTTGGGACAATCAGACTGTTAGATGATAATAAGGAATTGTAAAATTTTGTTGAATGTGATAATGGTATTGTGGTTATGTTTTAAAATCCTCATCCTTTAGAGATGAAAACAGAAGTACTCACAGATGAAATCATACGATGTCTGGATTTTTCTTTAAACTACTCCCACGAAACAAGTGAATGGGGGGGAGATAGATGAAACAAAATTAGAGTCAAGTTAATGATTGCTGAAGCTGAGTGAAAGGTACTTAGAATCCATGACAATGTTCTCTCTCTACCTTTGTTCTTACTTGAACATTTCCATAAATAAGAAGCTGGAAAAAACCCCAAAACAGAACAAAAACAAAAACACTGGGCCGACGTTACGCTGACTAGAATGTATTAACAAAATTAACCAAAGTTCGGGGAGTAACTGGCAAATTTCAGGTTCATTCCTTTTTTCCTTATTAACAGATATTTATTGGTGGTATTCATAGATCAGAAGCCAATGATAAGTAAGTGAAAGTCAGAAGTAATATGGAATTCCATCCACTACATTCCTTTTATAAAGAAAAAAGGAAGGAACCTTGAAAGGAAGGAACCCTCTGACTCAATGAAGCATGTCTGTAATGTTAGTGGGAGAAGACTACATCAGGGCTCCGCCATTTATGCTTTCCTCACAAGTCTCAAAGTTGCACGGCAAATCTGTGCAAAAACAGCATATAGGGTACCTCGACTCCCGCGGCGGCTAAAACCCATCGTACGGTTTCCATCCGGCCTCTTCCGTTGGGATAGTGGAGCTTAGGCTTCTCCGACATGATGGCCTTGAAAGCTTTCTGAAAACAAACAAATGCAGCATCTCCTCTGAATTTCGTGTCCTCGACCCAACGCTCAGGGGCTGGATGACTCTTCACGATGTGGGCACAGGAAACTGTTTCGGTTTGACTGCGTTTTCCCTCACTCCATAAAAACATACCACCATTTAAAAATATTAAACACACAAACACACAGACACCTTGGCTTTCATATCGTTTCTATTTGATTTCCGATTCCGGATCTTGGGAAGCTAGGGCCGTATGTTGTAAAGACATTTGTGCTTGGGCGATAAAGTACTTCCAAGATTCAGATGATCATATACTTGACCTTGAAAATCTTAGATTCCCCAAATTCTGCCTGGAAGAGACCAGGAGTGGAGGGGTCGCAGAGAATCGTATACGCACTGGAACCTCTCTGCAAGTAGTCCTACTTATCACAGAAACTGGAAGGTGGACAGGCCGAGTCTTACTATTGTCTGCAAAAGGTGCGTCCATCGTGCGCCTACGGGGGCGGCCCCGGGGTCCCGCACGTCCCCAGACCCCGCTGGGAGACCAGCCCTGGGTGTTGCTAAGGCTCCCAGGCCACGGACTCGGGCACTCGGCGTGCCCAGAGCTGCATGCAGCCCGGTTCCACCCAGCGAGGATCCGAGCCGGCCTTCCATCAATGGAACAGACTCTGCAGAGAGGGTTAATAAAAACACACACACTGCCAAGAATGACCCCAATCGCAGCCAAGGGGCCCACGTCTGCCCAGACGGGGGCGGAGGCGCAAAGGACAAGAGGGAGGGAGACAAGAGGACTGAAAGGGATGAGGATGAAAAATGGATGGTGGACTAAGAGGCTCTGAGCCCGGACGAGAGAGGGAAGGAGAAACACGAAGTAGGGAGAAGGTGGGTGGGGGCGGCAGGAGGGACACAAACCTGCAGTCCGCTAGGAGCTCCGGAGCTGCACAAAGCGTACCGCTAGCAGCCTGCTGAGAGGCGGGACCCGAGGGTGGTGAGGAGGCGGCGCCAGTGGGCGCGGCTCCGGGGAGATTTCACCAATTGAGACAACACTATTTAGCATGATCCACCCACCTGCAAGGCATTCTGGATAATATTCTTAAAGTCGATCTTCAAGTCAGTTTTAACATGAATTTTAGCATTTTGTGAGATACAATGACTTTGGAAATGTTCATTAGATTTGGGCTTTAGTGTAAATTCCTGTTTAGAAATACGGCTTGGTTCAAAAGACTCGACCTATGCAAAAAGAGATACTTCTCTTGAGCTTTATATACTGCGTACCAGCCATGTTAACTCGGATGTGAGGGCGATCTGGCTGCGACATCTGTCACCCCATTGATCGCCAGGGTTGATTCGGCTGATCTGGCTGGCTAGGCGGGTGTCCCCTTCCTCCCTCACCGCTCCATGTGCGTCCCTCCCGAAGCTGCGCGCTCGGTCGAAGAGGACGACCTTCCCCGCTAGAGGAGAGGACCGTTCTTCGGTCAAGGGTATACGAGTAGCTGCGCTCCCCTGCTAGAACCTCCAAACAAGCTCTCAAGGTCCATTTGTAGGAGAACGTAGGGTAGTCAAGCTTCCAAGACTCCAGACACATCCAAATGAGGCGCTGCATGTGGCAGTCTGCCTTTCTTTTGACAATGTTGCAATTAATAAACAAACATAACTTTTTCAATAAAATACCAGAACTTAATTTTGTTTGTACTTTTTTTTATTTATTTTTTATTCCTTCCGTGGATCATCTTGAGAGCCAACAGTAATTCGTCTAGTTAACAAGTTTAAACTTCAAAAAAATAACTTTGAAAACTATCAAAGCTAAATTCACATGAATAAAGTTAAAAATACGTACCTTCAAAATTTTTCTTTTTTTTTTTTTAAATGGGAGCTTCTGCTATTTTTCTGACTAGATGTTGATGAGTTTTCACCCAAGAGAGGACATGGCTTGAGAAGGAAAGCTGTGGGGCTGAGCAATTGCAGCAACACGGTCAGATTTTCTTTTCAACAGATTTCACTTGCAGAAGTATGGAGAATGAATTGGGACAGTGTGGGGTCGAGAAAGAGAGCCCTATTAAATGTCCTTGTGAATTAAAGTAGCATCGTAAGTTCGAAGAGAAGATGGGTCAGAAAAGGTGAGACATTAAGGAAGTGGAAGGTACAAGATTTACTAATCAGGTAGAAGGGTGCTGGGGAAGGGAGGAAGAGAAAAAGTCTAAAATGATGCCTCCCTCACCACCACACACCCTCATTTTCTTTTCCACCCTCTTTGTCTATTTTTCGTAACATTTATTGTCATCTAACATACTATATATTTTATTTTGTTGTCTGTGTAGATTTGCTAGAATGTAAATCCCATGTTAGGAATTTTCATATTTTTAACAATATATTTTTGTACATTCCACTCTTAGAATAATGCTTAGCACAGAGTAGGTATTCAGAGAATAAAATGGATGAATGATGCCTTGGTTTCTAGCTTCATAAAGAGTAGTGGAGGAGGAGAAGTTTGAGGGGAAAGAATAACGAGGTTTGTCTTTCATTCCTATGAGCCATGCAATTCATAATGTCCATTAGACAGTTGTATAAGCCAGTGATGAATCAGAAGAGAGGACTGAAATGGATCAAACTGGCAGCAAAAGGATGAGCTTATCCAGAGGAAATATGTACAGGAAGAAATGAAATAAATTAATAGATGAGCAGCATAACAGTCAGAAAACTCACTTAAAAAACAAGAAATATGTTCAATTTCATCTTTCTAATTCTGCCCTAACACAGATATTATTCAATTTAACATGGGTAGGAAGTCATATTTTCCAATCCTGCTGAAAATACTCATTCTTTATTTTTTTCCAACCCATCTTTCTGTAAGGATTCACTTTAACTGAACCAGATAGAACAAACATTATTACTCAACTCTGTTAATAAACCAAAAATTTATCACCTTTTTCTTATTTCTTATAGCCTGAACCATATCAAATTGATATTTTACTATTTTTTCTAACCTACGAAAATGACAACTTCATATGTCGATCCTAGTAAAATTGGGAGTCACATCATCCTAGCAATCTTGTTTACCTTAAAGATAACGCAGTATCATAAGACTATTCATTACACAGCTTTGTGGAGAAATAAGAGTCCTACTGTCGTCGGAGGGTGGGCCTTTCTCGGCGCAAAGTCCAGGTCCTTGGCAACTCGAGCAAAGAATTGAACGAGATACCAGAGTAAAGCAGTAGAATAAGTAGTTTATTAGAAAAGATAGTACATTTAGAAGTAAAAGTAGGCCTGAGTACTAGAGGATGGCTCAAGGGCCCATTATTAGAAGTTACATACCAAAGACTGTGGAGTGGGCCCTGTGCACAGGCGAGGCTCAAAGGGAAGACGCAGTAAAAAGGAGCACGGACAAAGTAGCAGCTGTGCTTCCCTCCCACGACTTGGGGTTTTTATCCTTTTTCTCCAGGATGGGCTGTTCTTTCTGGGCGTAGGACCACTTGATTGGCACCTGTGATTAACAAGAGGTCCTGCGTAGGTGTGAGTGAATGGTCTGCTCTAGTTGGATATTTTGTGTCCACTTGCTCTTCCTGCAGGGGTAGGTAATTACAATACACGGGGAGTTTTTGGGTGGAGAGGGGAAGTGCCTCAGGCGGTTGCACTCTGTGGGATGTGTAGGAATGCAGGAATGCAGAGACCCAATGCCTTCCTCTAACTGCCTGCCTACTTTCTCCTTGAGAGACATGATCCCCATAAAATCTCTATGGGAAGCTGAGGGACAGGAAGTCTCTTCTTCTGTATCTGCTTCCTGCTGGGCAGGGGCGTAGAGCTGTCCCTGCCTATTGGGGTTCACGGAACGCTCACCCTAGCTGGTCTCAAATGAGAGGAAGGGGTCTCAAGCTCCACCTGGAAGATCCTGTTGGCTTCTTTGTTTGTTGGGGTATCCCCTGCATCCTCAAGGCTCCTGAATGAGGACAAAAATATAAATCTGTTAGGTTATGGAACTTGTGGCTATTCAGTCCATCACTCAGGTGGAGTCAGTTGTCTGGACACAGAATGGGTTTGACATTTAGCTTCCTGGCCTGGGGGATATTAGGAAGTCTCAGGCTTTCAAATAGTTATCAGAAGCAGGGGTAAGAGTCTTCTATTGTTTCAGATTCAGGAACTGATTTGCAAAGCAATTAAGAAGCAAGAGGGATCTTCAGTCCAAGATTCACAAACTGGTCAGAAGAGCAATCAAAGCCCAAGAGCTAAGAAACTAAAGAACTAAGGAGGAGACTTAACATTTCTATAGAAAAGAAAATATTAAAGTTTTTCAGTGGTGGGGGTTGATGCTACTCAGTTGGCCGGTAACACTATAATACTTCTGCCATTCTGACAGGTACCCTTCATTTTATTCCTTGGAAGCCCTAGAAATCATTCTATTCTTGGAGTCTCCTAGTCATTCTGAGTCTGGGACAATCTTACTCATAATGTCTACCTACCTATCTGATATTTTTTCAGAGGACCTGGGAAGTCCTCTCTGCCTTTAAATCTTCGTCCACCTGCTCAGTAGCACTTAAAATTGCCTTAACAAAAATTGAGAGCCTTAAATCCCAGTTTAAGAGAAGCTTGATATGTAAACACTACAGGAAGAGGGAAACAATTGGCTGAAATTCAGCCTTAGCTATACATGATTGGAATCAGACACTATTCTAACAGGTTTTTACAACAGGAAGGATGGTTGAGAGTTTGAACCTTCGGAAGGGGCACATATACCAAAAGGGTAGACGAACGCTGACGATTGCAGTCAGGTCAGTTCTGATGGTGAAGGACACATTTAGGGGTTCACCAATACAAGTTTGGTAAATCGTGTTCCTACAAAAATTCTTTCAAGGATTCAAAGAATGTTGGGAAATGATTTCCTGTGGAATCCTGTATGTAATTCATGAAGTTAGGAGCTCCTTTTGAAGGTTTAGATTGTACAAAAGTGTGCTGTGAAAGCTGAGAACATGTAACGTAGGCATGAATCGTGATGAAATAAGCAACAGGAAGTTTTGACCTGCCGTTTTTGTTTTTCATACCCCTAATCACCTAACTTACTAAAAGCTAAATTTAAAAAAAAATACTTTACACATTGCAGGATAACTTTTCATACTGCTAAGTGTATACTTCTTCCTTAAGGATTAGTTACAAAATCTCAAAATTCTAAATTAGAAAATACTGTTATCTTTTGACGGAAGAACATGAAAACAAAAACAGAACACAAATCTATTTTTCTTAAACCATAACTTTATTTGGAGAATTTTTGCAAACGTAGTTAACATTTTTAAACACCTTAGGGATGAACTATTCAGAAAGCAACATTTTATTTCAGATGGGGCTTGCCTAAGTGGTGTTCTGTCCTCCTATCTTCTCACCATTATGAATATTTGCTTTATAAATACTTAATATTCTCAGTCTCCCTTGTAATCGAATCTAGTGACTAACCTGCTACCAGTGCTGAGATCTCTGAGATCAGAAGACTGTTCAGGTCATTTTAAATTCATATTAGCACAGTGTCTATAAGAAACTGATAATACAGATTAACTGATAGTAGCCTTCAGTTTGTCTTCGTAATGGTTTCCATGAAAAAGTCTTTACAATAAATTATATAAAATACAGGACTTTGGTTGGAAATTGTAAAGATAATTCTAAAAATTAACCACATATATTAAACAAACAAGTTGCTACAGTATGCTTTAAATAATATATAATAGTATGTCAAACGTTTTGTTATAAACATATTGCTTTTGGTCATGCTGAGCTGAAACATACAGCCTGCTTTCTTTTTCTCTCCTAAATGGCACAAAACAATGGCTTGATGGAAGGGAAATGCTACTTTATGAGAAAACATGGTGTCCATGAACTCCGACAGTATTGGTATTTGTACTTGAAACAATTCTTGAGCAAACAAGAATGGTCTTGTTTTAAATGTGTCACTTTGATTGTATTCAATTGCTTTATAACTCCAGAAGATGATAGAGCATCAATTTACTAAGTGTATATAGTCCTTTTGGCAAGAGATAAAGACCAAAAAAATTGTCAGAAAATCAATTTTCTTCCTATTTAAATCCTATCATTCGTGAGCTGGGTGAGGGCTTAGTAATTTGTGTGATTTTATTGTAAAATGAACAGTCACACCAGGAGTGGTTTTTGTGCCCATGCAGTTTCCATGTGTACCCATCACTGAACCTTTGGGCACAGAATGAGAGTATCCCTGTACCGTTTCCTGATGTCCCAGAAAGCTGTCTGATTGGAAATGAGGTATGGTCACCGAGGTACAATTAAAATCATCATTCATTTTGGTGTCTTGCCGTTTGTTTAATAATTCCATAGTAACTAAAAAATACAAGCAATGGGCAGCATTTTATTTTCACTTGACAAAAAAATGGTTGCTATTCCCTTTTATAGTAAACAGCTTGTATATACAATTTGTACTTTACCCATTTCGGGGAGAAAAAAATAAGTACTTTATAGGATTTGACTAGTGCTTTAGAATTGATGTTGTTTATTTTTCAGTCTTCCAAGTTTCTCAACTGCACATCGGCTTCTTGACTTTCATATGAATAAACATGGTCAGCTTCCCAAGGGAAGCTGTTTGCTGATACACAAAGGAAAGAGGAAGAGGAAAAAGTGTGAAATGTTTTCTGAATTTGGACCTTATAAAAGCATTAGAAAAACCACTTTATATTGTGTAATAACCAGGTAGGTAACTAGGTTCTTCAATTTTAAAAAGAATAATAATTTTAACATAAGCTAGAGTGCCAAGAATATGGTCTTCACAATCCATCTGCTTCTCAAAGGGGTATTTACAATTTAAACCCAGCTTTCCGGCAAGCTGGGTAAGGTTACAGGTTAACTTACTTTGTATACATAATACAAAAAGGGAAAATAAATATTAACCTCAGTAAAGGACTCATCTCTGAAAACACACTTTCTGTTGCTTTAGATAATGAGTTGAGAATATAATACAGAAACGAATTCAGCTTCAAGTTGTGCTTACACATACATATTTATTTTCTGAAGCTCTGCTGCCAGCTTGTTAACAGGAAAATATCACCTATCAAATCCACATCCATTATGTACTTTTCTCCTGCCCCGAGGGATCATAGTGCTTGGTCAAGTACATTTTTGAGTCAGATTCTCCAAAGCAGAAATTACTCCCGACTTTAGGTTAGGGCTCTCACAGTAATTGGTTCAGGCTACAATGTGTTAATAGGATATCACAGTAATCATGTACCAATTTAATAGGTGGAACCACATCAAAGTGCCAATATTCATTTTAACTTGTGAAAATGACAATTTCATATGGTTCAACTAGCTATATCCTGGAGCCTGGAACCAAATGAGAGTAGCTTGAGCCCTGGGAGAATGAGTCAATACACTATTGAAATGATATCGTGTTCTCCGCTGGTGACCTTCCCTCTTGCCTTTCAGGTGACCATGAGAGGAGGCAAAATGTGCTCTACAGAGGTGGATGAGAGTGGACCTTTTGTCTTTTTCTGTCTCCAAACTAGCTTTGTCATTTTCAAAATTGCTGTAAACATTCCTCTCAATGGAACAGCCGTGGCCAACAAATAAGAGTTCTCACTGTAGAAAGAAACTACATAAGGGTTAAGAGTTTAAATGTGGCACACTATGACACTCACATCATGGCAACAGCGACTTCCTAGATAAGCGGAGCCTCTGCTGCAAATCTTTTCTGCTCCCCAAACTGCCTTGAGATTTTGGCTAGGACAGAAGATTATTCATTGTCTGTACCTGGCCAGGCCTGGAGAACTGAGCTGAATGTAAATTCTATCTGTTATAATAAAAAAATCTTCTACTGCTTTGAAATTTCACTTTTTTGGTCATGCATTTTGGCAGAAATATCAGTTTAACTGAGTGTATTAACCTTTATGTTGAGAATCTTGGGGCTTGAAAGGCTTTCCTTTTCTGCGTACTTATACAATTTGATTTCACATACGGAAGAAAGAGAATGTGATGGCATAGTATGATAAAGCCTGGTTTCATTTGGATATTTCCAACCATGAAAAAGGGTGCTGTAAAAATTTCAAAAATTATTTACTTTGAGTTCTGTCACCTGGGGACCAAAAACAAGACAAGGTAAATTACATAACAGTACTTTTAGATGGCACAGTAGTATCAAAAAATCAAACTGATAATGTGACATTGAGAAAAGCAGATCATTTTTCTACTGATGTCAGTCCAAGAAAGCCTGAGGTACCTAATGTGCCACATTTAAAATTTAACCACTTCGCAAATATCCGCACACATTGAGTAAATAACCCTTTATCAAGTAGCCTTCAATTGCACCCCTGTTGCAATACTGCGTCAATATTATTACATTTTTAAAAATCTGTATAAAATATTATCTGGAACCCCAAAAGAAAATCAATTAATCTTTAAAAAGTTTGTTACAAAGTTGACTGTATAAAATGCTAAAACAGAATCCATATATACAAAATGCTGCAGTTTAAGAAAATAATGGGACCCAGTTTTAGAATAAAATAATTTTGTACAAAAACAGGGTATTGCATTCAAATCAATATTTCAAAAAAACAAAAACAAAACCAAAAACTTTAAAAAAGAATATTGAAATGTCTCAGTTCAGAAGAAGAACTATAAAGTGTTTGCTTTTCCACCATCCGAAAGCTTTTTGCAGGGAGAACACCAGTTGGCTGAGGGACAGTGTTCTGCTTCCTCCTACGAAAGGCTTCCCGACCGTCATCGCCGAGATGCGTACTTGGAAGCCCAGTCTGTCCGGCCATGCACTGGCTGGGCGGCTGGAGGCCGTGGGATCAACCCAGGAGTGCTTCTAGGCTGGGTGTGGAAAAAAGGTCGCCCAGGGTGAGGTCTCACAGCCTTCAGGGAAGAATAACCTGCAATGAAAGAGAAAGGTGGACCTGATTGATCGGGGATCCATGAACACAAAGTGCAGATAAATGCATCTTGGGGACAAAAACATCAGAAAATGAGAGTTCACGGGGAGCATTTTTTTGTCAGTCCAAAAATACTGGTGTCATTCCTGACTGACTCCTCTCTTTTTCTCATATCCCATTTGTAATGTGTCAGCATATCTTACTGGCTCTACCTTCCACATGGAGCCAACTCGACCATTGCCACCTGGCCCAGACCAGCGGCATTCCTTGCCTGGAAAACCACAACAGCCTCCCAATTGGTTTCCCTGCTTTCAACCTTGTCTCCCCTTTCAGTCTGGTGACAACCAGCCCTTGAGTCAACCTGGAAGATGGAAGTCAGGTCACTTATTCTTCTGCTCAAAACCCTCCCGTGGTTCGTGTGTCTCTGAGTCAGTGACAACTTGCTTCCAAGCGTCTGCATGCCATCGAGCCTCCTCTCATCACCTCTCTGGCCTCCTCTTCCTACTCCCCTCCTCTCACTTCCACCATGCTTACACTCTGCTGCCTTGCTATTTGTTGAATATGCCAGGCCTGTCCTGTTTCAAAGCCTGTGCATTTCAGAATCCCAGCCTAGAACAGTCTCAGCCACACTGCACGGCTCCCTCAGATCTTTATTCAGAGTCTCCTTTCCAGCGAGGACTTCTCTGGCTACCCTGTCTAAAATTGCAATCTAAGGGCCGGCCGAGTGGCTCAGTTGGTTAAAAGCTCACTCAAGAGTGTGAGCTGAGGGCCGGCCGAGTGGCGCATTGGTTAAGCACTGCTTTTGGGATGCCAGCGGCCCCGGTTCGGATCCCACATGAGGGCCAGTGACACTGCGCTCTACAGCTAACAACAGCTCCACCTGGAGCTGGGCTGTGCGAGCCCCGGTGATGGTGTGGGCTGCAGCCCCTGCTGCAGTGGGCTGCCATAGGCTACAGTGAGTGGCCCGCAGCCAGTGTGAGCGGCTGGCAGCCAAGCGTGAGCTGCCAATAGCCGCGATGAGCGACCACCCAGAGGCCAGCGACCGATCTGCCTCATCCGGGAAGAGCGCAATGACCATACCAACAGTGAGGCAACATCCTCCGCAACTAAACTGAAGAACAAAAAGACAGCAACTTGTCTGTTCCCCTTCCCCGATTCCCCAACGCTGTTCCCCTCCACCAATTCCCCAATAAAATCTTTAAAAAAAAAGAGTGCGAGCTGAGCTCTGAGCAGCAGCAGTTCAATGCCCAGCCAAAGCTGAGCTGCCAACAGGTGGCAGGATGGCTCAGCTAAGAAAAGAAAACAAACAAAAAACCCCCATAAAATTACAATCTACACTCCACACACCAACCCCCATATTCCCGGCTTCCTGCCAGCTTTATTTTTCTCCTTAGCACTTATGTGTATCTTATTTGGTTTCCTTATTGTCTGTAGGGTGTAAGCCACACAAGGACAGGGAGTTTTGTCTGTCTCCTTCACTGGTGGATCTTAGGCATACATCATGCCTACAACTACAAAGCAGTCAGGTGTTCACTAACTACTTATTCAATCAATTCATGAATAATCCGAAATAAAGCTTACCAGGGGAAGGGTCTGGGATAGGTGCCAAGTGTACCCTCTGCACAGCAGAACCAACTTCTTTTTTCAGGAAGGAAGGGATATAGTTTCCAGTCAGCCCACTGGAACTTGCAGAGCCGGAACCAACTGTTTTGCCAAAGCAAAAGCTCATTAGTACAAAGTCATGTGCACATGACATCAACAGGCTCAAAGGACAGTGGCGCAGAACAATAAATAATTTTTATTTTTTTGCGGGGGGATGAATTAGGATAAAAACAGTGAATTCTGAGCAAAGCATTCCACCACACCACACTGTCAGAAAGGCTGGGAGAAGGGGTAAGGGGTTAAGAGCGGGGAGTGGACAAAGGCAATGCTGCTCCTGTAGCCTGCACCCAAATGGAGGATGGTTGGTTTAATAGAGAAATGTGGAATGTTCTTTCTTTTAGTATAATCAGTTTAGGCTGTTTTGAAATTTGCTTTTTCCAGTTGATAATAGAGAATACTGATCCTTCCATGTCAGCATATACAAATTCTCGACTATGGCTGAAACCTGGTCAGCACACAGGTTATCCTAATGATTTCGTGATTTCAAGTAACTCGACCCTAAATATTCTTGCCTGTAATCAGAAAAATGAATCACTGTTAAAATACCTTAAATACATTCACCTTTTATGTCGTTTCCATCTCAAGAGTGCTTTACGGGCCAGAACTGTGTGTTACTCATCGTAGTATTATAGGAGGCTAATGGAACGCCTTACATATGGCAAGTAATCAATATATATTGGATGGGTGGATCAATATCTATATAAGCCTTATTATTAAGGCTTAAAATGACACAGGGAATGATGAATGTTATTATGGCCATTACACAAATGGAAGTCATAGACACGAAGAAGAAAGTTGCTCAGTGGTAGAGATGCTTGGTGTCCTCAAAACACAGAGCCTTCTTGGCAATCGCTTGAAGTTGAGTGGGAACCATGGTCTGGAGTGCACGTGCGAGGCGCTGTGTTGGTCAGCGGCGCACATTTTGCATTGTGAGTGACCAGAAAGATATGAAGAAAAAGGGGACGAGAATGTGAACAGGTAGAGACACAAAAGGGAAAACACGTACATACAATAAACGCAAGAAAAGATGCTCAACCTCATCAGTAAACAGGACATGCAGGTTTAAGGCACCGTAAGATGCCATTTCACACCCATCACATTAGCACAGGTTTTACAAGCTCGACGGTACCAAGGGGCATCAAGGATGCAGCAGGACTCCCATACCCTGCTGGACAGCAATTTGGCAAGATCTGTAAAGTCGAAGATGAGTACACCCTTTAACCCAACATGTTTCCATCAGACCCAGAGAAACCCCCACACAGGCGCATAGCAATGGTCCACTTCAGCGAAAATTATACACAACTTATGTGTTCATCAAGAAGAGAAGGGAAAAACTGTGGTCTAGTCAGGGGTCGGCAAACTTTTGAGACGGAAGAGCCAATCCTGTCCCTCCTAGCAATTCCAAAATTATTTGAGCGCCATAAAACAAATGAAATCACCATTATGTGAATAATATCCTTTAAACATTTTATAAATGAAACTATGATAGTTTCATTTTCATTTTCAATTTTACTTCAGAGCCGCATGTACGTACTCAAAGAGCTGCATGTGGCTCGCGAGCCGCAGTTTGCCTACCCCTGGTCTACTAGGAGTAATAAATCAGGTACTATATAGTTATGTATATTGTGTCATATTCTATATATGTATAGTTGCTATACACATAATTATTAACATGAGTGGAGATCCAGGACTATATACGTATATATTTTAAAACAATGCAAAACCATACTATGTATCTCATGTATATTTATTTTAAAAAAGCATGGAAGTGATAAAAACCCAAATCAGGAGGGGAATGGGGGGAAGGAGAGGAAGAGAGAAAGAGAGGGGAGGCCTAGACACTGGGCTTCATGTCTGTTTGCAAAGTTTGACTTCTTCACCTGGTGGTGGGCACGTGGGTGTTGATATATTATCTCTATTTTGTGTTCCTTAGAATGGATGAATACACAACGGATAAAAGCACAGAGAAGTGAAGCCCAGATGTTTACTTGGCAACATGGAAAGGGAAGCAGAACAGAGCAGGGGCTGCTTGAGTGAGTGTGGGAAACTGGTCCACTGGGAACAGGGTTAATCAGCCTGCAATGCTTCCGAAATTCATTTAAACATACAGAAAAAGTGGGGAGGGTCTTCTAAATGACCTTCCAGTCAGAAGTTCTGGTGGCCTGGGCTAAGGCTGGGTCATTGGATGAAGGGGGGACAAGTTGGAGCAAGGCAGGCCCAACAGAGTTTGGCTTCCCGAGGTCTCCCTCCAGAGAGCAGGGCCTCAGAAGTCTGAGTCTATAAGACTCTGTCAAGTTATTTTTGTTTTTCCCAAGAGCCAGGGGAGATTATGCTCTCCTCCCCAGCTACTCTGGAAGGCAGACCCCATGGGAGCTGGCTGAGTCCCCAGGGCCTGCTGGGGATGGGTGGTGGGCGGGGGGAAGAAAGAGAGAGAGAGACAGTGAGAGACAGAGAGAGGCCTGGAAAAGAGGCCCAGGGTTTTTGTACCAGAAACTCCCTTGTAGTTCTACAGCCTATACCCTCATCTCTCTGTACCCATTCTGCCACATCCAGAGAATTTCCTTCTTGTCATTTTGGAGTTCATAATTATTACTCACCTGAATTTATTTTGCTGATTACTGACACTGTTCCTGAAGATTTCCCAGACAAACCAGAACTCGACCATGGGTTAGATGGAATAAAATCCTTGCCTGGAGTTGGGAGTATGCCATTTCTTATATTTATTCCTAATGGGAAAGACAGGTTTTCAAAACGCAAAATACGTATTTAATCTTGCGCCAGACTTCAGAGAGGAAACTAACACAGAACCCCATTTGTCAGAACCTTCCTGTGGTTCAACAATCTAAGCAAAAATTAACTGTGAAAAGGAAAGGTGGCGGTCTTTGGGTTTAGTGTGTTGTCTCACTGGTGGGTAGCCTGAGAGAGGTTTCTTAAACTTTTACCAACGGATCAGTCCCATGTCTTATGTCTTGATGCCCTCTGGTGCTGTCTTGGGCTTAGTACTCCTGGACATTCCCATTTGGCCCCCTTCACAGACCACTGCCTTACTGTCATCCTTCTAGGTTCTTCTCTATCCCCTACCCCAACCTCCCAGCTCTGCAGCCCAGCTCTGCAGCTCTCTGCTCGCCACTTTCTGCCTTCTGTCTCCTGAGATTCCATCTTCTCACCTCACTGGGACCATCACTGCCATCACGTGCTGCTGACTCCAATCTGTACCAACGACCCTCACCGACTCCCTCATCTCCAAGGCTGCCTTAACTTTAACCTCAGTCCCCTCAATCTCCAAGCCAAACCACGTTCCCTCTAGACTGCTCACTTTTCCATTTGTGTCAAGCATTGCAGCTATGTTTCAGAACTGAAAGGCTCAATTCATCTTTTACTCCTTCTCCTTCTTCCTTTAGAGCCAAAAAGAAACAACTCTCCCATTCCCGCCTCCCCTTTTGCCTGTGGTTTCTGTGGTACAAGTCTTTGCCCCTTACGCCTGGCTCCCTGTCATGTGCTCTCTTTTCTTCCAGGTCATCTGGGGAACTGTCAGACCAACCTTCTAAGACAACCATGCCAACCCTGATGAAGTCTGGCAGTATTTGGCAGCCTGATTCCCAATCAAAGGGCAAGGAATTCACTGTGCCAGTGGGGCTTACCATTCCCACCTCCACGCCCACCCCTTAGAGCCCAGCCTCAGCCTGATCCAGCACTCTGCTTACCTGGCCTTCACGCACTCAACATACAGATGTAGATAAAACCATGACACTCTCCAAAGTAAACCCTTCAAAAGTTTCCCATTGCTCGTGAAATACAATCCAAATTTCTTATTAGACCCCAAAAGTATGCCTCATACTATATCACCCTCTAATACCGCACTCTGGACACGCTGGCCTCTCTGCCACTTCTCTCGCAAACCAATCCCCGCCCTGCCTCCGGGCCTTTGCACATGCTGTTTCCCTCAGCTCTCTGCACATTTAGTTCCTTCCCATTCTTCCCTTCCCTTGCTTGCTCAGAGAGGCCTTTCCTGACCACTGTATCTAACGTATTGCCTCCTCCCCCCATTACATCTCCCTTAACGTCTCTTACCAGCTTCTGTACTACTGTATGTTTACTTGTTTAGGGGGTGTCTCCCGCCATGAGACTACAAGCTGCATGAGGGCAAGAGTACTATCTGCAGGGCTGCTGTGCAGGCACTGCACAGACTGTGATATAAATGGAGTTACCCTGATGCTGGGCAACCCAGCGGCCCCGCCTGGCTATTTTGTTCACCATAATATTCCTAGGGCCTAGCACACCGTAGATGCTCAACACATATTTACCGACTGAATGAATCTGTGAGCACATGTCTGGCTAACATTGTAACTTTGGCATATGGAGTATCTAGAGAGAGGCTTGGGCACCCTCCAGATGACAGTGTTTCCACTTAACCCCGGCAGTGCTGCCAGGTGGGGTGACTAAACTCCCACCCTGGATTCCTGAGAGCACACAGTTCTGGCAATTTCTGCTGGAGAGAGCTCTGGTATGCTGCCTGGCTCTTACCCGTTCCTCCCTCCTCGGGGGCGGGACCCAGTTTTCTCTACCATCCTTCTTATCTTTGGCAACTATATAAAATAAAAACAGGAGGCCTGGGCTTCAGCAAATATTTTTAGGATGTTCCCACCCGTTCTGAAGGGAAGCCCCTTGCCTTCCAAACAGGATCTCTGTGACTATCAGATTCCAGGAAAATGATTTCTTATCACTAATGAAAGAAAAGGCAAGTACTTGCATTACCAGGCAAGTATCGGGAATGCTTCAAGTAGTGCTGCTTGGCCGCAGATCTCAGGGTTGGAGTGTCTCTCCTCTGACATGAAGTCTGGGTGGGGGCGCTATTTCCGGTCCCCACAGGCTCAGAGGGCTTCAGATCCAAAACGCTCTCAAATCTGAAAGGGGAGGCTGTGGCTTAGGTCACACGAAACAGACAGCATTGTCAGAGCGGCAAAGATCGCCCCACAAATCCCAGGTTCAGTCCGTTTACAGATACGAGCCACACACTTGCCTGCAGAGAGTCTCATCGCTCTGTCTTTTCTTGTTTTTCAGGTCAATCCTGGTGAGGGATGGACTGAATTCCAGGTCATCCAGGTCAGCCCAATCATCAGAATCCTTTGTTGACCTGGAAACGAGACCCCATCTCCTCCTACTCTTTGGCTTGATCTCACCGTTTTTGTGCTCCAGGCCAACTAGGATTTTCTGTGTACACAAGGAGAGGAGAAAAAGCAATATTTGGCATTAATGGAGCTCACTCATGAGTCATTCCCATTCTGAACTTTGTTGGTCATGAAAAAGAGGGTCCTGGGGCATATCATTCCCTAATACGCACCGCTTAACTGAAAGGACAACTGTGGGAAACATGTGCCCAGGCCTCTGTCTCTCGCCTATCCTGCACAGATGACATCAGTTTTCATCCTACACTAAGTTGTATAAGACAAAGATGTAAACAAAGGAAACTTAAAGTACTTCTCCCATACTAGGGGGATGACTGGGTTCTTATTCAGGCCTCATCTCTGAAAGAGTTAACATGATCTGTGCTGTCATAGATAAAGATGTAAGAGAATACGGCTAAGATATCAGCCATCCTGCTCTTCTACAGAAAACAATGCAAATGCCTTCTTTGCCTTCTTGGCAGACCTGGATACTGTTTAACTACAGAATTAGCTATCATAAGAAATTTCCAAACACACACACCACCCTTGCAATCTCATGCAGTATCTCACATTGTACTAGTTGGGAGCCAGTGTGCAGTGAACGAAGTGACAGGAGAAGTATTACTTTTGTATGAAGGTATCAGAAAAATCAGACTCTCAGGCAGTGTTACAGAGCTGACGGTCGCTAGACTTCCTCATCAAGTTATCATTTGATTGAATCTAACACACGTTGTTTCCTTTTGAACACCAGCCCAAGAGGGAAAGAAAGATCTGGGCTCAATGAACAGCCCAGCATTAACAGCATCCATTGAGGGCATACACAGGACTAAGAATCTACAAATAGCAGTATGGCAGCACTTTATGATTTTCAAAGCATCTTCATAAGCAGCAGGATCTTTGATCCTTGTGAATGGCCCTGTCCGATGGGCGAGACGGGCATTATGACCTTCCTGTTACAGATGAGGAAGCTGAGTTCAGGAATTCATAATAACAATGACTAACATTTACTGAGGTCTAACTCAGGGGCAGGTCCTATTTTGAATTCTTTCAAGGACTAACTTGTTTAGTCCTCAAAAGAATTCTATCAGGCAGGTGGTATTATTATCCCCATTTTACAGATGAGGAAGTGAGGAGCAGCGGCCAGCTAAGTTACCCAGGGCCCCTGAGCTATGAAATAGCAGAGCTGACATGGGAGACCAGGGCAAATTGGGGCGTACCTCCCCATGCCCCTCCCACCCTGAGGGCACCAAGAAACTGAATTTAGACCTATAACTCTGAGGCCAAAGCTCTTTTCACAATTCCATGATACTGCAAAGATAAATTTATTATACTTAGACTTACGAAAAAGAAACTATGTTCCATAAGTGGGGGCAGAAGAAGAGGGACAGTCCAGACACAAGGCTCACACGTGAATCTCGGCTGCTTACCGCCTGAGGGTTCTTGGCGTGGAGGGATGGGAAGAGCAATGGGCTTGGCTTGTCCTCAGGAAGACGGCTCTGGTGATCCATCCTGGAGGCCTCTGCTTTGTAGGGGCACGTGAGATGCTGAGGGGGCTGGCTGGCTTGATGTTGTCGCGAAGAAATCCGTGTGTGGGGTTTGGTTGGGGGCTGGGCAGGAGGGACTGGCTTGATGTGAGGAGTTGGGCCTGCCTTTTCCAGGCCGTCCTTCTGTGGTTTTCCGGAATCCTGAAGACTCTGTGTGGTGCTGCCTAGTGGGTGCCCAATCTGGAAGTAAGGGTATCGAAGCGCCTGGAATGTCACATAAGGCTGCTTTAGGAGGAAAGTCTAGGAAGGTTAACACCATCAGGCTCACTGGGCCACATCTCATGTAACCAGTTTCTTAGCCCAGACCCCGTATTATAGAACACAGCACCTTGAACCTATTACAGCCACTGTGATTTTTCAGATCTGAAATATCATCCATTTTGGATAGAATAGCCAGTTACACTGCTATTATCTTTGTTACTTCTGAAAAGTATTCTGTCACAACACAGATCCTGGCTTCATAACTTCTTTGCTACGTATCTTACATACACTACTTTACCTTTCTAAGCGCCATTTCCTCATTCCATAGAAAGAGAAACAATAATATAAAACGGAAAGAGCCAAACACAATGATCCGTGAGGACCCTGAAGAATCAAGTGTAAAACAAGCAGATACATCTGCTTTTTGCCCGAAGAATGCCACAGTGTACAATACACAACATAGCTGGACTCTGCCTCTCAAGAACAACTGACAGTTAAACCTGGGTAGCTGTTCTGAATAATCAAGCTTTCTGGATAACCAAGGGACTGAGGTTGACAATTCTTGCTGAAATATTCCGTCTTCCCTAGTGGTTTTGAATGGAAACCATTGAACAGAACGTAACCTTTCTTAGTGCCTCTGGGACACAGTTATACACATGTGTAATGATTATAGATCAGGCTGCTTCAGAGACAGAGGGAAATAATGTGGGTACTCTGGAATCAGTCCTGGACCCTGGCATCTAACTCGAAAAGTTTTCTCTGTCATCCCAAGCATTTTGCAAGTCTCAACTGATTTGGGGGTATTTTTAGTTTTTTTACACTTACTCTTAAAAGTACACATTGCTTTCTTGGTTCCTTTTTACAGAATCTTTGCTTTTTCATCTCTTGCATGCATCCTTTAAAAAACTGGGTTCATCAGAAAGCTTCCTTCCTGCTCTGAAAATATTTCTGAATTTCAAGCCCAGAAGTACACTTCTGAGCGTTTTCCAACCCTCTTGAGACTTATGATACCAAATTATGGGTCCTTCTTTTCTGAGCCTTTGGAAAGACGCTTTTCTATAATTCCTTAATTGCCCAACTATCATCTCTCCAGCTCTCACAAATTCGAACTTCACATTGGCACTGTCTACAAATGTCAGTGTCACTTTTGCTTAGCCAAATCATCACCTCTGATTAAACATGGTCACTTTCTTTTATTATCTGAGCCATGTAATTAACTGTCAATGAGACAAGGTCAGAGAAGGGGCCAGACACAACTGATGCACTAGGTGCCTGGCAGGAGACACGCGAGTGCGGGCCCTCACAGCACCACTATGCCTCTTTGGGGTGCATTTTATAATTTAAGTTGAAGGGGCCTAGAGGAGGGCAGGTTGAGCAAACAAGAAGCACAGAGTCACGCCATCTGCATGACCGAATTGCTGTAGGTTGCACTATCTGTATTAGTTACTGGATGCGTGATGAGGGCAGACTGCTTAAACTTTCTGAGATTCAGTTTTCTCATTTATAGAAGGAAAACAGTAATGCCCACCTCACAGAATCTTCATGGGGTTGGAATCACATAAGAACATACTAAAGCATTTATAAACAGCAAAGTGCTATAAAATGCTAATTGCAGTTATTATACCTGCTTTGTTGCTCTCTCTCTCTGTCAGATGTAAAATGAATGAGTTGGATTTTTACAAGATATTTTCAAATTGCCTTTCAACCACCAGTCCTGTCTTATAAACAAACTGCTACACAATCTTACCTCATATTTTCATTTCCACATCTGTGATGATAATACCATGTGACCTCTATGCCAATTTTCAAAGCTACTCTATTATTTAAACCTTAACTACTAACTATACACAGTGAGTTTCAGATTATTTCAGTTCTTATGCATAATATACCATTACTGGGATTCAATACTATTTTTCACCCATAATACCAAATAAAATACTTTCTATGAGATTTATAGGAATTAGTCAGAGTTCGATATGAACTTAGTAAGAAATGCATCAAACAGAAGAAAATGGAAGGAAACCTGACTAGCTGTTGGCCGTTTTTTGGGATCCCACTGAAGCATGTCTCTCAGGAGCTGAATTGCTTCGCTGCTAGCATTTGGAATCAGGGTCTTTAGGTTATTGGGTATGCACTGGGGCCAGCGGAAGTTCATCGCATTTGACAGCTGGTAGCCTTCAGGCCAGTCGGTCTGAAAGAAGGACAAGACAGAAAACCTTGCTCAGCCCACTCGCTGTGATAGGCGTTTATACCCTGGCATGTGTGCGCGTAACAGGCAATCAATCATGTCACTGCCACGCCCATATTCACTATTGTGACACCGTGTGTGACGAAACACAGGAGGATGCTAATGGCAAGACACAGAGAACATGAAGTCTGGGAAAGAACGGAAAAAAACGCGAAATTTACCACGAACTTGTTTTATAATCTTAACACGAGATAGGTCCTCCCTTGAGATTTAGGGGTTGAACCAAATTAATATTTTCGCAATTGTGTTCCATGAGACAGAGATTTTAGAAACTGCTAATGAGATTTTTTTTCTGAGGGGAAAAATAAAACAAAACATCTTGTCCTCAGTTAAATAAATTTGGGAAACATGACATATTACTATATACCCATCTTGATGATTAAAAATATACATGCTGAGAAGTCCAGCAGTGAAGACAGCTGTTCCATTCTCTCCACTTTTTGGTCCATAATACCTATGGGACACTAAATACTGGAGTGAATGCCAGTAAAGGAGGAAAAAATAATCTTTATGGTCCCTTCTAGTTTCAACACTCCATTATTTCATGGGACACATTCTGGCTTGATTTTTTTTTTTTTTTTTGCAAAGTGGCACTATGTACCACTCATATCATTTATTCACTTAGTTACTAAATGTCTCCTACTGGCTTAGCGTTGAGTATCCAAAAATAATCTGTTATAAAGCCTGCCCTTAAGGCTATTATTAAAGGAGAAAAAGAGACATTTATTTTAAAAAAAACCATACAGAATAAAAAATAACAAAGGCTGCAAAAGAGGTGCAGATACAGTTATCCAAAGGAGGGAGACATTTCAGCAAAAGACTGGAAATCTTGAAGAGGTGGCATTAATGACTCATTCAAATGACTCAATAATTTTTTTTTGAGGGACTGGTCTGTACCAGCAATGGTGCTAGGATCTACAAGGAAAATAAATACAAGGTAAACCCTTGCCCTGAGTATGCATGTGGTCCAGGGAACAGATATGTACACAGCTAATAAACAGAACACAGCTGAAGATGGAGAGGAGATTTGAGGAACAGTGAGGAAAAAGATCATTGGGGGTTCTTGAAAGAAGAGCAGGATTTGGGTACGTGGCAGACCTTTGGTCTGGCAGAGAGTACTGTAGTGGGGGGGGGCTTCTGGGCATGTAGTCAGAGGGGGGTGTGCAGATACAAAGTCGGGGACAGGGGATGACAGTCAAAGGCACTGGGTGACGGGGAGCTAGCAAATATTTTTAGGAGGCCAGGACGGTACCAGAGCCGTTCTGTAGACGGATGAGCAGGCCGCAGACTGTAAGATGAGCTGGAGGAAAAGACTGGAAGTCAGAAATATTGATGCCCCCAGACAGGCAAGGCGAACATGGCCCAGTCTGTGATGGGGGCGGTGGCACCAGGACGAGAGCCGCGTGAGATACTATGCAGCGATAGTCAGAGGACTTCAGGACCGACTGACTACTTGGGGAAGCGGAAGGGAGTAAGGGAAAGAGAGAAGGTCAAAGAGAAACGGACTGAAGGCTGGGGCTCTGGGGTTATGATGGGACCACAGACAGAAATGGAAAATGACAGAAGGAAGCCAGTTGTGAACAGAAATATTGAACACAATATGTAAAATGAGAAGGAGATTGCTGCAATAAAACATTCCTCGCGGATGTGTTTGTGTTATTTGGAAAAAGTTAAAAAACAAAAGGTGTGTCAGTCAGGTTGAGTCAGGTGATGGTGAGGGCATCAGGAGAACATCTCACAGACAGCTGTAAATACCGTTGTTTCCCTGAAAAAAGACCTAGCCAGAGAATAAGCCGCAGCATGGTTTCTCCAGGATATGGGGGGCACCCACCCCTCACATGAGCGTTTTATGACCTGTTTCAGGGAGAAAGGTGCCTTTTCCACAAACTCCTTCAGCTTAAAATATTCAGTTTGCCAAGGTGCCATATTTTGGCACCTAAAATCATGCTATGGCTTATTTTCCAGCTAGGTCTTATTTTGGGGAAAACAGGATAGGTGGAGTTATAAAGGAGGGAGGTGAGGGCTACAGATTATATTTTGGAGACTTCTGAATAGGTTATAAGTGTCATGGCCAGGAGAAGAGAGAAACTGCAAGGGAGATGGGAGTCCATAGAGAGAAAAGCAGAGGGAGCCATGACAAATATGTCTTCTACTTAAAAGTAGAAGGAGGGAGCGAAGCGGCCATCTGAAAACTGGGCAGAGGAGGAGGATTCCCAAGGGTGAGAGAAAGGTTCCAGAATGAGCAGGTGATCAGCAGTGCCACTGGGTGGCAGCTCTGACCCACAAGCCCTTGTCCCACATCGTTACCTTTTTCGGTGTCCCTAACACTTGGCAAATTTTGAAGATTGTGTCAATTTCACTGGCCCCAGGGAAGAGCGGCCTGAGGGTGTACACCTCGGCCATGATACAGCCCACGGCCCAGACGTCAATGGGGGAGCTGTAGTGGGTGGACCTCAGCAGCACCTCGGGAGCCCTGTACCTGTGGGGACAAAGGGGACCGCTGGTTATTGTCCACCAATCAGTAGTAAATAATACACAGAACCAATTCTCAGTGACAGCGTTTACATATTTCTATTTCCTGTCTAGCTCAGTGTGGTACATGGACGCATGAAGGCCTGGGCACAGCTGTGGCTGCTGTCGTCAAGGAGTGTGTCCCCACCTCACAGTATTTCCTACTGAGTGTTTCGCTACAGGAGTCCTCACAGTGGCATCACTGGGAAACACAAAGAATGAGTGTGGAGATGAGGAAAAGAGTGTGAGAGAGAAGAGAAAGAGAGAGAGAACATAAAACATGTCTGTAGGCTACTGCTTGGCCATGGCTAACTGTTTAAATCAAATTCTTAGGTGTCTGAATGTTTTAAGAATAGCAATTAGCCGGTTTTACAGACAGGTCTTTGGAGACTCTTGTACACAACTCTTTCAGGAAGGCCTAGTTACCAAATATTTATATCACGGAAAAGTATAATGGACTTCCATTTAAAAGTAGTTACAACACAAGCTTTTAAACCATGTGCAATGCCAACCTACTCACAAATATGTGTTTCAAACTGCACTGTTTCTCTTAGTGAAAAGTAAATATTTATGACATGAAAATTATCCTCAGTATAATGGTATATATATATATATATATATATATATATTTTTTTTTTTTTTTTTTTTTTTGAGGGCAGTGTCACTGGTCCTCATATGTGGGACCCGAACTGGGGCCGCTGGCGTCCTAGGCCAGGCTTAACCACCGCGCCACTCGGCCGGCCCTTATCATGGTATGTTTTTAAAGAAGCATAATTAAATAGTTTTGAGGAAAATGGTAGTCACCATCTGGTAGATACATAATCTGTGTATGGAGGTCTGGATCGGATTTCTCGGGCCAGTCCAAAGTCTGCAATTTTCACAAGTTCTGGTCCCATGCAGAGAAGGTTCTCAGGTTTTAAGTCCCGATGGAAGAAGCCTGGAGAGACAGTGGGAAAGGAATCCAAATGCAAGCTTGCTTCTGCATTACTCTGTGCAGCTGTGCTGTTCTTTTCATAACAGAGAGACTTTGAAAAGTCGTCTGGTATGGCACTAAAGGCCCTATACATTCATCCCACTGATATGTAGAGTCTCTGGGATTTCACAAAGGACTGCATTCACTTCCCTTTGATGAATTCAAAATGTAAAATCATTCAAAAGTTGATCTTCATAATTTTTCTCAAAGAAAGAAAATGCCTTTTAACATCCCAAACCTCAGTTGGGGGCTGAGATAACTGCAAAAGATATGGTGGTCAAGGGAAAAAAAAAATATCATGCCTACCCTGCCCAAGTCAGTCACAAAGAATCTGAGATCACAACCATTTCAAAAGACAATCATCTTAGGGGTACTGAGAGTTTATACCACAACAAAAACCACAATTACAATTTTTGTCCAAGAAAAAGGGATTTATGAATAGGACCAACTCATATCTGAGATTCTGGTGTGTGTTGCAACAGAAGTTTAAATGTTAAATACTTACTCCTTGGCCTAAAGGAGAAGTGGAGGTATGGCTGCAGCTCCCATTCTGAAAGGCTAAAATAACTCATCAAATGGGAAGCCGGTCTCTGCTACAGCAGAGCTTTGGGGTACATGCAGGCGACAGTCAACACGCCAACCTTCCAGATGCACTCAGACACCACTGAGCAATGGTATATGCCTCTGAAAACCCAGAACCTTCCACTTGCAGAGAGCATCTCTGACACAGACATCATTCTACGTGACTCTAAATGGCAATGGAACACCCGAACTAGAAACACAACTACATCAATGCTGCTGGTGGTGTGATTTGTTACGTGCTATCGTTATCAGTGTTGCGAAAGTTGCATTGTAACTAGCACATTATAGGAGAAATGAACAGCCATCACTGAAGAGCCACACTATTCCTCAACCACTGGTGATACTCAAATCTACATCTCTAATGTGTCTCTCCACCCTTCTCTAGACCTACGTTTCTAACAGGATAGCAGCTGGGTGTCGCGGTCATCCCCACCTCAACCTGTTCCAAACCATCTCTCCTTCTTGAACTTTCAATAAGATATCCAAATACCTTGTAGTTATGTTGGGTCCACCTTTCCCCAGGAAGTCATGGAATTGTCATATTTTTCATCAGAATATCTCCTATCTGTCCCGTTTGCCTTTCTCACTGGCCGCTCCCGAATCCTTGCTCTCACTGCCTAGCCCTGCATTCCCACTTTCTTGCAGGCCTTCCTCGCTCCATCTCGTCTGGATTCCCACGCGTCCTCGTCATTTAAACACTGTATTTCCTTTGTCACTGTCCCATCCACAAATACACGCAAAAAAACCTTCCATGGCTCCTTTTTAAATTATTTAACAAGCCTGAACTCCTCTCAGCCTATCTAAAGAGATAAAATTATTTTCCAGTACTTACCATCAATAACGTGTAAAATGTGTTCCAATCAGGTAAAAAGTTCTTTAGGTTCATTTTATTTATTCCCATTAACAATGCTGTGCCATTGTATTTTTTGTCTACAGCAATCCCAATCTTTGTTATGCTTCAAGACCTGTTTCAAGTTTCCCTTCCTCCATGAAGCCATTCTAACACGCTAGCCTTCATTCATTCATTCATTCATTCAACCAATAAACAGTCACGGAGGGCCCACTCCATTCTAGCCTCTGTGGATTCAGAAACAACCCATATGGACATGGTTCTTCCTTCTGAGCTTGAGCAGAGCTCTATCATTTACAGGTATATTAACCATCTCTCATTAATTAGATATAGCACTTAAAGGGTAGGGGCCACAGTTATATTTCTTCTAAATGTCTAGCACAATGGCAGGAATATGGTGATCTTATATTCTTATTGAACAAAAGACTTAAATAGGTTTATAGGGAACATGAAGAAGTTTATTGGTGACACATATACCTGGGCCACAGGTAGGCCCAGGTAGGCAGGGGCAACAGAAAGACCAGGGCTGTTGGGAGGGTGGGAGGAAGAAAGCCTCCAAAGACAGCAACTGAGAACTGAGAGAGAAGAGCCGACCCTGAAGCAGTGTGGGAGACACTGAGGTCTGAGAGTGGGGAGTCCTCATCACAGAGGGAGCTCCTGCAGGACTAACCTACTAGTCAAGGTCATTTCCCAAAAACCCCTCTGTTTTAGAGGAAGAGGAGGGTGATCGCAATGTGGTTACATGTGAAAACATACTAGATGTCATGTATCATGGAAAGCACAATGTCTGAATAAAAAGACACTTGTCTCAGGCCGGCCGAGTGGCGCATTGTTTAAGAGCTGGTTTTGGGATGCCAGCGGCCCCGGTTCGGATCCCACATATGAGGGCCAGTGACACTGCCCTCTAAGCTAACAACAGCTCCACCTGGAGCTAGGCTGTGCGAGTCCCGGTGACACTGTAGGCTGCAGCCCCTGCTGCAGGGGGCTGCCATAGGCTACAGTGAGTGGCCGGCATCCAGCGTGAGCTGCCAATAGCCGCGGAGAGCGACCATCCAGAGGCCGGCAACCGATCTGCCTCATCTGGGAAGAGAGCAATGACAATACCAACATGGGCCAGTGACGCAATGTCCTCCGCAGCTAGACTGAAGAACAAAAAGAGAGCAATTTGTCTGTTCCCCTTCCCCGGTTCCCCAACGCTGTTCCCCTCCCCCGATTCCCTAATAAAAATCTTAAAAAAAAAAAAAAGACACTTGTCTCTGTTCATCATTCTGAAAACACCAGAGCTTAGTTCTAGGTCAAGTTCCAAATGAATAGTATTCTGACATAATGATGGGTCTGGAAGGTGAATGGCTGGTTAAGATGGACAAAGTGAATGTAACGGCAGGGCCTAGAACCCAGTGCACATGTTAGGGCCGGAGGTACAGAAGTGACTGCCTACAATCAAAAGGGCCACAGGGAAGAAGAGAAAGTACTTCCTTCCCACCAACAAGCTGCTTCGATTTTTCATAATCCAAGGCATTGAGAAGATCAAAGGACTTAGGCCTGGGTTAGACCAGACACAGGCACAATAAGTTTTCTATTTGTATAGCACATGTGAATGTACATATGTATGTGTATGTATATGGATGGGTGTTTGTATATATGAGTGTGGGGAATAAAGTCTCTATATTCCATTGCTTCATTCTTTATCCTGCCATTATACCAATATATACCTAATGGCCTTCCTCATACCAGTTCCCTTAAGTATCCTAACCAAAATAAGGGTAAATGAAACCTTAATTAAAATGAAACCTTAATTATAGCAAGAACCAAACCTGAGGTTGTTAACTCAACAAATTCAAACAGTAATTCAGTGTCAGTCAAGAATGGCCTTTAAAAGTAAAGAAAAGAATTTCTGATGAAGATGAGTTTGGAAGGCTTATCCTCAGCCTAATTAAAAATAGATGATCAATGGCTCCCAGAGTGGGCGAGATCTGTTCTAAGACTTAGGGTAACTGAGTCATCATGTTTGGCCCCTCTGTTCTTTGGGGCCCTCTCCAGCTCCCAGAAGGCCTGGCTGCATGCTCCCATCTTGGAACTGACTTAAGAATGTGTCAATGCACCAGCAGTTATTAGAGAGTGACCTTTTGTCAGCGTATCCAGGAAGACTCCTGTGGCTCTTGAAAATATATGAACCGTTTGACAGACCATGGTGTCTCTTCCTAAAAACTTACAGAGGATTAAAAATACACCCAAGGAGAAAAGAAATGGCAGACATTGTTTTCTTACTGAACAGATGGGAAAAGTGAGTCGTGGTGATAGGGGGGATGAATTACTCACAATCCTACCAAGACATGTGTCAGAGCTGTCGTACTACGGAGTTCTACTCTGGGTCCCTCTCGGTCCATAGAGCTAAATCTTGACTTGTGGTTCCAGTCCTCTCAAGTCTTGATTAATGCTGTTTCTCCTCTTCAACTCTCTTTTTCTTCTCTTGAGTTGAGCTAAATTATTACTTCTAAACTTATGTGGCATTTCTCTTCTAATGAGTCATTTGTCCTCCAGCCCCAAAGCCCCACAGCAACTTCCTCTGCCACCATCTGTGACACCCACCTCAACACACTTGCATCTTCTCCCCGTTCTGCTCATCCTAACACATCACCTTGTACTCAAATACAAGCAGCATTCTTGCAATCCAGACCTTACACCTTGCTTCCACCCTGCGTCATACTCCCATAAACACTTGACGACTTCCTCCCATCAGTCAAGCTCTATCCTTTCCCTCATGGCGAACTCATCTTTAATCCTACTTTCACAGAGAACACACGCACTGATGAAAGGAGGAAAATGATGATTCTTATTCCCCATGTGTCCTTCTAAGCAGCTCTCCTTTCTAGGGATCGTACGTCAGGCCCCAAATAAACTATCAGTGGGAAAATAGCTAGGAAAACAAAAGAATTGCACACTCTTAAAAATGACTGGTGAAAATTGAATTTGTCAGTGGACATATGTTGTCTTATATTACTGTATTTGAGTATAAGCCTTTACAATTATGAAGCATTCGTGAATATGTCTGTAGAATATCTAGCCCTCTATTCTTTTCATTATTGAATACTAGCAACAGTTATTATTGGCCTTATAATCCCTGAGTTCTATTCTTTGGCAATTAAAAGTATAAGACCCTTACTCATGTCATGCACATTTACTGTTTATCTCTATTTTAACAAAACATTACTATTTCCACATGAGAGGCAACACTGCATAGTGGTTAAGTGTGCAGACCAATCAGACTGTTCGATTTTAAATCTCAGTTCTGTTCACTGGCTGGCAAATCACTTAACCTCTCCGTGCCTCACTTTCCTCATCTGTAAAATGGGAGAAATAACAGCTTCTACCTTGTGGGGTTGTTTTGTAGGATTCAATGTTAATATTCGTACCGCTTTTAGAGCACTGCATGGCATATCGGCACCTTAAAAGAGCCAATATAACTCATATTAGTTACATGAGTCCTCTCATTTTCTCTTCCCAAGAACCTGGTAAAGTGGGCAGGTAGCCATGGCTCCATTTTTGCAGGTAAGAATTAAGGCTCATGAGCCTAGTAAGGTGCCCCACCATCTGTGAGGAGGTGGCACTAAGCTCTGATCTGATTCCTGGGTGCGTCACGGTCTGCTGATGTGTGCACTGGGGCTTGTGACAAGAGTCCACTTCTTCCTCAGCACTTCTGATGCCCAATACAAAACAAACTCTTACAGCTGGGTCACTCAGAGATCACACAACAGCAAAGTGGTTAAGGTAAGAACCTTCCTGTTCAAAACTGTTTGCCTTTCAGAATTCAGGAATGGCCCCTCAATTTAATTTCAGGGTACCTCGCGCCTGCTGAATAACAGAGGGATTTTCTCCTTCATCCTGGCAGAAAATGTGCTGTGTTTACTTTTCATGAAGAACCCGGTGGTAAGGAAAACATCAAGCCACGAATCAGGCTTTCCTCCCCGTTAATGGGGAACCTGATATGACTATAAGGGAATAATGAGGGAATACTTAAACACTATGAATTTATGTCGCACATCTCCCTGCTAGGGAAGTTGTAATTTCACAGATGTTACTGAATTTCAACCTACAACGCTTTTATCAAGAATGCCAGGAAGACAGCAACAAAAGGCCAAAGGCTGACTCAAGGTCAACACAGCAAGAGAGTGGTGAAACCCAGAAGCAGAGAACCACTTCTTGGGGGCAAAAACATCGCTCTCCCAGCCACCTGATGCATTTCTGATTACTGGCATGGATAAGTGTGACCTGGATATGTGTAAGGACGGGTTAAGGACGAAACACAGTTTGCATTACTTATCTAACTCCTGCAAAGTACATATGCTTTGGCATTACTCACTCAGCCCTAGCAGAATGGTGTTTTCATTCCCCGTGGGGGGAAAGTACCCAGCAGCATGAACGAGGGCCATAGCAACTACCTGTGGTGCTGTTGTCCCCTCTCAGAGGAGCCTGCCCGCCCCCCCCCTCCCCCCCCCCGGGACAGAGCGTGCCTTCTCACAGTGAGGACAAGCTAACAGAGAAGAGCCTGAAACGAAACTCAGGACAAACCTGTGACGCGCTTTAGGTTATTTATTTTTCCCCCCACTATCAGAGGAAAGGAATAATATGGAGTTACATGTGTACTTAACCAAAGTCAAGCCAATATCATATAAAAACCATTAAGAGGGCCGGCCGAGTGGCGCACTGGTTAAGAGCTGGTTTTGGGATGCTAGCGGCCCCGGTTCGGATCCCGCATATGAGGGCCAGTGACACTGCCCTCTACAGCTAACAACAGCTCCACCTGGAGCTGAGCTGTGCGAGCCCCAGTGACAGGGTAGGCTGCAGCCCCTGCTGCAGTGGGCTGCCATAGGCTACAGTGAGTGGCCGGCAGCCAGCGTGAGTGGCCAGCAGCCAGCGTGAGCTGCCAATAGCCACGGTGAGCGACCATCCAGAGGCCGGCGACTGATCTGCCTCATCCAGGAAGAGTACAGTGATGATACCAACATGGGCCAGTGAAGCAACGTCCTCCACAACTAGACTGAAGTACAAAAAGACAGCAACTTGTCTGTTCCCCTTCCCCGATTCCCCAACACTGTTCCCCTCCTCCCCCAATTCCCCAATTTAAAAAAAAAAAAACAAAAAAAAAAACCATTAAGAAGTTTCCAAAAATCATTTATCAGTGAATGTGAGATAGGACCTGCACAATTCACATCCACCCCCACCTACAGTTATTATCACTATTTTCTTCACCTCTCACTCTCTTGCTCACTTTGAGAACAGACAGGTTTTTCTGGTGAAGCTGGCAAAATGGGCACAGAGAGTTGAGGTCATCTCTGCTCTGCCTACTTGATTGCCGTGGGGCCTTTGGCAGGTCTTTCCACCTCTTTGAACCTCAGTTTTCTCTCCTTTGGAAAGAATAGATACCATCTCTCCTTTCTACCTGAGAGACTGGCAAAGGACATAAACACAACAACAGATGAAATGTTATTGAGTTAAAACAAGAACTGGGCATTTCACAGCTGGGGAAACTGTCCACAAGAAACTCTGGTAAGAGCAGTGGTGCACGGGTTATAAATGTAAAGACAGCCTGACCTTCTCCATAAACAGCATCCCTTGCAATGTTTCCACACATAATCCGTCTGTCTAAGGCATGCGAGGGAACCTGACAGTGCAGAGTTCCAAAGTGCTGTTTTGACACAATAGTATATGGAATACAAACATATATATATATAAGTCATTACTGGATATAAATATGTATGGTGTGTGCACATACACACGTATGTGTGTGTGCGTGTTGTGTGTGTGTGTATGTAGGTACATGTGTATGTGAGTATTATACATGTAGACATCTATACACTTATATTAGTATATATTCATTTGATGGAATCAGGACCTGGATGAAAGGCTACATGTGCCTTCTGGCAACAAATATCCAAGTCTCATGAAAGGCAGCGTAAAGGAAAAGAAGAGAAAGCCAAAGAACATTAGTTTTCTTTCAGGTCCCCACTCAGTTTCTAGCACTGAGCAAATAGCCCGAGGACCTGACACGCTATGACTGGTCCCTATCTGAAAATATTCTGGTTGTTCTTTCTCTTTTAAAAATGTCTTTGATTTCTCATCATATCTTTTTCCTGGGACCTTAAGGCTAGTAAGAGATCCTTCTCCTCCTATTTGTCCCTAGTGTCGTACAGATAGTTTTTCTTGTTTTGCAAAATTCATACCATCCCTTGTGAATTCTAGTGATTAAAGGCTGATGTGCTAGTTCTTTCAACGTCAGCAGAATCAGGCATCCCTTTTACCTTTTACCAAAAGCTTACTAGAATTGGTTCACAATTTCACTCAGTCTTGCATCTCACTCGCTGATTATTCAGCATATGCCTGAGGCTGACAAGAATCTGCAGATAATAGCCTCTGTCTGCTGTTTGTCTCGAACTGTGAGGAGCTACACAGAAGCTAAAAAGCAGATGTACCATGTCACAGGCTGCAGAAACAATGCCTTTCCTCCTCACTGCCAATCTGTGTCAAATCTGAACCCACGCTGTTACCAAAGGGCTTCCACCAGTTTCCTTTACAGGGTAATGAAACATTTGTTGGTACAATATTTGCATTTGCAATGACATCCTTAGACTGGGAGTAGATTTCTGCCTGTGTAAGGTCAGCAGTTTTGCCCATCTGTCTATCAATTCAAGTGGCCTCGAATGACCTCCTGACAGGCCTCCTGGTTCTACTGGTGAACATGTCCATCCCATGATGCTGTGTTCATGAGAAGGTATCCATCTAACCCAGCTGGGTCTGTGTCCAGTTAGTAACAGAGACTAGTAATGCTCCAGGTGCTTGCAGGAAAATATAACCTCGAATTTGTTGCTACTCAATATCTTCCAAAAGCTCAGCTAAGAAGAACAATACTGATGGAGGATTTCCTGAAGGGTATGCAGCATCCATTTCTTTACATACTCTAAGTCTGTCCTTGGGCTCAGCAGGCCCAGAGTGTGAATCCTACTAGGCCTCAGTAGAGCTGTGTTCTCTGATCAGGTGATATCATTGGCCTATATTTAGGGACATGACATGACACCACCCTATGTCACCTGTCACTGTGTTTACTATGAAGTCACATTACGTACTGTCCCCTCTACAAGGATCCATAAGACAAACCTCTCTGGTCTGGGGACTAAGAATTATGTGCTTCTCTTGGACAACTGAACTGTTTGTACCTTGGGGAAACTATGTCAGTTGTAACTGGTCATGTTTCGTAAATTGCATTGGTAGAAAGTAAGCTCTGAGTCCAATCTGTAGGCTGCTTCTTCTACTTAAATAAAACATGCTGATATGCCTTTTGCGGGGTTAACTTCACCTCTGGCTAGAGACATACCTTGTTCTGCCTTTGTCTTTTGCTTTCTTCACTAATTTTAAATTCATTTTATTCTCCTGTGTTGCATAAGTTTTGTTAGACTATTTCTAAACTCTTTTGAACAAACTGAAATATAACTACATGAGGAAAATGAGAAGCCACAGTGAATTAGTGTTAGTGGGTTAAACATAATACGTGATACACTTCTCTGAATTCTAATCTTAGGTTTCCCATTCATACACCAGTTAATGGTCAGGAATAATTCTTAGATCTATTCACTAACAAGCTTACTATTAAAGCCTAAAGAATAAGAACATGCAGACATGAAAAACCATGAGGGAAGTTCAGAAATCAAGTTATGGAAGATAACGAATTCCATAATGCACTGTCAGCCTCTCAACTCTTCAGCCTTATCTGGGAGTCAATCACAAAAGACAACGATGTTTCTTACATCATCTACCCGATGACAACATTTCCCTGCTGTTCAAAAGCACGATACTATAAATTACCTACCGTGTTTGTGAATAAATGCAAGTCCTTGCAATATCTGGTACATGATATTCCTTATAGCCGACTCAGGAAACAACTTATTTCTGTATGGGACAGAGGGGGAAAAAGTTATAAATCAATGATTTACATATAAAAACAAATCCTATTTTCTGTTTTCCTATTCTTTTGGTTATATAGTAAGAATTTATGAAAACATTTCTCATATGTTAACTTGACCAGACCCTTTGATACTAAAGACCAAAGAAAAACTACCACTTATCCCTACAAGAGAGCTACCTTATAGAGACCAAATATATTTAGTTATGTTACAAAGAAACAAGAACTAAACATTTTATATAATCTCCCCCACACAAAAATTCCCTCTAATATATAACATAAAAATCTCCTCTCTCCATAATATAAACTCAAACTTTAAAAAATTTTAATGAGGAAAATTTGAGGCCTTATGACATACGTATACAGTGGATTGCACCATTTTTCCCCTGGTTGGGTAAACCACACAGCTTCACTGCTATTATTGACAACAAAAATATTTGTTCACTGAAATCACTCAGAGGTATGCTACAAATAACATTCATTTGCCACCAAGAAAATCTAACTTCTAAGAGATAGCCCATGATTGAAATAATCTTTATAAAGAAGACATAAGGGGAAAAAAATGTGGCCAAGGAATTCTACATGGTTCACTTTTGAACTTCAAAATTATCAGAGCAAGTAAATTTCTTATTAGTTTCTTCTGCCCAGTGTGCAAGCCCCTGAACACTACCGCAAGATAGGAACTGAAAGAAACCTAGAAGTTTTCAAAAATAAGCGTAGAGGTCTCAAAGATGAATGAAACTGTGACACCCTTGACTTGTAGTTGCTCTACGCATGCGTCCTCGTGGGAATGGAGAACCACAGAGTATCTGTTAAATCTCTGAGCTTCTTTGGGTGAATAACCCATTAAAACATGAAAACAGATGAATTGAAAGTAGCTTCTATGAAGCTATCACAAGGCCCCCAAAGCAGGATATGGTCAGGCCCCTCATCTAAAGGGCAGCTTTAAACAGTCAAGCCTAAGTAATATGACTGACAAAAAAAAAAAGCGGAATGAAAATATGTCCACTTTGCAATAGTTATTTCTAAGATCAAGAAAACTAAACGAGGGCCGGCCGAGTGGCGCATTGGTTAAGCGCTGGTTTTGGGATGCCAGCGGCCCCGGTTCGGATCCCACATGAGGGCCAGTGACACTGCCCTCTACAGCTAACAACAGCTCCACCTGGAGCTGGGCTGTGCGAGCCCCGGTGATGGTGTGGGCTGCAGCCCCTGCTGCAGTGGGCTGCCGTAGGCTGCAGTGAGTGGCCCGCAGCCAGCGTGAGCGGCTGGCAGCCAAGCGTGAGCTGCCAATAGCCGCGATGAGCGACATCCAGAGGCCAGCGACCGATCTGCCTCATCCGGGAAGAGCGCAATGACGATACCAACAGTGAAGCAACATCCTCCGCAACTAAACTGAAGAACAAGAAGACGGCAACTTGTCTGTTCCCCTTCCCCGATTCCCCAACGCTGTTCCCCTCCGCCAATTCCCCAATAAAATCTTTAAAAAAAAAAAAAAAAACCTCATAGAAAAAAAAAAAAAAAAAGAAAACTAAACGGTACCTTTCTTTAATGAGCTGGTAAAGATTTTCCTTCATGTACTCGAAGATAAAATAAAGATGGTCATTTTCCCTGATAACTTCTTTTAATTTTACTACATTGGCATGGTGGAGCTTCTTTAAAGACTGAAAGGCAAAGAAGAAAAACACACAAAAATTAGAGAAAAACTATTGTTGAAAAAGAACAGTAATTCCATGTATACTTAGGAAGAAACACAATTCTGAAACCCCAGAAATGCCACAATTGATATTCCAGTGACAATTTAGTAAATGGTATTTCTATGAAATTGATAGTAACTTTACATGGAAAAAACTATCTCCAATAATTGATTAGAAGTTAAGTGCTTGATCATAACTGGTACTTCTGGCTGCTGTGGGCACCAGACAATGGGCCAGGGCTACTTGGAGGGCAATCCCTCCAGATGATAGAATTCACACTGTAGGAGTGGCCAGAGTGGAATCAATTGGAAGGTGAGGCTTTGATTGCTCTAGCCCTGGAGAAGGCAGCTGCTTTGGGGTGTGATCACCAGCCAACAGGGTGTAGACACTTCGAAAAGGAAATTGATCCCGTAGACAGAGGCAGATAACCTGATTCTCTCAATTTTCACGTGACTTAGGTGGGTCCATGAGACATACAGCATTCCTTACAGTGTGAGTTCCAAAGGAGAAGAAGAAGGAAGAGAAATCTCTTTGGAAAGACCTCTAAGTGATATGGGAGAAATATCTCGGCTTCCAAGAACAGAAAAGGCAGAGAAGTCAGGCCCAAGGAACAAGAGGGTGACCCAGAAACGGTGCGTGACCTTCTGAGTGTTCATCCTTGTGCACATGCAGTTTCCCTCTTCCTGGAACCTACACATGAGGACAGCCATGTGTAAACTCCTTTCTGCTTGCCTCATTAACTCTGACGGTTACGGCGTACAAGTACACTTTTGTATTAGTGAGCAGCAATCCTATCCTGTTCATGTATGACAACCGCAGACACCCAACTGCTGGTTGGCTCACTCGATGACTGGAATTCAATAGACTTGCTCCTTCAAGGACGCCTCAAAGGCTCACTCTGGCCAGCGGGATGAGCCCTTTCACTCCAAGGGCCACTTCCTCACAGAGAAGGGAGACCAGGAATAATAAAACATAAAGCCCTCTTTATCTTTGAAGTTCCTTAAAAGAACATCGCTTTTTAAAACAGAAAACAAACAAACATGATATGTGAAGATGAGAATGTTAACATGAATATCCCAATCTGAAGGGACACTCAGCAATCGGGTACCCCAGGGATCAGAGCCTGAGAGTGTGTACTGTGATCAAATTACTTCAAGCAGCTGGGAAGAGAGAGAAATATGGCCAGAGGGTGGGAATAAAGTAAGACACTTCTGGAGCCTCTTCCCTGAAAGGCAAGCAAGCTCCTGCCAAGATGCCTCTCTGGCAAGAAATGCTCAGCTGTTTTGGCCAGATGGCCAGATCCTTCTAGAATGACCCAACTGGGCCGATTATTTCTTTTTTTGTTTAAAAGATTTTATTGGGGAATTGGGGAAAGGGAACAGTGTTGGGGCATCAGGGAAGGGGAACAGCCAAGTTGTTGTCCTTCAATCTTAGTTGTGGAGGGCGCAGCTGGCTCAGCTCTAAGTCCAGTCCCTATTCGGCTGCCCATCGGCAGCTCTTGGCCACTTAGCTCAAGTTGCCATGTTCAATCTTAGTTGTAGGTGGGCGTAGCCCCCCATATCATCTGGGAGTTGAACCGGAAACCTTGTTATGAGCAAGTGCTCTCACCAGCTGAGTCATCCTGCCACCTGTTGGCAGCTCAGCTCCGGTGCAGCTCACTGTCCCATGTGGGAATCAAACCGGTAACCCTGTTTCTCAGAGCTCATGATCTTAACCAACTGAGACACTCAGCCAGCCCGATTATTTTTTTGTTGGGTTGGATTCCTGGTTCTCCAAGAGTAACAAACACAGACATTGCTTCCTTTGTAAGTAGTATTTGCTGGACTCTCAGGGAGTGCAGCCATTCTTTGTGCTAGTATGCTTACAGTGCATCCCAAGCAATGGCTGAGACGTCCAGTGGACAAGCAGCAAATTTGTTCAGAGAAAAATGAAGTAAGTTTCAAAGCTTTTCAAGAAGAGAATTCGAGGCAAGGAGTAGGGTACCTTCTGCTCTTAGCCTGAAGTGGGTTTTGAAGTTGAATTACTGGCCCGCGTCCAAGAGTGTCTCATAGCTCTTGTGTCTAAGTGAGGTTTGTGAGCAAGTTAAAGTCTGTATTCGTTTAATATTAAAAAAATTAATTTTGTGTGGAGGACTTCATGTGACTCATTTTACAGAGATATATTTCCATAAAGAAGGCGTCTTATTTTGGCTCAGGAAAGGTTTCCAAAGGCAAGGAAGAGGCAGGATAGCTACATCAAAGCAGAAAAGCAGAAGTAGCAAATTCAACCTGGGTCAGAGTCCAAATGGGGACTATTTATCTCCATGGTTGAAGGTTCCTAACTATTAAAACCACAGTAAGTACTCACTTAACATCATCAATGGGTTCTTAGAACTACAGTGAAACGGCAGTTAAAAGGTTTTCAGAACCAATTTTACCATGGGCTAACTGATACAAATAAGAGTGAAGTTCACCAACGTTACAATGAAAAGGCATTGAAAGAAAGGATACTATTTGAGGACCTGCTGTGCAATGTACTGCTGGGCCCCCGAGGATACCCTGGGCATAAGAGACAGTGTCTGCCCTTCTGAGGCAAACAACTTCATTGGGGAGAGAGAGCATGGCTACAAAATACATATAACGGAATAAGGAAGATTGAATTAAGGGTCGAAGGAATGACAGAGACAAGGAACATCAGGGATGTTTCAAGGAGTAATTACTAAACCCTGAGTGGTTAGTATCATTTAAAATGTGACTTGGAGAGTGACACCTAGACAAACTCAGTGGGAGATAGGGTGTGTTAGGAGGGAAGTCATCACAGGTAAGGGTGTGAGGGTGGAGTTGCATGCTCTGTGTCTGAGGGATGAGAACCGTCCCAGTTTGGTTCTGAAGGAAGTGCATCTGAAAAACTTTTAACTGGCGAAGTGGGCAGGGAAGACCCTGTTTGGAAGCCAGGTGGATACCCACTCAAGCCTCTGACAAACCTGGGTGTGAAACCAAGCTTTCTTTGAAGCTTAGAACTGTGTTTATCTCAAATAAGTGACTGAGTCTGGGCCTCAGCTATTCTCATCAGCAAAGGCAAGATATTACCACTTTCCTCATCAGATAGTTTTGGAGATGAAATAGGACAGTGCACATAAAGCACTTAAGGTGCTACCTGGCCCGTCATAACTGCTCGATAAACAGTAGCCAGTTACGGAGATCTTGCTGGCAGGAGCACACAGGACAGATGAGACTTGTGGAAAGTGGGATCACACAGGCCGCCTGCAATGAGCTGTGGTTTCTGGATACATGGGTGAACGATAACTAACAGAAGGGGGAGAACATACGAGTGTTGGGAGATACAGGCATTCTAGAAAATTCAGGCACTGATATCCAGGAAGCAGTTGGATATAGGGTCCTGAAGCAGGGATCGGCAAACTTTTCTGTAAAGGGGCAGCGTAAATATTTTAGGCTTTCCAGTCACATGGTCTCTGCTGTAACCACCCAACTGTGCCACTGTCGCATGAAATCGAGCCATAGACAATATGCAAACAAAGGAACATGGCTATGATCCAATGAAATTTTACTTACAAAAACAGGATGTGGCACTGTCAACCCCTGGTCTACTATCTAAGAAAGATAAAAGATTTGGTGAGACTGCTGAAGCAAGGGGGATGAATGACATTACTCGGAAGTAGAGTCAGAGCAAAGAGAAATCACAGATATTTAAGAGGTGAACCATAGAAGAATTGGTGAAAGGCAAGAAAGATGGAGGATGGCTGGGCAAAAGCAGAGTCCACACAGCCCTGGGAGAGGACAGGAAGGAGTGGTCAACAGCACCCAATGCTGCAAGCAAGAAAGTGCCTGAGAAAATGCTCGGCAACTGGTGACTTTTAGGGAACAGCTCTGGTAGACTTACAGATGAGATGCCTGGCTTGATTAAGTGAAAAGTCAACGGTAGGTGGGGAAATGATGGCAAAGGGAGAAGTCTGGAAGATAAGGTAAGGAAAAGGAAGTGGTGGAAGCTCCAGGAGAGAAAGAGCTGAGGCTGATTAGAGATCATGGTGGGAACATTTACAGAGGGAAGAGAAGGAGCCAGTAGAAAGGAAGAATTTAACAAAATGGGAAGGTTCATAATAGCCATAAGGTGGCAGCAACTCAAGTGTCCATCACTGGATGAATAGATAAGCAAAGTGTGGTATGTCTGTCCAATGGAATATGATTCAGCCTTTAGGAAGGAAATTCTGACACCTGGATGAACGTTGAAGACATTTTGCTCAGAGAAATAAGCCAGTCATGAAAAGACAGATACAGGCATACCTCGGAGATACTGTGGGTTTAGTTCCAGACCATTAAATAAAGCAAGTATTGCAATAAAGTGAAGTGGAGGGTCTTGCCTTCAATTTGTAAAAAATGCAATATCTGTGGAGCACAATAAAATGAGGTATGCCTGTACTGTATGATTTTGCTTATAGGAGGTACCAAGAGTAATCAAATTCATAGAGACAGAAAGTAGAATGGTGGCTGCCAGGGGCTGGGGAATGGGGGAACGGGGGGCGAGGGTCATAGGGAATTATTGTTTAATGGGTACAGAGTTCCAGTTTTGCAAGATGAAAAGAGTTCTAGAGATGGATGGTGATGATGGCTGCAGAACAGTATGAATGTACTTAATACCACTGAACTGTATATGCTTAAAAACTGGTAAGATGGTAAATTTCATGTTATTTGTATTTCATCACAATTTGAAAGAAAACGGACATTAGTGGGGAAACTACTCAAATCTGAATAAATCTGTGGTTTAGTTAATAGCAATATATCAAGGTTTTTGTTTTGTTTTGTTTTTGTTTTTTTTTGAGGGCAGTGTCACTGGCCCTCATATGTGGGACCCGAACCAGGGCCGCTGGCTTCCCAAGCCAGCGCTTAACCACCACGCCACTCGGTCGACCCATCAATATATCAAGGTTTTAAAAAGGTATATTCACCAACATAATAACATAGCAATCTTCTACTTTGAGCTATTAGCTACCTAATGTTATCATTTGTCCCTTTTTCTGGCATCAGTGAAACAATTCAAACAGAATGACTATATCAACTGTACATCTAAGCATATATAAAGCTATTTCAATCAATGAGCTATAAATGATTCCCTATTGTATTAATAAATACCTTAACTTCTCGAAGGTTCATGCATTCCTCCCAGGAATAAAACTTTCTTTTCATTCTAAAAGAGAAGAGAGAAACAAATAGTATGGTTATTTCCAGTAATAGGCTAAACTTCATTTTTTTTAAATGTTTTCATTCTGAACCTAAGGAATAGTGCTTAAAGTTGGTTTCGATTTCTATTAAATATGATATCATCCAAAACAGCATTTCTTTTTAAATCTGGCAGTACAATCAATCCTATGTGACCAAGTTTTCCAGCAGAGGTGGTGCAGGGCAGTGCAAAGAGGCCTGGACTGCTGTTTTGCTCTAATTAGCTAATCTTGTCCTGAAGGGAAATTCCTCATTCTCATTTTATCTAGACAAGAGCTGTCCAATAGAATTTTCTGTTTGGGTGGAAATGTTCTGTGCTATCCAATATGGGATCCACTAAACACATGCTACTGAGCATTTGGAATGTGGCTGGCAGAACATAGGAACTGAACTTTTAATTAAATTCACATTTAAATGTCACATATGCTTACGTGCTACCGTGTGAGACACCACAGTTCTAGACCCGCCAGTCCAGGGCTTGGCAAACTATGGCCCACGGGCCAACTCCATCTCACCATCTGTTTTTGAAAAGCCTATGAGTTAAGATGGCATTTATTTTTTTAAAAATAGTTGGGGGAAATAAACCAAAAGAAGAAGAATATTTTGGGACATGTGAAAATTATCTGAAATTCAAATTTCAGTTTCCATAAATGAAGTTGTCCTGGAATAGAACCCCACTCATTCATTGATACATGGTCTACGGCTGCTTCCACAAGCCAGCAGCTGAGCTGCACTGAGATGAGGACCATATGGCTTGCAAAGCCTAAAATATTTACTGTCTGGCTCTTTACAGAAAAAGTTTGCCAATCCCTGGTAGAGAGCCTGAGGGGATAAAGAGAACCCTATTGGCTAACCAAAAATCCAAGTTTCAAGGTTATATCTTTAATTGTACTTCAGTCACATTGTCTTGTGTCACTCTTACTGCTGGGACAGGTGGGACAGGTGAGGAAACTAAGAAACAGAGAAGTGATTCCATTTTCCTCAGGTCTCACTGCTGGCTAAGAACAGGCCAACCTTCATCTCTCCACCTCACTCTGACACTCTGCCCCGATGATACACTATGTCCTAGTTGAGTGACCAATTCCTTTATTCATGCCCCAAATATTACTTAGCCCTCCTATGTGGCACGGTCTTTGTTGGGCACTGGAGATACGATGACGGGAGACATCCGTCAAACTGATGTCATAGCAGGAAGGCGGGTCATTAATCATTTTCTGTACTGAGTGCTAGGAAGGAAAGACACAGGGCACAGATAGTGGCCCTCAAGGTGACCCAATCTAGTCTGGGGTGGCAGGGAACATTCCTCTACTTAAGTGGTGTGTGTTAACCAAAACCTAAATGATGAGTAGCATTTGGCCTGGTAGGAGGCGTGGGAAAGGGAATATCCTGTGAAGGCTTGGGGCAGAAAGGTATTTGGTGAGTTCAAGAAGCTGAAAGGCCGGAGTGGCCAGAACAAAGTAGGCCGGGTGGAGCGACAGGAGATTCAGCAGAAGAAAAGAGGCGGGGGATGAATCAGGCAGCCATTTGTCGGTCACGTTAAAAATTAGGGCTTCATCTGCAAACTGATAGGGAGACATTGAAAGCTGTCTTAGTTTGGGTTCCCCTGAAAGCAGAGCCTGAGGCAAGGACTTAGGTGCAGGCCATTTATTTGGGAGGAGATTCGAGAAAGCCAGGGAAATTGGGAACAGAGAGGTAGGACATCCATTAAAGGGTACATTGCTGAGCTGGTATCAAGGTGGGTGACACTCAGTGCTGCTGGGGACCTTCTAAAGAACTGCAGAGAAGGCACCTTGGTTGACAGTCTGCTTGTGGTGCAATGCTGGTGGTGACACTAAACAGTACACCACAATATACACTGAAGACAGGAGGGACAAGTGGACAGCGATGGGGCAGTGGAGACACATAGAATATTTGGCACAAATGGTTTCAGACAATTGGATTCATGTGTTTAGAAGACTCTCTTCAGACTGGAAAGGATAGGGGTTAAGAATGGAAGCCAGGCTGTTACTAGTCTGCGTTCTGCAGGGTGGAGGGAGCACTTTAGGCCCTGAATCTCTACACGATCGGCTGGTTTCAGCAGGATGAGCTCAGTCGGCACCGGGTATGACCTGTCAGCCTCTACATTCTCTCCTGATGGAAGAGTTTTTCAAGTTGAATCTGCTATGAAAGCTGTGGAAAATAGTAGTACAGCTATTGGAATCAGATGTAAAGATGGCGTTGTCTTTGGGGTAGAAACATTAGTCCTTTCTAAACTTTATGAAGAAGGTTCCAACAAATGACTTTTTAATGTTGATCGACATGTTGGAATGGCAGTAGCAGGTTTGTTGGCAGATGCTCGTTCTTTAGCAGACATTGCAAGAGAACAAGTTTCCAACTTTAGATCTAACTTTGGCTATAACATTCCACTAAAACATCTGGCAGACAGAGTGGCCATGTATGTACATGCATATACACTCTAAAGTGCTGTTAGACCTTTTGGCTGCAGTTTCATGTTAGGGTCTTACAGTGTGAACGACGGTACACAACTCTACATGATTGACCCATCGGGTGTTTCATATGGTTATTGGGGCTGTGCTATTGGCAAAGCCAGGCAAGCTGCAAAAACAGAAATAGAAAAACTTCAGATGAAAGAAATGACTTGATGTTGTTAAAGAAGTTGCAAAAATAATTTATATAGTACACGATGAAGTTAAGGATAAAGCTTTTGAACTAGAGCTCAGCTGGGTTGGTGAAATAACTAAAGGAAGACACGAAATTCTTCCCAAAGACATAAGGGAAGAAGCAGAGAAATATGCTAAGGAATCTTTGAAGGAAGAAGATGAATCAGATGATGATAATATGTAACAGTTAATTGAGCAGCTATTTTAAATTTCTACTACAATCCGCATGTAACTATTTAGCCCTGTGGATTATTACATACCCACTGACCAATTTTCATTAAATATTTGTCTTGTAACAACTGAAAAAAAAAAAAAAAAAAAGAATGGAAGCCAGAAACCCTGTAGAGGTAATTTTTCTAGTAGTAGAGGTGGTTAAATGGTAACAGACTGAATGGGAGGTTAGCAGTGGAAATACAGAGAAGTAGGTGCATCAGATAAATATTCAGTAGTTAGAATCAACAGGACGAGATAATGAATGGGGCGGCACACAAAGAGATGTCAGGTGGACTCCCAGGTTTTGAGGGGATGGTCGCGTCATTTATCAAGACAGGAAATACTGAACGAGAAACTGGTTAGGAGCAAGAGTGGGAGAATATGTTGGATATAAGTTCAGTTTGGGATAAAATGAGTTTGAAGTGTCTGCAGGGCATCCAAATGGAAATGTTGAGAAGGCAACTAGATATAGATGAGTGTGGCAGGCAGACTCCAAAATGGCCTCCAAAGACCACCCCCGCCTCCAACCCCAGCCACATCCGTATTCACAGCCGTATTCACAGCCGGTATAACACCCTCTCCCTCAAAGACTTGCTTCTAACCAGTAGAATATAGCAATTTGAGACGATGTCACTTCTGTGATTAGTTTATAAAACCCAAAGGTGCGACTTTCATCTTGGTAGAAGACTCTCTGATTGCATTGCTGGCTCCCGCGTCTTTTTTTTTTTTTTTAAAGATTTTTATTGGGGAATTGGCGGACGGGAACAGCGTTGGGGAATCGGGGAAGGAGAACAGACAAGTTGCTATCTTTTTGTTCTTCAGTTTAGTTGCGGAGGATGTTGCTTCACTGTTGGTATCGTCATTGCGCTCCTCCCGGATGAGGCAGATCGGTCGCTGGCCTCTGGATGTCGCTCACTGCGGCTATTGGCAGCTCACGCTGGCTGCTGGCCACTCACTGTAGCCTATGGCAGCCCATTGCAGCAGGGGCTGCAGCCTACACCATCTCCGGGGCTCACACAGCCCAGCTCCAGGTGGAGCTGTTGTTAACTGTAGAGGGCAGTGTCACTGGCCCTCATGTGAGATCCGAACCGGGGCCGTTGGCATCCCAAAACCAGCGCTTAACCAATGCGCCACTCGGCCGGCCCCTGGCTCCCGCGTCTTGATGAAGCCAATTGCCATGTTGTGAGCTGCTCTTTTCAGGGGCCCACATGGGAAGGGACCTTCAGCCAAGAGGGAACTGAGGCCTTCAGTCCGACAAAGCAGGAGATACGGAATGCTGCCCACCATCATGTGAGTGAGCTTAGAAGTAGATGCCCCCCAGTCCAGCCTTCAGATGAGAGCCCGGCACTGGCGTACAGCTGGACTGCAGCCTCTCAGAGGCCCTAGAGCAGAGGGCGCACTAAGCCAGGCCCACACTCCTGACCCACAGAAACTGGGAGAGAGTTGTTTTAAACCACTGATCGTCAGGGTCAATTGCACACAGCAACAGATAATTAATACAATGGGTGTGGACTCAGGTTGTAAAGGGGTAGAGGGGCCCGGGGAACAAAACAGTAGTCGCCAGACTACCACGTGGCCCAAATGAAGTCACTTAATTTCTCAGTTTCAGTTTCCTTTCCTGTAAAACAATATTTATTAACCTGCTTATTATTATCTCACACTATGAGAAAACACTTTGAGAAAAAGTACTACTGCTAGATGCAAAGTAGTAAATCTAACGTGGGAATGTATTTAAGACCTCTAACGTGAGCATTCCAGAATTGGCAGTTATCTGCCCCACAGAAATCTGTCTAAGATTCTTCTCCATGCCTCCCAGGAACTCCCCTTTTGACATTTCTCTTAAGATAAAGGAACGGAGAGGGTGGAGTTAAAACAATGTGGAGAACGTAGAGTTGAGGAATTCATGAGAGTGACGGGTAAAACTTACTTTTTAATAGCAATCAGTTCCCCAGACTCAATGCTTCTTCCCAGTAGGACGGAACCATAGGTTCCATCCCCCAATTGCTTGATCGTTGTGTATCTATTCATGGTGTGCCCACGCAGTCCGGACACTCATCTCAGGGCTGAGGTGGTTCAGTCCTGCAGCAGCCGCAGGCCTTCCCAGAGTGTAACCAGATTTTTCGATGGCAGCACCAGCACAAGATAGTCAATAAAACGTGGCTGTCTCCCAAATACATATTTTCAAAAATCAGTCTTCTGCCTGTAGAGACAAATCAGAGACCAGGATAAAGGCTAACGTTTACTGTGCGTTTGGTATTTTTATAGTCTAAATCAGACTACGCCCACCCCCAGCCCACCACCTGTTATTACTGGTTTTAATGGCACACAGTCAGGCCCACTCACTAGCAGATGGCCTGTGGCTGTTGTCACACTACAACCACAGAGCTAAGTAGTTGTGACAAAGACCGAAGGGCCTACAAAGCTGAAAGTACAATAAAACCTTGGATTGCGAGTGAGTTGGTTTGCGAGTGTTCTGCAAGACGAGCAACCATTTCTAATATATTTCAACTTGGTAAATGAGCGATGTCTTGCAATACAAGTAGTTTGTTTCCAGAATGACTTATGCTCGCAAACCAAGGTATTACTGTATTTATTTTCTGACCCTTTACAGAAATAGTTTGGTCAACTTGATCTAAATAATGCTCTTTTACAATGTTAATAAAACCAGAGATAGCATTCTCAGAAGGTGAATTTGTCCACTGACTCAGAAATGAATCAGCAGCAACTCAATGCATTTTTGCTGACTAACCATTGTGGGCAAACCCTGCATGATAACCATGGTCAATGAAAACTGCTGAACTGCAAGACTCCATGCTAAATATATTGTGTTCTGTGTAATTCAGCTAAAATGAACAATGTAAACATAGAAAAGCCCAGAAGTGCTAAAATGCAAGTTCTCCTGGTAGAGAGCTGACACATGTTTCATGATCTCTTTGTGGCTACATATCAACAGTATTACTTTTACTATCAGACAAGCAGAAGTGAAACAAAGATCCAGTCATTTTTTAAGGCCTTGTGTGTAGGGTGTGCCCTTTTAAAGTCATTCAGTTGTGTTTGTTTTAAAAATAATGTCATTGATTTTTCACTTATAAAACTGAGTCATTCAATCTGCTTATAATAAACAAAATGTAGTAATAACTTATGTGATTGCAATGCCTTTACATAAATAGTATTAAACTGTAAATACTTAGATAAGAACAACAAAAGCATATTTTAAAAATATGGATGTTAAACTAATTATCTGAAGAACCAAAAGGTCAGAAAATAATCATCAGAAGGATGTGACATTCTGTATCTATATCCAAATCTAGTCTATGCAGCCTCTCCTTCCAGAAGACGTCTAATCAATACATGTCGAAGGAAAGAAGGAAATAAGAAATTCACTCTTAGGCAAACATCACAGTAAAATTTGTTACAGACAAGATTCTTTGATGAATACAAATATTAGCGGATGAAAGTGTGAGGAGAAACAGGGTATTTGCATAGTTTCAAAGTATCTCGAAGATATTTACTCACTTCAAAGGGAAAGACAGGAACTCTACAGGGAAAAATCCAGCGGAAACCTCCTTTCAAGTGATCAAGTTCAACATCACTATTAATGACCTATGACATCATGTACCCTGGATACAATACTCTGAGAAAGGCACATCACTTCTGCGGTATTCTTGTCAAAAATGCAGAACCATTCTCTATACGTGAGAAAACAGCAGACAAACCTGAAATGAGGGACATGCTACAAAACACTGACCAATACTCCTCAAAAGGGTCAAGATCACACAGGCAAGGACAGGCTGAAGAACTGTCACAGATGGGGGGGCAATTAAGGAGACATGACAACTAAATGCAATGTGAGATCCTGGAACAGAAAAAAGACATGAGTGGAAAAGTCGGTAAAATTTGAATAAGGACTGTACTTTAGTTAGTAGCACTGTGCCAATGCAACTCCCTGATTTTGATCATTTTTCTGTGGTTACAGAAGATGTTACTATTGGGGGAAACTGGGTAAAGGATTTCTAGAAACTCTCTATTTGTGCAATTTTTCTGGAAGTCTAGAATTAGTTCGGAACTAAAAATAAAAAAATCCAGTCTCTGTTACTGTGAGTGCTGTGTGTGACCTTGATAAACTGTCAGAAATGTAAACATTATGCCTGATTTCACCAGACTCTACCCATGTAACTGGAAGCGACCAAGCCCCGGCCCCTCCCCAACTCGTCCCCTTCCCCCTAGAGCCATTTTAAGGCCCCTGGTTAGAGGGGTGTTTTCCTTCCTTTTGGAGCTCTTCAGGAGCTGACTCCCCACAACTTCCTTCAGCAGCTCTTTACAGTGACATATTCCAGTGATGGTTAATAAATATTTATAAAGCACCTCCTGTGTGACAGACACTGTGTTAATATCTGGGGATACCAAGAGCAATCAAATTTGGCCTGTTTTTTCAAAGACCTTAGAGTCTCATGGCAGGGGATGAGGGTGCTGGGGTGCTGGGTGGGAGGGGGGCTAGCTATGTACTCATGAATATCCACTAAGATATTTCAAGTACACCTGGAGTACTGGACATGGGGAGGGAATAAGGAGAAAGCCCCCGGGCCACCAGCTGGGTCAGTTCCATCTAGACTCAGAAGGGCAGTAAGAAAGTCTTCTTCATAGACTCTTTGTAAAAGACCAAGTCTTTAAAGACAAAGATAAATAGATGCTTTGTAAGGTAAGGGGTTCTAGCACTCCAAGGATTAGAAACTAAGGCACAGGGGCTTTAATCTGAGGTGGTAGGGAAGGTGGGGTGCTTGGAACTAGAAAGAGATCACCCTAGAGTTTTATTTGTGGAGGGCCTCGGGTGCCGTTTTGAAAAAACATAGGCTTTGACTGGATCCTGTACTGACACTATAAAGGATATTATGGGGTCAGTGGGAACAACTGGAATAATCAGACAGATTAACACATTTTACCTGTATTAAATTTAATGAAGTTGATGCCTGTCCTGTGGCTCTGTAATAGCATAGTGTTATTCTTAGAGAACACACCCACCCTGAAGGATTTATAAGTACAGGGCCATGATGTATGCAGTTTATTCTCAAGTGAGTAGAACAAAAATTGCGTGTGTGTGTGTGTGTGTGTGTGTGTGTGTGTGTGTGAGAGAGAGAGAGAGAGAGAGAGAGAGAGAGAGAGAGAGAGAGAGAGAGAGAGAGAGAGAGAGAGAGGAAGAAAGAAAGAAAGAAAGAAAGAAAGAAAGAAAGAAAGAAAGAAAGAAAGAAAGAAAGAAAGAAAACGAACAAGCACACAAATGGGGTAAAATGTTAACAACAGGTAAACCTGGATAAAGGTATGTGGGTATTCTTTGTACTATTCTTGCAACTTTTCTGTAAGTTTGAAATTATTCTAGATTAAAAGTTGAAAAAGGGCCGGCCGAGTGGCACGGTGGTTAAGCGCTGGCCTTGGAAGCCAGCGGCCCCGGTTTGGTCCCACATATGAGGGCCAGTGACACTGCCCAAAAAAAAAAAAAAAAAAAAAAAAAAAGTTGAAAAAAATTATCCTCAAAATGTAGAGGAATGTAATTTTTTTAGAAAAATACATACATATCTAAAACATTTTATTTCAGCTTAAACCATGCCAGGGCAGCTTTACTTAAAAAACCTGATTTTAACTAGTTCATAAGACAGCACACTATCTTACATCATGGCTCCTCCACTTCGTGCTTACTGTACTGTGGACCGTTTGGGATTCAAGCTGTGTCTCAAGATAACATAGAGCGCTTGGGCCACAAGCAATTTGGGGCTCTGTTTGTTTTCCCCTCTTTTTCTTCTTTTTCCTATTTCCATCTGCTTTTGATAAGACAATATAATTTTTGCATCATATATAAGTTTTATTTTCCAACAAATTAAAATTCCCAAACACTGTTGTATGTCATCTTCCTAAAAATCACTGGATCCTTGATTTATCAAAAATCAGCTAATAAATTACATGCTTTATTTTTCAAAAAGTAGGTTTTGACCTAAGGACAATGAAAAGTCAATTAAGTTTTTTTTAGCAGCGAATAACATGATCAGATTTGCATTTTGCAATCCAGTTAGAATATTTTTCTTAATGTCCAACCAAAACTTGCCTATTCTAATTTAAGTTAATTTCTTCGTGCTTAGTTTTTTGTGGATATAAAGAAAATATCTCACAAAAAATATGTACATATGTGAAACTAATAATCAAATGTGTGTCCCTCAGCCTTCTCTTGCTTTAATTATAACTTTCCTCATAGGACCTGTTTTCCATTCCCTTAATTATCTTTGGCATTCATCTCTGAATCCTTACACATTTTCCCATCTCCTTGATGAATTGTGGTGACCAAAACTTAATAATGATCTACATTTCAGTAGCATATGGGCTCTTTTCCATTTTTCTATTTTTTGCAATGGCATTATATTAATGATTCACATCTATTAATTATTAATCATAGAAGCCTTTCTTTAATAATTAATGCCTACTACTTCTTCCTCCACTTAAATTGTATAACTGGGACAAGGCTTTTCTAGATGATCACTGAGAAAAGCTATTCGTGAAAGAATTAAGAACTTCATTGAAACCAAGATAAAGTGGGTCACTATTTCCACACAAAATCACCGTAACAATTCTTTCTTGTTACAGTTTGTCGTATTATCATACAACAAAATTCAATTACTCTGGCAAGATTTGACTCTCAACACACCACGGTAGTTGCTTTTTAATCTTGTTATTATAGGTAATTAAATAATGATTATACAATGGATCAGACTAGTGTCTCTTTAGGCTGAGATGCTAAGCATTATGCAAAGAGTTGGGGGTACAATATGCATAAGATAAGGGTTCTACCTCTATATAAAGTCACAATTGACATGTACATGAAAAATGTAGAAAGCTCTATGAGAACATGGTAGAGAGAAACAACTCTTGGGAGAAGGGAGAGGTCTGATAACCCTTCAGAGAAGAGGTGGGACTGAGGTACTGAAGAATGAGCAAAGTTTTATTATACAGAAAAGGGAAAGAAAGGAATTAGATGGAAGTAACTGTGCAAAAAGCTTGGTGGGTATAGGGCTTGGTATGTTCACAGAGGGCAAAAGCCTACTGGTTCATTCCCTGGCTGAACATTAGAATCACACGGGGAACTTTTAACAAATATTGATGACCAGGCTTCATGGCTAAGAGTTAGGTCAGGGTGGGAATGAGTTCGGAAAGCTCTCCCGGTGATTCCAGTGTGCAAGCAGGGCTGTGCAGTACAGTGCAGAGCTAAGTCATAAAACCTGTGGAGGCAGTAAGGGAATGGCAGGGATTTTAGGAAGGGTCCAGTCGGGAAGGGGCACATTTGTCATGCAGGAGTTTGGTCTTTAACTTGCAGAGGGGAGCTCTCCAGGGTTTTGAGGAAGGGAAATGACAGGAAGATCCCTCTGGAGACTGAACTGATGTTAGAAGAGAGAAACTAGAGGCTGAGAGGCCAGTCAGGAGGGTGCTGAAATAGCCCACGTGAAATATGTCAAAGCCTGAATAAAAGCAGTGGACTAGATGAATCTCAGAAATGGGAGGGGACAGAGGTTTGGAATAGTGAGTGTGTGTGTGTGTGTGTGTGTGTGTGTGTGTGTGTAGTATGTGAATAATGTGCAGACAATGGGTTCTATCTCTCAAGGTATTGAATTTGAGGTATGTCTAAAACCTCTTATTGCTCAGCAGGCAGCTACCAGTAATTCTACGGTTGTTCTATTTTGTTTCCAAAGAGTGCATTGTCAGGTTCTTATTAGGAGCACAGCATTCAGACAAAGCTAACCCATAACACAACCCTGGGGTACTCCATTCCCATGGAACACCATGTTCATGAATGGTGCCCACTGACGTGCATGGTGGCCCTGGGTCCGGAACAAGGGACACGATAGTCTCAGCATACGCTTGCATTACTGTTCAACTTTAGATGACAAACTTCAAAAGAGAGATTAAAGAACATAATGAGGGACCTAAATGAACGCACAAGAAGAGTAGTTGAAGAGGCACCAAATACAAGAAGCAAAGGAGACTTAGGAGTCATGGTAATTGTTTCAGTGCACAAAGGGGTATCAGTGAGAAAGATTGGTTACCCTAAGTAGGGATCCAGAGAACAGAACCATGACCACTGTCTGAGCTTTCTATTCTCTGCCCTAGTGAATTACTTCCTCCACTAAGTAAAAAAAAAAAAAAAAAAAAAAAAAAATGAAATGGTTTTACTCAAATTAGCATTAGATAAGAAGTATCATTCAGCCCATAGTCAATTCTAAGCATATCCCAGCAGGAAGTGGTTAAGTACATTTGCGATCAGGGTTCAGTTGTTCATCATTTTTGTGGTGGCCTGAATATGATGAGTCATGTCATAGTCTGCAAGTAAAGAACAAAAACTCACTGCTGCTCTGGGAAAACAACAGAGCGACAGACCATGAACTAAAAGGCAGGAGGACATAGAGCAGAGGCCACTGCTCATCTGCCCAACAGCAATGCTGCTCTTCTTGCTGAGTTTATAGAGCCCTGATTTTGCTCAGGATTCAAGAGAATCAGGGATGGCAGCCACCTACTACAGCCCCAGGGCATAAACTATGATCAGTCTAAGCCAAGCCAAGCAATTCCACTTCTACTAAAAATTGTTTAGGAGTGGGATGGTGGCTCTCACTTATGAGATGGAAAATAAAGTGAGCTGGTGAGGAAAGAGAAGAGAGTTGACAAAGAGGTTGCCCCGCGTTGCCGCCTTGAACATGGCTGTGTAACAAAGCTATAATATTTAGGGCTGAGACAGCCTTCTGGGTGACTATGAGATGTCAACCCCAAAGATGACAGTTGACACCTGTTATCAGAGTTGACAATCCTCTGCTGAGGATAGATGAAAGAAAGAGGTTTGAGTCCTTGATATCACTGGGCTGTGGCATGAGCCCCGAAAATATCTGCTTTAGATGTCTTGTTATGTGACCTAATTGAAGGTCTTTGTGGCTGAAGCCACTGTTACATGTTCTATCAAATACAGCTCAAAGCATTCCTGACACAGTGGACTAAGGCTACGCTGACTCAAAAGACTCAACACAAAATTCTCTATAGGTGATATAGATAGATAAGATCCTTTGTAGTTAGCATGGTTTTGAAGACTGAAAGGTGTATACAGATGGAGACAAATTAGAAGTAATTCTCTATTAGCCTAAGTTTCATTTTGCATCCATCATGATCTACTTCCATTTTAAAAGAACATATCAAATCTATTGTGATACAAAAAGAGGAATGACCAATGATGGCCCTGGGGACCACTCAGAGTTGCCTGGATAGTTAGCTAGCTGGGGCTGGGGCTTCCCTTTTCCTCCCAGGATTTGTACAAACCCAACTTCTTTTGGGCCTTGAAGGTCCCCACGTGCTAGATGACTTTCCTAGATAACTATCTACAGCTAGCATGTAAACCCAGACTCTACGAATCGTCTGATCATGCCCCCACGGACAAGACGGTTCACACCTGCACTGCATGTTCTGCAGAAACTGGAATATCCATGCTTCTCTTTTTCGCTCTCTGGATTTGGAAGTGTCCCCAAAAGAGCCTATTCCTGAACTCATGTTAGGTAACCTTATGGAACGTGGTCCTAGCCCTACAACATGGCAAGTGGAAAGCATGAAGGGATCCCACTTTGCACAGTTAGTGGGGCCCACTCTGTATGTCATCAATAGTGAAACTCACCACATACAGCAACAGAGCTTAAGGTATAGGCAACCACGGGAATCACAGAACTCTCAGTCTCAGTTTTGCCAGGAAAAAAAGTTTCAGCACACAAATGACTATGTTTATTGTACATTCTTCTTTGATACTTAATGAGAGACACCAACATCTACATACAGTGTTCTTCAAAAAAAGTTGACAAATATAAAAGGTGTAAAAGAGGTGCTTTTTAAAAAAAAAAAGTTGGTTATTTCAGTGTACTTTATTATTGACTCACTGTTTTGGAATGCTCATTTAGAACAACAGCCATGAAGCTACCATGCCTTTAACTGCAACTAACTCAAGTCTCAATTTAGTACAAAAACAAATCACCATCATATCAACTGGTTCCTCGCATGCACACGTGTCTGCTCCTCTCCGTAACATTTTGTCTGCAAGTCGTTCCAGTGAGACCTCAGTCCTTAAGTAGAAGAGTGTTTCTACTGTTGGGTTCTTGATAATTTGGTAAAAAGGCCAACTATTGTCTTTCCTGTGGTTCTGAGGTTTACCCACATGTATGGTGCACATTACAGAAATATGTGAACTACATATTTTTATAGAAGTATGCCAATATTTATTTCACATATATAGGGATATCTGAAATATGCTCAAGAAATTAAAGTATCAACAAAGTATCACTCAAGTCGAAGAATTATGCACAAGATACTATGCTCAGTTCTGCGATACAAGAGCCAAAGAGCTGGGGGGCGGGGCGAAGGGGGCAGTGGATCTGACCTCTTGGAACTGACCATCCAGCTAAGGACGTGGAACATATACATGGCAGTTGAGGTAAGAGTGCTACAAGTAAGGAGAAGTCACTTTGCAGATCACTGGCTAGGAATCTCAAGGAAGGTTTTGGGCCACTAATCTCTAAATAACGGCTAGTTTCTCTCGTTAAGAACATGTCATTTGCCCATACACTGATCCATGCATCAATGACAAAAAATAGTTTTTAAAAATGTAACAAGTTTTCCCTACCAATTGTATTAGTGTCCCATGACTGCTGTAACAAAGTACCACAAACTTGGTGGCTTAACACAACAGAAATTTATTCTCTCACATTTCTGGAGGCCAGAATCCAAAACCAGTATCGCTGGGCCTACGTCAAGGTGTAGGCACTTCCTCCAGAGGCTCTAGAAGGAATCCAGTCCTTGTCTCTTCCAGCTTCCGGTGGCTGCTTGGCATTCCTTAGCTCGTGGCCACATCACTCCAATCTCTGACTCTGTGGTCACACTGCCTTCTCTTCTGTGTGTCAAATCTCCTCCTGCTTCTCTTACAAGGACTGGTATTTGCTTTTAGGGCCCACCCAGATTATCCAGGTTAATCTTCCCATCTCAGAGTCCTTATTTAATCACACCTGCAAAGTCTGTTTTGCCATATATGATCACACTCACAGGTTCCAGGGATTAGTACTTGATATCTTTTCGGGATGTTATATAGCCTACCACTTTCTAAGGAAATCTCCCAAAGACTTTCATACAATCATCTGAGTTATGGCAGCAGAGGTTTTCATCCATTCAAAACTCAGTGTTATAGGAATAAAATAAGAAGTCTATGCTTACTAACATAATGAACAAGGGCATTCCTTTGTGAAATATAGAGAACATTTCTCTTCAGTTTTGCATAGTAGATAAGACTTCCCAATTCTGGCTGAAATCAGAGTATATGACATTAGCATATAGAGATTCCATATTGTGTGGCCCAGGGGTTGCAAACCAGCAGCCTGGGACTGATTTCAGAGGTATGTTTTGAGTCTATACTTAAAAACAGGACCTTTCATTTAAAAATCCAGATTTGGGGCTTCCCTGGAAAAACTGAAGAGCTAGCCACACAGGATCCTGAGCCCTCCATGGTCATAAAAAGCTAGAAAGGGGTCATCATTCTCCCTTTAGACTGAGCACAGGCTCGTCAGCTCATCACAGGCCCCATTCTCCTGTTGTCCCTAAAATGATTTCCTTGTCGGTTGTCATTTTTCTTTTAGTTGCCTTGTATTTTTGCACCTCCGTGGCCACTTGTTTACTGGAAGAAAAATAACTTTTCTGTTCCTATGCCTGTATCAAAAGTGACGTAATAAAAGACAGCCTGGAAAAACCCTCATGTTTGAAGAAAAACTGGAGGAAAAGAAAAATTATTCTTCCTTTTTTAAAAGAGCAATCAATTCCTTACTGCTTAACAAGCACATATCCAGCTTCCTTATGTCTTTTACATTTCCTCCTCTGCCCCCAATAGCACTTGAATTCACAGCTCCTGGTATAGACAGTCAACACTGCCTGAGAATCGAATGGAATACAGCAGCCCATCCATTACCTTGGGAATTTGTTAACATGCTAATGGACAGTCCCTCTAAAGACAGCTCTGACTCCATGAATTAATTTGGATAATATATCAAATAAGCCAAAAAAGTAATAATAATAATTTTCATACTTATTATGTGTACAGTACTGTTACAAATGCTTTGCATACATTAATCCATTTAATCCTCTCAATTTTACCATGGTAGGTATTATTATCATCATCATCATCATCATCCCTATTTTACAGATAAGGAAACTGAGGCATAAGCAACTTGTCCCTAGTACTAGTATCATCATCCCCCCATTTTATAGATAAGGAAACTGAGACACAAATTACTTGTCCAAGGTGATACAGCTAGTAAGTGCTGGGATTGAGATAGGAACCTGGCTGATGGCACCAAACTCAAGGGAAAGGTTGCAAAAGATCCAAAGCTCATGAAATCCTTTGAGGATCTGAGAATGAGTGGAATTAGAGGAAGTACTTTGTAGCTCAAATATGGAAACCAGTGATGGGACCATGATCTAGCTGTCCTCATTTTGCAAGCAAACATCAGTGAACCCAGCAGGGACCTCACCAGCAGTGGCTGCCTAAAGTGGAGGCAAAGTGAATGCAGACAAAGAGGGGCTGGGTCCCAGTTTCCAGTGGGCACAGACCCCCTGTGACTTGGAGTACCTCTTGGTCCTCAGGTTTACTTTCTGTGAAATCAGGGCACTGGACTTGCAATGACGTAGCTTCTTTCTCTAATGCTCTGTGATTCTATGACTCTGTGTCAGGAATCAAGTTAGCATTTGTCTAAGAAAAAAAAGAAAAAGGATCTCTGTTTCCACCTTTCCCATCACGTGCACAAAAGCCGGCAAAGAAAAGATAGTGCGCTAGAGGGGCCATGTATGTTACATGACCTCTTTCAGAGAGGGGCAAGGACCCCCTGACTCAGCCAGGCACCAAAGGTCAGAATCTACTCCTTCCCTTCCCTCGGAGTCCAGCTCAACCATCACCTCTTCAGAGCCTCCTGCCCCACCATGCACACAGTTAGCGCCTTTCTCCATGAGGCACTACAGCGCCGTCCCCACCTCGAAGTCTCTACCCTTTCCCTGGTGGTCAGTGACATGCAGGCCTGCCCTCTGCATCAGGGAGGTCACTCACCACACTCCTTCATCTCTGTTCTCAGACCTCACACCCTGCTTGCACACAGCGGTTACCTAAGACTGTCTGAATGGTCAAAATTTGAATTTTTGTCTTTGCTATTTATTATTGTTATTATTTACAGTACTATGTGCTTGGTTAGTGGTTGGAATGCACTTACACATAGGGGACTCTTTATTTTCTGCACCACCCTTGATAAGTATCTCAAAACTTTTGGTGCTTCCATTTCTTCACGTGCAAAGTAATGATAATCAAATTTTGACCTGACCAGGAATGTCCTGAAGTTCTGAAATGGAAGAATCATAAAGATCACACAAAGGCTAAAAGCAGACAGGTCACTTGGGCCCTCCCACCACAGTGCTGGAATGACGGAGTCTCAGAGATTCACAGAAATGCTCCTTCAATGTCATCAGATCAGGCCTTTGGCCTCTGGGTAAGGCTGTATCCAACGAACAAAGAAACACAGTTTTATTTCACTTTCAGAGTTCTAGCCAATCTTTAAAATAAATGGGATGGTTTTCCTGGCCAGCTGACACTGAGGAAAACCTTCCTGCGATCTGCCCCAATTCCCTCTCCTCGGCTTCAATCCCCAGTGGAGGCAAAAACATCTGCTCACGGCCAGCAGCTCGTATGGAGTGCCCTGCTCATTCACAGCCCGGACAACAGAGACTGAGTCCAGGGACAATGGCAGTTGTTCTTTATTTTGGGACTTTGATGGTCACTGAATAAAAGCCACAATTACTCACGGGTTAAGACAGGAGACAGAAAATTGTATGCAAACATGGGCTTCCCTGGGAGGTGCGGTTACCAGCCTGCTGATACCATTCAGACCCCTATGAGCAGCTTTTCTCCCTGAGCCTTAATTGTTTCACACTGAAAAGATTCCATTACTTTTATCTGTCCTCATAGGAAAACTGGATTGTGGGAAAAAAACATTCAGTGGCACTTCTGAGTTCCATTTCACATTAACCTCATATAATTACACATCGTATGCTAAGTTCAAAGGTGTCATAACGTTATAAGAGTAAGTTAACACTGTCAATTTCTTTTTACAAGGTACTAAAAATAGTACATCTGTGTTCATATTTTTCTCTCCGGAGCCTAATGATTCTGCCCATATGCATTTGAGCAGAAATGTCCTGTAAGTATTTTGCCTTTTGGACGAGTGTTTTTTTCTTGCACTGGGGACAGCAGCTACATGGCCAAACCTTGTGTATGGGGAGCTTGGTCTGCATTTACCTTGACAAAGGAGTGCACTAAAGGTGCTTTCAGCTACTGCATCAGCTGGAGTGATGGGAGAAGAAAATCAGTTCTCTGGGATGCCCTCTTCCATTGCCCAGAAGCTGGTCCATGCCCTTATCTCACTCTCCTCCATCACCCCCAGCTTCTAAGAAAGGTCCAGAACTTCCCATGGCTTCTCCTGCAATCCTAAAAGAAGCTTGTGCCCTGAACCTTGAAAAAAGAGTCTTCCATCACTTGCAGATTGCTTCTAATCTAGGACCCATCATTCTATGCAGCTATTATGGAAGGTAAAAAACTGAAGGGAGAGTGAAATGTTAAAGAGCTAGAGGAAGAATAACTTTATCCTGACTAGTGTGAAACTATAGATGAGCTAGGGTGACAGTCCTCGAGGGTGGCAATAGTCCTGGTCCCAGCTGCTTGCCTGACCGCCACCCCATGTTTTAAGGGTGGGCAAGGTAGGGTGAGGTTAAGTTGGGGGGAGTGAATGAGAACATACCACATATTCAAGCGCTATGCAAATATTAGAGCACACTTAACCCCGGAGCTTATCTCACTTAATGTAAGATGATTCACTACCACGGAAACAGATCGTGAAAACACATCAAGGAAGTAAAGGCTTGATATAAAAATAAACTAGAGCAGGGACCAGACAACATTTTCTGTGACGGACCAGTAAATAGTTTAGGCTTCGAGGGCTCTATGTCTCTATCACAACTACTGAACTCTGCCACTGGAGCACAAAAGCAGTCACAGATGAGATGGAAATAAATGGGCACAGCTGTGTCACAGGACAAGTCAATTTATAAAACCAGACGACCAGCAGGACATGCCTACAGGACATAGTTTCTTGACTTCAGTTTGTTGAAACAGGGGAAACCCTGCAAATCCGCAGAAACCCTTTTGCCATCTCCACATAACCCTCATTTACTTTTAGGTTACAGTGATGGATACAAACTGTATTTATCCCTAGAATATAAGCTCTCTGAGAGCAGAAACTTCGTTATGGTCACACCTGTATCCTCAGCACCTGGACGAGCAGAGCACCCAGCATAGAGTTGGCCCAAACTGATGCTCCCAGTAAAGATTTGGTGAATGAATCCTTTCATTAATGAGCAGCTTACAGGCTTGTGTAAAGGGTAGTTTTGACTACAGGTGATTTTCCTGTGTCACCCGTCTCACTGCTACCACCACTGCATCCCCTCCCACCAACCCCTTCTCTGCAAAATTGAATAACTATATGGGAACTAAGGCACAAAAATTATGAATCCTTCTAAAAACTTTTACACTGGTTTAGAAAAATAAGCTTTTTAACAGCTAACATAACGTGTAAGCCTATACATCTTGCTTTTTTCTCACTCAGTTTTGTTTGAGTTAAATCAATCTTCCACAAATTCACTTCTGAAGCAAAGGCAAGTGTCCAAGAGGACAAAACCATTAACTACTGTCTCTGATAACTCCAAGTTCATGCAGATCTTAACCTTCACGATTGTGTCAAATATGTAGCTGGATATTACACTGCAATACCTTATCTTTTGGCTTTGAGCCATTATCTTTTATAGTCACCACAAGGGCAGTCACATGGTTATCAGCCCTTTATCACAGGTTTACTATACCTACAGACAGGTAGATCACATTGATCTTGCTACAAAAACATGTGGCTCTCGCAAGCTATTAACCATTGCTATACATGTATCGGGTGGCGACTAAGAGCCCCCATCATGATGGGAAAAAACACCAAATGAAATATGCAGCACTATTGTGGCCCTTCATTGAAAAAAACTGAATTAGGATGACAAACTTAAAATCTAGGAAAAATGTGAAGCAAGTTAATGCTAATTAGTATAGAGTAAAAGCTAAGTTCCTTAGGACCTAAGTTCAACATGGGAATAGCATATATACTACTGAGGAAACTTCAGACTATAAAGTTAGATTTTTTTTTTTTTTTCCTGTAAGGGACCTTCATGATAATCCCACACCCTCACTTTACAAATGAGATCCAGAGACCCAGCTACTAGGAAAAAGACCTTTGTTATCGTCAGAAAAGCATATTTGTTAATGTGTGAATATAAGAAATGTTTTAAGTCAATTAAAGATGTATCAAATGCTCCCCACGCCCCCTTTGTATCTGAATGTGTCGCTAATTCTGAACCACATACAGAAAAAAAAGGGGCAGATCTCTGAACACCTGCTTTCCTGAATCTCAGACAACTTCACAAGTCAGCACACATAGGATTTGATTCCAGCTGCACAGGCAAGTCTGACCACAAGCACTCTTTCTATGAAGGTTTTGACTTTCAAAGCACAACGCGTCAAGGAACAAGTACGCTTCAGTTTCCTTGGAAAGAAATCAAGAACGGAAGCTTTCCACTTGGACTGAGTATTTTTCAAGGATCTGTTGAGCTGTAATATTTTCCTAACATCGGACAGCACACAGAGGAAGGAGCGTGTGCCCACATCAGCCTTCCTTACCATCTCGAGGCAGACGTGCACTGCTTCTGTAATTTCCTCTTTGGATGCAAGTAAAGGCATCTCTTGATTTCTTCCTGCCACAACACTTTCTTAGTACTTTAAGGCAATTTGCCCCAGAAAATGATTTGCTTCACTAAATTACTTTTACGAGGTAATTATCTAGAACACATGTATATTGATAAGGAAGCTAAACTGTGTTTCAAAGGTAAGCCCAAGCACAACCTAGGGCATGGAAACACTATCACCCCCAAACAATATGTGTGTAAGTTGCCCAGCACACACCTCTGTTTGCACATTCTCCGGGTCAAACACGTCAATCACAAACACTGAGATCCACGATGGGAGATTTCTGATACTGTAGCCAGAGGCCCTTCTCAGAACACCAAGTTTGTCAAAGACTGCTGATGAGAGAATTTACGATGAAGTGAGACACTATTCACAGGCTGACAGATCAACATATACAGAAAGGTCACTGTACCCAGAATTCTGCCAAGAAAGTGCTAGGCAAGAAGCCTGACCATAAACATATACACTCATACATGCCCCACAAGCAGGAAAATAGAAGGGCTAGGTAAAACTTCAAACTCAGCAGGATCCTGCAAAATCAAATGGAGGAGCTTGAAGCAAGGGAAGCAGTTCAAAAAAAAAAAAATTAAATTAAAAGGCAGTCGTGTTCTGGCAAAGTTCGGATGGAAAAACAGCAACTGATCCCAGAAGAGGAGTTCTAGCCAGGAATAACCTGACCTCAAGCCATTTTAAGTAAGGGCAGGATAACACTCACTATGGCTTCACTGCATGATGACTGCCCATCCTCTGGGTCTCCAGGCGGAGCCATGACTTGTGGTCTATTATAAGTCAATCAACAAACATCAACCAAACATTCGCTACCTCTTCAGGCCTCTGCGAGTCATTGTCAGGGGATGAACAGATTTCTGTCAGGCTTACGCCAGGTGCTGTTTAGGCAGTAGATCATCTTCATAACACAACCAGCTGAGGGAGGCATTTCTTCCACTTTACATGTGAGAGAGGACTAATGCTGGGTGAATCCCACAAGGCCACATGAGTAATAAGTGGAGTCAGGCCCTGACCTCAATTCTGCCTCATTCCAAAGCCCACAGTACCACATCACCATGCATAAAATATGGCTCCTGCCCTAAAGAGGCTTAAAATAGCCTAAACCAATTAGAGATCAATATAGTCAGTACAACAAAGAGCTAACAAACAAGTATCTTAAGACTTTCAAGAAAGAAGCGAAATTAGTAGTTAGAGAAGACATTCTGAAAGAAGTAGGGCTTGGGCTCCTCCTCGGAGGATGGGTAAGATTTGCACAGCAGAGTGGAATGAAGGGGGACAGTTTCTAGGGAGAGCAATCCGAGCAGTGACACTGCAGTGGGCATGAGTCTGGCCCCCTTAGCAGGATAGCAAGAAGACCAAACCACATAGAGCACAGAGATGTATGCTGCACTGAAAGTAGGATCTAAGATATGAGGGGTGAGACCTGATTACGAAAGGCCTTAAAAAATCAGGCAAATTTCTTTAGATCTGAGATCACAGAGAATGGAGAGAAACTGAAGGTGGCAAGGAGAAACATAAGGAAATGATAGTTCAAAAACATTAGACTGACATGGAATGCAGAAGATTCCAGAGAGAGGGACATCTCATTCATTCATTCACTAATTCGTTCATTCAACATACATTTATTGAGGACTTATTAAGAACCAGGCTTGGGAGGCTAGCTAAAAGGTTGCTCCAGTCAGCAGGGGAGAAAGGGTGAGGTTCTGCATTATAATATAGAGGGAAGAAATCTATATACATCACATTTCAAAGGTCTTGACTCATTGATATAAAGGAGGAAGGAATTGAAGGAAAAGATACAGATAATTCCAAAGGTTAAAGATTGACAGGATTTCCACCTTTACTAGGAACCTCAAAAAGCAATAAGAATAAAACAAACAATGAAAGCATAAAAAGAGCTTTGATGATATTTAACAATTCACAAATACTCCCCCGCCCCCTAATACCCACACACACCCACAAAGGCCTGTTCTTTATCCTGGTAGCTCATTTAAATACTGTCTGTAGGTAGGAAACTTCACTGAAAAAAGACCATTTCTCTGTGACTAAATGAGTTCCCTGGGCAAGGAAGACAGACTTCTGCCTACTCCATCAACCCTCCAACACATCCCTCCATCATCTACAACTAAACCAGTCTTATTTAGAAATGTGGCTGCCCACTCCTGCCCAGCCACCAGTTTTGACTTTGGAGAAGAGACAAGGCAAAGTGGAGAGGGGACAAGTAAAAAGTGGGCAGGGTCAAGGTAGAGGGCCAAACTTTAGGGAGGGGGCAGTGGTATAGGATATCATTTTACCTGAAGAATCTCAGCACAGTTCTCATTTCCACAGCCACTTCCTAGTATTTTACAATTACTGGTTCTCAAATAGATAGGAAGGCCTTCATGATTCTGTCCCAAATCACACCGCTTTTATTGTTTGTTTCCACAAAGTATTTCAAATGTGCATATTGACGCATGCATTAACTCCTAGCAAAGCTAGCATATGGTTGAGACACAAATTCTTAATAATTTATATGTTGATTACACAAATTTAAAGCTCATTTTAATTTTATTTCCTAAAATGGTAGTTCACTATTGGGGCACATCCAGGAAGCCCACTCACTGGAAAACGTGAGAAATGAAAACTGTCGCTATTAAACTTCTAGTACTACAAAGAGTGCTCCAGACCAAAATTAAACACACATACACATACACAGAGACAAACACAACTGCCAATACCTTAGAGAAATCTAGCCCTGTGTGCAGAATTCAGGGTGGTATTCTCTCAGCACATTGAGCTTTAGCAAAAGCAGATCTTTATTTAGTTCTAAGTGGAAATGAATACTGTTTTCTACAGAATGATGCATTAAACTACTTTTATATTTAAAAGTAAAAGCCCTCAATGTTAGTGTCCAAGTCAAACTTTAAAAAGGTGCATTACCAAAGAAACTCTTGTTCTGGAAAACCCTTCAACATCCCTCTCATAACATGTACTCAGATTAGTAAGAAAGAAACCAGAGCAGAAAGAAACCCAGTGAAAAATGGTTGCACATAAATGTGTGAGGATTCTTGCTCAGACCCCTTGCGGGACAGCCAAAGGCCTAGTCAGGAAAATTCCAAAAGCAAGTCCTCCACATCCTAACGAAAGGGGCTTCACATCGGGTACGAATCTTTCCCCTCTTTAACACTAAAAGGTAAACACCCATCAAAATCTTCCAGACTCCAAGGAAAAGGGAGTTTTCATGACAAGAGGGAGAGACCCACATGACCGTGAAGAGAAACTACAACCCATTAACCTCTCCCTCCCCGCTCCGATCCATCTCGGCTCCACGGGACAGGGGTCCTTCCGTAGCTCCAGTCCAGCACCCCGAGTGGCATGTCGCCCAGCAGAAGCCCCTAAATCCCTGACCCTACTTACTGGCGCGGTGAACACTGGCGGGGGCCCGATCCTGCAGTGAGCGCAGCTCCTCGGCAAGTGGGGCGCAGCAGCCCGGCTCGGGACCGGGGAATGGGGGCGATCCCTGCTAGGAGAGGCCGAGGCGTCCGTGCAAGGACTCCCGGGAGGTCCGGCGAGTCGCACCAGCCGCGCAGCGCATGGTAGAGCAGCGGGAACCCAGCTGCTCTCCAGCCTCCAGCAGGAAAACAAACAAAAGGCAGGGAGGCTTCTAGTGGGGACGACTGGCCGCTTTCCCTGGGAAAAGTTACCCTGCAGCTCCCCCTCGCTGGCCCTGCGCGTCCCTGCACCGCGTGCAGGCCTCCGGAAGGCGCGGAGCTGGGCAGCACCGAGCAGTTGCGCTCCCGTCACGGCTAGACGCCGGACAGAGCCTAGGGAAGTCTGCGGCCAGCTGACCACGAATGCGATCTCAGCTCCAAACGCATGCCTTATTGCAGATTGCCTGCATCAAGTATCGGGATTTAGAAATGGTGGCTGTGGATGCACGTTCATTATAGGTAATCATGGTGAAAACATTTTACCTGGGTTTATGAAAACGTTAACTAAGGTTGCAAGACATTGTGAGAGAAATCATCGCCACTGAATTGTACACTCAAAATTGTTAAGATGGCAAATTGTGATATATATATTACACCACAAAAATGTTTAAAATAAAGACGCAACTGACTGCCCGTTAGCATGCATTGGAACATGAAGAGTTTATATTGTTAGCAACTTTAGTTTGAAAGTCAGGATTGTTATCCAGATCCAGATAGGAAACAGACTAGATATGCTCTAAACAACAATTGTTTTCTGTAACTAGTTATGTGAAATCTAACACTTAACACTTTTTAAGCACATTTACTTGTGTCATAAATTATATTGCAGACATTACCTTAAATCACCCATATAATGACTGGCTCTGAAGGGCTTTGAAAAAAAATAGCTTCAAGGTCCTTGATTTAAATTTACACAATTGCCCCAAACCAATGGTTCTCAAACTTTAGTTAGAGGCATCAGATGACGTATTATAAAAATGTACACTTGAAACCCTATATAATTTTACTAACCAATGTCACCCTGATAAATTAAATAAAAACAAAATACAAAAACAACAGGTTGCTCTGCTGATGCTGCTGGTCAGGGGAACCATACTGCCCTAAGCAACACAATTTTATTTAATAAAATAGTAACCTTATTACACACTGTGGATCTTTCTCTGAGTTTAAATTTGCCAGCCACCATATCAATTTTCTCTCACTATTTTTATGTTTTAATTCTAAGAACTGAAGACATATTGCTTTTTTCCCTAAAAAAATCTATACAAAAGGCCTGAATCCCTCTCTCTTGCTCCTATTGAAGAAACCTGCAAGATACAATACAGTCAAGCTTTCTTAGACTTCCTGTCCTAAATGGGAAAGGATCACCTGGCAATTTGGCAAATGTATAACGTTTATCTACCTTTGTGCTTACCTATACAATACACAAACCCTGTGGCAAATGAAAATTGAATGTCATTATCAATGAAAAGGTGGGAAGACATATCTTATGCTACTACCATGAAAAATGATTTTTAGTGTATCTCAAATTATCAGCTTTCATCAAATTCCGTTGTCCAAGCAAATCTACCTAGCAAACAGAGGGACTATCTTGGTGTATTTAAACAAGGGTACACGGGGCTAGTCAATGGCTTAGGTCAGTAGTTTTAGCCTGGAGAAAATTACAACCCTATAAATATAAAATGATGAAATAACACAACCCTGAAAAGAGGTCTAGTGGATACTACTCTAATATAGAATATTTGTAGCTATGAAACCTAGCATTTTAATAAAATATGTGATCAGTTTCTCATTACAAATACTAATTATTACTTTATTAAACTTTATTGTTTATTTGCTAGATTAATAGAAACCATTGTGCTAATTGACCGCGATATTTTAAATTAGCATCAACACGTTTAATAGAGTAGTTCCAAAAATGTTTTAATACCTCGTATTCTTCATTTACAAAACTGATCTTTTGTATTCATGATTCACATATATAATTGTCTTCTATTTTAAATTCTTACATCTAATCCTCCAGATTTAAATTTCAAAATCTTTTTAAACAGATCATTGGGAGGAAAATCATCCTTAAAAGACCCCAGCCCCAGTCTCTCTTAAAAAATTAAAAACTATTAAATTTCTGGCTTCCGTTAAACGTAAAGGTCCTTTTTATAGGTAGCTGATTTAGGGTGCAACTAAAAGCACACTCGTCCGAAGGGTGGATCCTAATATTAAGACAGCAGTTGGGATTCCATGTTGCAGCTCACCCTTCTGTTCCCGCCCTCCCGCTTTGCCTCTATTTTTCTGCCGAAGATGTACTGCATTTCTAAGATCTCCAGAATAAAACAATATTTAAGAGATTTAAATTCTGTTAATTCGCTGAAAGTAGGGTCTTGGAATCCTGATTGACTATCGATATTAGTATCCAGTACCTAGTAGAAACTAGAAACTCCGTAAAATGTTTGCGGAATGAAGTATGTGAGAGGCTACAGGACTATAGGTTTTAAGAGCTTGCAAAATTCCGTCTTTAAAACAATGTCAAGTGTGGGAAAATAATATAGTGCCTGATAAAGAAGAGCACCTTCTGTGGACGTAAAATCAGGTGTGTGGACTTTAAAAGATGGTGCGAGTACCTTGTGTAAGTTCCGGCGCTCCACGCGGAACAGCAGACTACAAATCCCAGTGTCCCCCCCGGCGCCGTCTGGGCAGGACTCGGGTGTCCAGGCCTTGGAGCCCCCAAGTCCTTGCCCCATGGCATGATGGGATCTGTAGTGCGATTCCTTGCGGTCCCTGAGTTTACTCTCTCCCTGCTGCTTTGCTAAATGCATCTTTTCCTCTACCCCCAGATTTGTGCTTTTAAAAAGTTCAATCGTTCTAACAGCCTGTGACTGTAGGCGAGGTCCACGGTTCCCCTGCCTTCCTGGCGTGAACTCCAACTAGAGTCGCCCAGGAGCTGGTCCAGCTTGATGCTCAAAAAGGGCTGTTTAACTGCCTTAGGGGCTCAACCCTTCATTCGAGTTACAAACATTTTTAAGGTGACGCTTTTTTTTCCCGTTTGCATCACTGTTCATTGAGCCGAAAAAGGAGGTAGGGTTTTGGGGTTCGGCAACTTGTGACTTCAGGCCTCGGCACACCGTAGGCCCACGCCTCCTCTTCCTCGCTGAGGCTGGAGGCGCCAGGCGGTGGATCGGGGCCAGGCACGCAGGCGGCGGCAGGGGCGGCCCTGCGCACGCTCGGTGCGCCGGCGCACGTTCCCGCAAAGGGATCAGCTCCGCAGCGGCGTCCGGGGGCTCCAGCAGGGCGGGCGCTCTGCTTGTCGCACCGTCTTCGGCCTCGGCTGGCAGCAGCGTGCGCCCCTCCGCTCCCCGTGTCCCCTGCCGCTGTCCAGCGCGCCCCGATCTGGCCCCCTGCCCCGCGAAGATGGCTGCCGTACGCCGGGCCCGCAGTTACTGCCGCTGCCTGGTGCGCTTCTCCGACCGAGAACTCTACTAAGCCCCGCGGCAGCCGACCGGCAGGAGTAGACACTCAGACACCCAGCACACCTCCTTGGGGGGGGCGGTGCAGAGGGGGCGCGGAGAGCCCTCGGCCCGCGGCCCGCCAGCATGGTAAACCAAGGAGGGGGCCGTGGGGGGTCTGCGATGCGGGGGTGCAGGGTGGAGGAGGGGCCAGGCCTGCGGGAAAAGCCCCGAGGCAGCCAGAAGCCGCTGAGAGCCGCGGGAGCTGCGCTGCACGGCCGCTGCCCATGAGGGGACGCACGGCCTGGGAGGGAGCGGAGCGGGGGCCGGCGCTGGCTGCGTTCCGGGGCTCCTTTGCGGCTGCACCGCTCAGGCTAGAGAGCGCGTTTGCAGGACGGCCGAGATAAATGCCACTTCTTGGCTCGCTCAAGACGTGGAACCTGTCTCGGCCCCCTTGAGGGATTTTTATCAAAAGCAGTGCGCCTAGATGGAGCCGTGGCAGCATCGGAAATCCGGAGCGGGCCTTGGCATGCATGCGGAGACACTTGTTGAGTGCGCCTCCTCGGGAAAGCCGTGCCCCCAGAGAGGCCCTTCGGGCCCCTTTCGGAAGCCATGGGTTTAGGACGCACCTGACCCGTGACGCGCCAGGGCCCTGGGTAGGATTTTGGCAGGCGGTGCCGGCGGCGTGGCGTTAGGAGGATTCCGTCTCCCATCACAGCAGCGAGGGCCCGAGAAGCGCCAGTGCGCTCTAAATGGAGAGACTGAGCTAAGCTCCCGAAATGGACAACGCAAAGTCTATAGGACTATTGCATGCTGGAATTCGTAGTCTGCCCTACGCTGCCCTTTCTGTGGCTTTGAATAAATTGTCCATCCGAGAAACGCATCTCTGGATAGGGTTGCATGAATCAAGGGCAAAAATGATACCAAACTAATTAGTTTATAGTAGACACTCACATATGTATTGGATAAATGAATAGCTGAATGAATTTATTTTATTAAATTAACCTGGAGGATAGGCACAATTGACTATGCCCTTAAACTGTCAAAAGTAGTTCTCCGACCAGGATTAAGCACGTAAACTTTTTATGTTTCATTAACCCCACACGTAAAACAGGAGTAAAATGATGAAGTCAAGTAAAGGGTGGTTAGGTCAAACTTAATTAGGAAAAAAAAGTGAAAATCTCTGGGTGACAGCTGAGGACCTACTTGTTTCAGGTGGTATTTGAGTTGAAAAATATAGTGAAACACCAAATTTGATAGTTTCTTGTTTTTTGTCATACTGTCAAAATCAAAGTAATAATGGATTAGAACTCTGTTATTAAACACAGGCAATCAGGGAAGAAGAATGATGCTATTATACTATAGGTTCCCTGTTTCCTCATTTTTGAGATTGGCATTATATGTCCACATGGCATTTTGTTAATTCAACCAATTTTTTTTTGAGCACCTGTTATCAACCTGGCATATGCTAGATTCTGGTATGATACTAAATCTTCAGTGTAACCAACTTGTAATGTGATTTGTGGTAAACTTAATCATGGAGTGTCACATATGAAAAAGGACCTTAGAGGTCTCCAAATCCAACACTGTCTCTTCACAGATGAGACGGCTGAGGCCTGGGCACACATTTACGATGAATCAAGCAATGTATTTGGCCTTCTGAGGTTACAGAGATGACTGAGACGTGATCCCTGTTAGTATGTGGTACTAACTAGCAAAGAAACAAAACTAATCTCGTAATACAAGTCTTAAGTGCTGTGATACAAGCACAAGTGTAATGGGAAAACAAGAGGCAATTAAAAGGATCAGAAAATGCTTCCTACTGGGATGATCCCCGAATTGAATCTTGAAGGATGAGTAGAAGTAGCCAAGTGAGGAATAAGCAGCCATTCCAGATGGAGAGAGCAAACAGCATATGAGCATGGAACTGGAGACAGCAGGACTCTTAATGTCACTTTAGAATGACCACTAGGCAAGAGGTAGGAGGCTGTTACTAACAGGATACCCTAGAGAACTCAGATCTCCTCCTATTAACTGTACTTAGAGTTTACAATAATAAGCAGACTTACTTGAGGAGAGAAATGCACTTCTCAATGGGATCTATAAATTCAAAGTCCTTTATTGTGTATTTTCTTATTAGTGATGTTCTTAGTAGGAAAAGCTCCCAGCTTAAAGACAAAACAAAAAACAAAAACTACCAATGTATTTGACAATACATCAATGCTTACATTTTCCAGTTTTCTGGAAATTCATTTGAGGAAATTTGTCTTGGCCTCTCCCACTTGTTTCTTTGCTGATTTAGCTTTTAAGGTGTGCCAAGCACTTTACCACATACTAACTAGCTCAAGTCTTAAAGGCACCACTGCTTTAAGTCTGGTTGCCAGAGATAAGATAGGAAGTGAGGCTTATTTATGTTGCACTATAAAGTAGTGCAAGTATCTCTGGTTGCTGTATTCCAATATATGTGTTAATACAAACATTTTTTTTCTGGAAACAAATTACAATTAAAATTGGCAATTGTGAAACTTACTGTCTTTGGAACCAGTTAAATTAAATAGGTTTTATTATTTTTGTTTCTAACTAACCATCAAGTTCATTTCCCTGATTGCCACATTGAGCAAGTCCCATTTGCTAATAAGTCTGTTAGTTAACAGACTGAACTTAGGCAACATTTTTATCTTCATTGGAAGATAGGGTTCAGTTTAATTTAGCAAATATTTATTGAGAGCAGAAGGATAAAATGAAAGGTAACTGACCTGAGATCTCTATTAAGATCCAAGCTGGGCATAGTAATTCCATTCCAGCTTTATTCTACATTAAATTAATACAATATATAAAAACGTGGATTTATGAAATAAAATAGAAGGGGCGTCTTTAAAAAACATTCACTTTACATGTCTTTGTGAGCTTTCCTAGTACATTTAAAATATTAATAAACAAAAGTCATGTTCACATATTAATCTGCCAGTGTGTAAAAGAAGGGACATCCATATATGGATTACACTTGGTCTTTTAAGTAATCTGTGAAACAAAAACTATTTGCTGAACTTTATACCACAATTAAATGTTATTTTCTAAAACAAAGTTGTTCTTTTCAACCACTTTAAAGCCCAGTGAAGCGGTTTATTTTACAGTATTAAAAAATTATAAAGTATCATATTTTTCTGATTGGAACCATTAAACTTAATATGAAGAAGGTATCTAGAGAGAAACAACTATATGTATATTTTATTGGGTAAGTAGTTGAATAGGAGATGTAGTTTTTAGAGGGAAACTGATGCTTGTGTATTCCTGATCATTATTTTTGTTTTCTTTTTTTCCTCCAGGCAGAAGCTGAGGAAGATTGTCATTCTGATACTATCAGAGCAGGAGATGACAATGAAAACGAAAGCCCTGCTGAAACAGATCTGCAGGCAGGTTTCTTCATTGTGTATTTAATTCTTATTCCATCACTTTCCATACATAGGCAAAAATTGGTCTTAATTGTCAGGATTTATAGGTTCTTATTTGCATTGAATTTAACTGTATTTTCATACTCATCTATAAAATACTTAAATTATAACTACATTGTAGATTTCCTTTTCTGTAAAAAGATATATGAATAATTGCTGCTATGTAGTTCAATATATGAGCTTAGTGTTCAAACCTAGGTAGACTTAAGCATGACTCAAAACTCATCACTTTCAAATAAAAGATCGACAGATTTGACCTAAACATTTAAAACCTATATATAGCAAAAGACATCATAAATCAAGAAAACTAATCAGCTGTGAAAACCATTAACCATATATGGGCAGAGTATTGATAGCCTCAGTGTATAGGACATTCTTAGAAATAAGCAGGAGGAACACAAGGCAGAAAGATATGAATGGACAACTCGTGGAAAAAATAATATAAATGGCTACTAAACATTTGAAGAGATAATTAGTCTCATTGATAATTTAAAAGATACAAATTAAATCTACAATGAGATCTTTTTTTAAAACGATCAGATTGGTTGTTAGTAACGCCCATTGCCTCCAGGCTGGGAGAACACTTATGCAGTGTACATGAAAGTATAAATTGCTACAACTTTCTTGGAGGGCAGAGTAGCAATATGGATCAAAATGAGAAACATAATATTTCTTTTGAAGCAGCAATTCTACTTCCAGGGAAGTCTAATAATGGGGAAAGTGAGTAAAAATACATGTACAAAAATGTTTAGTTAGCATTGTTTATGTTTATAAACAATGTAGCATTGTTTATATGGAAAAATGGAAGACAACCTAAATATCCATCGTTTGTGTTCATGATGCATCCATATAATGAAATACACTGCAGCCATTTAAAAGGATGAGGTAAGTTTTTGTGCATTAAAATGGAAAAATATTGATTGTAATTAGTTAAGTGCATCTTACTGAATTTATAAGCTTTGTGATTTTTTTTTGCAAAGTGTCATCTAGTAGAATTAAGAGTGCTGCTAGGGCCGGCCGAGTGGCGCGGTGGTTAAGCGCTGGCTTGGGAAGCCAGCGGCCCCGGTTCGGTCCCACATATGAGGGCCAGTGACACTGCCCTCAAAAAAAAAAAAAAAAGAGTGCTGCTAAACATTCTTTAGGTCAGAGATATGTGTGTGAGGTGTAGGAAGGTGGGAACCAATACTGAAGCCGTGTACAGATTGTAGAGGAAAATTATTTTTAAAACTTAATGCATTGTATATATACCTTTTTAAAAAAGCCAGGACCAACATACACAATCCTTTTGCCAATGGATCTTCTTTGAGAGGAAGTGGCGGAGGGTACTGTGTAGGAGGTTTTTTAAGCAGTGCTCTTGGGATCAACAAATACCATCCTCAAGATAGAAGGGGGTGCCAAAAGAATGTATACACATTTTAAAAAAGGAAAAAACGATTAACATTGTAACACTCGATGTATACCGATAACAAAAGATGAACACAAGTCATGTACAATTGTTTGCCACCTCAAGGGGGAGGGAGGGAAGAAGGAAGCTGGAATTGGGGTGAGTTGAACTACTGTGCTCAACTCACCCCAACTGTACCACTGTAGTTATTCCTGTGGAAGTTCTGAGGATGGAATAATCTTTTAGAGCCTGGCTTTTTCAGTCACTGATCACTTCATTGATCAGTCTTTGGGTAGGGTTCACCTTGGAAGTGAGTTATGATCTTTTTAACTGAGCAAGCCTGCCACCTGTTGGCAGCTCAACAGCATGTCAGCTCGGGCTGGCGTTGAACCATCATTGCTCAGAGCTCAGCTCGCACGCTTGAGTGAGCTCTTTTTTTTTTTTTAATTAGTTTCAGGTGTACAACACAGTGCAATAGTTATACATTTTACCCCTCAAAGTGACAACCCCCCACCCCCAATATACCACCCCACTCCCCCCCATATCATATATATCTATTACTCTTCCTCTGACTCTCTTCCACAGTATAATCCACATCCCGTGACTATCTATATATATATTCAATTACAGTAGGTATACCACCTCCGCTTTAGTAATACAGTTGAGTGAGCTCTTAACCAACTGAGCCACTCGGCCAGCCCGGAAGTGAGTTATGATCTTGCTGAGACAACAGCCCAAAGGGCTGACAGCTGAGGGCTGTTTTTCGGTGGTACTCCCCAGAGCTGGGGCAGTTAGTGCTTTATTCCTGAAGGGAGATCTGGGCATCACAGCAGAGTCCACCACACAGAGCACTTCACTTTTCCTATATTAAAAACAATTTTAATGCTATATGTTAGAAAAAAAGATTTCCTTTTTTGAAAAAGAGAATGTTATTAAAAGAAATACTTGGGGCTCGCTTACGGAACGGAATTTTTAGCAGCACCCTTAACACCTACTAGGTGATGTATTCCAAGTGAACTAATGTTTGAAGGCGCCTAAGTTCAGTCCCTACGTGATGGCTTATATTTTTTATTCTAATTAAAATTTGGTTTTCCCATACTGTTAGATTTTTCTTGTAGAGACAATCTTATTTTAGGCAAATTTTCATGATTTCAAAGTCTTAGGCAGAAAATTATGTTAGAAGATAATAGGTGTTTAATGGTATTAACTTAGTAAGTTGAAAGACTGTTTTCTGGTCTTAAAATAAGGATATATGTATGGAAATTGATGTTGGACCTATTGACAAGTTGTTCCAGAGTTGAGCTACTCTCCCTCTGAGTCCTAACGTACTTTTCTCCCCTTAGGCACAACTCCAGATGTTCCGAGCTCAGTGGATGTTTGAACTTGCCCCAGGTGTAGGCTCTAGCAACTTAGAAACTCGATCTTGCAGAGCCCCAAGAGGTTCTTTTCTGAAAGCAGGGGATATCAAAGGAAAGCAAGAACTGGCAAAAGAAGAAAAGTTAAGTATTATGGACATTGTACTTGCACAAATTTTGACAAGTATACCGGTTTATCCATTCCTCACTTTGGATGCTATTACCACTCCTTATGGTACGCTATCTTCATGGAACTGTCTTTGGTAATTTATAGACCCCTGAGATTCACTTGGTCTCCAAAAAGATTGATGCCTCTGAATTTATTACAGAAGCCCAAAAGGGGGAAAAAATTACTCAAATCTTAACATCATTCCAAAGCACTTAATGCAGTATTTTCTTACATTTTGAATTAAACAAATTTATAATGATGCATTAATCATTTCCTTATTCTGGAATATTTTGAAAGTGCTCACACTGAAAAAATTTTGTTATTTGTTTTTGAGGACAGTGTCCCTGGCCCTCATAAGTGGGACCCGAACCGGGGCCACTGGCTTCCCAAGCCAGCGCTTAACCACCACGCCACCATGACAAAATTTTGAATGCTGTCTCATTGTTCACTTCTTTTCTAGCACTTATTCACATGACGTGGGCATGGCACACCATCTTACTTTTCATTATTCTCTTATTCCATAGAGGTGGTCATCTTTGCATCATCAGATCCAAGTTTTTGTTTACAAGCAATTTGTCATTAAGTAATTGACATTACCATGATAACTAAAAACTTCCATGGTCATTTTGTTTTATTCTAATTTTGAAATAATTGTAGATTCAGAGATATGGGGAAGCCTATGCACCCTTTTCGCATTCGTCCTAGATGGTGGCGCCTTGCATAGCTACAGTACTAGGAAATAGACATTGGTACAATCTGCAGGGCTTGTTCAGATCTCCCAGATTTACAAGCACTTTTTTGTATATATGTATATAAATAATTCTGTGCAATTTTATTACAAGTGTGGCTTCATGTAACCACCACCATAATCAAGATACAGAACTGTTTTGCCACCACAGGGGTCCCTCTTGCTATATCTTTATAGTTACACTCTCTCTTCCCTCTCTCCTCGCTGGCCATTCCTAACTACTGGCAACCACTAATCTGTTTTTCATTTCTATAATTTTAATATTCAAAAATATTGTATAAATGGAATCATATACTATGTAACCTTTTGAGATTGGCTTTTGTCACTGACCATAATTCCTTTGAGATCCATTCACATTGTTGTGTGTAATCAAGAGTTTGTTTCTTTTTATTGCTCAGTAATATTGCATGTTATGAATGTACCCCAATTCTATTCACTGGTTGAAGGACATTTGGGTTGTTTCAAGTTTGGGCTATTACGGTTTTTTGTTTTTTGAGGGCAGTGTCACTGGCCCTCATATGTGGGACCCGAACCGGGGCTGTTATGAATAGAGCTGCTGTGACTATTCCTGTGCAGATTTTTGCATGAACATAAGTTGTCATTTCTCTGGCCTAAGAGTACAATTGCTAGCTTGTATGGTAAATGCATGTTTGGTTAAAAGAAACTGCCAAACTGTTTTCTTGGGTGTTTGCACTATTTTATGTTCCCTCCAGCCATGCAAGAATGATTCAGTGTCTCCGCATCCTCATCAGCATTTGTTGTCATTCCTTTTTAGTTTTAGCCATTCTGATAGGTGTGTAGTAATACCTCATTGTACTTTTAATTTGTATTGCCCTAATGATGCTGAGTATCTTTTCATGTGCTATTTCCCATCTGTACACCCTCTCTGTGAGATAACAGTTTGTCTCTTTCTAATTAAATTGCTTATGTTTTTACTGTTGCATTTTGAGAGTTCTTTCTGTATTCTAAATACAAGTCCTTTGTTGAACATGTTGCTTATAAATGCTGACAGTTTATAGCTTGTCTTTTCATCTTCTTTACAGGGTATTTAGTAGAGCAAGTTTTTAATTTTGATGAGGTCCAATTTATCAGCTTCTTTGGATTGTGCTTTTGGTGTTAAGTATAAGCACCCTTTACCTACTCCTAGGTCTCCAAGATATTCTTTTTTTCTTTTTTACCAAAAGTTATACATTTAATCCAAGGTCCATTTTTTTTTTTTTTTTTTTTAAAGATTTTATTGGGGAATTGGTGGAGGGGAACAGCGTTGGGGAATCGGGGAAGGGGAACAGACAAGTTGCCGTCTTCTTGTTCTTCAGTTTAGTTGCGGAGGATGTTGCTTCACTGTTGGTATCGTCATTGCGCTCTTCCCGGATGAGGCAGATCGGTCGCTGGCCTCTGGATGTCGCTCATCACGGCTATTGGCAGCTCACGCTTGGCTGCCAGCCGCTCACGCTGGCTGCGGGCCACTCACTGCAGCCTATGGCAGCCCACTGCAGCAGGGGCTGCAGCCCACACCATCATCGGGGCTCACACAGCCCAGCTCCAAGTGGAGCTGTTGTTAGCTGTAGAGGGCAGTGTCATTGGCCCTCATGTGGGATCCGAACCGGGGCCGCTGGCATCCCAAAACCAGCGCTTAACCGATGCGCCACTCGGCCGGCCCCCAAGGTCCATTTTTGAGTTAATTTTTATATTAGATGTAAAGATTAGGTCAAGGTTCATTATTTTACCTGTGGATGTCCAATTGTTCTAGCACCACTTGTTGAAAAAGGCTATCCTTCCACCATCCATACTCATTTTTAATACCAGTTTTCAAAAATTGTTTTTCACTGTTTATTTTTATAGGCTCGAGAACTCTTTCTGAAAGCAGTAGAAGAAGAACAAAATGGAGCTCTCTATGAAGGTAAAAACTCAGGGCCTAGGATTATATTGTCATGACAGTTCTAAATAACAACTCTGTTGCTGACCAAATTTTTTTTACTAGAATATATTTGGTATAGAACATCAGTCTCCCCATATCCTAAATTGTTTTTTAAAAACTGAAAAATAAAAACTGTATTTCTACATAACCTGTCTCTTTCCAAAAAATATTGCTGGGAAATGTCATATTGGTAGAATGAGTTAAAATAGTCTTTTTCTACATTTGGGTTTTAGTATTTATTAATTCTTCATTATTAAAGTCTTAAAAATATTGTCACTCATTTAAAAATAGTATATGCTCCTTTTATAAGTGAAATTACTTCAGGGAAGGGGAATATTAAAGATAGAATGAGAAATATACATGTTTTTTTAAGCTCTCATGTGCATCATATATCAAGGAATACCCTTGAACTTTAATTGTTTATTTACCTAATAGAAACCCGTACATAAACAAAGTGATGGGACTGTTTACTGTTTTGGGTTTGTAGTTGGGCTTTAATTTTGTGATAGTAAAGCTAATAATTGGAGCATGGGAAAGACACTTGTGCTTGGATTACTTGAAAATGCCCCAAAAATAACATTTTTAGAATTATTGAATTTATTTGCAAATTTCTCCTCATGATATTTTTATTCTGAGATATTAAAAGGGCCCAATTAATATCCTCCCATAATCTTCATTACTTTGTGAGATTCCCTTCTCCATTTAGTGTACAGTAATTCACCCAGAATAAAAGAACATGGCAAAATATGTTTAATTAGATAGATTTCATCTAAGGAAAAAAGAACTAGTTGGCCCTTACAGCCCCAAGTTCTATTGGAGCCATGGAGATATAGGAAGACATTATTAAATATTGTAACTCTGAGCCCCCTGGCCAGGAGATTTACTTAAAAACATATAGGTTTTAAAGGTTATTAAGTTAAAGAAGAGGGAGCTAGAGTAAAGGAAGTTGGATTTGAAGAACAAATTCCAAAAGAACTCTTCTCTTTTATTCCACCCATTAGGAAGCATTTGATTTTCCTTAACTCTGGGTCCTAGAAAGAAAAGCTTATTTAGAAGTGTTTTTGTTGGGCTACAGCAATTGCATTTTCAAAGTTCGAAGAAAGACAACCACATACGATCAGTTTTGACAATACAGAAAAGGCTGAGTCAAAAGATGGGAAGGCTAAAAGATAAGAGTAAAATGCAACATCTTAAGTTTCTATAACATGTTAGCTTTAGGAAAAAGAAAGATTATTTCAGACTAGCAAGGTTTGGACATAAGTTTGTTCACTGAACTACTATTGCATGTAGAAAAGGGAATTTGACTGTTTGTAAAGAAAGTTACCAAATTAAACCACAGTTGAGGCTAAGGAAATGACAAAAATGTGTGGTCATAGCTAATTTAGCTTTATTTCTTCTTTTAGCCATCAAGTTTTATCGTAGGGCTATGCAACTTGTACCTGATATAGAGTTCAAGATTACTTATACCCGGTCTCCAGATGGTGATGGCGTTGGAAACAGCTAGTGCGTATATAATTTGATAGACAGTAATACATAGTTTGTTAAAGTTAAGCATCTTTTCCCTGTTGACTTTTAACATGTTAAGATGATGGTGCTAATTTTGTTAAGTTATATAGTCTTTAGCATACAGATTTGTTTGTAAAGTTGTAGAAATTTTTTAATTAGGAAAGTTTTAAGATTAAAATATATAGAAATGCACATTTTAAACAGACATAACAAAAATAAGGTGATCAAAGAATTTTTTTATAAAGTCAGTGATTACTGAAAAGAATAAATTAAAGGGCCTATTTCAACTTGCTGAAACCTATTTAAAATCAAAACTATTAAAATATAAGTGGGCCAAAGATAAAAAATGTTAATAATGGTTGAAATTGGGTTATGGGAATTATGGAGTTTCATTACACTAGTCTTTCTCCTTTGTATATGTTTGAAACTGTGTTTTGTGTGTTTTTTTCCATAAAAAAAGGCCTTTCAGTTTATTAGGAAAATGCTGAATTATATAACAAGACATTTATTATTCTCTGAAGGTATATAGGTAGAATATAATTAAGATTAACATTGGTTTAAGAGCACAGGTGCAAGATAGAAGCACTCCTAAAAGAAACCACGTTTCATTGTATAAATGCCACTTGAATCAAAGTTATGAAGTAGCATTGATGGTTTTATATGGACACAGATCAAGAGAACATATTTTTAAGTCAGTACCTTTGAAGCTGTTTGCAAAACAGTTATGAAATTTTTTTGTCTTAATCCCTTTATCCCCAGCAGCCCAATTTGCTGATATTAGAAGAGAAAGGAGCCTGTACTCATGAGATAATGTCAGGTTTAAATGAGCAATACTTAGAAAAAATAGAGTTTTGGTAATGACATATTATGTTATCTACTATATTATATTATTGCCTCTGTCATGGAATAATTAAGGAATTATCTTTATCGATGGCTATGTTTATTGCCAGTGTTTGTTAACTGCTTGTAGTATTCACACTTAAGCTTTGGGTAAACCATATTGAAAACATCCCAATGAAGTCAGTATTAATTGTGTGTTTGAAGTTTTGGACTAATAATGATGTTCACCAAATTCGATTGAACAGTGTGAAGTACTTCATACTCAGAAGGAATCATTTGGGCTTTTTCTAAGCCTTTTAAAAATTTGGGTAGAGTCATTTGTACCCAGGTCTTAAAGACTACAAGTGGGCTGGCCGAGTGGCGTGGTGGTTATACGCTGGCTTGGGAAACACCGGCCCTGGTTCGGGTCCCACATATGAGGGTCAGTGACACTGCCCTCAAAAAAAAAGACTACAAGTGCTGCTAAGAATGTTTGTATTAAAACATTAAAGAAATGTTTCTCTTCTCTGCAGTTCCTTTTTACAAACCCAGATGCTATGAAAGTTCCTTAAGTACACAATCGTTTTTTTCTCTTATCAGATCTAATGAACCCTAAAAGTTTTTTTGCTGTTTTTTTTGCCTTCTTGTAAAACATTAGTTCCCTTGAGTCTAGGTAGCCTCAACCACACTCTCCCTTTGTTATAATAAGCCCTGCGTGGTTTTCTAATTTCATCCTCACCCAAGCCTTTCTGTAAGTCTGATCATTTTTTTTTTTTTTTTAGCTGAGCCATCCTGCCACCTGTTGGCAGTTCAACGGCAACTCAGCTCGGACTGGCATCGAACCGCCGTTGCTCAGAACTCAGCTCGCACTCTTGAGCGAGCTCTTAACCAACTGAGCCACTCGGCCGGCGCAGTCTGATCATTTTTAAGGTTGCTTTCAGCAAAAATGGAAAGCAAGATATTTTTCTAAGAACTTTTGTACACATTTGTTTATATTGGTAGATGATTTGTGAACCCTGCTAAGAGTTTTTAAATTACACATTTACTGTCTCTAAAGGAAGGGTGATAAGGCACATCTGTTAGAAAACCCTTGGTAAGTAAGTACCTCAGATGACATCTGTATATTTGATGTTTATCCAATTAAAATGGATTATAGTCACTTAAAAGAATATATTTATACAAGATTTAAAAAATCACTTGAAATTATCTTTTTCACTAACACATGAAATCTCTACAGTGAATTAAATCTCAACACCTGTGTCCCAAAAATTCTACTTCTTTCTGGGTGGGAATTAAAATTGTTGAAGCTTTTTTCTTCAAAAGAGTTGGTATGTTACGTCTTTGCAAGGCAGGATAAACTTTTACCACATCAAAGAAAAAAGGAAGAAGTTTGCTTTTAGATGACTTTTTCAAAAGAAGGTTTGAAAATACTAAGAAAAATAAGTTTCTAAGCTTTATGTTTATAGACTGAGACACTTATGGTTTATTCACCTCCCTTCTTTTTTCAGCATTGAAGATAATGATGATGATGATGATAGCAAGATGGCAGACCTCTTGTCCTATTTCCAGCAGCAGCTCACCTTTCAGGAGTCTCTGCTCAAACTGTGTCAACCTGAACTTGAGAGCAGTCAGACTCACATATCAGGTGTGAATTTGTGCTCGTTATAACTCCATGAGAAATACTTTCACATCAGATTTTAGTTTTCCAAACTTAACAGGTCAGATAACTTGCCAGATAATTGCACTAGTTCAAAATATGGTTGGAGATCGAGTTATAATTACTGTTTGTGTATACTAAGAAGCTTTTCAAAGTCTGAAGTTGTAGTCCAGTTGTTTAAGGATGCCATATTTTTTTCAGTGAAGATCTAAGAGGGTGGTATAGAGGGTGTTGGGACGGTCCTAAGAAAATTGCAGGACTACCGGTAACATCAGGTTTTAGCCAAGTTGGACAGTAGTCCTGAGATGGACTGAATGTAGGCTGAATGTTTGAAAATCAATGTTTTTTTCTTCTCATATGTTCAGTGTTTAACTATGGGACTTTTCAGAGGGGGACAATGGAAAATTTTCAAGAAGATGAAAATAACTTTTTGCTATTAAATGTAATATGGATCACACATACCCATATACAGTAGATTATTTTTCTAACACTTATTTTAATACATCTTGGTAGTAAAATCTTCCAAGGGAAAGGGGTGCTTTATAAAAGTAGCTTCATATGTGTTCTATACTAAAAAAAAAAAACAAAGATGTTTGTGTCTTTGAAACCATTATTACCTTTGGGTCATTAAATACGCTCGTGCTTTACACCTGAGGAATACTGAAGGTGTGATTTAGAAATTTCTAGGAATACATAAAGATACCTGCAGTGAGAATGTGACAGTAGAACGACTATAGGAGAGTCACTGAAAGGATGATTTTCTTTTGCAGTGCTGCCAATGGAAGTCCTGATGTACATCTTCCGATGGGTGGTGTCCAGTGATTTGGACCTCAGATCGTTAGAGCAATTGTCGCAGGTGTGCAGAGGATTCTATATCTGTGCCAGGTACTTACTTTTTCAAAACAACTTAGGCAGTGATGAAAAAAGGGATTATAGTCTTTTGTCAATTTTGATAAAAGAACTTGATGGGTGTTCTGGTAAAAGGTTAGAATGAACAGTTGCTAAGATGCACGTATGTGATTTTCTGAAACTGCTTAGCACTTAAAGGCTAGAGTGCACTGGGTTTCCAGGGTATCGAGTAATACATAGAACAGGCACAGTCACACATATTACTTCCATAGGGTAGTTTTAGTTTGCATGCAAGTTTAGCTGATTTGGAAAAAGAATTATGCTTAAAATAATACTCAAGTCGTTTTCACAGTAACTCTAAACCCATTAAGTGGTAATGATTTAAATTTCGATTACACTAGAATTTTCTTTTGGCCCATTAAAAGTTATCCTATACTTTTAAAATCATGCTATGTGAAGAATAATCCTCATCGTTTAGTATAACATCATTTGAGACTAGCAGTCTTGCATGGACATATTATGTAAAAATATAGATTTAGTCTTTAGCATCTAGAACTTTTTTATAACTTTAGTTTTTAAAATTCAGATGCATTATTTTTTTAAAAAAAGCTTAATTTCATTTGGAGCCTTGTATTTTGGGTAAAACATTTGAATTGCTTGTAGCCTTTGTTCTTTGGTGATTCTTTGCACTATTCTATTTAACAAGTACATATTAAGCAACTAGTGGATTGCCACCAACCTTTTAAAATTGGGGTCTCTACCACTGTTACTCCATTAACTTTTATTTGTACATGAGAAAACATAAAGGGGGAATTGATTAAGAAAACATTTTCAGGGATAAAACTTCATGTTATGAAATAAAAGTAATTGGTAAAAACATTTTAAATACACATTGCAATGTAAGTTTGGGGGATGTCTTTTTGCAGTCTGGCTCCAATATAAGTAGTTTTTATATATTTAAAAGAATATTTTAAGTTATAGTTTGTAGTTAAAAATATTTTCAGCTGTATCAGAATCATGTGAATAGTCAATACATCTTTTACTTCACTTTTTGCACTAATCCCATAACAAAGTCTTATTGATGCTACCTTCAAAATATATCTACACAGACTGACCATTTTCTACCCCTCTGAAGTACCATGTGGTTCAGCCACTGCTATTCCTGATCTGGGTTATGGCAGTAGCCTCCTACGTGGTCTCCCTGCTTCCAGTCTTAACCCCTGAAGCATGTTTTCCATAAACTACCAGAGTGATCTTTTTTGGCAGCCTTTTTTTTCCCATCTTCTCACCCACCACCTTTGGCAACCATCAGCTTGTTTTCTATATCAGGTCTGTTACTAGTTTGTTTTGTTTATTCATTTGTTCTGTTTTTTTTAGATTCCACATACTATAAGTGAAATCGTATAGTATTTGTTTTTCTCTGTCCATTTTGCTTGACATAATAACCCTCTGGGTCCATCCATATTGTCGCAAATGGCAAGATTTCATTCTTTTTTTTATTTTATTTTATTTTATTTTATTTCATTTTATTTTATTTATTTATTTATTTATTTATTTATTTATTTATTTATTTATTTATTTGAGGGCGGTGTCGCTGGCCTTCATATGTGGGACCCAAATCGGGGCCGCTGGCGTCCCAAGCCAGCGCTTAACCACTGTGCCACTCGGTCGGCCCCAAGATTTCATTCTTTTTTATTGTTGAATAATCTTCCATTGTATATATGTATACCACATCTTCTTTATCCATTCATCTATTGCTGGACATATATATAGGTTGCTTCCATATCTGAGGTATTACTGGTAATGCTGCAATGAACATAAGGGTGCATATATCTTTTCGAATTAGTGTTTTTGTTTTGTTTGGATACATACCCTGAAGTTTCAGAATTGTTGGCTCATATCACAGCTCAACTTTAATTTCTTGAGGAATTTCCATACTGTTGCATACTGCCAAACCAACAGTGTATGATACGAGGGTTTCTCCATAGCTTCGCCAGCCCTTGTTTGTTGATTGATTGATGACAGCCATCCTGACAGGTGTGAGGTGGTATCTCATTGTGGTTTTCATTTGCATTTCTCTGATGACTAGTGATGTTGAGCATCTTTGCATAGGTCTGTTGGCCATCTGTATGTCCTCTTGGGAGAAATGTTTGTTTATGTCCGCTGCCAATTTTTTATTTGGATTGTTTGGGGTTTTTTGATGTTAAGTTCTACGAATTCCTTATATATTTTGGATATTAACCCCATATAGGGTGTATCATTGGCAGATAGTTTCTCTCATTCAGTAGGTTGTCTTTTCATTTTGTTGATGGTTTCCTTCGATATGCAAAAATTTTTTAATTTGATGTAGTCCTATTTGTTTATTTTTGCTTTTGTTGCCCTTGCCTGAAGAGACATATCCAAAAAGACATTGCTAAGAGCAATGACAAAGAGTTTACTACCTATGTTTTCTTCTAAGAGTATTATGGCTTCAGGTCTTACATTTAAATCTTTAATCCATTTTGAGTTTATTTTTGTATGTGGTGTAAGAGAGTGGTCCAGTTTAATTTTTTTTGCATGTATCTGTCCAGTTTTCCCAACACCACTTCTTTTTTTTTTTTTTTTTTTTTTTGAGGGCAGTGTCACTGGCCCTCACATGTAGGGACCGAACCGGGGCTGCTGGCTTCCCAGGCCAGCACTCAACCACCGCGCCACTCGGCCGGCCCTCTCAACACCACTTCTTGAAGAGACTGCATTTCTCCATTGTATATTCGTGCCTCTGTTGTAGATTAATTGTAGACCATATAAGTGAGGGTTTATTTTTGCACTTTCTATTCTGTTCTGTTGATCCACATGCCCTTTTTTGTGCCAGTACCATACTGCCTTGTATAGTTTGAAATCAGGAAATGTGTACCTCCCACTTTGTTTTTCTTTCTCGAGAGTGCTGTGGCCATTCATTTGTGGTCTTTTGTGAGTCCATATAAATCTTAGAATTATTTGTTTTAGTTCTGAGAAGAATGCCATTGGTTTTTTGATAGAGATGGCATGGAATCTGTAGATTGCTTTGGGTAGCATGGATTTAATGATATTAATCCTTCTAATCCATGAGCACAGTGTATTTTTTCATTTATTTGTGTCCTCTTCAATTTCTTTCTTCATTGTCTTATAGTTTTTGGAGTACAGGTCTTTCACCTTTTTTTTTTTTTTTTTTTTTTTTTTTTTAAATATTTTATTGGGGAATTGGCGGAGGGGAACAGCGTTGGGAAATCAGGGAAGGGGAACAGACAAGTTGCTGTCTTTTTGTTCTTCAGTTTAGTTGCGGAGGATGTTGCTTCAGTTTAGTTGCGGAGGATGTTGCTTCACTGTTGGTATCGTCATTGCGCTCTTCCCGGATGAGGCAGATCGGTCGCTGGCCTCTGGATGTCGCTCACCGCGGCTATTGGCAGCTCACGCTTGGCTGCCAGCCGCTCACGCTGGCTGCGGGCCACTCACTGTAGCCTATGGCAGGCCACTGCAGCAGGGGCTGCAGCCCACACCATCACCGGGGCTCGCACAGCCCAGCTCCAGGTGGAGCTGTTGTTAGCTGTAGAGGGCAGTGTCACTGGCCCTCATGTGGGATCCGAACCGGGGCCGCTGGCATCCCAAAACCAGCGCTTAACCAATGCGCCACTCGGCCGGCCCATCACCTTTTAGTTAAACGTATTCCTGGGTATTTTAATCTTTTCAATGTAGTTGTAAATGAGACTTTTTTCCTTAATTTCTCTTTCTTTGGTTATTGGTGTGTAGAAACAAAACATTCCTGTATATTGATTTTGTATCCTACAACTTTACTGAACTCATTTATTAGTTCTAATAGTTTTTTGGTGGACTCTTTAAGGTTATATATATATTATCATGTCATCTGTAAGTAGTGACAGTTTTACTTCTTCCATTCCAATTTGGATGCCTTTTTGGGATTTTTTTCCTGCTTCTTGAGGCAGACCTGTACAGTATGAACTTTCCTCTTATAACTGCTTTTGTTGCATCCCATACATTTTGAAAAGTAGCATTTTCATGTATCTCAAGGTTGTCTTTGATTTCCTCTTTGATCCATTGGTTGTTTAGTAGACTGGTGTTTAGTCTTTATGTATTTTCTTTTTCCCTTTTTATTCCTTTAGCTGATTTCTAGTTTCAGGCCATTGTGCTTGAAATGACTTCATTTCAATGAAAATATGCTTGATATGACTTCAGTCTTCTTGAATTTGTTGAGGAATGTTTTGTGATCTATCCTGGAGAATGTTCCATGTGCAGTTGAAAACATAAATATTCTGCCATTTTTGGATGAAATGTTCTGTAAATGTCTATTCAGTTGATCTGGTCTAATGTGACATTTAAGGGCATTATTTGCTTATTAATTTTCTCTATGGATGATCTGTCTATCCATTGATGTGAATGTGATATTAAAATCCCCTATTACTATATTATGTGTATTTCTCCTATTACGTCCATTAATAATTGCGTTACATATTTAGGTGCTCCTTGATGTGAGATATTTACAATTGTTATGTCCTCTTGGATTAATCCCTTTATCATTATGTGATATGTCCTCCTTTGTCTCTTTTTACTTTTTTTTTTTTTTGTTTTAAAATCTGTTTTGTCTGTTTTTGTGTTTTTGTTTTTTTTTTTTTTTTTTTAGCTGAGCCATCCTGCCACCTGTTGGCAGCTCAACGGCAACTCAGCTCGGGCTGGCCTCAAACAGCTGTTGCTCAGAGCTCAGCTCGCACTCTTGAGCGAGCTCTTAACCAACTGAGCCACTCGGCCGGCCCTGTTTTGTCTGATACAAGTATTGCTACCTCAGCTTTTTTTCATTTTTATTTGCATGAAATATGTTTTTTCATCTCTTCGTTTTCTGTCTTTATATGTCTTTCAATTTGAAGTGAGTACCTTGTAAGCAGCATATAGATGGGTTGTGTTTTTAATCCATTCAGCCACTCTGTGTCTTTTTATTGGAACATTTAATCCATTTACATTTATAGTAATTATTGATAAGTATGTACTTATTGCCATTTTGTTTGGGTTACTTTCCCTTTATTCTTTGTATATCTTTTGTAGGTTTTGGCATTGTGGTTACCATGAGGTTTATGTAAATTATTCTATATCTATAGCAGTCTATTTAAAGCTGATAAGCATAAAATTCAAATATTTTCTATAAAGAATACATATTTACTTCCCTCCTCCATGTTTATGTTACTGATGTCCCATTTTAGATCTTTTTGTGTTTTGTGTCTCTTAACTACCATTGTAGTTTGAGTTTGATACTTCTTTTGACCTTTGTAGTAGCTTTTTAAATGTTTGATTTGCTATATTTTTTCAAATTTTGGCTTTACCTGTTTGATTGTTTTTCTTTCTCAGATTACTTATTTCTGGTTTTGTCTTTTCCTTTTCTGCTTAATGAAGGTTCTAACATTTCTTGGATAGCTGGTTTAATGATTTTGAACTCCTTTAGTTTTTCCTTGTCTGGAAATCTCTTTCTCCTTCAAATCTGAATGATAATCTTGCTGGGTAACTTGTTCTGCATTTTAAAGGATGTCCTTCTATTCCCTTCTGTCCTGTAAAGTTGCTGCTCTGAAATCAGCTGATAACCTTATGTGGTTTCCTTTGTGTGTAATTCATTTTATTCTTGCTTCCTTCAAGGCTGTGTTTTTATCTTTAACTTTTGCCATTTTAAATACAGTATGTCTCGGTGTGGATCTCTTTGGGCTCATTTTGTTTGAAACTCTCTGTGCTTACTGGACCTAGATGTCTGTTTCCTTTCCCAGGTTAGGAAAGCTTACAGCCATTATATCTTGAAAGTTTCTGTTCCTTTGTCTTCTTTTCTCCTGGGATCCCTGTAATGTGAATGTTTAAGGACTTGATGTTATCCCAGGAGGTTCCTTAGATTAGCCTTATGTTTTTTTTTAATTCTTTTTTTTTTTTGCTGTCATGATTTGTTGATTTCCATTAGTCTGTCTTCTACATCACTGCATCACTGATCTGTTCTTTATTAGCTAATCTGCTGTTGATTCCTTCCAATGTATTTTTCATTTCACTTATAGTATTCTTCAGGTCTGCCTGCTTCTTTGTTTTACTTTTTAACTGTTGAAATTCTCCCTAAGTCCCTCTATTCTGCTCTCAAATTTGGTGAGCGTCCTTATGACCATTTCTTTGAATTCTTTATTAGGCAAATTACTTATCTCCATTTCCTGAAGGTTTTTCTCTGGGGATTTTTCTTGTTTCTTCATTTGAGAAAGATTATTTTTTCTTTTGTTTGACTTTCCATGTTTGTTTATATGAATTAGACAAAAATAGCTATTTCTTCCAGTCTTGAAACAGTGACCTTCAGTAGAAGTGGCCTCTGTGTAGGCTGTATGTGCCGGGTGTCTTTGGCAGGCCAGTAGGAGCTAAGCAGGTGCCTGAGGTGTCCAGGGCACTGGTCTACCGAGTTAAATAAGCTTGGGTGAGGAGGCCAGGTGTGTGTAGTGATGCCCTTTTGATCCTACTCGCTCCTTTTATTCAGGGACAAAATGGACTTGGGCGATGTGTCTAAGAATGTGTTGTGGCACACTTGTAGATAGGCCAGATCACCTGGATAGAGCCCCCACCCACCCGATGGAAGTGGGGGGACACGTGAACAATGGCGCTTATCTATACCTCCAACTCTGAAGAATTCCTGCAGTCCCCAGAGAGGTCCTGCGCCCCAGCCTTCTCTATAATTTCTCTCTTATTTCCTGTACAGAAAGTGGCATTGTGTAAAATGACCTCTGTGTAGGCTTGATATGCTTGGTAGTTTTGGGAAGCTGGTTGGAGCTGGGTTGGCAATTCCAGGGCCCGGAGTACTGGCTTGTGGGGCTAGAGTGGCTCCCTGTGTTGGGTGGTGATGCCCTGTTGTTCCTGCTTGCTCCCTTTGTTCTGAAGTGAAAACCCAGCAGTGTAGCTGCTCGGGACTGCACTGTGGTGACCTTGCAGGTAGGCCAAAGCACCCAAACGGAGCTCCCGCCTGCCCTATTGATGTGGGGGGGAATGAAAACAATGGCGCTCACCAGCTTCTGTGGCCCAGAAATTTCCCACCGCCCCCGGAGGGCTCCCGCCACGTCCCAGCCTTCTCTATTCAATCTCGTTCTCTTTTCCCTGGTGGTCTAGTGGTTAGGATTCAGCGCTCTCTCAATCTCGTTCTCTTCTTTTGTTCTTCAGCTGTTCCTTCAGCCCTCCGATGTCTCACAGGAGTAATTGCTCTCCATATTTGTGTATACTTGAGATTGCTCATGGGAGGGGCTGAATTCAGTGTCCTCCTATGCCACCACCAGCTTGGATCTCGCCCAGAGTGATCATTTACATTTAGCATAAGTTGAGGAAGGTGGGGTTTTTTTTAGACATTAGTTTGCCATCTTCCCTAGCTGCCGCCATCTAGAATAAAGGGCGCTTTTCTCCTCACCAACCTTTCTCACTCTAGTTTTTGGGCTCTTCAGGTGGCAAGCAGCACCGAAGCTGAGTTCAGTAACAGTATAATTGGATTTAACAAGTGTAATTTAGCTTGGGAGTTTTTGAAACTTGGATAGCTCTGTTTGCTGTACATTTACCATGCATACCAGTTTCAGTGGTTCTATTACTTTGACCCAGTTTGGCTCTGTGACTTGGGAGAGGTTTTGCATCTGTATGGGATCCACTCCAGGTTCCAACTTAAATATATGTGACCACTTCTCCCACCCCAATGGACAAAGCCGAACTCAATAGAAAATCTCGTACAGGCCGAAGCGATCTACATCCTGGTTAGAAAATTGTAAAACCTGTGACGAAACAAAGTCTTGATGCAGTAGTTTCCAGCCGACTCTGCCCAGCCGACCCTTCTCTTACTTTAATAAATAAAAAATATAAAAAGTAAAAAAGCCTAAGTCATGCTCACAACCCTGCAATGGCCTCCATCGCACTTACACAGCCACTTCCACCTGCAAACCACTACGTCACCTGCCCCTGACCACCTCTCACGTTATGTAGCGTGTACCTCACCCGGCTCGCTTTGCTGCAGCCACACGACTCCTCCTGCTCCTGTGGAGCACAGCAGCCACAGTCCTGCGTGGGGGCGCTGCACTTGCTGTGGTTTCTCTGTCCGGGATGCCCTTTCTCATCAGGAAAGGGCTGGACAGCCCTTTCGTGCCACTGTATCTGAAACAGTCTTTATTCCCCAACCACCATTGTCCTTGCCTGTTTACCCCACTTTGTTTTTACACTGAGCACACCATCAGGAACTTGCTTTGTTATCTAATTTTTATTTGCTTTCCCATCCTTAAAAAAACAGGGACTTTGTCCAGCAGTCTATCTCCAGTGCCCAGGACAGTGCCTGGCAGCCACTCCACAAATACTTGCTGAGTAGAGGTTGGCTGGAAGCTGAAATATTTCTTATATCTGCATCGAGGGACTTAATTAAGCCTCTTATATGGATTGATGTTGTGCTTTTATTACCTAGGGACCCCGAAATATGGCGTTTGGCCTGCTTGAAAGTTTGGGGCAGAAGCTGTATTAAACTTGTTCCATACACATCCTGGAGAGAGATGTTTCTAGAAAGGCCCCGTGTTCGGTTTGATGGTAAGTTAAATCCTTTACAACTCAGGAGAAATAGTGATCTTTCATGCTGATTTTGATAAATACACGGTCTTAGTTTTCTCACCAGACCTAAGACTGAAACCACAATAAAAATGAAGCTGGAAACGTGCTATATGATTATAATTCTTTAAGAATTTTATTACATTCTTAATTTTTTTTAAATGTTCTTTTTTATAGGAGTGTATATCAGTAAAACCACATATATTCGTCAAGGGGAACAGTCTCTTGATGGTTTCTATAGAGCCTGGCACCAAGTGGAATATTACAGGTACAACTGTAGTAAACTGAGTGAGTGAAAAATTCTCTCTCTCCAAGTCTTAGGTCATTAGTTATTGGATATCTGTTCTCTGTGGCTTTTGCATTTATCCTCAAAATGGCCCTCAGTATTTTTATCCACTCTTATAACAGGAGCTGCAGTCAAGGAACCAATGGGTTACAACAAATTATTTAATTTCTCCTACCCTCTAAATCGAAGAATCATTTTACATTTTAGAGCTCTTCCTTGTCTTTTGCCCTTGGTGTATCCATTTGCCTTTTTAAATAGCCTGTGCTCTTATTTAGCCTTATTGTTCATCAGATATTACTGTCAATGAGAAACAAGTAGATACGTTAACCACTGTGTATTATCATGAGATCCCACTTTTATTTGACATTGATTAATGCCTTAGGGAAAAACATACGGAACTTTTTGTTTGTTTGTTTGTTTAAGATTTTATTGGGGAATTGGCGGAGGGGAACAGCGTTGGGGAATCGGGGAAGGGGAACAGACAAGTTGCTGTCTTTTTGTTCTTCAGTTTAGTTGCGGAGGATGTTGCTTCACTGTTGGTATCGTCATTGCGCTCTTCCCAGATGAGGCAGATCGGTAGCCTCTGGATGTCGCTCACCGCGGCTATTGGCAGCTCATGCTTGGCTGCCAGCCGCTCACGCTGGCTGCAGGCCACTCACTGTAGCCTATGGCAGCCCACTGCAGCAGGGGCTGCAGCCTACACCATCACCACGGTTCACACAGCCCAGCTCCAGGTGGAGCTGTTGTTAACTGTAGAGGGCAGTGTCACTGGCCCTCATGTGGGATCCGAACCGGGGCTGCTGGCATCCCAAAACCAGCGCTTAACCAATGCGCCACTCGGCCAGCCCCATACGGAACTTTAATAGAGTAATATTTAATCTAATTTTTTATTCAGTGAGTGAAACTAAAAGTTCAATAGTTCCTTCTAAAGAAGATAATAAAATGCCTTTAGTTCTTTGCTGCTGGCCTCATAGGTTAGCAGTCACGTTTTAATGTTTTGCCAGTTCTTTGGCTGGTGGGATTTCCGTTTTGGTGTCACAGGCATGAACAGATTTAGGTCCCAGTAAATGAGGACATGATTTATACTCTATGTGTGTGGGGGTTTTTTTGGTGTTTTTTCTTTTGACACAGGTACATAAGATTCTTTCCTGATGGCCACGTGATGATGTTGACAACCCCCGAGGAGCCTCAGTCCATCGTTCCTCGTTTAAGAACTCGGAACACCAGGTAGTATTTTTGTGTTATTTTCTATCCAGCTTACATTTTATACGGTTATTTGTAACCCAGTGTTTTTTTAAATTTACTACTGGGTGATTTAAAAAGCAATCATTGGGGGGCCGGCTGAGTGGCGTGGTGGTTAAGTGCTGGCTTGGGAAGCCAGCAGCCCCGGTTCGGTCCCACATATGAGGGCCAGTGACACTGCCCTCAAAAACAAAACAGAAAACAAAAACAAACAAACAAACAATAGCAATCATTGGGGGGCATTTGTGACAAACACCAATTCCTGGGCCTCTCCCTAGAGAGCGCTCTTCAGCAGGCCTCTGGGGCCTAAGAAACCATGTTTACTCACATCCCTGCTGGTTCTTCTCAGGCAAGCTGTGTAAACACTATTAAAATCCATTACTTCCTGGATTATTTAAATACACATAACAGCTGGTTAACAGACTTAGATTTAAAGTGCATTTTTTAATTTTTAGAACTGATGCAATTCTGCTGGGCCATTATCGCTTGTCACAAGATACAGACAATCAGACCAAAGTATTTGCTGTGATAACTAAGAAAAAAGAAGAAGTAAGTATGTAAGGTGGAATTAACGTGCTTTTTTTTATTTTAACACTTTGTAAGCGGGCATAAAAAGCTATATGACGAGTTTACTCGTTTCCCACATACATTTTGTAATCGGGCATAAAAAGCTATATGACGAGTTTACTCGTTTCCCACATACAATGTGTTAATACACCGTTCATTCAAGTATTCTTGATTAGAAAGGATAAAAGATATACTGTTTCATTATTTATACTATACACAAAATATGTGTTGACTTATAGCATATCTCTGAAGAGAGCTGGAAGATTTTCCAAAATGTGGTTATTTCTTATTCAATCGGTTTGTTTTTCTCCAAATGGCTTTTTTTCTGGTCCAGGTTTTTCATATCTGAAAATGTAAATCGAAGTGTCCTGTTAAATAACTAGTAAAATCATGCCTGAAAATGGTATTTGACTCTTCTCATTTTGAATCGTAAGAGACTTTCTTCCTAAATTAGCTCAAATAGATAATTCTTTCATAAGATATTCTTAGAGAAAATTTTAATTTCTACTGGAAATAAGCTTATGTAAGATAATTTCCTTCTTTCTGTTCTTGCCAAAGAAAAAAACTATCTGAACAGAGATGATCACTGAATTATTACATTCTAAAGGGCCAAGTTTTTTTTCACAATCTTTTTCCATGTGCATTTTTTTCAATCCTGGTGAAAAACCATAATGTATACCCAAGAGGTCAGTTGTGAGGGATTTGGGATAAATACTTTTCCATTGCTTTTATAAATAAGTATAAGCTTTGAAAGAAGGTTCCCTTGTACTGAATCGCCCTCTCTTCTCGAGCATCATGTGTCAAGATAGGGCAGGGTTTCTCTGTGAACCCTGCTTAGTCCTATCACCTTGTGGCCTTCTGTTGCTGGCTTCTCTGCCTGGCTCTGGTAGGCTCCTGGAATCTGGGACAGCAGCCTGAGGGGCAGAGATAGTTGCTATGACAATGATCTTGGCCATGAGTTTCCTGAAGTCAGAACTGGGGAGTTGTGGGGCCCTAGTTGTTTGTTTTAGCTAACAGAAGAGTTAAGGAAATCCCACATGGAGCACCCATGTTTTCTTCAAAATAGGATACAGTAAAACCATATGTAGTGCTGATACTGTGTTTTTAGAAGCAGTATTTGCAGAAGTATGATTTGAATGAATCTTGTCACACATATTTCTCCATTGACTATTTTAAGTTATTGCAAAAAAATAAGTTGTACTCTGCTTTTTGTGCAGCTTTCACCACTTTATAACTTTCTCACTAGAAATTCCTAAGTGTTTTTAAGTAGAAGGAACTACTTTAAGGAAGTATTTCAGGAAAGGCTTCAAGCTGGGAGACAGTTTTAATTGCCATCTGAAATTGCTGTGTAACTTTGGTGAACTCGTTTGACCTGCCTTCAGCCATTAAAAAACAATAATGCAATCATATTTAGTACACGCGATATTGTGATGATTAACTGAGATGATGATTAAGGAAAACAAACTTTATTATATTTTTAGAGTGCTAGCCATTTTTTAAGACACTCGTACACATTCTCATTTGATATCCAAGACAACTCACTATGTGCAGATACTAAGCTACTTTTAGTGTCACTCTTACATATTATGTTCCTATAAATATTTGTATACACACACACAACAGTGAAGTGAGGTTTTACTATAGGTCATGGATCTTTTCTTTTATAGAAACCACTTGACTATAAATACAGATATTTTCGTCGTGTCCCTGTACAAGAAGCAGACCAGAGTTTTCATGTGGGGCTACAGCTGTGTTCCAGTGGCCACCAGAGGTTCAACAAACTCATCTGGATACATCATTCTTGTCACATTACTTACAAGTAGGTGAATGCATTAAAAATACCAAGGTCACAGATTAAATGTGTACTTTGTGTCAGGCTTAGGAAACTCTCACATAGGTTTTTAATTCCTCAGAGTAAACTTTACAAAGTAAAAGCAAAGTATAATATTACTACAAACTAAGAAATTGGCCACAATGGGGAAAAAAGTGACAGTGGTCCAGGAATTGGAGCACCCATGGGCATGTGAATGGGTACCACGACTGTGGAAACGAAAGCAGCATTCCACGAGTAGGATGATACTCCATCACTAAGCTGTTCATGCACCGACATACACACAACAGTTTCAAAACACCAGATCTTTTTGCTTCTCCCATGTTTCAGTCTTAACCATTTTTTCCTTTGTTTCCATTTGGTTTATCCTTAGGGATTACACACTGATTGTAATAAAGTTGTAGTTAGGAAAGTAAGTCTACTAAAAAGATCTTACGTATTCCAAAGCCAAATGTATTGGGCGGTTCCTATATAAAGCTTTTTCTATGAGTTAGGATTTTTTTCTGATATTTTATTTTACATAATCATCCCTAATATCTACATGTTCTTCAAAAACATTATTTTTAGGGCCAGCCGAGTGGCACAGTGGTTGGGTGCTGGCTTGGGAAGCCAGCGGCCCCAGTTCAAGTCACACAAGTGAGGGCCAGTGACACTGCCCTCAAAAACAAAACAAAACAAAACACATTATTTTTAATTACTACAAATATATTCCACCATTATCCATGTTTTACTTATTTCCAACATTTTATTATGAAAAATTTTAAACATACAGAAAAGTTAAAAGAATTTTACAGTAAAGATATATATATATATACCTCCCACTGTTAACATTTAACTACACTTGCTTTAAGTCGTATCTGTTCCTCTATCTATTGCCCTATCCATCCATCAATCCTTCATTTTTGTTTTCTAAAAAGTTTTCATTTAAGTATAGTTGATATACAGTATTATAATAGTTTTAGGTGCACAATACAGTGATTCAACATTTATATACTTTACAATGTGATCACCACACTAAGTCTACTAACCGTCTGTCACAGTGCAAACTTATCCAATTATTGATTATATTCCCCTTCACCTTTTCCACCAATCCCCCCATTCCCCTCCCCTCTGGCAATCATGTTTGATCTGTTTCTATGATTATATTGTTTTGTTTGTTTTGTTATTTTCTAAATTCCACATATAAACGAAATGATATGGTATTTGTCTTTCTCTGCCTGACTTATTTCATTTAGCAGAATATCCTCTAGATCCATCCATGTTGTAGCAAATGGCAAGATTTCACTCTTTTTATGGCAGAATAATACTACATTTATATACACACACACACACACATCACATCTTTATTGATAGATACTTAGGGTTTTGAGGATGCTCCATACTGTTTTCTTTTTTTTTTTGAGGGTAGTGTCACTGGCCCTCATATGTGGGATCTGAACCGGGGCCGCTGGCTTCCCAAGCCAGCACTTAGCCACTGCACCACTCGGCCGGCCCATACTGTTTTCCATAGTGGCTGCACCAATCTGCAGTCTCACCAGCAGTGCACAAGGGCTCCATTTTCTCCACATCCTCGCCAACATTTGTTCGATGATTTATTGATGATAGCCATTCTTACTGGTGTTAGGTGGTATCTCATTGTGGTTTTGATTTGCATTTTCCTGATTTTAGTGATATTGAACATCCTTTCATATGTCTGTTGGCTACCTGTATGTCTTCTCTGGAGAAATGTCTCTTCGTGTCCTCTGTCCATTTTTTGATATCAACTCCTTATTGAATATATCATTTGCAAAATCTTCTCTCATTCAGTATGTTGACTTGTTATTTTGTTCAGAAGCTTTTTAGTTTGATGATGTCCCATCTGTGTATGTTTGATTTTGTTTCCCCTGCCTGAGGGGACATATCCAAAATAGTATTACTAAGATCGATATCTAATAGTTTACTACCTGTTTTTTTACTACCTGTTTTCTTCTATGAGTTTCATGGTTTCATGTCTTATATTTAAATTTAAGTCTTTAATCCATTTTGAGTTTATTTTTGTATATGGTGTAAGAGAGTGGTCCAATTTAATTTTTTTTGCATGTATATGTCCAGTTTTCCCAAAACTTCTTGAAGAGACTGTCATTTCTCCATTGTATTGGGTTGTCGGAAAACAATTCACAAAATGGCAACAGAAGTGCATCTTGACTTTCCCGACAACCCAATATATTCTTGCCTTGTTTGTTGTAGGTTAATTAACCATATAAGCAGGGGTTTATTCCTGGGCTTCCTATTCTGTTCCATTGATCTACATGTCTGTTTCTGTGCCAGTAGCATCTTGTTTTGATTATTATAGCTTGTAGTATAGTTGGAAATCAGGGAGTGTGATACCTTCCACTTTGTTCTTTCTCAAGATTGCTGGGGCCACTTATGGTCTTTTATGATTCCATATAAATTTTAGAATTATTTGTTCTAGTTCTGAGAAGAATGCCATTGGTATTTTGATGGAGATTGCTTTGGATAGTATGGTCTTTTTAATGGCATTAATCCTTCTAATCCATGAGCACAGTATATCTTTCCATTTATTTGTGTCCTCTTTCTTCATTGTCTTATAGTTTTCAGAGTACAGGTCTTTCACCTATGCAGTTAAATATATTCCTAGGTATTTTTATTATTTGATGCAATTGTAAATGGGATTGTTTTCATAATTTCTCCTTCTGATGATTCATTATTAGTGTATAGAAATGAGGTGGATTTCTGTATATTAAGTATCCTTCTACTTAACTGAGTTCATGTATTAATTCTATTAATATTTTGGTGGATTCTTCAGAGTTTTATATATATAGTATGTCATGCAAATAGTGACAGTTTACTTCTTCCTTTCCAATTTAGATGTCTTTTCTTTCTTTTTCTTGTCTGGTTTCTGTAGCTAGGACTTCCAATCCTGTATTGAATAATAGTGGTGAGAGTGGACATCCTTGTCTTGTTCTTGATCGTAGAGGAAAAGCTTTCACCTTTTCACCATTAAGTATGATGTTGGTTGTGGGTTTGTCATATATGGCCTTTATCACGTTGAGGTGAGTTCCTTCTATACCCACCTTGTTGAAAGTTTTTATCATAAATGGGTGTTGAATTTGTTAATTGCTTTTTCTGCACGTACTGAGATGATCATATTTTATCCTTGGTTTTCTTGATATGATGAATCGCATTAATTGTTTTGTGGATGTTGAACCACCGTTGTATCCCTGGTATAAATCCCACTTGATTGTGGTGTATAATCCTCTTAACGTATTGTTGAATTTGATTTGCTAGTATTGTGTTGAGAATTTTTGCATCTATTGTCATCAGGGATATTGGCCTGTAATTTTTATTTTTTTGTGTGTCTTTGTCTGGTTTTGGTATCTGGATAATGTTGACTTTGCAGACTGAGTTTGGATGCATTCCCTCCTGTTCAGTTTTTTGGAATTGTTTGAGAGGGATAGGTATTAATTCTTTTCCAAATGTTTGTTAGAAGTAACTTGTGAAGCCAATCTGGTCTGGACATTTGTTTTTTGGGAGTTTTTTTATTTTATTACTGTTTCAATTTCATTGCTAGTAATTGGTCTGTTCAGATTCTCTGTTTCTTCCTGGTTTAGTCTTGGAAGTTTGCATGTTTTAGAAATTTATCCATTTCTTCTAGGTTGTCTAATTTGTTGTCATATAATTGTTCTTAGTATTCTTTAATGATCCTTTGTTTTTATGTTGTGCTGGCTATAATCTCTCCTCTTTAATTTCTAATTTTATTTGGGCTTGCTGTCCTTTTTGCTTGATTGGTCTTGCTAGAGGTTTGTCAATTTTATTTATTGTTTCAAGAACCCAGCTCTTTGTTTCACTAACTTTTTTTTTCAGTCTCTATTTCATTTATTTCCACTCTGATCTTTATTATTTCCTTTCTCTGCTTACTTTGAGTTTTGTTTGTTCTCTTTCTAATTTCTTTAGGTATAAAGTTAGATTTTTTTATTTAGGATTTTTCCTGCTTCTTGAGGTAGGCCTGTATAAGTATGAACTTTCCTCTTATACCTGCTTTTGTTGCATCCCATAAATTTTGGAAAGTTGGCTTTTCATTTATCTCAAGATAGTTTTTGATTTCCTCTTTGATCCATTGGTTGTTTTTTTTTTTTTTTTTTTTTTAAAGATTTTATTGGGGAATTGGCGGAGGGGAACAGCGTTGGGGAATCAGGGAAGGGGAACAGACAAGTTGCTGTCTTTTTGTTCTTCAGTCTAGTTGCGGAGGATGTTGCTTCACTGTTGGTATCGTCATTGCGCTCTTCCCGGATGAGGCAGATCGGTCGCCGGCCTCTGGATGTCGCTCACCGCGGCTATTGGCAGCTCACGCTTGGCTGCCAGCCGCTCACGCTGGCTGCGGGCCACTCACTGTAGCCTATGGCAGCCCACTGCAGCAGGGGCTGCAGCCCACACCATCACCGGGGCTCGCACAGCCCAGCTCCAGGTGGAGCTGTTGTTAGCTGTAGAGGGCAGTGTCACTGGCCCCCATTTGGATCCGAACCGGGGCTGCTGGCATCCCAAAACCAGCGCTTAACCAATGCGCCACTCGGCCGGCCAGATCCATTGGTTGTTTAGTAGCCTGTTGTTTAGTCTGTATGTTTTGGTTTTATTTTTCAGTTTTCTTCCCGTAGTTGATTTCTAGTTTCATGCCATTGGGTTAGAAAATATGCTTGATATGATTTCAGTCTCTGAATTTATCGAGGCTTGTTTTATGGCCTAATATGTGGTCTATCCTGGAGAATGTTCCATGTGCACTTGAGAAAAATGTGTGAACTGCAGTTTTGGGGTGAAATGTTCAAAATATGTCTATTAAGTTGATCTGATCTAGTGTGGCATTTAAGGCCGTTATTTCTTTATTTTCTATCTGGATGATCTATCCATTGAGATGAGTAGAGTATTAAAATCCCCAACTATTATTATTATACTATTAATTTCTGCCTTTATGTCCATTAGTATTTGCTTTATGCATATATACTTGCATGCTCTTATGTTGGGTGTGTAGATATGTGTATTTACAATTGTTATATCCTCTTCTTGGATTGACCCCTTTATTATGTAATGTCCTTCTTTGTCTCTTTTTACTTTCTTTGCTTTAAAATATGTTTTGTCTGATAACGATAAGTATTGCTATCCCAGCTTTCTTTTTGTTTCTATTTACATGGAATATCTTTTTCCATCCTTTCACTTTTAGTCTGTGTGTGTCTTTCAATCTAAAGTGAGTCTCTTGTAGGCAACATTTAGATGGGTCTTGTTTCTTGTTTTTTTGTGTTTTTTTTTTTTTTTTATTCATTCAGCCACTTTATGTCCTTTTATTGGAGAATTTAGTCTATTTACTAAAGTATAGGGTTGTCGGAGAAGTCATGACACATTTTTGCAACGAAAAACAGAAAAAAATACTTCATGACTTTTCCGACAACCCAATAATTATAATAGGGATATGCTTGTTGCCATTTTGTGAATAGTTTTTGTTGTTTTTCTCTGTTCCTTTTTTCTTCTTTTGATCTCTTTCCTTTTGATTGGCTGGTTTTCTTCGTATTTTGCTTTGGTGCCTTTCTCTTTATTTTTTTCTATATTTTTTGTAGGCTTTTGGTCTGTAGTTACCAGGAGGTTCATAAAATATACATTCATGTATATCTTTAGCAGTGTATTTTAAGTTGATAGGTAGATGTTTAAGTTCAAATACAGCATTTTTAATTGCTAAATAGTGAAAACAACGTAAATCTCCAATAAAAGAGAAATTAAATCAGTTTGTGGTACAGGCAAACAGTGAACTATTGGGTCATCGGAAGAGTCATGACGTATTTTTCTATGTTTTTTTTGTTTGTTTTTTTTTTTTTTTTTTTTTAGGGCAGTGTCGCTGGCCCTCATAAGTGGGACCCGAACCGGGGCCGCTGGCTTCCCACACCACTCGGCCGGCCCTTTTTCTGTGTTTTTTGTTGCAAAAATGCGTCATGACTTTTTTGACTACCCAATGTTATGTAGCCACTAAAAATGACTTCTGGAGAGATATTTAATGATGTTGGGAAATGCATCTATCATGTTAAATGAAAAAACAGAATTACTAAGAGAGTGTGATGTCAGTAGGAAAGCTCTATAGAGAGGCTGAAGAAACCCTACAAGAAAGTGCTTCATATTGCTATTTCTGGGGATAGGATAGATTTATAAGTGGTTTTTCTTTGTACTCTTCTAAATTTTCTACAATATGCCTATATTATTTAGAATTTACTGAGGTGTATTAAAAGTAGAAACAGGCTGAAGTATAAAATACCCCCCTCTCCGAAGTATGCAAAGGTTTTAAACGAGTTGAGATTTCCTAGTAACTAGTCATTATGTGCTTTCTTTCCAGATCGTCCGGCGAGACTGCAGTCACCGCGTTTGAGATTGACAAGATGTACACCCCGTTGCTGTTCGCCAGAGTGAGGGGCTACACTGCTTTCTCCGAGAGGCCGCTGTAGAGCCTCACGTCCAGCCCTGTCAGTGTTGCATGAGTTAAAGCATATAGCGCAAAAGAGCACCTAAGTTATAAATGTACATATATATATATATCTGGAATTGGAACTTATTTTACATTGTTGGAATTCTTTTAAGAAGAGTATAAATTGATTATTTTTTTTATTTAAAGGGATAGTTGATTCTTGGGGTGTCTTGTTTTGAAATTAAAAAGCTGAGGTTACACATTGTTGAAGCACATTTATGTTGTGAAAAACCTTAATATGAGCTTTAAATCATGTCCTTTTCAAACATATTCCTGAGCGAATTTCTGCCACAAAAGTCTTCTGCCTGATTATCCCAATATTTAAATGCATCAGGGAGAGCTTTATTGGATAAGCATTTCTTTCACGCATGACATAGTGTCTTTTTGCACTAAAGACTCAAAATGTGAAAACCTGTTTCTGGATTTGTTTGAAACTGTTTGACCAACAAAGATCATAAATAAATGTTTCTTTCAAGAAAATTTATTTGGATGGCCTTTTTTCAGCGTCAGAATAATAAACAGTCTTAGGATAGCTGGCGAAGGCTTCAGAATCATTGCGTCATGTCATCATTGGTCTTTAAATGCAGCCACAGACCTTAGATATCTATACTCTGACCTCACCCAAGCACCTTACAAATGTGTGACATTAAGTGAGAAAGAAAGACTCCCTTTTAGGACTTGAGCTCTTCAACAAGTTCACCCAGTCACCTTTGTTCCTAAAAGGACAATAGAGGAACATGTAAACCAGGCCTAACTTTTTCCAGAATTAAAGTTGGGAGAGAGCCTGCCACTGAGTAATCTGTACATTACCTCGCTGGCAACAACACTAGTAGTTTGTCTCTGGCAGACCCCTAGCAGATTCAGATTTGGTTTTGGTGATTCAGATAAAGCTAGAGTTGAATAGTCATGTATTTTCAAAAATTAACATCTTCAGCCACAGTTGCTTTCAAGTTCATATTGACTTTAAAAGACACTTCATAAGTTCCTGCAGTTTAATATGGAGCAGGTCTTTTCAAACAGCTAATAACGTTATGTTAAAGATGAAAACCATACCTCTAGTATGTGCACAGAAGGGAGTTCTACTTAGGTTGGCTCTTTGTAGCAACCTGAGATGTGATGTGTTCCTCAAGTTAGAAAAGAGAGAAAGAAGCAACATGTCAGAAAATTCATGATGTGACTATTAGTTTTGATGTACAAGTTAATAGAACATCTGATTAACACATAGTCAAATATAGCTAGACAAATATAAGTGGAATTTACAGATTCTCCTGATTTTAGCCACCTGTCCCTGGGTTAATGACCTGTTGCAGGCAGCCAGAGCCAGTCGATACCAAGTTCAAAGCTTCCTTGGTGACCACTATAGAATCTTCACTTATTTAGCTTGTAGCTGAAAATAATGTTTTTCAGTTTACCTTTTTTTGTCCATTTAAATTCTAATAATACAAAAGCAATAAATATTTACTGTGAGAATATTAGAATATGCAGAGAATCAAAAAATAAAATAATCCTGACACCCAAAAGAGCAAATCAACTCAGCTGACCTCCAACAGCAGGTAAAGCACCACACTGAAATGGCGAGACCCAGCAGAAGAATCCTCAGTCAGCCCCCAGAACTGGCATTGCCAGGCTCACACCCATCAGGCAGGAAAGTGGAGGCTTCCTCTCAGAAAACCACCCTTGCCTTCAAAAACCTACAGATGCTGACATTGAGGCCCCTCAATAAACTAGGTTCCATCCCTCATCTCTCAGTCAACAAGCGTCCCCACTTCCAAACACATAGGGATTCCAGTCAACATTTAGTGCGTCATTCTTGAATATTCATCAATGGACAAGCAAGGAACATCAGGCATGTGAAGAGAAAGCCTCTAACACAAAAGATGATCAATAGAATAAACAGAAGAAACAAAAGTGCAAGGAGTAGAAGAAAATTGTCAACAAAATTCTATACCTTAAGAGAAAGACATAAGATCCGTGAAACAAGAACATGAGACTAAAAACCACTGGGAGATAGGGCCGACCGAGTGACTCAGTTGGTTAAGAGCTCGCTCAAGAGCTAGGAGCTGAGCTCTGAGCAACAGCAGTTCAATGCCCAGCCTGAGCTTAGCTGCTGCTGAGCTGCCAACAGGTCGCAGGATGGCTCAGCTAAAAACAAAAAACCAATGGAAGATCTTGGATATTATAAATATAACTAAATTTTTTTAAAAATTTCTGATGACACAAAGAGTCTTAAAGCTGGGAGCTACCTTGGCAACCACTGATCAACCATTGTGTGGAGGTCAGGAAATAGGGATGTAGCGAGGGCAAGTGGTTTGCCAAACTAAGGTGGTCAAACGAGGATCCTGACAAAGAGCTCATACAAATGCCTGGTGGTATGTAGAACTCAGTAAATTTAGTCTTAATGTGCATTAAGAGTTTATTATTCATAAATACCTCAATAAAGCCATTTAAAAAATTTAAGAACTTGCATGTGTTAAGTGTAGAGCAAATGGCTTTATAGTGGTTATTGCATTTATGCTCACAACATAGGTATTATCCCATTTTAAAAATATGAAAATTGTTATTAAAAGAGTTTAAATAAACTTGCTCAAACTCAAGCTTACCGAGTGGTGAAGCAAGGCTGACTCCAGAACCCTTGCTCATAACCAGAGCCAGGAGTCCAGTTCTAAAATTCAAGTATGTTATAATTCCCACTGCAGTTGAACCAATGGCTTAGAGCAGCACTTCCCAGTTCATATACAATTTTAAGATTTCTAGAGTCACATTAACAAAAATAAAAACAGGTGAAATTGTGTTAATATACTTTAATCCAGTGTATCCAAAATAGTATCATTTCAACATGTAATCACTATATAAAAATTATTAATGGATTTTTTTTACACTATTTAAATTTTAAATCTTTGAAACGTGGAGTATAACAGCACATCTCAATTGGGGTTAGCTATATTTCAACTGCTTCATAGGCCCATAATGGATAAGTACATCAAAGGAAATGAGGGCAAGTGGATAATTTGTGCTAATTAGGCTCACAACCTTCACAGTTTCTCAGCTTGTGCAATCGGCCACAGGGTGGGTAAGCCAAGCATGAAGCTAGTTAATCCCTACTTGATTTTAGGTTTAGCACCTCTGCAGCACATTCCCTGACTCCCCCCGCAAGTGTCCCTTAAGGGCCTGTGTTTCCAAAATACCCCGCCTTACCTCTATCCTAGCAGTTATCCCACTTCACTCTAAATTTTTACATGTCACTATTTCCCTCCAACAAGTTATGGGCTCTTTGAGGACCATTTCTTTTAAATTCCTGATTCCAAAGCACCTCTGTGTTGTGAACATTACATAAAATAATCCCTAGGGGGCACTAGACACACATTCCACTAGCTGGCGAAACTAATTTTAGCGAAAGACATGAAAGAAAGCATACTTTGGCCGCTAGGTGGCAGTCTTGTCCCACTTTTATTTTTGCTTATATTCTTCCTAGTCAGTGCTAGGGGGAGCTGGTTCTCACATTCACAAACCAGGAACGCCCAAATCCTGATTGGCCTTCAAAGCTGCAAATGATAGGATCTAAGACTTAAGGTCTGTATCCAAAATGAAATGCCATCTTGATGACAGAGCTCTGACTCCTGCCATGCTGAGCTCCTCAATAACTAGCCAAGGAATCCCAGTTTTCTTGGCCAGTTTTAATCTGGCCAGTTTATCTTGGATGTTTAAGGAAATTGAATATCCTGTTTTGGAATGAATAGGAAAGGGATCCTGGAATAGATGTTCTGGGGGTGGCTAGGGAGTGTAGAGAAGATGGGAAAGGACCCAAGAGAGGCCAATCTGTTTCCACTTGACAATTAACTTTATACTTGGGAGGCCCCAAGCCCCATTTCCCATCATTTTCTGCCCAGGGCAGAGGTTTGGTACCTCTCACTATTAAATCCACTCAAAACTTGCATATTTGCACCTTCTCCCTGTGATTCCAATAGACATTTGGCCATAGAATTCAGATTCACAAAAGCACGCAAGACTGCTTGCTCTAAGAACACCAACTGCCACCAGACACTGTGTGTGAGTGTGCAGTAGATTGAGGGGCGATAGTGTGGAAATGTCATCAGCCCCACAGGCCTCTTTCTGACAAAATGGATTTCTGTGCAGTCTAACTTTTCCTTAAACACTGGAATGTATCCAGCCCAACTTATCAAGGACCAGTACGTTGTAACCTGCTATATAAGCACGGTAACCTGACAGTCAATTTAGTGTGAAAATCAGGACACTTTCTAGTAGAAAGAGGAGTGTGTTTTGTAAGTACCCTGAGACAACAAGCACAAACTGGGGTTGTCCTGGGCAAATTGAGATGAACGGTCCCTTTCTACATATATAAGACTGCCACGGCCCTACAAACCAGCTTTTTATCAGGTCTAACTCAGAAGGAAGGTTATTTGTTCTATTCTGGTTATTTTTCTTCCTCCTGACAGAAAAGAAGAAAATGCCTGTGGTGTTTCCCAGGGTATGAAGGGGACTGCCGTAGGATGCTGCTAGTTTCCCTCAGAATACTCACCAGTATCTGCATTTGGCTGACGGAGACTTTGGTGCCAGGAAATCAACAGCATGGGAAAGTGCCACATCCATATTGGGTTTCTACTTCTCCCATATCTGTTCTTGACTTCAGTCCGATTCCTTTGATGCTCGGCTGATGGCTTCCAGGCTTCGACCCGTAACGCAGGTTAATGTGGAGAGTGGTAAAAGATATCTTCCCCTTGCCTTATGACTCCATTCCCTTGAGGTAGACAAGCTGGAGGCAAAGCTTCCCTCCTGCCTTGTTCCTTCTTCGTGCCCATCTGGGAGGTACCTTCTCTGCATGGAGGAATGGGTTTATTTGGAGCACTGTGATAGGAGGACCTAGCTGTGTGGTTGTGGCACAAAGACCACAGATCAGATCAAAGGACGTGAACTCAGAGCACCTCACACAGAGCCTGACACATAGTAGATGCTCAGTAAATGTGAGCCGACTCCCGATCAGACCATCAAAGCTAACACTTGCAGTGGAGGGAAGGCCTCTGTGGCCTTCTCTGTCATCATTGTGTCAGAGGGGTTCCTTGTCCAGGTGCCCTGATTCAAACCTACAGTCGGAAATGCTAGTACCATTCGGAGCAAGGGATAGCTACAAACACTGGGGCTCCTCCAGATTAGGGATCTTTCAGTTATGCATCTTTCAGCACTTAAACATGATGACTTTGAGTCCCTGGGGGCCCAAATAGGAAAGAAAGGATCATATTCCTCCTGAAATGAAGGAGTAAAGCCTTCCCCTAACTCAGAACTTGAAGGGAGAAGTAAGGAAGTAGCATAAAACAGTAGAAAAACTCTGGACTTGGGAGTTAGAGAGTCCTGGGTTTGAACTCCCACCTTTACCAGCACTTATTATCTTAGTCAAAGCCACTGAACACCTGGAACCTTATTTGTAAACTAGAGATAATGGTAGCTACCTGTGGGGTTGCTCTAACAACAAAATACTACAGAGAATAAACCCCAACATAAAGTAGGTCCTCTATATATGGAAACTACTATTAGGTGGGATTATCTAAAAGAACAGTAACACTCAGGGGGGTAGGGAAGATAGTTCAATGACTAGGAGCCCCCAGAAAGAAGATTTTAAACTCATAAATCTTGAAAACAATGACACACCACTAAGACTATACTTGTGACCTATGTCAACGGGGTAGTTTATACAAGAAATTCCCTTTTAACTGCAAATTGGTGTGCAGCCATTATGGAAATCAGTACGAAGGTATCTCAAAAAACTGGAAATGGAACTGCCGTCTGACCCAGCAATTTCACTCTTGGGTATCTATCTACCCAGAGGAATCCAAGATGCTAATTCAAAAAAATATATGCACCCCTATGTTTATTGCAGCGCTATTTACAATAGCCAAGACTTGGAAACAACTGAAATGCCCATCGGTAGATGACTGGATTAAGAAACTGTGGTACATTTATACAATGGAGTATTATTCTGCTATAAAGAATGAAATCGTACCATTTGCAACGATATGGATGGACCTAGAGACTATTATATTATGTGAAATAAGTCATTCGGAGAAAGACAAATACCATATGATCTCACTTATATGAGGAATTTGAAAAACTGAATGAATGAGCAAAGGAAACAGAAATAGTCTCATAGATTCAGAGGAAAACCAGGGTTGCTAGTTGGGAGGGGGGTGGGGATGAGGGAGAAGAGGAAGGGATTAGACAGCATCAATAGGTAACTACAGTATTGTTACAGGGATATGAAAGACAGTTCGGGGAATATAATAATGTAAAAATTTTGTGGGGTGTCAGATGGTCACATGTCTTGTTAGGGAGACCACTTCATGGATGGAGTAGAGGCTTGATCACTGCACTGTCTACCTGAAATTAATGTTGTATAATATTGTATGCCAACTATAACTGAATATATAGATAGTCATGGGATGTGGATTATTCAGTAGGCGGGAGTCAAAGGAATTGTAATAGATAGTATGATATGGGGGGGAGGAGTGGGGTGGAGAATTGGGGGAGGGAGGTTGTCACTTTGAGTGGTAAAAAGTATAACTATTGCACTGTGTTGTACACCTGAAGCTAATTAAAATAAAAAAATCATAAAAAGAAATTCCCTTTTACTAGGGCAAGGAAGTTTATGTACAAATCAATGACTGGGCTTGATCGATTGGTGGTAATTGCCTGAAAGGCTGGTTGAGAAAGATTCTGATGCAGAGTCTGAATGCAGTAGGGAAGAGTGCCATGACTGATTGATTTTTGATGCCTGCTCTGGGCCTAGAATTGGGGAGCACGTAATTACCCTCTTCCTCCCTGACCAATGGATAAGACTGCCCTTACTACAGTCAAGAAACTGGATGTCTAGAGCAGCAATCAGGCTGTGCGTAGCTTAAAGGAAATAAGCAGAAGGCAGGGGCGGCCGGTTAGCTCAGTTGGTTAGAGCACGATGCTCCTAACACCAAGGTTGCCAGTTTGATTCCCACATGGGCTACTGAGTTGCATCCTCTACAACTAGATTGAAAACAACTACTTGACTTGGAGCTGATGGGTCCTGGAAAAAACACACTGTTCCCTAATAAGATTTTAAAAAAAAAAAAAAAAAAAGGAAGGCAGTGATGTTCCAAATGCTGCTACCAAAGGAAAGGTGTGAAAGTTCATGGGAAAACCTTGACAGTATGTGAGGCAAATTTCAATGATTTTCTAATTCTACATGGGAGCATCTTGCCTAATTCTTCTCAAAAGGGCCTGGGAAGTTACCCAGAAGAGTCAGGAGACAATTGTGAATATTAAGAAGTTCACCGAGCCAAGTTCAAGAGCTGGAGGAGAGGGAAAGCACAAAAAAATGCAAGGTGAAATTAAATCAAAGACCCACCCTTGTCCTTGGGAACATTAGTTTAAGAAGCACAAGTTTATAACCCTTGAGCCAAAATGGTCAAGAGCAAGAAAGCTTTTAATGTCCCTACATAGCTGTGAATGCCCCTTCCATAACCCAGTGGCATGTCTCTAATTGCCGAATGATGTCTCAGTACATCTATTCTGAGAGCTCTAATCTTGAGAAGAATTGAGTAAGAAGAAGCACAGACTGGCTCTTCCTTAATGATAGAGTATAAAAGATGACCTTTATAAGGGTCATGAAGACTATAAATAGAGAAATCTCACAGAGACTATAAATAGCAAATCCCTCTTCCTATCCCTGTTTGCCCCTGGTCCCAACTCAACAAGAAATACAAGCATTTGAAGCTGAAGAAATAGTCTCAAAGCAGACCTGAGTTAGGAAAAATAGTCATGAAACCCTTGAAGAGTCAGGAGAAATATAATGATCAACAAGTTTTATTTTAAGAAGGGACAAGTTTTGGAACAGGCTTTTCTTCTCCTGCTGAGGTTGTCCTGAAGCAGACGTTTCTGAGCAGGGGGACAGGTGTCCACATGGCCCTCATGTTCCTGTCCTCTCAGGGTCCTCATGGTACAGGCCTCTCCCTAATCTTTCTAGGGCAGGGAGATCCCCTTGCCTTTTCTCCCTACGTTTCCCATTCACACAGCAGAATGGGAAGCACCTGTGAATTTTCTAAACTTTTAGGGAAACATGACTGAAAAGTAAAGTTTATGGAACCTGGCTCAATTTGAAAAAAGAAAACGTAAGTTCTGGACTTACTTCTTTCCGATATTATTTCTTGGGAAATCTATGTTTCAAAACGTTCTCTTCTGATTAGAGAATTAATATACCCATTTTGTAAAGTTCAGAGAGGCATTCTTAGCATTTCCTTGCCAGTTTCCCACCAGGAGCAGTACTGGCAGGGTTTGGGATCGGGGCGGGGGTGAGGGGGAGTCGCCACAGTGGTGAGAAATGAGGTGATGGACAGTGAATGTTTGTGAGCAAAAAGATGTAATTTTAATGCATTTTGACCGTAGATGTGGTAGCACTAATTGTTGGACTAGGGGATGGGATCATTTGATGCAGATGAGACTTCTCTGAGGTGTCCTGGCAGATGCCTAGGTCTTTCACCAACTGGGACCACTGTCTTTCACAGTTTGAGAAACATTGTCTTTCAAAGCCTAGTTTCCTCATTTGTACAGTGGAGCGACCTCTGTTTACACCAGATAAATTCTGTGACGTTCCCTGCCAACTAAAGATGAAACAATTCCACCAAAGCCTATGGATCGCAGCATGCACAGACAGTGCCCTTCAACCTTGACAGTGAGGGGCTCCACCCCTCTGCCTCCTGCTAGACCAAGGCAGACAGTGACCTCCAGGTTTCAAGTGATGGAGAAGTGATGGAGCGATACAGAGAGAGAAGGCTTGGGGCAAACCAGAGGCTGTCCTAAAATTAGCTTTTTCCTGATCACTGAACCATTCCCCGGGGTTCTTTGTGCAGCCCTATGAAGATGGGGTACGGGATACATTGTCAGGATAGTGCAGACTCCTGAAGAACACAGTAAATACACCGAGCAGAAGAGAAGGCAGTGTTTTACAAAAAGACAACCCTTTTGCAGTTAGTGGCTACTCAGACTGAAACTACCTCTTTTTAGTTACTCCAGTTACCGCCTGCCTAAGTGCCTGGGTTGGGGTTGGTCCTAGGTGTGGGCAAAGGAACTGACCAGATGACTCTCAGGGCCCAGGGGACTGATTGAGGGGTGGCTGCCTTTCAGTGAAGAGACAGATAAGCATGGTTGTTCCTCCCTCACCAGCCATGTGGATTTGAACTCACTTTTCCCAGCTTCTCTACCTCTGGGTTTGTCAACCTTAGCACTGTTGACATTTGGGGTGGGATGATTGTTTGTTGGGGGACCTTTCCTGTCCACTGTGGGACATTTAGCAACATCCTCAGCCTCTATCCACTAGATGACAGTAGCAACCCCCCTCCCAGTTGTAACAACCAAAAATTTCTCCATACATTGCTAAATATCATCCGAGGGCCAAAATCACCCCTATCTGTGCCCCTTTGGGAACCCCTGAGTTACCCTGAAGAAGGGAGAACTAACCAGAAGGCTTGAACAAGTTAGCTAGTAGGTGGAGAGATGGTTTCAGGGACAGCCTCCCTTTGGGAGTCAAACTCACTCACCACCAAGGCCCAGCTCAAACTTGGCTTACGTTTCCTTCAATGACAAGTTCCTTCAGCACTGATCGGACCCAGACACTCGCTAAAATGCTCTCCGTGCTGCTTTCCTATCTTCTTTGGTTGTAGGAGAGTTTTCTGCATCTTGGTCTGCCATCGGCAGCCCTGTGTGCACCTGCTCTGCATCTTATTGAAATGTTAAAGGTGAGTTCCAGCCTAGTCCTGGGCCTCCTCATTTCAACCTTCTCCATCCAAGACCATTCTTATTGATGGCTAGTCTTTGTCTCCTGGTCAATTCCATTCTCAGCTCTTACGTTAGGTTTCTTTTACTGCTGCAACAACTTACTGCAAACATAGTGACTTCAAAGAACTCAAATGTATTAACTTACAGTTCTGGAGGTTCGACGTGGGTCTTGCTGGGCTAACACCAAGGTATCTGTAGGGCAGCGTTCTTTATGGAGGGAATCCCTTTCCTTGCCTTTTCCAGTTTCTAGAGGCTTCCAGCATTCCTTGTTTCATGGCTCCCTTCCTCCTTTTTCAAAGCCAGCAACATTGCATCTCTCTGACCCCTCTTCCTTCCTCGTATCTCCCATCCTCTCTCTGACCACAGCTGGAAAAGGTTCTCCACTTTTAATGTGACTAGATTGGGCCCACCTGAATAACCCAGGATTGTCTCCCCATTAAAGTCCTTATTTAATCCCATCTGCACAGTCCTTCTTGCCACATAAGGCTTTGTCACAGGTCCTAGCAATTAGGACACGGACATCTTTGGGGAGGTCCATCATTCTGCCTACCACAGCCAGGCTATGTCAACATCGCTCAAACTCTGTGCCCCCTTTTCTAGTGATCCGAGTGCAGGTTCCGAGCTCAATGTTTTCAGAAGGCAGTGTCCCCGGGTCGATATCAGCCTCAGCACAATACCAACAGGTAAGCGCCCATGATTATACCAGCCAGCGTCACACACTTAGTCTACCTTCGTTCAGGTGCCTATTGATGAGTTTTGCCACTTCCATCAGCCCCCAATCCCTCTCCTCTGGCTCCCAGATAGAGGAAGCTCCAGGCCTGACTCCCTAGGAGGAAGGTCTAAAGCTAGGTCTGCCCCATTTTATCTTTTCTTTTCTCCACCACCCATAATGGCCCAGATGCCTCAGGACCAACTGGTGTCCCTTTCTATTGTAAAGCTCTACCACATGCAGAGGGTTATGCCAATCTATCTGTGTCTCCCACACACCCCTTCCCTTCTCTACTCAACACAAGACACCCGGGGCTGTAGGAGGGCTTCTGGGAAATGTGGACTACTGCGAGCATGCACACTTACTAACTCACTGGGTCCTCAGAACAACCCCATGATGTAGGTGCTACTGTCCTTCCTTAGAGGTGATAAAACGGGCACAGAGATGATTCGCGACTTGCTCAGGGAGTGAACAGCAATGGGATGTGCTCCCAGACAAGCTGGCTCCGACCCTGTCCCGTACACTACAGTGCCTCTCCGAACAGGAGACCATCACACCAGCTTAGAACTAAAGGGCCGTCTCCTACTTAGATGTATTCGCATTTTAAAGAGCACAAACAGACGTGCTTTGTGCAATGCAGAGGAATGCTCCGACCAAGGGAGACGCTTCCCATGGGTAGCCCAAAGGTAAAGGTGTGCCCTGCTTCTGCTCTTTACTGGCCCAACTGTTTTAGGCAAATCATGGACCATCTCTAAGCCTTAATTTCCTCATCCACAGAATGGGGTGACAGTAAAAATAGCATACTCATTGGGTCGTGGTGAGGATGTGAAATGATCTGCTACAAGGTACTATTATTGTTTGAGTGTGGGCTTCATGCTTGTTGAGAATGAACTTGGGACAGAGATCTTGCTGGCCCTCACATCACACCACTTAGGCGACACCTATTCCTTCAGCATAAGGCCACCCCTTTCTTTACATTCATTGCCACTGTCTAGGTCAGGACTTGCCATCTTTTGCTTGAGCCTACACAGCAGTCTTCTATTAGGCTCCCTGCCTCTGTTTCTGCCCCTGACAATCTAAATGCTACTCTCAGGTTAGTCTTCCAGAGGCACAACCTTGCTCTGGTATTCCCAACTTGCAACCTATGGCCTTGCTCTCTCGGGCAGGGTCTGCAGGGTGCCACAAATGAGCCCCATGTGCAGACGTGGCTAGCTGGACCCTGTGTGGCTTGTCTGAAAGCAAACTGGCCATTTAGCTCTGGTTGATATTCTCCATGAGGCTAGATCTTCCCATGTTTAAAGAGAAGCTGGAAATCTGGGTAGCATATGAAATGTCCATATTTTTAAAAGTTGGTTCAAATTCAAAAGCAACAAACACACACACAACATACAAGCCAAACAACAGCCTCTGCAAGATGAATGGAATCAGCCAATGTTTGCCCTTGGTATACAGGCTAAATTACAAATCAGAGCTTTGCTGGCTAGGCTCAGAGGGATTCAACCGTGACCTACCTTTCCAGTCTTCTCTCCCGCTCAGGTGCCAGGCTGGCCAAGAGGAGTTCTGGTTCCCTGGATGTCTGAGGCATCTCTCTGCCCCTGCACCTTTCTCTGACGGCTCTGAAATGCCCTTTTTCTTAGCTTTTCCAGCTCTACCTTGAAGGTTCTTTCCTCCACTTGGAGTCCTTCCCTGATTTTGCTGCAGGCAATGAATAATTAAATAATTACCTACAATCTACTATCCCTGGGCCTCCAGGGCACTCTCAACGGGTTCTGTTTCACCTCTGTTATGTCTTCTACAGTATCCTGGCATGCATGCACATCAGAAGTCTTCAGAGAAAAGTTGTGATGCTAAATTATAAACAATTTGCCAACTGTAACTGAATATATAGATAGTAAGGGATGTGGAGTATACTGTGGAAGGGAGTCAAGGGAATTGTAATAGATTTGTATGATATTGGTGGCGCGGGGGAGTGGGATGGCAAATTGGGTTAGGCAGTTGTCACTTTGAGGGGTAAAAAGTATAACTATTGCACTGTGTTGTACACCTGAAACTAATTTTTAAAAAATGGTTATTTCACAATAAAATAATTTAAAATAAATAAATAAATGATAAGCAATTTGTGTGCAGAGGCTGCTCCCCAGTTGTGCGCCCCCCGCACCTCCCCCCACACACACACCTCCATTAAGCCCCAGGATCTGCCTTATAGATGAATGTCAAGGCTTCTTGAAAGCATTGACTTTATGAGATTAAGCTGAGTTTATCCCAACCAGGCTAAACTCAAACCTGAATGACCCTGGCTGATTGATTCACCGGGTTTAAACTGAATCCTTGTATTTGCTACAAGCAGTGAAACTCCCCCTTCTGTCTGCAGCCCCTCCACGGAGCTTCCCTCTTCTCATGGCATGGCCAGCATGCTTGGTCACTGGGAATCTCAGGCCAGGGGAGCTGAATGAACAAAGCACCCCACTCATGGGGGAGTGGGTCCAGGGGCTAGTCCTGCTGATGGGTGAGGGGAAGACAGCATCACCTGGGATACTGGAAGAGATGCCCTGAGAGAGCAGCTCCTGGATTTGGTGAGTCCAAATGAGTACTGATGTTACTACCATTCTAAAATGTGAGATCCCAGAGGGGCCTCAGAGACATTAAGATCAAAGAAGAAAAATGAGGCTCAGGGAAGTACGTCTCACCCAAGGACAAGGCAGGGTGTGCCCTAGGCAGGATGCAAGACATCTAACTCCAACTTTGAAGACTTTTCCTCACTAGCCTTAGATTTCCCACTTTCATTTGAAATGTGCTGATAAAAACACAGGTGAGGGCGGCCAGTTAGCTCAAGTGGTTAGAGTGCAGACTCTTAACACCGGGGTTGCCGGTTCAATTCCCACATGGCCAGTGAGCTGCTCCCTCCACAACTAGATTGAAGACAACTTAACTTGGAGCTGATGGGTCCTGGAAGAACACATTGTTCCCAAATAGATAAAGTTTAAAACAAAAGAAAACAAAACACAGGTGGGTTAGCACCAAGGCCACATTTTTCAAAAACTCCGTCTGTAGCTATGCAAAAATGGGTCTTCTGGTGTGTCATGTTCTTCCTGCCTTCGGGAATGTAGTATTTGGAGTGTAACGTTCACTGCTCTTCCAGCCATCCCCACCTCAGTGCGATTTCCATCGTAGAAGGAAGATGAGTGGTGTGCCTCCACACATTTCAAACTCCTAGCAAAATATTTGTCATGGAGTGGATAAAAGGAGAAAACTCCCACAGGTAATGTGCTGCCAGGTGTCATGATCTGCTCTCCGTCATAGCTTGCCATAGTTCCCTGGGAACATTCAAATGAGAAAGAGCCACCATTTAAGTAAAAAACAAACACAAAGTTGTTTTTTACATTTATGCGAGTTTTTCAAAACAAGATTTGTACTATTTCATGCTCATGACCACTCTGAAAACTTCTGCTACAGAGGAAGTGGGTGTAGGGAGAAATCTACTGAAGCTAAAAACGTTATCTTCATTTTACAGACCAGGAGGCTCAAAGCAGCTCAAAATCATTCATCCATTAACGTGCAATCAAGTCAGTGCACCAGGCACTGTGCTAAGCTCTGGAGACACGACGGTAAACAGGGCAGGTGTGGTCCTTGCCCTCAATTTGCTTCCAGCCTGGCAAAAAAGAGACTGTCGATAAGTTATATGAAATTGAAGGGAAACAGAATATGTCACCCAAAAATATTCTGCTTTGGAATAAGGATTGTTTTTAGCTGAACGCAACTGCGAAACAGTGGACTGTAGGAAGCACTCTCTACCCTCCCCGTTTGCCTGGAAGCCAGGCATAAATTTCCTTTTATGAAGGTATCCCCCTCCCCTCTTGTACAAAGGGCAGAATGACTCCTAATCACTGAAGAGGATTCATCAGTCCAGAGGTGGCACTGAGAGGAATCCACATAACAGATCTACTACAACCCTTATCATCCATGCGTTTCCCCATATATTTACCTTCCTACAGTTTATCACCCCTAGAAATTCAGAACCCGTTTCCTATATCTTGTCACTTCTCTATAAATTCATCATTCTTTGTATAATCCTGTGGGTCTGACCATTTCTTTGGGGGTTTTCATTTCATTTCTGTGCATCCCCCGCCCCGCCAATGCATGTGGAATAAACTTTTTATTCTGTTAATCTGTCTTTGGCAGCTTAATTTCCAGGTGCCAGTCACAGAATCTGAGAGGACAGAGGAAAAAGTTTCCTTCTCCTACAAAATCTCCGGGCACTGAGTCCTGAGCCCTTTGTGAGCACCTCTCCATGATGTTGGTGCCACAATCCTAAGTCGGCAGTGAATGAGATTTCCCAGATCAGTTGCTCAGCCCTCAATCTATATCTGTTCCTATTACCCAAACCTGACCTCGTCACCACCCTGGCTGCTTTCCTACATGCTTTATTTGGGGAGGTGAGGCTGGAGACCTCGACCTTCACAGCCAGTGTTTTGGGGGTTTCTCAGCAGCAGCTTGCAGGGCCGGTAGCCCAAAGCAAGCTGTGTGGCACATGTCATCTATGTTGTGTATGCTGTGATGCTATGGCTCAGCCAGAGCAAACCAGCCGCCAAAGAGAGACACAGCTTCAAAGAGGTTTTTGCTTACAGTACAATTACTTAGTCATGCAAACAATGCCAGGCTTGGATGGTTTCTGAGAAATGCCAAGCATTTCTCAGGACGTTATCGTTTAGAGTCAGCCTTGTGACCTCTGCTCGTTCAAAGCATGTTTCCACTGCCAGGCTCAGAATTCCTCACCTCAGCCCCAAATGTCATGTCTCTATACTATGTTTAAGCTTTGGTGGCTTCTGTTATCTCAGAACCAATAAAATCCAGCAGGAGAAACTACAGCTACTCTGATGAAACAGGCTGATGGAGACAGAATGACAACTGACATGCAAAAGCGTGCACGTGTGTGTGTGTGTGTGTGTGTGTGTGTGTGACTTTGGAGACACCGTGGAATATTACAGAGGGCCCTTTGCCAGGCTTTAATGATGGAGCCTTGATAAATGTCACAGGATGTCATGAGTAGCTAGCCACAGCCCTTAAGTCCCTAAACAGCGTGTGACAGGTATAACCCCAGTGTGCCTTGGGCTTACCTGTTTGGATGTCAGATGTGGTCTGTCACTTTAGCAGTTTGTCCTAAAGTCTGCCCCACTTGCTATGTGGCAGTCCCTCGTCCTTCTGCTTCTTGAGCCAGGGAAGCCTTAAGGTTGGTCAGGAGCTCTGGTGAGAGTGAACTTGAACACTTCTGCAGCTGGCATACAGGCACATTCAGATATGGCTGAGAGACAATGAGGAGGATAGGGAGGCTTGTTGCAAATGAGGCTGCAGGCAGAAACAGTAGGGATCCTACTGGACAAATCACCATGACTGCTAAGGAGCACCATGAAATGGCCATGCTCCTTAACAGTCATGGTGAGTCTTGGAAGAAACTATGATTGGAGGTCAGCACACCACACCCAACATCCCCGTCATCAACCTGGCCTTCCAGCCCAGAGTGCATTCCACAGTGGGACGATCCTGGGAGCAGCTGTGTGTGAGAAGCAGGTTGGGGTGAGGGGCTCCTGTTGCAGTTCCCTCTGGTGATGTTCCCTCTCTCTGAGCCTAGGACTGGAGCAGGTGGTGGAGGTGGCCAAGAGCCGATAGATTCTCTCTCCGCACCCTACAGGTGCCAGAGGTTGAAGGCAGGTGACATCCCTGCACTGCTGTGGGCACTCACAGGCCGGTAAAGGATGGCAGAGATGTGGACCGACGCCCCAGTGGTGCCATAGGAGACCGAGGTCAATGTGAGACAAAGCACAGAGCAGAGCAGCAGCCAGAGAAAGGTGCCAGGAGCTGCAAACAGTGGCTTGCTTGTCTGTGAGCTGCCTCCTCCCACCTACCTTAGGAAGGGAGACTGCTATATAACAGGTGGAGCAGGCTTAGGGACAAACTGCTAATGTGACCGACTGTCCCTGACACCCAAGCAGGTGTGCCAAGGTGACCCCAGGTTACGCCTATCACACAGTGCATGGCGACTCTCAGAAATACATGGGGAAAAGAATCCCACCCAGTATGGATTGCACTTCTGGTGGGAACACAAATGGCCTTGGAGTTGTTGAAGACTGAGAGTGCTCAGATTCTTAATACCTAGGTGGTATTATTGCAAAGTGAGTCATTGGTTTAATGACAGGTTTTAGGGGGGCTAAAAAAAGGAAAGAAGAAACATTACTACATTAAATAGACACATACATAGGGAGATGCATCCCAATTTCAGAAATATTAGAAAATGGTAAAAAACAAACACACACACACTTTTATAGCATTGAGGGGACTGTCATATTAACATGGTGACATTTGTACTTGTGAGAAGAGCATGTGTTTAGTTTACATGAGGGTATCAGATAAATAGGAATACTTTCACATCTGTTTTAAGACAGTGGTTACACTTTGGGAAGGCCTTGTTTTCTTCTGAGCCTGGTGAGTGACTCTCTCAGGGACCTTCAGAAAAGCCCTTTGCCTCCCCAAGACTGAACTTTCCAATTCAGAAATATTGGGAAACTATAGGATTATTACCCATGGGCCTCTCTTTTCTCAGGAAAATTGCATTTAAATTGTATTTATTGTATTGTATGTAGTGAATTTTAGCTTGTTATTTAAAGGAATCACATGACATATTCTTTTCAGAATTAAAAAAATCTCTGCAGGCCAGCCGAGTGGCGCATTGGTTAAAAGCTGGTTTTGGGATGCCAGCGGCCCCGGTTCGGATCCCACATATGAGGGCCAGTGACACTGCCCTCTGCAACTAACAACAGCTCCACCTGGAGCTGGGCTGCTGTGAGTCTCTGGCGACGGTGTAGGCTGCAGTCCCTGCTGCAGTGGGCTGCCATAGGCTACAGTGAGTGGCTGGCAGCCAGCGTGAGCGGCTGGCAGCCAGTGTGAGCTGCCAATAGCCGCGGTGAGCGACCATCCAGAGGCCGGCGACCGATCTGCCTCATGCGGGAAGAGCGCAATGAGGATACCAACATGGGCCAATGAAGCAACGTCCTCCGCAACTAGACTGAAGAACAAAAAGACAGCAACTTGTCTGTTCCCCTCCCCCAATTCCCCAGTAAAATCTTAGAAAAAACAAAAACAAAACAAAAAACTGCAAGGAAGTAAACATTCATTCCCTAATTTATATTTAAAACATTTTGGGGGGTCAGAATTAGATTGGCTTATTTTTTTCTGTTTTAAATGAGTTACGTAGGGATTGTTGAGTGTTTTGACTTTCCCTTTTGTGATGTTTTCTGACTGATAGAAAGGGATTTTTTTTTTCTCTCCTCTTGAGCTTTCTCCTCTAAGCCCTTTTAGTGGCAATTGCTGGGAGTGGACCCTCTTCTTTACCCCTGTAGCAATTTCCCCTGCTTCCCAAGGTTTGGGGCATCATTGAATTGTGAGACACCAGGGAAAATGCAATTGTACTTGAGAGCACAGGCTCAGTATCAGAACTACCTGGGTTGAAATCCTGGCTCTGCCAAGTAATAAGCTATGTAATAAGTAATAAGTAATGCTCCTGGGAAAGTTACCTCTCTCTGAGCCACAGTTTGGTCCCTTGTAAAATGAGAGAGACAATAATAGCACCCACTATATAATGTTGCTGTGAGTCTTAAATAGGTAAATGAACAAATGGCCCTTAAAATAGAATCTAGCACATAGTAGGCGCTCAATAAATGTGAACCACTGGCTAGAAAACAAGCAGGGCCAACTCGATGAAATACAAGTTGAGGAGAACCCATAAGGCACACGCCAGTCCTAGGATATTTCCTCATCATCCTGCCATGGTAGATTTCCAACCATTCAAGTCAGTTTTCGGCCAAGTTATTGTCTCATAGAGGCCCCTGATAGAATGCAGACATTAAATTTTGTGAGAGTGACTTATTCAGACCCTTTTACATAAAACTGAACAGAGAAGGTAGTTTTCATGCAAGTGGTGCCTTATGAAAGGATTCCTGAATACTGGAGAGAAAGCACACCCAGAGTAGATCCAAAGGACTAAATAAAAATTTGGTGCTCATGGAAAAGGGACTTTGAAAAGAATTTTGAGGGGAAACACATGCACATGGCCCATAAAACAAACAAACAAACCCAAAAACCAGAGGTATAAATGTGTACAGTAAAAAGCCACCTCCCATTCTTGTCCCTACCTGCCCAATTCTCCCCAGTAGCCTCTCTCCCTGTCTCTCACACACACACAGATACTACCTAGTTTCCTAATCCCATATGTATGCTTCTGGTGTCTTTATGCATTCTCGCATAGTCAAGCAAATAAGAATGTAATGTAAATTCTTTGTCATTTGTTTATTTTTGGTTTATTTTTTTATTTTTTTAATTTTTTTTTAAGGGCAGTGTCACTGGCTCTCACTGGCTTTCTTATGTGGGACCGAACCGGGGTCGCTGGCTTCCCAAGCCAGCGCTTAACCACCGCGCCACTCGGCCGGCCCTGTTTAAACACACAATATAGAATATAATATGTACTGTTTTTCATCTTGCTTACTTTGCTTCACAATATATTTTGGAGATTTTTCAATGAAAGTGCAGAGAGAGCTTTTCTCATTTTCAAACGATGTATCCATTTCATTGAATGGATATATCATATTTAATTGACTTACCCCGTCCCTATTAATGGATATTTGGGTTGTCTTGTATCTTTTGCTATTCGAAGAGTGCTGCCATGGATAAACTTGTATACTCATCATTTCACACATCTGCCGATATATCTGTAGAAGATGCCTCATAAGTGGGATTGTTAGAATGAAAGGCAAATTTCATTCTAAATGAAAATTAAATTCATTTGTGATTTTGGTAGATATTGCCAATTTCCCTCTTCATGATTACACCCATTAATGTCGCCGCCATCACCGTGTCAGAGTGCCTGGCCTATGTGGTCAACGTTTTGGATGGTTGCTAATCTGGGAGGTGCAAATGTGTCTTGGTGTAGTTTTACCTTGCGTTTCTGTCATTATGAATAAGGGTGAACATCCTAAAAAGATCTTGAAAGGGTCTCTGAAGTGGGATATGGAAGAAATCAAAGATAAGTGATTCACAAATTTATTCTGAGCTGGCCCTGAACACAATTCCTTACAGTAAATGCCCCTGCAGTTTTCCCTTCGAGCAAAAATTTTCACTAAAATTGAAAAAGAAGGTATCAGGGTACACACACACACAGCGGTATTAAGCAATGGTTTTGTTGTGGTTTTGTTTTTTAGATGTAACTGCGATATAACATTGTATATGTTTAACCTTAAAGGTTATGTACCTTATTGCATTAATTTCATACACCTAAACATGGCAATACAATCACCGCCATTTAGCTAGCACTCACCAACATTAGCTAGCACTTTCATCCTGTCACATACTTATCATTTTCTTTTTTGTAGTGAGAATATTTAAGATCTAGTCTCTTAGCATCTTTCAAGTATATAATATAGTATTGTTAACTACAGTGACAGTGCATTAGAAGCCCAGAACTTGTTCATCTTCAAAGTGCACATGTTATGCCCTCTGACCAACATTTCCCCAGTGCCCCCATACCCCACGAAGGCTCATACTCTTAACTAACCCTTAATCGGTACTATCTCCTGAGTATCCTTGTAAGTTACCTAACATCTTAGACCTCAGTTTTCTTGTTTGTGAAATGAAGACAATACCACTTCCTACACGATCATTTTGTGGATTAAATGCAGAAAGCATTGGGCACAATGCCTGGCATGTTCTATGCTCTCAATAAAAAGTATCAGAGTATTTAACCTTCTCGCCCAGCCTTCGTGAACAATTTTCAGCATCTCAGAAGGGAGTTTCAACAGCTCATGGACTTCAGTTCCTCAAAGACATGTTCCCTCTCTTCCTTATAACCAAGCAAAACCAAGTGGGATCCAAGAGATGGGAAAAGAAAAGTCCTTGGGAAGTCTGCTGAGGGCATGTAAAGAGCCTCAGCTGACAGGGAACTAAATCAAAGTTGTCCCTTCTCAGAGAAAAAGGGGGTCTGAGCCCATTGTGTGCACAAGAAGAAAATTCTGTGCTGGCATGAAGCCACACAGAATGAGCATGAAGGAACAAGCACTACCACGCCTTAACATCTTCCTCTGCGTCAGCCCTGGGTCTCCAGGTTACCATCCAATTATTGTATTTTATTTTATAGCAAAGAAACAAAAGTTCTCTATGATAGTCAGATAAAACAACAACACCAAAACAAACAAACAAACAAACCAAACCCTAAGGCTTAGCAGAGGATGCTTAGATTTCCAAAATATTTTTTTTCTGAGGGCAAAAAGTAGCTAGGAAAAGAAACACGTGGGATATGTTTCTTCTCTTCTAGTTAAGGAAAAACTGTTCCGGAGGTGGCCTCCATGTAAATATTGGCATGATGAGAGAATAAACCACTGAAATCATTCAGGGCGAGAGACCTTCTCCTCCTCTCCCTGCTCTACATTGCAGGGTGGGGGATTCTGGTCAGAAATTGGACAATTATTCTTTCTGTGTTTTTTGTTTTGTTTTTTGTTTTCTTGGGTTTTGTTTGTTTTATTAGTTTCAGGGATTCTTTCTGTTTTAAATATCAGGATGAAAGCTTGGGAATTGGTTCTGGTTTTAAAGTTCCTCTCATCCTTTTACCTCAACCACCATATCCAATTATTATTATTTTTTAAAACAATTTTTTTTTTGGCGGGGAACAGTGTGTTTTTCCAGAACCCATCAATTCCAAGTCAATTCAAGTAGTTGTTTCAATCTAGTTGTGGAGGGTGCAGCTCAGGGGCCCATGCAGGGATCAAACCAGCAACCTTGGTTTTAGAGCACTGCTTTCTAACCAACTGAGCTAACTGGCCATCCCCACAACATCCTATTATATACCCTCTACTCCATCTCGCCCAAATCTCCCCATACCCTATTTTTGAATGGTCTTCCTCTCTCTCTCATCCTATGAACTTGGGAGACCTGTGGGCCACCAAGCACTGACGTCCACCTTGCAACCAAGCCTTGGTGTCCAGGTCCAGTTTCACTTTGACCCTAACTAGTAGGGACTGGTTGACAATAGGAAGCAATGATGATTAGGGCACTGTCTGGAGCCAAGGCCACTTAATAGACTGGCAAAACCTAAACCCACTGCCCTCACTCTCTATTCTATTCCACTGACCTGGCCAGTCTTCTCCATTCAACCAATTCTTGGCTAAATCTTATCTGTCAATGAACAGGAAAGCACTCCCTCAAATGGAGGACCACTTAGTACCTTCAGGACCAGCTCATAAGTCAGTAGTAGAAACATACAGAGAACATACAGCTGCTACGACTAATGTAATAAACACAAATGCTATTAATCATATATAATGAATAATAGAAGCCAATAAAAAGTACTTGCGACAAACTTACATTAAGAGTTCATTTAGTGCTTTTTATTCGTTGATTTTTCAATCAAAATAATATTTGTACATGTTAAAAAATATATATATATAATAGTATATGTGTGTACAATAGTACACACAAAGAATTTATACTAGAAAGTACTGCCCCGCCCCAGGTTGCCTCTTGGGGAAATCACTTTAAACCAGGTTTTGGATTTTTCTGAAGTTACCCTAATAATTATAAATCATAGTCTTACTCTATTTCTTAGTTTATCAAATTTGGATATCTAGTGATTCCCCAGAATGAAAAAGGAGGTTTTACCTCACTTGCCATCATTCCTTTTCCTCCCCTCCACTTTCTTCTTGATTTTTCTCACAATTCTCCATGCTTCTAGCAGATATCTTCGCAACTTTAAATAACATATTAAACCACTATTTATTATTCCATAAATGTCAGTCAGCATCTGTTGATTCCCATCCACATAAGGATATAAACGACCCTACCCAAATTCTCCCCCACTTCTTTTCCACTTTAACCTGTCAGCTACACCTTTACAACAGTTGTTCTGTGCTGTAACTTTTATAGGTCCTCTGTAGTTTGTGGTTCATTTTAAAAGTTGGAAAACATTATTGTGTCCATATAAATAGCTCACTGCAGGGCCACGTATTGGGCAAGTTATTTTTCCTTATCTGTGACTTTCCATTTCTAGCTCCAAGATCAAATGCCACAGTCTTCACTTGAGTGACTTTGGTCCTTGACCCCCAAAAGGCAAGGATAAGAAGGGTTTTATTCTGGGGAACAAGCACCCTAATGGAAGCCTTAAATTTTCCTATATAGTTTATTCCATTTCTTTTGAGACAAGTCTTTGCTTTGTGTGATGATTGTTTGGATGAATGCCTGCTGGGAGAAGGCCTGACTGGTAGTAGTTGATCTGTAGGACTTTGAAGTGTTGGCGCTATTTTCAGTATCCCCTATCCTTCTCATTCCTACCACAGGAATGTGACCTCAAGCCCATAGCCTCTCCAGGGTCCTGCCTCTTCCTTTTAACCTGTTTGTGCCTTATCCATATTGGTCAATATGCACTCATCCACTACCCATTGCCCAGAAATTTGTTGGCATTTCTTACATACTTTATTATCTCCCTTATGTTCTCTTGGTTCATGAGTTTATTATATTTCATTATTGACATTTAAGATCTCAAGAACTGGAGACAGAAGTGTAAATATGGTCTGCCACCTTGAACTAAATAATAAACGACCTTAATATTTTTATACAAAACAAGGGTAGTAGAACTAGTTCGATTTGGGACATTTTATTCTTTTTTTCTTCTACATTTTATTGGGGAACAGTGTGTTTTTCCAGGACCCATCAGCTCCAAGTCAAGTCATTGTTTTCAATCTAGTTGTGGAGGGCACAGCTCACTGGTGCATGTGGGAATCGAACCCCCAGCTTTGGTGGTATGAGCACTGCATCCTAGCCAACCGGCCGTCCTGAACACGTTATTCTTATTACATGTTCATGAAAGTCAGAATAGTTGTTCCCATTGTTGACTTTGATTGGCCTTTGATATTTCCTTACATTTGGGCCACTCTGAGCTAGTTATACACACTGAGCAGTTCTAGGAGCCTTGCATTGAGCCAAGTGCTCAAAACAGCATACGTATGGATTACATATATGGATGCTGAAAATATAAAAAATAATAAATTTTAGTGCTATCATAATTAGTAATATCCATGTTCCCATTTTCATTGACTTCTATAGTCTTCTATTTGTATTTTATCTTGACCTTGATAGATTTGGATCCCTTCAGTCATGTATTATGTATGTCTTGTGAGTTTCTTCAGGCCCAAGTGTGGTTTTCGGAATCATTCAATGCTTAGTGAACATAGCTGATACAGTTTTGCTTGGCACAGCACCAGCATGTGCTTAGAGTCCAGACTGAGTGTATTCGTAGGTGCTCAATGAAAATTTGTTGGGTACAGTACCCAACTAAAAGAAATATGACAAAAGGAGAACCGGAGAAATAAAGAATAGGCAATTATTTTTTTAAGTATACAAAAACACGTCTCAGAACTGAAAGATCTGAATGATCAGATTAAGTCTCAAAGGCCTTGTACAATGAATAAAGAATAAAAAAGACCAATGCTCATTATCATGAAATTTGTTAACCAGAAATAACAAAAATATTCTAAAAGCTCAGAAAAAGAAAGAGGACGCCACATTCATAGGACCAGAAATCAAAACGACACCCAGAGTTCTCAACAGTAATGCTAGAGGCTAGTAACTTCAAATTTTTGAATGACAATTATTTTCAACCTAGACTTCTATTCTCAGTTAAATCCCACTCAAGTGTGAGAATAGAACTAAGATAGTTTCAAATACTCATGGGATCCAAAAAATGTATCTTCCATGCATCTTTTCTTAAGGAATTAGTGTAGTATGTGTTCCATCCAAACTAGGGACTATACCAAGGAGGAAAAAGATATGGAATCCTAGAAAAAGGAAAGGAAAGAACATCCAAAGGTGATGAAGAGAAACAACATGACAGCAAAGCAGAAGGATTAGAGAGCAATTTGTCCACATTCGAGTAGAGAAGGAAGGTTCTAGAAGGGCTGTCCTTAAGAAAAATATGAGTTATTATGAAGAAAACTACTTTTATTCCTTTGACAGTGTTTGAGGATAAACTGTTGTTGGTTATATAGAAAATTAAGCAATGAGATGAGACTATTATCAACTCCAGGAGAAACAAACTGTTGTCTAAGAAAGGAAATGTAGTTATAGTATACCAAATTGCCTAGCTATAAGCATTATAAAAGCAGCAATTCTGGATATTCATTTAATAAAAGACTGTGATAAAAATTTTGATTCAGTAGTGCTGAACCAATTTAATATCCATATGCAAAATAAAATGAAGCTCAACCCTGGTTATCCAATACCACACACAAAAATTAATTAGAAATGGAACACTAACCTAAATAGAAGAGTTGAAAATATAAAACTTCTAGAGAAAACACAGGAGAACATCTTTGTGGCCATGGATTAAATATGATATAACTGAGAAAAATATTTACAAAACATATATCTGATTACAGACTTTTATCCAGAAGATCAATTTACATTTATCCAGTTCTTCTACCCCTCACCCTCCACCTCTGGCAACTACAAATCTGATCTGTTTCTAGAATTTGGGTGGTATTTTTTGTTTGTTTTTTGTTTTTAAGATTTCACATATAAGTGAGATTATACAGTATTTGTCTTTCTCTGGCAGACTTATTCACTTAGCATAATGCCCTTAAGGTCCATCCAGGTTGTCACAAATGACAGGATTTCCTTTTATTTTATGGCTGAATTGTGCTCCATTGTATATACAGAGGGTACCAAAAAAAATGTATACACATTTTAAGAAAGGGTAACTGTATTAAAATTGTAATACTCAATATATACCAATAACAAAAGATAAATACAAGTCAAGTTTGACTTCTGCAATTACAAGAGGTGCTCAAAGTGGTTACCATCAGCGTCCAGACACTTCTGATTATGGCGAACTACTGCTTGGGCAACGTTGACCAAAGTGTCCATTTGTGTACATTTTTTGGCACCCGCAGTATGTATGTATGTATATATACACACACACATATATACACACATATTTATGTATATGTGCTTATATATGTGTATATATACATATGTGTGTGTGTATATATATCACACACCTTACAACTTCTTTATCCCTTCATCCATCAATAGATACTTAGGTTATTTCCATGTCTTGGCTATTATAAATAATGATGCAATGAACATGGGGATGCAGGTATCACTTCAGGATAGAGATTCTGTTTCCTTTTGATAAATACTCAGATGTGGGATTGCTGCATCATCCGGTAGTTCTACTTTTAATTTTTGAGGAACCTCCATACTATTTTCCATGGCAGCTGCACCAAATTACATTCCCACTAACAGTGCCCAAGCATTCAGATTTGGATCATCTTAAATGACAAAGGTTTACAAGCATTTCATTCTTGCAGTGATCCAAACCCATGTACCTCATTTCTTCATCAAAATTCCACTTGCTGCTCTTGCTTGGCAGTGAATATTGATGATAAGGATGAGAGGCATAGGTAAAGAGGAAAGGGTCTTCCTGAGGTGAATGGCAGGCAGCAGAAGGGTAGTAGCTGTTAAAATCCACATGTACCTTCTCTTCATAAAGATCAACCCCAGGATTTTGCCATAATTGGTGACAGCTAGTTTTGGCTGCAGGTGGTTCCGCTGGAACCTGCTGGGAAAGGGGTTCTGAAGAGTTCTGGGAAGGGGCAAAGTCATAAGGCCAGCTGGTCTGAGGAAAAGGGTAATTAGGGCAGCTGTTGTCGGTAAGAGGATTTCTCCCCAAAGCAGCATTCTTGTTCCATGTTTGCAGGTCATCATAATCAGTGAGGACTCCAGAGACAGGAGGTTGAAGAAGGTCTCCACTACTGTAGATCCGACTATTGGGACCTTTGTATTTCTCATAGAGCTCAGCGGGGCCCAGGGTGGAAGTGGGCTCTACCAGATCAGTGGTTCCCCCTAAACCATAATTCTTGAATAAGCAATCATTGGGTGACTTCTGCTGGGGAGCATTAGCTATTAAATGTCCACTGTCACTACCAGGCAATTGGATGCCTTCCTGGAAAGACCAAGTTAAAGGTAAACTTCCCCAACTTTGTGCTTCACCTGGAAGAGACTGGAAAGGAAAGTGAAAAGTTCATGTTAATAAGTTAAGCAAATTGACACCACTATGCCAGGCACCCACTAGTTACAAGTAAGTGCTCTGTCTGAGTTTCCTCGTTCCTCACATGCTTGAAGCACAAGCACACAGAGCAACTTCACCAAAACCACTCAAGACCTGAAAGAAGTAAACGCTGCTTCCATTTCCATTTTAAATCGTACTAACCATTAAGAACTGAATTTCCCTTTACTCTGACATGAGTGTGTATAAAATGTTTCACCCTCAGGGCCAAATCTGATCTCCTAAATGCCTCTGTGAGATGCTTATAAAGGGGCTGCTTAAGAAAAGTCAAACCTCAGAGGTTATCTTATACTCTCTGGTACAACTCTCAGGGTCTCTCTCTCTCTCTCATCATCATCATCATCATCATCATCATTTCCCTCACTGACTTTTCTATTTCTTGGTGCTGTTCGGAATCCGAGAGACTAAGGTTTTTATTTTTTTTCCTCAAGAGAATGTTCTCAGAACTCATTTTGTTGAATCATAAATAGTACTTCTAGAATATGAAGTGGTAAATTTATATTTATAAATGGAGGAAGTATATTGTCTTCCAGTTAATCATAAGAAAAGAATCTGGTTGAGAATTAAGTTATCCTCTTATTTATGTAAAACTATTGACTAGTAAGAGGACTTGGATGTAGAGACTGTGACCAGGTACAGGAAGTGGGAAGACATGCCCTTCGACTTGTCCCAAGGCTGGGAGAAGGTATGAGGGACCAGTCATTTGGATTCAGGGCTCACAAGAGACACAAGTTACATTTTTTTGAAAAATGTAAAGTATAGTTAGAGCCTCCGGGCATGGATTGGCTCCATTTCTGTTCTGGGAAAAAAAAAAATTGTAGAGCACTGAACAGTAGAAAATGTATAGGACTTACTATCACGATTACACAGACAAACCCACAAACCTATAGTGTAACCCCCAAGAAGGCATCCCTCCAACCCCCAACCCCAATGACCACTGTTTACAGAAACTGCCTGGTTATGTCTTCTTGGTAAAGTGTGCTGAGGAAATACAGTTGACCGTTGAACAACACAGGTTTGAACTGCATGGGTCCACTTATATGTGGGTTTTTTGCAAAAAACAATTGTAGTGTTTTTGATCCATGGTTGGGAGTCGGCAGATGTAGAAGGCCAACTGCATTGATCTACGCCATTTTATATAGGGGACTTGAGCATCTATGGATTTTGGTATCTGAGGGGATTCTGGAACCAGTCCCCCATGGATACTGAGGGATAACTTAAGTTTGGGGGGAGTCAAAAGTTATATGCAGATTTTTGACTGCAGGGTGGGAGATCAGCACCCCTAAGCCCTGCATTGTTGAAGGGTCAACCATACTCTGTTTTAGGAAAGAACAAAAATTTGGGGGGCAAAGTGTGAGGCTAATATATGAGGAGATCATTTCAGTTAATTTGGGTTCTATCAGAACCAAATTATAGAGTGTCAAATACAGGTTAAGTACTAATTCCAGACTCTTTTTCAGTGTAGTAGGGAAAATGATTCTAAAATTATATGGAATTTATGGTTGAAAGTATGCTACAAAGATGGTAGAAATTAAGAGGAATCCTCAGGTAGCAGATGCTTGCTTATAGATGAGTCTGAGAGTGTATGATTTCTGGCTTTCATTTGTAGGTAAGGGACTGGGGAACTCTATTGTCCCACCATAGAGGTGGCAAGTTGCCTATGTTTTGAACACACGAAGAAAGGTTACCTTTGCCTCTGGGCCCCTGTTCAGCTTTAAGGAGACAGAGGAAGATGTCGTGTGCACTTTCTTCATTGCCCTTCTTGCCTCAGCTTCCAATTTGGTTTCTGGTTTTGGATGATCATGTTCTCCCTTTGACTTAAAGGAGACAAGAAACTAAAATAAATAACTAGAAGGTACTTTGTGGTATGTAAAATTTTACCCTCCACCCTGCTCTCTGACTGAGTCTTACTACGATTGACTACTGCAACAAGAATGCCTAAACCTTTAGTGCCTTCCAAGCCCACTGTGCACTTTCCTGCCTGCTGACCTTTGCTTAGGACCCTCCCTTCTTTTCATGGCGTCTCTCACCCACCTGCCAAAGTCATATTCACAGTGATAATGAGCAATGCTTATTACATACGATCTCCTCTAACCTTCAGCACAAGCCCCTGGGGTACACACCATCATTATCAGCCCCAGTTTACAGAATGGGAAATTGAGGCATGTTGGCTGGGTAACTTCCCCTGGTAAGTGGGGGAGCTGGGATTCAAAGTGTATTGGAGCTAGGGCCGGTGGAGTGGCACAGTTGGTTAAGAGCTCGCTCAAGAGTGCGAGCTGAGTTCTGAGCAACAGCAGTTCGATGCCCAGCCTGAGCTGAGCAGCTGCTGAGCTGCCAACAGGTAGCAGGATGGCTCAGTTAAAAAAACTAAAAAAACAACAACAAAGTGTATTGGAGCTGGCCAAGCTGAGAGGCAGTTGTGAAACATTCAGGAATTCTGTGAGCTGGTTGTTAAAGACAGCTGATAGCTTTAAATCAGCTGTGGTAGGGAGAGTTATATCACAGAAAATGGCAAACCCTACAAATCAGAACATTTTCTTTCTGGAGGGCAGGTTTATCAGTTTTCCACTGATTCAAACCCAGGCAGTCTACTGTTAGAGGCCACTCTTCACCCCTGTGTTTCCCTGGCCCTCCCATTGTTAGTGCTTCTTAATATCCAGATCTTACAGAAAACTGGGGCTTAGGGGAATAAAGTAACATGTTTAGGTTTACAGAGCTACTTAGAAGTCAGAGCTGGTATTCAGTCTGGGGTTTGCTGAAGGCTACTGCTGCAGGGCAGTGTTAACCTAAGCATGATCCCATTACTAACCCCTAAGGAGCCCCAGGCAGAGACAGCCAGCTCCGCTCCCTGGGCTCCTAGGGTGAGGCACTTGGTGGGTCTAGTGAGGTGAGGGATGCAGACATTTGCTTGCCCTGAGTGTGCCTCAGGGCTGGTGCTGGCTCTCATTCACCTATGCATCTCTTGTATAAAACTCTTCCTTGTACTCTGTAAACATTTCTTGAATTAAAGAGAAATGGCATCTTATCACACTCTAACTCAAATCCAACCTGGAAAAATATGAAGCGTCCGTCATGTCTCCAGAAGTTGGTGACAGGGAAACCCCCATGACCTCGGCAAGGAATGAGCTTCAGAGGCCCATCACAGTTGGGACAGCGTTTTCCTACAAAAGAGCAGAGGAAGGTGAGCATGCCTGGCTCAGCCATGCCAGCTGACTCCCGAGTCGGTGCAGCCCTTACAGTGTCAGCCTGGACTCCCGGATGACAGAGAACATGCCCGGGCACAGTTTTATGCGCTTTCTTCCACTGGGCATTACCCTTGGCCCTAGGAGGCCTGGCTACCATAATGCTCCAGATCAGACTCACACGTGGGTGGGAGAAGCAGTTGCCTACGGAACAGGATATTTCATAGGTCAGGGGAAAGATCTTCTGAGCAGAAAATCCTGCCCTACTTGTTTACTGACACTTGGAATTCTTTGTAGAACAGAAGAAAACATTCTTTTACTTCATGATTAGAACGAAGAGGCAAGGGGCAAAGCCATATGGGAGAGAGAACACAGCTACTAAATTCTCACTAACGTGTAAATGACCGATACCAGATCCTACCCTGAAAGCAGGTCTTGAAACCAAGTTACAAGGAAAGAACATGAAGCAACTTGAGGTCTGAAGTGGGCAAGGCACAGAGAATGCTGAATGCATCTATTTCACAATTCGATGAATATGATAAAAAAAACAAAATGAGCACATATTTCGGCATGCGATTATGGCATGACCCTAAATGCCATGGAATTGAGTCTAATCTCAGATGCAGTCCCAGTGCTCCCACTCCACATCAAAGCACTTCTTGAGATCATTTAGGGACCTGTTCCCCAAGATGTCACAGTGCAAGCCTAATAAACAACTTTCTCCTAAACTTTATGTGATCACACTTGGTGAATCCATGTTAGTCCCATAAGAGAGGCAGCCTCTCGGGCCGGCCGAGTGGCTCAGTTGGTTAAGAGCTCGCTCAAGAGTGCGAGCTGAGCTCTGAGCAATGGCGGTTCGATGCCAGCCCGAGCTGAGTTGCCGTTGAGCTGCCAACAGGTGGCAGGATGGCTCAGCTAAAAAAAAAAAAAAAAAAAAATGAGAGAGGCATCCTCTCTTGAACAGAGGCCTTGAGTCAGCTGCCTTAACCCAAAGAGCAGTTTTAATGTTGGGTCATGGCAGATCTGTGGGGCAGCTCCCCATGGGAGAGGAGGGGGCTGGTTGGCTCTCCTTAATATGTTCTACATAGAAACAGCTTTGGTCTCCACCACCCTCCAATGCAAAAGTTGAGCCATTGGGATGTGCTGGGATATGGTGGCCCATCTGGGCAGGAGAATTGGAATAGATGCCAGCTTCCTCTCCAATGATAGGGAGCCCCACTCACTCTGCTGCTTCTGCCGGGCTTTGTCACAGATCGCAGGTCTCAGGTAGATCTTGCGGCCCTCCTTGGCAGAGCAGTCCAGGCTGCACACCACCACGCCCAAGCAGGACTTCTTGAGGATACGGGAGTTGTGATTGTTGGTGTTGCGCATGGCCCAGCTGCTCAGGTGTCGCTGTGCGTTCCTGTCCTCCGAGCTGTAGATGTACTTCTCGTAGGAATCCGGCCATTCTTGGAACCAGTCAGTCTTTTTCACATTCTGAGAGAAACACAAAGGAGATGATTCTATGTTAAGTTAGAACACACAACTATCCATCGCTGAAGAGTCAATAGATATGAAGGGTGATTTGGCACCCGGGACCTGGGTGAGAAACCTTTGGCAAAGACCAACCTGGGTTTAGTTCTGATGGTGGGATCTGAGAACACAGCACAGCAGCAGCGACAGGACTGCTGTTATCTACTGCACATTTGCTCCCTGGACCAAAACGAGTAGTTCAGTTCCTCTGAGTTCTACCCAATTGCTGTTTCTCTAGCCCCTGGTGATAAGAGTTATGACCATATCTCACTAAGAATATTTGAGGGTGAAGTAATATTAGTGTGCTTTGACACAATGAATGTGGAAAACATTGTGATGGGATAGTGACATGCTGCCTCATACCACAGTGTAGTTACCTTAAGAATGTTAAGGGTTTATGCAAAGTAACCAGCAGTGGGAAGGCTGGAGGGCCTGGCTCAGGAAGGTTTTGAGGGCTGCTTCCTCCCCTGTGGAGGTTTTCTTCCTTTTTCTGTACTTCCATACTCATGTGCCTCAAACAGGGAGAGGAATAAGGAAGAATTTCCTTTGACAAGAAGCTTCTATCTTCTTGCCCAGGATTAGCACAATTTTTTGTGCATGAACATCCAATTAAACTAAGACACTCAGTCATTACAGCGTTAAGTTATTTGGCTTTCTGTCCATCTATTTCTTCATCTGTGTAATAGGGATAACAAGACCTACCTACCTCGAGTAGTTCTGAGGATTAAATATGGTAATATATAAAAGATAATTAGCATAGCATTTAGCATGGAGGGAGCTAGTCACTGATGTGACTCACGTTCCTTAGGCCCTACTTTGATACACAGATGCTCTCTTTACCGATGCCACCTAATTCTTAGAGTGAGAATCGTTAACAGTCTTAGTAGTAAAATTCGGGTTGTGTCCATCCCCACAGCTTCCAGAAACCTGGCATGGTATAAGAACACTTGTAGGGCCGGCTGAGTGGCTCAGTTGGTTAAGAGTTGGCTTAGAGCGCGAGCTCTGAGCAACAGGGCCTCGGGTTCGATTCTCACATGGACCAGTGAATGCTGCGCCCGAGTTGAGCTGTCACTGAGCTGCCAACAGGTGGCAGGATGGCTCAGCTGGTGTAACAACAAGATTGCCTGTTCAATGGTGGCTACGCCTACCCACAACTAAGACTGAACTCGGCACCTTGAGCTTAGAGGCCATGAGCTGCTGACGGGAAGCCAGGTGGTGACTGGCGCCCTCCACAATGAAGATTGAAGAACAACTTGGCCGGTCCCTTTCCCCAATTCCCCAACACTATTCCCCTCCCCCAATTCCCTAATAAAATCTTTTAAAAACACAAAACAAAAACCACTTGTAATTAAGAAGATTCTAGAAGGTCAGACTAAAAGATTCTAGAAGGTCCAGGAGGAGTGATCAGGGTACTGGTCTTTATTGAGTTAGATTTCAAATTTAGAACATGCCAAAGGACTTTGTAACATGACACTCTGGGCAAGTGATTTTGTCTCCGAGGCCCCACGCTGCTCTTCCCTAAAATGGGGACACTGATAAAACACACTTCAACAAGTACTGTAAAGAGCAGATCTGTAATGATATAATGATAATTGTTTGAATGGCATGTCATGGGACCTGAGTTGGGTCTGAGGAAATACAAGAGGTTTTATGTACATGAGACTAGTGGTCAAGAGCTCGGGTCTGCAGACTAGGGCCTGTGGGCCAAATCCAGCCTACACTGTTTCGGTAAATAAAGTTTTATTGGAATACAGCCATGTTTATTCATTTAAATGTTGTCCATGAATACTTTTACACCACACCGCAAAGTTGAGTAGCTATAGCAGAAAATGTATGGCCAACAAAGTCTAAAATATTACTTTATAGAAAGTTTGCTGATTCCTGACTAACAGCATGGCCCATGGAGGCAGATGGCCTGTGTGTGAGTCTTAACGAAGTTCTTTGTCCTCTCAGTGCCTCTGTTTCCTGCTCTGTAAAATGGAGGTAACAGGAATACCCATCTCGCATGGGATGTTATGAGGACTGAATCAGTTAACATGGGCAAAACATTTAAAACAGTGCCTGGCACATATCAAGTTCCACATCAGGGTTAGCTGTTACTCTAATCAATCTAGGGCCATACACAACTAGCCCATGTCATTGTAAGAGCCACCAGCCTTCAGGAAAGAAAAGACCCACAGAGAGGTCATTTCATGTTTTAAACCTTGCCAAGCCAAGGGCAAGACAGGAGCCCCTAAAAAACAAATGCTTAGTTGGTGCAACTCTGGCTCCACGACGTTCCTTCTCAGGGCAATGACAATGGCTGGCCCTTCAAGTGCTCACTATACCTGCTGTGCTATGGAAAGGGGAAGTTGACCCAGAAGAGAAGGGCAGAAGGGCATAAATCACAGGGGTGTGGCATCGGCAGAAGTCATCTCTGGTCCGCCAGGCAGCTACATTAGCGTTTCCAGGAAAGAGGCACAGCCAGGCCAAGATGATGAATAGACTGTCTGCTTTTTCCAGGTCTCTCTCTCTCTCTCTCTCTCTCTCTCTCAATTCCTTGGTAATTCTGAGCTAGATAAAATTCAGTGCCCCAGGGTGAGAGAGACAACTCAGGTGGCCTCACCTCCTACTTTCTCCATCCCACCTTCTCTTCTCTCCCTCTGACCTAAGTTCCACACAATGCTCTCTTGTTCTCTGTCACAGAAATGCCATAGGAAGCAAAACTTTCTATCCTCTGAAATTATAAACATTAGGTTAAAGTATACACCTTCCTCTAACAATTTTGACTGTAAAAATCTACTGGTGGATTTGAATTATTTAAATATAAAAGTACAGTTGTCAGGGTGGCAGAGACACAAGCAAGGTCGACTTAGAAAAAGCTGATACTTTCATGTTGTAAAAGTGAGTGGCCCTTTTAAGCTGGTCAGTGGCACAAATCCCATCCATGAACCATGAGAAGGAGAAGGTATTTGTGAGAGCATCTCAGATGTTTTAGGTAAAGCCAAGAATCCCTGTGTGTGGAGGAAGAAATGATCTCTCTCTCTCTTTCACCCCTCATTTTCTCTCAGTTTAATAATGTATATTTTGAACTCCCTTGAGGCTTCCTCTTCAACCCATGGATTATTCAGAAATATATTGTTTAGTTTCCATTGTTTACAGATTTTCCAATTACCTTTTGCTATTAATTTCTAATTTGATTTCATTATAGTTAGAGAACATACTCTGTGTTTTCAATTAATCTAACATTGTTGAGGGTTGTGTTAGGACCCACAATATGTTTGATAGTCCACTGTTTAAGCTTTTTTGTTTTTTAAAATAATTTCTAATTTTTCAATTACAGTTGACATACAATATTATATTAGTTTTAGGTGTACAGCATAGTGATTAGACATTTATAAAACTTAAAAAGTGACCACCCCGATAAATCTAGTACCCATCTGACAAAATACATAGTTATTACAATATTATTGACTATATTCACTGTGCCATGACTATTTAGCACCCAACAATTTGTAGATCTTAATCCCTTCCCCTTTTTCACCTATCCGCCCCCAAACCCCTTCCCATCTGGCAACCATCAAAATGTTCTCTGTATCTATGATTTTATTTGTTTTCTTTGTTTGTTTATTTTGTTTTTCAGATTACATATATAAGTGAAATTATATGGTATTTCTCTTTCTCTGTCTGATTTATTTCTCTTAACATAATACCCTCTAGGTCCATCCATGTTGTTTGCAGATGGCAAAATTTCATTCTTTTTTCAAGGCTGAGTAATATTCCATTGTATATATGTACCACTTCTTTATCCATTGATCTATTAATGAAAACTTAGGTTGCTTCCATATCCTGGCTATTATAAATAATGCTGCAAATGAACATATGGATAAATATCACCTTTTTGAATTAGTGTTTTGGGTTTCTTCAGATAAATACCCAGAAGTAGAATTTCTGGGTCCTTCTTTGTTTCTTGTTATAGCCTTTGTTTTAAAATCTATTTTGTCTGGTATAAGTATTGCTATCCCAGCTTTTTTTTGTTTCTTTCATTAACATTTTCATGAAATACCTTTTTCCATCCCTTTACTTTCAGTCTGTGTATGTCTTTTGATCCCAAGTGAGTCTCTTGTAGGCAGCATGTGTAGGGACCTTGTTTTCTTATCCTTTCAACCACCTTATGTCTTTGGAGCATTTAATCCATTTACATTGAAAATAGTTGTTGATAGATATGTAGTTATTGCCATTTTACTACTCATATTTTTATCTTTTCTTCTTTTTCTTAAAGAAGTCACTCTAAAATTACTTGTAATACTGGTTTGGTGGTGATGAACTCCTTTAGCTTTTTGTTGTCTGGGAAGCTCTTTATCTGTCCTTCAATTCTAAATGATAGCTTTGCTGAGTGAAGTAATCTTGGTTGTAGGTCCTCACTTTTCATCACTTTGAATATTTTGTGCTAATCCCTTCTGGCCTGCACAGTTTCTGTTAAGAAATCAACTGACAGTGTTATGGGAGCTCCCTTGTAGATAACTAACTGCTTTTGTCTTGCTGCTTTTAAGATTCTCTATCTTTACCTTTGGCATTTTAATTATGATATCTTGGTGTGGGCCTTCTGGGGTTCATCCTACTTGGGACTCTCTAAACTTCCTGGGCTTGTATGTCTATTTTTTTTTGGGCGGGGGGCAGGTTTGGGAAGTTTTCTGTCATTATTCCTTCAAATAGGTTCTCAATCCCTTGCTTTCTCTCCTCTCCTTCTGGTACCCCTATGATGTAAATGTCGGTGCACTTGATGTTGTCCCAGAGGTCCCTTAAACTGTCTGTATTTTTCTGGATTCTTTTTTCTTTTTAATGTTCTAATTGGGTATTTTCTTCTATCTTATCTTCCAAATGGCCAATTTGATCCTCTGCTTCATATAACCTACTGTTGATTCCTTCTAATTTACTTTTCATTTTATTTATTGTGTTATTCATTTCTGACTGGTTCTTTTTTCATGATTTCCATCTCTTTGTGGAAGTTTTCACTGTGATCACTGAGCATCCTTATAACCAGTGTTTTTAACTCTGCATCCGGTAGATTGCTTGAATCCATTTTGTTTAGTTCTTTTTCTGGAATTTTATTTTGTTCTTTAATTTGGGACATGTTTCTTTGTGTCCTCATTTTGGCTGCCTCTCTGTGTTTGCTTCCATGTATTAGGTAGGGCTGCTATGTCTCCCAGTCTTAGTAGAGTGGCCTCATGTAGTAGGTGTGCTGTGGAGCCCAGTGACACAGTTTCCCTTGTCACCTGAGACAGGTGCTCCAGGTGTCTCCCTTGTGTGGGTGCCCTCCTGTTGTAGTTGACCCTTGATTGGTGTTTACATTTGTTTTTGTTTTTTTTTTCCAACAGCACTGGCACCCTAATTTTTCAGTTCCATTAATAATGCAGTAATAAATTTGATGACATATGGACTTGAAAATACTGCTAGAAGTAAATGTGTTCACATCATGCTATTCTCTTGGCTATTTATTTATTCCCAGTCTTTTGACCTGCATGCTTAGTAGGCAGTTACACAAGAGTCATCTTTGACATCTTTTGACATTAAAATTAACAGAAAACCCAGATCACAATAAGGCAAAGGAACCCAGGTATCAAATGAATGATAGAGATTTCCTAAAGCTTTTTAAATTGAAGGCACCAGAAAGGAAAATTCAAAAAGAAAGAATAATCATTTCTTAACCTTGTTTAGCAAATCCTCAGAAAATATTTTCCTTTTTCAGATCTTTTGTTTATTTTAATTTCTGACTTTTCATAAGTAACTCTTTGATTTTCCTCTTGGTTAAGAAGTTTATAATTTAAAGGGAATATTCCTAAGGTGTCTAACATGTAAATCGATCTAAAATTTATATTTTATAATCTCATCAGTAATATCATTGGGAGTTTAATTAATGTTTCTATGACTTCTGCTGTGTAATTTTCTACTAAGAGACTTAATCCTCTAACTCATTCAAAATCTTTGAAACTCTATGCAATCGATCATAAATCACCCTTTATCTTCTCTTCATTCTAATTTACTTAACTACTTCAAGTTTTAATAGGATACCTCAATAATTAAATATACATTATTATATAAAACTAATAAATTAAAATTCTGTTAAAATAAGTTATCAAAATATCTACATTATGTTATTATATTAAATTGATTTTCATTTAGAAGATAGTCTACTCTCGTATAAAGCAATTGTCTGCCAGTTTTTCTTCAACTATAAAAATAGCTTATTAATTCCTTATAAGTAAATGGTTTCAAATAAAACAGAGATAGCAAGCAGATACATCTTTAAGCAAATCAGACAGAGGGGAAAAGTTTTAGATGTTACTTAAGGAACACGGAAAAAAACAAAAATTCAACCCGCATGTGATTTACACACAACTTTTCAAGAACTTATCTCTTCTGAGCCAACTAGAAACCGAACTCCAAGTGTTATCAAAGAGAGAAATTCAATTCAACAAAATGCTTTTGAGTTAAGTCAAGAAGTGCTGCTTAGGCTAACCCTGCCATTTCCTCCCTTCGTTAAGGGATTAAAACTCAGGACAAAAAGTTCCTAGTTTGCTCAGACAACACTAAGTAAGCCAGAGTACCCCAACTTTCAAACTCTCTCTGTCACTTACCTCTCTTTTTTCTTCTTCCTTCCCTTCCCCAATTCACCCCACTCAGACCTCCTGACAGGCACCAAAAAGAGAGCTCTGCTACACCAGATTCAGTAATGTTCCCATCCCCACCACACTAGAAGCACAGGATAGCAAAACTCTGGCCCCAATCGTGGGGGACCCAATGACCATGGGAGCCCATGTAGGCGGTGCTGCCATAGGAATTTCCAGATCAAGAAAACTGGACAAAGTCGACAAAGTCGTGGGTTACTTTGTGACATCGTAACCTGATCATGCAGTCAGATAATAATTGACAAGAAATACAGAATCCAGTTTACCTGTTACCTGTTAGCACAAAGACACAAAGAAAGATTACTAGAGCTAGCTCATTCTGATTACATTTAGCCACATGAACTCACAGAAAGAGCTCAAAAATTCCCCTTTGTTCACAATTTTGGGCTCATCCCCCGCAAAGGCAAAGGAAATTTTGCTGGCTAAAATCATGGTCCAGGAGTTAATTAATCGGAGATGTGACCTCTGTGAAGTTAACTCACAAGGTTTTAGGTTGGTCCGCATTTATATTTAGCCTATGTATTTCTATATCTTTTCCCCCTACTAAATGTGTACTTAAACCTTGGATTTTGTGAGTTAACGGCTTGGTGTGGCTCTGGCTATGAGTTTAACCTGAAAACTGCTCATGCTTAGGAACCAAATGATTCAGGGTGTTTTTCTGCTGTAGTGTTGTTGGAACACCATGTACTTTTGCTTAGAGAAACTGGCTAGTATTACAAATGAAGTGGGTGCGCTCCTCTTCCCTCTTTAGTGGGTATATTTAGGGGGAAAAGGAACTGATTCACTTCTCAATTTTCAACCAGAAAAAAAAAAAAAAGAAATTTCTTAGGGATTCAAGGCTCTCAAGTATCATAAATCAGTATTCATGAAAGTGTGACGTGTCCTGGGATCATGTAATAAACATTTTTAATGAAAGTAAAACTAAACCAACAACAAATATTTGCTGCTTGCGCCAAGAAAAGCAATTATATCTGAACTTTCAAAATGCAAAATTGGAGTATTCCATTAGCCTGGAATAAACAGACTTTTATCAATGATGGTTTTGAGACATTTAAATGCCTACAGTTCTGGGCTGGCTCCCTGGGGACTGGATTAAGGAAATACGGTATCAAAATAACCACAAGTTTGGAGGGGGGTTGTCACTTTGAGGGGTCAAAAGTATAACTATTGTACTTTGTTGTACACCTGAAGCTAATTAAAAATAAATAAATAAATAAATTAATTAATTAATTTTAAAAAATAACCACAAGTTAGAGGAGTGACCAGAAACAAGTGAAATGAAGGTTTGTAAAGACATATATGCAGCTGAAAGGAAAAGAAAAATACATGAAAACAAATTGGGCAGGGATGATTTACCTAGGAAAGGTAGTCTGTCTAAGCCCTAGATCTGATCAGGATGCTTTCCAGCTCAATAAGCCTAATGGCTTCCCACTGGCTATAAAACAACCAAATCCTCTTAGGATAGCCTGTTTCCAAACCACGTTGCCAGTCCACAGCCTCCCAAATCTTGCTGAACACCTGTGCACAAGCTCCTTCCAATGTTGACTTTGAATAGCCTTCAGACTTTGGTGCTCTACCCTGCCTTGACTGTCTTAATTGCTTTCTTCACTTACCGTAATCCTCCCACATTTTTTTTTTTCTTTTTTGAGGGCAGTGTCACTTGCCCTCATATGTGGGACCCCACCCGGGGACGCTGGCTTCCCAAGCCAGCTCCTAACCACCGCGCCACTCGGCGGCCCCTCCCACATTTTAGAATGGATGCACTTCTCTAGAGAAAGTCCTTTGCCATAAGCTCTGCCTTGCTTCCCATGACCAAGTCATGCTGAATTACATACTTCCTCTTTTAGGCACCTCTAGCATTTTTCTACATGGCATTGATTTTCTATTTGGGCATGAATCTTGTTCCATTAGCTCAGAAGATCATGGGCATGTTTCATGGAAGTGAACATGGCTCCATGGCCCCTGTATTCCCAAGCCTACTATAGCATCTGGCACATTCTAGTCACTCAGAAATGTTTGATGTCCTGATAAAGACATCACCATTCACTGTTGTCAAAAGTTAACCCATAAATCTTGTTCTATCTGAGACATGTAAAGAGATACCGAGTTTCTAGGACCAGAAGACACAATTAACTTTCAGGTGACCACCTTGAAACTTGAAGCACGTGAGTAGGTTAACAGGAAAGGAATTTGTTTACAAGTTGCAGGAATTTGCCCACGTGTTGCAGAAGTAATAATCCTGGCAGGAATACAAAATTACGAAAAATGAACTATAAATTCTTTGTATGGGTGGGACAGAGAATGAAATTGGGGAAATTTATAGTGAAAACAAACCATTGCATTTCACCCATTAAACAACATTTTTTTAAAAGCACAAACAGGTGGTCTAAGGAACATTAAATTGCCTGAGGGGACTCCTTGAAGAAAGAGCTCCATGGTCAAAAATAAGTTAGGGCTATTCAGCCTAACAGCCTCCTCTTGGGAGAGCCACCATAGCACAGGACAGTTACAAAGACTCCAAGTCTGCAGTAAAGAAATCTGTTTAATTTCGTAGAGCCTCGTATTTTTCTTTTTCTTTCTTCACAACACCCATTAAAACTCCTTGTAATTTATATTCTACAGAACACATTTTGGGAATCATTGCTCTAAACAGTTGAGAGATTTAGGCAGAGTCTATAGGATTTACTATTTTCATTACTGAAGAGGTAACTAAGACTAGAAAATTGATCTGTTTCAAGTCACACAAATTCTAAGCAATGAAGCCGTTCATTAATAAATTCCATAATTGTCTTTTGTTGCTTTACCACGTGCCAGGCATCGTGGGAAGCACCGGGCCCATGGTTCTAGAATGTAGATCACCTTCCAAATCTCAGGTCACAGAATCCTAGCCAATTACAACTAAAAGGGTACATAAGGGACAATTTAGTGTAACCACCTCATTTTCAGAAGAGGAAAGTACGGAAGAAGGTAAACAACTCCATGAGAATTTGCAAATAAAAGAAGGCAGAACTGAAATTTAAAGTCAGGGCTTTGTCCCCATGTCCTTTGCTTCTCAGAGTTCACCACCCTGCCTCCGGATATGCTCACAAAACATAAAATCGAATATGCTTGGAAATTCTTCCAAGACCTTTTATTTTTCACCTTAACTGCTTCTTGATACGATTCCAGAGCCCCAGCATCAACCCAGCTGAGAATGGTGTCATCTCCGCTCAGAAAATTTTAAGAGACATTTGCACTTTTAATCATTTCTCTGGCATATTTAACAAATAGAAGGGCATTTTGCTATTTCCAATAGAAATCATACTTTTTCTATGAACTACAAATGATACATTTCCAAAATTGTATGTGTTTTTGTCACAAATTTGTTAGCTTAATGTCTTGGGTAGCTGGGAATGCTTTTGTTTTGAAAATTCGTGTTGGAACATGAACTTTGATGAGCCCTGAGTGAAGACTCCCTCCAGGGAAGTAGTTCTTTTTTTCTTTTGTCTACAGATTTTCTGAGTGATATGGATCTTCTATCCCAGAAAAAAAAGGCATGTCAGTACACAATGTTGCCTGTCATTTTAGTGGGTTCTCAGACCCCATTAAAACTCCTGCTCTAGGATGTGACATTGTAAAATCAAAGACCCACACAAATCATAGGTCTTGACATATCCTCTTAAAATTCTTCAGTCAGATATCCAGCTGAAACTCTGAAGGAGAGGAGTTTACCTGTTGGGACCCTCCACAATTTTCTGCTAAGCACCTGTTTACTTCAACTCTTGATTTTGAATATGCCCAGCTTCTATCTGGGAGTTGCAATCATAAAACTAAGAATAGGCAAAAATATGGGTCCTTGAGTCAGAAGTAATTAAAATTTACCTTAAAGTTTCCCTTAAAACAGCTACAACGATCATAAACCAATGAAGAGTAACTACAAAGACAATTTCCTAAAATAGATATCTGTATGATTTAGTAGTGGTTTATTTAACCATCTTTAAATAAATGGAAAGTAGGGCACATTTAGTGTTTTTCATGCTCCAAAAGAAAATGTAAGGGGGAATTTAAGGAGAAACAAAATAAAATCTTTTAAAGGACTTCAACATAAAGAGAAACAGAAGAAAATTAAAGTAAAATTTAGAATGATCTGGAAGTCTTCATTTAGGGTGAAAATCTGGAATTGTTATAAATCAAGACTGTGGAATCTCCATTAATCTCTTCCCTATTTGGGATAATTCATATTTCTTGTTCCCCAGAATCAGGCACACTAGCTTGACCTTTCCATTACTTGCTAGTGGTGGTCTCCAGTCTTAGCCTTCCTAGTCACTTTTTCAAACAACTTCCAGTGAAACATCCTTCAAATGCCAAAAACAGAGGTCAAGGAAGTCAGTTTTAAACAACTAATGGTTTACACCAAATTAAGAGTTAAAAAGTAAGTTGCTGGGCCAGCCCAATGAGTGGCGCATTGGTTAAGAGCTGGCTTGGGACACCAGCTCTAAGCAGCGGAACCCTGGTTCGGATCCCACATATGAAGGCCAGTGACACTGCCCTCTACAGCTAAGATGGTAAACAACAGCTCCACCTGGAGTTGGGCTGCTGTGAGTCCCTGGGATGGCATAGCTGCAGCCCCTGCTGCAGTGGGCTACCGTGAGCTACAGTGAGTGGCCGGCAGCCGGTGTGAGCTGTCAAGATCCACCATGAGCAGCCAGGCCGGTGGCCGATCTGCCTCACCCGAGAACAGCGCAATGATGGTGCCAACATGGATCAGTGAAGCAACGTCCTCCACAACTAGACTGAAGAACAAAAGGACAGCAACTTGTTCCCCTTTCCTGATTCCCCAATAAAATCTCTAAAAAAAAATAGTAAATTGCCATAAAATTAAGGCCAAAAAAACATGGAAGTCACTCTCCAGCTGGAAAGCAGCCCAGTGTGCATGTCCTGTGTATTATTTACAAAAGTTCTAGAAGAGCATGCTGATCCCCACACAAGCACTATCAGTTGGACAATTACAGATTCAGTTTAAAACCATTACTATAGCAAATAAGGTTTATTGGAAGCTGTGCATTATGAAGAGTCAATCTAGGGCAAATACATTATCATGGGTTTTATGCTTCTAGCTAGCCAGGGTGGGTGTGATCTGAGCCAAGCCAATTTTGAAAGAGAAGGGAAGTAGCACTTTCTTTGCCTCAATCTATAACAGGGCAGGGAGGCAGAGGAGTCTGGTAAGTAAGACCCACTCAAATCATAGGTCTTGGCATATCCTCTTAAAATTCTTTAGTCGGATATCCAGCTGAAGCTCTAAAGGAAAGATGTTTACTCAGTTGGGACCCCTATCAATTTTCTTCAAAATCTTAGAAAGTTAATAGTCAAGGCTTCATAGGCAAATGTTAAAGGCAGATCATTATAGCAAGTACATACCTGTGGTAGTTTCATATCATTAATATCCCAGCTTAATATCTCTTTGTCCTCAGAATCAAAGTCCTCAGGCTCCATGATAAAGTCAGGTCACCCACCAGTTTCCGTCTATTCAACTCCCCTCAGAAGTACTTGAAAAGTTTGCTCTCAAAGCCTCTTGATATGGTTGGATCAGTCCACTCAAGAAGCTTAGACTAGGAGACTGGTTTCTGATGCTAAAAAATAAATGATAATAATACTGACTGTTAAATAGATAAAAATCAGTACTTGTCTGACACAAAAACTGTTTTATTGACATTTTTGCAAGCACCAACATACAAATAGAAACAAAATGTAGACTTCATTAGGGTTCTTGCTGAAATAAAACTTGACCATTGGAAATCAGAAGTACAATGATGACTGCTTTCATCTCTGGGTTTGGGCTTCCTTTCTCATTGCTAGACCCAGGCTGCAAAGACCTTAATAGGAACCACTGTCACCTGTAGCCAATCCTCCATATATACCTAAGTTTGGGATGGAGAGCTGGCTTGGAGTTGTTTCCATGGAAACGCCTTCATAAATTAGCTAATGTGATTAAAGTTACAAGAGGGGAACATCACAATTAGATGTGTCTAGAAGAATTTTTTTACATCTAAATTTCCATAGAGCTCAATTTTGGTCTCCTCAATAAATCTAGTGTGTGCTTTATTTATATCTTCAGATATTACCAAATGATATGCTCATATGAAATTCCTCTAAAATCTTGGCATTATTGACATTTTGGACATAGTTCTTTGTTGTGGGGGGGTTATCTTGTGCATTGCTGGATGTTTAGCAGTATCGTTGGTCTCAGCCCATTAGGTGCTGGTAGTAAATCACGCTTCTTTGTTATGACAACCCAAAATGTCTCCAGACAGTGCTAAATGTCCCCTGGGGGAAATTACATGAGAACTACTACTCTAAAATAGTGTTTCTTATCATTTAACTCAAAGCACTCTTCAAGACTTTTTGACTTTATCTTTTGCCACCTCACTCTTTCTCCTGTGCCCCAAAAGAAAATTCTGTGTCACTTTATTTTGATTAAATTGTATTATATAAACAATAGATATTCAAAAAGTTTTTTGTGAACTGCATTTCTTCCCCCATGAGAAATACTGTTCTAGTTTCCAGTTATAGTTGGTTAAAGGAGATTTATGAAGAAAGAAAGAAAGAAAGAAAGAAAGAAAGAAAGAAAGAAAGAAAGAAAGAATTTGTTTGAAGTGTTCTACTGAACAAAAACTAGTCATTTTGCAGATGAATTGTACCTGTTAGAATATGAAGTAAAACATGTTTACAGGTACAATTGACCCTTGAACAATGCGGGGGGAGTTAGGGGTACCAACACCCATCCTCACAGTCAAAAATCTGAGTATAACTCAAGTCAGCCCTCTGCATACACATATTCCCAGCTGTGGATTGATAATACCGTAATATTACCATTTGCTGGTGCTCTTGTAAAAGCAAGGGACATTATGATGTTATATGGAACTATTCAATAGTAAACTCAAACAACAACAAGTTAGATTAATAGTCTAAACCTTAGGAAGTCCCATGAGCTCTGTTCCTTAGTTTTTTTGACTTTATATAACCCTAATGCTTGTCAATCACTGAGATATATACTGAGGGAAACTGTATGGATATAGACGACTATTGACCTGAACATACAAGTGAAGTTCTTGACCATTAAATAACAAGCTAAACAGATTTCTTCCCTCCCTCTCCCACCTACCCACACTCCTATCACCTAGTGCTTACACACTCAAAGAGCACGAAGTTCCTGCTCCCATTATCAAACACTGACATGCAAAATTAAATCCACATGAGTTTTAAATCAAATTCTATATTTCGAAAACAAAACCATTGAGTTACTGAAGAAATGATGCCACAGATTAACTTTAATTTAGAAGACTTAAGTAACAAGTACATTACACAAATATCCAGTGAAAATGTGATGGCAACTGTTTTATGTACTTACCCCTTTGAACATTAACAACAGCGACTCGAGCGGTCTAAAAGTTCTTATAGCTAATTGGAATAGATTGATCTTTAAAAAAAAAAAAATGAATAACAAGGTTGACATTTCCCAAAATGAAAAACATTGTTTTAAGCCTAGTTAACACAGACATAATTCTTTTCTTTTTAAATTAAGAAGAGAGGTATCAAGGATCTTGCTGCCGAAGAGCTACATTGCTTTTTAATTTTTTCTGATATAACTTTTTGCCAAATAAATGAACATTAACTTAGTATTTCCCTGCAGGTTGAGAGCAAAACATAGAAAAGATGAAAAGACTGTTTGCAGCTCTTAAGACAAAAACAAACTCAGCTTCCCTCCAGGATTAAAAAATCTAAATTTGTCAAGACTTCCTTTTTTTTAAAAAAGCAACTCAGGCCAAAATGTATTGAATTTTCATCATTTCTACAGAAAAACCAACTAGAACAAATGGAACCCTGGAAGAATGGGGTGGCCATTATCACATCCCTTACATTTGCCTCTTCTCAGGAATTCTGGCTTCCTTACCTTTTGACTTCTTATGGAGATGCAGGCAATATTGTGATGTATGTCTGGTTCAGGTCCTAGCAGGCTCTGGTCATTTTCTAGGCAGAAACTGCTGTTCCCTAATCCAGGTCAAGGTACATTATGCTAATAAGCTCTGGCAATAGTCCAATCAAAATCTAGATGCTCCCAGCTCGGGATAGGTAAGAGCGAGCAGGGCCAAGGAGCCACTTAACCAGCCCAATTCTCCGCAGAATGCCAGCAATGTGATGAATATTCCATGGTGTGCCTCTGAACTTTCCCCTCCTTTATGTTAAGAGAGCATTTTAACTCAAATGGACATTGAGAACCTCTTGAGGAGGTACAGATGTTTTCCTTCTCATAATTTCATAGGTTGGGCTCAATGCAGACATTAACAATAGATTCTAATTCTTCTACCATTTACCCCTGAATGTGCAACAGAGAGAAAGGACTGACAGACATTGCACTAGTGGAATTTACTGGAATAGATACTGGATAGCCAACAGCTCCTAAACCAGATATCCCACCCCTAACAATGACACCCCACTAATTCTGTGTGTTCTGATGGTCCCCACACCACCACCAAATACAATTCTCCCTTCTAGAGGTATCCTCAGCAGTCTGGGCATAACCCAAGTCAGGTTAGTTTACCTGCTATGTTCCAGGCAGTCTGCTAGTCTCTGGAGATACAAGGAAGAATTAAAGCCATTAAGTTTAGTCTAGGAGAAAAAAATGAAAAACAAAAACAAAACAAAAAAAACCACTACATAAGCCCAGGATAACTTGATGCACGGAATAGAGGTAGCCAAGAAAAAATGTAGAGGGAGAAGTTATTAATCTGGAGGGAAGAGAATCGGGAAACTTCTTTCACAAAAATGATGCCTGGTTAGGCTTTTGAAGGACAAAAAAAAAAATTCGCTAAGGAATCAAGGAATGGAAGAGGATGTTCCAGGTCCTGGCAATATTGTGGGCAATGATAAAGGGCTATGAAAAGTGTAGTGTACTCAGCGTTATGAGAAGTTGGTACCTGTCGGGAAGGTCTAGATGATCAGAGACAGGCTGTGGAGGAAGGAATGAGCAGGCCAGAAGGCAAAATGCTTGGGAGGCCTCACAGGTTGTGCTGGGCAAGCCCTAAGAGACCTTCGGGAATGTTGAGCAGATTTCTCATAGTCTTTCAGTACATAAATGAACTCTTCTTCCGCCTAGAGTTTAAGTCTGCACATGATTTTCTTGTGCTTTATCTAATTGATCTTGGTCTGCTCTTTGCAGTCCCTCCCTTGGTCAGGAGGTTCTTTCTCCATCTCTCGAACACACTGTGGCATGACAAAGCATGACATTGCACCAACTGGCAAGAGACAAATGTCTACAGGGTCGAGCTCCAGAATCACAGAGCTGGGCAAAGAGTGAATTTTAGGGCTGAGATTAATAATGGGCACAACTGTCATGATTACCTACTTGCTGAGGTCTTCTCTTTAGAGTCTTCTCCCATCCATGATTCTAAATTCTACTCATTCTTCAGGGCTCCCAAAATGCCACCTCTTTAGGAGAACTTTCTACACTATTCTATAACATATGATTTCTCACTTCTGTGTTTTCCCAGAACTCTTAACTCAGAATAACATGCTGTCTCAGTTAGAACTAACGTTTTTTTCCTAATTATAAAACAGATTTATGGTCTTTTTTAAAAATTCTTTTATTGTGAAATAAACATTTAAAAAAATTAGTTTCAGGTGAACAACACAGTGCAATAGTTATACTTTTTTACCCCTCAAAGTGACAACCCCTCTTCCCCAATTTGCCACCCCACTCCTCCCTCCCATATCATACATATCTATTATAATTCCTTTGACTCTCTTCCACAGTATAATCCACATCCCATGACTATCTATATATTCAATTACACTTGGCATACAATATTATACAACATCAGTTTCAGGTGTACAGTGCAGTGATCAAGCCTCTACTCCATCCATGAAGTGGTCTCCCTAACAAGACATGTGACCATCTGACACCCCACAAAATATTTACAACATTATTATATTTCCTGAACTGTCTTTCATATCTCTGTGGCAATATTGTAGTTACCTATTTATACTATCTAAGCCCTTCCCCTTCTCCCTCATCCCCACCCCCCTCCCAACTAGCAACCCTGTTTTTCCTCTATATCTATGAGACTTTCTGTTTCCTTCGCTCATTCATTCAGTTTTTCAGATTCCACATATAAGTGAGATCATATGGTATTTGTCTTTCTCCAACTGACTTACTTCACTTAACATAGTAATCTCTAGGTCCATCCATATTGTTGCAAATTGTACGATTTCATTCTTCTTTATAGCGGAGTAATACTCCATTGTATAAATGTACTACAGTTTCTTTCTTTTTTTTTTCTTTGAGCGCAGTGTCACTAGCCCTCATATGTGGGACCCGAACTGGGGCCGCTGGCTTCCCAAGCCAGCGCTTAACCACTGTGCCACTCGGCCAGCCCCTACCACAGTTTCTTAATCCAGTCATCTACCAATGGGCATTTCAATTGTTTCCAAGTCTTGGCTATTGTAAATAGTGCTGCAATAAACATAGGGGTGCATATATTTTTTCAAATTAGTGTCCTGGATTCTTCTCGGTAGACACCCAAGAGTGGAATTGCTGGGTCATATGGTAGTCCCATTTCCAGTTTTTTGAGATACCTCCATACTGATTTCTGTAATGGCTGCACCAATCTGCAGTCCCACCAACAGTGCACCAGGGTACCCTTTTCCCCACAGCCCTGCCAGCACTTGTTGTTTGTTGATTTATTGATGATAGCCATTCTGACCGGAGTGAGGTGGTATCTCATTGTGGTGTTTATTTGCATTTCTCTAATAAGTGAGGTTGAACATTTTTTCCTATGCCTATTGGCCATCTGTATGTCCTATTCAGAGACATGCCTCTTCATATTCTCTGTTTTTTTGGTGTTGAGTTTCATGAGTGTTTTATAAATTTCGGATATCAACCCCGTATCAGATATATCATTGGAAAATATCTTCTCCCATTCAGTAGGTTGCCTTTTTGTTTTAGTGATTTCCTTTGCTGTGAAAAAACTTTTAAGTTTGATGTAATCCCATATGTTCATTTTTTCTTTTATTTCCCTAGCCCGAGGGGATATATCAGTAAAAATATTACTCAGGGTAATGTCTGCAAACTACCCCCTATATTTTCTTCTAGGAGTTTTATGGTTTCAGGTCTTACATTTAAGTCTTTAATCCATTTTGAGTTTGTTCTCGTATATGGTGTAAGTAGGTGGTCCATTTTCATTTTTTTTCACGTGTCAGTCCAATTTTCCCAACACCATTTATTAAATAGACTATCTTTACTCCAGTGTAAATTCTGGCTTCCATTGTCATAGATTAAATGACCGTATATGGATGGGTTTATTCCTGGGCTCTCTATTCTGTTCCATTGGTCTATGTGTCTGTTTTTATGCCAGTACCATACTGTTTTGATTACTGTAGCCTTGTAATATGTTTTGATGTCAGGTAGTGTGATGCCTCCCACTTTGTTCTTATTTCTCAAGATTGCCGTGGGCTATTTGGGGGTCTTTTTTGGTTTCATATAAATTTTAGGATTCTATGTTCTATTTCTGAGAAAAATGTCCTTGGTAGTTTGATTGGAATTGCATCGAATCTATATATTGCCTTAGGTAGTATTGACATTTTAACTATATTAATTCTTCCTATCCATGAACATGGTATGTATTTCCATTTATTTGTATCTTCTTTGATTTGTCTCCTCAGTGTCTCATAATTTTCTGAGTACAGGTCTTTTACTTCTTTAGTTAAACTGATTTCTAGATATTTTATTGTTTTTGAAGCAATTGTAAAAGGGATTGATTTCCTGATTTCTTCTTCTGATAGTTTATTATTGGTGTATAGAAATGCAACTGATTTCTGAATATTAATTTTGTATCCTGCTACCTTACAAATTCATTTATCAGTTCTAGCAGTTTTTTGGTGGAGTCTTTGGGATTCTCTGTATATAGTATCATGTCATCTGCATAATTTTACTTCCTCTTTTCCAATTTGGATGTCTTTTGTTTCATTTTCTTGTCTGATTGCTGTGGCTAGAACTTCCAGAACTATGTTAAATAGAAGTGGTGAAAGTGGGCAGCCTTGGCTTGTTCCTGATCTTAAGGGGAAAGCTTTTAGCCTTTCCCCATTGAGTATGATCCTTGCTGTGGGCTTATCATATATGGCCTTTATTCTATTGAAATATGATCCCACTATTTCCACTTTGCTAAGAGTTTTTATCATAAATGGCTGCTGGATTTTGTCAAATGCTTTTTCTGCATCTATTGGTATGATCATATGATTTTTATTTTTCATTTTGTTAATGTGATGTATTACGTTAATTGATTTGTAGATATTGAACCAAACTTGCATATCAGGAATGAATCCCACTTGATCGTGGTGTATGATCATTTTAATGTGATGCTGAATTCAGTTTGCTAATATTTTGTTGAGAATTTTTGCATCTATGTTCATTAGGGATATTGGCCTGTAGTTTTCTTTTTTTATAATATCTTTTTCTGACTTTGGAATCAGGGTGATAGTGGCCTCATAGAAATAGTTTGGGAGCTTTACCTCCTTCTGTATTTTTTGGAATAGTTTGAGAAGAATAGGTATTAATTCTTTTTTGAATGTTTTGTAAAATTCACCTGTGAAGCCATCTGGTCCAGGACTTTTGTTTGTTGGAAGATTGTTGATTACTGATGCAATTTCTTTGGCAGTAATCAGTCTGTTCAGAATTTCTGTTTCTTTTTGGTTCAGACTTGGTAGACTGTATGCTTCTAGACATTTATCTATTTCTTCCAGATTGCCGAATTTGTTAGCATAGAGTTGCTCGTAGTATTTTCTTAAAATTGTCTGTATTTGTGTGGTGTCTCTTGTCACTTCTCTTTCATTTCTGATTTTATTAATTTGGGTCCTCTCTCTCTTTTTCTTGGTGAGTCTGGCTAAGGGTTTGTCGATTTTGTTTATCTTTTTAAAAAAAACCAACTCTTGGTTTCATTGATCTTTTGTATTGTTTTTTTTGTTCTCTGTTTCATTTATTTCTGCTCTGGTCTTTAGTATTTCCTTCCTTACACTCCCTTTAGGTTGTTTTGCTGTCTTTTTTGAGTTGATTTATGGTCTTTTTTAAAACGCCATAGTCTCATCTCCCAGAAATTCCTGTTAACATTTTGGTCATGTCCTTTCAGGCTCTTGTTCTTGTTCATCACCAAACATAGGTATTCCTTTGCAAAATTGTAATATGACTGGTCCATGCTATTGCTTTTAACTGTCCCTAATTGTTGGTTTGGGCTCCCCAGCTGAGCTGCTACTTGCTACATGGCAGAGTTGGTATCTTCCACTTTCTTTCTCCCCTCACAGAAGGACCTGCTGGAATCCCAGCTGCAGCATCAGATCTGTCCTTGTCCCAAGAACCAACCCTATTCTGACATAGCAGGAGACTGAGGACCTCTGTCTCCACACTGATTCAGCTGTGATGAGACGGAGCAGATGTCCCAGGCTGATAACAGTACTTCTGCTTTCTTAAGACTATGATCCTAACTTCTTACTCATCTTCTCTGAAGTAGATTTCTGTTATTGTTATCAACAACAACAATAATCACAGAAGCTTTCCTTAGCTGAATTCATACAATGTGTCGGGTGCCATGATAAACCCTTGATCCTTACAGCATCCCTATGAGGTAGATGCTACTCCTATTATTCCCCCTTTAGAGAAGAGGAAATCAAGGCTCAGGGAAATAATATCTCCCAGCATTTAGTTGGGATAGCTGGGGTAGAACTCAGAGATGAGCCTGTTGGCATTGGTCCTGCATATACTGCCCCATGCTGTTCAATGTCTGCAGCTTTTGTCTCTGCTCTTGTGTACTTGGAACTCTACATCGTTTTTTCTAGTCTCTGCTTCCTCCCTAAAGACAGGAATCCTTCCCTAAAAGCCAGGTAGCTAGAGGCCTTATTTCTTGGTGCCTGACCTCACCACTGAGGCGTGGATTGCTCAATATCTCTGTTACATTCCCTATCACTCTGAGACCTGCTATTGAGATCATTCTGGTTTCTTTCATCTGTGGTGCTGCTTTAGGCACTTTAAGAAGAATAATTCATCTTTGTGTAGGACCGTCCCAAGCACTACATCCCCACACACTAAATGTCAACAACATACCCAAGATACAATATCAACCGTAACCTTCTACTCCCATATTTTCACAAGTTCAGAGAAAGCCAGGGAGAGGCTGGGAATTGTCATGCCTCTAGTTCAGGATATGCCAGGGGTTTGCCTAGACATCCACCTGTGGCTTCCAATTCATAGCCATCAATCACCTTTTCTCTACCAGATGGATGGACTTTTCCAGTATCTACAACTCTATCTATCCTCTCAGTGTCTACCTTTTCCCAGTGGATATTCTAGGTCCCAGCTCCATCCATTTGCCTGGTCCTTTTACTGTGGACTAAGCCATTTATTTAACACTTATTGTTAGGCATCATTCCAAACATTTAATCCTCACAACTGCATCATGAAATATAGTATTATTAAGCTATATTAGCATAAGGAAACTGAGGCAAAGAAATAACTTGATCTTTACAAGATCATGAAGTACTCAGTCTCTTGGCATCAGCAAATTGATCTTGTTCAAAGGAGAAATATCAACTAAACAATGATATAAGGCATTCCCTTCATGATAGAGTAAGTCTATCTGATCCATGGGCCCTTTCTGGTAATGAGATTCCCCTGTCTCCTTACCTCACCATTTTTTAAGAAATTGCTTTCCCCCCCAAGGCTGTCCATCAGAATTTTCTGTCCTTTCTGATATGGGACCCAGTCTGGTCTATACAGTCCTCCCCTGGAATTTTCCAAACAGAGGTGGAGGAATCGTTTTTTCATTTAGATGTCAAATTAGAAGCGTGACCTCAGAGTTTTTATGGCCTCTGCTGCCACATGACAGAAACTGAGAGATGAAACCAGCAAAGGAGTAAAATTCAGAGGAAAGAGATGGACAAAGGAGAGGAAGGACAGAGGCCTAGGTACAGACGAGCCTGAGGCCAGCTCCAGTCCTATCCTTTCCAATTATGTGATCCATAAATAATTTACACTTTCTCTCACTTGACTTGAGTGTCCTTAACGTGCACCATTAGATATCTACTAACACCTCTAGCGTCTAGGCTATTGAATTTAGCCTAGGCTTCAAAACAAACCACTCCTTTTTATTTACGCTTCGAAAGGTGGGCACCCAAAGGGACTTGTTGACACCCTTTAAAATCAGAAAATGCTTCAGCATTTCAGCCGAGCCAATGTGCAGGACACAGAACAACAACCATTGGCCCAATTAAACATGTACCCAGCACACACAGATCTGAAGGAAGAGAATCAAGGAACTGCTCAGAGGTCACCTTTCTGTGCTGTGTAAAAGTGAACTTTAGGGTTTCTCCAATTGTAAGCCATTTGTGGTTCTCAAGGGGAAAACCTCCAAGTTCTGGATAATATATTTTAGCCCTAGAGACCAACCTGCATCATCTTCAGTTGTACTCTGGACTCCATCTGTTCTGAGAACTAAAGAGGCTGACTTAGCAGTGTTCCCTTTCTAAATCTCTGGGCAGGGCTGGCCGAATGGCTCAGTTGGTTAAGAGCTCGCTCAAGAGTGCAAGCTGAGCTCTGAGCAACAGCGGTTCGAGGCCAGCCCGAGCTGAGTTGCCGGTGAGCTGCCAACAGGTGGCAGGATGGCTCAGCTAAAAAAAAAAAAACAACACAAACAAACAAACAAACAAAAAAATTTGCTCATTTTCTAACATTGAGAAATGAGATAAATCTCTGGGCAGACAAGACAAATGTGGTTAGCTGTTGAGGTCCCTCGTTGGTGGGAAAATATGATGAAATATAAAATTATTTACTTTATGTATACAACTTGAAATCTGTTTTACCAATAGAAATTATGACTAATATGTGTATATATAACATCAGAATCACGACCATGAACCCAAGTGTCAACCCTCTAAAAAAGGAAAAAACAACAAACACTCAAATTCATAGCAGTGGATTGTTTCCAATTTCCTATAAATATTTTACTGTCTTTTTGTGCAAAAGGCAAGGTGAAAGAGTCCTGCAGGTTGTAAACAATGCGGATGAAGTCAGAATTGAGAAAACTATTGTTTCTTGAGTAATTTGACAAGTTAGAAAATCAACATCTACTTTTTAAAATTTAAGAACTACGGATCAAGCAAAACAGGAATATGATTCCACTATTTCCACGGAGTGAGGCACACACATTTCTCATTAAAAAAATAAAATTTTTATGATTATTTTCATTAAAAATGTGGTTTTATGGTTATTTTTCATTAAAATGTTAAACTATAATGAGTTGTTACTGTTATTTTAGATGAATTAATAAATATTTCAAAAATTTTCCAGTTCTAATTCCTATTATGGCAAATGCTGATAGGTATCACCACATAAACAAGAGCTGTTTGAGGTTCTCATTAATTTTTGAGACTGAAAGCCGGTCTTGAGACCCAAAAGTTGGAGAACTGGTGGCATAAGCCCTAAGTCTAAAGCACTGAACCTTGGTCATCAGAGGAAGGTTGTTTCTGGTCATATTTAGCACTCTGAGGATAAGCTGCCCCATCTCCAGAGCTTCAAGCATTCATATCTCAAGACTATAAAGATGGCAGGAATCGAAGGGGATGGATGCTACAATGGTAAGGAAAAAGATACTTCCAGTAAAATTACCCATCATCAACATCCATAGGACAAAATACCATTTGAGGAGGGAGGCCCTGCCCATGGCAAGGCTTTTTGACACCAAGGACTGATTCCTGCTGAACCAGCACCCACCATGGTAGCAGTCCGAAAGCTCCCCCCTCAGCAGTGGTAGAAGCCACCCAGCTAAGCTGGAGGCACCCAGCAGAGCCCATTTAGAGGTGCATGATTGGAACAACTGAGGTATCTTCTACAACAGGTGGTGGACACTTTAGCAGCTATTGATCACCAAAGAGGACAGAACAGGAGAAGAAGAAATGGTGACATCTGTGATAATGGAGAAGACTCAGTGATGAGCACACACAAGAAACCCCCTGAAGAAGACACAACCAGAGATAACCGGAGATGGGCTGAGATGCTGGTGGGTCCAAGGGCCAGCAAATAACAGCCTAAAACTCCACATGTCATCCCAATTTAATTCTGAAGCTGGGCGAAATCACAGATATTGACAATTTAAAAATACTGAGAAAAATGCAACAAAAATGGAAACAATTGTTTTATGGATTATGGGATCATTTTATATTATCTATAATTTTCTAGATTTTCTATAAGAAGCATGCATCATTTTTTCCTCATGTGATATTTCTTTTTTTTTTTAAAAAAGGTCAATGATACAAAGTAAAAAAATCTACTATTTGTACAGTACTTTATAACAGCAGTTTTCAAACTTTTGGGTCTCAGGATGAGATTTTACACTCTTAAAAAATAAGAAGAATCTCAAAGAGCTTTTATTTATGTGGTTTGTCAATATTTACTGTATTAAATATTAGAATTGAAAAAATTTAAACTAAAATAATAGTAATGACCCATTATATTTTAATATAAATAACATTTTTTATGGAAAATAACTGTATCTTCAAAGCAAAAATTAATCAAATTGTTTAAGCTTTTTGTAAATCTCTTTAATATCTAACCTAATAGAAGATAGCTGGACATCTCACACCTGCTTCTGTTTTCAATCTGTTATAATATCATATGTCATGTAATTCCACTGTATGCTGTGAGAGATTTGCAATGTAGAAAGACAAATAATGTCTTCGTATTATCACGAAAATAGTTTTGATCTCATAAACCTCCTCAAAGCATCTGGGGGACTCACAAAACTCCCTGAACCACACTTTGAAAACCATTTTCTTTATATTATACAAAATATATTTACAAACAAATCTCATTTGACTCTCACAAAAACACTTGAATTGGGCATGTTTTTAAACAAATGAAGAATCTGAGATTCAGAGAGGTTAACCAATTCGTCCAAGATCACATGCTCAGATTCCTGTCTTTAGACTCTGAATTCAGAAGTCGATTCCAGATAACCACCACATCAACTCTGTAAAAGCTTTTGAACCACCTGTCTTTTCCTAGATAAGCAACAGCCTGGGAAACTCAAAGAATTTTTACACAATAATTCCAGTGGCTAATATCTCAACTCTAGAATTTGGTAGAAAAATGGAGACCCAGAGAAACTCCATGAAACAGCACATGGCATAGCAAAAGTAAATAAGCACAGGTGTTGGGAGGCAGGAGCCCCGAGTTCCAGACACCACTCCTCTAGTTATTGTGTGACTTGAGACTACCTCTCTGGGCACCAGGAATGCCTCAGAAATGGGATGATATCTCACCTGCCTGAAGGTATGGGCTGGACCAAATGATTGCCTAAGGTTCCTGCTAGTGGAAGGTCACTTACCAGAAATCTTAATCATTTAGAAGGCTAGGAATACAATTCAGCTAAAATGGATTTTCCTTTTGAAAGTATAGCCCTTATAATTCTTCCTTTTTCTCTAACATAATATTTGGAAAATAGTATTTATTGATAACTATTTCAGTCACCTTTCTTGTAACTCCTTCAAACTTTGCCCAGAAAGCTTAGCTTTGAGAACAATTTGTTGAAATCACTTGAAAAGTTGATATGTAGAAATCCAATTCAACAAGCCTCACAAATGTATAGAACGCCTGCTGCTGTGCAGCAGACATGTACTACTCCTGAGAAGCAAGCACCTAATATTTATTTCTGAGCTACTGGATTTTCGCATTTACAATGCACTGAAATTGCTTTAGTTTACCCGTTAAAAAAAAATTGTGGTAAAATATACATAACATAAAATTTACCATTTTAATCATTTTTAAGCATACAGTTCAACGGCATTAAGTACATTCATATTGTTGTGCAACTGTCACCACCATCCATCTCCAAAGCTCTTTTGATCTTGCAAAACTGAAACTCTATATCCATGAAACAGTAACTCCCTTTTCCCTCTAGGCCCTGGCAACCACCACTCTATTTTCTGTCTCTATGAATTTGACTACTCTTAGTACCTCATATAAGTGGAATCATACAGTATTTGTCTTTTTTGTGATTGGCTTATTACACTTAGCATAATGTCCTCAAGTTTCATCCATGCTGTAGCAGGTGTCAGAATTTCCTTTCTTTTTAAGGCTGAATAATATTCCACTGTATGTATATTCCACATTTTGTTTATCCATTCATCTGCTGATGGACATTTGGGTTGTTTCTGTTGCACTTAAGCTTTTCAAGCCTTTATTTAAAGGTTAGAGAAACTCACATAGGCAAAGAAAAAAGCAAAATAGAGCTAATGGCAGTCGACATGGATCAAAGAAGTATGCACTGAATTACTTCAAAATTGAGAAACAAATTCCAGTGTTTAAAAAAAGCCAGATACTTCTAAATTATAAGTTTTATAAGATCAGGGAATACACTGCATTTAACTTCACATTCCACATAACATGTAGCAAAATTCCTGGAAAATTCCATTAACTTATCTTTGAATACCACAGTGTAGTGTACAATTAATGAAATATTTTGATCTGACTTTTTATTTAAGTATAGTTGGTATACAATCTTATATTGGTTTTAGTAGTTTCAGGCTCCACTAATTCTAGTAATCATCTGTCACCATGTAAACTTGTCACAATATAATTGACTATATTCCCCTTCGCCTTTCACCTATTCCCCAGCCCTTCCCTCCTGGCAACACATTCCTTTGGTCTGTTTCTGTGAGCCTGTTTTTGTTTTGTTTGTTTGTTTGTTTTTTGTTTGATTTCTATTAGATCCCACATATAAGTGAAACCACATGGTATTTGTCTTTCTGTTTGACTTACTTCACTTAACACAATACCCTCTAGATCCAACCTTGTTTTCTAAAATGGTAAGATTTCATTCTTTTATATGGCTCAGTAAATTCCATTGTATCTATGTACCACATTTTATTTATCCATTCATCTGTCAATGGACACCTAGGTTGCTTTCATATCTTGGCTGTTGTAAATAATGCTGCATTGAACATAAGAGGCGCATGTATCTTTACCACATTTGATTTTACAACGGTGTTATGAGATGGACAGAGCAAATATTTGTGCAGTTTTATAGATGAAGAAGCTGAACATCTCAGCCATTAGCTCATTACCAGGCAACATGGAATTGGGGACACCACCAGGGGCCTTATAACACCAACTTCAGTGTTGTCCCTCTGTCCACACCATCTGTCAGTAATTGCAAATCAGCATTTGAAGTCACTTCCTAAGTACAATTTCACCATGAAGCACAGAAATATAAGCTAGGAATATCAAGGTCCTTCTAATCTCATATTATGTGACAGTTTTCCATGACAGTGAGCTATTTTTTTAAATATGGAGGTGTGTCTATGTGAGATAAGGCCTGCTAACATACATGCTTATATAATAATGAAATCCCAAGTTTAGTTACATACCCTGAAATAGTGAGAGGAAATCATCAAAAAGGTCACAGGGGAAAGTAGCATTGTACAGGTTGGGTAGCAAGAGCTTTGCTCTTTGATCCTCATGCTTAGTGTAGAAAAAGCAGGTATAAAGTTGAATAAATGTATGATGGTTTGCGGGGGTCCTGCCCCCGCTGACCAGGGTTCGAGAAGGTGGACACGGCGTCGGCGGTTAATGAAAGACAGAAACTGTTTGTTGCAGTAAAAGACAGAAAATGGAGAGATAGATCTCCAGTTTATTTGTTGCAGGCTTTATATACATTTTTTAGGTAGGAGGTACGTGCAAGGGTACTTGTAGGAAAAATATGCATTACTTCAGTGAAAGGTAGATCATTAACTGTTTACCACACTGCATGCCCCTCAATATTGGGCTACACGGCCCTCAACAATGGTTGGCCCAAGCAGGAACACCCAGAGCAAAGTTATGAAATGGTCAAATTAACTGTCCCATGAGTGCTCCGGCCTCCTTGGGTACCTTGTCAGCCCGTGGACTGTCACTTTCTCAGCTCACTCAGCCCAGGGGCTCAGTACCCTTAAGCTACCCTGTACGCCCAACCTTACCCTGCACTATTTGAGCCCCCTTTCCAGATAATGCTCCATTCTCTGCACTTTTTCCTATCTCCTTATCAAAATTTGTCCATTTAAAACTTCTAGTTAAAAATGGCAGATTGCCCATAGACATTTATTTCCCTTTTTTACTCAAACCCACTAGAGTAACTGTAAAGAAATTTAAAATGGTGTTAGGGGGAAAAAAACAACAACGAAGAGGACAGAGAAGAAGAGAGATTTCAATGAATTTTTGGCAAACAAAGTAAACATCAGTGGAATCAACTTATGAAGGGGAGAATGTTCCAACTTAAGTGGAGGTGCAGATGGAAGAAAAAAAAGCCAACTGGCTCACAGGCTTAGTGCCTGGAGACCCCATGGACCAGGAAAAGCCAGACTTGAGTTAGGCAAAAGCACTGGGTAAATGTCTGAGTACTGAGCCATTAAGTCATTTTCCCCCTCTTACTCATTAAACAACTATCTTTCCCAACCGAAAGGACAGATAAGATTTGTTCTCTTGGGAAACCAAATAACCAAAGCTATGTGTTTGGAGAAGTTTGGAATCTGAGGATAGAAAGGGAAAGTTAGGGTGTGCACCAGGTTGAAATTGGCATGATTAAATGAAAGTCTACAAAGTAACTGTGGGGATCTTGGCCTTTTTCCCCACCTTTGCCCTCAAAAGATTGGCAATGAGACCTATGCTTGGACACCACTCTGGCTGTAGGAAATGGATGGCCTTTCTTTTCTGAAGAAATTGAACAACCTTCGAAAAAAGAAATACAAATAGTTTAGAATTCCATAATCAAAAAGACAGCACAATGACCAGGCCCCTACAACAGAACTCACCTGCCAACAAGTTGAACCTACACTTACAGAGCTTCAAATCAGCTTTTTAAAAAAGTGTTCTTACTCTTAAATATGAACAAATAGTCAAGGATGACTACACATTTAGGGAAGGCCCCCAAACATAAAAGAGAGATTTTTAAATCAACCAACTAACCAAGCCTTGGAGAAAGAAAATGCAGAAAGATGCTCCAACTGTACCAATAAAGTCCCTGAGTATGGAACAACCAAAATGCTACAGAAAAAAAAAAAAATCAAAAGAGGTCTCTGGGAAATCATCAAGATAACAGTCAAAATGAAAAATTCATAAAAAGTAGAAAACTGAAATCAGGGAAACCTACTAACCAGAAAGTTAAAGCAAAAGTCATAAAGGAAATAAATTTAGAAGATCAAACTAGAAAGTCCACCCAAGTAAAATTAAAAGCTGCCACAAAAAGAAATAATTGAAAGAGGAAAATAACAAGATGATACAAGAAATTTTCCCAGAATTGAAGTATATGAGACTCCAGACTAAAAGTTCTACTGAATGCCAATCATGGTAAATGAAACAAGACCTGCCCTGACACATCACTGCAAGTTCAGGACACTGGGAGTCAAAAGAAATAACTCTTAAACTTCCAGGGAGAAACAGTTGGTTACATGCAAATGATGGGAAAATCAGAATTTCCCTGAATTGTTCAAAAGCACCAACTCCAGAAAACTAGAAGTAATGCCTCCAAAATTCCAAGAGAAAATCAACTCCAAACCAGAATTCTAGGTGAGCTTCATTAGCAACATGTAAGGCAAGAATAAAAATATTTTTAAAACATTCAAAGTCTTTTACTTTGACACCCTGTACACTGGAAGCTACTGAAAGATATGCTCCACCAAAATAGGGGTAATTGAATTAAGAGAAAGGACTCCAGAGAGCAATGAAGAAAAGCCCAGGGTGAAGGTACACAGAAGTCTCTGCAGGGCAGATATGCTGCAGGCCATCTTCATGAACAGAGGATTCTGGGAGAGATATTATGATGGCTAAATTTATGTGTATGTGTGATGGTTAAATGTATGTGTCACCTTGGCTAGGCCAAGATCCATAGACATTTTGGTCAAACACCAGTCTAGATGTTGCTATGAAGGTATTTTTTTAATGTGAGGTTAACATTTAAACCAGTAGACTTTGAGTAAAGCAGATTACCCTCCATAATATAATGGACCTCATCCAATCAGTTGGGGGCCTTACTGGAGAAAAGACTGACGTGCCCTGAGGGAAAGGGAACTCTGTATTCAGGCTGCCTTCAGACGTGAGCTGCACCTTCACCTCCTGGGTCTCCAGTCAGCCAGCCTATCTTGTAGATTTTGGATTTGCCAGTCTCCACAGTCATGTGAGGCAGTTTCTTAAAACTAAGTCTCTATGTATGTACATATACATCTTATTAGTTCTGTTTCTCTTGAGAAGACTGATACAGAGGTCTACAGGAAAAAAACAAGAAGCAATGCTTCTGTGAGTATGGAAAGCATTATTGATCAGCATGTGGCAAAGATTCAGTAATTTAAATTAATGATGGGTACATAGAAAATCAGACAAATGAAAACATGCAGCAATAATTAACTCCAGGAAAAAGAAAGGATTATACCTCAGCAATGAACAGTATTTGTTTGTTGAAGTAATGCAAGTGCCTACCATTGACTAGCCAAAAATTTTTATATTATTATCTGAAGAGAGGGAAATAAATCAGTAATATCTAAAATCAATAAACGAAAAATACAATATAAACATATTATTCAGAAACATTGAGATAAATGCTGAGAAAAATTGTCAAAAAACATAAGGATAATTTGCCATGGGTACAAGGATGGGAGATAGGAAAAGACATATTAGCTGTTTGCAGTTTTTCATTATAAGCTTTGTTTAACTATTTGAATTTACATTCAAGTGTTACTTTGATAAACATTAAAATTAACTGAAGGATATTTGTCCACTTTCATCTCTATGGCATCTGGCATCACTGCCAGATAATTGATCTGATATATTAATTAAAAAAAAGCCTGATGTGTTGTCTAATCCTATCAGGTAATTTATTTAATTTTTTAAAGGGTTTCAATATTATTATACTAAAGGGACTACTTGTAAAAATTTTAATCAAGACAGAAAATATGTGAAGAGTGGGGAATATTCAAGTTTTCTTAAACCAAACCACTGGGTGATGAGTACATTATTTGGGGTCTAGGGCATCATGGCTTCTTGATAAACATCTAACATGAACTGTAAGAAAAAAGCACAAGACATGGTCAGGATTATTCTGAGGATATGTCCCATCTATGTGGTAGTTTGGGGAGGGAGAGTGGGGCAAAACAAGGGGACACAGTGCAAACCATTCGCGTCTAAAATATTTCCTGCATTGGTTTAACACAGATGCTTGAAATTCAATGATGATTTCATTTCCTTGGCTCTTGAGGGCTTTTTAAAGTTGTCTGCTAAAATGGAAACCTTCACAGGAAAGGAGTGTTTCTTAGTAGGGATTACTTTGCTTGCTACTGAGAATGGAGATGGAAAATTGAGGGCTGGGGAAGGGCAGTAAGTGGTGGCCCCCCTAGACTAGCTTTTGGCCAGGTCACCCACCCAGAGGACAGTGAGAAACTAGTTGCAGATGTAGGCCTGGAGTATTTTCAGTAGCAGCAACTGGCCGGGAGGTGGCAGCCCTGTCTTATCGGGTGCGGGATTCCTGCTAGGGCCTTGGGGGAAGGTGGGGTGTTCAGTACAAGATCAAGCAGGGTCACCTGAGAGGTGTGGCAACTCAGAGCTGCAAAAGCAGTTTTATTACGTTAAGACTGAGAATTCAGCAAATGTTTGAACAAGTCGACTCTATGACCAATCATTGAGATCACTTCCTTGAATACACCCTCACCACCTTTGCAGGTACCACAGCCACTGTGCAAAAAGTGAGAAAACATACCACCATGCTGACGGCTCTCACTTGAAATCCATGTCCACAACTATTGCTCGAGCCTTAATAATCATCCTGTATTTCCCCAGTGCTCCCACCCTCACTCTCTCCCCTCAGCAATTAGTTTACAATTTTAACTCACTCTGCAGAGCTCCAAGGACTCACTGTGCTAATTAATGGGCTTGCTTCCCACTTCACTGAGAAAATGAGGCAGCTAATTTCTTGATACCCTCACAAACAGCTACACTTGCTTGGCTCTCCTGCTTATTGACTATAGATGAACTGCCCTGGGTCCTAAGGGCAACCCTGCCTGAGCCCTTGATGAACCCTCTGTCATTTCCATGGAAATATGACTCCAGCAATTTTCTACCTTTTTGTCCCCCACATCATTAATTTCCCTCTTTCTACTGTGTTATTCTCATTTGCACATAAGCCTGCTATTAGCTATTCCATCATTATTTATAATCCCTCATTGACCCCAATTACCTGTCAGCTGTGGCCTCATCTCTCTCCTTCATTTTCCAGTAAAATTCCCATGCTTGCTCGTTCTCACTGTCCTCCAAAGGCTTTCCTGCCATTCTCCGTTAAACCTACTGCTATCAAGCTTTTGCTCAGACCATTCCAAAGAAACCCCTCTTGACCTCCACATCACCCAAATCCAAGGGTCAATTCTTTGTTCTCATCTTAACTTTATCTATACAAAGCTCTTGACACATTTGATTATTGCTTCGCCTGGAAACACATTCACTGGCTCCCAAATCACCATAATCTGACTTCTTCCCCCTTCTTAGTTCTTTGCTAATTCCACCTTTTCTCCACAATCTCTTATTCTTAAACTCATCCCTTTGATTTCTTTTCTAAATATAATCTCACACCCTTGGTGAGCTCCCCTAGTCTCCTAACTTTAAATACCACTTAGATATTGCAGTTCCCAAATATATACCTCTAGCTCAGATTTCTCCCCTGAGCACCATAATCTCACATGCTTACTCAACATCTGCCCATGACCGTTTAATTGACACCCAAAATGATACCCTGATATTCCTCTGCTCTGTGCACAGCCTTCCTATCTCAGTCAATGCTTCATTCTTCTAGTTTCTAAGGCAAAAATAATTGCAGTCCTTTTTGAGTCCTTCCTTTCTCTCATGTCTAATCCTGCAGGAAATCCTGTAGACTCTACATGCAAAGATATCCAGATTTTAACCACATCTCAGCATCTCCACCACTACACCCCTGAGCTAAACCATCATCTCTCCCCTGGATTACTGCAATAGCCTCCTTTCTGGTCTCCCTGTTCCCACAATTTAATCTCAATACGGCACCCAGAGTAATCCTTTTTTTAAAAGCCAGATTGTGGGGGCCAGCCGAGTGGCGCATTGGTTAAGCGCTGGTTTTGGGATGCCAGCGGCCCCGGTTCGGATCCCACATGAGGGCCAGTGACACTGCCCTCTACAGTTAACAACAGCTCCACCTGGAGCTGGGCTGTGCGAGCCCCGGTGATGGTGTGGGCTGCGGCCCCTGCTGCAGTGGGCTGCCATAGGCTACAGTGAGTGGCCCGCAGCCAGCATGAGCGGCTGGCAGCCAAGCATGAGCTACCAATAGCCACGGTGAGCGACATCCAGAGGCCAGCGACCGATCTGCCTCATCCGGGAAGAGCACAATGAAGATACCAACAGTGAAGCAACATCCTCTGCAACTAAACTGAAGAACAAAAAGACAGCAACTTGTCTGTTCCCCTTCCCTGATTCCCCAATGCTGTTCCCCTCTGCCAATTCCCCAATAAAATCTTTAAAAAAAAAAAAAAAAAAAAAAAAAAAAAAGCCAGATTGTGTAACTCCTCAGGTCTAAACTCTCCAAGGGCTACCCATTTCAATCAGAATAAAAGCCAAAGTCCTTAGAAAGGTGTACAAGACTCTAGACCAGCACCATCCAATAGAAATATAATAGGAGCTGTTTATGGCATTTTGAATTTCCTGGTAGTCATAATAAAAAAGTGAAAAGAAAAAAAGGTGAAATGGATTTTCACAGTATGTTTTATGTAACACAGTATCTCTAAAATACTTCATTTCAATGGGGAATCTACATAAAAATTGAGACACTTTGCATTCTTGTTTTCATTCAAAGTCTTTGAAATGCATGTCATTTAGTCATACAGCACAGTTTAATTTGGGTTAGCCACATGTCAAGAGCTAGATAGCTACGCACGGGTAGAGGCTACAGGGCTGCACAGTGCAACTTGAGCGTCTCACTGACTGGCCTCCTGCTCCCTTCTGCCTTGTTCTCTGCTCCAGCCAACTGGGCGGGCTTGCACCTCAGGACCTTTGCACTGCCTGTTCCCTCCACTCCCTGTTCTTACCCCTGATAACCTCCTAGACTGCTTTCTCCTCTCATCTTCACATACATGGCCATCCCACTTAAATTGAAACCACCACGCTTCCCATTCTGACACTCCCAATTCCTTTTACCTGCTTCAGTTTTTTCTTTTTCCCTTAGCACTTATCACCTTTTAAAAGATCATATATTCATTACGTATGTATTCCCTATCTTCTCATAGGAGAAGATAAGCTCCATAAGGACAGGTGCCTATTCTGGTCAGTGATGTGTTCCCAGCACTTACCACACTGCCTGGTACACAGTAGGCACTCAATCAATTAATGCTACTGGATTAAATGAATCAATGAGAATATAAATCTAACAAGAACATGATGGGTTTTCAGGTCAGGGCTTGGAGCCAGCGTCTCGCACAGTGTAACAGCAGTGGTGATCTTGGAGTGATTGAAATGGGAGTTATTTCATCTTGCAATCATTGCAAGAAAAGGCAAGCTCTGTTCCACGCAGCAAGCATGGTCTGAGTGTCCACACAGCTGTGGGGAACAGTACCATAATGATCATAAGGTCATGACTTTATGTCCTCCAGGCAGGCCTGGACTTCCCCCGGGCAGCTCCAAGGATCAGAGCCACAGCCAAAGGGGAGGAAGTGACAGAGACTAATTTCTTTTTTTTTCCTTTTGTTTTTTTGTGTTGTTTTTTTTTTTTAAAGAAGAACCTATGAATAATCAGCACTATTCAAAATGAATTGGACTGTCTTAAGAGGTCTAACTGTTGTCCAAGTCTAGAAATCACTATTGCTGAGAAGATTGAGGCTCTGTGTGGGACTTTGGACAAAACTCCTATAGTCACCTTTAACATTCTATGGTACGTAAGCCTAAATGTTGATGTCATAGAAATAATATGGATTTTGATATCAGACCACCTGGATTTGAAGTCCTATTCCACTGTTTACCTGCTGCTATTTAGCCTTTTGCATATGTTATATTTTTTCAGGATATTGCCTATCCGCAAGGATTTTCCAGATAATATACATAAAACTGTCTTCCACGTGAGTTGACATATAGTAGGAAGTAATTTTTTTAACTTTTCTTGGAAAAGTTTTTCCGAGGTTCTAGGATTTCCAAAATTGGTAAAGGTGCTCCCTGCCCCCTTTTAAAAAACTCTCAAGCTTTTTCTAAAAATCTGCTCCTATCACTCAATGATTACTCTCCATCTCTTTTCCTATCAGAAACAACAACCACTGCCCTTCAGTGTTAGGGTGTTATCTCATTTCATCTTTTCAAAATGTATGGAGGTGTTGTCCCAAATTATTATAGTTTGATTATTCAGAGGAAGAAATTGAAGCTCAAAGATGGTAATTAACTTGCCCCAGGCCACAAATCTAGTTAAGTGGCCAAAGTTAGCCTAGGAGATTCCAAAAGTTTTCTTTCATTGTTCTGTACTCATTTATTCATTCAACCGATGTTTATTGATCCTCTGTCTATGCCAGGAGCTGTGTTAGAATTTAGGGATGACACCTTGCACAAACTCCTTTGCTCTCTTTGAATTTAAGTCTCTAGAGTTAGGTTAGAGGGTGTGTAACCATCTCCTACTTTCTTTGCTTTCCCCTCCAGGCTCCAGTAAGGATCTCTGTAGATGCTGTAGGTTTGCTGCTTGCTACCGATTCTGCAGTGTTTCCCTGAACTTATTATACCATAGTTATGCAAATCACCTATTCAGTTCCCATTTCTGATTGGATAACAAGATAGAGCTTTCTTTCTCTCAAGAAGTGGCCACAGGTCTGTTGCCAGCATCTTGCCGAGCAGACTGTAATTTGAAAACCTGACAACTCTGAAATCCCCTTCTGTCTCCTTTGCCTTCCATTTTGTATCCAAATCGCAGTGACAACCAGTGTAGAGGATGGGAAGGGCAGTGGTGTGTGCATACTGGAGTGGTGCAGAGATACTTAATAGCAATCAATGTTTACTTGCTCCCTTTCTCTTCTGAAAGCTCTGAACTTCACCTCCACACAAGTCACCACCCTTGCTGGCTCCTCCTTAAAACCAGACACCTCCCAAGGCCAACCACAGGCATCCAATGCTTATTTTAGGGCTCGACCTTCCTCTTTTGATTCAGTCTGATTTTACTCACTTGTTCCAGGAAACCATAAAGTATTTTCTAAATTACTTTCATTTAAAAAGTAACCAGAAGACTATGAAAGCTTTAAAAAAAATTACAACCCTGCAATTTACCCAACCCCAGTTTATAGGATATCACACCCTAATATGTTTCAAGTATCTAAAACACTTTCATATTCAGGTATGTCAAATGGGATAAGGTATACTGATTTCATTGATTTGGCTACTTTTACTTCACAGGGAAGGGGAGGGATATTAAACTAGTTGTACCAAATTTCTTAACATTCAAGGGCCTCCCTGATGTCCCTCTACATTGGAACAATCTCATTAATCTTTATTGCATGTCCCTACACAATGCTGGACACATGGTAAGCAAGCAATTATTTCAGTCATCTTATGGCATTATCAATATACTATTACTGTATTTGATGCCTCTGAACAGTCAGTTCCTTCCATTCATTACCTCCACTGATCTTGGAAAGACCACTGTCCTCCACTCAACGCCACTCATTCATCCCAACGATTGAACCCTCAACCTGGTCATGACCAGTAGCTGTTAACTGCTCATAATCTCAATGTCAAGGACTCGATTCTATCTCACCCTTTCCTGTAGCCCTCTCCAACACTCCTATGGATGCTCCAATTTGGAACTCTCCTACTACTGACTTATGTTCTCTCTCCTTCCTAGTGCCTAATAAAAATGGGACATGCTTCTTCTAAAAAATCATTTGTTGTTTATTTGAAGCTCAAGTTTAACTGGGCATGCTGTATTTTTATTTTCTAGAGCTCACAACCCTACAATCATTTATAATCACTCACTTATATAAACTCTCAACTTCTTTGGCCTCCTACTTGAAACTCTCGGCAAAACCACAGCATGTTAAAGCCCAACTTTCTGACAACTCTGTATCCCCATCAATGCTGTTGATTGTGGCTGGAGAAAAATACAACCCCACTGAGCAGATCTCACTTCAAATGCAGCTCACGAACCTTGAAAGGGGCCTTGATGCTACATGGAGTATTGTTCTACTTATATGTTCCTGGTCAATGCATGCTCCATATTTTCTGCCTTTGCAACTCTCCTCCAATATCCTATACCTTCTCTTTCATCCTTATTCTCAGGGTTCTACTTCACTGAGAAAAATCAAAGCACTCAGGAGAATTCCTGGATTCCTCTCACCATGTACATCCATTTTATTTGTACCCATCTATGTTAGCTTCTTGTCATTACATAGATTGGGGCTCAGCACACTGGGGTCCACGGGCCCAATTCAGACCACTGTTTCTGTACATCCTGCCAGCTAAGGGTGGTTTTCACTTTTTAAATGGTTGGAGAGGGTATGTATTGGGTTGTCAGAAAAGTCATGACATATTTTTCTATGTGTTTCATTGCAAAAATGCGTCATGACTTTTCCGACCACCCAATATATGTATTTGCAACATATGAAAATTACATAAAAGAAAAATTTCAGGGACCTAAGTGAAGTCTTACTGGAAAATAGCCATGCCAATTCATTTATGTATACTATTATCTATGGCAGCTTGAGAGCCTCAGCCGAAGAATAGTTGTGACAGAAACCATTATGACCCACAAATACTAAAATATTTGTTATTGGTCCTTTACGGAAACAATTGACTGACCCCTCGTCTGTCTGTGCTCCAGTCCAAAGCCACGTAATCATTCCTTCTCTCCTACTCGAGAATACAGCCCTGCTCATTCTACCCAATCCTGCACCATCAGCTTTTCCCTGTCTACTAAATCACTCCGATCAGTATACCAAAAAGCTGTTATTTCTTCAATCTTAAAAAACCAAGCCCTTCTTCCTTGTCATATTGTCATTTACTCTCTGTCCCCACCAGTTATGCTCTCTTTTGTAACAAAAATCCCCAAAGAATAATCTGCACTTGAGGGCCATGAATCTTCCTTGAGTTTCTCTTAACCGTCCCCCATCACTCCACAGAAATTGCTTGCATCAGCTACTCATGGTCCTTGCGAAGCTAAATCCAGGGTCCAAGTCTCCCCTTACCTGATCAATGGGCAGCATGTGACACAGCAGATCACTCTGTCTCAAAGATCTTTGCACTTGTTTTCTGAGACGCCACACCCCCTTGATTTTTCTTCTACCTACTCGATGCTTCCTCATAGTGTCTTCTCCTTGTTCCTCTTTTTCTCCTCTTATCACAGGAGGGCCCTAGGACCTCCTCTCTTTTATTCCTGCACTCTCCTTCAGTCTCACATCTTGAAAGCCCATCTCTCATGCTCATAACTCCTGAATATATATCCCCCAGCCCAGACCTCTCTCCTGAGGTCCAACTGCCTACCTGGCATCATCAATGAGCATCTAACAAACATTACGAAATCAACCTCCCAGTCCAAACATTAGTCCAGAGCTGAAATCCAGGTAACACTCCATCCCCAACTTGTCTTCCCTCCCTCCATTACTGGCAACCATATCCTTCCTTTCAGGTCTGAATCCTTGCAATCCTTGACCACTCTCTTTCTTATGTTCCACCTAGAACCTGTGAGGCAATTTGCTGGCTCTACATGCACAATTTATCCAGCAACTGAACATTTCTCACCTGACCTTACCTCACCTCATTATCTCTCTTAGATAACTGCAATCCCTTCCAAACAGTCTTCCCTGCTTCCACCTTAGAGTGATACTCTTCTGTACCCAGCAGCCCGAAAAATCCTTTTAAATGGAAGTCAGAGCAAAAGCCAAAGTCCACTACTGGCCTAAAAGTTGTCCTTGACTTGGCTTGCTGCTCTCCACCCCTCAACTCTCTGACCCATCTCCTATCATCTCCCAGTAATTCACACTGACCTGCCAGCTGCTTCTGGGACAAGATAGGCCTGTTCCCACTAAGGGCCTTTGCACTGGCTGTTCCCTCTACCTGGAAGGCTTTCCCTAGAAACTGTATGGCTGACTTCTGTCCCCTTCAGATCTGAGATGTCACCTTTTAGTCTGATCTGCCTTGAACTCCTGATCCCTCAGCCCTGCTCAACTGTAGAACAATGTCCTGTTAACCTCTATTATACAAGTACTATGAACTTACTTAGTATGCAGTTTACTAGAATGTTAACTCCACAAGGCAATGTATTTTTGTCTGTTTTGTTCACTTCGATTATTGAGTTCCAAGTGTTTGAAGCTAAAAAGTGCTCATTTGTTGAATGAATGAATTGGATGTCTCCTTGCGAGATGAATTCACCTTCATTTTTTTCATGTAGTTTTTCAATTACCTTGAGAGTTATGCGTTATCTCCATTTTACTTTGTTAAATTAATTGAATAAGGAGGCCATTGGACTGAAGTGGCTCTAACACTTTAGAGTAGTCTTCGTGAAAAAGCCAAAACCTAAGCCTGTGGTGCTTCAAGGTGAAGCAATCCAAACCTAAAGATAACCAATCATAACCATCCAACTAGGCTTCAAGCTGTAGCCAAATAATTTACTTTCTATGCTTCACACCTTCTCTTAATGGCTTTCACCTGGCTGCTGTCAGCAGCGATCCTGACTACTTAATGGTTGGTGCTGCTTGATTTGAATCGGTTTGGGCAAATAAACTTCAAATTTTTAATATGTCTCAGTTCATCTTTTAACAACTTAGGACACCAACACTTACAAAGTTTAAGTAACTTGCACAAATCACAAGTTATTAAGTTGAAAAGTGAAATTGAGGACCTCGGACCTTTTTTAACCCCACAAATAGTGCTTCAGTTTTCTACATGGCTGCCTCCATATTTCCTGTTCGTGGGGACCCGAGGGATGACACGTTCACTCGTGCCAATGATGTGCTCTTGGAGTCCATGGATAAAGCAAATTCCTGTAAATCAAATCAGAACTTCCCGAAATAACAGCAAAGGAAAAGTTAGGAGTTTCCATTTGTTCCTAAAATAATTCACACATTTAAACAACATCAATTTAAAATTATTTAAATAGGTAGAAATCTTTTAAAACTACATTTAGAAGTAAACATATAACATCTCACTTACTTTTATCAAGTTTTCCTTGGTGAAGTTGTGGTTGAAAGATTCAAGATGAACTTGGCGAGGCCTGATTGGAGGTTTTGGGCCTCGGAAAGTGATGGAGAGTTTTGAAAAAGTGAAGGAAGATGGAAAAAAAACAAATAGAGGGAAAATGTTGGCTAAATAATTTGGACAGATTGATATTCCCTAGACCACTAGAGACTGAAGATCTCAGGGAACCTTTCTTTGTTTTAAAAAAATCTGAAGACTATACAGACATGCTGTCTTTTGCCTTTAAGAAAGCGAACTGCTATTTTCCAGATTGAGATTATCTTTACCTAGAAGAGAAAACCAGGACAGAACCAGAAGAAACGCTAATACCCTCTCATTCCTGAGCTTTTCAACTCAAAACTCAAGCTCCTCCCACTTCCGCAACTGGGAAGCCTTCAAATTTGCATCAGAAGCTTTGAAGGAGGGACACCTGGGGAACCTGATACATTAAAAACCAAACTATGCCCAACGTACATTCTTGCCTCCAATTGTGGATATGACTGGCATTGGCCCTAAGATTTGTAGGGAGAGGGAAGGCACCATTAATTCTCATTTAAAAATCAGTATATTGGGTTGTCGGAAAAGTCATGACATATTTTTTCTATGATTTTTCTTTGCAAAAATAATTAAATATGAGAAGCATCAATCTCACAATATTATAATTAAGCATTTTTTAAAATCACATACTTCAGTTAACTAAGTAAGCATCGTTATTGCATTAATAATGCAACGTTAAAAAAAATAAATATAGAAAGGACACTTTACTAGGACTGGAGAGTCCCTAGCTATTTTTCTTCCTCATTCCTCCCAAGCTAACTTGTTTTAGACAGAAAGAACAAGAGGCAGCCACATAACGCAATGGAATAGGAGGGTGTAGCCTAAACTGCCCCTCCTGCCTAAGATAATTGCATTTAAAGGGCTCCTTGGAAATGTTAACTAAAGACATTTTGAAAAAGAATTTAAGTGCTCTCCAATCAGTCCCAGGTTGGTCTCCCTGTTGCCCTACCCAGGGGAATAAGCCTGGGACTATTATTAATAATACCTAACTCAAAGCTAGTCCTTGTGCAGGGCTCAGCTGTGGAAGAAATAAATGCCTGTGCAACTCCATCAAGCAAGGTGAAGATCCACCAAAGCACCAAGAACCATAATCCTGGAATATCCCGTCTGGTTTTGTTCTTAAATATAAGTAACTAAAGACGAGAGCCACATCTGTTCCACCTAGTAAACACAGTTAAGTAAAATAATTAAGTATTCGTTTAGTGAAAGAAACGGGTAGTAATCTAAGAATTAGGTTCTGGACGGCCAGCTGAGTGGCTCAGTTGGTTAAGAGCTCACTCAAGACTGCGAGTTCTGAGCAACAGCGTTGCCGGTTCGATTCCTGGCCCGAGCTGAGCTGCCACTGAGCTGTCAACAGGTGGCAGGATGGCTCAGCTAAAATAATAATAATAATAATAATAATAATAAATAAAATCTGCTATAATAAAAAAAGTTGGGTTAGCACAAATTAGGTAAATATTAAAAAAAAAAAAAAGAAAGAATTAGGTTCTGGCCCACTCTATTCTGGCCCACTCTATACCTGATGTGGAAGATATTAATTGAATCAGATCCTTAGCAAATGTGCTTACATTAATCCAGTGGATCAATAGACTATTTTTGCTTAAAACCTGTTTGAAGTTTGCTAACCTAACTCAAGGTAGGAAGAGTGTTAGATCTAAAATATAACTTTCCTAAGAGTCATACTTATATTTAGTAAATTAAGTCATTACCACTGGAAAGCTTGACTTTAGCTCTGAACAATTAATCTAAAAGATTATGGGCTTGGAGCTTCTAGGGCAGAGTGAGTTCTAATGGGTTATAAAGCTAAAAAACACAATTGCTTAGCTACCTTAGTGCTAGACATCAAATCAGGCAACTAGTGTGGTATATTATTTACACAATGGAATACTATTTAGCAATAAGAATAAATCAACTACTATTACCTATAACATAGATGAATCTCACAAACATAATGCTAAGGGAAAGATCTAGGCACATTGGAATACGCAATCTGCCAATTAAGTTCACAAACTCATTCTAGAAAAAGTGCTACATACCTCATTACTGAATATCACTATGGTCATCTTCAAAGTACTCCCCTGGGGAAGCTATGCACCGATCCCAGCATCTAGTCCACTCTTCAAAGCAATTTTGGAACTCTTTTTCTGGAATGGCCATCAGAGCTGTCGTCATATTACCCTTGATATCCTGAATGTCATCAAAATGTCTTCTTTTCAATATTTCCTTTATCTTCGGGTAGAGAAAGAAGTCATTGGTGGCCAGATCAGGTGAGTAGGGAGGGTGTTCCAATACAGTTATTTGTTTACTGGCTAAAAACTCCCTCATAGACAGTGCTGTGTGAGCTGGTGCATTGTTGTGATGCAAGAGCCATGAATTTTTGGAGAAAAGTTCAGGTCGTCTAACATTTTCATGCAGCCTTTTCAGCACTTCCAAATAGTAAACTTGGTTAACTGTTTGTCCAGTTGGTACAAATGCAAAATGAATAATCCCTCTGATATCAAAAAAGGTTAGCAACATTGTTGCAACATGTTCTCAAACTCATTTGTCAGACCTCAGACATCCTGTATTACATAAAGTTCAAAAGCAGGCAAAACTAATCTTTGGTGTCAGAAACCGGGGTAGTAGTCGAAGGGGAGAGAGACAGTGGGCTGGTTAACGAGTGGATATAGGCTTTGAGATTCTGGTGAAGTTTTCTTTTTTGATCTAGGATTACATGAGTATGTTCACTTTGAGAAAAAACATATTGAGCTGATCACTTATGATCTATGCACTTTTTTCTCCAGGCATATATACTTTAATAGAAAGTTCACATTTAAAAGGTAGGTTAGGTAATATAGGTTAGGTAATATCAATATTCATATGCATTAAAATCCCTGGGGGTGGGGAACAGCTTATTTTAGGGAGGGGGTGCTGGGCTATGGGGATAACTGTGCGAAGGGAACCTCACTCTAATTCTTTCCTACATGGGATTACCCATTCAAACATCTAGAAAATGAACTTTAAAATAAAAATAAAATTTTGAGATACAAAATGAAAATAGTCTAAAATACTCATAGTTTGATTTCTTGGTCATCACCAAAATTCTTGTAAGAGGAAACACTTCATCAACAAATAAGCAACTAGCTATGGAAATTGAAGATGCACAGAGGAAGATAAGATTGTTTATTATTTTGCTAATCAATCAATTTGAAGTCTTTAACAAATGTACTTTGATTTTATGAAAGCCACAGCTCAGCAAAGGATTTAGGATGACATAAAGAGATTGTGATTAGGCAACTTTCTTTGTGTGAAAGGCACCCTGAGATGGCCAGAGGAGGAGATATGAGATATGGGACACATTTGGCAAAATGGAAACCTGAAAAGAATTCGTCACCAGCTGGGAAAGATGCTGGCAAGGAAACACCTTTGTTTTCTATTTAACTCTTCCTATATGTTTTCCCATCAGCTCTTAGCCAGGCTGCTGGCAGTAACAATACTTATTTACAATCCTTCATTTTCATGTATCAATACAGTCAGATTCTTTAATAAAAACTTCTGGGTCATTGCCTGTTCTGTCCCCAGAACATGCTGTTCTGGTTAAATCAAGGTGATATCAGATGTTTTGGCCCCTGCTTTCAGCAGCCAGCAGTGAGTCTACAAGAAGAGGTGAGACCGTCTTCACAAGAAAGCATGAAAAAGGTGAAGAGAAGGATTGACAGCAGAGAGAACACGAAAGAAAAAGAGAAGCAGAATTTAGTTTTTCTCCCTGAGGCTGTGGAAACAGACACAGGAGGCAGTGGTTCTCAAGATTACTTATGACCTTGAACTGATCGGTGTTTGCAAGATTTTCTTGGCCTCGGGGCTCCAAGCCTGCTCTGCAGAGCCTCCCTTCCTCCTTCTCTCCCTCTTTTCCTTCCTCGCTCCCTCCCTTCCTCCCTTCCTCCTTCGTGCCCTCCCTCCTTCCCTCTTTTCCTTAGCTCTTGGTTTCATTCTGTTTTTGTTTTGAAAGACTTACTGCTCTATTTGCTTGACTCTCCCAGAGAATCACTGGTACAGATGAGCAAGCCTGGGCCCTCTGCTCCTGGCTCCCACCCACACATCCCCATCCAGAGGAACCTTTCTCCTAAAAGCTTTATTTGGCTCTGACTGCATTCTATCCAGTTTATTGTTTGTGTTTGTATCTGCCCCCTTAGCTTGCAAGGTTTTGAGGGCAGTGGTTTATGTGTCTTCTTATTCCTGTTTCCCTAAGTGATATGATGTTAGCACCAAGAGCACAGCTCCTGAATCAGATTGCCTCTATTCAGAATTATCTCTACTGCTTATTATTGATGGTGAGCCTTGGACAAATGATTTGGGTTCTCCATGCCTCGGTTTCTACTAGACTTTTTTTTTTTTTTTTAAAGATTTTATTGGGGAACCGGGGAAGGGGAACAGACAAGTTGCTGTCCTTTTGTTCTTCAGTCTAGTTGTGGAGGACATTGCTTCACTGGCCCATGTTGATATCATCATTGCGCTCCTCTCGGGTGAGGCAGATCGTTCGCCGGCCTCTAGACGGCCGCTCATGGCGGCTCTTGGCATCACACTGGCTGCCGGCCACTCACTGAAGCCTATGGCAGCCCACTGCAGCAGGGGCTGCAGCTATGCCGTCCACAGGGACTCACAGCAGCCCAGCTCCAGGTGGAGCTGTTGTTCACCATCTTAGCTGTAGAGGGCACAGCATCACTGGCCCTCATATGTGGGATCTGAACCAGGCCCTGCTGCTCAGAGCTGGCATCCTAACCAATACGCCATTCGGCTGGCCTTCTACTTGACTTTTAAAGTGGGGATAGTAAGAGAAACTAACTCATGGGGATGATCTTCATCAACCTTATTGTGTGTCTATAAATAACTCTTGTCTCATTGGTTGCCACTAGCTCAAACATTGGTATGTCTCATAGTTGCTTCATGCCCAGGAATGAGGCACCAGTCTGAATAGCTGGTTTACTCCAATTCATAGGATCCTATGATCCCCAAACTGGTGGGTACAAGAGATTACCTGGTCCAATCCCCGGACTTCCTCACAGGGATAAGGTATTGTTCTTCTCATCTTATAGAAGAGCTAACTATGGCCCTCAGAGTCTAATCCGTTCAAATAGGGTGGAGAGAATTTGAAGATTTAATTGGAAGATGAGGAATGGCAGGCAATGGGATAAATTTTTCATTATCATCAAACAGCTAAGTGCCAAGAGAGGGTCAGATGTTAGGTTGCCCACTTCCAACTCTAGAGCTCCTTCTAGTACATCATAATGTTAATAGATTTATTTGCTCTTTCGATCTTCAGCTGTAGTTAGTGCCAGTAATAGTAGCAACAAGCAAAGACTAAACTCAAAGGGAGAAAAAGCTGCAAAGCCAGTTTTGTAGGAAGCCAGTCCGCTTTTGCCGCACTTGGCTTGCTCTCCGTTTGCCTGTATGTTTAAATGCTGCCTGTCTGTGATAGCTGTTTCCAGTAGAATGAAAAGGAAAAGCATGCTTTCCCCCTCCTTGACTCTCTGCATGAGTAACTCCAGAGCTGTAATCAAGCCCTGGTAGATGACCCCAAGGACTGCGCCTGGGAATGAGCATATCTATCACCTCCATACCTTAGTCCCTGCCTGTGGGGATTGCATGCAAGGCCAGACAATTTAGGGTGCCTTAGAGTGTGGTACCTGCAGGAAAAGGCTACATGCTCAACCAAACCTAACTCTAATGTGTGCCCACACATCCCTCTTCCACTCCTACTAGCCCCTATGTCTGAAATACAACTTTGAGAGAGAGCTTTCTTTTCAGCCAAGGTGTTGTCGCCAAGATTACTTAAAGTGCAAATGGACCCTAAAAGAGATGTGAGACCCATTGTACTCATTAGCAATGACTCAATGCTTTGCCAATCATTCTGATTAAGTCTAGAAGATCCTTAACACTTGCTAATTGTCCTTTTAACAAAGAATCTCAGCTTTCATCAGACAATGGTATTAAATCAGATTTGAGGGCCTGCTGAGTGGCGAGTGGCTTGTTGGTTAGGAGCTGGCTTGGGACACCAGCTCTGAGCAGCAGGGCCCCGGTTCGGATCCCACGTATAAGGCCCGGTGACACTGCCCTCTACAGCTAAGATGGTGAACAACAGTTCCACCTGGAGCTGGGCTGCTGTGAGTCCCCAGGGACGGCATAGCTGTAGCCCCTGCTGCAGTGGGCTGCCATAGGCTACAGTGAGTGGCCAGCAGCCAGCGTGAGCGGCTGGCAACTGGTGTGAGCCGCCGTGAGCCACCGTGAGCGGCTGTCCAGAGGCTGGCAACCGATCTGCCTTACTGGGAAGAGCAGCAATGATGATACCAACATGGGCCAGTGAAGCAATGTCCTCCACAACTAGACTGAAGAACAAAAAGACAGGAACTTGTCTGTTCCCCTTCCCCAATTTCTCAATGCTGTTCCCCTCCCCTAATTCCCCAATAAAATCTGAGAGAAAAAAAATTAGATTTGAGAATATTGTTTTATTTCTGTTGTATTTATTTTTATTTTATTTTTTTTATTTATTTTTTTTAAAGATTTTATTGGGGAATTGGCGGAGGGGAACAGCGTTGGGGAATCTGGGAAGGGGAACAGACAAGTTGCTGTCTTTTTGTTCTTCAGTTTAGTTGTGGAGGATGTTGCTTCACTGTTGGTATCGTCATTGCGCTCTTCCCGGATGAGGCAGATCGGTCGCTGGCCTCTGGATGTCGCTCACCGCGGCTATTGGCAGCTCACGCTTGGCTGCCAGCCGCTCACGCTGGCTGCGGGCCACTCACTGTAGCCTATGGCAGCCCACTGCAGCAGGGGCTACAGCCCACACCATCACCGGGGCTCGCACAGCCCAGCTCCAGGTGGAGCTGTTGTTGTTAGCTGTAGAGGGTAGTGTCACTGGCCCTTAAGTGGGATCCGAACCAGGGCCGCTGGCATCCCCAAATCAGCGCTAACCATTGCGCAACTCGGCTGGCCCTCTGTTGTATTTATTTTTACAGTTACTTTATATTTGTGGCAAATGCAATTTCCATTTTATGCTGTCACATGAAATTTTCTTTTAAGATATTTACCTTTTCAAAAAAGTGAATACAGGGTCCGCCGAGTGGCGCATTGGTTAAGAGCTGGTTTTGGGATGCCAGCGACTCCGGTTCGGATCCCACGTATGAGGGCCAGTGACACTGCCCTCTACAGCTAACAACAGCTCCACCTGGAGCTGGGCTGTGCGAGCCCCAGCGACGGTGTAGGCTGCAGCCCCTGCTGCAGTGGGCTGCCATAGGTTCCAGTGAGTGGCTGGCAGCCAGCATGAGCTGCCAATAGCCACAGTGAGCGATCATCTAGAGGCCGGTGACCGATCTGCCTCATCTGGAAAGAATGCAATGACGATACCAACATGAGCCAGTGAGGCAACATCCTCCACAACTAGACTGAAGAACAAAAACACAGCAACTTGTCTGTTCCCCTTCCCAGATTCCCCAACGCTGTTCCCCTCCCCCAATAAAAAAAAGTGAATACATTTAATAAAAGCTGTTATACCATCCCTGACCTAGTATTAACTTAGCTACACATTTAAAAATTAATGCTAAATTATAAAATAATGTGACCAACTCAGAGAAAATTTGGGAAATAGATCAAGAAGTAAAGAACAGTTATAAACCTTCCTATTCTCCCCTGAGTGTTTAATGGGAAAGGTCTCTGGTAATAGAATCCCTGGGATATGAGACACGGCAGGCAAGTCTGATAAGGTGAGAAGGGGATTACTAAATTAGAAGGTGACTGCTCAGGACAGAGGTGTCCTGGAACAGCTTTGTATTGGAAAATGCGAGGAAGGGAAGATAGTGGTGTCAGGAGGTTGTAACAAGAGGGAAAGAGAGATTGAAAAGGCAGATGGGAGAATGTCAGGGACACCTTTCCCTAAGTTTGCTAAGCATAGCTTTGCCTGGGTATCCCTAGTAGGAATTATTTGAAGGAAAATCTATCACTTAGTTGCCTGATGGCCAGATATGACCTTTCATTTTCAAGGACTGGTAACACCTTCTGAAGAAGATGAAGAATAACTAAAATACATATGAGAACTGGCATGGACAATAGAAAGCTGATGTATTTACTAAGAGTACAAAATGTAACTCACAGGCTGGAAGTACTTGTGTGGTACAATCAGAGATCCCCACACAGAAGTCAAGGTGACTTGGAAGTCACCTCATAAGCAGAATAAATACTTTTTTTTCCACTGAGATAATTCATTCTATGCAGGAACCAGACATTTTTATATGAGTAGCAAGTTTTAAATTAATTAAACAAGGAGGCCATAGACTGAGGTGTCTTTAATGCTTTAGTAACCTTCATAAGCAAAGCAAAACCTAAGCTTGTCATGCCTCAAGGTTAGGAAATCGAAATCTAAGGAAGACCATCACAAATAGCTGATTCCTAGGCTTTCCCAAATAAGGCAACCGCTTAAGCTATAGCCAATCAAATAACTTCCTTGCTTTGTTTCAGGCTCTTTTCTAGAAAACCCTTTCCCCAGCTTCTGTCTATGGAGTGCTCCTAACTACTTCTGGTTTGGTGCTGCTGAATTAGAATCAATTTTTGCTCAAATAAACTCTTAGAAGTTTTACTATGCCTCAGTTTATCTTTTAACACAAGTCTCTCCCAATAAATGTAATTTGAGTGGAATGAGAAAGCTAATTGGTAAATGTAGCATATCAGAACATGGAGCTAGAACAAACACTTATTGAACACTTACTATGTGCCAGGTACTGTACATACAGTGGGAAAAGATCGACAAAGTAAAAAATTTGCAATCTAATGGGAAGACCCAATTAAAAAAACACACACACAAAACCCAGAATGTGGTATAAAAGCAGAAGAGAGAGGGAGTCAGTGTGCGTGGGGTGGTGTGTGTGTGTGTGTGTGTGTGTGTGTGTGTGTGTGTGTGTGTGGTGTCTGTTGTTTCTTGTTATTGTGTGATCAGGGAAGGCCTGTTTAAGGTGACATCTAAGACCTCAAAGGATGAAGAGGATCCAGGGAAAGATCTGTAGGAAAGCAATCAAAGCATTGGGCAATGCTGAAGCAGAGGCAGACCGAAGTGGGCCCTTTAGAGAAATGAGGTGAAGGCCTGTTGGGTTGGAGGTTAAGAATGAAAGGAAGAGAGAGACTAAAATTAAACATTTAATGGAGGGCAGTTCAGCATAATAGTAAATGCACAGGCTTTAGAGTTAGATCTCTTGATTTCAAATCCCCACTCAACCACACTAGCTGGGTTATCTTGGACACACTACTTAACTTCTCTATGGCTCAATTTCTTTATCTGTAAAGAGAGGGAAAACACACATAATTATTTCATGGAGTTTCTACAAAGATGACATGAAATATTCTAAGTAAAGCACAATGCCTAGGCACAGGGTTAGTCCTCAATAAATATTGGGTACTAGTATTAATGCGTCCATCTCCACATAGACTCTGGTCCAGTGGGTGAAAGTCCCTCTCCTTGGGACCACACTTGGAAGGACACTGCCAATTAGGGACTGAATGACTACTATGTCAAAGTTGAGTCATAATATATCAGAGATCTGCAAACTGGCTCTCAGGCCAAATCTCTCCTGATGCCTATTTTTGTAACTCCTCGAGTTTAAATGTTTGGAAAAAATAAAAATAAGACTATTTCATGACACATTAGAAATATGGAATTCAAATTTCAGTGTCCATAAATAAAGTTTTAGTGGAACACAGCTGCCGTCCTCATTTATGTTCAGGGCTTCTTCCTCATTCCATTAGCATAGCTGAGCAATTTCGACAGAGACTATGCAACCTACTATATCTAGAATATTTACACACACACACCACACACACACATCTGATCCATTAGGGAGCAAGTTTGCCAATCCCTGTAATATATCGTAATTGTTAGGCATATGGGTTTTGGAGACAGTGAGTTACCTGGAACCTGAATTTTTCTTCTAAGAAAATGGGCACGATAACAACTCTTTAACAGATTACTATGATAGTTAAGAATATTTATCCTATAGTCTGAGCTCAACAAAGGGTAGCCATTGTTTTGACAATGAATAATAGGAGGAGGAGGAGGAGGAGGAGGAGGAGGAGGAGAAGGAGAAGAAGGAGAAGAAGAAGAAGAAGAAGAAGAAGAAGAAGAAGAAGAAGAAGAAGAAGAAGAAGAAGAAGAAGAAGAAGAAGAAGAAGAAGAAGAAAGAGGAACAAAACAGAGAAGGAGAAAAAGAAGGAGAAAGAGAAGGAGAAGGAGAAGGAGAAGGAAGGAAAAGAGGAAAGAGGAGGGGGGCGAGAAGAAGGAGATATTTCTCTAGCTGATAGTCCACTCTGACACCTTTCCTTCATAAATTATGTAGGCATTTTCCATGGAAACATAATCTTTCCAGCCTGGAAGATAGTCTCTTATTTTTCAGCTCCTTTTTGTCTATCTATTCAAACTAATAGTTTAACTTTCTAAGGGCAATCTTTCTCCTTCATTTCTAAGTTCTTAGAGGGTTTTTTACCTAAGCCTCCCAGCATTTAAAAATGCCTGCAGCTATGAAGCTTTCTAACTCACATCTCCTGTCTAGGCCCAGGTTGGCAAAAAGACCACAATTCTGTTTGAATAATAATTAAACAGGACACCTTCACAGGCTTAGCTTATTCTTGATTATGGAACAAGATATGGTTTTGATTGTTTTATGCTATCTAGAGACAAGGTAGTAATGTATATCATCAGAAGTGAAATGTTTTTCCAAATTCATTGACTGTTTCCTTTAAATAGACTATATTTTTTTAGAGTAGTTTTAGGTTCACAAAACTGAAGGAAAAGGAAAAAGTTTCCATGTACCTCCTCCCCCACACACGCACACCCTCTCCCTTTATCAACATCCTACATCAGAGGGGTACATTTGTTATAACTGATGAACCTACACTGACACATCAGCATCACTCAAAGTCCCTAGTTCACATTAGAATTTACTCTTGGTGTGGTACATTCTATGGGCTTTGAAAATATACAAGGACATGTATCCACTATTATAGTATCATACTGAACAATTTCATTGCCCACAACTTCTTCTGTATTCTGTCTAATTCATCCCTCCCTCTACCTTTGGCAACCACTGATATTTATTTATTTATTTATTTATTTATTTATTTTATTTTTTTTTTACTGCCTTTTCCAGAATGTCATATAGTTGGTGTTTTATACAACTATATGAATTGTATCCTTTTCAAATTGCCTTCTTTCACTGAGTAATATGCATTTAAGATTCATCCACATTATTTCATGGCTTGATAGCTCATTTATTTCCCCCACCACCCAGTCTCTAGCCACTACTTCTACTGTTTCTATGTGTTTGATTTTAAATAAATTTTGATAGGATTGCATTGAATCTTTAGATCACTTCAGGTAATATAGACATTTAAAAGTTATTAAGTTTTCTGATCCATGAACAAAACATATCTTTCCACTTGTTTGTCTTTTTGAATTTCTTTCATTAATGTCTTATAGTTTCCAATGTACCGATCTTTCACCTGCTTGATTAAATTTATTCTTAGGTATTTTATTCATTGTAATGCATTGTAAATGAGATTGTTTTCTTAATTTTTCTTTTTAATAATTTATTGTTGGTGTCTAGAAACACAACTAATTTTGTGTATTTATTTTATATCCTATAACTTTACTGAATTTGTTTATTAGCATTAGCTCATTTCTTTTTAGTGTTAAATAATATTCCATTGACTGAATGTACCATAGTTTATTTATCCAGTCACCTACTGAAGGATATCTTGATTGCTTCCAAGTTTTGGCAATTATGAATAAAGCTGCTATAAACATCTGTGTGCAGGCTTTTGTGTGGACATGTTTTCAGTTCATTGGAGTAAATATGACTGCTGGATCATATGGTAAGAGTATGTTCAGTTTTATAAGAAACTAACAAATTATCTTCTAAAGTGGCTCAGCCATTTTGCAATATGTGAGAGTTCCTGTCGCTCCACATCCTCACCAGCATTTGGTGTTGTCGGTGTTCTGTATTTTGGCTATTCTGATAGGTGTGTGGTGATATCTCGTTGTTTTCATTTGTATTTCCCTAATGACATATGAAAAAAAAAGCAACTTTTTGTGTTCTTATTTACCATCTGTATATCTCCTTTGGTGAGGTGTCAGTTCAGATCTTTTCCCTGTTTTTAAATTAATTTGTTCATTTTCTTGTTGTGTTTTAAAAGTTCTTTGTGTATTTTGGATAAAAGTCCTTTATCAGATACATTTTTGGCAAAAATTTTCTCCCATTCACCAACCTTTAATACAAATTATTTGTGATTCTTTTGGTTAGAGAAGGAATATGAGTTTTGCTATATTTAAATATCCGATAAGAGAACTGACTACAAGATGGTAGAAGTAAAAGAAATTTTCCATTATAGCATGCAAAAATTATTTGTTAGAATGACAATTTTCAGTTTGGGTAATATAAAATGTTGACATCACTATATTCATCCATTCAATAATTATTTATTGAGGATTTACTATACTCCAGGGACTATTCTAATGTACTCCTAAGAAGGAGACCAAAAGTAAACCAATCATAAATTTCTCTGGAGGAGTTTTATAGACATGAAGAAGTTGGAAAGATTACTTGCGCTTGCATAAACAAGCATTATCATAAACTTTCTTATCTCCTGTTTGTTCTTTTAGAAACACATTTGAATGAACAGTCTGATCAAATGACTGCTTACTCCTTAAGACTCTTTGAAATAGTCATCTCAAATTCTCTCCTTGCTTTGGCCACCAGTTCTAAAATATATCATAATCTTTATGCAAACCTAATCAAGCCCCTACAATAAAGAACTTGCCTTCAACCCAACTCCCAGACCTCATAAACACCCCACATCGCCATCCGAGCTCCAGGACTCTGACATGGTAATGCAAGTTATTTTTTTCTCTTATTGTGGTAAGAATAAACTTAGCTTTGTCTTATTAATAAGTTGTTTCTCTGATATTTTCTGGAAGCCACTGTTTGACAGGAATAAATTACGGTTTTAAACATAATCATCAGGTAAGCCTCATTAGAAACATGATATTTGAAAATAAGGCTGAAAACAAGAATTTTGTTCCAGGGATTTGGGAGAGGAGGGGCGGGGGGGCAGGGAGAGTGTGTTCTAGGCAGAGAGAACAGCCAGTGCAGAGGCTTGAGTGGGTGTTAAGCCTCTCTTGATTATAGCAGAGTGAGTGAAGAAAGAGAAGAGGACTGAGAGATAAGTTCAGAGACTATGTGTGAGCTAGAGTAAGGTGTGTGTGTGTGTGTGTGTGTGTGTGTGTGTGTGTGTGTGTGTGTATTTATGGAGAGAGGCTATTTATGTAGGGTCTTGAGGCCGAGTATATGTTTACTTGTGTTTTCCTAAAATTATGCCTGAAAATAATTTCCTCTTTTCAGGAATAACTTAGACTTGGGCTCTTTCCATATGCATTTCTTCCAGTATTTTGTCCAATTTCTCCCCAGGCAGCAACTGCCTCAGTATTGCCCCATCGCCACTACTTTTCTTCATACGTTTAGTTCAGTTCTGTCGCCAAGGTCATAACAGTTCTGTCATTTGAAAAATATTTAGGGAGTTTAGTTAAAAATTGGGCTGGAATGAAATCACAGGAGCTGAGAAGTAATTTTAGTATGAAGAAAACAGCTATAATAAGGGCCACCAGGTAAGGTTGTGCAGGGCATGCAACATAGCTTCCTTGGCTATAGATGATAGAAACTAACAAGCTACATTTCTTTTTAATCAGAAAAATTTCTTTAATTTTAGAGAAATGAAGGCCAGTGTGGAGCAACAGATAAAAACTAGAAAGCTAGATTATATGGAATTAAATGTTTAAAAACAACAACAACAGAGAAAATAACTATGAAATAAAAATAGGATAAGCAGAAGTTAGAAAGGACGACAAGGTTAAAAATTTTTCTGAGTAAGTGATTTAACTGTATTTAAAAACAGAATGAAAAGAGGCTAATGATCAAAGTTTGAATAAAAAAGATCCGATTCATAGGTGATGATTAAAAGCTCATTTTGATGGGTATATTCATTGTTGGTTCAGTGAAATCCCAAAAGAGTCACTCTCATTTCTAAATATCTGACCTGGAGCACCTCTGATCAGGGTGACACAAGACTCATCACAGAAAGTTCAATGGTGAGAAGGCTAAAAAAAATTGTAGAAATTAACTGTCAACAAGTTACACAAAGGTCTCTTGACAGAAAATCCAATTATATAGATAAAAATGTAACACATCAAGAAGAAAAGAACATCCTTACTATCATCCTATATATCATATATCATATCATATCTATCATCATATTTGGAAATATAGCTAAAGCCTTTGGCACATTAAAACCCAGTAGATTCCCCTTGTTTTAAAATAACAGTAAAAAGACAGATACTGCAGCAATACTATAAAACACAAGAACACTGTGAAGAATGGGATATATCTTAGCAGCACTACACACAATGTGGTGTCCTTGTGATAACATCCCCTGCATGCCCTGACTAGACAAACGGTCTCTTCTGTGTCCCTCTGTCCAGCTCGCTCACAGCATGCTGCATATTAGGCTGGCATGATCTACATATGTGCTTGTTTCCCTAATCAAAGTGCAAAGTCAAGGTCAGCTGCTGTCCTATTCATTTTAGATTTGCCAGTACCTAGCACAGTGTCTAATACACAGTAGGCACCCATAACAGAAGGTGAACTGAAGTAAGCAATGTAGGCAGAGGCAGGTATGGAATGTCTTCTATTTCTCTAGAATCTGTCTGTAGCTGACATGATTATTGCCCTACGAATTAGAAGCATTTATATAAAAACAAACTTCCATCCATTATGTTTATGCTTTTCTTTCAGCTCTACTATTAATTGTGATTCTAATGTAGGAAACCTAAAAAATTTGAGGCATTCTAATACCTATTAAACATAAAAATGCAGGCCAAAAGATTTACTATATATCTTTTATATTCCAGCAAGGTTTTTTACAGAATGAGCAGAATGGGCCACTGAACTTTGGACAGTAAAATAATTGACACTCAATTAGTCAGTCTATAAATGTTTATTGAGGGCCTACTATGTGCTGTTCTAAGTCCCAGGGACATTGTGACAAGATAAATCAACTTAATGAACTTACATTCTAGTAAACATACAAACACGAGAATTTCAGATAATATGAGCTGTGAAGAGAAAAACAAGATAGAAAGTGACTTGAATGAAGAGGCTACTTTATGAGTGTGTCGGAGAGGTTTTTCTTGAGAATTTCTTGACATTTAGCTGAGATCCAAGTAAAGAGGAGTCAGCCATGTGATGATTGTGAAAATAGCATTCCAAGAAGAAGTCACAGCAACTTGAAAAACCCCTGGGGAGTGTAAGGAACAGCAGGAGGCCAGTGTGGCTGGAGCATAATGGATGACAAGAAGAGTGCGTTTCCTACTTCCTTGATGATTAGGCAAAGAAGGCAGAGTCAAAACATAGATCAAGCTAAGGGTTTGGATATCACCCAACAAATAATTGGAAACCACTGGAGGGACAGAGATGCGATTAAGCAAGTGTTTATAAAACATCACCCAGACTGGCATATGAGGAAGGGACTGTCAGGAGGGCAAGAATGGAAGCAGGAAGAGAGGACACCAGGAGAAGGAGTTCACTGAAACCTAGAGAAGAAGAAGCTTCCAGAAAGAGGGAGTGTCCATTCTTGCCAAATGTTGCCGACAAGCTCAATAAGATAAGGACAGAGAATAGACTACCGGCTTTGCCAAGATCCAGGTCCTTGGTGATCTCAATAAGAGCTGTTTAGTAGAGCTGTTACAGGTGGGTATGGAAAGCCAATTTGAGTCGATTGAGAGAAAATGGGAGTGATGATGTGGACAAAGCAACTCTTTTGAGTTGAGTGGAGTCCAGTTTAGTGCCTAGACTAAAACTCAAGATTCGTAATAAAGAATTTACTTTTGTCAAGCATTGACAGGAGTGATATACTCCAAATTATATTTTAAAAGATAGCTATGTTACAAAATTATGTGATTCTGAGATTGCCAATAACTTGATTCATAATAACGATAGTCAGCACTTGGATGAGAAACTTGGGCTGCTGAGAGTTAGTTGCGCCCCCCCCCCCCCGCCTCCTTCAAAGAAGCATCAGGACCAGAAAAAAAAAAGACCAAGTTCTGAGAGTGGGTTTGAGGAAGATACAACAGGAGGAGACTGTCTGGCCCTCAGTCCACTCATCAGAGTTTCAGGGCAGGCTTGGTGACTGACAGGATTGGCTGGGCCCTGAAGCTGGGGAAAAGGCAGCCATCTTAATTGTATTGGGTGAAAACTTTCTATGTAGAAAGAAAAGAAGATAACACTAAATCTTTTTGACCAAAAATGCCTGAGAGAATTAGAAAGGGATGTTGAAAAAATGAAAATATTTTTGTTAGGATTGTGGGCTTACGTGTACTTTGAAAAGTTTGAATTAATAATCTGTGTAATAGTTTTAAAAAATATCAGGGTTTCAGACATAGGCTAAAATTATAAGGCAGTATTTTTCTGGGAAAGCAGTTTTAATAGAGGTAGGGCCAGCTTTGTAGGTCTACAGTCTGCAGTTGCACAGAGCTACACACTTGTTTTAACGCTTTGCTGTCACTACCTTAAAATTCCTAATTTTGTAACAAGGTACTATGCATTTCCCTTTTGCACTGAGCTCCACAAATTATTGCCTAGACTACAGTATACGTTAGCACTCTTCTCTAAGGCAGGCACTTTGCTGCCAAATACAGATCAATTTTGACACATTTTAGGGTCCTTGAATGAATGAAAGAAGGAAATAACAATATGTTGTACTCAAAAATAAGAATAATGCTGCTTTCGCTATGAGGAGAGTGACCTGGAGAGGGGATACATGGTCTTTAAGATAGAAGTGCTGATGAATGGAAGAAAACATTTTGTTGAGAAACGGTACAGTGAATTTCATGCTTTGAACAAAAAGCTTAAGAAATGTATTAAAACACCAGAAATTCCATCTAAACATGTGAGAAATTGGGTCCCAAAAGATTTGGAACAACGACAAGTTTTGGAAACATATTTACAGGCTGTCATTTTAGAAAATGAAGAACTTCCTAAACTGTTCCTTGATTTCCTGAACGTGCTACACTTGCCATCTCTACCAAAGGCAGAGAGTTGTGGATCTTTTGATGAGACAGAATCTGAAGAATCAAGCAAACTGTCCCACCAGTGCTGTTGTTCCTCAGGGATCCATATATCTTGCCTGCAGCCAGCGATTTTGCAAATGTGGTTATTGAAGGAGTTCTCCATGGGATATTTTACCCTCATCTACAGCCCAGGTAGAAATTTCATGGCCAGAAGACAGAAGCTGAAGCAAGTTTCAAAGCTGCAGTCAAGGAAATCGATAACTACCAAATTAACCTAAACTCTATGACATAACAGCTCTAGCTAGTGGTAAAATTCACAGTCCCAGCTTAATTCAGGGCAGGGACATTTCCATTAGAATGGTGCTTTTAAAAATAGAAACTGAACCAGGGCGGTGCTGAGGTTAAGGCCAAGTGTTTAAGAAGTAGAACGTTGCTGTCAATGTAGAAACCCATGAACAGGGGAATCTAGAAGACCCACAGGAGCACCGAGTGTGACAAAACAAGTGACTCCCGCCTTCAGGCCCACCATTTGCTAATTGAAAATCTTACCCTGAATCATACAGAGACTGATCAACTTTGGTAGCTTTTTTTGCTCAGTTTGTGACACACTAATCTTTTCATTATGAGATTTTTCTCAGCGAGTGATAGATATACAGTCTGAGGTGCTGGCACCAGGAGTATGTCACAGAAACACACACACTGCTAAATGTGAGGAAGGAACTAAACTGGAAATTAAATTATGCTGGCCATATTTGGACATTTTTAAAATCATGGCATTTTAATTTGCGTTACAGTGGAGTTGCATCAGACCCAGGGGTTAGCGTCTAATGTTGGTACATTAGATAAAATGGGGTATTAAGATTATCCTAGAGAGCCCTTTAGAAAGGCTCCATGTTGGAAATTTGTCCATCTACCACAGCCAGCCTTTCTTCCAGTGCTGGAAGAAATGACTGTTTCTTTGGCTGAAGACCAATAGAAGCTGTTGGTGTTTGTTCAGGGGCTGTTTTGTATTAAAAAAACACATGTCTTCAAACACTAGAATGACACTTACCCCTGAAGATGCTGTCCTCTCAGCCACAGAACGTGCGCTGACATTGTCAACACTCAACTTGGTTTACTCAAGGCATCCATTCATTGAATAGGTGGTATTGCCACTGTTATTTTTCCTTATCATTTTTTTCACTGACTTCATATTGAATTAATTAATGTAAGTTAAATGTGTTTATGATATGACTCCACTGTACATTTTACAGACATTCATGTTTTGAGTAGTAAAAGATACAAGCATATATGCAATCTGGATGTATGTGCTGTATTTGGGCATTTCATTGAAAACTAATTAATAGTTAGCCTATTTATGGTTATTGGTTTTAATAAGCTTCTGTGTGTGTGTGGGGGAATTAGATTCAAACTAATTATTGGGTCATGTTATTTGGTTAGGAGATAATTATACAAATTTAAAGCCTACTGCAAACTTTTAGATATATTTATGATAGATGTGTTACTACATGGTGGAAGCAAGAACTAAATCCTGTGTCATCAACCAAAAATAACTGAATAGTCAAGTGTTGGAGATATTTTTTTTTTTTGAGGGCACTGTCACTGGCCCTCATATGTGGGACCCGAACCGAGGCCGCTGGCTTCCCAGGCCAGCGCCTAACTACCGCGCCACTCAGCTGGCCCAGGAGATATTTTTTTAATGTTTTTTTTGTTGTTGTTATTAGCTATTTTGAGTTAAATAAAAATAAAGAACAAGAAAAAAAAAAGAATAATGCTACCCAATGTGGATGGGTAGATAAGTTTAGTGTTTCTAGGGATCACTGTTCTCTTAGACCTTCTTAGAATAGATGTCCTTAATTTCACAATAAAAATAAAAAAGCTAGTTTAAAAATATAGATACTTCTGAATATTATTCAGCCTTAAATAGAAAGGAGATTTTCACACATGCTACAAAAATGGATGAACCTTGAGGATATTATGTACACAAAGTGAAATAAACCAGTCACAAAGAAGACAAATGCTGTGTGATTCCACTTATATGAAATACTTAGAGTAATCAAATTCACAGACAGAAACTGAATGGGTGGTTGCCAGGGGCTGGGGGGGATGGGGAAATGGGGAGTTGTTTAATGAGTATAGAGTTTCAGTTTTGCAAAATGAACAGAGTTCTGGAGATTGGTTACACAACAAGGTGAATACACTTAACACTACTGAACTGTACACTTAGGAATGATTAAGATGGTAGATTGTATGTTTGTGCATTTTACCACGACTAAAAAAAAATTGTTTTTTAATTAAAAGCAAATATAGCTAGTCCTGAAAACATACACAGAGGTGCTTAGGTGGAACATACCACATGTTTTCCTCCATGGTGGAAGAGGGAGGAAGTGTGAGATTTCTGGGTGGTCAATGAGAGATTTAGTGTCATAAAAGACAGTTTTCAAAGGCTTAGCACAATATATCATCTTTTTGCTTTCAAAGAACTATATCATGTGAACTAGATTATGCTGTTCTGACTTTCCCTAAGTGGTTCCTTTTTAATCTTGATGACATTTTATCCTATTCTCTAAACAAATATTTTTCAAGAGCCTGCAGTGTATGAGGCTCTGTCCTAGGCAGTGGGTATATACAGTGGTGAATCTAACCAATGAACTTCATTCCTTGTTTTCACTGGCCACAAGGCTCCTGTGAGGGAGACAGTGCATCATATAACTAACTTGCGATAAATGTCATGAAACAGAAATTCAAGAGGCACAGAGAAACTGAAACAGGGTTTGAGGCGTAAAACTGGAGGCCTGTTAAGGCTGCCCTGATTGTGGTAGATTAAAGATGGCTGCAAATTCTTTGCCCTTCCTCCTATGGAGAGGGTTTTTTTTTCCTCTTCCTCTGATTGTAGGCTGGTCCTGTGACTTATTTTGACCAATCATGTGCAGTGGATGTGAGGCTGTCTAACTGCTGAGGCTGAGCCCTAAGAGATTTGAAGTTCCTGCCTTTGTTACTTAGAATGCTTTCCCTTGGAAGCAAGCCGTCATATAAGAAGTCTGACTACCCTAAGATCACCATGTTGTGAGGAAGCTCAAGTTCACATGTGGACAGAGAGGGGCCATATGCAGGAGCTGCCAGGCATCAGCCATATGAGTAAAGCCTTCCTGGAACCTTCTTGCAACCCAGCCTGGTCGAGGCACCAGATGAATACAGCTGATTTAGTAACCCCAACTCATCCCACTTAGAGCAGAAGAACCCAGCTGAGCTATTCCTGAATTCCTGTCTCATAGAATCATGAGGAAATAAAATCAGTGTTGTTTTGAGCCACTACATTTTGGGTAGTTTATTATACAGCTATAGCTAAATAGTTAACCAAAACATTGAGGAACTGACCTTATGCTGAAATAGAAGTGATGTTTGAGCTTTAGCACATGAACAATATTCCCAACATTGCACCACTCCCAACATGGTTTTCAAGTTGGCTTTATAGAACCATTTTTGGACCCCTAAAGGAGGGTGAGGAAAGAGGGAGGGGCCTGACAGTTTGCAGTAGGGCAAGGTCGAGATGAAATAGATGTAGTATTTACTCAAGCAATGGAGACTTGCTTTCTCTGAGACTCATGAGTGCAGTGGTAGTGGGATGAATTTGCAACATCTGGACACAGAAAGATTTGAGAGTTGTTCATAAGGGAATAAATATACCCCAATACTTTCTCTGATTCGATGTCACCAGCCTATCTATAAACTTGTATACTTCTCATTGCTTCCAGTACCTCTTTGGTCTCTCGCATCCATCTCTTCAGCTCGAATTTCCTGGTGCTGCTATGTCCCTACCCCCAAAAGCCCAGCTGCAGGGAGACACTTTGTTGTTACAAATGGAAGAATTCCCTGGAAATCCTGAACCTCTGCTTTTACTGTATCACCAGCCATAACACCTGTGAGGCCCTGATCACTCCAGAAAGCAACCCTTCTCCCCAGGCCTCCTCTTTCCATCTTCCTCATGACGGGAGCTGAAAAATGAAAGGAGAGGGCTGACAGTCTCTGCTAATGCAACCACTTCCACATCTCACACAGTTACCGTGTTCCAGTATCCTATTTGAAATATCACAACCACCCCATGGAGAAGGAAATGTTATCTGTAGATCAAAGATGTGGAACCTGAGGCTCAGAAAATGAAAGCGCCTTGTTCACATTTCCACTGCCAGGAAGTGCCAACGCTGGGAGGGTGCCGTATGAAGAAGGACGGGAACTTCCCACATATGCTCCAAGCCATTCGGTAGGAAATGCCTGAGTTCTTCGGGCAGCCTCTCTAGGATGGGCACACGTATTCTTTCAGGTAAGGTCTTTGTTTAGGGAGTGGGAGGAAGATATGTTAGTACTTGAAATTCTGCTGTCTTGGCACAAATTGTCTCTTTCTGAAATAAGTCTATTAATCAATGGAATTCATCCATTTATAAACAGCACCTGTTTTACACATAGCATTGAGCACAGAGGTCTTCATTATGAGTCACAAGGCATAGTTCGACTTCCCATATGAGCTGGAACTCTGTGACAAATTGCTTTATTTTGCATAATTTTCAGACCTCAATTTGTGTCTCCTTCGCTGGACTGAGAATAATTCTAGAGCAGGGAATGTCCTGGTCAGCCTCATATCTCTAGCATCTAGGTCAAGGGACCCAAAATGTTTAAAGGGCAGAAAGAAATAGAAGAAAGAGGGAAGGGATTTATCATGTAACACCGGTCATGGGGTCAGCGATATGAATTCAAACAATTTGCAGTGTTTGCTGAAAGGCATGAGATGGATCTGGGTGGCAAGCTTTGAGGAGGAAATGAGAGCTGTATAGCAAGGGCTTCTTTGGCATAAAGGGCACAGAAAATGGAACTGACAGGGACATACAATCGAACGTCTTGGCAACCTTCCCTTTTCCTTGTTTCTCCCAAAGCAACTGATACTGCAAAATGACGAAGCAGTGGAATAAGAAGACCGCCTGTCTACAACTCTACCTGGCAGCTTCCTTTTCAGTTACCTTGGTGGATAGCAATAAGAATGGGGAGATAACAGGAGCTCCAAACTCACCTGATATATGTCCTTTGGTGTCCTCAATGTGTTTGACCTTTGAGAGTGAAGTGCCATTTTAGGATTGTGCCAGGATTTAAACAGGAAGCATCAGGCGCAAAGGGCAAAGGAGTCAAGCTCATAAGCTCTCCAATTCTGCGTCTTGCAGACAGCTTCAGTTTTGAAAGAGAAGGCATTATTTTTAGAATTCCTTCTTGCTTTCATCGTGTACCCTGAATGATTAATTCCTAGTGTCTCCCTTCACATTAGCCCGTATTTCCTCTCCAATTGCTCCGAGGGAAGCAAGTATTTTCAACCCAGACAGGGATCAGGTGTCTTTTTTCTTTTTTTTAAACACTTTTAGTCACCCCCCCCCACCATCACCTCTCCATCTTGTGCCCACCCCTTTCACACACACCCCCTGTCCCCCATGGAAGTCATCTTTATTCAATCTCCAGGACAATGACTTGTTTTGAGATGGTAACCTTGTAAGATAAAGCTTTAAAAATGTTTCCAGTCCATTTTAACTCTTCTGGTGTCTAGAAAGGGTGATTTCATTGGACCTTCAAACAGGTAATAGCATTACTCAACTTATGTCATTAAAATACAGTGGCTGGAAAAAACAAAAACCAACATCAGTGGCTGCGGTAAAGGGATAAGGGAAGCACACACATCAGGGGTTTTATCTAAAGCTGCCACGGTCTTTCATAGAGGAGGCAGATGAAGTCACTGTTTACTTATAAATCTACAAATCCTTTTAAAATGTAGCTTCATTCTGTGGTTTGTTTTTGCTAAATTATCCTTTACTAATCTTTAAAAAAAAAATCTCAGAGAGAAAATTTCAATTTTCTTCCACTGAGTTCAAAATCTACAAACATCTTTCAGACAAACTTTCTTAAGAGAAAAATACACACAAATACTTACTTACATTTGGGTAATATTTGTGCCTAAAACAAAAGAAGATGTTGTATGTGAGTAGAAAATAGTTCCTAGTATTGACTTATCTGATTAAATGTATTATTTGTTTTTTTAAAAGGTGTGACTCTGGGGCCCCCGAATGGAGTGGTGTGGTGGTTAAGAGCTGGCCTGGGAAGCCAGCAGCCCTGGTTTGGATCCCACATATGAGGGCCAATGACACTGCCCTCTACAACAAAACAAAACAAAACAAAAGGTGTGACTCTGGTAAACAATAAAGGAGCCAAAAAAAAAAAAAGGGAAAGTTTGAGATGCAAATTCTTAAGTGAATTTGAACTTACAATGAAAAATGGATGCATTTGGTGACTCTGTCAAAATCAGGTGATGTTATTTTTCAAGTTGTACTGAGTCTGGTTTTGGTGCCTCTTGAGATGTCATGATCAACATTTTCAATAAACATAATTTGTCCTTTAATTCTCTAGAACAGATTTTAAATAAAACCCGAATCTGACAGAAAATCTTACTACTCATTCTTTACAAAGTTTCAAGTAGTGAAATCACAAAAGCAATTTCTCAGTTTCTTTGCTATGGCTCACCCAAAAGAAAATTGGCATCTGAGAGCCAAAGAACACACTGTTAGACTCTGAAACACAAATGACTTTAGGCAGAAGCACAGATGGGTGAGGAGAGGGGAGACGAAGGGAGAGATTTCTCTCCCATGCACACATTGTCCAAACAAAGTACCTTGCATACAGTTTTTAAGGTCATATGTTGACACTATGGTTGTTGGGACCCTAATGAATAAAAAGTTTGAGGAATCCAGTCTGAAATACAATGTGAAACATCAGCAGTGAGATCTTGGGACATATAAAAAAGGTCATCAAAGCTTGGTCTCTCTTTTCTTTGCTCTCTCTCCCACTAACCAACATTTCTGCTCTCATGTCAAAGAAGAAGGAAATTATATTTGAGAATACATTCATTCTAATGTGCTAAGTGAATGAAGAGAATGTTGCAATAGCATATGACAGAATGTACTGGTTCTTTTGATGTTAAATGCCTTCTACTGTCCTTTACTAAGCTGAAAGCTTGTCCAAACAAGAACTCTCTCTCTCTTTCTTCTTTCTCTCTCTCTCTCTCTCTCTCTCTCTCTCTCTCTCTCACACACACACACACACACACACACACACACACACACACACATCAACCTCCCCACTCCTCCAGTAAACCCTAGACAAATATAATCTGCTTGAAATTATTCTTTCAGTTGCGCCCACTGCATTCAAGATTTATTCTGATCTTGCAAAGCAAACGCAGCCTCACATGAGCTGGCCCCTGGCCCCACTGCATCCATCCATCTTTCCTGACACCTCCACCATATTGATTTTGAGGTTCCCTAAACCTGCCATACTCACTCTCTGCACCCCCAAGCCTTTGTTTTTCCTGCACCCTTTACCTCCATGTCTGCTTAACCCTGCTCATCGCCTTTCTATATTTAGCTCAGATGTTGCCTTCTCCCGAAAACTTCCTGGACCACCTCCTTGCACAAATCAGGATTGGTACCTCACCGGTGTGTTCCCACCCCTGCCGTCCATGCCTCTATTATGCTTTTACACTGAATTGCAATCCTTTGTCTTTTTCTATTTACCGTTTCTTTTATCGTAATACAAAACCTTCCCCACAGCACATGCCCAAGGTACGTTTGATAATAAATTGCTTAATCAGAGTTTGCTTCTGATCTTGTTTTTAGCCCACATTAACTTACTCACTTGGGTGAGGACAAATAAATCTTAAATAGTTTGCTTGACTAAGAATATTTCCCTGATAGTGGTTTGGCAACTTGAAAATTAGTGGGGGAAGTAATGATAGTTACTGAACATACTGCCTTTGGTTTTCTTCTGTGAATCATTTATTTAACCTACGAATGCTTTAGTTTTTATGGGGATAATGATAAAAATAATGACGACCACATTTATTATGGATACATGCTAAACATGCTTTTTTTGTTGTTGTTATTCCAAATGCTATAATTGTAACTCCAAATTTTATATTCTTCCCCCACCCTGCCCACCCCAATTCTTATTTTCTCTGTCATTCCCCTGGAGCCACCTTACCAGATTTCCTCTTTATTATAGCCCCTTAGGACAAATGTCATCACATTTCCAAAGTCATAATGGATCTTGTAAAGGAAAGCTATAGAAAATTATGATTAAAAGATCCACTCAGTTGCTATATAAGGCTCCCCCTTGACCTCTGCACTCAAACCAAGAAACCAAACGCAAAAATCATCTAAAGAAGGTAAAATTTAGAATATTCTCCCAACACCATTAAGCCTATCTTACCTAGTAATATTGATCTGTGTCAAGTACAACTTCAGTTCTGCAAGTCAGCTGGTAGCGAGAAGAGTTATTTTAGAATGATCATCTCAGGAAGCTTACTTACACTCTTTTTAAAGTAATGAGTGCAATGAACTCTTGAACTGGAGACTTAAAGTCCCTAATTTTTGCTGTCACTCAGAAAAGAATTACTCTCGATAATTTTCTATATAATTTATTGGAGAGCAACAAAAGTGGCTGACAAAATTATTAGCTGGACTTTTGGCCTGTTTTGGTAAACACCAGATAAAACATGTTAAGGGTAGAGCTTGAAAGTCTAATTAGACAGCATTAAAAATAAATGTCTCAATATCAAATGTAGTTTGTACTTTAAAATGGTTATGAAGGACTGTTATAATATTTTACCCAGAAATATTGTGTTTCAGAAAAATGAGCTTAAAGATCTGACATAGAATTTGGCGTAGAATCTTTTCCCACAAGCTGTCATGAGAAAGAGAGTTGAAGTCAAAGACGCAGTATTAGTGTTTGCCTCTGTGACCTTTCCTGGGCCACTTCACCATAAACTTGGAGTTCCACAACTCCCAAAGGAAGAAATTGGGCTTTTGGTCCTCTCACATCCCTGAAGATCTGGGTTGGATTCTTCCATATCCAGATAAAGGAAGCCAAATGGTTTTTGGTGACATCAGCCACCATTTAAGCAAAAAGCCTTTTCTCGCCTTACTTAATGGGGCAGGAGGTTTACACCTGCCCTGCTGCTCTCCACCCTGGGGATACAGATGAATTCCAGGCAGCAGCTCCCAGCCCGCCCAGGGGTCCACAGCCCATTTCAGGTCCACAGGTGAAGCGGCTTTTGGAGGCCACCCTGACCCAAATGGGCAAAGTGGGAGAGCAGTCAGATGCCCCAGCAGTTACATAACCCATCCTCAGGCAGGAGTGGGGTGAGTGAATAACAGTTCTAGGGAAAGCCTCTTTTAGGTGATTTGTTCTGTGTGTAGAGCCCAAGGCCCTTCAGCTGACGTTGATCCACCTGCCCCACCTCCTCTGCTCTTCCCTGGATCTTTATTTCCCTTCTCTTTGTTGGCTCCTTGCTGGCTCACACAGAAGATAATGTATCTAAGTCATTCACTGCCACCCCAATCCTTGTGCTTGCGTCATCCTTGTTGTGAGAAGGGTGATTTTGTTCACGGGTGCCCCCAGCCCCATGTGGCCACGTGAAGGGCTCTAAGGCCTTAGGGTAAAACCCTGAGTGGTGTGGCCAGCCACTGTGCTCCTTTTGTCCTCTCTAGCGATTGGTTTAGGTATGGACAAGCTCTGCAGTTTTGCCTAATAGCAGGAAGTCAGCTGTGAGGATCCTGGGAAGACACAAATTGTCATGTCTGCACGCGATGCCTTGAACGCCATGGCCATCTTTTGAAAAAAGAGAACAATTAGCTGACAGGCTGAGTGAACCTGGCTGGGTAGAGAAATGGAGAGAATCACCTGGGTCCTTGGTGATACAGCTGAGTTGCTAAATAAATCTTGGAACTGAATTCTCTACCTCTCGAACTATTGTTATGTGAGATGATTTTTTTCTGACTGAATCAGGAGCCAAAAGCTTCTTAATGTGGCTCATGCTGGCACCCTGGAGAAGCAATGAGGAAACCCCTAGGCTTTAGAATTACATGGACCTGGTTTCAAATCTCAGTTCCTCCACTCATAAGTTGTTGCTGAGGAATAAATTACTTAACTTAGTGACTTAAAACAAAACAAAAAACAAAACCGAAAATGAAACACTGGCATGTACTGCCTCTCCGTTTCCGTGGGTTGCAGATTTGGGATGGCTTGAATGGGCAGTTCTGGCTTAGAGTCTCTCGCCCCATGAGCCTGGGGCTGCAGCCATCTGAAGGCTTAACTGGGGCTGATGGGGCTGCTTCTCAGGTGCCTCATTCACACGGCTGGTGGGAGGCCCCACTTCCTGTCCAAGTGGGCCTCTCCACAGGGGCTGCTTGAGTGCCCTCTGTTTTAAATAAAGGTTTTATTATTATTTAGGTATGACAAGGCCAACAGATCAGGAGATGACTGCCAAAAACAGATAGTTTGTTATACCCACAATCTCAAGAGAGAAAGGCGTGCGCCTCCATGGTGGTCACACAGGGAAGCATGGGGGGTGGTCAGTCGGCAGAGGGAGTTGGGGAGAAACATGAGTAAGAGCTTGTAGTATTGTTTCCTCAGGAAGAAACAGGTGAGGCAGGATAAGCAGGTTTAGGATTGGGAAGTTCTGAATAATTTCAGTGAGCTCTGGAACACAGGGGCTGTCCCTAGTTGTTTAGTTCCTGGTCATGGGGTGATTAGGACAGGTGGATAGTGGGGTTCTGTTATGGAGAAGAGAGGGAGAATGCATGGAAACCAGCAGACTCTGTCTCAGCATTCACCTGCTAGACTCCCAAAGGGTCTCACACAGTGTATTCAGGCCACGTCCATGTATGGTGCTAAACCAACCACACAAAAGGTGAAAGACCAAACAAAGGACGCAGAGAGACTGCCTACACTCACAGTTCTTATTGCCTGCTAATGGGTTTCATATGAAAAGGGCCAACTTTGAGTTAGAACTTGTTTCTTTCTACAGGACTTCTGAAAAGTTTTATTATGCTTAAGTATGTAATGACTTCCAAGACAGGGAAAGACATGCCGCCTTTCCCAAGCTTTTTTGACTGCAGAAGCTCTTTAAAATTTTTCCTAAAGTATTTCCCTGAACTAAGTTCCATGGAACTTCTGCCAGATCTATATAGTATCACTATCAGTGTATTTTCAGGGCCCCATATGTGGAAAAAGTAAGTATGCTCTTCTCGAATCAATGGGCTGATCTTATTATTTATTTTTTTATGGAAAAAAAAAAGAAAATAGAAGCAGCTGGTGAGTCAGGACTTGGGATGTGATGCTGGCCTGCTTTGTGTAACTGCATGAACTTGACGAGCCCCTTGCCCTCTCTGGAGTCTCCCATTCTTATTTGCAAAATTATATCTGTAGGGGATCACCAGGATACATCCCAACAAACTAAAATTCTGCAATTTCACAGCTCCTGGAAACAGCCAGAAGGGAGGTCTGGATAAATCGTTGCTAATGGGAGACAATGGAAATTTTTTTTAAAGGTTTTTTTTTAGTAGTCAAGAATAGTTTTAAGGGAAAACATCTTAATGCATCTGAAGGATGAAAAATGTGGGATTGTGTTAATTTCTCCTGGTGGCTTTCACAAATTTCCACAAACATGGTGGCTTTTAAAAAAAGTATTGTCTCACCTGTCTGGAGGTCAGATGTCCAACACGGGCCTCACGGGGCTCAACCAAAGTGTTCCCAAGGCTGCATTCATTCTGGAGACCCCAGGGGGAAATCCACCTCCTTGCCTTTTCCAGTGTCTAATGGCTACCCACATTCCTTGGCTCATGGCTCCCTTTTTCCATGTTTAAAACCAGTAACATTGCATCTCACTGACCGTTCCTCCTGTCACATCTACCTCTAACCACAGCTGAGAAAGCTTCTCACTTTTTAAGGAACCATGTGATGAGGTTGGGCCTACCCAGAAAATCCAGGATTACGTCCCCCCGACCCAATTCCTTAAATTAACCACAACTGCAGTATCCCTTGCCAAGTAAAGTAGCATATTTACAAATTTGGGTGTGGACATCTTCAGGAATGGGGGCATAAATCTGTCTACCACATGATGAAATCTATTGTTTCAAGAAGTACAGGTGGGTGAACTGATGTTGTATAATATTGTTTGCCAACTGTAATTGAATATATATATATATATAGTCATGGGATGTGGAGTATACTGTGGAAGGGAGTCAAAGGAATTGTAATAGATATGTATGATATGGGGGCGGGGAGGAGTGGGTGACGAACTGAAGGAGGGAGGTTGTTACTTTGAGGGGTAAAAAGTATGACTATTGCACTGTGTTGTACACCTAAAACTAATTTTATAAAAAAGTTTATTTCACAATAAGAGAATTAAAAAAAAAAAAAGAAAAGAAGTACAGGTGGGGCCAGCCAAGTGGCGCATTTGTTAAGAGCTGGCTTGGGATGCCAGTGGCCCCGGTTTGGATCCCACATGTGAGGGCCAGTGACACTGCCTTCTACAGCTAAGATGGTGAACAACAGCTCCACCTGGAGCTGGGCTGCTGTGAGTCCCCGGGATGGCATAGCTGCAGCCCGTGCTGCAGTGGGCTGCCATATGCTACAGTGAGTGGCTGGCAGCCAGTGTGAGTGGCTGGCAGCCAGCGTGAGCTGCCAAGAGTCGCTGTGAGCGGCTGTCCAGAGGCCAGCGACCGATCTGCCTCACCCAGGAAGAACACAATGATGATATCAATATGGGCCAGTGAAGCAATGTCCTCCACAACTAGACTGAAGAACAAAAAGGACAGCAACTTTTCTGTTCCCCTTTCCTGGTTCCCCAATGCTGTTCCCCTCCCCCAATTTCCCAATTAAAAAATCTTTAAAAAAAAAAGAAAAGAAAAAAGAAGTACAGGTGTTGAGAAGCTAAAGGATATCACACACACAAAAAAATGAAAGCAGGCTTAATAATCTGTGAGGTACAAAGAGGTAGAGAAGGTTAATATGGAAAAAAAAAATCCAAGAAAGGAGATAAATTGAGTTGCCAGTGATAGAAGCACATTAATCCTTCACAGAGCAGAGGCTTAGCATGGAATTCCTTTTTTTGTTAGATATCCTATCTTCACAAAACAAAACTAAAATTTAAAATTCACACCATTTAAAAAGCAAGACTGTATAAGCATTGACTAAGCTGGTTTTGTGGGACCTCGTTTGACTCTCAGGGGTGGAAGATGGTGGTGAGAGCCCCAGGTGAGGGCCCAGAATCCTTGCAGAGACTCAGTGTTTGCAATAATTGACAGGATCCTGGGGAGGTAATAGCAGCTTTGCCTTTGTTTAGTGGCTTCTGGATGTGGAACAAAATGGAAAAAGCTTTTGCAACCAAGCTGAGAGTGGGCGTGGAGCCAAGGGTGGCTGTAGCAGCAGTCCAAGTGTCAATGACACAGAAGAACCTGATTCAAGTAAAGGGACCAGGTGAAGGGCGTCCACTGAGGTTTGTCAGCCTCCGCACTCTTGGCATTTGGGACCAGATAGATAATTCTTGGTTGTCGGAACTTTCATGCACTGCAGAAAGGTTAGCAGAATCCCTGCCCTCTACCCTTCCGGTGCCAATAGCACCCGTTCCCCATATTTGTGACAAACAAAAATGTCCCTAGGCATTGCCCAATGTCCCTTGAGGGATGAAATCGCCCCAGTTGAGAAACCACTGGTGTATACTGAGAGAACTGGCAAAAGGAAGCAGTGAGCCAGCAGGTGGAGCCCATGAGCCTGGAGAGAGTCTTAGGTTGCAAAGAGGAGAGGAGAAACTCTTCTATGGCGTCTTCTGCTGGAGCTCATGCCGGGAACCACCAGGATTGGCTGGCTGGTTTGCATACTGGTCTCTAACTGTGGCAGCCTCCAGGTCAGGAGGGCCCTGGTATAATTTGTTCAAGGGTTGTACTCTGGCTATTGTCCATTCGTTATGCAAGGCTTTAAAAGGCCATTCACCTGGGCAGGTGATATGCTTGTTTGCAGTATAAACAGCTTGGGGCTTATCATCTTGTTTCACTTCATCTAGGTTAACTGCTAGTCCTCCTGACCCCTGATTTGTAGAGAAGGGAGAAAAGGAGGGTGGTGGATTGATGCCTCCATAAGCCTATCCAGATGATTTTATGCAAATTTTAAAAAGTGCACCTCTGGTGGATGAATTAGAAAAGGATGTTCCTGTGAGTGGGCCGAGTGGGCTAGGAGAGCAAATGGTACCTCATCTGCAGCTCTGGCCCCATTCAGCATGGCACCCTGTACTATGAGCGCCTGCTGAGCAGCCAGGTAGTCAAGCTGTGTCTCCCACATTGCATCGTACATGTCACAGGGGGCAGAAGTTTACACAGGCAAAGCTTGGGAATCAAAAGCACCCCTGGGGAGCCCCTAGCTAGGATGGGCTCTAAACTTTCTTACCAGCAATATTTGAATTTTAATTCAACCCATGGTCAGAAACAAAGGCAATAAATTTTGTAGGAATGAGTGAAGGGTGGTTTAGGAATATTTTTAGGGAGGACAAAGCAAAATAGATAGCTAGGAGAGGATAGACCCAAGTGCCTCTGTGTGTCTGGCTGGAGGAGCCTGTATTCATTTATTAATTTAGGAACTGGGTGTATGTCCAGGGGGATACAGAGACAAATAAGAGCTGCACGTTTGCAGGGGGGGGGGCAGACCTCTGACAGCACCCCTGTTTCTAACACAGATGGCCCCAGGCCTCTCGTTTAAGAGATGCCTTTTCCCAAAGCACATTATGATTTGTTGCATGCATTCCTGTGAACTTCCTCTGATGACCTCCCCAACACCAGCAGTGTTGACCCTCTTCCTAAATGGCCTGGGTATCATCCTTCCAAGGGACAGAGAATGAAATTCTAAATCAAGAAAACTCCCATTAAGTGCAGATGTTTCCCTATGTTATAGATGGAAACCCTGAGGTACAGAGTCAGGCCAGCCCCAAACCTTCATAGGGCCTTAAGGGAACAGTATGAATGGGGACCCATACATCTAATGTCTACTATTTAAATACAATTTGCTTCATCCTTGTACTTGGGTAAACATGGGGATGCCAAAAAAATGTATACAAGTGGAGACTTTAGTCAACTGCTCAAGCAGTAGTTCACCATAATCCGCAGTGCCTGAATGCTGATGGTAACCACTTTGAGCATGTCTTGTAATTGCAGAAGTCAAACATGACTTACACTCATTTTTTGTTATCGGTATATATTGAGGATTATGATTTTAATAGTTTTTCCTTTCTTAAAACGTGTATATACTTTTTTGGTACCCTCTGTATATCTTCAAAGTAACAAAACTGGAGAAAAAGAAATCTAATGTTTTTATATGACTAACAGTTTACATACAATTTTTAAAATAACTGGATTTCATTATCATCACATACTTGTGGGTATTCTGTTAATGGGCTGACATGTTTAAATGAGGAATAAAATAAAACATACACAATTCATGAGCAATTATATAGTTATCCATAAAACTAATGTTCCCTGCTTTCATTTCAGCATAATCACTAATTATGTTGCTGTAATTACTACTTTCACATAAATTGTATTTTATTGATAGTAATGCCAAACTACATTACCTTTCTTGAGTCTTAGTTTTTTTAAATTTTTTTTTTTTAATTTCAGTAGAGGCAGCAGCAATTGCAGTTGTTAATAAAATTCTTCAAGTAAAACTTCACTTTGGAAATGGATCATAAGTTTTTTATACAAATATTGTAAGTGGATCACATAGGGTATATAGCCATTAGTGCAGACACTTACAAATATTTTAATTTCATCCTATAAATCACTAGCATTTATATCATGATTTTCTAAATTTCTTAAAACAGTGATGTTTAAAAAAAATATCTAGATCCCTTTAGTATTGTAAAGAGTTGGTGCCATGTTTCATGCATATTATGTGCACACATACATACACATATATTTAAGAGTAATATAAACTGTTATGAATATGGCGCTGATGCATGTGTAACTCCCGAACCATACAGGAACAAGAAAACCAGAATCCATTGCATTCAGGCCGTGGGAGGGGCGGCTTTGGAGAGCTAATTATCCTTCTTCCCTCCCAGGAGCTTGCTTCCAGCCTTCCTCACTCCCCAACACAGCTGTCCGCACTAGCACATCTTACAAACTCGCAGCTGTGGGTGTGGTTACCTTTCATTTGGGGAGCACAGGGCAAAAGATGTAGAGGTTTCCTGGGGGGCCGTAACAGTGTTTGGTTACCAGCAGGCATTCAGGGCTGCAGGCTCCTTGAGTCAGTGCTGAGTGCCATGTGAGGGAGGGCCTTCTAAAGGGATGGGCCCAGGGATCCCCTGCCAGGGTCTAAGGCCAGTACTGCCCTACTTGCTAAATCGCTATGTAAATAGTACAGGGATGGGTTGGATAGTGGCATCCCCACAGATAGGTTCATATGCTAATCCCACGAGTGTGTGACTATGACCTTATTTGGAAAAAAGGGTCTTTGTAGATGCGTTAAATTAGAGATCTTGAGTAAGATCATTCTGTATTATCTGGGTGGACCCTCCATACATTGACAAGTATCCTTATAAGAGAGAAGCGGAGAAGAGAGAAAGGGAGAGGAGAGGCAGGCCCTGTGAATATGGAGGCAGGGGCCGGAATTCCACAGCCACAAGCAAAGGGATGCTGACATCCCGTCAGAAGAGGCAAGAAAGACCCTCCCCTAGAGCCTTCAGGGGGTGCATGGCCCTGCCAACACCTTAATTTCAGACTTCTGGCCCCAGAACTGTGGGAGAATATGTTGCTGCTTTTTGTTTGTTTATTTGTTTTTGTTTTTTAATTGGGGAACAGTGTGTTTTTCCAGGACCCATCAGTTCTAAGTCAAGTAGTTGCTTCAGTCTAGTTGTGGAGGGCATATCTCAGTGGCCCATGTGGGGATTTAAACCGGCAACCTTGGTGTTATGAACACTGTGCTCTAACCACCTGAGCTAACCGACCACCCCAGTTGCTGTTGTATTAAGTCACCAAATGTGTGATAATTTGTAATGGCAGCCTTAAATTAGGGCTAATTACAACAATTACTAATAATGTTAAGCATTTATTAAACTTGATTGTGTGCCAGACACTCTGCTAAGCCCTTTTTTATCTCATTTAAATGTCACAATAGCCTCATGAGATAGATGCTATTCTTAACTCCATTTTACAGAGGGGCAAAGTGTGGTTAAGGCAGGCACAGCAGGCTTGCACAAGGCCATGTGGATAGTAAGTGGGGATTTGAACCCAGGTCTGTCAAACTCCAAAGATCTGGAAGCACACAGAAGCTTCCTGGCCTAGTCATACAACCAGCTCAACAGAGAGACCTGGTGTCTGGTGGTTTCTGGCTGAATGTTACAATATTCTTTGTCCCCCTATTTAAAAGGAGGCCTAATTCTTTCAGCAACCTCTCTCCCAGCCTTTAGCAATTTACCCACCACCTCACAAGTGAGATATAAATTACAATCCACCATTCTTCTGATTCATGGGAACACTGTTTCTGTCAGAAAGAAACATTTTAGGTACACACAGTCACACATAGGTCTTTGCATCTCCTTAGCCTCTGGGTCGTTTGGGTTTATTTGCAGATGTTGCCAAGATGAGTCAGAAATCTGGGGAAACTATATGTCCTTGCTGAAGGACAGCGGTCAGGGTTTTTTTGGTAGTTTCTTTTTGCTGATTTTGAATTTGTGGGGAGACTAGCTCCCTGTCCCAGGAGAAACAGTTAGAAAGAAAAGTTTTTCTTAAGACTTAAAATATATTCTCTGAGCTCACCACATTATCAGACATCAATACTGGATGCTGGCGATGGTATTATTAGGAAGGAAGCATTTCTTTCCTTCTCTACTTTTGTACTGTCTTTTGGGGATTAGAAGGGATTGTTCTTATCTGCTGACAAGCCCCCAAACTGTGTGTAGTGTGTGTGTGTGGGGGGGAGGGGGGAGCATTGGGGGGAGTGAGGTCTGAGTGAGGTGGTTACTTTTATTTCGTTACCTTTTATTTACTTTCTTTCAAACAAAATCTACCCCCATTTTACAGATGGAAACATTGAGTCTTGGTAAATGGAAAGATTTTTCTCTAAGATAACTCAACCAGACAGACTTCATTACAAATGTCGTACTGGTCCTCTCAAGAAACCCTTCCCCTTGGTGAAAACGAGAGCTGTTACACAATGAGTTTTGAGGCTAATTTTAAAGCAAGTCATGTGGGCCTCCTGTTGCTTTGACCCAAATATGAGACAGGGATTCAAAGCTGAGCGCAAAGAAACCCAGAATCAATCAGGAGGCTCCCGCAGGAGCAGTTTGGTTGATTACAGGAAGGAAAGCCTCGTTTTTCAGCCACTGCAAAGCTCCTCACTTGGGACCCATCTGCTGTTCCACTTGGGGCACGGCCCGGGAGGCCTGAGTCCAGGGCTAGGAAACTGGCATTGGGACTCACCCCGGAGCATTGTTCTCTCTGTACCCAGATTTCCAGAGCAGTAAAAAGACGCTAATCTAATCTCTCTCACAAAGATGGTTTTGTACTGTGCTGACCAATGACAGCTAATAAGGTTTGAAACCAGGACCCAACACATTCTTGTTGTCTTTCTCTTCAGGGGCTGATGGTGAAGGTGAAGGACCGAGCCAGGGCTGAGAGACATTCGTGCAGATGGAAAGCGCTGGCCTAATAACATGGAAGTTTACCCCATCTCACTTTTCTGAAACCAAGGCTCCAGTGCAAGACTTGGACGAGGCTTTTCTTCCTGTCCAAGGCTCCAGTTACACAATCACGGGGCCCCGGGAAACTCCCTCTGGTTTCTCTAGATTCTGCTCCCAGGAAAGAACCTGACCAATTCATGTGCACCAAGGAGACTGGACAAACTTACCGTCCTAGATGTATTTGCATTTTGATGACTTAAAGCAAAATTAATGGGTCTCTGTGCAACTTCATATGTCAGAGGGGTGGGACCAGCTCTGCGGGGCAGGGGGTGCTGGAGGGTGGGCAGGAAAGTTAGAGGAAAAGGAGAACAGGCATTACAAAAAAGGAAGTCAGAGACGTGGATAGGTGTCTGGAGGCAGATGAAGGAGAAAATGGGAACTAAGGAGGGAGTGAACAGAAAACTTTGAACTAAAAGCTCATATAGGAAGTTATCTGCTTTCCCTTCAAGCAAAAAGATTCAAGAGAAGAAAGTGTGGATGTGAAACTCATTTATACTTTCATTCATTCATCCATTCATTCATCTATTCAAATGAAATTCCAGGTATTGGAGAAAGAGCTAGTAACAAGATATATAACATTTCTCTATGCATAGAACCATGGAACTTTCTGACTAGTGGGTGAGGCTAACAAAAAACATAATTTCATGTCGCTGTGTTTTGGAAAAATAAAACAGGGTGAGGACATAAGAGAGTGATAAAACTGAAATGTAGTTGGAGAGGGGGAGAGAGACTAGATAAGGTTTAGGAAGGGCTTCTCTGTAGGCTTGCCAGGGTTAGCAACTAAAGATACGGGACCCCAATTAAATTTGAGTTTCAGATAAATGATGAATACTTTTTCAGTATATGTATGTCCCATGCAATATTTGGGACATATATGTACTAAAAATTTATTGGCCATTTATCTGAAATTCAAATTTCACTGGGTATTCTGATTTTATCTTGTAACTCCCATGAGGCCGCTAAGAATGAGATGTGAGAGTGTTCCAGGAGAGAAAACCGGAAATGCAAAGCTTCCCAGGCAGAAATGAGCTTGGTTTGTTCAGGAAGAAACCCAGCATGGCTGGCTGGCATAGCGGGAGCGGAGGGTGGTAGGAGATATGGCCCCACAGGGATGGACAGTAGCCACATCATGTGGGGCCCCAGGTCAGTGTGAAAGTTTGCATTTTATTCTGATCTGTGAAGTTTTGTTGTTTTCTCTTGTTGTTTTTTTTTTAGGTTTTATGGGGGACTGGGGAAGGGGAACAGCCAAGTTGTTGTCCTTCAATCTTAGCTGTGAAGGGCGCAGCTAGTTCAGCTCCAAGTCCAGTTGCCATCCAATCGCCCGTCAGCAGCTCACAGCTGCTCAGCTCAAGGTGCTGTGTTCAATCTTAGTTGCTGGTGGGCATAGCCCACCATCTCATGCGGGAGTTGAACTTGCAGGCTTGTTGTTAGGAACACGTGTTCTCACCAGCTGAGCCATCCTGCCACCTGTTGGCAGCTCAGCAGCAGCTCAGCTCGGGCGCAGCTCACTGGCCCATGTAGAAATCGAACCAGCAACCCTATTGCTCAGAGTTCAAGCTCTTAACCAACTGAGCCACTTGGCCGGCCCTAATCTGTGAAATTTTAAAGCATGCCCTCAAGCTTTATTGGAGTTTAGTATTGTTTTCTCACTAACATTGCTATAAGACCAGACTTTAGGAAGGGGAAAATAGGTGCCCCTGCCCTGGGGGAAAGTGAGCAGTGTCTGTCCTAAATTCACCTGACCTCCCCGCCTCCTTCTACACCATTCACTATTGTCTTCAGTTTTCCTAGCATTGGACAGAGTCTTTCATCGTACCAAAAGAAATGAGCTTAAAGTGCTCCTGGGAGAAGAGACTTTGGGGCTCAAATTCTTACTAGTGTGTAAATGACTACTAGGACGTGTTTCAAATATGAAAAAGAGGAGAGCATGTAGGTCAAGGGAAGATGGAATGAGAACAAGAAAAAAAGGAGAATTTGAGGGTGCTGATGTCACGTGCTGGCAGCTGGACCCATTTGCCTACAGCTGAATGTTGGCTGAGTAGAACTGAAAACCAGTTCTCCCCCCTCTCTCCATGTGGAGATGGCCAAGAATCTCTCATGGAAGAGAGATTCAGAACCAGGCTGGCTGTGAACTGATACTGCCAGATGGCAGAGCAGTCAAAATATTTAGCTGTGAAGCCCACGCTGTGTTTGGGAAAAGGCTGAACTTGCATTCCTGCTGCAGACCTCGGTGGGATTCTGTCTGATAATGTTTCCTGCCTCCTCTGCCGTTTGCCTCAGTGAGTCATGGAGTGACTCATGGCTCATCTCCACGTTTGCTACTTGCAGGGATTTTTCTATCGGAACCAGCCCCCTCCCCAGCTTTCTAGTAAAAGATGCCCTATGTCGAAAAACAAGTCTTGATTGTGTTTCTGAGAGAATGGCCCTAACTTTCCATGTACTGTGGGGTTTTCTGGGCCCAATATTAATATGTGAGATAAACAGAAAAGCAACTATGCTCTTTCTCTTACAGATGGGAAGAAGGCTGTCTTGCCCCAGGTTTCAAGTGGCAGAGCATGAACTTGGACTTCTGACTTGGGCCTTTGTAAGGGTTGTCAATTCATTTCAAAATTAATTGAAATGACTTGTGCAAGATCACACAGCTACGTGCCGCCCTCTAAAATCAAAATGTTCATTTTCTATAAAACTATGATTTAGAAACCAACAGCAGTATCTACAAGGGGAAAGGAGTTTCCTCCCATTTTTTGAAAAGCTTTCATATTAGAGATGGAATTAGGAATTACTGACCTGATTCTTTCAAAAAAATTTAATGATCTCCATACTATACAAACAATAAATGTTTATTGCAGAGACTTTGGAAAAGTTAGAAAAACACGAAGGGGCAAATAAAAATCACCTGTAATTCTCCCACTCAGATATAATTGCTGCTGACATTTTGATGTGTCCTTCCTGTTTTTTCATACACGTATGAGCATATTTCAACAAATTGGAAAAAAATGTGGCATAAACTGATCGATGGTTTGCTTTTTCATTTGACATTTCCATAACCATTTTCTCACATTATTAAAATTGTTTCACAGTGTGTTTGATCCACATAGTCTTTATCTGTTAACCTAAAAATAAAAGGCCAAAGCAAAAGGCAACAAACATTTATTTGAAATCAATGAATAGAGCTATTGGGAAAGCACTGATTCAAGGGTAAGCCTAAATAATGTTCCCATTAGGAGACAAAGGCAATGGGTATTTATGAGAAAGGGAAAAGGGAACATTTACATTAATAGAAGGAAGCCATTTCTATTGGTGTGGATAAGTTAACATAAGTGATTCTAATTCTAAACAACGCTTATAATTTTCAGTCCAGTAGTCATCCATCAGGTAGTCATATCTGCTTTCCTGTTATCCTTGCAAACAGTTCTTTGGGACACAATGTTGCTTAGGTCCAATCCCAAGGTTATTTGGCCCAGTTTTTTTTTTTTTTTTAAAGATTTTATTGGGGAATTGGGGAAGGGGAACAGACAAGTTGCTGTCCTTTTGTTCTTTAGTCTAGCTGTGGAGGACATTGCTTCACTGGCCCATGTTGGTATTATCATTGTGCTATTCCCGGGTAAGGCAGTCAGTCACCAGCCACTGGACAGCTGCTCACAGCAGCTCATGAAAGCTCATGCCAGCTGCTGGCCAGCCCCACTGCAACCTATGCCATCGCCAGCGACTCACTGCAGTCCAGCTCCAGGTCAAGCTGCTGTTTACCATCTTAGCTGTAGAGGGCGCAGCACCATTGGCCCTCATGTGGGATCAGAACTGGGGCCCTGCTGCTCAGAGCTGGTGTCTCAAGCCAACTCTTAACCAACACACCACTGGGCCGGCCCTGGCCAGGTTTTAACATTCCAAAGGTTTTTTTTTTTTTTTTTTTTTTTTTTTTTTTTAATATTTTATTGGGGAATTGGCGGAGGGGAACAGCGTTGGGGAATCGGGGAAGGGGAACAGACAAGTTGCTGTCTTTTTGTTCTTCAGTTTAGTTGCGGAGGATGTTGCTTCACTGTTGGTATCGTCATTGCGCTCTTCCCAGATGAGGCAGATCGGTCGCTGGCCTCTGGATGTCGCTCACTGCGGCTATTGGCAGCTCACTCTTGGCTGCCAGCCGCTCACGCTGGCTGCGGGCCACTCACTATAGCCTATGGCAGCCCACACCATCACCGGGGCTCGCACAGCCCAGCTCCAGGTGGAGCTGTTGTTAGCTGTAGAGGGCAGTGTCACTGGCCCTCATGTGGGATCCGAACCGGGGCCGCTGGCATCCCAAAACCAGCGCTTAACCAATGCGCCACTCGGCCGGCCCCATTCCAAAGGTTTAAGGCTTAAGACAGGCAAGGCAGGTCCTCTGGGATGGCAGCTCTGACTCCGTTTTAAAGTGGCTCCTTTTATATATATTTTTTTTTATCCTATGAATAGTGTCTCTAATTTATTTCACCCCGTAGGACTTTTAGAGTTACCAGTTTTTTTTTTATTATAAACACCACCACAACAAGCATGCTTAGTCTCATAAACATTTAGCGATGTTTCCACTCAGGGAGTTGTCTGGGTCTTGGTTTGAGAAAAATTGAAATTGGGAGAAGAAACAGAGGAAGTTAATGGGCATTCATTTGACTTTTTTTTTTTTTTTGTCTGTCTGTTAGAGAGAAGCGAGGCTGCTGATTTCAAGGGTCTCCTACATAAATGTCACCTCACCCTGAGCTCCTGATTCCATTCCTCTAACTTGACTTTCACACTATTTATCATCTCCGTCTCCTCAGCAGCTCCTTTGCCTTGTCTCCACCCCACCACTGCTTTCAGATGCAATGTTCTGCTTTCCTTGTCACCACCTGGGAACTCACCTCATTGATCAGAGCCTCCCTGGCCTCACTGGCTGCTGAGGAATGTTTTCTGTGGGTGCACCCAGTGTCTGAAATGTGATTTCTAAGAGAAGCACAGGCAGAACTCTTGTCACAATAGCTGAAGTCATGCCTACAGAGCTCTTTCACAAATCATTTTGCCTGTGGGTACACACCATGCCCAGCTGTAAAGGCCCCGGGAGAGGAGGGGAGGGGTGGTAGCAAGCTCGAAGTCATTAACCATGGTGTTACCTCTGGATTTCTTTAATTTCTTCGCTGAACTAAGCTGCTAATCCTCCATTCACTTCTCATCAAGCACTATCAGTTTGTTAGTTCTAGTAACTAGAAAAACGGGGATAATCATTATTTCCAGGCTATCGTTTATGAAACAGGTAAGGGAGGTCATAAAAATTAAATAAGGCTCAACGGAGTGCCTTAAAAAATATATATCTCATTTGTTGCAGTATCCTAAAAATAGTTCCCAATGCTGTCCTTCACTTTCACAATTATTTTTGTCTTCAGTTCTAAATCCAAGTGGCACAGAACAGCAGAATTTATGCATTGTTCATAAGAGAACAGACAGCTCATTAATTCTTAACATTGGTGGGGTTTGACTGCTCACCATCATATGCTCCCTTCTGAGTCCGCATTTGTGACATGATTAAGATGTCTTATTGATAAGCTTAGAGCTATTAAAAACATGGTGCCCTTCATGTGTGCGACAAGGTTACAACCCTCCACCCCCAAAGGAGGGTGTAGGTGACATCTACACTAATCATCTTATGTTCATTCATTCACAAATTCATTTATTCAAATATCTGAGACTTTCCTATGTGCCAGCGAGAGAAAAAGCCCTTCCAGGAGGGAGACACGTAAACAATTATTTAACATAATGAAAACTTTACAATGAAAAATAAAGGGGTGTGTGTGTGTGTGTGTGTGTGTGTGTGTGTGTGTGTGTGTGTGTGTGTGTGTAGGGATGATGTTTTAGATCTGGTTGTTAGGAAAGGCCTCTTTGGGGAGGAGGCATTCATAGTGGGGAACAGATCACAGAAATAACTATTTGGAGAGGGGCAGCAAGGAGAAAGCCCTGTCAAGATGGGAAAGAGACCATGAGAGAACCAGCAGAGGCCAGGGGGGGCAGTGAGCGAGGGAAAGGGAGGGGTATCTGAGGGGCCAGGGGCCAGTTCTGGGAAAACCTACAGGCCATGGAAAGCTTTCAGATTCTATTTGCTGTTAAGCAATTGTCTAGAGGTGGCCCTGACAGAGGGAAGCTAATGGCCCCAAGGGGACCTTGATCTGCCCTACCAGGCTCTTTCCCAAGTACCCATTCACTAGACTCTCAGTCCCTGAACCCATCAGGGACCACTGGAAACACTTAAGAGATTCTGGGGCGAGTCTCTGGATCCTGTACAACGACCATGATGGCTGCCAGGCCTGCCCTCTTGGCGGTTTCACAATTCAGATGATGAGCTGCTCTGGCATCCCAGGTCTACTGGAAGCAGATGAGGTTTTTAATGGAAGCAGACTTTATTCCTCTACCACCACCTGACATAACCATCAACTGTTTTGTGGGGATCCCAATTTCTTCCAAGTTCCCCCTGTAGACTGTGATCTGTACGTATTTTGTCTAATCCTAGAGAACCATGCTCAGTTTTAGGAGGTGAGGCTACTTGACAAGGTCCTATTGTGTCTTAGTCCAGGCTGCTGTTAACAAGATACCATAGACGAGGTGGCTCATAAACAGAAATTTCTCACAGTTCTGGAGGCTGAAAAATCCAAGATCAGGGTGCTAGCATAATTGAGTTCTGATGAGGCTTTCTTCCGGGTTGCAGATGGCTGATTTCTCCTGGTCTTTTCACAGGGCAGGGAGCAGAGAGAAGCACGCTCTTGTGACATTAAGGGCATGAACCCCTTTCATTGAGGGCTCCACAGTCATGGCTTCATCTAATCCTAATTAGCTTCCAAGCCCCATCTCTTAATGCCATCACACTGGGGGGGGGGGCGGGCGGGATAGGGTTTCAACATGAATGGGGGTGGGGGAGGCAGGGCACATTTAGTCCATGACACATGGTTACTGAGTGATGGTAGGATTTCAAGTCACATCTAACTGGCTGGAAAGCCTGTTTTTCTTACTATGTACCATGTTGTATAATGCTTCCAAGTACTTCCATTCATTCCTCAAAACAGTCACTGAACATCTGCTGTGTGCTTGGTGCTGTACTGGGCATGCCGGGGGGATGGTGACACAAATAGGACAGTTTCTGCCCTCAAGTGTCTTAGAATCGAGTGGGCTGCCTAGAATCTCTACTAATATCTCCCAGAATGGAGTGAGATTATAACGCATGGCCCCCACCACCCACACACACCATTTTAGACTTTCTGAAATGGAGATTTGTCGTAGTCTTATCACTAAAGAACCCTGCCAGCTGCTGGGCTGGATGCGCCATTGCCATGCATGAAAAGCATCTATTGATCCATTTGTCTTCAGTTGATGTTTGTATTACTGCTCATTTGGATTTCGCTTCAATTTGGATCCTTAATTGTCACTTTAAAAAAACTTCAAAGAGATCACTCTACGATGCAGGGCTAAAAGGACAAGTAATTAATGTTGAAGCCTGCCCGTCACATGTCTGCAGTGCAATCAAGGGCAGCAGGAATCACCAAGTCCCTGAGAGCTCACATACCTGTCAGAGCCAAGTGCAGAACCCACTCATGCATGGTGTGGGACTGTCACTCAGGTGGAAATGGATAGGTCTATCAAAAAGCTTCCAGATGACTTTTAGAGAAGGTGTGAAACTCCCAGGGATATCTTACTCAGCTCAGGAAAAAATGAACTGCCAACTTAAAAATTCCAATATCCTTCCTTTGTGCCTCAAAATGATCTCAGTGATGAACAGTGCCTAAGATTATTCACAACACCCGTATATTGATTGTTTCCTCCCAGAATTTGTAATTATTTTTGTTTGTTTGTCTTTGTGTTTCTTCCAGTATGTTTTTTCATTTCCCCAGTGACTGGCAAAATGCCTAGAGCAGGGCAGGCAAGTGGTCCTGTCTTTGTAGAATCGCGAGCAGGGGTTGGGAGAAACAGCACGTTTCTGAGATGCTATATACCTACCTGCCGCCCAAACAATGTGGAACTGTCTTTCTTTAGTGTCTGGGAGAAACTTAGACTCAAATTTTATTGTGATGCTAAAAAAAAAATATGTGCCATGTAGTGTCTAAATAAATACAGTTGTCCAAATTCATCTTTTTTTTTTTTTTTGAGAAATTTGAGTTCCCTTACCAAAAGCTAGTATTAACTGAGTTCCAATGAAGGATAAGTTAGTGGAAATAATTTGTTGAACGATGGAACTTAAAAATCTGATGCAAAATTGATCAACATGCACCTTCTCCGTTGTTTACTCACCTATTTGGTTTCTCATTCTTGATAATAAAGAAATGATGGTTCCTATAAAGCCCTGTGCTAAACACTTCATATTACATTTCTGCATTTAACCTCAGCCATCTGAGCTAAGCATACATAATTTTCTTTACAGCTGAGGGAACTGAGGCTCAGAAAAGTGAGGTAGCTCACTTTTGGTCCCACAGTAAATAGCAAGCTTTTATTCTAACAGGTATACTGTGCTGCCTCCAATCATACACGGACCCCTTCTAGCTCAGACAGGCGTGCTGTCTGTGCCTATGACATGTATCCTATCACACCCAGTTCTAAACTAAGGGTGGAATTTAGGGTCTAGCTTGGGGTGATAAAAATTCCCCTCTGGGCACCTTTTAAGAAAGGTGCTGTGTTAAGATTTAGATTCCAACTGCTTGCTTGTAAGAGTATGGTGTGACATTTGGACAACCACAGCACTTCATGAGGGAGTACAGGGAGGCATGAGGTTGTTGGAACCTGGAGTTGATGGTTTGCTACAAACAGGCACCTGTTTCATTGGGAACATTGTCAGGGTGAAGGCATACATTTTGCTGGAAAGCGCTCGCTTCGTTAAACTGTTGTCAAATTCATCAAGGGAAAGCCACATCTATGCCTATTAGGTGAACAAAGAATGCCAGTAGTAATAATACAGAGGGTGCCAAAAAAAATGTACACACATTTTAAGAAAGGAAAAAAACTGTGTTAAAATTGTAATACAATGAATGACGCTAGCACTCATTTGATTAACGCCATCTTTTGAGCGAACGTCATACTACACATTGCTACCGTAATTCAACTTCGAAAAGTAATACGTAGATAACATCTCTTAAAATGTGTCCCTTTTTTGGCACCCCCAGTATGTGCTGACATCACCACCCAAGAACTTTTTTGTTGGCAAGGTAACATGGAATCTAACCCATGTCACATCCCTTCAGGTGCCCCCAGCTTTCAGACTTCAAATGCCATGGCTGGTTAGGAGGACTTCTCAGAAGGGCTGGGGCCCCCTTTGAATGTCCATTTGACAGACGATTCCCATCAATTTATAATTAAGACTTGAGTCCCAAGGCTCGTGGCAATCACTTTCCTGCTCCTTTTAGCACTGCTGGTAAGGACAGCAGGAGGGTGTCTGGGCAGGGGGCATAGCTGAGCATGCGTCTTCTATGGTGTGATCACAACTACCCCTGGGAACTGGAAGCACCGTTCTACACCTTTCATCAATGGGAACACCCAAATTCCACCTTCTTTCCCACATTACCTTTTTTTTTTTTTTTTTAAATTGCAGTTTCTCGCACTCATTCAAAAGTTCAGTGATATATGTTGTGTCTCACTGTCTCAGCCTTGTACTCATTTATTCATGCCGTCTCCTGTGCCTGGAATGCTGTCCCCTAGGCAACCTTGGGTCACCAACTACGGAACTCCAGATTGGCTTTGAAGGCTCAAATTTGAGGCCACTCCTTCACAGAGCTCTTCTTAATCACCTTGCTAGAGGAGTTCTCTCTCTCTAGACCCGTAGAACTGGTTTCTGTCACTCACATAGCACTGCTCACAGACCATCCTGTGCTCAAGTCATCTAGCGAAGAGTCCTGAGGGGACTGGAGTCATTTCTCCCAGATCCCCGTTTGCGCAACACACCTGGCTCAGTCCTCTGTACCAAGACCTCTCCCAGCGAACCAGGCAACCTTCTTCAAAGGTCTGGTCAACTCAAGAACACACATGAGCAACAGAGGGATCACTAAGCACCGTTCAGAAGAGTCTGGGTGACCTGAGAAAAGGGATTGGACCTCTGCCTCCACTACATCATCAGTTATTGAGTCCCACTCTGCTTGTTCCTACAGCTTCCAGTCTGGAGCCGACTGTCTTCCACAACCTTGGACCAAGCCAGGTACAGACATCCTACACCAACTGGCAAAAACCGGCCCAAGAACTTTTTCTCTGTGGGTGAGTGCCATCAATACAGAGGATGCCAAAAAAATGTATACACATTTTAAGAAAGAAAAAAACTGCATTACAATTGCAATACTCAATATATACCAATAACAAAAGATGAATACAAGTCACGGTTGACTACCGCAATTACAGGAGATGCTCAAGATGGTTACCATCAGCCTTTTTCTTTTTTTTTTTTTGAGGGCAGTGTCACTGGCCCTCATATGTGGGATCCAAACCGGGGCCGCTGGCGTCCCAAGCCAGCTCCCAACCACCGCACCACTTGGCCGGTCCCATCAGTGTACTTTTAATGTTTTTTTCCTTTCTTAAAATGCATACACCTTTTTTTGTTACCCTCTGTATATTGGAAAAGAGAGAAGACGAAGCTTCTAAAAATGTTGAGCATGACAAAACTGAGTTTTAAATCTATGTCTGGGATGAGAACTAGTGGCTGGTGGTGCAATGCTATAAGAGCAGAGAACAAACAAACTAGTTTGCTTTTATCTTCTCCAGCAGGGATAGTATTTTCCAAATTCAGAGTGCAGAGAAAAATTGGGTTGAGTATTTGAAGTCTAGGACTGATGAGGGGATAATAGGAGACACCTGTTTAAAATCAGTTCGGATGCAATACACAGTGAAACCTTGGATTGCGACAACTTGGTTTGTGAAGTTCCACAATATAAGCAAACATTTGTTTTAGGTTGGTGCACAATAGCGGTTTTTGCCAATTGTGCACAAACCTAATAATACATTTTAACTTGGCAAACAAGCGATGTCTTGCAATATGAGCAGTTTGTTTCCGGAATGAATTATGCTCGCAAACGGAGATATTACTGTACCAGGTACCGGAATAACCTATGGGGTGACTGAGGCCCGGCTGTCAGAACTCTGGAGATTTAACAAACAGACCAGAGACTGAAAATACTGCCTTGTTTTCCAAAGGGGAAATAAAGTAGATTCTAGAAACCCCAGAATGGTGAGTTTAATGTAAAACTCGGGCAAAATCTGTAATAAAATAGATGGTGAACACTTTGACTCCTAACGATTCCTTTCAACTCTTGATTCAACAAAGAAAAAGTGTCACACTAAACAAATTTCCTTCCCTTTCTTGATAGGATTACTAGAGCAACCAACCAAGGAAACAATAGTAAAACAATAGCTTGATAATTTAGAGCCTGGTGAGGTGGTGGAGCAGAATGCATCTTGAAGGTAACAGCTCACACAGTAGCTTTCTCTGCGCTAGATGTGGTTTCACAGGCTTTGGATCTATTTCATCTATTTCATCCTCATAACGAGTGGCCATCATTAGGTGTGCTTGGCAGATGAGAACATGGAGGAAAGTTAAAAGGAATTTACCTAAAGGACATACAGGTAGGATTCTAACCAGGCAATGTGGCCCCAAATCCTGCTTTTCACACTAGGCTACAGTGTCTTTCCAAGTGAAGGGCAGGAGTGATGAAAACAGAGTAAGTGGAAATCTTCCGTTTTCCATACAGGTGAGTGAACTTGCCTTCTCACTTCCATATGGGACAGGGAAAAGTGTGGGCACACATTTGACCTCGCTCTACCCTCTTACCCACTCCTCAGAGGGAGGAGGGCGACATTCTGGTTGCTAAAACTGAGAGATGCCACTCAGCATACCTTCTTGGCATGGTAAGGTCATCACAGAACATCTGTCACTGAAAGGGGAGCGTGTAGGGTAAGTGGGTAAATTCCAGGGCTGATATTGCAAAGTATTTTAATAATCAGTTCAACACCAGACCAACAATTGGAACAGAGGCAGGCCCTAAAGCACTGGCAGGGCTAATACCAGTCCCAGAAAGTTCGTGTCAATGTGGGTATTAGCCTGGGTACTTACACGGCCCTATTGTGATCTCAGTTTCACCAATCTAGTTTTCTCAGCAAGAGATGAGCTATTCTGATTTCCATTAGTCTGACTTCTATGTCTTGTTTTTTCAATTTGTTCTGGACTTAGAGGAGAAAGACAAGGTTATGATTAATCATCACCATCAAACCACCGACAGTCCTTTGTGCTTTTCAGATAATATCCCAAATACTAAAGGCAGTTTCAGATGACATTTTAAAGGTGATCCTGACACACTAAAAGGCACTCAAAAACCAGGCTCCAGCCTACACTGGGTACTGCGTGGTCCGAGACAGATGGAAGGAAGAGGAGTAGGCAGGGAGCGGCCAGGGTCTGGGACATGAAATGGGCTTCTGGCAAAGGAAGTGATAGAGCTTTGGGACCAAGGTGGGACCTCATCACTCTAGAGTGGGGGGTGGGGGGGTGGTGTCGCAAACGATGTGTACTATCTGGCTCTCTGCATAAAAATTTGCTAACCTCTGGTCTAGACCTAGGAAGGTAACTGTAAGAGCCTGGGGTGTGGGGAGAGAGAGGGAGAGAGGGAGTGAGGGAAGGAAGAAAGGAGGGGACAGAGGAAGGAAGGAGACAGGAGCATGCTTAGAGCTGGGACCTTTAGTGGGGGCACCAAGAAAAGCTGAGCAGCAGCATCACCTTTCAAACTGAATTGTTTACAGCTATTTCGGTGAGTTCCTCGAAGGTGAAGAAAGCAGATTTTTCTCCAGTCTTTCATAATTGGCAGCAGTACAAAAACAATGTAAGACACAAGCACAGGTAATCAAAAACATTTTAATGATTAATGTTTGGACATTATTTAACAGTGTGGGTATATCCAGATGAGCTAAAGCACACTTTGACAGCACACTACTGAATGTTATAGTTTCTGTATTGAAATGTGTAAAGACTTTCGCAAACTAGTACCTAGTAGGAAGACTTACATTTACAAATATACACATTCTAGATTTGATAAGGTAAATGTAAACAGACGCTGTGACTCCTTCGAAACAGAAAACCCACAAGACTAAGAAGAGAACCAACCGGCTCCCTTTAATATGAATGTGCAAAATTAAAGCATGATAAACTGATATTTACATAAATATCGAACCAACAATTAGTTTATACATTGTCAGTGACCTTCTAAGATGTGTCATGAGTGGTTCCATGAATATTTTTTTCCCCCAACCGAGAATGTATTTAGAGACTAAATTCTGCCACTTTAAAATGACACACATAATAGTCCTTATCTGTTTGACCACTGCCTTACGGTTGTGAGACATGATTCTATGATAAGTAGTCTGTTATTTTTAAACAAGCGGTTCTAAACAAATCTTTAGATTCTAAGCAGAAAGAATTACAGATGTTACTCGAATTACATTAAACAAATGATCATTATTCAATTTCCTAGTTCTCTTCTGCCGTAGCTATCTGTTTAATTTTACCTTAACATTTTTTAAGGAAGGTCCTTTCCCCCCTTTATTAATTTTGGTAAGCTAGGCACATTTTAAAAGGAAGTCTGTGTCAAAACAGATAGCAATACAGAAATCAATTCCCATTTGGACCCTGGCAACCAGTTCCCTCTTGCTCATCCATAGGACTCTGTCAAATGGTAATTCATCAATCATCTCTCTTGAAAAGTCTCTCTCCTTACTCTCTCGAATGGAAAGCAACATGGGCTTTGTTTCCCCGTATAAAAACACTCAGCACTTCAGAAACTAAAAATGGCCTACTCATCCTACACACTTCCTAAAATCTTGAAGATAAAGAATATATATTTAAGTTTCATCAAGACTGCTTTAGAGCTCCCCCCCTTTTTTTTACATTATTAATAGTGGCACTCAAAATAAAAAAATAAGATCTGTTAAAAAGTTAAACTGACTGTTTGTTCCACTAGATTTGAGCCTGCCTGATTTAAAGCCAGTATTACAAAACCGAAGGTGCCGTTTCTGATTTCACATATACACGTCACTTGAAATTATTTGTCACACGCTAGTTTCATAAATCACGGTCTTTGATTTTTTTCTAAACAGAGCTATTAAAAATGAATAAAAACTGGAAACATACCGTAATTTAAACTAATAAGCTTTGGGCCCTGCTTTTCTTAAAATTTAAGGCATGTGTGTTTCTCTACTGTAACAACATTGTACAAATTTACAATCACATGCATGACCTACAGTAAAAAAAAAAAAAAGTTTGGATTACAGTGTTTTTAAATTGTGAATCACAATTCAGCACCTATCATGTTATAACTAATAAGGCAACAGCAGTGTCGTATTCTACAATAACACGCCCTCCGCAGTCTAGCGCAAGGGTCGGTGAGAGCCCAGAAACGTTAAAAATTTTATGCCTACTTGTCTAATCTGTATACATTTTCTAGGGGTTTTGAGCTGATGAGAGGTCCTACATGAGTCACACGCGTGTGGGCTGGGCTAGTTACAGCAGCTGTCAACGAACACCGGGCACAATTCATACTGTGCTTGCAATCAGGCGCCATGGGCTGGAAGTCCGCAGCGCTCCGGCTTCAGTCCTTCCGTTGCTTCCTCGGCCTCACGTTGTTCTCCAGGGAAAGAAAGCGGCTGGTGTGTCCGTTCACAGCCACGGACCCGTTCTGGTGATCCTTCAGGTGCTCTCGCCTCCGGGAGGCCCCCTTCTTGTTGTAAGTCTGAAATGCACACGGGCAGATGGGAGCACGTGGGGAGGGGGGGCGGATGGGGACTGCATCCCTAACACTAGGCCTAGTTTCCTTTGAGGACCCGATGCTATCAGGAAGAAAGTTCTGTCGTCAAGCAACCATGTGCATGTTTTTTTGCCACTGGTTTCGATCACGCTCCTGTTTTTTGAGGCTTAGCCTGAGGTACGTTCACTGAGTTATGAGTGAACTGAGTGATATAAAGACGGTTTTAAAAATTAAATAGAAAATTCAGTGCGCATTCACTGCATCAGCAGCTATTCTGGCCCCTTTGCACAAAGCGCTACGCTGCTGCTCTAAGCAGTGAAAGCATTATTTCAGCTTCATGGGGTCCTGTCCTTTAACTTCTCTTGTCCACGGCGAATGTCCCCAAGTGCAGCACAAATTTAATGGGCCAGCAGTCTATGTACTCAACTATGCCACACCCAGATGTGTGTGATTAAAGGTAGAGGTGGGGACAGGAATGGTGGTTGAGACCCCAGCTGGTGGTCAGACACGACCAGGCTTTATTGCCTCCGCATCTGACCTTGCTCCTGACCTCGTTTCTGCTCAGAAACAGGCACTGCCCACGGGAGCAGGAACACATGTCACCCAGGGGTGATGGGAGGCCAGGGAATCAGCAGTGACTGCAAAGTGGTCAGGCTCCACCGGAGATAACCTGCCCTAAACGGACCCTTCTGTGAGCAGAAGCCTGCATCACATCAGGCATGTGGAAGTGACTGGAAGCCTCCAAACTTGAGAAGTAGATGTGCAAGAAAACGGGGACAGAAGGGCAGATTTCTATCTAGAGCTGATCGATTGTAATGGAAATTTCTTTGGACATGTAATTTAGCCATGAATTTCAGGGCAGCAGGGCTGTGAGACTTCTAACTGAAAATCACCTCTAATGTGGCCACCGCAGGCCATAGGGAAGTAAGACAGGAGCATGCTGAGCAGTCCTGCTTTTGCACACAAATTGCAAGTCTCCCCAGCCTAAGATCCAGAGCTCAGGAGGTCTGGGACAGATTTAGGATCTTCTGTGCTAGCAGTGACTGGTCCTCCCCTGTCGCTGTGATTAAATTAGAGTCCCATGCAGAGCACACAGCAGGGGCTCCAAAGGACTCCCTTAAATGAACACATGAGGGTCTTTGCTGATAACGCCCCAAACCCCAACTGCCACAGAAGGGGGAGACTTACCTGAATGTAGAAATTTGTGAAGAGAACAATCAGAGAAATCATGTATCCGATCTGGAAATATAACCAGCCAAGAGGGAATGTACATGGCCAGATGACCCCACAGCTGGTTTGGATGATTGTCAGCACAAACTGAAGCTGGTGGGAGAGAGGGGACACAGCTGGGCAGTGTGGCAAACAGCCCGCGGACAAGGTACATGACCGAGGGGCTCTCTACCCAGCATCCCTGGGGTTTGTCAATTAATACTTATTAACCTTTCTGTAGGGACCACAGCACAATGCACACACTAAATATACCCCAGACTATCAATCTGTCTGTGTCTGTCCTACATATATCGTCCTCCTGCCTTCCAAGCTACTTAAACCACCTTCTCTGAAATTCAGGGAATAATTATAAAATATTATCTTATGTATATCTGAAAGTTTCTATGAGAGTAGACCTTAAAAATTCTCATCACAGAAAGCATTTTAAGTATGAGAGGGGATGGATGTGTTAATTAAACTTACTGTCATAATCATTTCACAATATATATGTATTATCAAATCATGCTATACACCTTAAACTTATACTTATACAATGTTACACATTAATTATGTCTCTGTGAAGCTGGAGGCAAAAAACAAAACACACACACACACACACACACACTTCAGGAACACAGTAGAGATGTGTATGTGTGTGTGTGTGTGTGTGTGTGTGTGTGTGTGTGTGTGTGTGTTTAGGGAGGAAGAAGGGTGTGAGGTGTATGTTTAAAGGGAACCAGTGATGTCACAGCAGAATGCACAACCCCACTGGACACATTTCCTATTCCTTATCTGTGCACCGTTTTGGTTTAGTGAAGGCTGACGAGTACATTTAAACTCTTATCAGGATATTACGCTAAGCCCATAGAATAGTTCTGGTGAGTAAATCTTGAAATACATGTGGAAGTGCTTGGAAAAACAGGGAAAAACTGTTAAAATAAGGTGTGGCTCTCCTATGTAATGTTTACTAACCACTGTCACCCCAATAAACTTCAATTAAAAAAATAAATAAATACAGTGTGGGTCCTGGAGGGTGCCTCTTCAGGAGGAGTAACAGCAGAGGACTGGGTTCTGCCCACTGGATTTCTGGCCCAGCTACCAGTGTCTCTATATAAAGAATTGGGTTTTTCTTTTTTTCTTTTTTTAAGGTCAGTGCTCTAGGTTGATAAATAACTAGGAGTGGTGCTTAAAATAAATCTGGGCAAACTGGGTGCCATCTTCTGCCTCAAAAGGCAGGGCCTAAGGGGAGACCCACTTCCCCATTCTTTTCTTTTAAATTTTTTTTTTTTTTTTTTTTTAGGGCAGTGTCACTGGCCCTCATATGTGGGATCCGAATCGGGGCCGCTGGCGTCCCAAGCCAGCACTTAACCACTGCACCATTTGGCCGGCCCTAAATTTCTTTTAAATTTTGCTTCTACAGAGCCACGGCTGTGTGGTATAAATCCATCTCCTCATCACTACTCCTCAAGTGTAACAAGAAGGTTAAAGAACAATTATCCTTCCGCACAGGTGGGTGAGGAAAAATTAAGGACAGTATAGCAGCTGGCAAAAAGGTGATAATGAAATGTCAAACACAAAAGCAGCTCAGGTCGCCTCAGGTTTCTTTTTCCAGACTGTTATTTTTAAATACTGAAAAAAAAAAAAATCACAATTGACTTGGAAGGGTTGGAAATCAGGTTGGTTTCTGTAGAAAAATGTTAATGGGGCAAGGCCAGGGCTAAGGGTTTAATGTCTAAGCCCCTTGGTCAGCTAGCTTGGGCCTACTGCCTCAGTGTCCTCATCTGCAAAATGGGGATAACATGAAATTGGGCTATTGCAACAATTCATGTAAAATTGCTTACTTTAGCAGGAGTGCCCAACACAGAGTAAATTCAACAAATGTTCATCATTAGTAGCGGTAATACTAATGATAAATCTGTGGAAGAATTCCCCAGGGGAGAGGGATTTATAATACACTGACAAGTGGGGAAAGTTTAAGAGAAGGGTGGTGAGAGAGAACCTAGAGCAAGCCGTCCCTGGGTGGCCCTGGCATGGTGCACCTCGGGAAGGGGCTGTTATCTGAAGCACAGCAGGTGTCATCCTCACCAACAGGTGCTCCAGATGACAGAGGGCTGAGAGGTCACCCGGCACCTGCCTTAGCAACATATCCTCACGGCCTAATAAGCGACAAACACCCTGACAAATATCGTTGTCACTCCACAGCCCCTGCTGAGCCTCCTGGGAACACAGGGAAACAGTTTGCACTTTGGATTATAATTAGATAACACAGAGACACACATACATGCACACAAGCTCTGTGCACAAACTAAGAACAAAGGACTGAACTTGAAGTCAGGAAATGAGATTCTCGTTCTCGTTCTACAACTCAACTAGCTGTTAAGCCCATAGGCACAGTTTCTCCATCGATTAAAATTTTAAAAACCCCCTGCTCTGCCCACGTCATGGAGTTTTAATTGGATCCAAAGAGAGAGGTGGGCAAGTCACATCTTAGATGCTATTAAACAGCAATAACACCAGGAAGGCAGCAAGAGCAACCCAGGAAGACCTCTGTGCACACCTGGCTGCCAGGGTTGTGGAAAGGGGCCCACTCACCAGTTGCCCCTGAGTGATGTACTTCTTCCACCAGAGGTACGGACGCATGGACGGGACAGAAGACAGGCCATAGTACGAGTACATGAGGACGTGGATGAAGCTGTTCAGTGTGGCACCGAAATAAGCTGCAGGAACAGGGGGGATTTGGGGAGAAGGTTGCATCAGTGTTTCATACATAACAGATTTAAAATAAATAAAATAAAACCCAGGATTCTTTTTAAATCTGAAAAACACATGTTTGTGAACTGGGGCTGGGAAACAGGGCAGCAGCAAGCGCTGCACGGCTGTGTAATCAGAATTCAATTCCCCCCTGGCAGGCAGCCATCAGGATGCACTAAACCCAGGGTCGGCTGTAGCTGCCAGTTGGGCATCTAACAGAGGAGTCTGAGACCACTTGCCCTGCACTGGATCTAGAGGCTTTGCTGCCAGATCCCCGCCCCTCCCAGAGGCAGCCGTAGGTCGCTGTGTTAAAGGCTTGGGGAAGACAGCCAAGGGGCATTATGTTCAAAGCTGGCTGTCTCTCCACGTTGGCTGAGGTTTAGAGACGCCTTTGAAGTCACCTCCTAATTATTCCCCAGGACTGCAGTACCAAGGCCATATATTTTTATTGATAACATAGGTCAGAGTCCAGTTCCTTAGAGATAAAAGGCCTGCCTTTCATCGCATGATTTTTTTTTCCCCGTCCCCCTCATCGCATGATTTTTAATTTCCAGTAAAACCACCGTTTTTTTTTTAAGACTCTCTGTTCTCCTTTCCCACAGTCGGCAGCCACACAAAGCTACCTGGCTTTTCCACATGCCGAGGTGAACACGGCTTGCGTCAGGGGATGAGTCTGTACTCCCTCCTGGCTATGACAGTAACTGGCTGTGTGACCTGGAACAAGTCCTGTCTATTCTCTGGTTGTTTCTCACGGGCCAGTTGGAGCTAGTTAAAATCTGTCATCCTGTAAGTTTTTTGAAGATGCAAAGCACTTTTCAGATGTAAGGAGGTGTTTTTTCTATTAGAAGAAAGTTAAGTCAGTTAATCCACAGCCATGAGGTTCGTGATGGTGAGAAAAACGCTATGACTGTGAATCCTGGTGGGCCATGTTACTCCCAGGCAGTGCTACCCTCGAGCGGGAAAAGATGTGAATAGACTCAAAAGTTCTCTGTCAGGTATGTCAGTGATGGATGACACAGTGGCGGATGAGACTTCACATGACAAGCTTTCCAAAACTCCCTATACATCCTTCTTAGAGAAAGATTATACCTTCAATTTTGGTGCCTGTCATAGAAGACATCCCGCGAAACGTGTGGCACGGAACACAATGGTCATTACAGGAGAACGCGCGCAGACTTCCTGACACACTACTTAGCTCAAGCTGTATTGCATAATTACCCTTGTTCTCTGGCGTTCACTCAAGGGTGTGATTTCACCTTCCTATCCGGCGCCTGTTGGTCAAACCTCTTCCAAATCGTTGAGAAACAAGAATTAGAAATAACCTGGAGGAGCTGCCCTCTGTGAGCGAGAACATTGTCCCCATTTGTTAATATGCCCCAGGCTGGGAGTCAGCCATTTCTCTCACTTTGCCAAGTCAGCACAGGACATTTACTAAACTAGAAAAAGGCTTTGCCAGCGGGCTGAGGACACAGGGCACCCAAAGTATCATAAAAAGTGTCCCAGACACCAAGTGTAGATGCTTGACCTAGAAATCTACAGAAACGGCACCTTTTCTAAAAGTCTGTTTCAATTCGGCCTCTCTGCTCTCACCTGTTCCCCCCCCCATCCCCCAGCACCCCTGGAGACTCACAGTGGCCGCAGGGGACCCAGTTCATCACAAACCACCAGATGTTGAGCATGGAGGCATGGTGGTAGACGTGCAGGACGGTGATCTGGTGGTAGTTCTTCCGCAGGATGAAGAAGAAGGTGTCCATGAACTCTATGAGCTTGGAGAAGTAGTACCACCAGAGGACGCGGATAATCTAGGAGGAAGGGGTTATCAGTGTCTCTCTGGAGTGTCGCTTGATACATTCACTAACATCCCAGGATCCCGGGGAACTCGGAGAGGCCCGAGCGCCCCACAGGCTCCTCCCGTCCTTCAGCATCGGGAGCGCTGGTCACCCCAAGAGTGGCTTTAACCAAAGAACATCCCTGGGGGGAGCGGGAAGGGGAGATTTGAAATGACAACAGGGAAGGTTTCAAAAGGGCCAACGACACCCTTTTCAAGACTAACAAACACAGGAGGCTCCAACGTTTTCTTGGAAGGAGCCCGTGGAGAGCCATCTGGTTTGGGGTGCGGATGTGGGGCAGGTGACAGGACCCGAGGCAAAGAAGAAAAGGAATGGAGCGTTCAGTGTCAGGCCCCTGCGCCGCTGAATATGTCAAACAGGTGCTCTGAGGAAGTGACTGCTCATGTTCAGCTTACACCAGCAGCCTTTTATGTAAAAAACAAAAGACTCGTGAGTGGCAGTCAGAATCTAACGACCACCGCTCTGAGGTGCAGTGCCTCAGGGGAACCAGGGAAGCATTTACAACCGTTCTTATGACCTGTTTATGGTAATATAGCATAAATATTGATAAAGGCATGCAATTTTCTTCCAGGGAACTGTTCATAGGACTTACTTGTGCAGAGAAGGAAACTTCGGTTCTCATTTTACACCTTTCATGCTGTTCAAATTTTCATACTGTGTACGTAACTTTTAAAAATGTCACCAGGGATGACCTGGACAGTGAGGTTCTAAGCCATTTTGCCTTTTATACAACTTCTTTATTAAAACACATTTAAAATAAAAGAGAGAGAGAGTACCTTCATATCTGCTTCTCCAGCACTGCGTGTGCCCTGACAGAAGAAGTTGTATCTGCCTTCCCATACTCCGGTTGTTAACTAAAAAACAAAGAGAAAAAGTCAATCATTAATAATATCAGACCCATGTAAAGATCTATTCAATTAAACTTCATTAGTTTCAGAGTCTATGAAAATTGACCTTGGGCTGGATGAGACAAGTTTGCTTTGAGCAAAAAACCCACAACGTAATGATAGGGGAGTATGAATGAAGTTTCAGTTTAAATGACTTGAGCCTCAATTTCACGGGGGGAGGGGGACAGACCCCGTTACAGATTAGGGAGTGGGCCTGGGAGTCACTCCAGGCGGCAGTCTTCAGAGATGCTTCTTACCAAGCCAACTTCCTCCGGTGGCGATCACAAACGCCCTATCAATTCCAGAGCCCTGACCAACCCAGTCACTCAGGCTTTCCCTCAGCCACTGCTTCTCAAACTTGAGTATGCAGCAGCAGGATCACCTCAGGGCACATTAAAATACGCTGATCCGGGAGCAGGTTGCCTGCGGTGCGGTCCTCTGGCGATACCGGTGCTGCTGGTCTAGAGACCACACTCCGAGAACCGTTGCTGTTGCTGTTACGCCTAGGGGATGATCTAGCCCAGATTCATCATCTTCATGATTTCCTGTTGCTGTGCCATCCCCTGGGTCCATGAGTTAGACACGGCCCATTCATTCCTCAGGATTCGGCTGCAGCAGAGCAGGCACCGTGGTGACACACAGGACCCCAGAATTGGCGTGCAAGCTCTAGGTCCTAGACCTGCAGTATCACCGGCTCACTGTGCAGGCCTTGGGTTTCCTCATCTGCACACAAGGACGCCTTGTCCAGATAAGACCTGACAGTCCGGTGGGAAGGTTTGACTTGACCACCCTGTGCGTGTCCAGAGAAACACCTATGAGATATTCTTTGTCCATATTAACTGTAGCTCACTGCTTCCTCCCGAAGCCTAGGGCAACCTCCAGTTTTCCTGGTGACTTAGCCTCTGGTGGCCAACTGGCACCAGATGAGGAGAAACCTGAGGTGGCCTGCTTTGTGCCTGATTTCATCCCCATGTCCAACACAAGGAACCAGCCCAGGGTTTCAAAGTGTTCTTCTCAAGGTGAGTTCCCCAGTCCAGCTGCATTAGCATCAAATGGGAGCTCGTAGGACATGAAAATTCCTGGACCCACTCCAGACCCTCAGAACCCAAACTCTGGGTGTGGACCACCGGCCGGGCCTCCAGGCCTTAGATCAGAGGATCTAATCCTGTGGTTTATAAAGTGTGGCCCGGACACAGCAGCAGCAGCAGCATCACCGGAAATTGTTAGAAATACGAAATGCCAAGCCCCGCCCTACCCCTACTGAATCGGAAATGTCTGGCCATGATGCCCAGCGGTGTGGTAACAGGTGGTTTTCCTGGTGATTTTCATGCCGCTGAAGTTTGAGAACCATGGGCTGAAAGCTGTGGTTCCCATTCTAGCTGCGTAACAGGATTACCTGGGAGCTTTTAAAAATTGCTAATGTCTGGTCTCCCCACCCCCAATCATTAAACCAGAATTCTGAGAGGCCTTTTACCAGGCTCTCAAAGTCAATCCAATGTGTACCTATGACTGGGAACCACCGGTTTCACACGACTTAACATCAAATAAAAACTGGTGTGCCTACCAGTGCCATGAGGAGACGTAACGAAGAGCCCAGGACTCCAGAGCCTCCTACACCCCCTGCCCTCACCCCCGGCCACAGTTTACAGATGGGTGGGCAACACGGACTGCCCTAGGGAACAAGGGATTACCAGGGTCTGAAGACCAACTGTTAAACCTCTACCCAGTTGGCCCTCAGAAATAAATGCAGGCAGTGGGTGTAGCCACTGCACTCTCACCCTGCGTAGAACACCCTTATCTGTTCTACTACCTTCCTTTTTGTTGTTTCCCTTCTGCTTTGTCATCTCTATACATTAAAAAAAGCATTAAGAGTTAGCATGGCCAAAGACCAGCACAAGGATTTAGAGTACATGAGGGGAGGCATCATTTTGAGATGAAAAGCACCGGAATTAGGAAGCAGAAGATGAACGCCAGGGCGACTTCGGTAACCGTCTCCATCTAGGCGTAGGAGCTGGGGAAGCCAGATGGTTCCCTCAGTCCTCGGTAGCTTTTACTGTAAAAAGATGATGCAAAAAATCTCTAAAGGTTCTGTTCTACCTTTTTGTTTTGTTTTTTTGAGGGCAGTGTCACTGGCCCTCATATTTGGGACCGAACCAGGGCCGCTGGCGTCCCAAGCCAGCACTTAACCACCGCGCCACTTGGCCGGCCCTGTTCTAATTTTCTACACTGTCTAGGTGAAGACATCTTGAAAACAGACCACGCACAGACTGTACTGTCCGATGCCTTGAGAGATCAGCACCACAAGGGACTTTACTAGAAGGTCTAGTATCTTTTTAGTCTTAAACCACCGTTAGTTAAGCATACCACATGCAGACCTATCAGAAGTTCCCAGGATCAAGTTAAAAAGCCGGAGTCAAAAGTGCAGTGAGGGGTGGGGTGGGGGTGCAGGTGTGCGTGTGCTCAGCAGCCCTGCGGTGGGAGAGAAGAGCCCTATGTGTTGGCACAGAGTTCGCTGCTCTGCCTTCTACCCCATGAAGGAACCGATGAATTCTCTGCTGTGGCTGGAGGGTTCAGAAAGGGAACTGGTGCTTCCAGATGAAGCTGTCACAGGACTGCCGCAAAGGAGAATGAGGACAGCAGAGCAAAGCTTTCACACATCTTAGATGTGTGCAGTGTAAAGGACAACTTTATTTAAAGCAATAGCCATACCTAGCAAAATTAAAAATGTATTAACATGACTGGTCTTACACATGGTTTTGAAATTTTATCAGGAATCTAAAATTCGAGGACCATCGCTGTTTTCCAGCTCCTCTTAGTTTATGGCATTCTAAGACACCCCAGGTTAGTTTTCTTCTGCCAGTTTTAGAACAGGACGGTTGGGGTGTGTGTGTGTGTGTGCGCGCGCGCGCAGAGGTACAGAGCGCTGAGTTCACGAATGTTTACCTTGGCAGGGGTGGCAAAAAGCAAGGAACTTCTCTGAGAACGAAAACAAGGAATTCTTGCTCATAATCCCATAGATGCCCTAACCTCAAGGGTGGGCAGGGATGGAGGGGTCTGTTAGCTCCAGCAGAAGGCATTCTCTGATACACACCTTCTTTCTCTTTAAAATGTCTTTCAGAAGGAATCCAGGTAAGATTGCCTGGACTCTTTAAGCTTCGTTAACCTGAAATGCCATTTGCCTTTCCCCGCAAAATGAAAACAAAACCAAAAAACCCCCAAACCTGTCTAAGACACCTGTCTCTGGAGGCTACCGAGCTCAAACCTAGGTGTTAGGTGGAGAGCCTCCCCAGGACTGAAGCACACACAGGGCAGCCACACACCCTGGAAGCCGCCGGTCAGCACAGCCCCACTGCCCTGCAGGAGCCCCAGCGCGCTGCCTGGCACCACACCTCACAGACCGCTGCTGCCAGGCAACACCTGTACTGGGGCTCCTGAGCCTCTGAAACCACAGAACCCTGGGCGTAAAGCTCTTCAATGACTTATCGCCGACTTCAGAATGAAACCCTAAATCCCAGGCACAGTGTTTTCAGGTCTACATGTCCTTCCGCTCTTCCTCCAGGCTCACCTTTCACTCCTCCCTCACCGTCAGGCCGCACCCACTTCTGTTCCCCCAGCTTGCGGTTGGTGACTTAACCACAACACGGTGACCAAGGGAATGGGCCCAGGCTCAGGCACTAGCCAGGACAAGGTTAAATCCTAGCATCCCCCACGTTGAGCTAGGTGACCTTGGGCAAGGCATTTCAAACTCTTTCAGCTTCAGTTTGCTCACTCCTCAAATAGGATAAATGTCAGACTCCCGCCTCTTAAGGCTGAGCAGTTAATGAGCTGCAGTGTGCAATGCTTGTCTTACCTGACCTGGTCTGCAGGATAAGCGCCACACACGTTAGCAATGACCACCACTTCCTTCCTTACAACGGGGTGCCCTCTGCAGCCATGCAGCCCCATCTCTAGCTCTTCAAATCCCTATCTGTCCTTCAAAGTTCAGTTAAAATTCTATTTTCTTCATGACTGCTCCCTTGAGCCCTGCAGCCTGAAGTGTATTCTCCTTCCTCCAAGCTCACCCTGCCGCAACTTGCATTTATCGGCTTATGTGCGCCCCTTAAAGCCCTTTGTTAATGGGTCTGTTTTAAGCTCCTCTGTCCGCTCTGACCGAGGCTCCCACATCCACACAGGATCCAGCTCGGGCACTTGCACACGAGAGGTGCCGAAGAAAAATATTTGCTATGTTAATGACAAAGAGCTGAAGGTGCTGCTTTGTCCCCCAAATCTAGGCCTCATGTTTGATTTGCAGCAAAAGGTGGGAGGCAGAAGGGACTGAAAAATAAGTATTTTAATGTGGCTTGAACGTGACGACATTCATCTGAATTCTGTTCACAGGTGAAAAACAGTCTTCATTAAACGTTGTCCTGGACCACGCACCTGAGCTAAGGTTTATTCATCTAAGACTCTCAGCAATCCTCCATGAAATGGGCCTGTATCAGGGTCCTGCCCCTTCATTCCTGTCGGAAGAAACCAGCACATCTGTCTGTAACAGATCTCTGAGGCTTTCAAAGCGAAGCCTGGCCATCCCTCCAACCCTGCGAGCAGCACATGAGACAACGCTCTAGTCAAAGGCCCTCCGCCACTGTTTCCCTTCAGGGCTCAAGCCTGGATTCTTTCCAAAGAGCTGCTTTGGTCAGTGCCTGGAAATTCATCAATGTGCTGCAGGCACCGCGGGGGGCGAGGGCTCAGGAGGTTGAACAAAGGTGAGGCGCCGACAGGAAGACAGGTCTCTACTCCCGGCTTCTGGGAATCGACTTCAAAGAAGGCAGGATTGTATTCTAAGGAAAGAGCAGGCCACAGTGGACACTGCTGACTCTGAGGGAGCATCATTTACCTTCCCTGGCTTTTCCCAAGTAGTTGCAATACAACAGCACCACAGCAAACCACAGGGGGTGCCAAAAAATGTATACACATTTTAAGAAAGGAAAAAAACTATTAAAATTGTAATACACAATATATGCCGACAACAAAAAATGAATACAAATCATGTTTGACTTCCGCAATTACAAGAGGTGCTCAAAGGTTACCATCAGAGTCCAGACACTTCTGATTACGGCAAACTACTGCTTGAGCAACACTGACCAAAGTGTCCACTTGTACACATTTTTTTGGCACCCCCAGTAAGTGTGCTTCCTCCTTCTTTGGAACAGAGCAAACTTCAGTCTAGAAGCATGTGAAGGGCTATAATTAAAGTCAAGTGAGAAGCTTTCTTCCCCCCTTAAGAGACAAATTCAGTAACTAAAGGTAAAAGGTTTCATGCACCTTTTCATTTAAAGAAGGAAAGTCAGGTGAGTCTCGCAGCTGGGTCTGGATGATCCAGTTCATGGAGTCAATCAATTGTAATGGTGAGAGTTGATTTTTCTCATTCAACACCACACGGAACCACAGATGGGGTATATACCTTTAGCATGATAACCATTTTCATGGCACCTTCTGGAATGCTACCAAAGAAGCTCAAGAAACCAACGTCATCTGAAACACTTAAAGAATAAGCAGAAAAAAATGTCATCCTGGGTGGCCCTTATCATTCACCCCAACATCCCAAGATGTCAGAGTGACAAGACAACCCGTTTGCAAAAGGGGCTTGCTGCCTTTAGTGATAAGGGCTGATGAACTGCGTGGTAATTACCCCTTCAGCAGAAATGGAATGACAGGCAATGAGAATAGAGACTAGCCATACTGGAATTCATATACATCGAAGGACATTTCTAAGCAACACCACCAAAAGTGTGTGTGGGATTGACATTTTCACAACTTGAGTGTTCCCATGTGAACCTCTAAGTATGTACTTTTTAGACCTGTAGAAACTCATGTTTTTACAAAGGAAACAGAGATGAGAAGTGATGGGTGGCCCAAAGGCAACAGCTTCTTGGAGGCACTGCTGGGACCGGAGCCAGGAATACTGGCTCTCGGCCCAAATGCAACCACCACCAGCAGCTCCTAACTCTTTTGACCTTCTTTGTCTATTTTTGAATCTTTACTAAGAGCACATGGATACTCTATCCATGGAAGAATTCTGTGGAAAAGTAGACCTTTAGCTGCATCTTTATCTTCACCAGATGTTGGGTTTAAAATTAACCATCAGCTACTCCAAAATTAAAAGTACCTATTCCCTCTAGGGTTTAGCTGGCCAATCTCGGCAGTGCCATGATGGAAGAGGGTCAGGTCAAAGTATGTGGTTTTGAATTTCAAATCTTTCATGTTCAGAGCATAAGGACACTCCTTACGATACTATCACACCCGTGACCTCCAAAAGTGTTTTTCCCCCTTTATGACGAGGAACCACCCTTGGGTTACAGCTGAATGCAATACTCTGAAGTTATAAGGACAAGCTCTGTATACTGGAGAACTCTTCAGAACAAAGCACAAAGAAACAGCTTGTCCTCAGCCCAACCTGAAACAGGTATGTTTGGCATTTCTCCCTGAGCCCTAGGCCCTGCCCTCTTATGCTGGCAGTCCTTCTCACTCGCTGTTCAGGCCTCCTGAGGGGTGGATTCACATAGGCTGCTTCCATATATCCAGCAAAAAACACTCATTTTAGTGGCCGGGAAGAGAAAAACCTTAAGCTAAGACTCAGCATTCTGAGGCAGTATTGTCCCATGGTCTGGAGCACAGCCTTGGATCCCAGGTCCACCCGGGAGCTATCCCTCTGCCAACTGGGGACAGTAACAGTGTGACGAACACTGAATGAGTTCGTCCAGTACCTAGCATGAGGTAGGCACTAGATAAGTCTTTGCTATGATTCCAGCCAAGCGTTGACTATTTCTGCTTCCCACATCTGAAGGCTCATGACTAAGTCTGAAGTGGTACTGCTCCTACTGGGTACAGATGCCCCAGGCAGAGCATCCCTTGCATAACTTAGAGAGAGATCTCCAGCCTACCTGCTGCCTCTGGCTTTGCAGACCAAGTCTGCTTTAGCTGAGGATTTGTAGTGATGTGCTCCTTGTTAAACCAGCTGCAAGGCTGTGCTACCAAAGGCTTGCAGGGTCAGGTTAGAGAGTCAGGCCAGGCTTGGACCAACTCCCAAACTGCCTCTCCTGGAAGGCATGCCTTCCTTTTCCCCTAGGGGTGAGGGGTGAGGGCAAGGCTGTCTGGGCTGCATCCTTCTCTCCACTCACCCCACTGTAGGGCATTCTCTCAGGGCAATGCCAGATAAACTAGGGGCAAGGAACAGAATGGAGTGTGTCCACTCCCCAAGAGGTTTCTTTCTGAGCAGGGAAATGTCAGTTGTAAGGGAACTATGAGTGAGAAATATCTTAGCCAATGCTCAGGCTTTTCTTATAAGTATTAATCTCACCAGATGTTTCAGCTTCTCTGTACTTCTGTGAAACGGGAAAGAAAAACAGAACAGCAAATATCTTTTTCAAAGAATTTTGGTAAACAAACTAATTCTTTTTATAAAATTCAATAATCTATTGTCAGGTCTTTATAAAGTGCTTTTCCAAATCCTGTTTTCCCACAATAATGTATCTATTTTAGGAAAGGCTGAAGGAAAGAAAAACACCAAAATCGTTTAGAATAGAATGTTTCCAAAGCAACTGCTCTGTGGTTCTACTGAGGACCTTCAAAGCCAGAGCCGAGGGAAGGATCGCCGGTAAGGTACCTGGGGAGACGCTGTAGCAGCATCCACGCCAGAGTTACGTAGCGGTTAGAAGGCACAAGTAAAATACCCACCCCACCAGGTGCTCAGTTTCTTGCATGGTTCCAATAAAACAGCATCCAAAATCTTCAAGAGACTCAAAGAAAAAAACATCGATGTCTGGTTCTGGCAATGCAGCAAGTTGAACAAAAAAGGGGAGCCGACTCTCCCTCCAGTGACAGACGCACAGAAACGCAGGAAGCAACCAAAAGAACTCCAACATCACCGATGCTGATCTAACCATAGGTGAGGTTTCCCCCCCCCCCCGAAAAAAAATATATATATTCAGAAAAGAGGAAGTTAGCTTACACTCAAGTCCTTTTAAAATCTTTTTTGTATCTGGGGAAGAGACACTGACCTGAGATGATCCCAGTGATATTAGTTTGGGATGCTTGCACAGGATATCTGACAAACCATTCTGTTTTTGTTTTTAAAAAGGTGGGGAAATTGAACACAGATTTCATGTTTATGCCCAGAAGCATGACATCACAGATATAGTTGGAAGGAAACTTTTCAAAGAATATTTTGAAAAACAATATAATGATGATTAAGTTCGGAGATCACTGTCATAGATCTATATTATGAAGGGATGAAAATGAAAATGATGCTTCCATGTTATGGAATGAGAAAAAAAAAAGGGAATGAGCAGTGAACTTTTGGAAATAAAAGATATATAGTGATTGAAACTAAAAATGAGTGAAATGGATGAAACAGATTAGACACAAGTGAAAGGTATGAGTGAATTAGAAGAATGCAGAAGAGTGATAGTAAAGATACAAAAAATACGAAAAGAGAATAGGTGGAATCTGAGCACGTCCAACGCATGTCTACTAGAAGCTCTAAGAGATAATAGAGGAAGAGAGGACACAGTCAAGGAGATGATACCTGGTACTTCCCCAAACTTGTGAAACAAATTCTAAGACTGAAAGCACACAAGTCCTGAATGATAAAAATGGATGATTAGGCAAACCACTGTTTTATTTTTAAACACAATTTAAAAATACCTGGAAAGAAAAAGATTACCTATAAATAAATAAAAATGGACTGCATTTATCCTAGACTTTTCTGGAATAAATCTTTAAAGTGCTGGGGAAAACTGCTAATCTAGAATTTTATGCCCTATGAAATACTAGCATAAAGACAAATCAAATGTCAAGCTTAGAGACTTAGAGTTTACCCTTCTCAGAAACGAATTGCTTCAGAAGAAGAAAACTGAACATCAAAGGCAAGAATGGATTTCCCAGATCAATAGTGAGGGAAAAAAAAAAAATCAGTAAGCATTAACTGTAATAATGATGACTATAGGATCTTAGAAAAAGATGGAACTAAACAATTGCCACCAAAAAACATGGAGAAAGGGGGTTCAGAGACGAAATCTTCTAAGGTCTTGTATTGTTTAGGAGCACAGAAATAGTAATTCACTTTAGACTCTATTAAGTCAAGAATTCATGTTAAAAACTTATGGGTAACTACTAAAACCACAGAATTAGAATGAGTAACTTTTAAATCAGTAAAAAATATATATATAAAAATTCAACAGAAAGCAGGAACTAAAACAAAGGCAAAGGATATGGTGAATGTTTAAATAAAAAAAATTTATTAGAGTAAAAGCACATTGCCATTAGTTGCCTTCAAAATACTCTCCCTCGCTTCAAACACACTTTTTAAAAAAATTTTTTTTATTCTTTTATTGTGAAATAAACATTTTTTTTTTTAAATTAGCTTCAGGTGTACAACACAGTGCAATAGTTCCAACTAGCAACCCTGTTTTTCCTCTGTATCTATGAGACAGTCCCTGTTTACTTTGCTTATTCATTCAGTTTTTCAGATTCCACATATAAGTGAGATCATATGGTATTTGTCTTTCTCTGACTGACTTATTTCACTTAACATAATAGTCTCTAGGTCCACCCATATCATTGCAAATGGTACGATTTCATTCTTCTTTATAGCGGAGTAAAACTCCACTGTATAAATGTACCACAGTTTCTTAATCCAGTCATCTACCGATGGGCATTTCAGTTGTTTCCAAGCACTGGCTATTGTAAATAGCGCTGCAATGAACATAGGGGTGCATACATTTTTTCGAATAAGTGTCTTGGGTTTTCTGGGATAAATACCTAGGAGTGGAATTGCTGAGTCAAAAGGTAGTTCCATTTTCAGTTTTTTGAGATGCCTCCATACTGACTTCCATAGTGGCTGCACCAATCTGCAATCCCACCAACAGTGCAGCAGGGTCCCCTTTTCCCCACAGCCCCGCCAGCATTTGTTTGTTGATTTATTGATGATAGCCATTCTGACTGGAGTGAGGTGGTATCTCATGGTGGTTTTTATTTGCATTTCCCTAATGACCAGTGAGGTTCAACATTTTTTCATATGCCTGTTGGCCTTCTGTATGTCCTCTTTAGAGAAATGTCTCTTCATATCTTCTGACCGGTTTTTAATTGAGTTGTTTGTTTTTTTGGTGTTGAGTTGCATGAGTGTTTTATAAATTTTGAATATTAACCCCTTATCAGATATATCGTTGGGAAATATATTCTCCCAATCAGCAGGCTTCCTTTTTGTTTTATTGATGGTTTCCTTTGTTGTGAAAAAACTTTTAAGTTTGATATAATCCCATATATTCATTTTTTCTTTTACTTCTCTTGCCCGCAGGGATGTATCAAACAAAATCTTGCTCCGGGTAATGTCTGCAAATGTACTCCCTATATTTTCTTTTAGGAGTTTATGGTTTCAGGTCTTACATTTAAGTCTTTAATCCATTTTGAATTTGTTCTTGCATATGGCGAAAGGAGGTGGTCCAGTTTCATTTTTTTTGCATGTGTCAGTCCAGTTTTCCCAGCACCATTTATTGAATAGACTATCTTTACTTCAATGTAAATTCTTGCTTCCCTTGTCATAGATTAACTGTCCGTAATGTCTGGATTTATTTCTGGGCTCTCTGTTCTGTTCCACTGATCTATGTGCCTGTTTTTATGCCAATACCATACTGTTTTGATTACTGTAGCCTTGTAGTATGTTTTGATGTCTGGTAGTGTGATAACCCCGACTTTGTTCTTATTTCTCAGGATTGCCGAGGCTACTTGGGGTCTTTTATGGTTCCATATAAATTTTAGGATTATATTTTCTATTTCTGCGAAAAATGCCCTTGGTAGTTCGATAGGAATTGCATTGAATCTATATATTGCTTTAGGCAGTATGGACATTTTAACTATATTAATTCTTCCTAGCCATGAGCATGGTAGGTGTTTCCATTTATTTGTATCTTCTTTGATTTCTTTCTTCAGTGTCTTATAATTTTCTGAATACAGATCTTTTACTTCTTTGATTAAATTTATTCCTAGGTATTTTATAGTTCTTGAAGCAATGGTAAATAAATGGGACAGTTTTCTTAATTTCTCCTTCCGTTAGTTTATTATTGGTATATGCAAATGCCACTGATTTCTGAACATTGATTTTATATCCTGCTACTTTACTGAATTCGTCTATCAGTTCCAATGGTTTTTGATGGAGTCTTTGGGGTTCTCTATATACAGTATCATGACATCTGCATATAATGACAATTTTACTTCTTCCTTGCCAATTTGGATGCCTTTTATTCCTTTTTCTTGTCTGATTACTGTGGCCAGAACTTGCAGAACTATGTTGAATAAAAGAGGAGAAAGTGGACAGCCTTGTCTTGTTCCTGATCTTAAGGGGAATGGTTTTAGCTTTTCCATTGGTTTAAGGGGAATGGTTTAGCCATTGAGTATGATGTTAGCTGTAGGTTTATCATATATGGTCTTTATTATGTTGACATATGATCCCTGTATTCCCACTTTGCTAAGGGTTTTGAACATAAATGGCTGTTGGATTTTGTCAAATGCTTTTTCTGCATCTATTGATATGACCATGTGATTTTTATTCTTCATTTTGTTGATGTGGTGTATCACATTAATTGATTTACAGATGTTGAACCAGTCTTGCATACTAGGGATGAAACCCACTTGATCATGATGTATGATCTTCTTAATATATTGCTGAATTCTTTTCGCTAATATTTTACTGAGAATTTTTGCATCTATATTCATCAGGGAGATTGGCCTGTAGTTTTCCTTTTTGGTGTCATCTTTATTTGGTTTTGGAATCAGGGTGATAGTGGCTTCATAAAAAGAGTTTGGGAGCCTTCCTTCCTTCTGGATTTTTTGGAATAGTTGAGAAGAATAGGTGATAGTTCTTTTTTGAATGTTTGATAAAATTCACTTGTGAAGCCATCTGGTCCAGGGCTTTTGTTTTTTGGGAGCTTGTCAATTACTGATTCAAGTTCCTTGATAGTAATCAGGCTATTTAGGTTTTCTGTTTCTTCTTGAGTTAGCTTTGGAAGGTTGTATGCTTCTAGAAAATTATCCATTTCTTCCAGATTGTCAAATTTGTTGGCATACAGTTGCTCACAGTAATTTCTTAGAATTTTTTGTATTTCTATGATGTCTGTAGTCATTTCCCCTTTCGTTCCTGATTTTACTAATTTGAGTCCTCTCTCTCTCTTTTTTTTTTTTTTTGATGAGCCTGGCTAGAGGTTTGTCAATTTTGTTTATCTTCTCAAAAAACCAGCTCTTGGTTTCATTGATCTTTTGTATTGTTTTTCTGTTCTCTATATTGTTTATTTCCGCTCTGGTCTTTATTATGTCCTTTCTTGTACTCCCCTTGGTCTTCTTTTGCTGTTCTTTTTCCAGTTCCCGTAGGTATAAGGATAACCTGTTGATTTGAGATTTTTCTTTCTTCTTTAGTTAGGCCTGCACTGCTATAAACTTCCCTCTTAGGACTGCTTTCGCAGCATCCCATTGGGGTCGTGGTGTCTTCATTTTCGTTTGTCTCGAGGTATTTTTTGATTTCCTCCTTGATCTCATTTGTGACCCACTCAGTATTTAGTAGCATGTTATTTAGCCTCCATTTATTTGTCAGCTTCCCAGATTTCTTCTTATAACTGATTTCTAGTTTCATAGCACTGTGGTCAGAGAAGACACTTGAAATGATTTCAATCTTCTTAAATTTATTAAGACTTGTTTTGTGGCCTAACATGTGGTCTATCTTAGAAAATGTTTCATGTGCACTTGAAAAGAATGTATATTCTGTAGCTTTGGGGTGAAATGCTCTGAATATATCAGTTAAATCCAGCTGGTCTAATGTGTCATTTAAGGTTGCTGTTTCCGCATTGATTTTCTGTCTGGAGGATCTGTCCATTGGTGAAAGTGGGGTGTTGAAGTCCCCTACTATGATAGTGTTACTGTTGATCTCTGTCTTTATGTCTGACAATATCTGTTTGATGTATTTAGGAGCTCCTATGTTAGGTGCGTAGATGTTTACTAGGGTTATGTCCTCTTGTTGGATCGATCCCTTCATTATTATGAAGTGTCCTTGTCTTTTGTTACATTCTCAATTTAAAGTCCATTCTATCTGATATAAGTATCATTACTCCAGCTTTTTTCTCAGTTCCATTTGCATGAAATATTTTACTCCATTCCTTTACTTTCAGCCTGAATGAGTCTTTGGATCTGAGGTGAGTCTCTTGTATACAGCATATGCCGGGGTCTTGCTTTCTTATCCATTCAGCCACTCTATGTCTTTATATTGGAGCATTTAATCCATTTATATTTAATGTGAATATTGATAAGTGTGTATTTACTGCCATTTGTTATTTGTGTTCCTAGTCTTTCTTAATTAGGTTGTTTTTCTCTTCTACTTAAAGAAGCCTTTTAACATTTCCTGCAAAGCTGGCTTGGTGGTAATGAATTCCCTTAACTTATTCTTTTCTGGAAAGCTCTTTATCTCGCCTTCAATTTTAAATGATAACCTTGCTGGACACAGCAATCTCGGTTGTAGGTCTTTATTTTTCATCACTTTGAAAACCTCCTGCCACTCCCTTCTGGCCTGCAGAGTTTCTGTAGAAAAGTCAGCTGATAATCTTATGGGGGTACCCTTGTAAGTAACTTGCTGCCTTTCCCTTGCTGCTTTAAGGATTCTGTCTTTGTCCTTAACCCTTGTCATTTTCACTATAATGTGTCTTGGTATGGGCCTGTTTGGGATCACCCTGGTTGGAACTCTCTTCACTTCCTGGGCTTGTATTTCAATGTCCTTTGCCAGGTTAGGGAAGTTTTCAGACATTATTACTTCAAATATGTTCTCAATCCCTTGCTCCCTCTCTTCTCCTTCTGGTATTCCAATATCCGTGGGTTATTGCGTTTGATGTTGTCCCCCAGCTCTCTTAAATTATTTTCAATGTTTTTCATTCATTTTTCTTTTTATTGTTCCGCTTGGGTGATCACTGCTAGCTTGTCTTCTAAGTCACTGATTCGATTTTCTGCTTCATCCAATCTGCTAGTCATTCCATCAAGTTTGTTATTTAATTCAGTAATTGTGTTCTTAAGTTCTAGCTGGTTGCTTTTCATGATTTCTCTATCCTTCTTTATATTTTCATTAATTTCCTTGAACATTCTAATAATCAGTGTTCTGAACTCTGTCTCCGATAGGTTGCTTACCTCTATTTCCTCTAGTTCTACTGATTCAGGAAGTTTCTTCTGTTCTTTTATTTGGGTTGTGTTTCTTTGTCTCCCCATTCTGGCTTACTCTTTGTGTTTGCTTCGATATAACAGATAGATGCCCCAGGTTTCTCCGTCTTTTCTGGGTAAACTTATACGGTGTGTGTCCTTTATATTTGAATTACTCAGTCTCCCTATTCTCCTGTGCATGTATTTATCTGAGGTGTTCCTTGTGTTGTGCGTCCTCACCTGTTGAAGTTTTAGTTTTGACAACTTTTGGCTTGTCAGTAGGTGGGACTGACTCCCAGACTGATTAGCTGTGAGGATCAGCAGTGTCTGCAGTTTATGAGCTGCTGTGAGAGGGTTGACCCCTCTGATGAGGCATGGACCCTATGGGCCCTAGTACCTGTATCAACTTCCTTTTGGGTGTGCCTCTTGTATGTCAAACCAGAAATGCTCTGGTTTTATCTAAAGTTGGCCTCTGGGTATGATGATTCTTGTGTCTGTTTGTTTGGACCAGTGCTGCAGAGTGATTTTAGAGCAAAACAGATCAACAAGAATAACCTCCGCAGCCACCGAAGGAAACCAAATGCTCTCACATGTAAAAAAAAAACCAACCATCAATCTACAGTCAACTTGTACAGAAATATCAAACATACAAAAGACGAAAACAAACAGAAACAAAACAATAACCACACACACAATAAGAATAGAAGAGGAAACAAAATAAAATATCATAAAATAAAAAATAGAATAAACACGAGAAACCGAATAGCTATACCAAAAAATAAAAATTAAAAATTAAGAAGTTAAAAAAAAAAGTAAAAATAAAAATAAAAAAAATAAAATTTGCAGAAAAAAGAAAGGAAGAAAAATATAGCAGTGAGAAGAATGAATAAAAGAAGAGAGAAAGTGAGGGTGGGGAAAAAAAGAAAAAGAAAAGAAAGAAAAATAAAAAAATATATATATATATTTGTCTATACACCCATATATAGGGTCATATATTCACCTATATACACCTATATATTTGCCTATATTAAAAACTAGAAAATGATACAAATGAAATAGAAATAAAAACCAAAAACAACCAAGATAAACAACCAATAAAGGGAAAAAAACAACAAAACAAAACAAAACAAAAAAAGCCCGTGATGGTCTTGGCAAAAGTCCACCAAGCTCTCCAGTTTGTCCTCTGCTGTACAAGAATTCCTGTGCGTCTTGTGGGAACAGAGTAGGCCACCTGATGCCTAGCATGATCCTGGCACTGTAGGTTTCCTGTACTTGAGTGTGGTTGTGACGTGTGATTGATGGTTTTTACAAAGCCACTGCCATTTTGCTTTCGCCTGTCCCAAGGCAGGCTGCGTCCCCAAAGTCTCAATGAGTGTCTTTGGGCAACCTTCTGGTGACAGCGATCTGCTCTCTGAATCTCGGTGCCTCCGCAGTCGAGGATGTGGGCTACACCTTACGCGTCTCATAGCCTTCTTCCCCTACTTGCCCGGCCTGCCCACCTTCCAGCAATCGTTGTGTGAAACTCTTAGTTGCTCTTTGTGATGAGTAGACGTCTCTTTGAAGCGTAATAGAAGTTCAAATTGTTGCTATTTCCAGGGGAGATTTCAGGGAGTCCTCCTCACAGCTGCCATCTTGCCCCCCCCACCCCCCGCCTCGAACACACTTATCCCATCATTCTGAAGCACTTCCGGAAGTCCTCTTTCGTGAGTGTCTTTACTTCATCTTCCATCATGACAATGCTCCGTGTCACACATTGCTTCTGGTATACAGCAATTTCTGTCAAATAAAAGCATTATTGTGCGTCCTCATCCACCTCATTCACCAGATCTGGCACCATGTGACTTCTGGCTCTTCTCCAAAGTCAAAATGACCACAAAAGGTTTTCAATCATTTTGAACTGATTCAGGACATCGATGCAGCCACGATAGCACAACTAAAAACAATCACAAAAAAGGACTTCCAGAGCTGCTTCAAAAAGTGGCAAGCATGATAAGTGTGTTCGAAGAAAGGGAGATTAATAGCAACGTACCTTTTACATAATAATTGTTTTTTACTTAACCATTCACCATATACTTTTTGACCACACCTTGTACCCAAAACAGATAGAACTTTTTTTTTTTAAAGATTTTATTGGGGAATTGGGGGAGGGGAACAGCATTGAGGAATGGGGGAAGGAGAACAGACAAGTTGCTGTCCTTTTGTTCTTCAGTCTAGTTGCGGAGGATGTTGCTTCACTGGCCCATGTTGGTATCGTCATTGCGCTCTTCCCGGATGAGGCAGTTCGGTTGCCGGCCTCTGGATGTCACTCACTGCGGCTATTGGCAGCTCACACTGGCTGCTGGCCACTCACTGTAGCCCATGGCAGCCCACTGCAGCAGGAGTGGCAGCCTACACCGTCCCGGGGCTCGCACAGCCCAGCTCCAGGTGGAGCTGTTGTTAGCTGTCGAGGGCAGTGTCACTGGCCCTCATATGTGGGATCCGAACCGGGGCCGCTGGCATCCCAAAACCAGCTCTTAACCAATGCGCCACTCGGCTGGCCCAGAAATTATTCTAAAAGAACAATTACTATGCTAAATGAAAATGGATTACATTCTCCACTAAAGGCAAGAGACTGTCAGAATCAGTCATTAAACTGTTATGTGTATATATGGTGTAAAAAAAAAAAAAAAAAAGATAAAAACTCGATCACATTCGCACAAGGAGATGTGTCCAAGAACATTCAATACAACTGTTAATTGGAACCCTACATGTTCACCCGAAGAAAAATGGATAAAATGGTGTAAGAAATTCGAACATTAAGCTAACACAAAAAAACTAAACTTACTGATTAAAGAAATCCTTACGATTCAACATGGATTCATCTCAAAATATAATGTTGACTGGAAAAAGCTACTTGAAAAAGAATATAAACAGCATACCATTTACGTAAATTTAAAAAAATTTTCTCAGAATATACTATATATTGTCATGTATACATATTTGTAGTAAAAGCACAAAACATATCCAGAGAAGAAACATATGCACTTTAGAAGAAGTTATATCTGGGAAGGGGCTGTACTTTAAATGCATTTTGTAGTGTTTTCTTTTTAAAGAAATTAAGACCAATAATAAAATGTCAATATTTGTTAAGTGCATAGATATCATTTATTTTCCATATTTTGAAGTAGTTCTGAAATTACAATTCAAAATAAAAATCACAAAAGGAAAGAAAGACTAAGTCTTGGATCTAGGCCAATCCAGATCCCTCTAGCCAGTTAGCTGCCAATCATTGTTTTAAAGTGACATTTAAATGTTCTGAAATGCTTGACAGAGAATACTACTCATGCTAACCACACATACAGTTCTAACTGCAAGAGAATAAACATACACAAATATTCAAAAATATTCTTGTTTGTAATCTTTTATCTTTGTTAAATAAAGTAAAACCGTGGCTCTGGCGCTTGCTTTTTTCTCTCCTAATGCTCAGGACACATTTGGTGGACCACACTAACAATGGAGAAAAAAAGATGTGGAAGAAATGGTGTCAGAACAGCCATCCTGTAAGCCAGCGATCTGTATGAGAGGATGCTAGAGGGTACATCCACCACCAGGGCACTTTAATGTAAAGGAATGTATCTCACTCCTTGGGAATCAGGAGGTAAGCTGCTGAAAAATCAATGCTTTGGAGCTAAGTTCTCTCAAGACTTCACAGAGGAACTGATCCTTGAGTAGAGTCCTCAAAAATGAGATGCAGGTGGTCAAACCGAGGCGGGCTTAGGTGAGAAAGGAGGAAGGAGTTTTTAAGGGGTAGAGACCAAAGTATGAAAGAGCCGGTTCAGGGGGTGGGATGGGCATAATGGTCAGGCTAGGAAAGCTCAAAGTGTCTCCTCCTGAGGAAAGAAGCGGAAGTTCTCTCAGTTCCCAGCCACGTGGACTGACCCAGCTTCCCCGGCAGCTACTGATGAGTCCCAGGATCAGTGCACAGGAACGGGCTGATCAACAGGGACTGAACGTTCCCTCTTGGACTGGAACAAACCAAGCAATCAGATCCTCCCTGCTGAGAGAGGTAAGGGCCAGAAGCAGAGGAGAGCACAGACATACACAAACGGTTCCACATCGGGACAGCAGCAGCCTAAGTGGGAATTCCATGGCTGATATATTCTCACAAAGGAGTCAGAAGCGGCTCGGAGAGCTTGCTGGTGGGCCAGTGGAAACGGGTCCAGCCTGGGTATTTCATGTGGGGTAGATGGGGATTCCCAATCTGGGGCTTGGGGACCAGGGGAAAGACATGTGGATACTTAGAAAAAACAGCGGAGCATCAATTCAGATAAAATATGCACTGCATCTCTGGGGGTAGGAAGCAACACAAGACAACGTTTGCTCTGAGGGCAGGTTTACAAAGCTAAGTAATGCAAACTCAGTTGTTTCTCTTGTGTAACGTGAAACTTTATTTCTGAGCCGTCACCATTGACTGTGACCTTAGACAACACCTTAATTGAACACGGGAAAGCTAAAAGGCTCGCCATCAAGTCCTATAAATTCCATCCAGAATACCCCGCTGTTTAAATACACCTCTAATCAGGGATCTCTGACCTTCTTCCTGGAAATAAACACTAAGTTCACGAGATAATGAGAAGCTGTGCCACCTCTCTCCTTGTCCTTTTCTTCCTACCAAATGCAAACCCATGTTCTTTCCACATTTTAAACAGTTACACAATTTTAAAAATGCCACTCATTGACTTTTTCTTCTAGCAATTTTAACGCTTCAGTGGTTCTCCCTGCTTTCCTCTTTATGTCCCTTTTTTTCAAGATTTCTCTCTCTGTGTCCGTTTATTTGTCTTAACCTAGAACTTGCCAAGACAGCTGTGAATTAATGCCGCAGGATTAAATAAACAAAAAATATCAATGACTACATATTTGTTTTAAAGATTCTTTACAGACCCAAATAAGAGATAAGCAGGAAGGTATATAAAGGCTAACAATCATGACCATTCCAACTGCGTGACCAAAGGTCTATGGCTCCAAATCTTGGGACATTTCTCTGAAATCAGGGGCCCAGTGGGGCTCCATGATTACCTGTTTGTTGTACAATTCCAGGACCGCCCTCCTGTGTTTTAGTATCCACTGGAATAGAAATGTAAGTTACAAAAAAAAAGACAGAAAAACCTGTAGCTGAAATGAAATTAAAAAACTTGACAAACGATCTTATAATGGCCTTACTGAGGAGTTTATATAAGTATAGAAAAAAGCCAGAAATCAAATGTAAATATCTTTACCTTGGAGTACCAGGGCTTATTTTCAACTCAGGTATATCTGATCTGGGTAGAGTTCATAAACTTGACTTAATTTAAGGAATTACTACCCCTTATCTATTATATTACTTCTCTATGTACTCTAACTTGTGAGTTACAAATGTTATTTTCCTCCTCCATATATTTCTTAAATCTCTGCATCAGTGCTTAGGCACTGCTCAACATCTTCTATTGTTCTCACCAAGCTGCCAGAGGAAAATCTATACTATTACGATGCTTTCAGAACCCCCCTAATTCACTCATATATATGTAGCAGCAATTTACACAGCCGTTTTCTTCCCCTTTACCAAGAAATTATCTGTTTGAGAGAGGTTCAATTATGAAGTTACAGCTAGCTCTATTTCTAGAGAAACATAAGGCAGATGCTTACATTCTATAAGCTGTAATCTTAAATATTTTTCCCCTAGGGTATCGCTATGTGTAATAATAAACTCTATGAAAGCTTCTTAAGGAAATGGCTCTATTGTCTATCAATTATGGGAAAGTAAACAGTGCAGTCTGAAAACCCTGACAGCTTGCTGCAGTTTGTTCCTTGGATACACACAGATGTGCGCAACGCTGGGCCCAGGAGTCACTCCTGGGCACTGCCCCTGCCTCCAGTCCTGCCATATCCATCTTGGGGGCTAATTAAACTGACTTTGTTCTAGAATACGACAGAAAAAAAGCAAAGAAAGGAGCTGTAAGCATTTTACAGAGTGTCAAGCATAAAAACAACGGGAGCAGCACCTAGCACTGCAGGCACAAAACCTTTACTATGGTTCATGACACACAAGTGGGAGCACACGGCACAGACCTCCCATAGCTGCATACAGCTGACGATCAAATACAGTATTTTCCAGTAGCTTGTATGCCCATATCCGCTCTCGCATACAGCCACGTTATCACAGCCTGTGGCTGATGGAGAATTTATTCTTGCCTTTAAACACCCCTGTTAAGATTCCTATTGATCTCTCCCTTTCCCCTCCTCTCCTCATCTCCTTTACTACTCCTTGAAGAATTAAAACCACAATAAAAGGTTAAAAATCTACGTAGGACTGTTGAAAAGAGTTACTTTTATGTATGGCGTAATTCTCTACCCCAGAGACAAGGCAATAGTTTTTGTGTTGTAAGTCTGAAAAGTGCAATCCTTTCCCTAAAAATGTACACCAATTGTGCTTACCACTGGAGGGCTGCTTCCCCCCACCCCCTTACTTTAAAGGTTGTATTACTATCCTGTGCAAAATAGGGAGGACATAGTTATTGATTCTGATTCGTCTTTCATTTTCAGTTAAGCTACAACATTTGCCTTTGAGATCATCAGATATGGTTTTCAACATTCCAGTTACAGAGAAGAAATAATTGGGCCTGAACTCACGCAGTACATTCATACCTTAAGCATAGATCTCACTATCCACTCTTCTTAGATTTTGAAAAATAACTTGTCCAATCTCAAAGCTATTTACAGTTATCAGATCAGGAGACAGAGGCTGACTTACCACAAACATACCAAGCACAAGTACCACCCACTTCCTTCCTCCCCCACCCCCAAACAATCATCATTTATTAAATGCTTAATAATATGATGCTCACAAATCTGTTTTTTGCCTTTTGTTCATTTTCCATTCTGCATTTTGCTTGCTTAAGAGTTATTTCTGAAATATTTAATTCTGAGCATAATGTGCACCAACATAAACAACAAAAGAATCAATAGCAAAGGTTTCTATTTTAAATATTCTAGCAGGCATATTTGCACAAACAACTCGAGTATCTTGAACAATCAATTTCAAAACCTACTCCAAGTGCATCAGTGTCCTGGCTCTTCCTGTTGTCTCCCCACCCCAGGCAGCTGCCTTTCCTTGTTTAGGGAACACAATTCAGGGCAGTGACAGGAAAACAGTGAAGCGAAGGAAAGCCCAGGTTAACCTCTGACCTACCTCACAGAACATATAGAGAGACAGCAACGTGAGTCCAAGGTTATACAGCACTAAAATTCCTCGGCAGGAGAACGGCTGCCTGTTCTTCATGTATTTTGGTCCCAGCCATACAAGTAGTAAATACAAGATGGAGAAGACAAAAGTGGGTATATAATTGTCCAGAAGAAACCATCCTTTTACTCTGGTATCTGGCAAATAATAAAAGAAAAATATTTAGTGATTAATAAGGTAGACAGAAAAATGACCATAACGTTTTTCAAACATTAAAAAAAAAGTTTCCCTAACTACAATTGTATAATAGTTACCTAATACTCAAGTTCCTAACACCAACAAAGCAACCAGAAGAGGAAGCATGAGTTTTCAACCTGTTAGCACACGAGGTGACGGTCCTTGTTACATGTTGTGAATGACAATGTGTATATTACTCAATGGCCTTTGCTAAGTAAAATAATTTTTAAAAATCTTTTCCAATGAATCTTAAAACAAACTCTCTCTCTCTCTCTCTCTCTCTCTCTCTCTCTCTCTCTCTGAGAAACCTAAATTTTCCATTAACCGGATTTATTAACCAGATGTATTAAATTATGCCCGGAATAACGAAACCCTAGAAATGGCAGTCTTTGAACTCTGGAGCCCTCCCAGCACGTGCAGACTCATTTAAGCTAGTAGCTTGATGACAGTCACTGATTAGATAGATAGTATCTGCTATGAGTGCAATGGTCAACAGCACAGGGGACCATCTATTTTTTTAAGTGAGGGTGAAGCAGCAATGATTATGACTCTTTAAGGTATTAAGGAACTGGGTGAGGAGTAAGGAGAAGCTTGAGAGAGAAGCTACACTGATTCGAGGGAGCTGCTGGTATAAGAAAGATCTCCCCTGCTCCTTCCCATCCCTTTCCTAGGCAGGAATGAGGAGGAAAAAGAACATCAGTTCCAAGTAGCTGCCAGAAGCAATCTGACAGCCTTCTCCTTGGATGGGAGTAAACTCCTTGGCAGCCACATCCCCTAGGTGTTATCTGTCCCCTGCAAGATTCAACTTCCTCCACTGGCTGACTCCCAGGAAGCCACCTCTGCACCTTGTTCCTCTGCAGCCTGTTACGAATGCAGAAACCTGTAGCTCCTCAATCTTGTCTGCCCTTCGAGAACCCCTCCTCTGGAGCTCAGAGAAACATGCAGGTTTCATTTCCTGCATCTTCTGAGAAGCAGCTGCTAGTGGGGACAGGCTTTGCCCCCTTCCTGGGTCTCCTGGCTGGACCATCTTGCTACACTCTCCACTGCCTCTCCTTGACCTTGTAGGACAAGCACAAGTAAAGCATACGTCTACTTGGGGCACCTACAGCCAGTCTTCTTTCTTGCAGATATCCTAAATTCTCCCTGTGTTTTTCTTATGGCTTTCTTCCCTTGGCTTCAGGGGGACATGACCTCCACCCTCTCGCACTAGTTCTGATAGGGTGGAGAGTGTTACTGTCAGTTCTGCTGAACTGGTGGTTGGTTCTTAGAAGTCCTTTAGGGAAGCAGGTGGCCCTCGTGAACTTGAGAAGGAGATTCTTAACACCTTTTTTTCTCAGCTCTGGACCTTAGCTCTCAATTCTGAGATCTCAGTGCCCACTTAGCAACTAACATCAGATGTTAGTTTGTGTTCATTATATATCACAAACACAATAGATGTACACCAAAAAAAATCTCCCATTTTCTTTTATGTAAAGCTCTGTTTGCACCTTGCTTTTTAAATTTTATAACAGGTCTTGATCTTTCCATATCACAAACACCCAACCTCCTTCCATAACGCCAAGTATTATACTTGCTGGGCAGATGGCCCCACCTCTGTCCCAAGCAGGAAATTCTGAGGGATCTAGCCAATCATGGTCATCCTAACCCACTCTGGTGACTGGTTCAGATATGGGCATGTGAAGCAAGTGTGGCCACTGAGCTTTGAGGAGATGACAACCAGTGCAAGTCTCTGGAGGGAACTTGCGTGTTCTTAAACCCATGAGCAGGTAGGTCCTTCCTCCTCCTCTGAGGGCTCTGCCTGGAGCTGCTGCAGCCATCCCATGACCATGAGAGGTCAGACCTATTCTGAGGACAGAGCTGCTGATATACTGAGGATGCAAAGTAGGAAATGACAAGATCAAGGGTCCTTGGTTAACAATATAGAGCCCCAGCCTTGCCTGATCTTATAATGCAAGCTCATAGTTTTTACTACTGTTTCAGCCATTTAAAATTGAATTTTTTGGGTTCTGTGAAGCTGAAATGGGGGCACTGTCCCCACATACAGATGGATCTAACTTGTTCTTTTCCATCGGCTGTACACGAATTTATTCAGACCTGTCCCGTATTGATGGGCATCTAGATTATTTCCAGTGCTGACAAGCAAGGCTGTAAGAAGCACCCTTATATACACCTTTGCATAACTGATCAAGGTTAGCTGCAGGCTACATTCTTAAGAGTCAGAATACCTGAGTCAAAGGGCATGTGCGTTTTCATTTGAGTAGAAGACAAAATTACCCCCCAGAGAGGTTACACCAATTTGGACTCTTCCTCCACATCCTCAGTATTATCACAGATGGTATCACACATATGACTTCATCCTTGCCAGGCGAACAGATAAAGAGCCTTTTGTTGCTTTCTTTTGTATTTTAAAAATTGTGAGTGAAACTGAGCATCTTTTCAAAGAACTGTTTAAAAGCCTCTTGTAATTTTTCTGTGGGTCTTTCTGGGAACCTAAAAAGTTCCCTCTTGACAGATAAGACATTGAGAGACCTCACAGATTAGGAGGAATATAAAAAGTGAGTTCCAGTGTACCTATTTACTTGTTGGCACGAAACAACACGGAAGGACAGTAAAGAGCCCTAAAATGGTAAAAAGGAAAAGAATTTTAAACTCCTACTGTAGGGTATATTTTGGAAGTCCATTTCAGCTGGGGACTCACAAGGATTAAAGAAAACATACTGGTGATAAGGGTGAAATCTGTGGCCTTCTCCAGCTACAAGCTTTACAGCATAATTTGACCTCCAGCTAAAGCAAGCAGAGGGTCACAGCTGTGTCTCTGTTGCAAAAGCCAGGGGACACCGCACCATTTCAATAACCATCAAAGGACTTTCTCCAAGCCCCTTGTTATCCAGGACAAAGCATTAGTCGTATCACAGAAAATGCTAATGTTTTTAGAATCTCATCATGCAATATTTACAAGTGGTTACAGTGGGGACAAGGGGAAAGGAGCAGTAAGCAAAACCAAAAACCACCTTACCTCGGGGGCCTAGCAATGTCTTGAAATAAGTACTAAGTGATGCATCAAAATTTTCCATTTTAAAACCTATGTAGAAAAAAAAAAAGACATTGATTAATCTCTATTCAAAATGCTTTTTACACAGTATTTTTTCATAAAAGAACAAGAACCAATTCTTTTCAAATATGCTATAGACAAGGTTAAATTCCTCATGTTAAAACAAAAAATTTTTTAAACTCGCAGAAGTAACCTCTGTGCGAGTTCTAATTTGAAATAAAAAAGAAAGACACAATCCCGTGAATTCACTTTATAAATGAAGTGCCAGTTGGAACTTCGTTTCTCAGCTCCATAAAGCTGAAAGCTCAGTGGGGAGCAGAGTGGAACGGGATTGAAAGGTGGCAGACAGAAGACGGATGATCCCATCTGGACAAGAACCAAAGCCTGAGCTACAACAACAAAGACAGACATGAAGAGCTGTATCAGAGGAAGGAGTGCCACAGAGAAAGGATGGTTTCTTCTGCCTGTTACTTTTCTTCTTATTTTTAAATACTTCATGCCTACAGTAAAAGACTTGAATATTAAAAATGAAAAGCAGCGGTAAAAAAAATAATCTCATCACTTCCCTCCAATCACAATCCTGAAAGCCCCATGGTCTGAAGGAACTAATGTCAACATTTATTGGGTGTACGCCCAGAGATCAGGCCACATGGGTGTTTTACCAATTGTGGATTGTAGATGTAGATCATCCATTAGTAGATGGAAGTCAACTTGGCGTTAAAAATAATGAACTAGATCATGATAATCAGAGTGAGAATGAATATTGTTTCGTAAGTTTTTAATGTTGTTGTGTCATACATTTATAAGTATGATGTACTCAACTCTGATGAAAATCATATTCTGACTGTGTGTGTGTGTGTGGGTCCCAGTAAAAAAACAAAACAAAACAGAAAAACACTGTTATACTGAGAAGTGAGTTCTCAATTAATGTGATTGTCAATCGGTTCTGGGAACTATGGCAAAGCAACTTATAAATGAAACCAATGTTACCACAGGCTAATTGATATAAACAACAGTTAAGCTCCTACAGCATCAAGCATGTGCCATATATTACTTGTTTTCACGTAATAACATATCTTGGGGATAGTATTGTATCAGTAGTTATAGGTCTACTTCCATCTTCTAAAATTTTATAAATTCCTAAATTTCCTCCCTATTTAAGACTTACATTTACAGGGTAGCTAGACATCTTTTCATATGTGTATTGACTAGATTTTCTATAGTAACATTAGGAGGCATACATTTTCAACTTCCCTGGTCAATACTCTTAAAGAAATCATCACACATATTTTACCTTCCAGGAGCAAAGGCAAAAGTCAGTTTTATTAACTAAACTGTTAATCATTTATTTTTATTTAAAAAATTTTAAAAAAAATAAATTTCAGGTGTACAAACCAGCAGACTGATTAGACATTTACATCCCTTACAAAGTGATACCAAGCTGTTAATCAGGTAAGGCTACTTCTCTTCCTTGGCTCACCACACTGAAATGTTATGTATTCTTTGGCTAATTTCATTCACAGTATGTACTTTATCTGTGAAACTGCCTAATGGGCTCTAATAGTTAGAACAGAGTCAACCCAGCACAGCTGGGCTGAGAGACAGAGATAGGTGGAGCCCTCAGTGACACTGCAAGGTTCTGTCCTGGCATCTGTCCAGCCCTGGAGGGGACTCGGGCAGGGTACGCACTCCCTCAACCCCTGGCTGGAAACCAAGAAGCCACCGGCTCCCACACATCCAAGTGCCAACAGTTAGGTATGTCACCTTTGTGCCTCAATAGTTACACAACCATGCCACTAGGTCACTTCTGAAATTCAAAAATTAAACAGCTGTTTAACATATAGTATTTCTAAGGTCATTCTTGTCCTGAGCCATTTTCCTAACCTTAGACTGAACCTCTGCCGGGGATAGAAATTCTAGAAAATTTTGAGGAGCATTGGTTTAGCTTTACATTTCCTCAACAGAATTCCTCTTCAAAAGGAGTCCATCCTTAAATAAGAAATGTATCAATCAGTTAAAGACTATTAGAAGTCCTACAGTTAAAAAATAGTTTAACCTTATCTATTTTTTCATCTATTGAAAATCCTCTAGAAAATACAAGTTTTAGGAGACAACCATCATGTTCTTATGAAATCCAAATCACTCTAACATAATTTAACCTCACCAGCGATGGATGGGAGGCCATGTATATGGAAGGCATGGGGTCCCGGCAGCCCAGTTAATAGCAAATGAAGACACAGCTCAAGGAGGAATAAAGTCATCAATGCCATGGCTACTGGAAGAATTACTGATGGACGAGCTATCCACTCGGGACACATTTACCTTCAGACATTTCAACTCTGGACCCATCATTGCTTGATGGGCACACAGCTTCCTATGGGTCTAATAATCAGGGATTAGGCACAAAGAAGCTGAGCACAGGTATGGAGGCGTAACAGGCTGGCAGGTGATTACGTAGTTCAATACTGGGCTCTTTATCCAAAAGTTTGGGTTTGAAACCTATTTCTTCCACTTACTAGCAATGAGACTTTGGACAAGTTATTTAACCTCCTATCTGCAAAATGGGGGAAATAGTAACTGCCTCTAAGGTTGTTAAGAAGATCAAATGACTTCATACACATTAAGGTCCTTAGGGCGGTGCCTGGCATGCAAACCGCCCTCGGTAAATGTCTCCTATTGTGTATCTGCCACCGGTTCAACCCCTTGGTGAACACTGCCAACCACGCGTGGCTGCAGGGGCACTGCTGGCATTCTGTCCCTGGACCCATCCACTAAATGCCACCAGTGAGCTCAGCTGTGGTGATAACCCGCCATGTCCACTTCAAGTCCTAACATGCCAGGGGTATAGCCACAAAGGTGTGGGTAGCACCTCGGGGGAGAGGAACTTGTCAGGGGGAAACATTTTTCAAACAGGAAAGACAAAGCTAAAATGAAATACTCATTCAATACACAAGTATCAAACACCTATAGTGTGCAAAAGACTGCTGAACTGCAAAAAACACGAAGGAGCATACCTGGAGACCTAAAACAAACTAGACCTTCATAATGGGGAAAGAAGTCAGATGCTGTAAACCAAACACAACAGTCAGTTTGCAAACAAGTAGATGTTAGAACGATGCATACTAAAACAAGCTGCACATACACGTTTAATACCAAGCAATAAAAATAATATTCAAATAACAGTATTTGGGGCTCTAACATCAAGAACATCCCTGACAAAAGCAGTAAGGGAATCATTATACTTTTTAAATAAGAGGTCTTTCAGAAAATGGTAACCAGTTTTGGTTTCCATGTAAGGAGGATATAGAAAAGCTGGGAACGAGAGTAAAGAAATGTTTAAAAATGTTAGGATACGGGGTGGGGGGGGGGTAAGAACATCAGTGGACTTAGGGGAAAAAAGGAGGCCTAGGAATTGGTATAAATGACCCATTATTAAAAGGACAATCAATACCTAGGACAAAGTTGAACTTGAAAATCATGCAACAGAAAAGCAGCTTGATTAAACACACGGTACAATTTCAGTCCAAGTGTACTGAACCCAGCAGCAGACTACCAAAGAGTGTGGAATTTAGTATTTGGAGATACTGAAGAATTCTGTTACAGGCCATCTGTCCTGAATAATCCACACCTAAACCTAGCTTGAATAGAGGCCCGGGGAAGCTGGCAGGCACAGGCGCCCTCTTCCCGCTTTCTAACATGGATGGAACGTCTTCTCTATAAATACACCAACAAGAGGTGATTTTGTCAGTAACGGCACACCTGTTCTTAGATGGCCTTTCTTCTCAGCTTGAGAATTCTTCTCTTAGGTTTGCAGAACTTTTCACAATCAAACTCAGGAACACATGCAATAGCTAGCAAAACATTCTCTAAAAAGACATACGGAGAAAACCACGACCATAATTTTCAAAAACAGTTGCTCGTTATTCATGAAGTGTCTGCACGAAGAGGTAGGAAGGCTGGGCAGAGGTGACCCGGAGCACGGGCCCCTGGTCACCAGGGTCCTGGTCCGTGAATCCCACTCCTGATTCTGTGCAGGACTCGGCCAGGTTAAAGGTTTCCCCCTAAACTCTCGCCCTACCACACTCACAACAGGACATGGACTGTAACCTCCTTAGACAAGCCTGTTTGTCTTTACACAGGTCACCACGAGACATCTGCACCGAAGGTTGACTTTATCATTTACTCCCCACAATGTCATGTTTCTGTCTCGCCAGCATCCCTCTCTACCATCATACCCAGCATCCCTCGCTACCACGTATTCACTTTTTCACTCACACCACACACTTACCGAGTGTGTGCCAGGCACTGAGTGTGAAGCACTGAGGCCCTGAGGGAACACAAATTCCAGGCAGGGGAAGAAACACACACATATAAAATATGTTATGGAAGGTACCTGTTAGCAAGAAAAAATAAAGCTGGGTAAAGGGGGTGGGATCAGAGAGCAGGAATTTACTTTGGAGAATGTACTTCGAGAAGGCCTCCCTGAGAAGGTGTCAGTAGAGCAGAGAGAGACCTGAATGGAGAGAACAAGCCACCTGTCTATCAAGAGAAAGGGCATTTCCAGTAGAGGGGCAGGTGGGTGCCATGGCCCAGAGGGCAGCACTACCTGGCGTGTTCAAGGACCACAGGCCAGGTCAGGGTAGGGAGCAGGCAGCAACTCAGCAGGCCTGTCCTCCTCCATTCCCTGCCCGGTGCCCAGACCTCGCTCAGCGGTGGCCCACAGACATCCAGCGCAGGACACAACTTGCAGAGAGCATGTGGCCAACAGGCTGGAGACAGGAGAAGGTGCCAATCCTTAACCGCTCTCACTGCCACCATCTCTTCATCCTCCTGGCTGCAGCTCCTGCCAGCACTGTGCCCTTTTCCTTCTCGTCCCCCTTGCTGAGCCCACTTACTGTGCCACAGCAACAGTACAAAAGATCTCAGCAAATGAATTCTTCACTGCCAGGCTGGGCTGGCCCGCCCCACCGAGTGAACTGGGTACTTGCTGAGTGGCCCGTGGGCCGAGCTGTATGCTCTTTTGTACTTTTCTAAAGGAATGGGGGAGGCACAGGACCCTGTAAAACCCTTGACACTTTGCCTATTGATGTGGAATCATGGGAACAGCATGACCCACTTTGCACAAGATGTCCAACCGCACTGCCAGGGCTGCAGGCGGCCTGCCTGCTACAGTTCCCCATCTTCCAAACTGCACGTGGGCTAGTGACATCACTTCTCCATAACCCGAGTCACTCTACAGGCAGCTTGGGGGCGAGCTGGGCCAAGTGGGAACACAGCTGCTCTGTACAATTGTACTAGCAGGGACCAAGCCCAGGCACTGGGCCCGTGGAAGAGGAGCTTTGGTCCTAAATGCAGCAAAAGAACAAGTCATTCTTTGATCTGGCTGGTTCCCCACATTCACACAGGAACAGGGAGTGGTCAGCACCTCCCAAATCACGCTGACACCACGCCACGCGTGGCTTCCCCATCCTCTTTAACCAGGAGTCTGTGACACCAACTCCATTTACGGGGCTTCTAGCATTACAAGTGATGACAGGGAGTACAGGGATCCATTAAGAACAAATTCCAACTACAACAGTACCCAAAAGCTATTCATACTCATTAATTCAAGGGCCACACACAGAAAATGACGACTATGAAAATGGGAGAAGGGTAGAAAACAGAGGCAGGTAAAAAAATTAGAATCGGTTTTAAAGAATTTCTTTTATGCATAGCGTCCAAAAGACACGCAGGGTTGAAAGCCACCCCCCACTGTCAAATTCAGGAGTGATTCTGGTAACCATGCAAACAGTTACTGTAGTAATTGCGTCTCACTATAAATATCTCACTAAGAAATTAACTGGGGCGGGTCATTCTCTATAACTTAAAAGAGGTTGTGGGAGAGAGTTCAGTGCATTGTCACCTAAAGTTAAACATTGTGTAAGTGCCAGGAGCGTGCCACCAGACACAGAACTAAGTTAAGTGTTTCAGGATTGAGGTGAGCCTTGGGCCTGCATTCAGAGAAATATCAGAACTACCAGAGCACAAGACAGAGAAGCCTGGAAATACTGACGCAAGCAGAACGCAAAAGAGCAAAATCCAAATCCCCCAAAGAGAGCAGTGCTCATGTGGAAAATCCATCTGTCTGTTAGTTAGCTCTCTGCAGGAGTAGTGAGCCCAGGTGAATCATCTGCACGAGGTTAAATAAGCATAGTGTTCACTTTGATCTAATATCAAACGGAGTTTGCTGGAGGCTTGTCTGAAAAAAGATACAATAAGCTTTTCAGCAAACCAGTCTCCCACCCCCTTCCATCTGGCTCCCAAAGAAGGACAACAAATGTGAGGGCGCTGGGGGAGGGAGGGTAACAATGCAAGAAGGTTGCCGGGTTAATGAGAGACGGCACAGTAAGTTGCTTCCCTAACAGTGCTCAAAAGCAAGTTATCTGCCTCGATAAAAATGCAAATGCTAATAATCATTTGAGCCAATTTCATCTGGAGCAGGAGAAAGCCAGAAAGCTACTCTGCAAATGAAGTCCTGGGATCAGAAGGCAAATCTGTTTTAAAAGATACCAAGGTTTCAAAAAAAAAAAAAAAAAACCCACACAAAAAAAACTTATAGTATAGAAAGTTAATATCCTACACCCACAACTAGGCTATTTGCTGATTCCAAAGCTTAGCAGTAAAGATCTTTTGGGTCAAGCCTTGGTCCTTGCTGCTCAGGGGATGGCAGCAAGAAGCAATGAACTTGCTTTGAAAGCCCCTTTCCTGTGAAATCCGTCAAGTCACACTTGCTCTTGGTTTCAAAACGTGTTTATTGCAGACGTTTACCTACTGCTCAGCAGCACTTCCTCATCACATCCTGTTTTATTTATTTACTTCTTGAATTGTTACAGTTCATCAAAAAATAAGTCAACCGAGCTGGCCTTACAAGCAACCAGGGTCAGGATGAAATTTCCCTCCATTTTCTTTGCTCTCTGACCCATTCATCCCTTTTAACAGTCAAGTTGTGTTAAGCAGGCGTGGGAACATTCTTCAGATTGGCTGCCAATAACAGGAAAAATTAAATGCCACTTTAACTTGGCAGTCACAACACTCCTTGAATTTAAAAAGGGTTTTCTAGTTGGAGACAGTCAACTCAGGAATGAGAGGAGGAAAATAACCAACCACACCTTGCTCAGAAACATTAAAATATAAAACATTGTCATAAAGGCCATTAACGGAAAGAACATTTAAGTACTAACCCACTTTCAGATACGGAAGTCAATTGATAACAGGATCCCTTCGGAATGCTGGTGTTTAAATAAATAACTCCAGATTAGATCTTGGCTGGAGAGAAATTTCTGCCCCATCAACAGTGCTACCACCATCATTCTGACAAATCCAGGAATCTATCTCGGCTTATTCTTTGTCCTCCACAGAATTCCCATACTTGCTAACTTCCATTCTAAGGGCATAACAAACTGTTGTTACTACTCTGATAAGAGCCACTTTATCCATATATCATATATGTAGGGGAAAAAACCACAGCCCTACTTGGGGCCTTAGATAAATAACTGCAAAATTAGGGCACTGAAATGCACTGCAAAGTACTGCTAATGGTCGGCTCCACGTTTCAAGGAGGCTGAACGACCTCATTCTTGTAGAATGGACATTTTGGGGGGAAATTTTACAAGTTGCAATAGTTTTCCCGTGCACAAAAAAAAATCAGATTAGATGGGTTAAAAGATAAACTCCCTCCCTCCTGCTCCGCGGTTGCCACCAGTTAATTAAATGGGATTATTTTAACCATTCCTGGAGAAGGACATTTTTCTAAAGCAGTGAAGCTTTGATCTTCAATGAATTATCTGTGATCCTTTGTCCCTTTCTCCCAGGCCCAGGTTAGATGTTAAAAAAGCTCCTCCCTGTTGTAGCTTCACTGTCTGGACAACTCATTTAGTATATAGCAACTTCAATTTTTGTATGACTTGAATACTTACGTTTTCAAGGTATTATGGGAACACACTGTACTTCCTTGGGTAAAGCCCAAATCCTTCAATTTGTTCTATGTATACAATGATTATCTATTGGTGATACTATAAATGGGGCGATATACCTGATTATAAAATAAAAAGGGAAAACAGTGTCAAGTACTGACACCCAGCAGCCCACAATGGCAATTTCCTAAAACACGGTAAACTTAATCCTAGTCACAGAGGCACTTCCTCAGAGAAAAGGTCCCCGAGGCTAGCCATCTGGGAGTCTAACGACGATGTCCTACTCCTGTCTATTATTACATGATCGGTAAAAGCATTTTACAAGAAACAAATACCCAAACAACAACAACAACAACACACACACACACACACACACACACACCCCTCTTAAATATTCAAAATAATTTCTTCCCCACTCAAAGAGAGAGGTATGTTTTTCTAGTTTTGGAGCGCAATATGTAAATATACACAACCTAAGAAACTCTGAGGCAGGTCCTTGCTTACAGCAGCGGGGAGAGGGAGAGTAATGTGATCTTAGAACTGTATTCTAGGGGAATGCTTATTTGCTGCTGAAAAACAGGATGTACCCCCAAAGTTCCTTCAAATTCAAAGTTCTGCTCCCATTTCTCAGCAGGGGGAAGACAAGGACTCCACACACCAACTCACTTAACCAGCAAACATTTGGAGAGGGGGTTCACTGTAGAAAATTGCTCTTGTCGAGTTTTATTACCTTAAAGATGACCACTTAATTTTCGTTTGAAACAAGAACAAGGAGCAGTGATGATTTTGCTTGGGTTGAAGCACACGTTACTTGGAAAAAGACAATGCTGAGCCACACTCAGAGTGCTCCTTGCTGGTGGATGAAGGCCAGATTGCTGCAGATGGACTTAGAACTCTGCTCTCGCAAACAGCTTGCTGACAGTAACTAATTAATCCCCACAAGGCTGCAGCGAGACAAGGTAGAAAATCCATCAAGTGCCGGGATCTGGCTTCACTTCTATCCTCCTCAATCAGTCTCAGAATGACTGCCCTTCACTCTACCAGTCATCTGAAAGGCAGCTGACTCACTAAATTAACAAATACTTAATGAGTGCCCATGATGTGCCAGGCTGTATGCTGCTCATTAAGAAACTGACAGGGACAGACATGACCTCTGCCCTCTTGAAATTTCAAGCAGCAAGCAGTACGCAGATACGTGCAGCTCAATCACTTCTGGGTACCGGTGGTTAGGAGCACGCGCTCTGGAGTCAGAGGGCCTGGGTTCAAATCCCCGCTCCACAACTTACTATTCCTGTAACTTCCGGCAAGTTACTTAACCTTCTCATGCCTTACTTTCGTTTGGAAAATAGGGAATTATAGTTAGTACCTTCCTCATGTGATTACATGAGCTAACACCTGTAGAATATTTAGAATAGTGTGTAGCACACAATAAATGCTGCACACATACTTGTACTATCATTGTTACAAAGACCTTTGGAATTGACTGACTTCAGTGTCAATGTTTATGAAAGAGTTTTGCAAAGCCTTAAATCAGAATTCACTAAAAATCCACGGGCACTGACACTTGCCCACATCCACACCTCACGGCTCTGTTATTCCCTCCTTTGGATGGAATCCCATCATGATATTTGTGAATCCAAGGATTTTTTTAGCAGTCCCTAGATAAATTCCTCTTGAATGTTAAGGGGATGCTGATCATTGACATCTTTGTGAATAGGTGAGAAGATCAGTGTTCATACCATCCTTACGGCAGACTGGAAGTTAGTCCCTAGCTCATATGCCTGTTTCACACGCCCTACACCTAGCATATAGTAGATGCCCAATGAATTTATTCATTTACTACAATTGGAGAGGTGGCTGAGTTGCCAAAGGTCACAGGTTTTGGATGGAGACAGTCTGAACCCGGGTTCCCTAACCTGTGATGCACCGCTCTTTAAAAACCCCATACCAGGGCCGGCCGAGTGGCGCGGTGGTTAAGCGCTGGCTTGGGACGCCAGCGGTCCCGGTTAGGGTCCCACATGAGGGCCAGCGACACTGCCCTCAATAAACAAACAAACAACCATATGGCCTTTCGAGAGAGCATCTTCCCATGGTTACTGTTAAGAAGATAGTGACAATATGTATTAGCAGTGTTTGAGTTCATACAGATTTAACCATAGGAATAAGAAACAGAACTTATTTTTAAATAACACTATCAAGGTTAAAACAAAACAAACAGAACAAAAACCAGTTGTAGTCACCCATGATGCTTGGTTACAGAGGCCCTTAGAAATCTGGAATTAAGAGCTATGTGGGAAGAGGTGGGAAAAGGGGAGCGATCCTCCTCGGCCTCATTTTCTTTTCTTTTTCTTTTTTTTTTTTTGAGGGCAGTGTCACTGGCCCTCGCATGTGGGACCCGAACTGGGGCCGCTGGCGTCCCAAGCCAGCGCTTAACCACTGCGCCACTCGGCTGGCCCTCGGCCTCATTTTCATATGCTCATCATCACTTCCACTGTATCTCCACCAATGATAAAATGATAGGCTTCCTTTTTAAGTGTTATAATGATCAATTATACAGTAATTATCTGTTCATTTGCTCACAATCCCCAGTAAACTCTAAGCTCTCTCCGGCAAAATCTCTGATGCTCCCATTTGTGTCTCCAGGGAGCCTGGCTCCATGCCTCACAGATTGCTGATTACATGGTTGAAACCATGAAGAAATGGGTGAATGAATGATGCCTTCATGCCCTTTAGAGTTTTCGTGTCAATGGGTTCTCAAATCTGTCTGCATTTCAAAATCACAGAGGAGTTTAAAAACAGATTTCTGGGACCTGCTCCTAGAAATCCTGATTCAGCAGTCTAGAGCCTGAGAAATTAAGTCTTTTTTAAAAGTTCCTTAGGTAATTGTAATGAGCAGCTTTCTTTGGGGACCAATACTGTATACATAAAATGGGCTTTTGGACTCCTAACCAAATCCCCTGCAGCTCTTGAAGTTTTGTCACCCAGACAGTATCCGTATGTTGATAGTACTGTACTTACAGAGTCTAGATTGGGACGGTGATTGAGGATAAAATATATTTCATTCCTTCAAATTCGGTTACAATTCCCTGTTTAACTCCACCATCATTTCCTTTCAAACCATCTCACAGGCTAAACTAAAATCCCCTTTAATTTAGAGATCAGTTCTCTTATGTACCAAACACCATGTTACCTAGTACCCATCACATATAACCAGCATGCAATAAGTAGTGTAAGCTCTTTCTCCATTCTGGAATGTTGTCATAAAAAAAATACCACTGTCAGTAAGACAGATCCCTTAACCTGTCACTCCCTGAGCCAGGTGTCAGCAGTGGCCAAGTTTGTAAAGCTCAGTGAGGGCAGGGAACATATCTATCTTGCTTCCTGTAATCCTCAGAAGCACAAAGAAGGAAATTATTAACTACTCCTTTCATCATATTGAACTGGGGCAGTATGGGGTGTCGCCAAGCGGCTGCCTTTGCAGCCATGGCACACACTTGGCTGCAGCCAACTGTGTATACTCCCTGGAAGTAGACAAGCTGAGAAACGGGAAGAATCTGGACGCTGGCTGAGATGTGGGCTCCGGCTTGGGTCCCATTTTCATCAGTCCTAAACTCAGTCAGGTTGTGTGTGCAACCAACAGAACACAGCAAAAAAGATGTTATGTCACTCTGGTATTAGGTTACAAGAGACGTCTTGACGTTCATCTTGGTCAGGCAGTGTGTCTGTCTCTTATATCACTGGCTCTGGAGGCAGCCGGGTGCCATGTTTGTGAGCAGTCGGAAGGGGAGGCCCATGTGGAAAGAAACTGAGACCCTCTGCCAAAGACCACCTGAGTGAGCCTGGAAGAAGATCCGTTGGCCCCAGTCAGCTTCCAGTTACTGCAGCCAAACTGCAACCTCATGAAAGACCCTGAGCCAGAAAGAATCTCCTGGCTAAGCCTCTCTGGAGTTCCTGACCCTCGGAGACTGTGAGATAATGTTTGCTCTCTTATCAAGCTGCTAAATTTTGCAGTAATTTGTTACTCAGCAATAGAGAAAAGGCTTAGAAACTAACGAGATTAGTGGGGTTGGGGAAAGCAGTTCCTAAAAGTCAACTCTCCCCTTTGCTAGCTTTCCGTTTGGTTACTACACATAATCAAGGCACCAATTAAAAGCACAGCCATAAAAAATATCCACCTTTGATTTAATTGGAACTGAGAAGGAAATGAAGAGGCTTTGTTATCTAAAGTACAGGATTTGGTTATGAAAAAAATACAACACTTTTATTACTAGCCTGAAGCTTAACAGACAAGAGGTAACATTTATGGCGTATCTACTGCATACCTAGCTTTTCAAAGACTGAATAAGAAATAATCTTCATTTGTGCTCACTTCAGCAGCACATATACTAAAATTGGACCGATACAAAGAAGATTGGCCTGGCCCCTGTGTAAGGATGACACCCAAGTTTGTGAAGTATTCCATTTAAAAGAGAAAAAAAAAAAGAAAGAATCCTCATTTTAAAAGAAGGAAATAATGCTCATTTTATAGATGAGGAAACTAAGATTCAGAGATTTTAAATAACTTAGTCCAACAACAAACAAGTCGAGCCATTTAGATAACTGCAGGTTTTTGTGACAGGGTGGCCAACTTGCGTGGTTTATTGGAACTCAGCAGTTTCCTGGGATGCAACAATCAAAAAAAAAAAAAATCAGGGTGGTCCAGGGTACACTGGTTTTACCCTATGATGTCCAAATATTGTGCATTTTAAAGCTATCATTTTGGCAGCCTATAGTCTGCAATGAATTTTGAAATGTCACCTATGAAAATGAAAACCACAAGCTTTTCTAATCTTCATCTCACAGTAGCCAAGAAAAACGTTTTTTTGTGTTTTTTTTCTGTGAAAGAGTAACACAGCTGCTATTCTTATGATACAAACTAGTATGGAAATTTCTCAGTGGAAGAGTTTCTACAAACTTCTGTTTCAGAAGGGCCATCGAGTCCACCAAACACCAAAAGGCACACTAAACCATGGGACATCCTTACCATGGAACATAGCTCAGTGATAAAAAGGAACACACTATTGATACACTTCACAACCCAGATGCATTTTCAGAGAATTATGCCGAGTAAAAAAGCCAATCCATTTATGTAACACAAGTTTTTAAAAAATAAAATTACAGAGATGGAGAAGAGATTAGTGGTTGCCAAGGGTTAGAGACAGTATGAAGGCAGCAGGAGGAAAGTGGATGTGGCAACATGTGCTGACAGGACATTCTGTATCTTGATATCTTGATTGGGACAATGTCAGTGGCCTGCTTGTGGTGCTGAGCTACAGTTCTGCAGGATGTTACTGCTGGGGAAACTGGGGACCGGGGACTTAGATCTCCGTATTGTTTCTTACCACTGCTAATGAATCCAGCATTATCTCAAAATAACGTTACATTTAAACAAAAGATCTACAAAAGTGAGGAAAACAAATCAATGAACAAGACTAAGCATTTGAGTTTTAAAAAATTCAACTCCCCACCCCCAACCCAAGGCCATGTGGTAGCAACTTTCGGGCACCTGGAATGCGTGTAAAAGAAGGCTGGCACTAGAAAGGAGTAGTCTGAGCTATGACTCCATGCACGAAACATTAACCCTTCCCCTAAATGCTGGTGTTTTCACTTTTTAAATTTTCAGGGCAGTCTGATTCGCTTCGCAGTAAACACTTATTTATCCAGAATCCTCAGGCAATCGGGAATACCGTTTTGATCCATTTAACATTCTTATTCACTTCAAGGGATCATACATTGACACAGGCCTTTAAGAAAAACCATTAAATGTATCAAATAAAATCTTTGATGATTCAGGGGCATTTTGTGATCCAGAAGGGTTTCAGAGTCAGAATTATGAAAGTCAAACCCTGTGTTACAGAACTGCGGATGAGTAGGCATAAATAAGGGGGATAAATTTGTAAATCTGTGTGCCTCTGTAATTTAAACCATATGTTCCTGCAACCAGCTATTCCCTTGCCACTTTCCATTCTCATAAATAGAATGTGGAAAACTTTAGATAAATAGGATCGCATTGTCATATCCTAGATATTTTTTGATATTACCAATATGAATAAAAGCTTTCCGCGGTATGAAAAATAAAAATCGTGCTTTCTTCTATCTCTTGGATCATTTCTTGTCAATCCACACTGAAAAATACACAGTGGTTAAGACACACTTTTATAATGTAGAGGAGTCCTGTCAGGTGATTCTGTGTGTCCGGTGGTGAGTGTAGTGTCAGAGTCACACTCGTCCTCTGCAGTGGGCCTCTCTCTGCCTGTCAGGAGGGAGCCACGCAACTTACTCAGCTCTCCAGGGGACAGGGGATGCTTTCCAGAAGGGGCTGAGGTGACTTCTGTAAACCTCTTGGGAAGTTCTCCAGCAAGATACGATCTCCGCCTAGCAGTGCTTTTCTTCTTTTCACCCAGTGCTATTTCCAACAAATGCGCCACTGTGTTTGAAAATCCCCTTGACAACTATTAAAGGTGAAATACTGAGAATCGGGCCCTAAGGTGATTACACTTGAGTGGAACTGCCAGTATTTTAGAAAGTCATATTAATGTAACTGAATATTCTGACTGGTTAATACGATTTTCCTTTCCTTTCAATTCTCCCCGAGTACCAATTCAACTCCAAACTGTCATACAAGACACTCTGCTGTAACCAAATGAAGAAAGCAAAGCCAGTGATCAGATTAACATGAAGCCAATTAGGTCCCTACCTACAGCCAGAACACTGATGGATAGCAGATCCCAAAAATGAAAAGGCAGGCATAGTTAAAAGAGAAAAAACAAACACAAAACCTAGCTATTTGTGTACAGAACTTATAAAAATTCTTTCCTGGATAAGTTAATCAGGTGAAAATTTGGGTTGTAGAGGGCCGGCCGAGGGGCTCAGTTGGCTAAGAGCTCACTCAATCAAGAGTGCGAGCTGAGCAACGGCAGTTCGATGCTCAGCTCAAGCTGAGCTGCCTACAGGTGGCAGGAGGGCTCAGCTAAAAAAAAAAAAAAAAAAAAAAAAAGAAAAGAAAATTTGGGTTGTAAAATGGCATATATCACTATATATCACGTGGTTAACAGCATGCCTTTACTGAGCACCAAATGTGTTTAAGGCATTATGGTGGCTGGTAGAGACAGGGGACGGGATCCTTCCCCTTAAGCTCAGGTATCTAGCTGTCATCCAGTTGGAATACATATTTTTAGCTCATTTCAGAACACAGGAATTCAGCACAAATCAACAACAGCTCAACACACACACACACACACACACAGGCAAGAGCATTTTATTAGCAGAGGGAGATGGATACAAAATGACACACGACACACAGCATCCTACTTTGATTTGGTAAAAGCTATCATACATTTTCCTACATTTTTCTACACAGGACAAAATGAAAACTATTACTTGAAAATTAATGTGACTACAGAAGCAGCTGACATGTTTAAAATGCATTACGGTTTTCTCCAATGATTGTTTTTTCATATACATGAACAATTTAATATATGCCACCAGGTTGAAGAGAGAGGGGAGGAGTGCCTTAGTTCAGGCTGCTGTAACAAAATGCCATCGACTGGGTGGCTTAAACCAGATATTTGTCACTGCTCTGGAAGCTGGAAGTCCAAGATAAGGTGCCAGCAGATTAAGTGCCTGGTAAGAGCCTTCCTTCCTGGTTTGCAGATAGTTACCATCTAGCTGCGTCCTCAGCCTCACAAAGTGCAGGGAGAGGGCTCTGGTCTCTCTCCTCCTTAGAAGGCCCCTTTGCATGACCTCAGCTAAACCTAATTACCTCCCAAAGGCCCCACCTCCAAATACCATCACACTAGGGGAGGAGCTTAGGGGTTCCACATATGAATTTTGGGGGGCACAGAAACATTTGGTCCCTACTTCACCAACATTTTTCACTTTTTTCTCCCCTCCATCCCATTTAAGAGCTAGTTTCCCATTTAAGAGGTAAAAGAGAATGAATCACTGTTTAGAGTCTAGAGAAAATTGCTACTTTTTAAAAACCTAGTCTTTAAGGTGAGTCATTTTCATTCATTCAAGTTATGAAAACACATAATCTCTACTTTACAAAAGAGTTGTGTTTCAGATGTTCATTTGTAAAAGAGTCATCTGGCCTTTGGAAAATTCTATTTTCTGATCCTATTTTCTAAAGAAATTGTTATATTAGTAGTTTTTAACCTTTTGGGGATCCCATACCGACTGTAAAAATTTGATGAAGGTAAAGGAGACCTTTCTCTATCCCAAAATGACAAAGGGTTTGGATAAAACTGACAGAGTGCCCCAAATCCTAGGGACCCCAGGTCTCAAAATTAAGAACCCTAGGTGTATGTGGTTGATAGATCTCCAGATGAGCCCTAAACTGATTATTTCATAATGAAGAGGTAGGTACTTATAGGACCATAGATTCTCACTAGTCTATGAGAAAATGGCATTTATAGTATGTATAATATGGGTTGCAATCCTCTGGGCTCTGACACAACACAGTAATATGATCTTTGGTAAGCTACCCAACCTCTCTAGAGCTGTTTCCTGACCTATAAACAAGTGCATAACGATGCCTACACCTCATCGTGCTGTTGTGAAGGTTAAATGAGAGTCTATGAAACTTGGCACAAGGCATAAGCACCTCAATTCATGGCAGCTATTTTTAAAATCATCATCAGAAAAGATCCATCAAACATCCATTTAATCTATTGTGGTAGATGCTGGAACACAGAAATCCACAAGACAAACCTGCCTCCAGAGAAGTCAGGGTCTGGCCAAGGGAGAGAGAAGAGATAAGTAACGACAATAGAGTGAGGTGCCTTGATGCAGTATGTACAGAAGGAAACGGGGGGATAAAAAAAGAACAGTCGATTTTACATAAGGACAAGCAGGTCAGGTGAGGATTCACAGAGTAATGTTTGAGTTAAGGCTTGCCAGTGGTGGACAGCATGGAGGGGAGAGAAAAGTATAAAATGATGCTGGAGAAGGAGGTAACGGTTCTGGTGTTTGATTTTAAACTGGGATGGTGGTGGTGGCTCAGGGGGTGGGGGAGGCGGGGGGAGGTTGTGCAGGAGGCTGGCAAGGTGAGATCCATGTCCAGTCAGTTAGAAGACCACCGCAAATAGTCCACATAAGGGATGGAGAGCATCCTAAGGCCATGGCAGGGGAGGGCGAGGAGGAAGTCCACGCCGAGACAGGGGTGCTATTTGATGAGTCAGGGAGCACAGGGGCAAGTGAGTAGGAGTATGGGAACAGGGAAAGCTCTGAGCACCCTAGAAAGGTACTGCTCTGCTACTAATTGTACTAATCGGAGATCAATTATACAGCTTCATAGGTGCCTGCTGAGTTAGGAGGCAGGCTATATATTTTGAATTTATTGGGTTGCAAATTAGTGAAAATTCACTGTACTACCACACTCTCTGATAGGGAAAAAGGTGGAAGACAGTTTGAACTGTGCAGTGAGTCATAATGGTAAGTATAAGAAGTTCAAGTTTAAGGTAGAACGACCAAAGCCACAGATCTGCTTAGGGATTTATTCTTGTCCTGAGAATACAGTAAACCGGCTATGCTCCAACAGGAATTACATACTTCGAGAGAGGCTGAATTAGTTAGCAAACTGCTATTTCCCTTCACTAAATGGTCTGCTAATGACTCACAGCTACAAAGAAGGCTTCCAAAGTCATTCTCCTAGCACATTAATACTCCTCCAAGGGAATCTGATAACCATTGAGGACATAACCCAGCACACCATTTCAAATGATTTTTTATTTTCAAATCCTTTCCTTTGAAGATGGTTATTAACAATAGCAACTAACCCTCAGTCCTCACTGCATGCCAGTAGTTTTTCTGCTATAAATTTACAAGGAAAATCTCACTGACTCCTCTTCACACCAGCCCTTTCACAGATAAGTACACTGAGGCGGAGAGCAAGTAAGTAATTTCTCCAAGGTTACACCAATGGCAGGCAGAGTGGCTCCAGGGCCTGCTCTTTTAACCACTAAACCCACTGTAAAAATAAAAAAAGGATGTTTACTACACAAAATCTAGAATGTAGAGAAACATTTGTTTTGTTTCATTTTAAAGTAAAAACAAAAAGCAGCCAACCAAGAGTGTGGCATGGTCCCCCTTCTACCATTTACAAGCCGAGTGATCTTGGACAAGTTAAGCTCTGAAAGCCTCAGTCTACTCACCTGGAGCACTCCCCTGAAATGGGCACAACAACACTTACCTAAGCAATGCGGAGACTCACGGAGAGCACTTACCACGGCTACGGTAATATTATAAACATCTAGTATATGTATAGAATATAACCCTTTCCCCTTTTCTATATTTTAATAAAAAAGCATATACTTGTAATCTAGCATTGCAACACTGTAGCAATCACTTTATGAACCAAATTTGAGTTCTGGAACAATATTTATTTATTATTATTATTTTTTAAAATATGGAACGTTTCACGAATTTGCATGTCATCTTACACAGGGGCCATGCTCATCTTCTCTGTATTGCTCCAATCTTAGTATATGTGCTGCCGAAGCAAGCACTGGAACAATATTTATATAAATGCTTTAAGTATTCCCCCATTATTAGTCATTCACTCTGTTTAAGTTTTTACTATTCTTAACACTGCAATGAACATCTTTGCATATAAAAGTTTAGCTATATCTTAAATTATTTCCTTGGGTGAGATTCCCAGAAACTGGACAATCAGATCAAAGGATCTTAATATATACTGCAAAGTTTCTTTCCAAAACATTTTTACCGGTTAATGTTCCCACCAGCAGGGCCTGCTGAACAGCTTACATCACTGCACCCTGGCTGGCACTGGGTAACCTCATGAAGGTAAATAAAAGACTGCTTCACTTATGTAGTCTAATATAAAATGCTCTATGCGTATATTAAAAACAAACCATACAGAAATCCCAATGGCTGAATAAACAAACACTGAACATATACATTAAAAATAAAGAGCCATTTCTGGCTAACGCTTGCAACAGAAAATTGAGTAATAAATTCTGTTTATCCTCTTCCTTCTAAAGGATTAGTCTGTGAACATAAGCTGGCACTTATGTTAAGAGTATTTCTTTCACTCAGGCTACTAGTATAGGTGTCCCCCGCTTTTCAAAAGTTCTCGTTCCGCCACTTCGCTCTGACGAAAGACCTACATAAGTACCCATTTTCACTAGCCAAAAGAAATCTGAAGAGGACTGTGGCTTTTACCAAAAAAAAAAAAAAAAAAAAAAAATTGATGATGTGCAAATAGCGTTTCAGTTTGTTCTGCAGTGAAAGGAATTACACTCAGCATCTCAGCATCAGCCAAGAGCTCTGAGCGGTGTCTGTGAGCACCTGGGCTTTATCTGTAGGCAAGGCGTGTCCTAAGGTATCAGAGAAGCCTGAGGAAGCTGGTAGGGGTAATGCTTAGTGTGAAATTGGACGTAATTAAACATTTACCTGATGGTGAACCAAATAATGACATTGTATGTGCACTGAATTTGGAGTCTGGGAACCAAAATTTTCCATATAAATTAAATTTATAGTAATTGCTTCTCTACTTTATACCACTTCAGCTTCGCAAAGGTTTCCTGGGAAAGCTCTGCTTTCAGATATTAGGGGAAACCTGTGAATGGAATTTTCTGCATTCCATAAAAATTCCCCCTCATACCAAGGAACTAAATCTAGTTATCCATTTTTAAAAACTGAAGAGAAGCATTGCGTCTTGCACAAACAACAGTGATCCTTGAGAATAAGTATGAATTTTAAAAAGCACGGTTCAAGCGTTTAAGTATCTATTTTGTCTAGGCACATGGACTGTTCTTTAAAAAACTGAATCTACAAACCCAACCACAAAGCCTTGTAAAACAGTAAATTTGGTTCTATTAAGAGAAGTTCATAAAAGTAGCTTTAAAAAAACACCAAATGTTTTCTGAATTTAAGAACTTGAAGTAAAAAGGCGCTTTCAGTTGTTTTTTTAACCGTGTACATAACATTTTGCAGAAGATGGGCAATTTTTTGCTAATCAGTAGCTGAGTCAGACAAATTTGGTTTATGCCAGTTATTACCGTCAATAAAGCACCCTAAAATAGCTTGATTTTTCCAATCCCCCGTGGAGGCACAGAGTGAGCAGTTAGAAAAATATTTTGCCTTGCTCACAGAGAAATTTCATATGCATTTCACAGGATGCAAATGACAAACTCCGAGCGCCACCGCACCGCCCCCCCCCAGTATCCGTGCCTGCACTTTTCAGCTCAGTCACCACACCCTGAATAAATAGGTGGCGTAGGACCCAGCAGCTTCAATTCAGAATCAACCAACTCCTTCCTACTGGGGTCACACAAATCCTCATGATGACAAGTGGCCCACTATCTGAGAATTAGTTACACCGAAAGGAAAACTGGATCAGCCAAGGCAGGCACTGGGAGGGATAAGCTATCCAAGGTCTAACAGGATGAAATGGCATTAACTCGGGCCTCCTTTGCTCCAGCAAACAAATCTCGCATCTTTATAGATTGTACTGCCTCACTAATGAGTTAAGAGGATTTCATTATTAAACCATAATATTTTTGGCTTCAAGAGTCCAGGCTTAAGGTGATAAAAATCATTAAAATCAGAAAATGCAACAATGATAATAGTAACTAACGTTGACCACTTAGTAGGTGTCCATACCACGCACTTCACCACGTACTGTTTCATCTCAGTAACCCTGTAAAGGGTTATTTTTTCCCCACTTTACAGAGGAAATGAAGAGCAGTGAGCTTGTCCTTGGTTTATGGGATTCAAACCCTGTCCCCACAATCTGAGCCTCTTGTAGTGAAATTACACTAAGCTGAACTTTGTCCACCAGGAAAATACAAAAGTACATCAAATGAGGAACCTGCAAATACCTACGGCACACGGCTGGGTCCTCAGTGATAATCTCAGGTTTTATGAGGAACAATTTATGACCAAGGCACCCTAACACCAAGACAATGGTGTCAGTGAGCCAATGGTACCACGGGTCACACTTAAGGGACACACACTTGATTTGGTTTTTCTTCCCCGTTCAGATGAATCATAGACTTTGGTGTCCTATAGGCCACACGAATGAGGTCATATGAATTCTCCGGTAGCAGACCTGCTTAGAAATGGACATAAAAAGCACATAATAGTGATCGCTTGATTTCAGTGAGGCTATGACTGAAAAAAATCTCAAGTGGAAACTTTGGGTTTGAGTGGACGGGAGGATAACATGATACGGACTGAGAAACGACTCTTCCCTGTTCAGCGCTGGTCAGTTTTTAGAGAGCCAAGATGAGTAATGAGTTCTTCCCACATCCCTTCAAACTGGATATGCAGCATATAATAAAATCAGTCTCTATCTCTAGCTATTAAGTGTAAAAATTTATGTAATGGAAAATACACATTTTTAAAAACAGAGTTTTTAGGAGACAGACATAGAATACATAGAGTTAAAAGGCCCTTTTTAAATGGGCTTCTGGCAATGAGTTGGGTTAACTATCTAGTCTTAGATCAAAACAAAAAGCTGAGGACAGAGCTCGAATAAAAAATAAGCATTTCTCCATCTCCGAAGAGGATCACAAAGAAGGATTAGCTTGAGGTTTGACTTATGGAAGAACCTTCAGAAATATGCAAATACTAGAAAAAGCCTGTGAGGATATTGCCTAAATAAGGCCCCCCGACCTTTCTTCAATGACTGGAAGAACAGATTAACCTGAGGCCAAGGCCGTTTTTTTTTTGTTTGTTTGTTTGTTTTTTTGGACCCTTGATAACCCTATTCCAGGTAGGCTGAAAAACGGTGGAAAAGCACCGTGTTAAAGGTCACCCAGTCTCCTGACTTTGCCCCGCCCTCCAGGCCTACTTTCTAAGGTGAAAAGTCAGTTCACAACTTATCCTCCAAAATGCCATTTGTTCCACACTCCATTAACTATTGACCACCTCTTCATGCCTTTAGATGTCCCAGCCAAGAATAATTTATGGAAAGATACAGAAAAGTAGAATCATTTGGGTATTATCCTTCGATCTAAAACACAAATTCTGGGTTAAGATACCCATTCCTGTGTCACAAACCACAATAGGAGACTTATGTCCAAATGCTGTCTTTTTTAAGCACCCATATCTTATCTGTCACTTACGGGAAATTATGACAATTATGAGCCATCTGTAGATACTTATGCTGCCAACTATTCACAAGCACTCTTCTGGGAGTGGACCTGGGAGTCTTGTAATGTTCAATATAACTGGAATCACATATACATAATATGGATGAAAAAGGCCTTGTACGGAGAGTAACCTCACAGGGTGACCTGGATTATAAATTCCTACCTGGGCAGGTCATGGTGGGTAGTCACACCCCAGGCATACAACTTCTTTAGTAAAAGGTTTATCTTTGCCTTAAGCAAGCTCTCTGTTCATTGTTTTGGTGCATCTAGGTTAACACACCTTTGAAATAGCCACCCTCAAGGGAGCACATAATTGTGTTAGCTATCCTACAATTCAATCTCCTCCGTCTTGCTTCTCCCACCTTCATATAATCTTCCTTAAATTCCCTCAACTTCAAATGCATAAAAGAAACTGCAAACTGTCACTCTCAGGAGCATTTGAGATCTTGCTTCCTGGCAACTGTCTGTCAGTTTGGGCTCAAATAAAACTCTTGTAAAAATTCGTTACATGTTTGCACGTTTCTTACATTGACACTAGAAAGTTACTAACACCACAACAGCCCTCAGTAAAAGAGAGGGCGAGCCAAATGGGTGAGGGCTGTGGGGAGGAGGGAGAGCTCTGGGGCTGTGACATCAGGAGGCTTCGCCAGGGGCGGGGAGTGGGGGCTTGAACTCACACTTCAGAGCAGATGAGGGCAGGCCATGCAGGAAGGGTACAGATCAAGGAGTGGAGGTGGTGGGCGTGGGCAGCCATACTTATCTGTGAAAGACTGATATGGGGCAGGCCTGAAGGATGCTGCAAATTCTACCTTAGCTTTATTACATAACCATGTAACGCATGGGCAAGCTCCATCCATTCACTAGAAAACCAAGTCAGCAATGTTTTAAAGCACATTACAACACGTGCGTGCTCTATAAATATTCGTTAAGGTTACTGGTTCTGAACAGTGGACCAGGAAGGCCTACACACAAGAGGCACGTGGGCAGGTTATGAAGGATTTTAGAACAGGAAAGCCCAGGAGGCAGAATGGTGATGGGTATTTCAAGCTGAAAGCACATGCAAGTATACAGCCGGTGGAAGGGGCCGGGTGCCTGGGCAGTGCCATCACCTCAGCCTGTGGATGCTATCTCCCGAGCACCTCACAAATCCCCACCACTTTCCCAGACCAGGGCACTGTTTCGTTTCGTGTGGACTCCAAGCTGACTTCCATGCATTCACTCTTGTCCCATCCTATTCATCTCTACACTGCACCAGGGTGCTCTTTTTAAACCACCGAAATTGTTAGGGCCACTCCTGCCTAAAGCCTTTCAACTATGTCCCCTTGCTCTTTGGAGACAACAGGTAAACTCCTCACTTGGCTGAGAGCCCCCTCCACGCACTGGCTCACCCCTGCTTCCAGCCCAACTTCTGCCCTCTCAACGGCCCCCACCACACCCGCTTCCTTCCACTTTCTCTACTGCTCCCTACACTGAGGCAGGTCCACGCCCAGAAAGCTCCCTTACCCACCAGCCCCACCCACCCGCCCCACATCCCACTGACCTCATATTTATGCTGTAAACCTCTGCTGCAAGATCCTTTCATTTTAGAGAACTCTTTGCTGACTCCTCCCCCAGATCCCCAGGCTAAGTTAGGGCCTTCTACTTACACTCCAATCACACCCCAAATAAACATTTCCCGAGTATCTAGGTCCCTGAGGACAAGGGCTGTGCCTGCCTGGTTCATCATGTGTGTTCCACTCAGCGCTGAGCCGCAATGGGTATCCAGGACATATCGAGGAATGAGTAGTGTGTGCTGGGTCAGGAGGCTGGGGAGCAGACAGGGGACTAAATGGGGAGACCCTGAAAGTCCTTTATTCTGTAGGCAGTGGGGAGAAGACGGCTGGGCCCGACATTCGCCTTGCTGTCGACACTGCTGGCCTCTTATCACTGCTCTTGGCACCAACCACAACGGCTGACTCAGCCATCCCAACTTTCATCAAAGGAAGCAGAGAGAAACTCGGGGCCGGCTTGCCAGCACCCTACTTCCAACTGAGGGAGATGCCCTCCGAGCAGCTGCATCCTTCACCCAGCAGGGCAAGGCTGCATTCTTCCATCTCACTGGCCTCCGTGGCAACTTGGTCTGTCCATCTGCTCACTGCAGAGGGCAGTGATGGCTGACTCTGGTCTACGCACAGAAGAGATCACCCCCTAACTCTAGGTGGGCTCAGGCTTCCACATGTATACGCCAACTTGGGACCTCAAATGTATCCCATTCCTCCATATCCTAAAGCAAGCTCCTACCGACTCCCTCTTTCTCTATAACCCGCCCCCCCCCCCACTGGCAGTCTGTTTGCCCATGGCCATTACCAGCACCAGACGCAGACCTCTGCTGCCCCTCCCCCCCAGTTCTGGCCCCTGGTCAGCCAGCCATTCCACAAATACTCTTGCCACATCCACCTCTGTGGGGTCTTAATCCAAGGTATATAGCCAGCTGGCTGAACTGTTTTGCTGAGAATCAGGCTGTCAAAATGAATTCCTTAAAACTCCCTCTGCTCAAAATGCCGTGTCACTTTTTACATGCTACAATGCAGATGAACCTGGAAAATATTATACAGATTGTATGATTCTACTGGGTTGATGGAAAAATCATGACGTATTTTTTTCTCTGTTTTTCGTTGCAAAAATGTGTCATGACTTTTCCGACAACCCAATATTTAGATGAAACATGCAAAATAAGCAAACTCATAAAAATAGAAAAACTATAAAGATAGAAAAACTAGTGGTTGCCTGGATGCTCGGGGGGAGAGGAGAACAGAGAGGAACTGCTGATGGGCCCAGGGTCTCCTTTGAGGGAGATGAAAATGTTTTGAAATTGGATAGAAGAAGAGCACAGCATTGCAGATAAACTAAATGCCACTGAAGTGTCCAATTTAAAATGATAAATTTTATATTATGTGAATTTCACTTTAACAAAATATCAGTTGGTTAAAAGTTGGCTTACAGCGTGAGCTCTGAGCAACAGGCTTGCCGGTTCGATTCCTACATGGGTTAGTGATGCTGCGCCTGAGCTGAGCTGTCGCTGAGCTGCCAACAGGTGGCAGGATGGCTCAACTGGTGTAACAAGATTTTCTGTTCGATGGTGGGCTATGCCCACCCGCAACTAAGCTTAGAGCTTAGAGGCCACCAGCTGCCGAAGGGAAGCCAGATGGTGACTGGTGGCTTCCACAATGAAGATTGAAGAACAACTTGGCTGGTCCCCTCCCCCAATTCCCCAATAAAATCTTTTAAAAAAAAAAGGTCCATCATTCCCTCCTAGTTCATAAAAAGTGGCTTTCCATCCTCCTGCATGCACTCTGGATCCTTTCCTGCCTCCTGCAAGAATTTGACTCCCATTAACCCTTTTATCTTCAAGTTCCTCTCTCCATAGGACCTCCCCCGTTTTTCTCCTGCTGATAAGTCTGTTCAATTTTCCCCAACCTAAAAATCCTTCCCTTAAGGGATTAGACAGCATAAATAGGTAACTACAGTATTGTCACAGGGGTATGAAAGACTGTTTGGGGAATATAATAATGTGGTAAAAATTTTGTGGGGTGTCAGATGGTCACATGTTTTGTTAGGGAGACCACTTCATGGATGGAGTAGAGGCTTGATCACTGCACTGTACACCTGAAATTGATGTTGTATAATATTGTATACCAACTGTAACTGAATATATAGACAGTCACGGGATGTGGATTATATGGTGGAAGGGAGTCAAAGGAATTGTAATAGATAGTATGATATGGGGGGAAGAGTGGGGGGGGAGAATTGGGAGAGGGGGGTGTCACTTTGAGGGGTAAAAAGTATAACTATTGCAGTGTGTTGTACACCGGAAGCTAATTAAAATAAAATTTAAAAAAAAAATCCTTCCTTTAACCCTGTTTTCTCCTTGAATGTCATCTATGAACCATCATCTCAAGAGCTGATAAAAAAGCAGCCAATATCAACAGCCTCCGTTTTCAGCTCCACTATTCCCTTCTGGTCCCATTTCTGGCAATGAGCAGTCTAGAGATACTGAAGCTTATACCTGCTACAGCACTCCCAAAACTGATGGACAGAATATACAAACCTCTTGTAAAAATGAATGGATGAGCCTGCAAGAAACTCTGAGGTCAAGAATGAGGCACGCGTGAGTCTTTTAGGAGCTGCCAGATACCCTTCACAATTACACTGTCCAATACCTGGGACATGAGCCACGCATGGCTTTTTAATTGTACATTAATTAAAATTAAACTAAAAGCTCAGTGCCTCAGTTGCAGTAGCCCCATTTCAAGGGCTCAATTACTACCTGTGGCTAGTGACTCTTATGTTGGACAGTGCAAAATATATCCCGCAGAACAATCTCCGTTATCTAGAAACAGAACAGCTCAAGGTGTACTGGTATCTGGTTCAAATAACGGAACCTAAGATTATCACTATCTTGAAAGAATTCCCTAAAATAAAACAAAGGGGAGGCAGATGCAGTATTTACTAACCCCCCAAATACAAAAAAAGGCCAGAGGAATCTTTCTGCAGCAAATGAAATTATAAAGGTTAAAGAGCTAAACAGAACAAGGTGGAGATGTGGGACATGGTGCAACAAATTTTTATTAAAGCAAAAGCACTGTCTGAAAAATCAACAGTTTATTTTCATTCTTTTTTTTTTTTGAGGGCAGTGTCACTGGTCCTCACATGTGGGACCCGAACCAGGGCAGCTGGCTTCCCAAGCCAGCACTTAACCACCGCGCCACTCAGCTGGCCCTGAAAATCAACAGTTAAAAAAAAAAAAAAAAGTCAAGTAGTATCTATCAAACAGCCATGAACACGCTCAAGAGTGTGAGCTGAGCTCTGAGCAATAGCAGTTCGATGCCCCGCCCGAACTGAGCTGCTGCTGAGCTGCCAACAGGTGGCAGGATGGCTCAGCTAAAAACAAAACAAACAGGCATGAACAAAAAAGAAACTAGGTATTTTAAAAACTATTCCAAAAAACAGCCAATCTAAAGGCCCAAAAGAGAAAATGACCATCTCAAAAAACTGTTTCCGCTACACTCAGACCATAATCTCTTAATTTACTACTTTCTTGGGTTTTTATTTTAAAAATTGACCATTATAGCCCTCCAATAGAACATCCATAAAAGTAACCAATGTTGTTAAAAGACATGAGTTTATTTTTAAAAATTATCCTACTTAAAATTATCCTACTTAAGTAGGGTACCCTTCAGATACATTTGTTTGACAAAATGACCAAAACCAGTCCACACCTGATGAAGTTCAAATACAAAGGTGGCATTCAGAGATCCTGTGGCATACCATAAGAAATTTACTCAGGCAGAAGGAAACAGGAGCAATAGCTGCTGAAGTAAGAAAAAAGAAAAAAAGATGTTTTTAAAAGTAATAAGGGTGGTTCTTATTCAAAATACAATAAATGGGATGTAGTTAGAATAGGGATTCTTGCAGGGTAGCCCAGACACTGCTGAGGGTCCTTGGGTCCTTTGTAGGGGTTCCGTAAGCTCAACACTATTTTCATACTACTACTAGGAAGTTACTTTTTCAGCATCATCTGTCATCATTGTAATGTCCCACACGCTACATGATGTGTGATATCCAAAGACTGAATGCACAAGCAGAAAAGAGAAGCCAGCTCTTTCATTAAGCCAGATAGATTGGCAAAAATGTCAAACAATGCCTGCTTTCACTAATTTTTGTTTGTTTGTTTTGGACAATATCTTTTTCATGGAAATATAGGCTATTGATGTTATTTATCATGTAATAAGCTAATTATCAGTCTCAGACGTATTACTAATTATTTTCAATTTTTATTTAAAAATGATGTAAAAGTAATTTCTAATGAAGTAAATACCAACTGATACGATCCACATAAACAAAAACTCTGAGGGTCTCAATTTTTTAAATGTAGGCCCTAAAACCAAAAAGTTTGAGAGCTGCTGTATTAAAAACTATGTACAGATTTTTTCCTCTCTAAGGTTTCTTTCTAAAAAGACATTATAAATTTAGCTAAAAAAAACAATATGTCTTTATACTTGACTGTAGACGTTAAGTTTAACTTGGAGTACACAGAGTTTAAAAACTGAGCACTCCAATCATTGAAATCTGTTAAAATATGGTCATTTTGAAAGCAAGGTAACAATAACGCACAAAACTTATAATAAATATTTTAAAGTAGTCTGCGAAATAAGTTTTCACTGGTTCCCCACTGACTATGGTATTACACCAATGAAACAGGATGAACTGATTTTTATATTTTTATGTGGACATAAAAACTCTGAAAGTTCCTTAACCAAAGCATAATACTAACACCCCTTCCAAATGAGGATGCTCCTCGTGGAAACTCTTATTCACCAAAAACTAAAATCCTGAGGCATAAATGAGAGACGCAAGTTTCCATGTGACTAAACTACATTATTAGGTAGAACTGCAAATAGAATGTACTCACCCTCATCAAGCACTATACAGATACTGAAGTGTCTGTATATTTATAATCAGAGAGAGAACACTAGCTCAGAATCAAAAAACAAAAATTCACATTCGTGAGTTCAACTTGCCAAAACAAAACACCTCTTTAAAAAACCACACTTTCTGTTTGCCTGCCTATCGCCTCAGTTGCCCAATTTTCAGCAGGTCCTAGTTTCTTTGACTCACTGTGCTAAATAGTTCAAGTTAGCGTTGTGTAGGAGGTTTCTCAAAAATTCAACATGTGACCTCCTCCGGCGAAAAGCCATCCTCCCCTGCAGGCTTCGGCCCCAGCTGCTATCTACTCCCAGCATGAGTGGCTGGGGTCTGTGGGTTCATCTCCTTTCTTCCTCTAAATGGGGTGTCAGTTGCAGATGTGGCCCTGACATTGGACAGGCATATAATTAGCAGAAGGAAAGCAGAGTCCCAGCTGAAGGAAGAAAAACAGGTCAGCAGAGAAAAGACACAGACAAGAACGAATATGAACGAACGAGGGAGAAAATTACATGCCTCTCCCCTCCCTTCCAAAATAAGAAGAACCTGAGGGGACATTTCACCTCCCCAAGCACGACTTCCATCGTTCAGAAGCTTACTCCTTTGAAAGAAAGCAGCGTCGCTGAGAGAACAAACCCTGTGCGAAGCTTAACACTTACTCTAAGGGCACATTAGTAGCCCACTGGTTGGGAAGAAACAACGCTTTTTTTTAAACCAGAGCTCAGAGCATTAACCTTCTGGTCCTGGACACAGAGCAGGTATTTGACCGTTTCTCTCTACAAAACGTTTTCTCTAATTTTGCCTTCTGGGTTTGGAAAACATTACAGAGAAATGCCTGTAAGCCAAGGAGACTGTCTCATTCGGGGAAACGACATGATTTGAAGAAAGAAAAAGAAGTCACGACTGTGTGGACGGTACTGTTGAAATGTAATAATGAAGAGGAACTGCGGTGCAGGACAAACACCTGGCCCTCTCCGCCTCTCCACGGACGGAACCATGCTGCACTGGTTAATGCTTCCTGGGTGTTTTGGGGGCTTTGTCTTCTAGTGATACTGATTCATGTAAATGCAACCCACAATGCAGCACACATAAATCTTGTTTTCATTAAATCAAGGGGAAGGGAGAACGGCAAGTTTAGCTGGTCAAGTTAGAATGAAAGGGCTCCCTTGTTTCCTTCCATCTTATTTCCCTTTCTGAAGAATGAAATATAAGCAACTCGTTATGGAAACTGAAAGTGAATGTCATCTGTGGTTTATGGAAGTCATTACTTTATTAGTCATACTTCATATCTTTATAGGCTTTCCAATTATTTTGGAAATTATATTCAGCGCAGTGGTCACTGAAAATCGTTTGACTTGTAAGCTCAAATTACACGGTGCAAATGCCACCAAGTAGGTAGAAAGGAGCGATCAGAAAGAGATAAAATAGCATCACAGACAGGTAGGAAGCCAGTGTGAGGCCAGAGGAAAAAAAAAAAATCTCTGATGTCAGCACCTTCTACACAGTTGCTCTGAAATGGTTTCTCTCCCATTTCTCAGGAAAGAGGCTGTAACTTCAATCATTACGACCAAGTTTATAATGAAGAACAAAGGAATTCAGAAACCAAGAACTTTCAGGATGAAACCATGTCTAAAAGAAGTGTGTATATCGTTTGACAGCAAATTGGTATTTTTAGAAACAGATGTGGGAATGTTATAGCAGCATCCATTTCCCTTTCTCCAGCACAAGCCAGGTTTCGTTTAGGGCTTCATCCTCACACTTTGGCGAGACCTGATAGTGTCAGGACCCGGAGGGGCTGACACTATGACCCTGAGTGGATGGCTGGGCAACAAAGAGACCAACCAGAGCCAGACAGGCTTCTTGGAAGACGACCTGCAGCACACAGGGAAATATGCAAGGGAGTGTTTTACAGGACTATGTTATTTTTATTTCGTTTATTTAAATGTGTTACTTATTTAGTATTAGCTTGTTTTTATTAAAAAATATTTAAGGATATGCAGAAATCAAATGGCAGCAAAAATAATTTAGGTTTTTTAAAAACTTTAAAAATTCAGCATTTTTAAAATGCTGAGAAAAACATCTGAATTTTAAGGATTGAGACATACTGGATTCCTTTTTTTTTTTTCTTCATACTGGATTCTTAAAAAGGGTTGCTGAGTCTCCTCACCAGAGAAAAAAAATTTTTTTTTTTTTTAAAGATTTTATTGTGGAATTGAGGGAGAAGAACAGCGTTAGGGAACCAGGGAAGGGGAACAGACAAGTTGCTGTCCTTTTGTTCTTCAGTCTAGTTGTGGAGGACATTGCTTCACTGGCCCATGTTGGTATCATCATTGTGTTCTTCCCAGATGAGGCAGATCGGTCGCCGGCCTCTGGATGTTGCTCACTGTGGCTATTGGCAGCTCACGCTGGCTACCAGCCGCTCACGCTGGCTGCCAGCCACTCACTGTAGCCTATGGCAGCCCACTGCAGCAGGGGCTGCAGCTATACCATTCCTGGGGACTCACAGCAGCCCACCTCCAGGTGGAGCTGTTGTTCACCATCTTAGCTGTAGAGGGCGTGTCACTGGCCCTCATATGTGGGATCCGAACCAGAGCCCTGCTGGCATCCCAAGCCACTTCTTAACCAGCAAGCCACTCGGCCGGCCCACTTCACCAGAGAAATTTAAAGAAAGACTATAGCTAAACCATGAGCAATGACACCAATTCTGTATCTTCAATCCCCATCTCAAAGGCCAATTTCCATCTGGATCCCTCTCCACCCACAGGCATGTGGTGTTCCTGAACCTCAAACTCAACAAGCCAAAACCTGAATCCATCCACTTCACTACAACCTTCTCTTCTTTCTGACGCCCTTATTTCCATGACTGGCTCCATAAGCTTCCCAGGAAGCCAGCCCTCAAATCATGCTCGACCCCTCATCCGGCACTGGACGCCTGGACACCCAGGCTTTGGGAGTCCTGTTGATGGTGCTACAATTTCAGTTCCCCCATCTCCACCTTCACCCCACCCCTCTCCAGCCTAATCCTCATCCCCTCTTTTCTAGAGCTGTCTTCTACAGATTCCTTGCCACCCAGGACCTGCTCCTGTCCAAGCCAATTAATACATGGATTTGTCCCATCGATCTACTAAAGTACAGCTCGCAATCACTTGACAAACACACATTGACCACTGTGTTTGTTTTCTGCTCTAACACACGACCACAAGCTTAGTGGCTTACCATCACACACACTTATCCTCCCTTCGAGGAGGTCAGGAGTCCCAAACGAGTCTCACGGGACTAAAATCAAGGTGTCAGCAGGGCTGCGTTCCTTTCTGGAGGCTCCCTGGGGGAATCCCTTCCCTCGCCTTTTCCAGATTCCCGAGGCTGCCAGCATTCCTTGGTTTAGGGTCCCTTCATTCATCTTTAAAACCAGCAACCTTGGGCCGGGCCTCTTCAAGCCGCCATCTTTCTAGTTCTCATCTGCCTCCCTCTTCTGTGTTTAAGGATAATCTAAAATACTCTTCCTATTTTAGTCAGCTGATTAGGAACCTTAAAGGTTGCAGGTGGCTGCCACCTTCATCCATTTTGTAACCAAACATATTCACAGGTGCTAGGGATTAGGACATGGGCATCTCCATCCTCGGAGGGTGGAGGCATCATTCTGCTGAGCACAGCCACCAGGTACAAGACATCGAAACAGGCAAAAATTAAACACAATGCAGGCTTTCCTGTCAAGGAGATCATGTTAGTCCTTTGGATACCAAATGTTAATTGGGTTCCTGCTGCTTAAAGAAGTCTAAACCACTTAGTTTTATATTAAAACCTTCATTATTTCAAAATACTCCTGTAGTATTATCAACTATACTACTTCCTTGTCGCACCCTAGTACTGTACTCAAAATGCAGAACTCAGGGCCCCCCCACCCTGGGACTTACCCTCCACACCCAGTCTCACATAGTCTGCTCTAACAGGCCCTCTCGACCCTCCTGTCCGAATTATACTTGTCTTTTAAGACCCAGCTCCCATGCCATCCACCCTCTATATCTCTCTGCATTCTCTGAATACCCACAGTACCATTTCCCCAAATTAGCACATTCAGCAGTGACATAAAGGAAAGAGTTGAGGCAGAAAAATGGTTTCTGGTGCTGTCCTACAGCTAGCTGTGTGACCCTGGGCAAGCCATGTAACATTCTCGGCCTTGGTTTCATCATCTACCAAGTGAAAACACAGACCAAATTATTTCTCAATTCTTTCCCCGTTCTTAAGCTCTGTGAAATTGAGAGGATTCTTAGTGACTTATTTTGATCCCCAAAGCCACTATCTAGTCAAGGCCACCATCATGTCAATTTGATTAGTGCACTCCGGCCCCCATGGGTCTTCCCTGTCTCCAGTCTTGTGTTGCCCCCCCACCCCCCAAAAGCATCTATGGGTTACTAACTGCCTCCAAACCAGTTAAAGGCTCTCAGGAAAATGTCCAAACTCCTCAATGTGGCCCCAGGGCCCACACGATCAGGCCCCTGCTTCCTCCTAAGGTTCTCCTCGCTGACTTTCTGTCGGTTCCTCACACGCTCCTCCAACCCCCAGCTACCTGCCCTCCTTCACCTCAGAGCCTTTGCTTGCATGCCTGTTTCCTCTTTCCAGGAGAGAAATTCTTGCTTATTCCCCAGGCAACCTTTCCTGATCCTCCCAGCCTAAGCCAGGTATGCCGCCTGCCTGCGCCTACTACGCTGTCACAGCCTTCACCATTATGGTAGTGACATCTGTTCATTTGCCAGTAGCCTCCCCCGACTCTAACTTCCATGCGGGCAGCACAGTTGATTGCACCCCCCACCTGTGGCACAGACTGGTGATGGTTGTTGCCCAAATTCTGTACAGACTAGCAGGACTTTTAGCTGCCCACAGCCACTGCGGGCACTTATAGGCAAACCTAACGGCCACATGCATGGCCATAGCTGCAGTACCAATAATTATCTGCTGGCTCAACTACATACCTTGCCTCTTCTATTGCACCACAATCTGTTTGCCAGTAGGTGTGTTGTCACGTGTCTCTCAGGACCCATGCTCCTTAGCAGAGGGTAGCACACACGAATGATCAATGAATTAATGACTCGACTCCGGAAGTGGAGCGGCTCTGTCCAACCCAGATGGTCTACTTCCACGTAGGCTCAGTGTTGTGGCCAACCGAAATGAGGTTTACAACGCGTGTCTGATTCCACCATTATTTTACCACGGAAGAGCTAGATGCCTAGACACTGGAGTTCATGTTTTCCATCCTGGGGGACAATGCCACCAGTGTGATCTCCAATGGGCATACTATACCTGAGCACTCTACACGGGAATATGCAAACAGGCACGGTACTTTAAAGTAACAGCATGTGTCACCTCTGCAGGTGGGATCTCTAGCGATTTGTAGGATCTTAAGGCTGCCGTGCTCTACTCCTGGAGGGGCAGCAGGGAGCCCTCGAGAGTCCCCTGCCTAAGTGGCCTCCCCATCCGTGAAATAATAAGTACTGTCAGTCTCTCAAGGTACACCCTCCTTCACACAGGCACTGGCACAGATTACTGATTATACTTAAAAGGTACATATTTACAGAGATATACATGCAAATAATTGCTAGATGTCCACTACATACCAGACGGTACATAAGTAACAAGGCAGAGATAAATATGCCAGACACTGAGCAAGGAGTGAAGTACTAGTCATTCTCACTTGAAGAATGAGGAAACTGAGGCAGACTTAGGTTAGATATTAGAACTAAGGTTCTACAAGTAGGAAGGGGTGGGAACATCCAAGTCAGTCTAAAGGATCAGAGGCTCTAGGGCACAAGGGTTTGACCTACGAACAGGTCTTTTTCTTTTTTGGTTATTCTTTTTCAATTACAGTTGCCATTCCATATTATTTTTTATTCGTTTCAGGGTACAGCATAGCGGTTGCACATTTATGTACTCTGAGAAGTGATCAGCAGGATGAGTCTAGCACCCACTTGGCACATTATATAGTTGTTGCAACATTATTGACTATATTCTCTATGCTGTACTTCAAGGACTTTTTCTGTTATTAAGTTTGCTTCGGTGTTTTTGGTTTTCGGTGGGGAGCCACTGATGAGGAAGCATCTAAATACAGCCTGTGCGGAAACAAGATGGGAGCAGACAAGGCACGTTTGGGGAAATGAAGCCTGTGGGTGCGCTCTGAGTCAAAAACGGAGGTGGGAAAGTGGCAGGTGGGAAATGAAGCCGGGTCGGGGGTGGCCCCGAAGGAGGAGGAACTGAAGTGCTCAGGGTGCTATGAAATGACCCTATTAATATGTCAGAAGATCACCACTCTGTCAGATAACAGAGTAGGACCAGAATCCTGGGGAGACCAAAAGGAGCCAGGGAGAAACTGTCCTCAACCAGGAAGGGACTCACATGTTTCAAGGGCCGGAACGGGGAAGGGGAAGGGGCAGCAGACAGGGACAGAAGGAGGGAGTGGGGAAAGGATGCGGCTGATGAGAGAGAGAGGGCCCCACTGATGGCTTGGGCCAACTGTTGGATGCTGGTGCTTCGGGCCACGCTTGCCAATAGGAGAATGAGGTGTGTCTGTAGGGCATCCCGGGGAACCTTGCTGATGAGCAGTTACCAGTCCGGAGCCCAGAGAAAAGAAGTGGATTAGAAAGAAATTTCTGAGATGGACGACGGGTGGGCAGGTAGGTATCTGAATTCCCAGGCAAGGAGGCCACCCATGGAAGTCAGTCTTCCAACAGCACTTGGCGTGCTGTTCAACTACATCTTGAATTGTGGAAAGTCCTTTAAAATACACCAGTCCCATTTCTCAAGGGATATTCAAGAGTGAAGCTCTGTTCCAGGACTCCATGACAAGCCCGCCTCACTGTGCGCTGCACTCATAGTCACCTTCCTTTGGGGTCATGGGGCCTAGGCCAGCCTCCCACTCCTTGCAAAGTAAACAAAAGGGGAGCTGCTTTGAAAATGAAGCAAGCATGGTGTTACATTTATAACCTTCGCCTGGGGACGTGGCAGTCCTGACCCAGTGTCTTGCAGGGGAGAAGCTCCGACCTGTTTCACAGGATGGCCACCTGGAGGTTGAAGAGTCCTTGTATAGAGGACCACGGATGCCTACGGCCGATAATGGACACGAGTGTCCCATGCGTGCCTCTCCAGGGTCCCCCGAAGACTGGGTGTAAAGAGCTTGTGCTCTACTTCAATCATATTCCCACCGTTAAATCACACTGTAATTGCAAACAGCTGGGAGACAAACTTCTAAGAGGACTTTAAGCAACATTTTCTGCTATGTGCAGCTACTTAAAATTCTTATCTGATTACAGCCTCTTCACTGATGTGATTACTTGAATATTTAAAATAAATTATCACGTTCTCCAAGTTCATTTGTATATAATATACAAAGACTGTGTTAAGAGCCTCAGTTGAAATTGAAAGAGGGTAGAGAAACATAGTTAACGAAGTTATGTACCCTCCCCTGAAAAAGATATTTAAATGATTTAAATTCAAACCTGTGGAATGTAAATAAGGCATGTGACATGAAAACACATTACTTTTTAAAAACTGAATCTGAACACCCATATCTTATGAATGTTGTTTGGGCATGGAGGTAAATGAGGAGCAGTGTTTTTTAAAAAAAAAAGAAAAAAGCCTGCTATGACGTGGCATTTTTAAAAGCAAACTATCTAGCAGTCATTTATTCATCTCTTCTGTAGTGCATGTCTCAAGCAAATAGTTGTTTTATCACCTGGTCACATTCATTGTTCACATAGAAGCTGTTCTGTGAATTTTGTGACCCTCTGATTTTAGGAATCATGGTCCTGAGAGCCGTCATCGCGTTGCCAGATCTGGCGACCACATCCAGAAAGAAAACAAAGCTCTAAGAGAGTCTAATAATGCCAGGGGAGTTGAAGGCGGTGGCCCTTAGCGCGGCCCTGTGTAAGAATGACCTAGAAGATGTTGTCAAAATACACATGACTTCCACACAAGGAAATCAGACAAGCTGGAGGCAGAGGCTCCCCAGCGGATCTGGGTGCCCTTCCCGCCAGCCCACACCACACCGCTCAGGTCTTCTCTACCTTGTAAATAAAACCCAGGTGGAGTAGGGGCCAGGAAAGGAAGCCGATGCCCCTGGCCACACTAGTCCAGCCAACTGGCAACTGGGCAAAGTTTGCACACTGATTTCTTATGCCAGTAATTATAGGGCTCTCCTGTGGATGCACCTCTGATTATACCAAAAAGACGAGGCTTACGCGCAGAATATCCAAAACAGGAGTCAGAGAAAAAAACAAACGGTCACCTTCTTTCAAGGACTCATCTTAAATGTTATTCCCCTATTAGCTTGGTCTAAACTTTTGTTTACTTACTCTCAAAATTTCTATATTGGATACACTGTCAACCTCCCAGAATGTAATGATGAATAAGAAACTCACCTCTGTTTCTTCTGGTTCTGTATCAAGAACTGTAAATGCACAGATTACTACTTAGGTCTAACAGGTACACAGCATAGCCAGGTGGCGCAGAGCGGACTGCAGCCAGCCTGCCTGCATTTGAACAACTGCATCTGCCACCGGCTAGCTGTAAAGCCTTGAACAAGTCACTGAACTTCCTGGGCCTTAGTTTCCTCATATGCAAAATTGGGGTACCTACCTCAGGAGGATTTTGTTCAGGCCAAAATGAATTAATATATTTACATAGAACACTTTAAAAAAGTGCCTGGTATGTGGTACTGAGCAGCTATATTCAGTACCAGCCTCATTCTTTTTATAAGCTGCAAAGTATTCCATTGCCCAACTGTAATGTAATTTATTTTTCCGAAGGACATTTACTCTGTTGACTCTTTCAATCTTTTGCTATTATAAACAACGTTTCAATGAACAGCCTATAAAACAGGGGGATCTTTTTACCATGATCATCAAATTAAGTCAGTCCCCTACTTAACTTTCATGTATAATATGGATGATTTGAACACCCTCGGGCCGGCCGAGTGGCGCGGTGGTTAAGCCACCGGCCCCGGTTCGGTCCCACATATGAGGGTCAGTGACATTGCCCTCAAAAAAAAAAAAAAAAATTAACACCCTCCAACGTAGGCACAGGTATATCACCTCCAAGTTCTACATAGAAGTTTCAAAGCGGTGGAGTGATTTACTGCCAGAGCGCACACCACCATAAGTGGCCGAGATGGACCCTATCCAGATGTGTGGCTGTCAATCTGCAAGGCATCTTCTTCAATGCACTTCCTAAAGCTTTGCTCACAAAAAAAAAAAAAAAAAAAAAAAGCAGAGTAGATGCTCTTATAAATGCACCTCAGATCCATAGTAGAGACAAGTATTCGGAAGTTCTATATGAAGCAAACTCAAATTTTCAGAGGTGCATATGAGCTCACAAACATGGCAAATGGAGGTATCAACAGCGTCTGTAAATATTAGAGTAATTTATTTCTTCTGCCAAAGACTGAAGCGGAGGTACCCTAAAACCACCCCTAGGGACATACACCACATTGCCAAACTCCCAGGGAAGCAAATGAATAATTATTGAATTTGATATTATGAGAACTATTCTTTGGGGAAAGAGAAATTCATAACAATTATTTTGTAGTAGCATTTGCTGTGCCAGGACAAAGGGGGATAGGTATTCTGGGGTTCAGGAAAACTCAGCTAAAATAAAGACAGACCTAAGTGGCCAATTCTCCAGCATGGCTTTAATTAGATCTGCTTGGTATGGGCTTGACTTATAAGAGATTCCTTCTGACAGGGTGAAATTGTTGACAATGGGGAAAGAAAAAAGAGCAAAGTCAGAACTTAATAGACATGGAACCTGTAAACTAGCACGTGCTAACAGGAGGGTGGCTAACCTAGTACAAGCATTATAGTTAGAAACTGCAGGTGTGTTTCAAGAAAATGGTTATTCTCTTAACCAGAGGAAGCATGACAGTACCAGCACTAAAAATCTTAAAACAAACTGGGATCCTAAATCCCAGTCAGCAAGAAGACAAGAGTCTAACTTAACATATAAGGGATGCTAAGCCATTACACACAACTGTACTTCACACAGAACTGGCAGGGGAGAAGGACGACAAAGGGTGGGAATTCGTTTTTCTGAACACTCTCCAAGCATCAATATTTTAAATCCAGGAACCACACGATTCTAAAGGCAAATGCCTACAAGTGAAACAAAAACGTTCCCATGGAAGAAATATGCCAGTGGGAGCCCAGTGGGAACCAAACAGTTTGATAAAGATAACATTTCTGGGTTGAAATCAGAGTTGGGGGTATAGGTGGGTAGGTGGGGTGTTTCTACTACAGAAATTAAACATTAGGTCAGGTTACCTTCCTAAACAACTCACTTTGCTAGGTCAAAACATTTCCAGCAGTTATGTTTAACCTCTTAAAGAGAAAACTGTAATTTCCATCACTGATTCTGACAACTACCTACCAAATACAATTAAATGATTTCAACTTGCATTCCCCCCGCCCCCCAGTCAGACAAACCCAAAGGATTTTCTATTGGCAAGTGTGAAAATAAAAAATTTAGTTCTGACAGGGGCCTGAAAATCACCTTAGTTCAATCTTTTATTTTTTATTTTTATTTTTTATTTATTTTTTTGAGGGTAGCGTCACTGGCCCTCACAATTGGGACCCGAACAGGGGCCACTGGCTTCCCAAGCCAACGCTTAACCACAGCGCCACTCGTCCGGCCCCTCAATCTTTTATTTTTAAAGAGAAAAAGACCAATGCCCAGACTTGAATTTCTTATGGTTGCTGGGAAGCTAGGATAAGAAACCATGGCAGCTAGGTTCTATACAGGGTAAAGATACCCTGCCTTAAACAACTATGCCTTCCTATCTTCTCAAATTACTTCAGTTGTAACAAACAAAGAAATATGTATGTGCTTTACTATAATTCTGTATCACGAGGCAATATTTATTTTAATATCTTTTATGTGAGTTGAGGTAACCCAGCTGATGGAAGGAACCCAGAAGCTTTGGTTCTAACTCCAGGCTCTACCAGCAACCGACTGCATGAGCTTTACCAATGCTGGGATCTTTCTTTTCTCACCAATGATACTTTATTAAAAGGTGGGAAGCATCCTGACTTCAGTAACATTGAAATGTGAAAAAGTGCTTGTAGCGATTTTAAGATGCCACTGATTATAAGCTGCATCTCTACCCAGATATGTCAAAATGTGAAAAACTGTCTGAAAGTGAATGAAATGTGGTGGAAATGTACTTGCAGAAGGGCAACAATAACAAAAAGTAGCTGAGAGAGACTGGCTGCAAAGAGAAGGAATTGAAACTCGAGGGGAAGAAATGGTTTGTGTGGCTATGTATCTGGATTGTTAGGATATTTCCCCATGGTTACAAAGTGTCCGCCTTCTCTCTTTATGATACCATGTTTCTTCTACCACCCAGTCTTAAGTGTGTCCTTCCTCTTGTTGGCCCTCAAATCCAACTGGTCTCCAAGTCACACAGATCTTATCCTAACAACATGCTGGTACAATTAGCTCTCGCCAGTCTGTGCTCATGGCTATGGCTCCAGGTGGCGCTTTATCACAGCCCTGGCCTCCTCTAACAGTCTCCCAGCTCATCTCCCCATTCCTAGCCTCTGTCCACATCAATCCATCCACACACTCTGACAAGACTCACATTCCTGGAGCACAGCATTCATAATGCATTTCTTCTGCTTCAAAAGCTTCAGTGGAGCTCTGTTACTAAACCCTTCCAGAGAAGGAGCAGGCTAGGGGACCCAACGACCTAGGCTGTTACGCTTTGTGACCTTGGGCAAGTGTCTCAACTTCTCTGAACCTCCATTTCCTCATCTGTAAAGTGGGAATGCTCATAGTAACAATTAATAAATAGTACTTGAGATAAATCCAGGTAAAATGCTCAATGCAGGGTTTGACACATAACAGCTCAATAAAAGTTGGCCATTCTTATTATCATCAACACTTGTCTTTCTAACCTTTTCTTCCACTTCTGCCCTCTCTCAGCTTTCAGCCAACTGGGCTACTTGCTTTTTGCCCAATAATTCTATACTTGTTTGCTCTCCAAACTCCCTCTCATATAGAATGCTCTTATCTCTGCATGTGAGATTCCTCTATGAAATATAAGCCTAAATTCAAATGTTGCTTCAATTCTATTTAGTTTAATCCAGTTATCTCTTTAGTGCTGAATCCTTGTAGGCCCTGTGAGCCAGCACTGTGCTCACTTCCCCCATGTCCACACAGACCTTCCCTGAAGATGTAGTGGCAGTCAGGTACAGCTGAGGTAAAATTTAAATCCACTTTCTCAGTTCTGGAATGAGCCAGGTTATCAGGTTTCCATTGTTATAGTCACTACTTCAAGTAAACAAGGCCTAAATCAATCACCTCAAGGCCAAGGACCTTCTTTGGAGGTGGAGGGAAGAGAGGGAAGTTTCCTATGAGAATATAGTAAGAGGAGGGTCCCGATTGTTGCTGGCAGTCACCTTGCAAAATCAGCCTATGGACATAACCAACATCTGACAGGCTTTCAGGAAAACAAACAAAAGCTCTGCCATGAGGACTTTTCAGGTCAGGTGGTCAACTGAGTTGGGTTTTCTGTCTCTTGTACCAAAAGCATCCTAACCAATTCAACAGCACAAGGCACTGATAGGTCTAACACGGATAGCTCTGCCATAAACCTTTCTCACATATAGTTAGACAAAACCTCAGAAATAATCTTCTGACCCCCTTTTTTACCCCCAGGTGAAGATTAAGTATGCGTGTAAAAGGATTAAACTGTAAACTAATTCAGGAAGCCCTTTGGAGTTAGGAACTGTGTCATTCAACTTTCTATAGAACCTCTCCTCCCATCTCAAACACACACACAAACACACACACACACACACACACACTACACACTCAATAACTGACAAGTCAATAAATCAAATATGAGCTGAAAGGAAGAGAATAGATTTTAAGCAGACTTCAAAGGTGACAAATTGTTCATCTTGGATGGCTTGAAGATGGACCTTTAAAGATGAGGTGAGATTTTTAAGTTACAGAGTAACACAGTTACCTAAATGGCACATAGCCCACTGAACAAATCCTACCAGTGCTAGGATAGACAGAGGAACAGGTGTGATACAAGAGAATTTGGGGGGAAAAAAAATCACCTCACAATTCTAGGCTTAGTTCTCATTCTCTAAAAAAAGAGGTAGGGCTAACATTTCTCACAGGATAGCATAAGAATTATGTGTAGAAAGTAACTATTTACTGGAAGGTACATCAATAATACCTGAAACTGCATGCAAAGGCTTAGTTATGGGTAACTAATGGAAAGATTATTCCATCAGGAACAGAAGACTTGGTAGGCAACAAAGGAAGAAATCAGAATAATTACAGAATGTCGTAGGAGAGCAGAAAGATATGGCCAAGTGAGAAAGAAGTAAAACCATCATTCATTCACACTCTCAACTATTTACTTAGGTATCCAAGTTACCCTTAAAGGAAGGTAACCACATTTACCTTGATGTGTATAATTCAAGTGCGAAACAGGACACCCAAGGATCGATATACTCACCTATAGCAGTAGCCAGACAACCAATAATCATGCTGAGAGCAAACAAAGTAGTGAAAAACAAGATCCTTGAAAGATCTTTGCAAATGTTAAGTATCCCAAAATTAAAGTCTCTAACCAAAAACAAAAAAGTCTGTTGATCCCAGTTAAATGAGATAACTGAGCTCCTTTTCAAAAGTGACTTCATAGGGATACTGGGATTAGTGTTTGTGAAAACCTAGTTTTGAATATTTTCCGAGTTATTTGAGATTCTCGAGTTTCATTCTTGGCCACATCCCCTAAACCTCACTCCCCCTTCCCCAAGAAGAAAAAAATAAGTGAAGAAGGAAACGTCTGCTGACCCATGCTTGCGCTCTTTCATTTGTATCATCTCTTGAAATCCATATAACAATTCTGCAACATGAAATCCCCATTTAGACAAACAAGGAAACTGAGTGACGGGGATGAGGGCAGTGTCTGAAGCATGATGTACTTTTCTTGAAAACTCGGACAAATTTTCATATGCTTTCTACTTTCACTTTTCAGCCAAGTTCTGTTCTGTAAAATCGGCCATCTGTAACCATCAATAACATTTTCCCTTCTGTCTTCAGTTAGAAATGGAAGAGAAAGGAAAATGCAGAAAGAGAAACGCTACAGAAAAGTTCCTGGCAATGAGAAGTTACCATCTAGGGTAGGAATCTAAAAAGGACATGAGTGACACTTCTCTTTCAAGTGCGGAACTTTCCCAGAGAATCCTGGGCAGCGTCTAAGCTGACTAAAAAAGTGATCCACTTGCCCCCCTAACTGCAGATGAAAAGTAAAAGAGTTCGGTTCACAGCCATCGAATGCAAAACCGGCTGTGTCCATATCTGCAGATTCTGCACGGAATGCTGCTGGTGGAGCTGTGCAGGCAAAACAACTTGCAAACCAACAGGTTATCTACCAAGTGGTTAGGGGAACAAGTTACAAAGCCTAAGAAGCAACATTAGCTCTTCCGTACAACCCTGTAAGGCACTTCCTGCCACGGCTCCCACTATTAAAGAATTAAGGCTGTTTGCTCCGTACAATTCCCCGGCTGGCACCCCTCGGTTTCCAAGCCCAGCTAATAGAAAGTCATACACTGGATTCATCCATAGGGGAACCCTCACCCCAAAGTTGGCCGAAAGTGTTCTTTAAATATGCAATCAAGCTGGAAGATAAGCTTAAGAACTATCGTCAGGAGTGAAAACCATCTCCCTTAAAGTGCAAGACCCAAGAACGTTTGCAAGACGTGTTTGAAAGAACAACTCTTGCCCCAGGCATGACTCGAGGAGTCGGGGCGCGGGGGTGAGTGTTATCACGTTGCAGAATTCCTTACAACTCGCAGCACATGCGACCCGAGGTCTTGCCCGGGCCCAGGGCCACCCCCGCGCCTCGCGCCTGCTTCCCTTCCCGCCCACCCGCCCGCCCGCCCGCCGCTCCCCGCGCCCTGACTCCTTAAGGGACCGCGGGGTCGCTCTCAGTCCCCGCCCCGTGGTTTGCACACCGGCCTCATCCCTCCTGGAGTACCGCGTACCTGGTTTTAATAAAAACCGGAGTGGTCCGGGGCTAGCGGTCTTCCCCCCGGAGGGCAGAGACCAGGCCGGAGGGGTCCCTGCACCGCCCGCTCGGCGCGGGACGAAGGCGGGCGCGCCCTGGCTCTCGTGGCAGACCCGCGCGCGACCCCCGAGGCTCTCCGAACTCATCCCGGTTTTGTTCTCCCTAAAGAAGGCGCTCTGCCTCTCTCCCTCTCTCAGAGGGCGCCTCCCTGGACTTCCCGCAAGCAAGTCCATGCCGACCCCGCAGGGGTCAGGACCTGAGCGCACGAACCCATCCATCCCGCCTCGGGGCTGGGCACTGTGTGTGTTCCCAAGGCGCCTGTCAGCGTGCAAACCTGCCCGCCCGCCGCTTCTCGGCGCCTCCCAGGTGAGCCAGCATCGCGGTGCAAACTCCCGAGGCGCCCAGCTCAGCCTCGGCGGCGGAGCGAGCACAGCTCTCCCCCACCCCGCGCCCACCGGCTGGCCGTGCCTAAGCTAGGGAGCCCGGGCCCCTCCGCCATGCGGGCGGGGCGCGGGCCGCGCGGGCAGCTCGTCCTCCGCCCCGGGTCCGGGCACCTAACGGCAGCCCTCCCGTCCCGGCTGCTGCGCGCTCACACGGGTGTCATGGCCGAGCGGCAGCCGCAGGCGAAGTTTCCAGGAGCGGACGGCTTACCTCTAACAGCCGAGGGAGAGCGGCGAGGCGGAGAGCGGAGCGCCAGCGACCAGCCGGAGCCCAGGAGGATGTGGGAGGGGGAGGCACCAGCACTCAGGAACCGCCGCGATGGGAAGAGGAAGGCGCCGGGTAGCTACAATCCGAACGTGGGCTGACCGTGACGTCACAATGGCGCGGCCAGCCAATCGCGGCCCCGGGGCTGAATCAAGCGCTATGATGTCATGCGGCCCCGGAGCCAATCGCGAGACAATAGAACTTTCGTGATTGTAAATGCCAGAATCCGAGGCCGAGGGGAGCCGGGACCTGGCGTGGACCCCTCCGGTTCACGTGGCCCTGGACGGTGTTATCCCCTTTCTTCCTAATAAGCCTGCGTGGAGCGCAGAGCCTGCGCAATAGCGGCGGTGAAGTTCCCGATGCCCTGAACTCGGGTTCTCTCCAATGTCAGGCGTGGCTGGGCTGTGTGGCTGCCTCTGGACCGCAGAAGTCCGCTCTCGAAGCCGCAGCCTCCGTGGTTCTGGAAGGGATCTAGTGCTCGGTTTTAGCTGATAGGCTTCACTGCCTACAGAGACCACCGGAACGAAGGTCTGCAGTTGAACAAGATAAGGCAACAAAATTGATGTTATAGCTTATCTCCCCTGTGATCTACCCTGATTTTTTTCTTGGGGATTTTTTTTTTTTTGAGGGCAGTGTCACTGGCCCTCATATGTGGGACCCGAACCGGGGCTGCTGGCTTTCCAAGCCAGTGCTTAACCACCGCGCCACTCGGCCGGCCTCTTGGGGATTCCGATTTTTCCCATATGGGTCAATACCAACTCCATTTCTACTCTAAAAATTATTCCAAAGGCTTGTGAAAGGAGGAAAGGTGGAGTAAGCGACGTCTTTTCAGCGAGGCAAATTTAAGCACTTAAATTGCTTTGTGCTCTGGGCACGAATAGAAGATCCGTGCTGTTTTTCGTTCATATTTGGGTAATTTAAGTCCTTCATCATTCTAGTATTCTACGTTTTCCCCATATCAAGCTCCAGAAATTAGGCCTTTCTCCTTGTGCCTCCTTGCTGTATTGCTACTACTCCATGTCCTTCCACCCAATGTAGTCAACCATTTAATGCAAGCAACTTTATTCTTTTACGTATTTAAAATGTGATGTTTATTTTATCATGCGCAGCTGTGCTTCAGGCACTGGGCTGCTGTAGTAGGAATGCAGATGTACAAACTATATACAAATTTGGTAATTTCAACATAAATAATTGAGATTTTTTTTTAGCAGTCAATTGCCATTCAACTTTACAAACACTGAAAGACTTCAGTTTGTCAGATACTCTGCTAGGTGTTAGGAATAAAAAACTTTAAGGACCCCCTGTAAAGTGATGCAATAAAAAAAAAAACAATTACCATGTAAATGCTACAATGGAAGCCAAGGTACAGATTAATTAAGAACTTTCTGTCAAGGGACCTTGAAAAACATGCTGGAGGTGTAAGGAGTTTGGCAAAGGTTTCTTCACTCTTCTGCTAGCAACCCAAGGCCAGAGCTGGTTCAGCTCTTTGTCACTCTGTCCAAGTTCTGCCTTTCCAGGTTTTAAAAGTTTCCAGTTTCACTTGATATTCCAAAAATTTCAAGCTTTATATCACATTCAATTGTTTTTATTGTGCTCATCTATCAAAACATGTTAAGCCCATATCGCCAAAATATTATACTGTATTTCAAATTATGGACTTATATAACTGTCAAGTCATACATTAAATTTTAAATATATTTTTTATTTAAAGATAAATATGAAGTTCTAATACTTTATTACTATCCCCCAAAACATGTCTTTTCACATGCCCCTTGACAGATAGCTCTTAATCAGTGTTTTTTGGTTTCTATTATAGCATTTTCTATGCAGTACTGTAGTTGTGTCCTGACTGTACCAGCTTGCTCAATCCATGGGGTGCTTATACCCCCACTTTAAAGACTACTGCTTTAAATTGTAAACTCCATTGGAGGGGGAAACATTGGATTTTGTTTGTTATTTATCTGCAGATCTTAGTACAGTCCCTGGTATATAATAAGAGCTTAGTAAATAAGTTTTGAATGAGTGAACTATTACTTCTCTCACCATTACCATCACCACCACCCTGGTGCTTCCATTTTTTTGCTCCAAAATTCTAACCCTCTGTCAGGTAATCATGTCCCAGGACTATTGACGCCTCTAAAATCTAAGTTAGTAAGGTCAAGTTCTCATTCTTCCTCCATCAAGAGACTTAGGGTTCCCAATTCATATATGATTTAGAGAGAATTTCCCACCCACACAATGCATCTTATACCCTGCAGTGTAAACTAATTACCATGACCACCGGATGAATTACTCCATATTGTAGTACCAGATTCATGGATAAAGCTGCAAGAAAGGCAGTAGAACTGAAATGACTCCTAACTTAACTGTGGGTATTTTCTTCAAAATAAAAGAATGCCTTGGATTCAATGCCATGGTTCAAAGAAAGTGTTTTAGTTAGCATCAGAACCAGGTTTCTGACCAACCAGGCTCTGGACACTCCTGGAGCCATCCTGATCCTTATAATTAATTTATGAAAAATGAACCCTGGTAGGGTGCAGTAACAAAACCCTATAACCCTTGCCTTTTTGGTTTATAGCACCCATATAGTAACTCCCCTAGAAGTGATTGTTGAATCATCTTCATTAAGTAAACTTTTTTTTATTGTGAAATAAACATTTTTTTAAAAATTAGCTTCAGGTGTACAACACAGTGCAATAGTTATACTTTTTACCCCTCAAAGTGACAACCCCCCACCACCAATTTGCCACCCCACTCCTCCCCCCCATACCATACATATCTGTTACAATTCCTTTGACTCCCTTCCACCGTATAATCCACATCCCTTGACTATCTGTATATTCAATTTTAAGTAAACTATTTTATTTCTACTTCTCTCCCATCTCCTGCTGTCCTTTATTTATTTTTAAATTCTGGTAGCATTTTTCCTTTTGCTCTTAATTTTCATCAGTGGTTTCAGACCTCCTCCAACCACACACTTCCAAGTGTATTAGAAGGTTGCTTCAAGGTTGCTCTTGAGAAAGAAAGTATTTAACACCTTGGAAGATTTATTCTATTGTTATTGTATCTGTAGTTAGATGAAGAAATACAATTGAAAGTTTCCTTAGAATGCAATTCTAATTAGTGAGACTGTTGTTTCATTTAAGGATGAAATACTGTATGTGCTTAGAAGATATTCATATGACATGATGAAACCTGCCTTTTGAGATAAGATACAAACCTATGTTTATCACTGGACTTTTCAAAGTTGACTAAAATATAGGCCAACTGTAAGCTAGTTTATGCTAAAGATGCCACTATGCAGTCTTCATTGGTTTCTGTCCGTTTATTTCCCTTCCCTATCTATGGTCTTGCTTTTTTTTCTTCTTTTCTAGTTTGTATTTTCTGTTATCTTATTGCTAGGGGTTCCCATTGGCCTTTGCTGTCTTTGCTAAGGCCGATAAGAAAGTAAAGGCAGTTTCCTTTCCTCCTCAGACCTTGGAGTCAGTTCCATCCTCCCATTGTTACTTTGCTGCTATTTCTCTTCGTTGCTATTCAAACAATATAACTGAGGTTTCTCTCTATTCCCATTCTGGAGTGTTCATCTTGGTGGATGTGAACCACTTGTAGGCACTGCCCATGCCTGGTCTGCCGTGCTGTTTCCCCAATGGCCAGTGGACTTGCAGGTGCTCATAAATATCTGCTGAATGAACAGTTTGAACTATTTCTGGAATCTCTAGTCTTTTCTTCACTTCCTTTTACACCCTTTATACTCTACCCAGGAGGGACTGGACTGTGAAAGGAATTTGTGTCCTCATTACTATCTACATTTACTTCCTAGGTGATATTATCACCCCCCTTTGTGTCTTTGGATTCCATCTAGATGTACACTGCTGAATCCCAAATGCATTTCTCCAGCCCAATTCCAAACTTACGTATCTAACTGCCTATTAATGACTTCTCTTGGATGTCTGAAAGGCATCTCGTAATGAGAATAATAAAAAATGAACTCTTGATTTTTCCTCAGACCTACCTGCTTTTTTCATGATCTTTCCAGCTCTGTAAATGACAACTGTATCCATTTTCTCAAGCCAAATTCCTTAGAGTTATGTTTAGCTCCTCTCTCTCACATCCTACCTCTATGCATCAGCAAAATCCTGCCTGCTCGATATTCAAAACATATCTAGAATCTGTTTACCTTTCACAATCTTTACCACAACCAACAGTTTAAGTCACTGATAGGTGTTACTGAGAATTTTTTAATAGCCTGCCAACTGGACCTCTACTTCTGGCTTTGCCTCCTACAGTCTATTCCCAACCCAGCAGCCCAAGTGATCCTCTTAAAACGAAAGCCAGATCATGTCACGTGTTTGCTTAAAAACATCTCATCTCAGTAAGAATAAAAATCAAGGGCAAGCCCAGTGGCGCGTTGGTAAAGAGTTGGCTTGGGACGCCAGTGGCCCTGGTTCGTATCCCACATATGCGGGCCAGTGACACTGCCCTCTACAGCTAAGATGGTGAATAACAGCTCCATCTGGAGCTGGGCTGTGCGAATCCCAGCGATGGTGTAGGCTGCATAAGCTACAGTGAGTGGCCGGCAGTCAGCGTGAGTGGCCAGCAGCCAGAGTGAGCTGCCAACAGCTGCCGTGAGCGGCCGTCCAGAGGCCGGCGACCAGGATCTGCCTCACCTGGGAAGAGCGCAATGATAATACCAACATGGGCCAGTGAAGCAATGTCCTCCACAACTAGACTGAAGAACAAAAGGCAACTTGTCTGTTCCCCTCCCCCAATTCCCCAATAAAAATCTTTTAAAAAAAGAATAAAAATCAAAATCTTTACAGTGGTCTATAAGGTCCTTCATGACTTAGCACCTTACCATTTCTCTGACCTTCTGTCTTCTACCTACAATGGCCTCCTTCTTGTTCTTTGGGTACACCATGCACCAGACTTGCCTCAGGGCCTTTGCATGTACTCTTCCCCAATGCCTAGAATAATTTAACCCAAGAAGCTCCAAGGCTTATATCCATGCTTCATTCTGCTCTTTGTAAATGTCATCTTCTTAGAGAGTTCTCCTTGATCACTCTATATTTGCATCTCCTTCCTCGCCTCCCACATTCTGGAAGCTTCACTCTGTTTTATTTTACTCCTTAGCACTTATCATTGTCTGACATACTCTAGGTTTATTTATTTATTTATGGAATCCAGTTTTTTTGTTTTTGTTTTTTTTTTAAAGATTTTATTGGGGAATTGGGGGAGGGGAACAGCGTTGGGGAACTGGGTAAGGGGAACAGACAAGTTTCTGTCCTTTTGTTCTTCTGTCTAGTTGTGGAGCACATTGCTTCACTGGCCCATGTTGGTATCATCATTGTGCTCTTCTTGGGTGAGTCAGATCGGTTGCCAGCCTCTGGATGGCCATTCACAGTGGCTCTTGGCAGCTCACACTAGCTGCCAGTCGCTCGCGCTGGCTGCCGGCCACTCACTGTGGCTATGGCAGCCCACTGCAGCAGGGGCTGCAGCTATGCTGTCCCCAGGGACTCACAGCAGCCCAGCTCCAGGTGGAACTGTTGTTCACCATCTTAGCTGTAGAGGGCAGTGTCACTGGCCCTCATATGTGGGATCTGAACCCCAGCCGCTGGCATCCCAAGCCAGCTCTTAACCAACGTGCCACTTGGCCAGCCCCTCTAGGTTTATTTTTAATATTTGTTTATCCCCCCTCCCTCCATAAACACATTGAGGGAAGACTTTGTTCTGTTCAGCACTGTATACTCAGCACTTAGAACACTGCCTGGCACCTAAGAAGAGTTCAATAAATATTTATTCAATGGCTAAATGAATGGAGACATCAATGGAAAATTGAAATGCAAATCAGTAAGATATGCTTTTACTAGACACCACTTGGCCACATACTAAGTCTAAGAGAAAGAAAATACCATCTACAATAATTTAAAAATGATTATTTATGGGTATTGTTTTTCTGTTCCCCATTAAAGTAAAGACAATAAGTTTTCCCTGCCACATTTATGAAATTTGAAACTCTGAAAAATGAACATGATCCAAAGAATATTTAAAATTTTAACAGTGCTATAAATGAAGGAAGACTATAATCACAGTTATCATGAAGAAGAAATACCATTGTCTCAAACTGGTTTGAATTTGGGATATTTTACTCTTCTATAAATGCAGGAGTTATCTTTACTATTGAGTACTTTCTCTTGAAATAGAAACTGTCATGATATTTATTTCAAGATGAATCAAATTTGATACCAATTCCTTATCTTTTGATTACTTACACATTTCTAAGACCTTTCCCAACACATTCTCATTTTATCCTTTCAGCACCATAACGAGATAACAAGAGTTAAGTGACATACTGCAAAACCAGTTGATGCAGAATTAAGAATGAATTCAGGTCTCAGTTCTCAACATCTTCAAATACTCAGCCATGTTAAAGATAAGATTTTTAAACCAGGACAGATTCTCAATGTGTCTTTTACTTGGCTGGTTATCAAAAGATAAATTTCATCATTGATTTATGTCCTATAACATATGAGAGAAAGATTTCTAGAAAGTAGACAAAAGCAGGTGATAACCAAACTTCTAAACAAAAGCTATATGCAACTGGCAAAGAGAAGCAATGTGGTTTCTGTTGTTAAAAAGTATGTCCTGGTTAAGCAGTGCATTCTGCAAGTGCTTTATATGATTTTGGAATTGATGATATAAGACCAAATACACTTTGCCCTAATTCTATTTTTTACAAAACAAGCTCTCCAAAAATTAGCTTGATTTAGTGATTTAGTCATTCTAGGCCAGGTGATGTTTTAGTTACATGCATAACGTATCATAAAACGCCTTGCATTTTGTGCGCCTGCAATATTAAATGCAAAAACTGGTAGTACAATTTGTTTTCACAATCTCAAGTTCACCTTTTGCTGAGAGTGAATGTGACATCATAAGACATGAAATTCTACAAGTGTGTGTTGCAGTTCAATTACTTTTGCAAACCATGGCTTGACATCTGATTGTGAAGCACTTTTTCTTTTTTTCAAATTCACATATACCCTAATATCAGGTTCACTCAGTCAATTCCCTTTCAGGGTAAATAGCATTACAGTATTGTCTTCTAATCTGAATAATCAACTGACACACTGCCTTCTATCAGATATATTTCAATAGGATGAACTCTATAGGTATAAAACTTTAAATGCTGTCAGATAGGTACTCTATATGCATAAACTTGAGGCAATCTTAGGTTGTTGGAGGTCTAGAAAATAAAAAGCACAATAATAAATGTTATTACTTTTATATTTTGCTGGTCAATAAGATTAACTTCTACTTAATCTGGATCTAGGATTTTATTTTCCTCTCCACCTCCCCCCATCCTTTTTGCTTCTCTGAATGCTAGGACAGAATGTTTCTTTCCTAATCTCCCCACATAACTAGAGCACCCCCCTGTGTAGGCCTTTGTTTTATCACTCATAATATTAATATTGTAATTATTTGTTTATTCTTCTCTTCCCCAACTCAAGGCCGGAGAATATATCATTCCTCTTTGCTCCTTTAGCATCCTGCTATGCCAGATACATAGTAGGCACTCAATAAACATTTATTGAACTGGACTTGCTTTTTTTTCCTTTTTTTTTTTTTAAAGATTTTATTGGGGAATTGGCAGAGGGGAAGGAATCGGGGAAGGGGAACAGACAAGTTGCTGTCTTTTTGTTCTTTAGTCTAGTTGCGGAGGATGTTGCTTCACTCAATGGTATCCTCATTGAGCTCTTCCCGGATGAGGCAGATCGGTTGCTGGCCTCTGGATGTCGCTCATCGCGGCTATTGGCAGCTCACACTGGCTGCCAGCCGCTCACGCTGGCTGCGGGCCACTCACTGTAGCCTATGGCAGCCCACTGCAGCAGGGGCTGCAGCCCACACCATCACCGGGGCTCGCACAGCCCAGCTCCAGGTGGAGCTGTTGTTAGCTGTAGACGGCAGTGTCACTGGCCCTCATGTGGGATCCGAACCGGGGCTGCTGGCATCCCAAAACCAGCGCTTAACCAATGCGCCACTCGGCCGGCCCTTTTTTTCCTTTTTATTTTTGCTTTTTAAAAAATATTTTTATTAAAATACAGCTAACATACAATATTACATTAGTTTCAGGTGGACATCGTAGTTATTCAACAGTACCCACCTGACACTATTCAGAGTTATTACCACCTTATTGAGCATATTCCATATGCTAAAGAACTGATCACCATAAGTCCAGCAACCATCTGACACTGTACCATACTATCACAATATTATTGACTATATCTCTATGCTGTATATTACATCCCCAAGACTTATTTGTTTTGAACTAGACTTTCCGAAGACTATTTACTTTCTTCATGATAAAGACAGCAAATATGACATAGTAGGCTGTTTCAGGATATGCAAGCAAGACTTTTGGAGACCCAAATTCATTTCAATAATTTAATATGCTTTGATAACATGGTAAGCAGCTTCTGAAAGCTCTCCCAAGGATCTCTGGTACTTAATATTCATGCCCAAGGGCTGGACCTAGTGACTTACTCCTAAAGGATAGAAACAACATGGCAAAAAGGATGAAATGACACTTCTAAGATTAGGTTAAAAAAGAAGTGACTTCTATCTTACCAGCATTCTCTGTATAGCTTCTTGGCTTGCATACTTGGATGAAGCAAGGTGCCATGTTGGAGATACGTAACAAACTAAGCATGGCCTATGGCCAACAGACACCTAATAACTGAGGTCCTCAGTATGACAGCCCACAAAGAACTGAATCCTGACAATGAATGCATGATGAACTTGGAAGTGGATCCTTCCCCAGTAAAAGCCTTGAGATGACTACAGGCCTGGCTGATACCTTGATTGCAATCTGTGAGAAACCCTGAAGCAGAGAACCCTCCAAGTAAGAAATGCCCCAATTCCTCACGTACAGAAACTCTGAGATAAAAAATGTTGTTTCAAACCACTAAGTTTTGAGATAATCTGTGTTTTGAAGCAATAGATATCTAATACAGATGGCTTACAATAGTTTTACTTTTTAAAACAGAATCAGAGAAAGAAGAATTGAAATAAAGTTTATTTACTTTGTCAGAACAATCAAGGTACACCTAGTATTTTGATAACTATGTCAATATCCAGTCACAAGAATTTGTCTTTTCCAACATGGTTTTCTCATATCACAGAAAAACATTTACACAGATGGGGATAGGATGCCAAATTTCAACACCATGTAGTAGAGATCAAGGCAGGCCACTCTGTAAACATATTAAGCTACAACTTCATTGAAAGGGGGCTTACTGGGAAGGGACCCTCATTCCCAACCCATTAGTAAACATTTTAATCAAGGCACTAGTCAAGTGCTTCAAATTTTCATTTCATTTATTACTTTGAATTAAGGCATTGCAGGTTACTATTAAAACACAAACATAAAAAACAAACACAAACATATGGGAAGAACAATGTGTCGTACTTTCACTAGTGAGCAGACCCAATTAGTTTATTGGATAACCTAATTAAGAAGTAACTAAGCTCTGAAAGTGTGAAAGCCTGGAAAACTGGGTTGTGGTTATATAACCAAGAAATTCTTCCCAAAGACTAGGGATAAAGAATGACACAGTGGTTGTTTAGCGTAAAAACACGAAGTCAATACTTAGGAAACATTCACAAATGCTCTACCCACTTTTAAAATTATCCCAGGTACCTAGCAGGGTATCTGGAAGTCAGTAGCTGCTAAGTACATATTTTCTGACTATCCTTTGGGGACCTGGTATGTGCCAAGAGCTGAGATAATAGTCTACAGTACTTGGTAAAAAGTGATGTGCCTTAAGAAGTGCAAAGAAAAGTGCTATGGGAATTCAGATGTTGGAGAGGATAAGAAGAGGGGATTCAAACAGCAGGCCCTTTGCAAAGGCTGTCTTCTCTGCTCAAAATTGCTCACTTCCCCCTTTCTAGTTCTCAACTTAAGTCATCTTTTCAGATTGGTCTTGCCTATTACCCTGGCTAAAATCAAGTCCCTCCTCTTTATCACCCCCCCCCCCAGCCATTAGTTTATATTTAGTTTCACAGCATTTCTCACAACCTGTCATTGTTTTATTTTTATCCCTACCTTCCCAATTATTGAAACTTCAGGATTGCACAAACAAGTCTCCCTTGTTCACTGGGGGTGTGCCAGGAATAAAGGCTGCACACAGTAGATATTTGTTGGATGACCGAATGTAAAATGTGAAGTCAAAAAAGGGTACTGCTGTAGGGATGGAAAAAAGCTGGGTGTCCGGGCACGGATTCCAATCATCGCTCTTCCTCTGACGAGCCGGGACCTCTTTGCTCTCGTGCTCCGAGCAACCCAGGAGGGATCCTCAGCTGCGGGCACGGCTTTAAGTGTCCCCTGCCCCCCAGCCCACCCGCTGTCCACCGCAGCCCCCTCCAGAGTTCCCATCCTTTTCGGGCTCCCACACCCGCGCCAGGCCCCGGGACCAGAGTCCTCCACTCGCGGGGCGTGGGGACCGTTAACCGCTTGCCGCGCAGCAGGGCAGTGCCGCCGCCCCTCTCCACCCCCCCCTCCCCGCGCCTCTCGGCTGCACTCCGGAATCCGGGGCCCTCCGCGTCTCCGCCCCGCGCCCCGGCAGCGGTCACCCCATTCATTCCGCGGCCGCACCCGCCAATCACCGCGCACGAACGGCGCCGCATCTGGCGAGGGGGCGGGGCCTGGCCGGGCGCGCGCTCACCGCTTCCCGGCAGCCGAGCTCGCGTCAGGGCCCGGGTTATTCCCGGCCAATGACCGGGCCTCGTCTTTGCGCTCACCCGGCGGGGACTGGGCGTGGGGATGGGGGCCCCCCGGCTCTCCGCTCCTGGGATCCGAGGGTGTCCAAGTCCCTGGGGGAAGATGGGAAAGGGGCCTTGGGGCCCTGCGCCCCTCGGATGCTGTCGGATGCTGTCGGATGCACGCGTAGGACGTTGCCAGTCCCGAGACGCGCGACCGGGTGGAACTGCGTGGGGCGGGAGACCCGGGGAAAATGAGGCCGGCAGGAGCTGTGCCTCAGTGGGCAGCAGGGCCCGAGTCTGGTACGAGGGCACAAGCAAGGCGCTGGGAAGGAGCCGGAATCGTTCCCCAGGGCTCACGGTCATCTTTTTTTTTTTTTTTTTTTTGAGGGCAGTGTCACTGGCCCTCACATGTGGGACCCGAACCGGGGCCGTTGGCTTCCCAAGCCAGCGCTTAACCACCGCGCCACTCGGCCGGCCCACGGTCATCTTTTATAATCCGTGAATTAGCCCTGCGTGGTAGATTTTGTGAATGTGTGTCCTGGCTGCCGAGAGTGCGGGTAACATCAAATAAATAATGTTAAATGTCAAATAAAAAATGTTAAAATGGTATTGACTTTTTGTGTCATCAATTGTGACAATGAAACTATCTTGGTATATTTCATAAACGGACTTTTTTTAGTCCCTTCTGAGATACCTCGCATAATGTCTTATTCACCAGGAAGGATAAGAGAAAACTTGGTGGCTTTTCTATTGGCGCTAAAAGTTGACTCCCTTCTTCCTCACACCGCACCGCCCCCCCACCAAAAAAACACACCCCAAAACCTTAAAGGCGCAGAAGGCAGTTTGACCACGAACTACAGCTCGATATTTTCACTTCTCATTTAATCCTCCTAACGAATCTGTAGCTACAGGCAGTATCACTAATTTTGGATGTTAGAACAGACGCAGAGATTAATCTGGACAAGGTCACAGTCTGTAAGTGAAAGCTTGGGCTCTTCCCACCCTTCTTCCCCCTAGACCATGAAATTTAAATCCACAATGAATGGAGGGTGGAAAGGAATCTAATGCTCTCGAAGTCCTTAGCTAAGGATGGTGCGTCTGGCCAAGTGCAAGCACATCTTGGAGACAGGTTTGCGTTTCTTGAGAACTCTTTAAGTGCATAGTTTTCATGCCAGAACTTTGAAGGGTAGGAGGAGAGTTCCTTGAAGCTCTGAAATGCCAGGTTACTTATGGGCTGATGCTTTTCTCAAGCCTGGCCTGATCTGAAACAAAACTCCTTTTTGTAATTCAGTATTACCAGCCCAGATACTGGAGGGCTGCCCAACGCTTGTTCAAGGACTTAAGTCTTTGTGGCAAACAGAGTACAGGAAAGTTGGATCAAATACAGACTTAATTAGGTCACAGAATGCTTCTGGGGAGAGAAAATTGCAAGCTACAATCAAACTTAACCCAATCTGATTGAACAGATTAGCCAGGTATATCTGTCCCATGCTCCGGCTGTGGCCATGCAGGTTGGGTAAGAAACGTTTCCTGCCTGCTGAAAAAGACTACAGTTGGGGTGAGGCGCATTACTGACTCAAGTGTATGAATAACAGTAAAGGAAGGCAGCACATAAAGTGACAATAGATAAATACAAGGCAAGAATTATGGCGGATGTGATGAACTTTGACCCAGCAGTGTAGTCAAAATGCAGAGGAAGGAAAGGTGGTCCCTTTAGATTCCAAGCTGAGGAGTCAGGATTTTCCTTGACCAAGCAGCCAGAGTGGTCTTTAAAAAGAAATGCCCACCCAATACCTTAAACATCCTTTAATAGCTTTCCATTGCACATGGTACAAAATCTCAAATCCATAATATGATGTAAAGACCTGTACGCGCTGGTCTTGCTTACCTACTTACATCCTCCCACGGTACCATTGTCTACACTTACCCTATACTACTCATCTCTTTGCTTTGCAGAGATGAAACTTTATCTCACCCCAGGAGTTTTACACATTCCGTCCCTTCTGCCTTCTGGTCATTTCACTACCATGTCTGTACCCCTTTTCCCGATTCACCTGTCCTTCCATCTCAACTTCAAGTTGCTTCCTCTAAGAAGCTTCCCTTCTGAATAAAGTCCACTATTATAACTCTTATCAGATCCTTTTCTTTCCCCTCACACACTTATCATAATCTGTAAGATTTATGATATTTGTGTGATTATCTTTTTGGTATCTGCCTGTCCTGGCATCACACACTTTTTTTTCCATAGGCTTATAATAATCTATTATATATATTTCTTTGTGCATTGTATTTATTTTTATGTCTGGGGCACCACTTGTTTTGGGGCTCCATACAGACATAGTTTTATTTCTCATTATATCCAGTGGTTAGCGCAATGCTTGGCACATTGCTAGTGCTCAATAATTATTTATTGAATTTTGTTCAGAATCAGTTGATCTAGAATACATGTTGGGGAATAGTGGGAGACAGACTTGGTTAAGTACCAGGGAGCCAGATTTGGGGCGCGGAGAGCAGAGAGAGGCCTTTCTACCCAATCTGTTATTTCTGTACTGTTCAATATGGAAGCCACTAACCACATGTGAGTATTGAACACTTGAAATGTGACTGAGGAACTAAATTTTACGTTCTATTTAATTTTAATTAATTTACATGTTCTAAAGTTTATTTGGAACAATGTGGGTATGTGACTCTACTTTTTCAACTATAAATTTTATTAAATTTAAATACAGATCAAGAATTTTGGTGAAAATTTTTCAATGGAATTGAGAAGTATTGTAGTAGTTCTTCTTATTTTTTTTTTTTTTTAGAGGGCAGTGTCACTGGCCCTCATATGTGGGACCTGAACCGGGGCTGCTGGCTTCCCAAACCAGCACTTAACCACCATGCCACCGGCCGGCCGAGAAGTACTGTAAATACACTGGATTTTAAAGACCTCATACAAAAATATGTAAAAATCTCTTTTTTCTATTGATTACATGTTGAAATGGCAATATTTTGGATATATTGGGTTAAGTAAAATATATTTTTAGAATTAATTTTATTAATTCTAGGTATATACCCAAAGAATTGAAAGCAGGGACTAAACAGATGCTTGTACACCAATATTCATAGTACCATTATTCACACTAGCCAAGAGGTGATAACACCCAAATATCCATCTACAGATGAATCAGTAAACAAAATGTGATGTGTATATATAAAATGGAATATTATTTAGCCTTAAACAGGAATGAAATTCTGATATATGCCACAACATGAATGAACTTTGAAAACATTATGCTAAGTGAAATAAGCCAGTCACAAAAGGACAAATATTGTGTAATTCCACTTATATGAAGTAGCTAGTATAGGCAAATTCTTAGAGACAGAAAATAGAACACAGGTTACCAAGGAGTAGGTGGAAGGGAAATGAGAAATTATTATTTAATGGGTACAGAGTTTCTGTTTGGACTGATGAAAAAGTTCTGGAAATGGAGAGTGGTGTTGTTTGCACAGCATTGTGTGAACGTACTTAATGCCACTGAACTGTATGCTTAAAAATGGTTAAAATGTGAATTTTATGTACATTTTACCACAATAAACTTTTAAGGAATTCATTTCACTTCCTACTTTTTACTTTTTTAAAATGTGGCTACTAGAAAATTTAAACTTACATATGTATCTTTCTCATTTTATTTTTATTGGACAGTACTGGATTAGACAATTGGGAACCCTGGACAGGCTGAGAAGTTTCCTGCTATGAAGGTTTCACTAATGCCTGTGATACCAGGAAGGCTGCTTGTAAGGAGTGCAAGGCGGTAGCAGATAACGATGAACCCAAAAATTTAGGATGTGGTGGAATATGTAGAGAAAAAGCATGTGAGGAAAAGCCTGGGTGGAAGGGGAAAATGCACAGTAAGGTTCAATCTGGGAAAGGCTGTATTTGTGGCAGAAGTGAGAATGTTCTAGAGATAGTTTTCTCTATTGTAATGGGATAACTTGGCAGTAAGCCCAGCATGATGTTCCTTAATTGCTGTGAGATCAAATGAGTACCATGTGTGAAAGAGCTTTCGAATCTGAGGTGAGAGGCACAGGTAAGATTAATCACAAGTACGGGATTTCTTCAATGTGTTTCATGATGAGGCTTTCCATCTGCCCTGGCTTCTGCAGAAAAGCTATATAGCGTTAGGGAGTTTTCTACCAATGCTGCATATTTTATCTTTTATATAAAACTGTAAGAGGCTCACCCATTATGACCTCCTACTGCAGTTATAGAAACCCAATCCTCCAAAGTTGCACCATTACCACTTTAAGAATGTTGCTCTTGGAGAACAATTGCCTTCACATATTCAGCATCATCCTGCTATTTATGAGGTTTTCCACCATTCAGAAGCCAGGCAAGTACTGACCCAAACTCAGGAATGTGCACTGCACTCAAGGACCAAATGTATGTGAGGAGGTGGTGGGATCACAGTCCGAGTCAAATTTGATTGTTCAACTTAGTCTGAAGCCAGTGTGAGACATATGATCCAGAGCCGCTGCAGGGCTGATGTTGTGAGCTCTCAGGGATTTGTACCACACTGGGCACCTGGCCCTGGGCCCAGCATATCCTTACAGCCCGCCCCCCCCCGCGCCCTCCCCCCCAGTTTAGGAAACAGTGCAGCTCTTTGGGCTTGTCCCAGATTAAGAATGGTCAAGGTTGGAACTAGAAAACCAGGTCCATTCTGGTTAGAATCATGTATGCTTCACCAGAATTAAAATTTTACCTGAGTTGGACTGAAACTGCCTTTGATCCTGGGAATAAAGGAAGGAAAGCCCAAGTTTCCCAAAGAAAAGTCTGTATACCCAGAATATGAATTTAATATTCTACAAAATAATACAGGAGTATTCTCTGCCCAAATGAAACCAGAAACAAGTAAAACTGCTAAAAAGTTGGAACCAAATAAGTTTCTAATCTAGCTATATTTATTGCTGTTTTAGGTTGGTTTAGTTAGCTTAGTTTTTAAAAAAGATCCCTGTAAGGCCTGAGATTATGTCCTCGTCTTACCATGCCAGTAATTATCGAAAGTCAGTTCCTAGACCAACTGTCTACAGTATAGTTACTCTTATGGGATGAAGAATATGGGATTTTTAATGTCATCTAAATTCCTACATCCTAGACCTGGTGTAAATAGTATCTGGTGGGACTTTACCTTTCACTCCTACTGTGATGGCCAGATCATAGCTCGGACTTTGCATTATGTTTCTAGATAACACAAATAATTGATTTAACAGAGGAAATTGTCTCTATTTTTGTAAATTCCGAGAAGGCTATTCCGTGCTCCACTTTATCTAAAGCAGCTATGGCTATGTTTGCTGTCGACAAAGGAGGAATAAGAGGTAGTTATCTGAAAATAGAGAAGAAGATCCACTTTGGCCTGAGTCTCTTAAGTAACAATTGGTTTAACTTAACCTGGTAATGATTCCAGTACCCACAACTTCCCGTTTCAATGGGAAATGTGAGCATTATACAGATTCCCAGGAAAGGAAGAGGCATAGAGAAGAAGAATTCATCTATTAAGTGCTCTAATTGCCTGATGTTATCTACTAAGACATGGCTCCAAATAGTGATTAAAAATCACTATTTAATAACTTAGCAAGCTTCTTGATTCATTTCATCTCATCTGTAATGCCAGAGAATGCATTTCAGCTACAGGTGCTAAGGAATTAAGAGATACCTAAACCTTTTAATTTAGCAACACTTATGTCAGCTAAGTGTCAAAATTCTTGAAACTTTTGGATGGTTCTTGGAGAGCCACAGTGGTATTATACATAATGTGATTGTAATGTTTACCCACTAAATTGTCATGGCGTAAACATTTCTGGGGTTCTGAATCTGTGGTAGTAGTTACTGTAGTTGTTTTTTTTTTTTTTTTTTTTATGAGAGAGGTTAATGGTTATGGTTCTGTCTTGTGTCTTGTACCCTTATCCACTAAAGCCAAGTAGGTATTTACTCACTAACATTAATTAGAAGCCCTTATGGGAAGGGCAGAATCCACCACTTTTTGTTGTTTCTATTTTCTGAAGTGTTCATAAAATCCCAAATCCACATATTGCTTGGTGTGAATGAGCACAGATTTTAAAATCATCTAAGCAACATTACAATCCTCCAAATAAAAAGAAGACAATCATGCACCCTGAATATTCTAAATTAACAAATCAAACTGTTCTTTAAAATCTACCTTGTACCTTTCTTGTCCACTTAAATATACATTTTTTACACAGTTGTGCAATTTTGGTTCTGCTGTTTTTAACTTAATAATTCATTATGTTTTGTCATGTTGCTACATGATCTTTAAAAAAAAATATGTCCATTAAATGATTGTACCACAGCCGTTGCCTAAGGCCTTGGTGCTCAATACAAATTTCTAGGCCTTGAACCAAAGCTACTGAATCTAAAATACTGGGGATGAGCTCAAAATGTCCCTTAAATAAGTCCTGCTTTACCAAAAGCATCCACCCTGAGTTTCCAGCACAGCAGCTAACATTGGAGCTCCCCTAGTGCTAGGTAGGAATGTCATGATTTTCTACTGTTGTATATAATGTGACAAATATCTCTGTGAACACACTTTTTTTTTCCTTCTTAGGATAATTTCCTTTTTTTTTTTTTTTTAAGGGCAGTGTCACTGTCCCTCATAAGTGGAACCCGAACCGGTGCTGCTGGCTTCCCAAGCCAGTGCTTACCAGCCATGCCACTCGGCCGGCCCCCCCTTTTTTTTGGTATGTCATAATCCTTTCTAAATAAGATGAACCAAAAGTGTGCCTACTTTTTATTTACTTTCTTAGACTCTTTTCCCATATTAATTAATCCACAAATATTTCCAATAACGGTAAACCAGATTTTAACTACATTTTAAATTCTAGCTGTGAGACAGGCAATAGTTTAAATCTAGAGGAGTTAGCAGATAAAATAGGAAATTCTTCCATACTCGACCTGGTTGACTAACTAGGTCAGGGAAGAAGGCTGTGGAGGTGCGAGGTGGTTCTGCAGCCACACGTGAGGGACTGACCAGTGGGAATTCTATTGACTAATGTTAGTGGATGTTCTTTATGCTTAGACAGCAATTTCACGTTCATGATCAGGTTGTCTCAGCCCTGTATATAACTACACATATGTATGCGTGAGGAAAAGTATGCATGTATATTTGTATAAGGATTTTTTTTTTTTTTTGCAGCATTGATTCTTTTATTGCTTAAACAATGATGACCAGGGCCGACCGAGTGGCATGGTGGTTAGGCACTGGCTTGGGAAGCCAGCGGCCCCGGTTCGGTCCCACATATGAGGGCCAGTGACATTGCCCTCAAAAAAAAAAAAAAAAAAGAGAGAAACAATGATGACCAACAGTTACTACATTTTAATAAAAAAAGGTATTAAAGTTTGTCTCACATTCTCTCTCTCTCTCTCTCTCTCTCTCTCTCTCACACACACACACACACACACACACACACACACACAAAACCTTATCTATTTCTGAGAACTCTTCCTAAATACCACCTTATAGGGTAGTTGTTTTATTTTTTTAAAAATGGAGGTTTTGTTCTTTTTTCTTTTTCTTTTTAATGTATATCTTGGCCCGGGTCCTTTAGGAAGTGGAGCCTGAGGCAAAGGTCAAATGCAGGTACTTTATTTGGAATGTGCAACTCCAAGGACCTGAGAGTGAGTAATAAAGGGAAATAAGGCCAGGAAGTGGTAAGGACATGTAATGTTTCCTCACTGGCAACTGTTTCACAACCAAACGCCCAGAAACTCAGCAGGGGGCTCGGAGGGCACTCAGGCAGCAGGCAGGATTGCTCTGGAGTGGTTGGTTGCAAGGAAGAGCTAGGCCTCTGAGGAGCCCACAGAAGAGACAATGTTGGGGGAATTTTCTTCTTGTTGCCCCTCGGCTCTCATTTCTTATTCATTAAGGTTTACTCTGTCACAATTCCCCCACACTGCTGGGTTGGGTCATTACCCAAAAAGCCAGATCCCATACCCCAAAGACTGGTGCTTCAAGTCTGAAAGTGGAGGCCAACCTGGTGGTTAGTTTCAGCCTAGAAAAAGAAAAAAGAGGAGAGAGTCAGGAGACTCAGAAGTCGTATAGAGTCAGTACCCAGTGCAAATCAGAAGAGGACGCAGGCCCCTGGCCAACCTCAGAAATGAATGTAGCTGAGGGGCTCCGAGAAATACCCTTTTAACTGAGGAATCAGTGGAGAAGCCAGATCTATGAAGACACTCTCAGCCTAGGCGTCGTTAGCCTCTGTGAAGTCAGGTCAGCATGCAGCTACAGAGCTGCCCTCTTCTCAGATGCTCCAAACATCAAATAAACTCTCGCTGGCTGGAGACACCCTTGAACTATAGGCAGTTGTTGTTTGCAGCTGTTTGCACTAGCAAACAGCTGGAAACAATCTATTTAGATAAATTATAGAATACCAAACAAGGGAATTCTACTCAGAAAAAAGAATGAGGCATCTTTTATGTTCTTACACAGGAATATATTTGTCTTTCTAAATAAATTTAAAAAGAATAGATTATACAATGATATATATGTTTTGATTCCATTTGTGGGGCAGGGAAGATAATGCTATAGATGCTTGTAGCTGTGTTAAAAATTTCTCTAAGGGTACAAGAAAAACTCGTTGAAAGATACTGTTAGTGTGAAAGCTCTGAGGAGAGAAACCAGGAGGTAAGGGCATGAGTGATCTTTTTACCTAATACACATCTATGCTGTTTAAATTATTTTTTATGCATACATTATTTTTTTAAATGAAAATCAAAAGTAAAACAAAATGTTGTATCTATAGTTAACAATACTGTTTTGTACACTTAATTTGTTAAGAGGGTTGATCTCATGTGTTTTTACCATAATAAAATAAATTTTTTTAAAACAGTAGAATGAAAGTATAAGTGAGATATGCTTGATGTAGAAACTGTGAAAATATAAAAAAGTGTAAAGAGGAACATAAAATTCACTTGCGATTCTACCAAGTAGAAACAACCACAATTATACTTTCTATGCACATACATAATTATTATTTTAATTTGGGTGAGATCATACGTATGTATGGTTTGTCACTCTGTACTTTGAGTCAGCATTTTTCCAGGTTAAAAAAAACAACCTATGAAACACCATTTATGATGACTACATAATATTCTATTTTGTGGCTATACCATAATTTGTTTACTATTCATTTGCTTCTTCACTGACTTGAAGCTCTTTTCCTTTATTAAACAATCGCGTAGACCAGTTCTTGGCACAGCTCTGGCCTCTAATCACACTGCAGTGTTTTCCTCCTAAGAGGGAGGGAAGGATGGCCCTGGGAGCCAGCGGGCTGGCCGTGTTTCCTATACGGGTTAGCATTCCCTTAAAGAGGCCGCCCTGATTGTCATTTTTAAGTATCATTGCCTTTTGTCACTCTCCAGCTCTTTGTCCAGCTTTATATCATTGTTGTTATTGTTGTTAATAGTGATAGTGTAGTATTTTGGGGTCCTAGCATTGTCGTCACCTGACCATGCCATATATGTCTTTATTGTCTGTCTCCCAACCTGGATTGTAAGATCCACAGAGCTTTGTGCAGTTTTGTTTTCAGCGGTATCTGCAGTGCCTACACCAGTGTCAGGCATACGGAAGGCTGTCAATAAACAGGATCATACAGGAGGAAAATCTTCATTGCTTCTATTCCTCTTTTCTACTTAAAAAAAAAAATTACTATGCAGTTCTTAAGTATGCATGGTACCTAAGCAGCTCTTGTGCAGTCAGTGTGATGTATTTCTTGGGTCCCTATTGTTTGAACTATCAAATGTTAGACCTAGACAGGGACCCTTTGGGTGACCTAATCTATCCTTTTACAGATAAAAGGATAGTGTAGGTTCACCAAAATTGCAAGGGGTGGAGAAATGAAGGAGAGGAGGAACAAAAGTATTTAACTCAGGACATTTATAAGCTAGATGAAAAGAGGAGATTAAGATATGAAAAAATGCTGAACAGTTTGAGGCAATATATCATTATTTATTAAATTGTGTGTGTAACTCCATTTCCACCTTGGAGGATTCTATAATCTTGTAAAAGGCTAAACAAGTGATTTATTTACACTGTTAAATAAAGACCAAAACCATGAGAATTGCAGCAAAGAGATAAACTTGGGGAGCAGACTGGAGGGAAAGGACTTGTTTGGTTTAGAAAGGTTGAGATGGTTTCCTGGAGGAAGGAATAGTTGTTCATGTTGAAGGATATGTGAAGAGTGTGGTCAGAGGTGAGGGGGTGGGGATGAAGGCATTAGAGGCAGAGGGAACTAAGCCAGTAAAGGCATGGAGAAATGAAAATGCTTGGCAGGATTGAAAAATGCAACTTTCTGGCACCTAGAAGGCAGGAAGAGAGGGATACAGGTGATGCTGGCTGGCCAGAGAGGGAAGGAATGATGGGTGGTGAGGCAGAAGGGCTTTTTGGGCTGACTATGCCTCTGTGCTGAGGGTTTTGGACTTTATTATTAGTTAAATAATGGTGAGACACTGAGGGTTTTTCAGTAGGGGTGTGACAAGATTGGATCTGTGTCTTAGATGATTCTGATAGAAGGGTCAATGATATATTGGGACTGAGGGGTGAAGAGGAGAGCTACAAACAATGAAACATTTAAGAAACTCATGCAATTGATGGTTACAGTGTGACTTAATGGAGATCTGAATTAGGGAATCCTTAAAAATGAAGCAGAGATGGTTTTAAAGGTACTTCATAAATAAATCTACTGTAAGGACTTGGGGACTTAACAAAACTTCTAGGTGAGATAAATACAAACTGTGCTATCAGGTTGGGAGAATCTCTAGGTGTTCACCTGGTGGCTTTAGCCAAGCAAACTAGGGGAGGAACAAACAAACAAACAATCATAAAAACCTCCTAAAAGTAAAAGTAAAAGTAAAGGGAATCCCTAGTTCCACCCCAACCCCAAGTAACTTTGTGTTCTAAGAGTCCCCACACAAAATCTGCACATTGAAATGCCCAGTTAGGCCAATTCAGCTTTTCTAAACTCCTCCCTTTCCCTCATCCCTGGTTTCCTTCTAGAAGGGGCTCTGAGGAGTCTCTGCCTGAGGCAGGAAAGCCCTCCTGGTTTGCACACAACCGCCCTGTTACATGAAGCAGAACCTTTCCTGAGCCGGGCTGGCAAAGAGGCCATTGCTGCTAAGGATGGTGACTGTGATGGGATACTCAGACTCTCGGGCCTCTATTCTCACCAAGCTTGCCTGTCACTCCAACAGTATCCATGCACACCATTGGTTTGCTCCCCTGACAAGACTGCCTCAGGCTGGATGTGACCTTTTGCTCTTTTCTGCACTATATATACCTTCTCGTTGCTTTCTTAAAATTTCTCCTTTCCAGAAAACTTTCTTGATCAAATTATATCATTCTACTGCAAAATCCTCAACCTACTTTTGTCTCAGTATACTGCAGTAGTTGTGTTTATATTTGTTGGATGTGTGCCCTGTCTCTGTTATTTGATTGTAAGCCCCTTGTAGGCCCTTCTCGGCTCCACCCCTTTTTGGTGTCAAAGACAGACAAAGCTGGACACTGATGTGGAAAGGGCAAATTTTTTTTTTTTTCTTGAGGGCAGTGTCACTGGCCCTTATATGTGGGACCTGAACCGGGGCCGCTGGCCTCCCAAGTCAGCGCTTAACCACCGCGCCACTCGGCCGGCCCAAAGGGGCAGATTTTAACCAGTACTGTACTACAGCAATAGGGAAAAGAGTCCAAAGTGACCTGAACTCAACTTTGATTTGTGCAGAGGTGACTAGGTGTTTTAAAGAGAGAATAAGGGACTATAGAGGAGGAGGGATGCCCCATAAAATTAGGGAAATGAAAGCTTACAAAAAGGGGGCTGGTGGGGATATGGGAGGGGTAGGGGTGGGCTCCATGCGAAACCAATCTGGGGTTGCTAGCTGGCATTTACTGAAGTCTGGCTCCTACCCTCCCATAGAGACCGGGCCTGCTCTATCTTCTGGTATTGGCTGGAACAAACAGTAAGGTCTTTTGGCAGCCTTGAGTTTTTTCAGGCAGACATTTTTAAGAGAGGCTGGGGTCATCCTAGGGATTTGGCCTTGAGCCATTAGAAACTATATTAATGTTTGTTCAAGTCTTTACAGGCCAAGATTGGGGCCTCATGGACAAGTTGGTTCAGAGAAGCCTGACTAGCGTTTGGTCTAGGAGATAATCTTTGTCAACAGGTCAAGAAAATCAACAGCATGGGGGAAATGTTCATTTTTACCTCAATAGAAGATTTTGAGACAAGGAGAGGAATATTATAGGGAAATGAGAAAAAGGATAATTTTAATTACATTGCCCAATGAAAAGACTGCTAAATTCTAGTCACCAAAAACCAGGTATATTGTCCATACTGTGTGCTGCCAAAATCTAAACAAAGAAACCTATTTACTTCATTTTTATCTGGTCTCTTAGGATAAGCAAAAATTAGTATTGTGAGTTGTGTTTTGGTTTAAATGTCTTGCGCATTATTAACTAATTCCTAATGAAGCACAGGAATAGCAATGCAGATTCATGACCCTGTCCCCAGGCTCTAGCAAGTGCATGACAAGTGATAGATTCTTAATAAATGCTTGCTGAATGAATAAATGAACAAAATGTAAAATATGCAATTTCCTACCTACCTTCTCTCTTAAAAGTTTAAATCACACCTCCTAGTTTTTTATTTTATCTGGATTAGATTGGGGCTAGAAACTATTTTATTTGAACCTAAGCATACTTTACTATCTAGCACACCCCTCTGTAAAAGTGAAGATATGTCTTTCTCGTAATACTGATTTAGGAATGATAAATAATTCAAGCTAATGTATATAAACAGTTTAAGGACATCTTTTTTTTTTAATTCTTTTATTGTGAAATAAACATTTTTTTTAAAAAAAATTAGTTTCAGGTGTACAACACAGTGCAATAGTTATACTTTTTAACCCCTCAAAGTAACAACCCCCCGCCCCCAATTGACCACCCCACTCTCCCCCCCATATCATACATATCTATTACACTTCCTTTGACTCCCTTCCACAGTATACTCCACATCCTGTGACTATCTATATATTCAATTACAGTTGGCATACAATATTATACAACATCAGCTTCAGGCATACAGTGCAGTGATCAAGCCTCTACTCCATTCATGAAGTGGTCTCCCTAACAAGACATGTGACCCTCTGACACCCCACAAAATATTTACAACATTATTATATTCCCCGAACTGTGTTTCATATCCCTGTGGCAATATTGTAATTCCTGTTTATGCTGTCTAATCCCTTCCCCTTCTCCCTTCTCCCCACCCCCCTCCCAACTAGCATTCAGTTTTTCAGATTCCACATATAAGTGAGATCATATGGTATTTGTCTTTCTCCGACTGACTTATTTCACTTAACATAATAGTCTCTAGGTCCATCCATATCATTGCAAATGGTACGATTTCATTCTTCTTTATAGCGGAGTAATACTGCATTGTGTAAATGTACCATAGTTTCTTAATCCAGTCATCTACTGATAGGCATTTTGGTTGTTTCCAAGTCTTGGCTATTGTAAATAGCACTGCAATAAACATAGGGGTGCGTATATTTTTTTGAATTAGCGTCTTGGATTCTTCTGGGTAGATACACAAGAGTGGAATTGCTGGGTCATACGGTAGATCCATTTCCAGTTTTTTGAGATACCTCCATACTGATTTCCATAATGGCTGCAGGAATCTGCAAGCCCACCAACAGTGCACTAAGGTTCCCTTTTCTCTGGAACCTCGCCAGCACTTGTTGTTTGTTTATTTATTGATGATAGTAAGGACATCTTTTTTTTTGTTTTTTGTTTTTTTTAAAAGATTTTATTGGGGAATTGGGGGAGAGAAACAGCCAAGTTATTGTCCTTCAATCTTAGTTGTAGAAAGAACAGCAAGCTCAGTTCCAAGTCCAGTCACGCTGCTCAGCTCAAGGTGCTGTGTTCTACTAGTTGTGGGTGGACATAGCCACCATCCCATGTGGGAGTCGAACCAGCAGCCTTGTTGTTAAGAACACATGCTCTATCTACTGAGCCACCCGGGGGCAGCTCAGCTCAAGATGCTGAGTTCAGTCTTTAGTTACGGGAGGGTATAGCCCACCATCTCAAACAGGCAACCTCATTGTTAGGAGCACATCCAGCTGTGCCATCCTGCCACTTGCTGGCAGCTCAGCTCGGGCACAGCTCACTGGCCCATGTGGGAATCGAACCAGTGACCCTGTTGTTCAGAGTTCACACTCTGAGAAAGCTCTTAACCAACTGAGCCACTTGGCCAGCCCAAGGACATACTTTCGAAAGCAGAAAGATATATAACCATTTCCTAAGTCCAAGATTCTTTAATAGTAGCCATCCAAGATAGTATCTGTGAAGGACCAGCTTTCTCTGCAAACACCAGTTTCTGCCATCTGATCTCATTCCTGAAACATTTCATTTCAGGAGATGTCCTGTTGTCAAGCTATCCTGGGGGATCTGGATAGGAAAATCACACTGTGGACCTTTCTTCCCTCCAGGGTACATCAATTTTGGGTACAAAGAGATCAGGTTAAAACAAGTGTCAAGGAGAGCATTAAAAGGAGAAGAAAAGAAGCTTGAAAATGAAGATCAAAGACAACTGTTGGTTTTCTAGCCTCAGTCTATACTTTTTTTGGGGTGAACTGATTCATGCCATGGGTTCAGTACCACTCAATGCTGATAACTCCCATCTCTCAGACAAGTTCTCTCTCTCTGATATCTCAGATTCAACGTGTCTAAAACAGAGCTCACTATTTTGCCCCTCCACCTGCAAAGTACACCTCTTCCCTTCCTGTGTTCCATCTCCCTAGTCGCCAAAGGAAGATGCCATTGAGTCTCTGCTCTGCTACTAAAGCTCTATTGAGTTGATCTCTAAAATCTGTGTCTTTTCTCCTTTGTCCCCTTTCCCGTTTCTCTTGCCATCATCTGGTTGCAATACTTTTCTTATTGGTATGCCTACTTTGCCCTAATATATCTCACCTTTATTCACTCATTTAAAACAAAAATATTGGGCTGGCCGAGTGGCTCAGTTGGCTAAAAGTTGGCTTAGAGCCGGTGGTCTTAGCAACAGGGCCGCTGGGCCAGTGAATGCTGTGCCCGAGCTGAGCTGTCGCTGAGCTGCCAACAGGTGGCAGGATGGCTCAGCTGGTGTAACAACAAGATTGCCTGTTCAGTGGTGGGTTACGCTCGCCTGCAACTAAGACTGAACTCAGCACCTTGGGCTGAGCTGCTGCCCAGATGGTTCGGAGGATAGAGTGTGCGCTCTTAACAACAAGGCTGCTGGTTCGACTCCCTCATGGGATGGTGGTTATGCCCACCTGCAACTAAGATTAAGCACAGCACCTTGAGCTTAGAGGCCACGAGCTGCTGATGGGAAGCCAGATGGCGACTGGTGCCCTCCACAACGAAGAATGAAGAACAACAACTTGGTTGGTCCCCTCCCCGAATTCCCCAACACTGTTCCCCTCCCCCAATTCCCCAATCAATTTTTTTTTTAAACAAAAAACAAAAAATAAAAATATTGGTCCTACTGGGTTCTGAGAAGTGGGCCAGGAACTAGAGATATCAAGAGTACTGACACTGCCCTGGGTTTCAAAGGGTTCAGGCTATTGCACAATTTAGATATACAGACAAAGAACTGGAAAATCATTTGCTAATTGTAGCAACATTGAAAGACTTGTCTGGGACATAGAGGAGGAAGGTATGGGTGAGGTTGTGAAAGCTGATAAGCGAATAGGAGATTAAGAGAAGAGACATTCCAGGCTGAGGAATCTTCCTACCAAAAAAGCAGAGGAGCAAGGAACAACATGGTGTGTGTGTGTGTGTACCACCAAATATTTTTATATTGCTCATGCATAAAGTGGTCATTGGGGGTGGTGAGAGATGAGACTGTGTAAGGAGGCAAAGGCCAGATCATAGAGGGTCTAGTGTACCTAGTTAAGGAGTTTGGACTTAACCTAACAAATGAAGGAGATCCATCGGTGGTTTCATACCAGGGAGTAGCACGGATATATTATCATTTTAAGTAGATTATTCGTGTAACAATGTGACCAGACATCTGTTTAGTAGAAAACCTGAACTAGGACAGAGATAGGCATGGAGTTAGTAAATATATAAGCAATAAAATTAGTAGGACTTGGCAATTATCTAGATGTTCCATTTGCGGAAGAGGGAGAGTTGGGATCACATGATTCTAGATTGCGTGTGCGGAGGTATCATCATTAGAGCTAGAAAACATAGGAGGAATGGCAGATTTGGTGAAAAAAAAAATGAAGTCACTTAGGGATGAGTTTGAGGTGCTTGTGGGGTGTTCAGCAGGCAGCAGGATATAAATATCTGAAAGGAATGGACCTGGCCCCAGATGTCCCTGCTAGCAGTCGTCGGTGGCCTATATCTGGCTGTTGTTGCCACCATGCCCAGTGGCAGGCAGGTACAACCCTCAGTGGATAGGTGCCAAGTGAAGGAGATACCAATTTCCCCCACGCCCTTTTCTGAGATGTAAGCCTGGCAACGTTCTCCTTGTTCTCCAGCCAAACTCCTACAAAAGGGACAGATCTGTTGGCTAATTAAGAGTGAATTTCCATTGATGATCCCTAGGAGAGTGTGGATTAATAATTTTAAAACCTCTTTTCCCATAACTTGTTTCTGTTGTTTTTTGTACCTGGCAGATTTGTCTATTATAATTTATCCAGGATGTCAGGAGGATGAATGGAGTGGACCAAAAATGAAGACAGTTTTCCTTTTGATCGGAGAAGGAGGTTGGGGTGGCAGAGGGAGTGGGTACTATAGTTGGTGCAGAGGGATATTAGGCAGGCTGCAGATTCTGAATTTATTGTATCTTGTCTTTATTTGAGGTTACAATATTTCTTCAGGCTTTTCCTCATCCTCCCCAAGTCAGATAAAAATAAAGAGTGCTGTCCTTATAATTTCACAAAACATTCAACTTTCTTGAGACTGTACAATGGACCCAGTACTGTTACATGTGCTTGGGATTTAAAAATGACCATGACACAGCTCTCATCCTCAAGAAATTCAGCCTGTAATAGTAGTTCTCAATGCTAGCTACAGTTTGTTCTAGGTCATGCTAGAATTCCCTGAAGCTTTAAAAACATTTTAGTGTCCCATGCCAGACCAATTGAATCAGAGTCCTTGGGGTGGGGTTTGGTTATATCAGAAGTTGTTCTTTTTAACCTTTTTATTATAGAAAAATTAAAGATAGGATTTTATAAAAATAGATAAAGATAGAATAGTACAATGAGGCCCTTCCTCATATGTATATATATCCAAATTCAACAATGATCAACAAATGGTCAATCTACTTCTCCCACAAACCCCCTTCTCCCCTGCAACCTCCTCACTATTGGATTGTGTTATAGAAAATTCCCCAAATTCTATCAACTCACCTTTGATTACTTTGATCTCTAAAATTATGTATAAAACACAACGTTTATATCATATCTAGAACAACAAATGAAATTTCTTAATCAAATATCCAGTCAGTTGTCAAATTTCTCCGTTTGTCTCATATACAAAAACAACTTTTTACAGTTTGTTTGAATTAGGCTACAAGCAATGTCTGCACATTGTAGTTGGTTAACATACCTCTTCCATTTATTTTAATTTACAGGTTCCTCCTCACTCTTTTTCTTCTTCTTTGCAGCTTAGTTTTGAAGAAACTTGATCACTTGTCCTGTAGCTTCTCACATTTTGAATTTTGCTGATTGCATCCCTAAGATCCTATCATGTTTTTTTGTTTCTGATTTCATGTGAACCAATAATTAGATCTACTCCATATTCAGGTTGAAGATTTTAGCAAGAATAGTATTTCTTAGGTGATGATGGATTTCCTAATGTATCATATTAGGAGGTACAACAAGCCTGGTTGCCTCTTTCTTTTGATCAGTAAGTATATCTTGATAAATAATGTAGAACAAATTGATGGTGGTGCTAATATCATAAAGAACTAAGATTTTCAGCAGCAGGAAAAAAGATATAAATATAAAATCAAGATAGATAGATAAAACCTCTAACCCTAAATTTGAATTGGAAAGGTCAAAATAAAATCCTAGTATATTTTCACCTTTAAAAAAATACATATTTCCTAACTGTTCATTAAAACAGCCTATAAAAACAACCAGTTTAGAAGCAATGGGAACCTTTAAGCCCATATTATAGTCTCTAAACATCATTTCTCACTAAAAAGTATCAAAACTCCTTGAAGGAATGCATGGGTCAGGTCTGGAGCAGGAAAGGTGTGACATGAGCCTGGTATTTTCTTGCCTTTCCTGTGTGTATCTCAAGACATACAAAGAGTAGATGAAGAAAAGTTTTTCATGGAAAAATTCTAAACAATGAAAAAGGAAGAAAAGAATTAGACTATCACCATTTTGCAACTCCCAATGAAATAATGGGTCTAGTCCAAGTACAAAATTAGGTTCTTTTGTGTTGCCTATGTTGTTATTTTGGGGTCCTTCTTATGCCAGTCTTTAGGATGATCTGTGCCTTGCCCTAAAACCTCTCTGTCAAGAATACAAAGTGGTCAGGCCGAGGCTGTACATCCTTCAGGAATCACAGAGAGGTTTTACCAGTATCAGGAGTGACGCATCAGTCTTCTTTACAATGGAGCCAGCCCTTCCTGGGACCCTCTCTTCCCAGTCATTAATAACAACAAAGGAATCCTATCTCAGGAGGTCTTACCCTAGTGATTAACCATCCCAACAGCTGGCTGTGGTACCCCAGGGGGATTTGTCCTGCCTCCTATGGTCCCTGTTATGCTGATTAACTTCTGGAAAGTTATGATGGCTGCCTGGCCAGATGCCCTGCTCACTGCACCAGTTGAATGTAAATATAGGTAAATAGCCAAGTAGTGTGGCTATCAGGCCTGTTAGTACAGTATTCACTAGGAAAAACTCATGGCACAGGATTGGTCTCCCCTTGTTCATTATAGGTGGAGCAGAACAGCGGACTTCCTCTTTGCCGTGGGGCATTTAAGCTAAAAGATGGAGGAAGCATTGGCCCCTTCCCTGCCCTCAGGACTGGGTGCCATAGCTACACAGTGTGACATCTCCTAGTTTCTGGTCTGATCCTGCCAGATCAGTTTCCAGCCTGGGAGAATCACCTGTCCTCTCACAGTGTGATCAGGAAGCTGGGGTCCAAGACTTGCAGTTACAGCTTTTTGAGGAGGCATGCTGCTGGCAGGATGTGCCACGTGAGAGTTCAGGACTGAGGAAGCCACAGCCTCAGCCCTAGCATCATCAGGAGGATGCTGGGATCTAAGCCGACTAAAATTGATCACCGTGGGCACTGGGCCACAATGGTTTCCTGGGAGCCTCACAGGAGGCCCACTCCTTTTCTGGGAGACTAGCCTGCAGGGGATTGGACATGGGCATGTTAATCCTTTCATCTCTGTACATTTGGGTTGTTTTCAGGCTTTTGCTATTGGAAATAGGGCAACAATGACGAGCCTTATGCTCATCTCCTTTTGGAAATTTCCCATCTGAGTCCTGGAAGTGAGATTGCTGTGTCAAAAGCCATATGCAAAATTTTTAGATCTTATTCTCTTTTTTAGGGGTTGTGCTATTTCATTAAAATTTTTACAAGTTCTCTGAGCAATTCTCATATGCAGGCAGTATTGAGAAACACTGGTCTAGAATAGATTTCCAAAAATTTTGTATATCACATGAAAATGATTTAGGCTTTTCCATTTCTTGGTAAATCTCTGATTAGGTCTTCAGTTAAAAAAAATCCAATTAAGAAACAGGTGAAATTAATTTTAATAATCTATTTCATTTCATTCAATATATCCAAAATATTTCAACATTTAATCCATATAAAACTTACAATTGGGATACTTTACATTTTTTTGTACTAGGTCTTCAAAGTCCAGTGTGCATTTTATACCCATGACTCATTTCAATGTGGACTAGCCATATTTTAAATGCTAGTAGACATGTGGAGGCTAGGCTACCGTATTGGACAACCCTAGGCAGAGCGATGCCCCCCTACTCAAAAGGCTTGTTCTATTACTTTCATAGCACTTATTATAATCTAAAATTATCTTATATTTATTCTTTATGTGCTTACTGTTTGTCTTCCCTCCTAGAATATGGGCTCCATGAGACCAGGGATTGTATTTAGGTCACTGCTGTGTCCCTGGTCATCAGTACTCAATAAACACTTTTTAAATGGATGAATGAGTGAATGCTTACTTGTTAAATAGATGAATGAATCAATCAATGATTGCAAAACATGGATGAAGCTGCCTGGTCTCTAGAGGCATTTGCATGTGTGATCCCTGCCTTAGCCAATCAAGTGACTTTTCTGAGCCTCTATGAAATGGGGATAAATTTATCGACTCCATAGTGTTGTAAGAATTAAGTAGCAATGTTTGTGAAATTGTTTCATAAACTATAAAGCCCTCTGAAAATGGTAGTTATTGTTATTAAGTGACTTGCCCAAATATATGCTGTTAGTAATTTTTGTATGTAAGAGTATAAAAGAGTGGGGTTTTGGAATCCCGGAGTCCTGGTTCTACCATTTACCGGTTGCATGGCCTGGGCATGTTGCTTACCCTGTCTGACCTACTAAAACAGAATCTCCAGAGAAAGGGTAAGAAAACTGGATTTCTAACAAATGTCCCAAGTGATTCTTATTATCAAACAAGTTTGGGCAACATGGAATATGAAATTACTGCTTTGCCTGGGTTAGCTGTGATACCAGTTAAGTCATGGCTACCTTGTTAAGCCCTTGCATCTAGGTTAGTGTCTTTGATTGAGTGCATAGCTTTGGAGATTAGTGAGCAGCCATGAGAAAGATGATAACACCCCGTCAGCCAGATCAGCAGTATCACCCTGGTGATCGGTGGGGTGACAGATGCTGCTGCCAACTCGTGCTCCTTCTCTCACCTGGAGGCTGATGTCAGCTCTGGCATCAATTACCTGGTTGTGGTGTGCTTTTCAGGCCAGAAGCTGAAATCAAGACAGAGGGCCTTAAGAAGGAGCAGCAGTCTCTCTCACCCTTTGAAAGGTCAGATGTCTAAAAGAGGGATCCCTGGTTATGGCCACCGAGAAGGCACTTGCCATCTGTTGACAGGCCCCCAAATAGAAAGCCAGGGACCAAAGTGAAAGCCTTGTGTGTTGTATCAGTCCCTTTGGAATGGAGTATTGAAAAATCAAGACAAACTTCAAATGAGTACCAGGGGTTATGGTACATATAAAATCTTTACTAAGATGAATTTTAAAAATATTTATTGCCCTCTTCTAATTTCCCTTAAATATTCTTTAATATTTAGTATTTTAAAGTCCCTCCACTGCCCACCTAAAACATATAGTCCTCAACTTTACTCAAGATAAGAGACTTCTGATGCTATCTTTGTCTTTTACCTATCCCAGGGGAAGCCCCAACAGGGGTGAGTTCCTTGGTTCTCTGTTCCCCAGGCCTCACGTTGGCAGTGCAGTGTTCCCTCTCTCAATGGCCACAGCTCCTATTGGGAAGGGTTCTGACAATATTTTCTCCCCACCTAAGCCTAGCGATAGAGGAAGCTTCCTACTATTGCTAGCTCTGGGGTACTTCACCATCTCTGCTTGGTACGTGGTGATATTTTATTGAAGTTCGGACTCAGTAGTGACATGCAATTATTGAGAATGATGTATCATAACTCCCTTGGAATACTGTACAGAGAGAAGTTCAAAGACATAGGGAGAGAGAAACGTTTCAATGAATGCTTATGTGCAAACTGCTAAGCCATCTGCTAACCATACACCCCAGGAGCTCAGGAGAACATGAGAAAGTACATTATAAGTGAAAGCAGCACCAGCATCTTTGAAAAGTCCTGTGGTGGTTGTTCTCTCTGGGCCAGAAGTGAGGGTAGGAGATGCCGTAATGGAGTTTCAATGGGAATAATGGAATCCTGGAGTGGTGGAGGCCACGTGGTAGCAAAGAGACTTGGAGAATATATTACTGCAATAAGCCACAAGCTTCTGAGTGAAACCAGAGGTTTTGATCTGTAGGGGTCTGTGTTAGTGACTAACTGATCATGGGGTCCTTAAGGAATGAAATAGATGGGCAGATTTCTAAGGTACTGCTTGGCCTGAGAAGCAGAAAGAAATTCTAGGAAAGATGGGCAGAAATCTGACCTGGTCTTTTTTTTTCAGTTTCCAAATCTAAGACAGTACACAGGCTTGGAGCCCCTTGATTAAAGAGGAGGTTAGGCCTACTGAGAAAGGGTTCTGCAGTGTGGTCACAGACCTTTCTTGGAGAAATTTGCAGTCACTTCCCAGGGTGACTGTACAACAGAAAATGCCCTGTCATTTGGGCCTTATAACCCAGCAGACCCAGTGGCCTTGGAAATGTCGGTGGCAGACAGAGATGCTGCATGGAGCCTCTGGTAAGACCGGTAAAATCTAGGCTCTTAGGATTTCAGAGTAAGGTCATCCTTTCTTCTGACAGCTGTTCCCTCTTCGAAAAGCAGCTCCTGGCTTATTATTGACTCAGACTAAATGAATGTCTGATGATGACATATGAATCAACCCTGTGTCCCATCATGAACTGGATGTTATCTGACCCACAAAATCATCAAATTGGACATGTGCAGCAGCATTCCAATATTTAATGGGAATGGAATATCCAGGACCAGGCGAGTAGGTCTGGAAGGCACAAGTCACTGCATCATCAGACAGCTCAGATTCCCATGGATCCTGGGCTAATTCATTGCTACCCTTTATTCAACTTATACTTGAGGCCACATGGGGATTCCCTATGAAGAGGCACAGGCCTGGTTCACCTATGGGGCCTACCTGGTGTGCTGGCATCAGCAAATGCAGATGGCCACTGCTTTTTAGCCTCACTTAGAGATGGCCCAGAGAGTGTGGTGAAGGGAAACTTTCTCAGGGGACAGAACATCAGGTGGATATTTGGTTGTCCAATTTGCATGGAAGGAGAAATGACCTGATGTATGGATCAACCCTAATTTACAGGCAGTGATGAATGCACTGATCTGCCTTCATGGCCTAATCACAGCCTAAAGGCTCTTGGGGCCGGCCGAGTGGCGCGGTGGTTAAACGCTGGCTTGGGAAGCCAGTGGCCCCGGTTCGGTCCCACATATGAGGGCTAGTGACACTGCCCTCAAAAAAAAAAAAAAATCACACATCCTAAAGGCCCCACTTCCTAAAACCATCATCTTGGAGGTTAGAATTTCAATACATGAATTTTGGGGGGACACATACACTCAGGCCATAGCACCCTATCAGGTAAAAAACCCCACTCTGCTGAGGTGCTGGCAGAGGGTCAGGGGAATGTGGAACGAGTAGTAGAAAAAAAAGAAGCCATGATTCTCAAATTAGGCTTTGAAACTTGTTAGAGAAGTGAGGGATATAGCAGCTGTGTTATGCTAATTGTCTGTCCCCCACCCCCTACTTCCTTACTACTATTTTTGAATTTTGTTTGTTTGTTTGTTGAGGGCAGTGTCACTGGCCCTCATATGTGGGACCCAAACCGGAGCCGCTGGCTTCCCAAACCAGCGCTTAACCACCGCGCCACTCGGCGGGTCCTATTTTTGAAATTTTTTAAATGAAGCATTCACATAACATAAAATTCACCATCTTTAAGTACACAATTCAACGTTTTTTTAGTATATTCATATGTTGTGTAATGATCACTGCTATCTAATTCCAGAACATTTCTGTTATCTCAAAAGAAAATCCCATACCTATAAGCAGTCATTCCCAATGCCCTCTTTTCCCCATCCACTAACAATCACTAATCTACTTTTTGTCTCTGTGGGTTTGCTTATTCTGGATATTTCATATAAATGGAACTATATAATATGTGGCCTCTTGTGTCTGCCTTATTTTACTTAGAATAATGTTTTCAAGGTTCAAGGATGCTATAGCATGTATCAATACTTCATTCATTTTAATGGCTGAATGACATTCTATTATTATGGATATTCCACATTTTATTTAGACATTGGGATTATTTCTTCTTTTTGGCTATTATGAATAATGCTGCTATGAACATTCATGCACATGTTTTTGCGTATTTTCTTTTGGTTATATGCCTAGGAGAGGAATAGCTGGGAAATAATAATTCTATGTTTAACATTTTGATGAACTTACAAACTGTTTTCCACAGTGCTATACCATTTTACATTTCCGTTAGCATTGCATTAGGGTTCCATTTTCTACCCCTCCTTGTCAGCACTTGTTATTCATTCATTCATTCACTTTGTTATAGCTATCCTAGCAGGTATGAAGTAATATCTCCTGGTGGCTTTGGTTTGCATTTCTGTAATGGCTAATGATGATGAGCACCTTTTCAAGTACTTTTTAACCATTTGTATATCTTCCTTGGAGAACTGTCTATACAAATCCTTTGTCCACATTTTGATGGAGCTATTTGTCTTTTTTTTGTTGTTGTATCATTGGAGTTCGTTATGTATTCTAAATACTAGACCCTTAAATATACTATTTATAAATTTTGTCTCCCATTCTTTGGGTTGTCTTTTCATTTCCTTAATAGTGTCATTTGACAAACAAAAGTTTAACATTTTGATGAAATTTAATTTATCTATTCTTTTTCTTTGGTTGCTTATGCTTTGGGTGTTATATCTAAGAAACTGCTGCCTTCTTGAAAGTCACAGAGATTTACACCAATGTTTCCTTCTAAGAGTTTATAGTTTTAACTCTTATGGTTAGGTCTTTGTTTCATTTCAAGTTAGTTTTTGTATGTGGTGTGAAGAAGGAGTCCAAATTTATTCTTTTCATGTGGATATCCTGTTGTCTTAGGATCATGTTCAAAAGACTATTCTTTCCCTACACAATAGTCTTGGCATCTTTGTAAAAAAATCAATTGAATATAAATGTATGGGTTTATTTCTAGACTCTCAATTTATTCCTTTGATCTATATATCTGTCTTTGTGCTAGTGGCACAGTGTCTTGATTACTGTTGCTTTGTAGTAAGTTTTAAAATCAGGAAATATGACTCTTCCAACTTGGCTATTATTTCTCAGCATTTTCTTTGCCTTTTTGGGATCCTTTGCATTTTAATTTAAATTTTAGGATCAGCTTTCCATTTCTGCAAAAAAAGAAATTGTATATTTGATAGGGATTGTATTGAATTAAAAGAAATTGTATAGTTGATAGGGATTGTAGATTGAATTTGTAGATTCCCCACTAATTTAAATGAAGAGCAATGGAGTGGATAATGTTTAATGATTTTGGAATATGACTGAATGACATTACCCTATCACGGCATGGTAGCTGATGGGATTTTTTATGTTCCCTGTGTTTCGGTACACAAATTTCTCATCTAGGTGAAGAAGAAAGTAGATCCGGAGAAGTAACACGAGTGGACAGTGATGGATATTTTCTTTTTTTCCCTCTAGATGCACTCTCTCCTTTTTTCAATACTGCTCTGGGCTCCAGGAGGCTGACCTTTGTGGGCTGCATAAACCAAGCTCCCTTGTCTTCTGGCGTTTGGTTGGACTCAGCTGATAGGAGGCACCAGCAGGAGACTATACAATGAGAAAAAAGAGAGTAGGATATTCCTTATATTCATTAGTCTTCCTCCTTGCTGTGGTGAAGGTTGGCAGTGGCTATGTTTTTCTATGAAAAGTCACACTCTTGTTGGGTCACCCTATCCCACAGCAATACATCTTGCTGGGTTCTGATACAAAAGATAAGTACATCTACTTATCTTTTCAAGTCTCAGGGTACTCATAGTGGCTTTCCACTGTGGCTTCCCCCTCCCTTATTGGTTTCTACTAACCCTGCCCAAATCTTTATATATAGTCCTTTTATTTTTCTCTCTATCACCTGTTTGTAGTGTGCTATCAGCTTCCTGTCCTCACAAACAGCACAAAACGGAAATATCTACAAGATATATTAGGTCAAAGAAGCAAAATACAGAACAATGTAATATTGAATTATATAATATTCTTTTTTTTTTTTTTTTTTTTTTTAAAGATTTTATTGGGGAATTGGTGGGGGGGGGAACAGCGTTGGGGAATCGGGGAAGGGGAACAGACAAGTTGCTGTCTTCTTGTTCTTCAGTTTAGTTGCGGAGGATGTTGCTTCACTGTTGGTATCGTCATTGCGCTCTTCCCGGATGAGGCAGATCGGTCGCTGGCCTCTGGATGTCGCTCATCGCGGCTATTGGCAGCTCACGCTTGGCTGCCAGCCGCTCACGCTTGGCTGCCAGCCGCTCACGCTGGCTGCGGGCCACTTACTGTAGCCTATGGCAGCCCACTGCAGCAGGGGCTGCAGCCCACACCATCACCGGGGCTCGCACAGCCCAGCTCCAGGTGGAGCTGTTGTTAGCTGTAGAGGGCAGTGTCACTGGCCCTCATGTGGGATCCGAACCGGGGCCGCTGGCATCCCAAAACCAGCGCTTAACCAATGCGCCACTCGGCCGGCCGAATTATATAATATTCTAATATTTTTGTTAAAAAAAGAGGGTAAGGAGAATATGTCTTCATATTTTCTTTTTTAAAGATTTTATTGGGGAGTTGGGGGAGGGAACAGCATTGGGGAACCCGGGAAGGGGAACAGACAAGTTGCTGTCCTTTTGTTCTTCATTCTAGTAGTGGAGGACATTGCTTCACTGACCCATGTTCGTATCATCATTGTGCTCTTCCCGGGTGAGGCAGATAGGTAGCCAGCCTCTGGATGGCCTCTCACGGCTGCTCTTGGCAGCTCACACCAGCTGCCAGCCAGCCCCACTGCAGCCTACGCCATCGCAGGCAACTCACAGCAGGCCAGTTCCAGGTGGAGCTGTTGTTCACCATCTTAGCTGTAGAGAGCAGTGTCACTGGCCCTCATATGTGGGATCCGAACCATGGCCCTGCTGCTCAGAGCCGGCATCCCAGGCCAGTTCTTAACCAACGCGCCACTCTACTGGCTGGAATATGGTTTTTAATCCTGGCAATCATATGCCCAAATAAAAATTATAATACTATTTAAGAAGAGGAAAATTGATAAGTATTAAATAGTCTTTTTCACATATGTGCATTTAAAATAACTCAAGAAGAATATTGAGAAACTAATAGCAGTGATTACCTGGGGAGAGGGTTGGCAGGTGAGAATGGGACAGATGAGGGATAATCGTGGGAGAGTTTTCACTATGTTTCTTGTTCCATAATTTTATTTGTGAATTATGTATACATATTATGTATTTACCAACTTAAATGGATCAATTAAAAAATTCCTCCCTAAAGATAAGTAAATAAAAGAAGAAAAAAGTAAAGAAAGAAATATTCTAGCCAGTTGTCAATTTTAGTAAAAACAAAGGAACCATGGGATTCAGTAGACTAATGGCTCCAGCAATTAAAATGCTAATTGAAACAGAAAGGTATACCCAGGGTATTTTAGTTTTCTATTGCTATGTAACAAATACCACAAATTTAGAAGCTCAAAATAAGAAATTTATTATCTCGCAGTTTCTGTATGTCAGAAGTACGGAGTATTTTAATCGGGTCCTCTCAGTTCAGGGTCTCATAAGGCTGAAATCAAGGTGTTGGATGCTTTTGTCATCATTAGGAGGTTTGATTATGGAAAGATCCACTTTCATGCTCATTTAAATTGTTGACAGAATTCATTTTCTTGGAGTTGTTGGCTGTCAACTGGGTGATGCTCTCAACTCCTAGAGTTGTACTCAGGTTCTAGATAATTGTCCCCAAACATCTCAGCAACATGTCTTTGTCAAATCTTGCTCATGGGCCGGCTGAGTGGTGCGGTGGTTAAGAGCTGGCTTGGGACGCCAGCGGCCCTGGTTCGGGTCCCACATATGAGGGCCAGTGACACTGCCTTCAAAAAAAAAAAAAAAAGAAAAAATCTTTCTCATGCTGTTTTCTCATGTGACCAACCAGAGAAAACTTTTCTCTTAAATGGCTTGTGTGATCAGGTTAGGCTCACCTAAATAATCTTCCTTTCTTAAGTCAACTGTATCCGTACAGACCAATGAAATAGAATAGAGAGCTCAAAAATAAATCCTTGTGTATATGCCCAAATGATTTTTCTATGAATATTTTTTTTTTTTTTAGCTGAGCCATCCTGCCACCTGTTGGCAGCTCAATGGCAACTCAGCTCGGGCTGGCATCGAACCGCCGTTGCTCAGAGCTCCGCTCACACTCTTGAGCGAGCTCTTAACCAACTGAGCCATTCGGCCGGCCCCCAAATGATTTTTAATAAGGATGCCAAGACCACTCAATGGGGAAAGGACAATCTCTTCAACAAATGGGGCTGGGAAAATTGAATATTTATCTGCAAAATAATGAAACCAGATCCTTATCTTGTATCATATACAACAATTAACTCAAAATGGATTAAAGATCTCAAAATGGATGAAAAATCCAAAATTATAGAATTCCTAGAAAAAAATACAGGTAAAACTTCATGACATTGGATTTGGCAATGATTTCTTGGATATGACAATACAGGCAAGAAAAGCAAAAATACTCGTACACATATAGTACTACACCAAGCTTACAAACTTCTGTACACCAACGAAAACCATCAACAATGAAAGGTAGGCAATGGTATAGGAGAAATTATTTGCAAATAATATAGAGGATAAGGAGTTAATACCCAGAATATATGAAGTACTTCTACAACTAAACAAGGACAACACAACAAATAAACTTACTAAACCACGAGTAAAGGACTTGAATAGACATTTTTCCAAAAATGATATAAATGGCCAAAAAGCAAATGAAAAGATGCTCAACATCATTAAACATTACAGAAATGCAAATCAAAACCACAATGACATATCATCTCATACCCATGTGGATGGCTACTATCAAGCAACAGAAAATAGCAAGTGTTGACAAGGATGTGGAGAAATTGGAGCACTTGTATACCAAAACAGAACGGCAGTTCCTCAAAATTTTTTTTTTTTTTTAGCTGAGCCCTCCTGCTACCTGTTGGCAGCTCAATGGCAACTCAGCTCGGGCTGGCATCGAACCGCCGTTGCTCAGAGCTCAGTTCGCACTCTTGAGCGAGCTCTTAACCAACTGACCCACTTGGCCGGCCCCAGTTTCTCAAAATTAAAAAAATAGAACTACCACATGATCTAGCATATGCAAAAGAATTGAAAGCAGAGTCTCAAAGAGATATTTGCACACCCATGTTTATTACAGCATTATTCACAATAGCCAAGAGGTGGAAGCAACCCAAATGTCTATCGATGGATGAATGGATAAACAAAATGTGCTATATACATAAAATTGAATATTATTCAGCCCTACAAAGGAAGGAAATCCTGTCACATGCTACACCATGTATAAACCTTGAGGACATCACATTAAGTGAAATAAACCAGTCACAAAAAGACAAATCCTACATGATTTTTCACTTATATGAGATGTCTGAAGTGGAATGGAGGTTGTCAGGGGCAAGGGGAGAGGGAAATGGGGGGTTGCTTTCCAATGGGTACAGAGTTTCAATTTTGCAATATGAAAATATTCTGGAGATCAGTTGCGCAACAATATGAATATACTTAACACTACTAAACTGTACACTTTAAAATGGTTAAGATGGTGGATTTTGTTATGTTTTTTACTAACAATTCAAAAAAGTCAACTGTGCCGTATAATGTAAACTAGTTGCAGGAATAATAGCTCATCATATTCACAGATTGTACCCATACTCCAAGCAGAGGTTATTATCCAAGGGTAAATATGATTTGGGGGATCATCTTAGAACTCTGCCTACCACACAGTAAGACTAAAAGAAACCACTTTTCAGAGACCTCTCCTATATGGATTTTCACTTTCCAGCTACAAGCTTTGGCAGTTCTGGATTCAATGTTATTTAAGAGAGACAGGATTTCCTTCCCTTATAATATTCAGTGATGCTTTTCTGAGCACCACTCCTGCTGGTGAAAATTTATTTTCCAGACTGAAATGGCCTCTCAGTCATCATGTGTCCTTTATGTTAGATTGAACTGCCTGTTGTAACTCTGGAGTTGTCTGGCTGAGATGGTCATCAAAGCTTGTCTGGGAAAACCTTTCTTCTGGCAAAGAAATATTTTCTTAAGAATTAATGGTTTGAGATGGAGGAAATAAGGAGAGGTAAGGACTTGAAAATATTGTTTCTAGCACTTTTAACCTTGTCCCAGATCTCAAGGATTAAACAATGCCCAGGGGCAATCGGAGTTTGAATAATACAGTGCCTAAGTAAATACTCTTAAAGGTTAGAGGGTTGAAAGGGTCGTGAATACAGTATTTTATGGAGCAAAGATATATAACTGAAGGCATAATGGCTGGTTTGCAAGAAGAACTTAATTTAATCATAGTATATAAAGCATAATTTAGTGACAAGAGAGGAAGACAATAAACCAAGCCGTTAAAACTTAATTTATAGCATCTGGTATTCTAAAAGCAAAGGAAAAAAAAATCTTGTAGATATATTTTTGGATCTATAACTTATAAGCAGAAAGCAAAGACCCCGCTAAACCTTCTTCCTCTTATATTAGTTAGGTCTTGAACTTCAGTTTATGGAGTATGCAAGCTGCTCAGTTTTTCCCATTTCAACTTCTCTTTCCTGGTGTCCTCATTTTTAGAAGTTAAATGACTGAAATTATTCTTGTGGGCAGGAAGATTAGTGTAGCCTGTTTAATGATTTTGATCATTAACCTGTGAGATGACCCTGAATTTCAACTCAGCTTAATGTTCCCAAAATATCACAACGAGTCTGGAGGGCCATTTTTCTCAGCAAATGAAAGTCCAATGAGACTGCATCTTGGCTGATTGCCTGCCCAGCTAGTGAACACCAGAAGAAAATACCTGAGCTAGGAAATAGAGGTAATGCCTCTTTCCCAGACAAGATGCTTTCAATTTTTCAGCAACTTTCAGTGATGTGTGGCCAAGAGCATAACCCAGTTTCAGAGCTGTTCTTGCCGAAGGACTACTTCAGTGTTTTCAAGTGGTGGTACCTGGGTTCTCAATGATAGCCTGTCCCATTTCAGACCAGCCTTTCACACTGAGAAATGGACACATACTAAAGAAGTGTCTTAATTGGCCACAATCAGGGGAGCTGCTGATGTGAGCTTCTCTTGGCAGAGTGGTCTGCCTACTGTGGACAGAAGGAAAGAGCTGCTTCCAGAGAGCTATTTACCAGAAACAAACCCCACAAGTCTCAGGCCTCCCTGTATGGAGCCAGACTATATGGCCTGTGGACATGGACGTTACAGGATAAATTCTCTTCCACTCTGAACCTATCTTGGATAATATCATTTCTCCTTTGGATTAACCTGAGGGCTCTTAGCAATCTCCAGATGCCAGGGATACTATCTAAATTGATAAACACCTTAAATAGTTTCTTTTCTGTCTTGTAAGAGACTATGCATATCCTGTAAGAAAGCAATGAGGCATTCGGATCAGCCTAGAAATGTTCCTAAAAACCATTTCCTCCCAAGCTGCACTTGAACCTATCTGATTTCCCTGATTTCTGACCTCTTGATTTTGTATTTGAATTTTTTTCCTCCTCTCAAGTCAGGTCTTTTTCTGATTTTCAGGTGGTAATCCACCAGGGATTGGATTCAACTTCTCCCTGAGATAGTGTTGGGATGTGAAAGAGCAGCCTGAAAGCCAGAGCACCCAGGTGTGGGCTGGTCTTGGAGGGAGGCTTCAAACTTGTGGGTTTTGTTTCTGGTAAATAGCTTTCTGGAGGCAGCAGCTACTTCCTGTCCCCAGTCTTATCTGTGTTGGAAGGCAATTTGCCATGGCATTTCTACACTTGTTGGACTATCTGTTCAAGGATGCTTGAAGAGCAAGTGACCTTGGACGCTGGAAATAAAGCTTAGAAATGCCTCCTTCTGCAGACACAGTGCAGGATAGTTAATCCTCTTCCTCTCCCTTGGGAGATTTGCTTACATTTCACAGGAAAGATAAATCCTCTTTCTTCCCCCCTCCCCATCTAGGGGAGAATGGGCAGGTCATCAGTATCCCTATATAAGTGGGTTTTTCCTAATTTGGTGGTTTGTCTCCTGTGATTCATCCCAGTGGCAGCCCATGTAACATCTGATCCTCACTGAGTCACCGTATGGGGAGTGGGGCTTCAGGGGCCAGCACAAAATATTGCTTTGGCTGCTGATTGTATTGTGATTAATAAACAGTCTTTGTCTCTGATGCAAAGGGTATGTGTACTGCCAGCATATACTTGTATATAAAAACTTGTATGTACTCATAGCAGTACAGAGATTCCAAATTCTGAAATAGAAGAATACAATGAATGACATTCCAAATTCTGGAATAGAAGAATACAATGAATGACATTCCAAATTCTGGAATAGAATACAGTCCAGATTCTTATAATATGCATATTGACATAGAAGACCTAGCTGTAATCTAACCATATTTGCTCTAGAGCCTTCTCATCACTCTACATTAGAATGTCCAAGATGTTTACTCATATGTCTCTCATTTTCTATTATAAAAAAGAGCTTTACGAGGAATAACATCCCAGATGTAAAAATGGTGGATGAGAACACTTAGAAGAGATTTCCACTTAAAGCATGGAGAAGGGCAGTTCATTCTGCCATAGAAATAGGTTAAACACAGCATTGCAATTTTGGGGTTCTTGCTCAGAGGATTATATAAAGTTAAATTCAGTAAGTCGATTAGGGAAAAAAACAAAGCAAAACAGAAACAACAACCTAACCTGAAAATATGCTCAATTATAGACTACGAGCTATGGAATTTTTTTTTTCCCCTTGGAATAATGTAATATTGAAGTCTCTAGAGAGAGTGAGCTATTTTCACAGAAATGTTTTGACACCACCAGTGAGGTTTAAAAGTTGAATGAGGAGTAATAAAAACAAGCCTCCTCCCAAGCTTCTTAAGAATTCACATGTCTTTTGTCATTTATCTTCTTTGCAAAATTGAGTTAGAGCTCCTATTTTGCCTTGAGGGTTTGCGCTTCTTGGGAGCAAAGTGAGCAGCATTGGTATTCAGTAATAATTGATGACACATATTTTTTAAAGTTGCATTTGTTGCTACATCCAAGGAGAACAAAGCCATAGTTAGCAGGTTGTATAGGTTCAGTAGTTCAGAGCTGCAAAAAACAAACAAACAAACAAACAAACAAACACCTAATGTTTTAAATCAATACAATTCACCATTGTGTCTGGATATTTTGGCATAGTCACATAGTCACAAGAAGTAAGCCTTGTGCATGCAAAACAAATAGTGCTCATAGGGTTTAGAGGTGATCGTGACCTTCAAGGCCACGCATCAGTGGCTTTGCGAGTCCTACAGCGGCATAACAGTGCGGCCAAGACTGGAAGTGCCTCCTGGACCGTGCAGCAGCCCTGAATTCGACCTGTCCATACTCACCATTAGGTGGGACACTCAAGTGAATATAAGCACTTACCTATGAAGAGTTTACAGAATAGTTTCAGAATTAATTTCTTTGCCTGTTTTCTGTACTTGGTGTCAGGATGGTATCATGACCAGGAATTTGGGTTTGGTGCCAATCAAACCTGGACTTGAATATAATATGTGGCAGCCACATATTATAATAGCTTGTGACTTCAGATGAGTTATTTACTATCTCTGAGCCCCTCAGTGTTCTTGTCTGTAAAAGACACATGATAAGAATCTTCCTTTTTAAGAGTAAATGAGACCCTATATGCAAAGCACTTAACATGGTGCTTGGCATGTAGTAGGCATGCAATGAGTGATTAATATTATTACAGTGATCAGATACATTGTACTGGACTGGGAACACTGTTCATATTCAACCTGCCTTTGAGGTATATCTCAATATGTGTTCTTGTTTCTTAATCATTCTGTCATTTCATCGTATCTTACTTTGTGCTTCTCCCACCCTCAGACCTACTTTATGCTCAGTCCTGTCTCCTTGACTTTACACTGATTTTCTCCTTACTCTGAACAATAAGAGCAAAGTCAGCCCTTCCTTTGTTCCATCTTAAGTTTTCCTCCTCTGGGAAGTCTCCTCAGATTTCTTTAGTTTCCAAGGATCCCTCCCTTTTCTGAATGGCTGAATAATCTCCTTTATACATAAGCTATTTAATTGATGGCTTTGTACCTTTGTATATGCTTGTTCAGTTTCCCCAAATACCCCAGATACTTCTGTAAGATTCTACTCCTTTGTTGGACTGTCATAGCAGAGTGCTGAAGCTTTCAAAGGGATTCAACAAATAATTAATAGGTGAGTGGATCTACTGTGCCCAGCTAGAGAATAGACAAAAATGTAGGAAATTATTTTTCTTAGTCATTCTTCTTGGCGTGCAAAGTATTTTTAAAACTTTAGTTTGTAAAGTTTTTGTGGTCAGTGACTATCTGATGACCTCACCTAATGTATCTTCTTGTCTTTCTTTTTCTTTTCCTTCTCTCCTCTTCCTCCTCCTCCTCCTCCTTGTTTTGCTTTTTTTTTTTTTTGAGGGCAGTGTCACTGGGCCTCATATGTGGGACCTGAACCAGGACCACTGGCGTCCCAAGCCAGCGCTTAACCACTGCACCACTCGGCCGGCCCCTCCTCCTTGTTTTTTAACAAATTGATTTCATGTGGGAAAATTGGGGCAATAACACTGATTGGGAAAAACAAACAGACAAGGAGAATCTTAGGTAACTATTGATCAAATTTTAACTTAAAAATGTACAAGAATATTCTGGGTGATAAGTGTAACTCCTGTGTATGCCATCAGAGACATGCTTTGTGCAATAGAAGTGTTCCTGAAAAAATTGAGTGTAAGTTGACTTCTGGAAAAGCAAATACTTTGAATCCATAGATCTTCATATTTATAGACATTGTACATGAGACCATGAGACCGGCCAAGTTCATCCATGGTTGTTGGCCAGAGGCTGCCCACAGTTCCTTGCTTGCGGGCCTCTCCACAGGGTAGTTTACCACATGGACACTTGCGTCACCAAAGCAACCAAACGAGCAGAGCCAGGTGGAGAGTACCAGCAAGACAGAAGTCACAGGTGTTTATAATTTAACCTCAGAAATGACATCCCATCACCTTTTTTTTTTTTTCATTCTATTTATTAAAAGCCACTCAATAGATCCAGTCCACACTCTGGGGAAGGGTATTACACAACTACACAAGGACGTGAATACCAGGAAGTATGGAATATTGGGGGACCGTTCGAGGAGACAGGGGACAAAGGTTAAAGAACTGTCTTTTATATTTTATTTATTTATTTATTGAAATTAAAGTTTATTGGGGTGACAATGGCTTACTAAAGAACTGTCTTTCTTAATCTGGATTTTTTTCATTCCAAGATTGTGTGACATATCTCTGTGCAAAGTGGAGTTGAAAACTTCCCAATTTATGTTTCATCTATTTGTATTCCTGAAGAAAATCTTGTGGAGACAACTTATTTAGTAATTTAAAATTAACCTCTTCTACCATGCTCATTCATAAAATTATAGTTTAAATCAAAAAGTACCAAAGAAAAGAAGGTCATAAAATGAAGAAAGTTGGAATTAAAATATATTTCTTACTATAAAAAAATTTCAAGATACAGAAAGTGGAGAAAATAGTATAAAAAAACCGAGTGTTCATTACCCAGAAGAAGCAGTTCTATCATATATTGAGCGCTTGTTCAAATTATTGTATAAAATGTTTCCAAAACATTGTTTTCACTTCATCCTATCAATAACTTTGTAAATAAATGTTGTTTTACTTAAGGATAAGATTTAAGAAAAATACTCTATGTAGGAGAACACTGAGACTCAAGTTGTGTAAAAAAAAAAAAAATTGCTCAAGATTATATAGGTAGCAACTGACAGAGCCAGGAATTATTTTTATTTATTTATTTATTTAATTTATTTATTTTCTCCATTTTTTTCTGATTCCAGTATTGTTCCTTTTGCCCTCCCTTCCTTTCTGTTATTATTGTCCTACAATTATGCCTTTTGGCATTATAACCCAACCAACAGTTTTATAATTATTACTTTATGCAACTGTCTTTTAAATCATCTAGAAGAAAAGTTACTAACAAAAAATACATTTATGGTATCTTTTGTAGTTACCTATATAGTACCCTTACTGGCACTCTTCGTGTCTTTGTAAGGATGAGACTTACTGTCTGGTATCTTTTCATCTCACTTGAAGGCCTTACATCAAGATTTCTTATAGGGTAGGTCTGCTATTGCAGAGCTAGGATTTGAATCCAGGTCTCCTAACTCCAGGGTCAAAACTATTTTTATCACGGCCCAGGAGCAGTGAGAAGCCATGAGTCCCAGGCTTGTTTTCCCATGTGGACCTCAATTTCATTATCCTGGATATTGATGCGGCTGAAAGTTCTCAATAGTCTCATGAATCCTTTCCTCCTTATTGCCACAGAAGAAGCCCCAAAGTGCAAATTAGTTACACTATCTTCTTGGCTCATTTTGTCCAATATCACACTCCTTTATAGTCAGCCAGGGTTAACAAGCAGTCAGGCAAGGGAGAGGTAGGAATTGAAACCCACAGGTGTAATGTCAGTTCAGGTTGTCCCTCCCTCTGCAAAGGATGATCTAATCAGAAATCTACTTGTAAAAAAACCCAGTGAGTCCTTGCCAAAGTTAAATATATCTTAAGATTAGGAATTGAGTTATCAGATCAGAGAGAAGGCAAGCCCAGCTAGAGCCAAATCTAAACAAGTAATCAGCTACAGGCATCATAACTCAAAGATATCTGTACATTGGATAACCAGGACCAATTCCAGAAATAGCGAGTAAAGGTTAGCTGCTTTCCCCCTAATGCTTGCAAGCATGGTAGCAGCATCAAAGTTGTATATTATTTGCCTGGTAGAAAGCTATAAATGGCACCATTTGGGAAGGAGAAATGAGCTTCTAGGGTTCCTCCTCTGGGTCTTATACTCCCCATTGTGTTACTGTCAGCACTTCTTAACTTTAAATAATGTATGCAGGGCCTCTCAAGGTGTGAAAGAGGCGTGGACATCTGGAGGCTCCAGGTATAATTTCAAAAAGAAGAAAATGTGCTATATTTAATTAAATTAATTAATTATTTTAGCTGCGCCATCTTGCCACCTGTTGGCAGCTCAGCTCAGGCATCGAACTGCTCTTGTTCAGAGCTCAGCTTGCACTCCTGAGTGAGCTCTTTACCAACTGAGCCACTCAGCCAGCCCAGAAGAATGTGCTATATTTTATTTTTATTTATTTATTTATTTATTTATTTATTTATTTATTTATTTATTTTGAGAGTAGTGTCACTGGCCCTCATATGTGGGACCGAACCGGGGCCACTGGCTTCCCAGGCCAGCGCTTAACCACCGCGCCACTCGGCCGGCCCTGTGCTATATTTTAAATGTTTCATGTTGTCAGTGTATCTCAGTTACAGCACGTGGGTCTTCATTTTGGAGAGAACTTTAAAAAAATTGAAGTTTCTGGTCTTTGTAAGTATGAGACCCATAATCATTGGGCCTTCCGGTCAACTTTCCTCTCCCCAGCCATACCCTGCAGTAGGTCAGGAGGCAGGGACCCATTTAAAAAGCATTGGTTTTGTAAAACTGATTCATGCTTATCACAAAAATTTAAGTACTACAGAAAAGTTAAAGAAAATAGAAAACAAAAACAAGCAAAACACCCACTTTCAACTAGCCAGAAATAATCATCATTAGCATTTGGTAGACATCCTTTTAGTTATCATCTCTCTATACATGTATCTGTATATGTATATAGATATCATTCTAATAGGATATTATTAAAAATGCTTCTCAAAAATGAAAAGTACTAAATTTATCTTTACTTGAATTTAACAGGAGAAAAGTAAATGAAATTTATAGACTTGTTCAACTTCAGATTAATAAGAATTTCTTCATATCATGGAATTTCATTTCCTGAAAGATAACCCTAAAATATCAAAATACACACACACACACACACACACACACACACACACACACACACACACCCCAAAATGCTTCCATTTAAGGAATACCTGTGGACTTCCTGCTCTGAAAATGAAAAACTTGACACTATCCTTACCTCACTCCTTTGAGACTATATTTCTGTTAAACATATTACTTTTACATGATCATAATTCATAAATTTGCTCTATCTCGTAACCATACTCAGTGTTGATTTTTCTTTAAACCATTGAATGGGTTTAATGATCCACCACACAGATTGGTCATGGAACCTCCATGTCTACGTTCTTTATTTTCATTTATCTGTTGGTTTGCTGGACTTCGTTGTTGGGGGATTTTTCAAAAGAGCTGATGAGGACTAAAGTTTCGAACTTTATTTATTTGAGAATATTTGTTTCTTGCCTTTATGTTTAAAGCACAACTGGTCGGCACAAAATTACCGTTTCCTTCCCTCAGAACTTTATAAAGAGCTTCATTGTCTCCTGGAATTAAATGTTCCTGCAAGGAAGTCTGAGGGTAGTTTAATTCTGTACCTCCCACCCAGCCCTCATATTTGTAGGTTTTCTTTCTTTCTCTTTTTTTGTATGGATACCCCTAAAGCTTTTAGTTTCTTTCAGGATGTCTAAGCATTAAATATTCTTTTTTAAAAAGATTTATTGGGGAATTGGGGGAGGGGAACAGCATTGGGGAACTGAGGAAGGGGAACAGACAAGTTGCTGTCCTTTTGTTCTTCAGTCTAGTTGTGGAGGACATTGCTTCACTGGCCCATGTTGGCATCATCATTGCACTCTTCCCGGATGAGGCAGATCGGTCGCCGGCTTCTGACGGCTGCTCACGGTGGCTCTAGGCAGCTCACACTGGCTGCCAGCTGCTCACGTTGGCTGCCCGCCACTCACTGTAGCCTATGGCAGCCCACTGCCCAGGGGCTGCAGCTATGCCTTCCGGGGACTCACAGCAGCCCAGCTCCAGGTGGAACTGTTGTTCACCATCTTAGCTGCAGAGGGCAGTGTCACTGGCCCTCAAATGTAGGATCCTACCCTGGGCTGCTGGCTTCCCAAGCCAGCTCTTAACCAACATGCCACTCGGCCAGCCCCATTAAATATTCTTTATCAGATTTTCCTGGAAAACATTTTCTCATGGTTTAAGTCTTCTCTTTTTGTTATTAAATCTTTCACAGCTTTTAAAAAAATTGTATTTTTCAGTTACAGTTTATATACAATATTATATTAGTTTCAGGTGTACAACACAGTGATTAGGCATTTAACACTCATCTGACACCATACATAGTTACTATAATATTATTGACTATATTTCTTATGCTGTACTTTACATCCCTGACTACTTTTATAACTGACAATTTGTACTTCTTAATTCCTTTCACCTTATTTATCCATCCCCTAATACCTCTCCCATCTGGCCACCAGCAATTTGTTCTTTGTATCTATAAGTTTGCTTCTCTTCTGTTTGTTCACTTATTTTGTTTTTCAGATTCCACATATAAGTGAAATCATTTGGTATCTTTCTTGGCCTGATTTGTTTCACTGAGCATAATACTCTCTAGGTCTGCCCATATTGTCTTAAATGGTAAGATTTCTTTTTTATGGCTGAGTAATATTCCACTGTATAAATGTGACACATCTTCTTTATCCATTTATCCATCAATGCATACTTAGGTTGCTTCCATATCTTGGCTATTGCAAATATGCTGCAATGAACATAGGGGTGCATATATCTTTTTGAATTAGTGTTTTGGATTTCTTCAGATAAGTACTCAGAAGTGAAATTGCTGGTCTTATGGTAGTTCTATTTTTAATGTTTTGAGGAAACTCCACACTGTTTTCCATAGTGGCTGCACCAATTTACAATCTCACCAACAATGCATGAGCGTTCCCTTTTCTCTACATTCTCGCTATCACTTGATTCATCCATGATAGTCATTTTGCAGGTGTGAAGTGGTATCTCATTGCGGTTTTAATTTGCATTTCCTTGATGATTAGTGATATTGAGCATCTTTTCATATGTCTATTGGTCATCTGTATATCCTCTTTGGAGAACTATCTATTCAGGTCCTTTGCCCATTTTTTAATCTGATTTTTTTCATGCAGTGGTATGAGTTCTTTATATAGTTTGGATATTAAGACCTTATAAGTTGTATCATTGATGAATATCTTCTCCCATTCAGAAGGTTGTCTTTCTGTTTTGTTGATGGTGAGTTTCCTTTGCTGTGCAAAACCTTTTTGGTTTGATGTATTCTCATTTGTTTGGTTTTCCCTATTGTTTCGCCTACCTGGGGAGACATATCCAAAAAATATTGGTGAGAATAATGTCAAAGAATTTACTGCCTATATTTTTTTCCAAGAGTTTTGTGGTTTCAGGTCTTACATTTAAGTCTTTAATCCATTTTGAGTTTATTTTTGTATATGGTATAAGAAAGTGGTCTAGTTTCATTTTTTTGCAAGTATCTGTCCAGTCTTCCCAACACCATTTTTTGAAGAGACTGTCTCTATGCCATTGTATATTCTTGCCTCCTTTGTCATAGATGAGTTGACCATATAGGAGTGATTTTATATCTGGGCTCTCTATTTTGTTCCATTGATCTGTGTCTGTTATTAGGCTGGTACCATGCCGTTACTACAGCCTTGCAGTATAGTTTAATATCAGGTGGTATGATGCCTCCAAATTTGTTCTTCTTTCTCAAGATTGTTTTGTTATTTGGGGTCTTGCATGGTTCTATATGAATTTTAGGAGTATTTGTTTTAGTTCTGTGAAAAATGCCATTGGTACATAGATGACGTTGCGTTGAATCTGTAGTTTGTTTTGGATAGTACGGACATTTTAATGATGGTAGTTCTTCCTGTCCATGAACACAGTATATCCTTCCATTTATTTGTATTTTCTAAATTTCTGTCATCAATGTCTTATAGTTTTCTGATTACATGTCTTTTACTTCCTTGGTTAAATTTATTGCAAGTATTTTATTCTTTTTGATGCAGTTGTAAATGGGATCGTTTTCTTAATTTCTCTTTATGATAGTTTGTTGTTGGTGTATAAAAATGCAACAGATATATGAATATTAATCTTGTATCCTGCTAATTTACTAAATTCATTTGTACATTCTAATAGTTTTTTGGTGGAATTTTTAGGGTTTTTCTATTTATTTGGGCAATCTCTCTTTTTTCTTGATTAGCCTGGTTAAAGTTTTATCCATTTTGTTTATCTTTTCCAAGAACCAGATATTGGTTTTATCAATCTTTTGTATTGTTCTTTTAGACTCTATTTTGTTTATTTCCACTGTAATCTTTATTATTTCCTTCCTTCTACTCATTTTAGGCTGTGTTTGTTCTTATTTTTCTAGTTTTTTCAGATGTAAGGTCAGATTGTTTATTTGAGATTTTTCTTGTTTCTTGAGGTAGGGCTGTATTGATATCAATTTCCCTCTTAAATCTGCTTTGGCTGTGTCCCATAGATTTTTGGTTGCTTGTTTTCATTTTAATTTGTCACAAAGTATCTTTTGGTTTCTTCCTTGATCTACTTGTTAACCTATTTATTGTTTACTGACATGTTATTTAGCCTCCACATGTTTTCAGTTTCCTTATTGTCGTTGATTTCTAGTTCCGTACCATTGTGATCAGAGAAGATGTTGGATATGATTTCAATCTTCTTAAATTTATTGAGACTTGTTTTTGTGGCCTAACATGTGGTCTATCTTGGAAAATGTTCCTTGTGCATTTGAAGAGAATGTGTATTCTGCTGCTTTTGGGTGAAATGTCCTAAATATATCAATCAAATCCATTTGATTTAAAGTGTCATTTAAGGCCTCTGTTTCCTTATTGATTTTCTGTCTGGATGATCTATCCATTGATGTCAATGGGATGTTAAAGTCTCCTACTATTGTCTCACTGTCAATTTCTCCCTTTTTGTCATCAATATTTGCTTTATATATCTATGTGCTTCTATGTTGGGTGGGCCAATTTCCTCTTGTTGGATTGATTCCTTTATCATTATGAAATGCCTTTCTTTGTCTATTGTTACAGCCTTTGTTTTAAAGTCTATTTTGGCTGACATAAGTATTGCTACTTCAGCTTTGTTTTTGTTTTTTTTCCATTTCCTTTTGCGTGAACTATCTTTTTCCATCTCTATTTTCAGTCTGTGTGTGTCTTTTTATCTGAAGTGGGCCACTTGTAGGCAGTGTATGTATGGGTCTTTTTTTTTTTTTAAATCCATTTAATCACTCTATGCCTTTTAATTGGAGCATTTAGTCCATTTACATTTAAAGTAATTGTTAATAGGTATGTAGTTATTGCTGTTTTATTCATTGTTTTCTGATTGTTTTTGTAGTCCTCTGTCCTTTTTTATTTTCTTGCTCTCTTCTTGTACGTTGATGACTTTCTATAGTGTTATATTTAGATTCTTATCTCTTTATTTCTTGTATATCTTTGTAGATGTTTGGTTTATGGTTACCATGTGCTTCATATATACCAAACTATGTTTATAGCAGTCTATTTTAATGATGATAGTTGATTAAGTTTGAACACATTCTAAAATCATTACAATTTTTACTAATTCCCCAACCTTTATATTTTCTTAATTCTTTTGTGTATGTGTTTGTGTGTATCCTTTATTTTATTGTTGAATTACACATGATATTCCTATTTTTGCCTTTTAGCCTTTGTACTAACTTTGTTGGTTGATCTGCTGCTTTTATTAAGTGCTTGCCTTTGTCAGTGAGAATTTTTTTCTTTCCTATATTTTCTCATCCATGTTTTTTTAACTTTTTTCTTCTTGAAGAAGTCACTTTAACATTTCTTGTAATACTGGTTTAGTGGTAATGGACTCTTTTAACATTTTCTTGTCTGGGAAACTATTTATCTCTCCTTTGATTCTGAATGATAGCCTTTCTGGTAGAGTAATCTTATTTGTAGGCCTTTGCCTTTCATCACTTTGAATATTTCATGCCACTCCTTTCTGCCTGCAAAGTTTCTGTTGAGAAATCAGCTGACAGTCTTATGGGAGTGCCCTTGTAAATAACTAACTGCTTTTCTCTTGCTGCTTTTAAGATTTTCTTTTTGTCTTTAAGCTTCAGCATTTAAATTATGATGTGTCTTCGTGTGGGTGTCTGTAGATTCATCTTGTTTGGGACTCTCTGCACTTCCTGCACTTGTATGTTTATTTCCTTCACCAGGTTAGGAAAATTTTCAGACATTATTTCTTCAAATCAGTTTTCAATCCATTGCTCTCTCTTCTCCTTCTGATACCCTTACGATGTGAATATTGAAACACTTGATGTCCCAGAGGTCACCTAAAGTATCCTCATTTTTTTAGATTATTTTTCTTTTGGCTGTTCCAATTGGGTATTTTCTGCTACCATGTTTTCCAGCTCACTGATTTGATCTCTGCTTCATCTAATCTGCTGTTGATACCCTCTAACGTATTCTTCATTGCACTTACTGCATTCTTTATTTCTGACTGGTTCTTTTTTACGTTTTCTGTCTCTCTCTCTCTCTCTTTTTTTTCCTATCTCTTTGTGTACATTCTCACTGAGTTGATCAGTTCTTCCCCTAATTCACTGAACATCCTTATAACCACTGTTTTGAACTCTGTATCTGGTAGATTGGCCAGTCTCCATTGCATATACATTCTTTTTCTGGTGTTTTGTCCTGTTTTTTCATTGTGGACATGTTTCTTTGTCTCTTCATTTTGGCCGACTCCCTCTACTTTTGTTTTATTTTTCTTTTTCTATATATTTGGTAGATCTGGTATGTCTCCTGGTTTTGACAGAGTGGCCTTATATAGTAGGTGTCTTTTTAGGCCCAGTGGCACAGTCTCTCTGGTTACCTGAGGTGAGTGTTCCAGGGTTGTCCCCTGTGTGGGTTGTGTGTGCTCTCCTGTTGCACTTGAGCCTTTATTGCTGTTGGCATGCTAGTGGTTGAGTTGACCCTCAAGCTGACTGGCTGTGAGGGCTGGCTGTGACTACAGTGGAGGAATTGTTGTGCATGGCCTAAACACAGGGAGCAGGAGTTATTTTAGCAGGTCTCTGGTGCCAGCCCAGCCCTCCCATCCTGTGTGTCATTTGTGAAGCTGGTTGGGTGGTACTCTTGTGTGCTCTAAAGCTAGACACCAGGTGTGTTGGGTCTGGAGCTTCTTGGGAGGGGCTCTGATGCAGGCCTAGGTCAACTACCACTTATGCATGGCTTGGGAACTCTTGGTAGGAGCCACAAAGTGATATGATTTTGATTGTCACTTGTGCTGGGCTTGGAGGTACCTGGAAGAGTCCAGTTACCTTTTATGGCAGGTTTAGAACACTTTGGTAGGCACCACAATATGAATTAATGCCAGCTGCCACTTATACCCAGTGCTGGGCTTATTGTCTTTCTGTTGAAGCTACATTCCAGGCTAAGACTGACTACCACTTATGCCAGGCTTGGAACTACTTGATGGGAATTACAATGAAAGTTGAGACCAGTCACCACTTGTGTTGGGCTTGGGGCCACTTACCAAGAGATACAATGCATGCTGAGTCTGGCTGCTGCTTGTTTGGGGTGTTTGTGGACCTTTACAAGAATGAACCAAGGCAAATGTCTTGTGTGTAGGAGCTGCTGGAAGAGACTCAAGCCATACAGGCAAGGTGGGTGCGGTGTGTCCTTAGGGAATCGCCAGGTTTGGGCAAACAGTGTTAGCCAGGTTAATGGAAAGCCCTGATTTGGAGTCTGTATGGACCAGACCAGCTGGTGGAGAGCTCACCAAAGGAACAGTGGTTCCTGCCAGTGTTTCTGTCCCTAGAGAGAGTTGCCTCTGCCCCTCTGGTCCTTGTCCTGAAGTTAGTCAATTTAGCTCCTCCCTATATATCCCTGGTACTTTTCAAGGTGCTGCTCCTGCACTGGAACTCAGAATGAGTGACTCTTTGTGCTGGCTGTTCAGAGAAGCACTCTGGTTTCCTGAACCCTTTCCTGGATGTAATCCCCCTGTTTTCACAGCCAGATGACATGGGGACTTTTTTTTCTAACACTGATGTCCTAGGCTGGAGAGCCCAGTGTGGGGCTGGGACCCCTCGCTGCTCCTTGGGGGTGACCTCCTTAGCTGAGATATCCCTCTCAATTCTTAATCCCCACACCATGGGTGTGCAACTTGTCCATTCCACATCTCTGACCCTCCTACTGGTCTCCATGTGGCTTCATCATTATATCCTTAGTTATAGGAATTCTGTTCAGCTAGACTGCAGGTTGTTCTCAATGATCGTTGTTCTATAATTTAGCTGTAATTTAGATGTGGTTGTGGGAGGAGGCAAGAACAGTATTTACTATTCCACTGTCTTGACCATAAAGTCCCAGAGCTCTTTGTTTTACTATTTGCTTCTTTTCATTAGGCATGCTAATTATTTCTCTATATTCAATATCAGTAATCATCTCCCTAATTATTTTCATCTTTTGCCATTTCACATTGTATGTTTCTTCAAGGTTGTTTTTTATATCCTTAATTGTTTTCAGTTATACGTGTATATATTTTATTTTTGGTTGCTTCTACATGGCCTTTATCTATGAAAATATTTGGTGACTCCTTTGGATTTGCCCTTTAGCACATTGAATATCAGCATCATGGACTTACATTTTGTGGCTTGGTCATTTTCCTTCTTTCTTACATCAAAGACTCCTTGCTCTATTTCTTGAACCTGTCAACGAAGATAACAAACACATAGTAAACAGGATTCAGAACATTTTAGTAATATTGAGGGTTTATTATATGCCAGACAGCATTCTAAATGCTTTACATGGATTAAATAATTAATCCTCTGAATAAAGGTACATTCCTACTTATAACATTGCTTGCTCAGGAAATTACCAAAACTGAGTGCTATGGTTCACCACAACTGGTTCTAACCACCTGAAGTTAGAAAAATGATTAAGAACTCTGTGAACATATATGGCAGACCCTCATTGAATCTAACTGAAGTGAAGTCATTCTTTCTTATCCAGAGTGCAAACTTTTTATTCTTAATTAGTATAACCACTGGGATCCTCACCTGCCCCTTCATTTATTTATATAATCCCTCCGGCCCCCAAGCACTTCTTCACTGGTGCATACTCCCTTGCCTGGCAAGTAAATAAACTTAGATCTTGCTTTATTCATCATCATACTGGTATTGGCTTTCCTTCGTAAGCTTACAACAACTCAATGTGGTGGGTTCTAAAATTACTCCCATTTTACTCTTAAGGACACTGAAGCCCAGAGAGACTAAAAGACTTACCCCAAGATCACATTACTAGTAAGTGGTATAGCTGGGCTTTGAACCTTGGTAGTCTAATTCCATGGTCTTAACTACAACTCTGTGTTGAAATGGTAGGAAAGGAGATGATGAATATGCAGGTAGGTATATATTTCACAGTGGGAAGAGGAGATGACTGCATCTGCATGACCAGCTAGCTGCATGATTTTTTTTCTGGCAATGATCACGTGCCTCCATAAGGGCAAAGGAGAGATCCACCCAGCTTGGAGAGGAGGCTCTGTGAAGCCTGTGGTTGGCCTGAAGAAACAGATAATTGGGCAGAGAAAGCCTGTAAGGGAGAAGCAAAGTGAAGGATAATAGGGCATGAAGACGGAGAACCTAGTTTACAATGTTTTCTGGAGCTGCCTTTGCATTTCGAATGGATGTGCACCTAAAACTCTTTAGAGCTCAGGGCAAGGAGAAGAATATGATTTTATTTGCATATACTCGTTCCAGCTGGCGGAGGCTGACAGGTCACTGTCCCTATTTTCTCCTAGAAGTTAGTGTCCTGGCTACCAGATATTTGCTCCAAACCATAATTACCCTTTATGTTAACTTGCCCTCTGGTGGCTCTGAGTCATTTCATTGCTGAACTTTGTCAACTCACACATCTTGGCTGAGTTTCCAGTAACTGCTTCCATTGAACTGCTAATGCTGCTGATGACTGTGGGCTGTGGGACAGCAGATGGAAAACAATCTCATGAAAGATAGGAGAATATGGGGGAACTAGATAGAGGGTATTTTAAAAAAAGAAGATGCATTGAGAAAGTAGCAGAAGCCGCATTCTTTTAATAAATATTTTAAAAAGCCAATTATAAGTAGACAACTGGGTCAGAAGATTAAAGACCCTTGTAGCCATTCCCATAAAGGTAGGGGGTATGAGTCCATCTTTCAGCTCATCTCTGAAGACACTGGTTACTGATCCTCATGTGAGCTAGGAGTGTATTACATGATTGCTGAATGGCTTAATAAAGGAAGGAGGAAATACCTCTGTGTCTTTGCTGTGTTATTCTCTTTAACTGGAACACTTTCTTTTCTTTAATGTAACTATATAAGTCTCAAACTTGTTTGAAGTTTCTCTCTCCTCCACCAGGTCTTCTCTAACTCCTGCCTATAGCTAACTTCTCCCTTTTTAATGTCTGTAGTGCAGATGCTATATAATATTTTGTTTCAATGTCTCTCTCTCACTCTGGCTCTTTCTCAGAGTATATAGCTACACAAATATACATATTGCAGTTTCCAAAAGGTGCATATTTCCTAAATGCACCCTCTCTTGCTTCTTTTTGATTATCCACGGATCCTGATATGGTGCTGGTTATAAAGCATTGTCCTTGAAATATCTACTGATTTAACTTCTTGTTGACAACAAAGCAAAACTGTCAGAAAAAAGCTAAGGCTTCCTGTCAGCTCAGACTGGACACAGAGAATTGTAATGGCTTTTCTGCCTAATCTTTAGTCTCATTTTCCAGCCCTGAAAATTTATGCATCGTTGATCTCTATGAGATGTTATAGCACATTACTCCATTAAACAATGAAAATCAAAAGGTAAATTAAAACATTTTTACCTGGCAGTGTCATGAAATGGTTGAAATTTGTAGACAATTTTCACATGAAGACTAGTTAATTATTATGATGATTTTGCTTTATATCAGTCTAAAACTTCTGAGATTTTTTTTTAAAGGGTAGCAGCAGGTTGTGAATGTTCAAATAGACAAAATTCCAAAGTACGTGTGTATTATTGACTTAACTCAGCTTCCAAAACAAGCAGAAGTGAAATTTCATCAGCTGTCTCTATAGTGGCATGAAAGTAGATTAAATACTTGAATAAGAGAGGTCAGGTAGAACAGTACCAGAAACCTCAGAGGATGTATTGTAGAGGAGACTTTAACAGATAATTTAGACCTTTTCTCTTCCAAGCCTGACTATTGTTTTGTATTTTTATTACTGGTCCACCCATAATTCAACTTACACCAGAATTTTGTGGCTCTTCAAGGTTGCAATTTCATTACCAGGCTGTATTTAAGGTTTATTGGGAAAGCATGAACTTAAAAGTGCACTTGTTCAGCCATAAAATACTGTCATTTGATTATACTCATGGAGACTCAGTTTTGGACTAAAGGACCTTTAATTTCTGTCTCTGCTCCAAGATTCTAAGTCAATGTATTTTCATAGACCTAAATGTCTTTCCTCACCATTTTCACCTATTCAAGTCTTACTCCATTCAAATATAACATCTTTTGTGATTTCTCCACCTGGAAGTGGTCATCCATTCCTTTGAACTCTCCATAGAACTGAACTTGTGACTCTTTGTTGCTGGTGGTTTATACAGATGTATGGAACATTTTCCTCAATAAACTAAAAACTTCTTAAAGGCAAAGAGAGTGCCTCAGTCATATTTGTTCTAATCACAGCAGAGCATTGTGTCTTGCAAAAGTTTTTTTTTTTTTTTTTTTGAGGGCAGTGTCACTGGCCCTCATAGGTGGGACCTGAACCCTGGGCCGCCGGCTTCCCAAGCCAGCGATTAACCACTGTGCCACTCGGCCGGTACCCGCAAAAGTTTTTTGATGTTCACTAAATGTTTACTGACTATGAGAAAGTTTCTATGGTATATTAATGTTAAGATACAAATTCATTCGTTCATTCATTCATTCATTCATTCATGGAGGAGGTAATACTTGGGGAAATGAATAGACGATGGGGTAGAGAACTCATGTGGGCAAGTAGAAGACTAATTGAGAGTCTAGTGGAGACCACAGAATGGGTAAGAGCAAGTCATCTTAATTGTCTTCCTGCCTCCAAGCTTGTGACCACCATCTACACATCAACCTGAACCAATCCTTTTATAAGTTAAAATAGAGCAGAGGAGAGAGACATGTGACTCTTTGGGTATGTACATGTGACTCTGAAGTAAAATTGAAAATGAAAATAAAACTATCATAGTTTCATTTATAAAATTTTTAAAGGATATTATTCACATAATAGTGATTTCATTTATTTTATGGCTGTCGAATAATTTTTAAATTGTTGTGAGGGACAGGATTGGCTCCTCCATCTGAAAAGTCTGCCAACCCCTGAAACAGATAATGACACTATCCTGCTTAAAAACATATAATGATTTCCCATCGCTGTATTCTGGTAAAACCCAGAGTCCTTACTTTGCTCTGCAAAGCCCTACAGAGGTTAACCTGTCCCAGCCCAACTCGCCATCCTTGTCACCTGGTACCTTCCCCACTGACTATAACATTTCCATATTGGACAGCTTTTAGCTCTTTAATGTCAGTCTCACTTTCATCGGAATTGTAGACCTTCCCTCTGCGTGCAATTACTCTTTCTCTTGAGTTTCTCTTGGCAGACTTCTAATAATAACAGCAAATGCAAAGGCTCAGAGGTGGTATCTTCCTTGACCTGCTTAAGAAAGAGCAGAGTTACCCCTGTGGCTGGAGCAAGGAAAGCAATGGGAAGAAGGAAGAAACCTGTGCTGTGGTCAGAGGCAACATCGGTGTGTCTTATCAGCAATATTAAAGTCTTTGGGTTTTATTCTGGATCCGAAGAGAAGTCATAAGGGATTTTGAGCAGAGGAATGACACAATGTGACATATTTATTTATTTATTTTTATTTTTTATTTTTTTAAGATTTTTTATTTTATTTTATTTTATTTTTTTATGTTTTGAGGGCAGTGTCACTGGCCCTCATATGTGGGACCTGAACCGGGGCCCCTGGCTTCCCAAGCCAGCGCTTAACCACCGCACCACTTGGCCGGCCCAGTGTGACATATTTATAATGAATGGCTCTGCTGTGTGGTGAATGCAATCCAGAGATCCATAGTAGAAGCAGAGAGATCCGGTCATTAGTCCAATGAGAGATGATGGTGGTCTTAGACTGAAGTTTCTTTTCTTTTTTTTTAAGATTTTTTATTGAGGAATCGGGGAAGGGGAACAGACAAGTTTCTGTCTTTTTGTTCTTCAGTCTAGTTGTGGAGGACGTTGCTTCACTGGCCCATGTTGGTATCATCATTGCGCTCTTCCTGGATGAGGCAGATCAGTCGCCGGCTTCTGGATGGTCGCTCACTGCAGCTCTTGGCAGCTCACACTGGCTGCCGGCCACTCACTGTAGCCTATGGCAGCCCATTGCAGCAGGGGCTGCAGCCTACACCCTCGCAGGGGCTTGCAGCCCAGCTCCAGGTGGAGCTGTTGTTAGCTGTATAGGGCAGTGTCACTGGCCCTCATATGTGGGATCCAAACCCGGGCCGCTGGCATCCCAAAACCAGCTCTTAACCAATGCGCCACTCGGCTGGCCCAGACTGAAGTTTCTTAATCTTACTTGCATAAATATCCGTTTTGCACCTTTTCCATAGTGATGGAATTGTAGTCAGGCATGTGGCTGCCTAGCCTCACCTCTTTTCCCAGGATTCCTTGTAGTTAAGATTGGCCACGTGACTGTTCTCTATGGGATCAGAGAACACATGTGTATACCTTCTGGGCTGAGGCCTTCAGACAGTAGGCGTGCCTTCTCTAGGCTCTTTTTTTCTCTTTCCCACAAGTTAGTTTTGAGCATGCAGATGAGGACAATGCACTAGGCGATGGTGAAGAAACAAATTGGAAGGAACTGGGTTTCTGAAAGACCACATAGAGTTGCCCGCCAAGCTGCTATGCTGACCCCAGATTGTAATGTGAGAAATAAACTCTGAATTATGTTCTGGTCTCTGTAACAGCAGCTTAGCTGTTATCCTGATAATTCATTTATCAAGTTACTTAATCTCTTTGAATCTCTCTTTATCTGTAAAGTGGGGAAAACATTGATACATCCCTTATAAGGTTGCTGTGAGATAATACGAGTAAAGAGTTTAGGGCAGTGCCCTTCTCATGGTAATCTTTTAGTAAGTGTTTTCTACTAGAATGAATAATGAAGATGATTCTATCTTTGGTTTGGATGATAGATATCTGGCTCGTAAAACAGATGCGGATAGTGAACTGATAGAAAGACCTATTGAAACAGACTTGCTATGAGTGGAATCCTAGTATTCATATTTTTAATAGTTTCTCAGATGGCTCTCGTGAGTATCTTGGTTTGGATATACATATTTTATATTTGCTATTTATGCCATATAGTATTCCATTAATTAAGTGCCTTGTGACTTTCTTTGGAGGAGAAACTAGTCTAGAATTCCTGATATTCTCGTAAGTGCTAGAAAAGGAAGGAATGGCAGGCCAAATTAGTCATATTCAATGAAACAAATTTCCTGTGGACATTGATGTTAAAAAAAAAAAAAAAGTAAATCCTGCCTGAAAGACTTCCATTTGGGGTAGTATGGTCATCTACATTCTTCAAAGACCCTTGCTACAAAACAATTAGATCCTGCATGAGACTTAAGTTTTATTGAAGTTCTGGGATTATGAGATAAGGGAAATGAGTCTCCAGGCCCATAAATGCAACCCAACCAAACCTGTGAGCTAAAGCTTGAAAAGTGAGCTGTGAACAGACACACAAGTGGGGCTGCCTTAAATGCCAACATCAACACTGACAGCAGGAGACCAACATTTAGTTCTGCAAAGAGTTGGGGAGATGAACCTGGAACTCCTGGGTTAAGCTGGAGATTCTGAAGGAAACCAAATTGTTCCCAGATCAAGTGTCCTTGGGCTACCAACAAAAGCAAATACAAATCATCCCTGGAGGACAGCCTGCCCTATTTAAGGGCTCAGGATTTCTGGGAATAATGATCAGCTAAATATGAGCTTATAAGTAAAGACCAACAAACGGACAAGGAAATATGCCTTCACAAGTAAAAAAAGGAGCCCAAAGGATATCATATTCAAAACAAAATAACTCTGTATTAACTTTTTTGTTTTGTTTTTAATTATTTTTTTTTAGTGAGCCATCCTGCCACCTGTTGGCAGCTCAGCGGCAGTGAGCTTGGACTGGGCATCAAACCGCTGTTGCTCAGAGCTCTGCTCACATTCCTAAGCAAGCTCTTAACCAACTGAGCCACTTGGCAGGCCCAAGTTTTTTTGTTTTGTTTTTTAAATAGCTTTATTGAAACGTAATCCAATACCATACAATTTAGCCATTTAACCCATTTAAAGTATGCAATGCAATGGTTTTTAGCATGTTCACAGATAAATGCAACCATCACCAGAGTCAAATCTGGAACATTTTCATCACCTTAGAAAGAAACCCTATAACTTTAGCTATCATGCCTATCTGCCATATTCCTTTCCCCCAACCCCTGGCAACCACTAATCCACTTTCCATCTCTATAGACTTTCATATAAATGCAATCATGTAGCATGTAGTTATTTTTATGGTTTATTTCAGCATAATGTTTTCAAGGTTCATCTATGTTGTAGCATATACTAGTACTTCATTCCTTGTTATGGTGGGATAATATTCCATACATTTTATTGTGTGAATATATTATATTTTGTTTATCAGTTGACCCATTTATAGACATTTGAGTTGTTTATACTTTTTGGTTATTACAAACAATGCTGCTATAAGCATTCATTTACAAATTTCTGTGTGGACATATATTTTCATTTTTCTTGGATATTTACCTGGGGTAGAATTGCTGGGTCATATGGTAACTGTTTAATCATTTGAGGAACTGCCAGGCTATTTTCCAAAGTGGCTGCACCATTTTATATTCCCATTAGCAGTGTGTGAGGGTTTTGATTTCTCTATGTCCTTGCCCACACTGTCACTATCTGACTTTTTGATTACAGCTATACTACTGAAAATGAAGTGGTATCTCATTGTGGTTTTGATTTCCATTTATTTAATGATATCAAACATCTCTTCATGGGTTTATTTGCCATCTGCATATCTTTTTTTGAGGAAAGTTTTATCTAGATCTGTTATGGGCTGAATGTGTGTACCTCCCAAATTTCATATGTTGGAGTCCAGGCTTTTGGAATTTGGAAGTGCAGGTTTTAGGAGGTAATTAGGTTTAGGTAAGATCATGAGGGTATCATGATCATGGTGAGATTAGTGTCCTATTGGGAGAAGAATGGAGACCAGTTCTCTCTTTCCCTCTGTCCACCATGTGAGGACACAATGAGAAGACAGCTGTCTGCAAGCCAAGAAGAGGCCCTCATCAGAACTGAATTTGCTGGCACTTTGATCTTGGACTTTCCAGCCTCCAGAAATGTAAGAAAAAATGTCTGTTGTTTAAACTATCCAGTCTATGGTATTTTGTTATGGCAGCCTGACTACGCAAGAACTTTTGTCAATTTTTAATTGGGATATTTTTCTTATATTACTGATTGTAAGAGTTCTTTATTTATTTTGGACACTAGTTCCTTTTCAGACAAATGAATATAAATATTTTTTCTCCCATTCTCTGTGTTGTCTTTTCACTTTCTTGATGCTGTCCTTTGAAGCACAAAGGTTTTTATTTTTTTTTTAAATTTTTTTTTTTTGAGGGCAGTGTCACTGGCCCTCATATATGGGACCCGAACCAGGGCCCTGGCTTCCCAAGCCAGTGCTTAACCGCCGTGCCACTCGGCCGGCCCAAAAGTTTTTAATTTTTAATGAAGTCCAACTTATCTATTTCTTTGGTTGCTTGCTTTTTTTGGTGTCAAATCTAAGAACCCTTTGCCAAATCCAAAGTCATGAAGATGTTTATTGTTTCCTTCTAACAGTTATATAGTTTTTGCTCTTAACTTAGGTCTTTGATATATTTTAGTTGCTTTTTACAGATGATGTGAGGTAAGGATCCAATTTCATTATTTTGCATGTGGCCATCCACTTGTCCATTGCCATTTGTTGAAAAAAAGATTCATTCCCCCATTAGGTGGTCTTGACAGCTTTGTCAAAAATCAGTTGGCCGTATATGTGAGGGCTTATTTCTGGGCTCTCTATTCTATTCTATTGATTTAAGTATCTGTCATTGTGCCAATACCACACAGTCTTGAATATAGTTGCTTTGTAATGAGCTTGAAATCAAAAGGGTGAGCCCAACTAATTTACTCTTCTTTTTCAGGAGTGTTTTGGCTATTCTTGGTCCCTTGAAATTCCATATGAATTTTAGAATCAGCTTATAAATTTGTACAAACATGCCAGCTGGGATTCTGATAGGGATTGCACTGAATCTGTAGATCAGTTTAGGGAATATTAGTATTTTAACAATGCTAATTCTGCCAATCAATAAACATGGAATGTTTTCCATTTATTGCAATATTCTTTAATTTCTTTTAAATGTTTTGTGGTTTTCAGTCTCCAAGACTAGTAAGTCTCTTGTCAGATTTATTCTTTTAGATGTTGTTGAGAATGGAATTATTTTCTTAATTTCATTTTGAATTGTTTTTTTGCAAGTGTACAGGAATATAATTGATTGTGGTATATTGATCTTGTATCTTGAAAACTTGCTGAACTAATTTATTAGTTCTAATACATGTTTTTTTTTTGGGGGGGGGAATTCCTTAGGATTTTCTATATTCAAGATTATGTCACCTACAAATAGAGATTGTTCTACTTCTTCCTTTCCAACCTAGGTGCCTCTTATTTATTTTTCTTGCCTATTTTCCTTGCTAGACTCCCCAGTACAATGATAAATAGAAGTGGTGAGAATGCCCATCTTACCTTGTTGTTGATCTTAGAGGGAAAGTATCCAATATTTCATTTAGTGTTTCACATTAAGTGTGATAGTAGCTGTGGGCTTTATGTAGATATCTTTTATCAGGTTGAAGAAATTCACTTTTATTATAGTACTAGTTTGTTGAATATTTATCATGAAAGAACACAGGTTGTGTCAAATGCTTTTTCTGCATTATTGATATGATTATGTGATTTAAAATTTTTATTCTATTAATAAGATATTCTAAACTAATTGATTTTTAGATATTAACCAATCTTGCGTCCCTGGGGTCAACCTACTTGGTCATTGTGTATAATTCTTTTTATATGTTGCTGGATTCAGTTTGATACTTTTTTTTTTTTTGAGAATTTTTGAGTCTATATTCATAAGAGATACTGGTCAGTAGTTTTCCTTTCTTGTGATTTTTTTTGTCTGATTTTGGTATCAAAGTTTTCTCTTAGGACCTTTACTAGAGCCTTTAAGTAGTTAAATTTTAAAAATAATTTGTCCTCCAAGCCCACCAGTTTTACTGGGAGCAGGTCAGCAGGGCTGCTTGCAGGGTCATACCAAAAGTATATACAAGTTTTTAAGAAAAAAAAGATGCAGTTACAAAAATTAGAGAGTAGCAAGAGATATAAAAAATGACTAGCAAATTTGCAAAGTAACCACATAGAGTTAGAAAAATCTTATTGTTTAGAAAATGAAACAGTAGATGGGTTAAATAGCACATTAAATAAAGCTGAAGAAAGAATTCATGAACAGACAACAGAGACAAAGAAATGCAAAACACGAAGGAAAGGTTAAACTTAAGAAGATAGACTGAGGTGATCAATACAGATACAATGGATCTTCACTATTTGAAGGGATAACTGCTAAGGAAGACTGTTCAGAAATGGTGTAACACTTGAATACAAGGCTATAAAAAGCCCATACCTAGTTAATCGTAATGAACCTTCAGAAGACCAAATTCAAAAGGAAGATGTTAAAGTGACCAGAGAAGACAGATCACTTACAAAGAACAATAATTAGACTAACAGATGATTTCTCAGCAGCAACAACAGAAACTAGAAGACAATAAAGTAATATTATCAATACCTAAGAATTAAGAATTGTCTAATAAAATTCTCTTTTAGGAATGAGGACAAAATCAAAACTATCAGATAAGCTGTTTACCATCAACAGACTTTAACTAAAGGAATTTCAAGGATATACTACAGGATGAAGAAAAATAATTCCAAAAAGTTTCAGGTACAAAAATGGCAGGCAAAGAAAATGGGAAGCATCTAAGTCTTATCACATTGTTTTTATATAATGATTATAGTAATTCTGTTTTGTGGGATTAGATAAGAGAACATAACAGTAGCATGTTCTTTTGTTTACAGTAGCATGTGCATCACAAATGAAGAAGTGATAGGAGTTAAAGTGTTCTAAGATTAGGATGACATGTATTCTGGTTTGCCCAGGATAGTTTCTATTTAGGCTTGTTGTCTCAGTGTAATTGTTTATATCAACCCCCTCACCCTGAAGAAAATGCTGGCTTGGATGATAAATTATTTGGCTACTCTGGGTACAGGACTTAGTGACCTGGTGAATTTGGGGGGCAACCAACAGCTTAGAGGCAAAGATAAAGCTAAGATTTCATTCCTGATTGCCTTGGAGGCTGGTGGAGCCTCTGACATAAACACCAGGTAAGCTCGTGGATACTTGTCTCAGATGGAACTTCTTTGAGGATCTTTCATAAGACTGAAGATGGTTGGTTTCACCCATTCCACTTATTTGAAGTTTAAATTCTTGAGAGGCATTTCAATTAGTTAAATCTGACATGTAATTATCTCAGTTCTTCTTTGAGTAAATGAGAACACTGGGGAGGCTCCCAAATAGACATGTGCGAGCTCTCCATTAAGGAGTCCACAAAGGCTTTGTTATTGTCAAGCTCACATTTACTGTGATGGAATCCGCAATTATAAACTGTCTGGAAGGTATCTGCATTCCTATCTGCATTAAATTACAGAGAAGAGGAGAAACATTTTCCTGTTCTTTGTGAATACATTTTTAAAATATATGCTTGAAAGTTGCTAATAGAGTAGATCTTATATGTTCTGACTACAGAAAATAAATGATAATTATGTGACGTGGTGAAGGTATTAGTTAATACTATGGTGTTAATCACATTGTGATAATAAGTGTATGAAATCAATACTTCGTACACCTTAAAAGTATGTGACATTATATGTCAAATATATCTCAATAAAGTTGGGTGAAAGTGTGAATACCCCCCAAATTGACAGAGATAAGATTCAGAATGTGTTTACTGAATTAAGTATTAGTCAATTCGGTAATAATTTTGTTGATCTTGGAGAAGAATGGAAGAGACAGCTTAAGGGAGAGATCAAAGGATTAAGACAAGACCTGAATTCTGGCTTTGATTGTTCCCTCTTTGACAGTACAAGTTTCAGTACGTCACTTACCTTGTTTGAATTTCAGTTTCTTCTACAAAATGAGAATATTAAGAACATTTATAAGCATTGATCATGTGTCAGGTACTAGTCTAAACACTTTATGAATCCTTAAAGCAGGCCAATATACTATTGTCATCATTTCAGTTTTAAAGATGAGGAAAGTGAGGCATCTAGAGATGAGTTAACTTGTCTAGGAACACACTCATTATAAGTGGCACCCCTAAGATTCGAAACTGAACACTATGCTCTGACTCTCCTGACTACCTCACCTGGTTCACCTACCTGCCATTCTCTATTCTGTTGTATGTCCTGGGAGGATGACCCATGTATGTGTCCTTTTCTGGTTCTGGTTGAGTTGCAGCAATGATAAGAGATCAGAGGGTGGGAAGAGAGAGGTTGGACTCTTTCTTTTCCATTTCTCAGGTTACCGCCTGAAAGGTAGCCACAGATTGGCTACATCCCTTTATTGAAGATGATGTCTCTTGTCCGTTGCCCTCTCCATACAGTTCATCTATTTGGGTTCTAGAAACTACTTTTTCCCCCGGCTCCCTTCTAGCCTGGAAATAGTAATAGCTCTTCACTCTTGCCAGCCTGGTATACTGCACCACCCATTGCTGCCAGGGTCCTTACTGATTACACTTTGCAATCTATAAAGCCGCATACAATATACTATACCACAAGGAGGTTCATTTTTGTGATTACAATGCTCTCTGACTTGGACACTGAAGGTTCTGCTTCATTGGGTCTCTTGGAAGGGAGGGAGCTGGAAACGTTGCAGCAGACAGCTCCAGGACTGAGCCCTTTAAGGAATTGGGGAGGGTGGAGAACAGATTTGTGCCTTATTGTCCTGCCCAAGATTTGTAGAATTTTGGCATCTTCCAACCTTCCAAACTTATTTAGCTCTAGTACATCTACTTTCATTCGTTGAACGTGTCATAGAATTGACACATACTCTTTCTTCTGCCTGGCACACTCCTTCTTTCTGACTGGAAAACTCCTTGGCTATCAGCATGGATGTTACTTGCTTGGGGAAGCCTTCCCTGGAAAATGCCCATCAGCCCTGCCAGAATTGATCAGGGTCCTTGTTTTATATATATATATGCTCGATTGGCTTTTTGGAACTTTCCTTTGCAGCACTTACCAGAGTCTACAATTACACATTTGGTGATGATTTGGCCCATGTCTCCTCCCTTACTAGAAAGGAATTCCAAGAGGACTGAGGTGGCTTCTGGCTTTGCTCACCATGTAATTTTCAGAAACGAGCACAATGACTGACTTCAGTATGCACCGAAAGAGTCTTGTTGAATGCATGGATAGATACATGACTGAACATCACATAAAATGGTGACAACGATAGACTAGGAAGAAAAATAGGAGAGTGCTGTGTAGCGGTTCCAGGTGCACTGAAGCAAAATGGAAACATGGATTTGCCTGTGGCCTTACAAAAGCGTTCAAATACTTGTGTGACAAGTTTTCTTTGTCTCTGGAGGACAGTAGAATATCCTTAGAAGTAACTAGACTGATGTCAGTAATGACAAGAGGAGGAATATATCACAAAGCTAATAGGAAGTTCAACTCCCATAACGAGACGTGAGGACAGGAGAGAGCCAGGAAGGGACATAGGAGTTTTCTTAATATTGTCACTATTGGGCCATAGGTGGAGGCTGGAAGGCAAAGCAGGAGAGAGCACCTATGTGCTTGCGTGCCCTAGGCTTCGGAAAACTTCAGGTGCTGCAAGGAAAACGTGTAAGAAACTCCAGAACCCAGTTAAAAGCAGAATGAGGGAGTGCCGGGGATTTCATTGGTGTAGGCCTGAAATAATGACAATTTTATTTATATTTCATATTATTATGCACACATCCTTTTTTTTTTTTTTTTTTTTTTTTTAGGGCAGTGTCACTGGCCCTCATATGTGGGACCCGAACTGGGGCCGCTAGCTTCCCAAGCCAGCGCTTAACCACCACACCACTCTGCCGGCCCTCCACACATCCTTTTTAATTGCACATCTCACCAGGTGTGAGACGTGAGTTAGAAGATGATGTCTTTTGACTTGGCCATTGCTTTTAATGATTTTTTTCATCCTTTCCTTTCTTCTGCACCGAAAGGTGTATTTCAGAGTTGATTATGTTTCCTTCTATAACTGATCTTTTTCATACTATTTCTGTACATTGGCACTGTATCTGAATTTAGAATCACAAACCACCAACTGATCTGTTTCCTAATTCATTAGGATCCAGCATTTGGCAGCATCTTTATTTTTTAGTATGTTTGTATTTGTTTTTGAATTTTTCCATTTAGGTAGCACACTTGGATAAAAAGCTTTCCCTCAATATAAGTTGCTTACTTAAATCATCTGATATTTCTTAAATGGAAAATAAAAGCCCACTTCACATGTAAATAAAATAGCATTTCTAAGTTTAGCTACAGGTTTATTATTCAATTCTGTGGGGAACTGATTAAACTAACCCCAAATACCATCATTTTTTGACTAATTTGTGTGGACAGTTATAAATAGTGCAGTGAACTCTGTCTACAAAGCTACAAGCCAAAAATCTTTGTGTTATAAAGGGACTGTTGTTCTTTGTGAATAGGTAATTATTAAATGCATTTCTGAAACTGGAAGCTAAGTAAAGTAGTTTGTGTAGACAGTCTAATAAAAAATTGATTTGATAAAAGTTCCATTAAAAATGGTTCCGGTACTTCATACACCATGTATGTATCTATTGACACATGCAAAAATTACTTCTATGTAGACGTGGCATTGATAAGGCATTTATATTCAAATTTTATTCATTAGAACAAATTATATAGTGTTGGAATTTGGCTATATTTCAGTGTAAAATTTTATTGTGCTCTCAGTCTATTCTGTTTCTAAGTTGAATACTTATTTGTTGTAGGAAGTGCAACAATAATGCCATAATGGTTATAAAAAAGAAAGAGAAATGTCCAAAATGTTATTATCTGGAAACAGCCAGGGTTAACGTCCTTCAGAAATATGGGTCAGAGCTCTTGCCAGGTTAGCAAATATAGGTATACATTATCATTTTTATTGCTACTATTGACAACATCAATTTTTAAAACCAAGTTGTCTTAGCCCAGGTTCCCTATGAAACAGAACCCCAAAAGAAATATGTGCTTATGGTTTATTTGGGAGATGCAACCCTAGGGCAGCAAAAGTGAAAAAAAAATACATGAAGTAATGAGAGATGCGCAGCCATGCCACATGATGTGCTTTGCTTCGTGATGCAATTCTAAGAGGTGAAACCTGTACCTTAGCAGGTGTACTTGCTTGGTCATGCAGTACGTACCCAGAAAGACTCTGGAGAAGCCATGCCTCGGAACGGTCTTTTGGAGGAAGGGAGAAGGAATTTGTGTGCTAGCTCCCTTTCTTCTCTCTTCCATTGGTCAAAATTTTCCACACAAGGAAGTTTACTCCCTCATACCCACTCTCATCACTCAGCATCTTTAGCAGCTACTTGCCAAGCCAGGTCTCATGTTCTACAGTGAACTTCTCCATCTGAATGTGGAAGTGAGAGGAAGAGCTGGAGATGACAAGTGTGTGGTTGATTGGCCTCAGGAGGTGGACTTTTATGGGTCCACACAGAATGTGTCAGCCATAGCAATAGCTAAAGCAAAGCAAAAGCAACCAGGGTCTAGGAGACAGATGAGTCTGACAGAACCTGTGGAGGCAAAGAAGATATCTACCGAAAAAATATAATTTAGGTTATTCAGTTTTCATTATAAGAACTAAGGCTGCAGTGAAAATCCTTTTCCATATATCTTGTGCACTTATCTGTATAGTATCTTAGAATACATTCTCAGACATACATATTGTTGAGTCAAAGTCTTCTAAAACCCAGGGAATTTTCTTTATTCCCTTAAGACAAAAGAACCAGGAAAGGCAGGTTTTCCAGAGAGCTTGAGTGGCGTCTAGTCTCGCAGTATGCCTCCTGCCTGGGCAGCTGGCTGGGTTCTTCTGCCTGATTTAGAAGGAATACTGAAGCTTTAGAATTGTCCCTTTTCTTAGTTTCTCAGATTTTACTTCTTTTCTTACTTATATACCTGATGTGCAGCCTAAAGATGGTTCAACCAAGATGTTCTAGCAGAGAAATACAGGCACTTTGGAATCCAAAAACTCCTCTTTCTTTCTGGGAAGGTGGTCTTTTTGATGATAGCCATTCCAACAGACGTGAGGTGATATCTCATTGTGATTTTGGTTTGCATTGCCCTGATGACAGTGATGTTGAGTATCTTTTCAGGTACCTGTTGGCTATCTGTATGTCTTCTTTAGAAAAATGTCTATTCAGATTCTCAATCCGATTTTCAATTGGATTGTTTGTTATGATGTATAGGTTCTTTATATATTTTGGATATCAATCTCTTATCAGATATATGATTTGCAAATATTTTATTTATTTCATATGTTGCCTTTTTATTTTGCTGTGATATCCTTTGCTGTGCAGCGAATTTTTAGTTTGGTGTCGTTCCACTTGTTTATTTTTGCTTTTGTTGCTTTTGCTTTTGGTGTCTGTCAGATTAAAAAAATCATTGCCAAGACCAGTATGAAAAAGCTTACTGCCTATATTTTCTTCTAGGAGTTTTATGTTTTCAGATTTTACATTCAAGTCTTTAAGTCATTTTGAGTTGATTTTCGTGTATAGTGGTCCAGTTTTATTCTTTTGCATATATCTGTCATTTTCCCAATACCATTTATTGAAGAGACTGTCCTTTCCCTATTGTATATTCTTGGCTCCTTTGTCATAAATTAATTGACCATGTATGCATGGCTTTATTTCTGGGCTCTCTATTCTGTTCTATTGTGTTTATTTATTTATTTATTTATTTATTTATTTATTTATTTATTTATTTTTTTAATGCTAATACCATACTCTGTAATAGAGTTCAAAATCAGGAAATGTGATGCCTCCAGCTTTGTTCTTCTTTCTCAAAATTGCTTTGGCTTTTTGGGGTCTTTTGTGGTTCCATACAAATTTTATCCTAGCTTAAAAATAGGGTAGATTTCTATTGCAACTTAGTGAATGTTGCAGAGTTACTGTCAGCTTAGAAAAGGCCCAATTCAGCATCTGGGTTCAGCACAAAGTCCTGATTTGGGCTAGATGTGTGGTTGGAAAAAAGGCTTCTCCAGGCTTTTATGTCATGGGAGCATCTAGAACAGGAGTCAGCAAACTGCGGTTCACAAGCCACATGCGGCTCTTTCAGGAAATGCAAGCTCATCGCTCACACTGATTGAAACCAATGAGAGCAATTTTTTGTGTGAATTTTTCTTATTTTAATAAAGATATAATTAACACTATTACTTGTTATAATATTACTTTAAATTTGTCTTATTTGTAAAAATATATTTATGACTCTCAAATAATTTTTAAATTGTTGTGAGGGGCAGCATTAACTCTTCCATCTCAAAAGTTTGCTGACCCCTAACTAGGCTATGTGGTTCTGGGCCCTTCATTGATGTTGCTGGTGGAAAAGGAAAGTTTGAGGGGAAAATTAGCTTCGGGAATATGTGCCATCTCCAGTGAGTGTTGGTATTCATACTGTGTACTCTCAACTCTCCCGGGAGTGTGTAGTGACTGACTGTGAGCTCAGTGATACCCAGGGTGGTCAGAGGTGCCAGAAGGTCTTATTCCAATACTCAGTGAGTTCTGGGAAATGCTGGAATGGAAACCCAGTCTGAGGCTGAGAGAGAAGGTGTATTGCAGACTGACATTTCCTAAAACATGTTTATGAAAATACAGGCCTTGAGTTTGCTTCTATTGAAAGAAGGCTTTAGAGGAGATACCAGTTTAAGATACATATTTGCAGATTTAGCACATATCATTCTCCCGTCAGGTTCATCTCATGAAATTGTATGCATGAGCATGTGTGTGTGTGTGTGTGTGTGTGTGTGTGTGTGTGTGTGTGTTCAGAAACCAGGACACCATCAACAGATTCACAATTCTGAAGAATTACCAGATATATAAACCAGATGGAAATTACTTTATTGTGGGTGGTGGATTGAGTACAAATATTTATCTACTCTTCCTTCTGAGACTTTATTTAAATGATGGTAAAGAAGTTATTTTAAAAAGTATAAACACACAACACTTCATGGGGCACCAACAAAGCAAATATTTAATAATAAAACTAAATCAAATCAAGTCAAGGAAATCAAACACAGAAATAAGCACAGAGGGCAGCGACTCTACGCAGCACACCACATTGAGCCTCCAGATTCAAAAGTCAGCAGAGACAGGTAGAGTGGAAATCATTGGGACTGATTGAAGATTCAGATACAGATTTATGGCTTCACAGCCCACCTCTTCTTCCTCATCAACTTACAAGGCAGCTAGGCACTCATTCCTTGGCCAAAATTTTGACTGAAGGTTGTTTGTAATTTTCCCCCCCTTAACAAATAGAACTAACCAATAGGGATGAACTAGGGTGGCTTGTGTGGATTTGGTGTCCCTAATTGAAGTCCTTCTCATTCTGACATCCAGGGTACCCAACTTACTCTACAGTGATGCCAACGGGAATAGGCTGTTGCACTTCTTCCCACTCCCGAGGTGAAGGCGCCCTGGAACAGGACAGTCACAGCATCACAAAAGGGAAGGTGGAGCCCAGATATTCTAACAAGTATATAAAAGCTCAACTGAGCAATTGTCCTTCTCTACCTGAGCCATCATTCCTAAGATGATAGAAAAGTGAGATAGCTAGTGTCAACACATAGATTCAGGGAAGCAAAACATGATCAAATAGAGTGCAAAGAAAATGAAGCAGTCACACATACTAGGTGAGAGCAAATGGAATCTCTGGACAAAGTTTCCAAGCGTTAGCAAGATGAAATAAAATGTGTAGAAATTTTGCAAGACTGATACAGACATACGGAGATATATCTATAGGTACATAAGCATATGAGTACATTTGTATACATGCATATACATGAAGACATACATATATAGTGAAAAGAAATATAGCAAGCAAAGGACAAAAACCAACATAGAAGGAAAAATGACTCAGAACATTCTCCACTATTGCTTACCAAGAGACCTATGAGAATAAATCTAGAAACAGATCAGTGTATTAATGGGACTTGAGTTTGTGATAAAGTTGATGGACTTTGAATTCAGTTAATGGTATTGTGGCAAGTAGCTATCCATGTAGACGAATATAAAGTCAGACCCCTAAATTCATACAACATGCAAAAATTCTTAGGGCTTAAAGAGCTAGACATAGACAATTCACAGAAGATAATAAAATGGCCCAAAAGTATAAGAAAAGATGCTCAGTATCACTTAGGAACTATAAAGTAAAACAATGAGATTTTTTTTGCTCACTATATTAGCAAACAAGAAAAAGACTGATAATTCTTTGTCATGTTTTCTCACATAAATGTTTGCTAAGGTTTGTGATAGTTTGGTTGACCAGATGCCTCCTGATTGAAAACCCATGTGAGTTCTCCTGTTTAAGGTCATTAGTGGAATATAACAGAAAGTCCTCTGGAGGAGATCTCAGGAACTCTGAGATCTGTAATGGCAGCTCTGAAACAGTTTTCTTCAGTGACCTTAGGTGTAGACTTTCAGCGTCTTATTATCAAGCAGGACAAGACCTGCTTTTTTCTATGTATCACTGAAATGTTATCAAGATTAATGGCCGAACATAAAAAAATGTTTGTAGCACCTTGAAACACCAGGCACATTACTCAGTGCCTGAATCAATAAATCTGGCACAAATCAATCTAATTTACTTAATTTTGGGGGAAAATACTTACCTAAAACTATACAATTTTAGAACTGGGTGTCTAAAACTAATCAAACTCAGTGTTTTTCAAATTGTCCCTCAAACTGATAGTGCTAATTCAGGCTTAGGGAACTGATTGACTCTCAGAGTATGTGGGTTTGGAAGCCACACACAATATTAACTAAATCCATAGCTATTATACTTGTCTCATATGTAACATACCATTTCCCCCTCCTAAGACTACACTGTAGTTATTGAGTTTGTGTAAATTGGCCTTGAAACATTAAAAAAATGCTTTATTGCTCCCTTTTTTTTTTTTTTTAATTTTTGTTTTTGTTTTTTTGAGGGCAGTGTCCTGGCCCTCTTATGTGGGACTGAACCGGGGCCGCTGGCTTCCCAAGCCAGCACTTGACCACTGCGCCATTTGGCTGGCCCCCCTTTTTTTAAAAAATTTTTAAGGAACAATGTGTTTCTCTAGGACCCATCAGCTCCAAGTCAAGTAGTTGTTTCAATCTAGTTGTGGAGGGAGCAACTTAGTGGCCCATGTGGGGATCGAACCAGCAATCATGGTGTTATGAGCACTGCACTCTAATCACCTGAGCTAACTGGCTGCCCTATTTCTCCAATATTAAAACTTTTACAGTGTAACACATACTATTTTTCTGAAGTAAACTAAAATCAAATTCATCAGGGGTCTTGCTGTCCTCTTTAGCAACATTTGAGGGAAGATGCTCTTTTGTACATTGATAATAGATGAAAAATAATCCATATTGCAAATTCTGTGTTTTATTTCTTTTTAGAATTTAAATTATGTACAACTTTGATCCAACTTAAACTAAATTAAAGTATACTCACCAGTATGCATGTATTCCTGTAGGCATAGTTAGGTTAAAATAAATTATATTAAAAGGTAAAAACAAAAGAAAAGAAAAAAAAAAAGAAGAGAAGAAAAGCCTCAGTTCACCTAGAATCAATCCTGGAATGTGGAACTCTACCTTACCCCTCCCAACAATACTAAACATAGAAATTATTTTTATGTAATGAGTGCTACTATGTGCCCAATGTTATACTATATTTAGTTTGTTTCACCCTCAAGATTCTACTGTAGAATGAAACAGCTGAGGGTTGGAGAAGTTCAGTCCTTACCCCTAGTCTCACAGATGCTTGAGCCTACAAGTTGAATAACCATATGGTACTCTCCCATTTTCTTCTTAAAACAGAGCGGCTCCATTTTTATCTACCTTAAATATTAAGCTTTTGCTTCTGATATTGTTGACTGCCCTCCACAAAACTTGTAGGTAACTTATTAAAATACAACTCTTAACAGTATTGCTTCTCTGCTTGAAACCCTTGAATAGCTTCTTGTCACCTAAAGCTGTGGTACTCAAAATGTGATGCCCAGGCCAGCAGCATCAGCATCCCCTGGGAATTGCTAAGAATGCAAATTCTCAGGCCCCATCTCAGACCTACTAAACTGTAAACTGAGGGTGGGCCTCAGACATCTGCTTATAAACAAGCCTGCTGCACAGCTCAAGCTTCATCTTCAGATGACATTTGAGACCCGTATGTGATATGGCTTACTTTTGTAATCTTATCTTGCCGCTCATTGCTTCACTCACCAAACTGCATATATATCTCCTAAAGATACTGCAGCTATAACACTTCCGGGATCGTGTCACTTGGTGGTTAAGCGCAAGGATTCTGGAGTCACACTACCTAGCCTTGAATGCCACCTATGTCATTTACTAGAAGATGACCTCTTCCAAGTTACCCAACCTATCTGAGCTTTGGTTTCCCAATCTATAAAATGAGATGAAGGCAATGATAGTATCTACTTCATTTGTTGTTGTGAGGATTAAATGAATCATTAGACATGGAGCACTTAGAATAGTGTCTGGCACACAGCAGTTACTCTAGAAATACGTTATTGCGTTTGCTTGTTGTATAATTTTCCTGTAGCTGTGTAACAAATTATCACAGTGTTGGTGTCTATAAACAGCAGGCATTTATCTTTCACAGTTCTGAAGGCCAGAAGTTCAACATCAGTTTCACTGGGCAGTTCTCAGCAGGGCAGCACTCCCTCCAGCGGCTCTACGGGGGAATCCATTCCTTGTCTCTTTCAGTTTCTGGTAGCAACCCACATTCTTTGTTGTGTGATCACATGGCAGCACTCTCTGTCTCCATGTTTACACCACCTTCTCCTTTTATGTGTATCTAATCACCCTCTGACTCTTATAGGGATGCTTGTGCTTGGATTTGAACCAGATATAATCCAGGATAAATTCCCCATGTCAAGACTCTTAATTTAATCCCATCTGCAAAGACCCCTTTTCCTTAGAAGATAACATTTGCAGGTTCCAGGGGTTAGACTTGACTTTTTTTTTGGTGACTATTATTCTGCAAACCTCACTTTATCCTGTCTACCTCTGTAGTTCCCTTTTCTCTTGGTTTCTTCCTTCTCTTTAAGACTCAGTGTAAGGGCCAGCCGAGTGGCTCAGTTGGTTAAGAGCTCGCTCAAGAGGTTCAATTCCCAGTCTGAGCTGAGCTGCCCACAGGTGGCAGGATGGCTCAGCTAAAAACAAAACAAAACAAAAAACTCCGTGTAGAGCTTGCCTCTTTCAGGAAGCCTTTCCTTGCTTTTCCAGTGCCAGGTTTAGTTCAGCTCCTCTGTGTTCCCATAATGTCCTGAATATACCCCACCACTGTCCTTTCTTAAATGTACTTTATTTTTTTATAGCAGTTTTAGATTTATAGAAAAATTTATCAAAAATACAGTTTTCATATACTCTCTTGTCCCATGCTCTCTTTACATTTTTCTCTATTAATATCTTGCATTTGTATGGTACATTTGTTATAATTGATGAACCAATATTGAGTCATGGTTATTAATGAAAATTCACAATTTACATTAGGGTTTACTCTTTCTGGTGTACATTTCTATGGGTTTTGACAAATCCATAATGTCCTGTGTCTACCTTCACCTTATCATAGAATAGTTTCACTGTTTCCTAAAAGTGTCCTGTACTTCACCCATTCATTCCTTTTCCCATCCTCCTGAATTCTTGGCATTCAATGATCTTTTAACTATCTTCATAGTTGTACCGTTTCCAGATTGTCATATAGTTGGAATCACACAGTATGTAGCCTTTTCTGCTTGGCTTTTTCACTTAGCAATATGCATTTAAGTTTCCTCCATATCTTTTGTTGAATGCACTTTTTTTTTTATTGCTGAATAAAATTACGTTGTTTGGATATACCACAGTTTATTTATCCATTCACCTATTACAAGACAACTTAGTTGATTCCAAGTTTTGGCAATTTTGAATAGAGTTGCTATAAACAGCTATGTGCAGATTTTTTTGTGAGCAGAAAATTTCAACTCTTTTGGGTAATGACCAAGAAGCATAGTTGCTAGATGATATAGTAAGAGTATGTCTAGTTTTGCAAGAAACTGCCAAAATAACCTCCAAAGTGGCTGTACCATTTTGCATTCCCACCAGCATTGAATAAGAGTTCCTGTTGCTTCACATCCTTGTCAGTATTTGGTGTTGTCAGTTTTTTGGATTTTTGCCATTCTGATAGGTGTGTAGTGGTATCATTGTAGTTTTAATTTGCAATTCCTTAACGACTTAAGATGTACAGCACTTTCCATATGCTTATTTGCCATCTATTTATTTGCCATCTGTATATCTTCTTTGGTGAAGTGTCTGTTCAGATCTTTTGCCCATTTTTAAATCGGGTTATTTTCTTATTGTTGAGTTGAACAGTTCTTTGCATATTTTAAATATAGGCCCTTTATCACATGCATGTTTTGCAACATATCTGATGAAGTCTCCCAGCCTGTGACTGGTCTTTTCATTCTCTTAACAGTGTATTTTGCAGAACAGTTGTTTTTAATTTTAATGAAGTTCAAGTTATCACTATTTTCTCTCATGGATTATGCTTTTCGTGCTGTTTCTAAAAAGCCATTGCTAAACCTAAAAAGCCATTGCTAAGATCATTTAGATCTATCTAGATAAATACAGTAAAACCTTAGATTGCGAGTGACTTGGTTTGCAAGTGTTCTGCAAGAAGAGCAAACATTTCTATTAGGTTGGTACAAAAGTAATTGCTGTTTTTGCCTGTGGCAAAATTACAGCAATTACCTTTGCAGCAAAAACAGCAATTAATTTTGCACCAACCTAATAAATACATTTTAACTTGGTAAATGAGTGATGTCTTGCAATACAAGTACTTTGTTTCTGGAACAAATTATGCTCGCAAACCAAGGTATTACTGTCCTATCTAGATTTCTCATCTATCTTCTAGAAATGTTATAATTTTGCATTTTACATTTAGAGCTATGATCTCTTTGAGTTATGTTGTTATATTTTTGTTGTCCCTGTCTCCTGATTTATTGTATCTATGAGTTTTCTTTGAGTTTATGGATTATATCTTACTTGTTCTGTACTCATAGTACTCAGTAGCCTCAAAAAATAAGTGAGGGAGTTAATCTTTATCTTGCTCTGAAAATCAACTATTCTTAAAGGCATCATGAGGCTTATTAGTGTGAAAAAAACAAATTGCAGAACTTTTTGTGTTGAACCCGTTTGCATGCTCTTATGATTACAAAACAGCTGTTTCCCCAGACCTCCAAGGACTTGCAGGGTGGTGTAGGACGCCTCTGAGAGTCAACAATGCTGTTCTGTTAAAAGACTAAGAATAGATAAGGCTTTTATTGCCATTGAAACTATCTTTACTTCCAGTGGCATCCTACAAAAGAATGCCCTGTGGTAAGGGGTCAAGGTGGGATTGGAGGGTCAAAAGTATAAGGATGGGGCCGGCCGAGTGGCGCATTGGTTAAGAGCTGGTTTGGGGATGCCAGCGCCCTGGTTCGAATCCCACATATGAGGGCCAGTGACACTGCCCTATACAGCTAACAACAGCTCCACCTGGAGCTGGGCTGTGTGAGCCCCGGCGACGGTGTAGGCTGCAGCCCCTGCTGCAGTGGGCTGCCATAGGCTACAGTGAGTGGCTGGCAGCCAGCATGAGCTGCCAATAGCCGCCGTGAGCAACCATCCAGAGGCCGGCGACCGATCTGCCTCATCCGGGAAGAGTGCAATGATGATACCAACATGGGCCAGTGAAACAACGTCCTCCACAACTAGACTGAAGAACAAAAAGACAGCAACTTGCCTGTTCCCCTCCCCCAATTCCCCAATAAAATCTTTAAAAAAATTAAAAAAAAAAAGTTTAAGGGTTATGTGGCCATGGAAACAATGTGACTCACAGTTTCCTGGGTCAAATGTTTTTCTACTTCTATGTCTATGAATTTAGAAATAAAAGCAAGGCCCTCAGTCAGGGGAAGAATACAGAATACTTCTTTCTATTTTAAAGTGGAGAAATATTTGTATTAACCCCATTTTTTTTTCATGGAGCCGTATACACAAAAATAGTGTTCAGATTTTATGGATACAGTGATCCAACAGTATCATTTTTTTCTGTGACAATCTCAAATAAATATGATTTAACTTATACCTTTCAAACAATTTATATGAATAAATTCACAACTCGGGAAAATTCTTTGTTTGTCTATCTTAGAAGGCATCCCCTTTGGAGCCTAAGGAGCCCCAAGCAAACACTACTTTGGTTACAGATTCTCCTCTGAAGTGTTAGAGCCTAGACTTTCAATTTGAGTTGGCCACTACAACTTAATTATAATACAGCCATTTTTGGTTAGTACCAATGTGATATTTATAATGAAATCTTGTGGTTGTTGTTGTTTTTTAATTTTTTTTTAAGGATTAGTAGGTTACTTATGTTTGGTGGGCTATTTGACCATCTAGGAGAAGTCAAAACTAGTCCTGCAGGCCCTAAAGACAGAATGTCCCGTGTTCAGCTCTGCATAAGGCAGCCAGCCCTTCTGCACCATGGAATGTCAACCAGGTTCGTTCTGACCCTCCAACCCCCAACTTCCTAATATAGCTAAGGATCAGAGCAACTCTCATGTCTTCAGGGTGCTCAGAACTCAGACACAGATCTCTTCTTAAGAAATAAAAGCTCTCAGTTTCTTACTCTAGCATCTATCTTAATAGTTCTGAAATTTTGAGCCTTGTTCAAGCCTGTTTGGTGGGGAGTTGAGGATCACCTCTAGTAATAGCTATTAGGAGTGCCTCCAAGAGGAAAATAAATTGAAATATTTTGCCCCACCACCTGTCTTTTTTTGAAGCACATAAGGAAGCTGAGCAAAACATTGTGAATTGTTTATTAGCTTTCCTGTAATGTCTAAATCAGTCTTTATAGTCCAAGCCAAGACAGCTCGTTAGGTAAGGCAGGCAACTGCATCCATTTGCTTCATAGGCTTAAGTAACCCAATAGTTGGGGTGTTCTTTACACATAAGGGCAATTAGAAAGGTGAGTTTCAAAGAACATGCTAATGCGTTGCAGCAGCTTAGATTATAATAAGATCTTATTACTCTTTAGATATAGTAAGAAGAGGAATTATGAGCATAGAGGTCAATAGATATTCAGGGAAACAGTTTAAAATTTTTTTAAATCACCCACTGTGTACCACATAAAAAAAAAAAGTATTATCTTTGTCAATGGAAGATATTATGACAAGATGCCAGTAGACATCAAATTCTCATTTTCATAGATTTCTTAATTATAAAGCTTGACATACACACACACACACACACATGCACGCACGCACCTCCTTTGTATAGTGTGTAGCTCATTCAGCAAAGCCAATTCTGGCCTGATATGGATGGCAGCTTCCGAGTCTGAGGTGACGTGGGTTGGATGTGCCCATGAACTTTCCATTCTTAAAGCTTTCATGTATAAGCTTGAGTATCTTGATTAGGCCTCCTTTCTTACCACATGTCTCCCTAACCGGTCAGTGTTTAATGACTTTGGGACACATTTGACCTTGGGTTAATTTAAAGTCTTGAGACTGCTTGAAACCTAACCCAGAGTCCAGGTTATCATCCATGTAACTACATAGTCAGAGGCCAAACATGGAGACTGTAGCATTAACAACCACTGTTCTTTTCCTCCACAGACCACTGGACCACACCCAGAATGTTTGGAGGCCAAGCTCAGTCCTCGATTTGATAAAATAATGACTCACTGAAGGAGAAACAGGGTCTGGGAAAAGGTTAACAGAAACAATGCCCCATTGCCTGGACTTTGGGGGGTTCACTATGGATTTCAACTTTTACATGTAGCCATGTCCCCTATTACCAGGAACAATCTAGAATCAACTAGTTTCCAGGGAAATTAGACGTCAGTGATCTAATGATTGCCAGTAATTTGGAATGAAAAGCAAGGTGATTATTGACCAAGAAGCACTGAAGGTCTAAGAAGCTCCCCCAATATGCTGGTTGATTGGTGAGGAAAGTTGCTGACTTTGTAGGCTTCAAGCAGACATGCTAGATTCTTTAGGCAAATAATTTTATCTAATGGAAAATGACATCAAAACATGTTGCTTTGCTTGCCTGCCCTTCAAGGCAAGCTAGCAGACAGTGCCCAGGCTTTCAAACATTTTTGACTGTAATTCATGGTGAGAAATACATTTTACACCATGACTATATCGCTCTGACACACACAGGTAATGGAAATAAAAGTTTTAGAAGCAATACCCTTTAGAAATAATATACTAAGATATTTTCTCTTCTCTTCTTCTCTGTTCTACTGCATTAAAAATTAATCTCTATTTGCAATATAGTGAATTGCTTGACTAATGGGTCATAGTTTGCAATTTGGAATCTAGTTATGGAAAGGGTGTTGGGGATAAAGACTGCCTTGGTGGCAGGACAGGTCATCCCATAATTTGTCTAAAAAGCCAGGGCAAACCGTTTGGTTGGGTCAAGTTGGTGGCACACGTAGACGGATGAGTCAAGGTGTCTTGGCTTTGTGCAACCTGTGGGGACATGCACCTGTTTTGAAATAGTGCCCTATATCAGTGTCAAGGGCTAGGTAGATTCTAAAGGTGCTTGCTGTAATGGAGGACAGGACTCAAATCGTAGTAGGGAATTTAGTGCAAATCAGAACCCAGGCTGAAGCTCTGCAGTGTGGTGGGTCCTCAGAGTCCTAAATCACAGATCCCTTAGAGAACCTAATGGTGTGGTTTACAAAGAGTGGCCCCTACCAGCAGTAGTAGCATCACCCAGGGACTTGTTAGACATATAAAATGTTGGGCCCCACCCCAAATCTCCTGAATCAGAAACCTTGGGAGTGGGGCCCAGCAATCTATGTTTGAGTAAGTCCCCCAGCTGATTTTGACCTAAGCCAAATTTGAGAACCACTGATGTAATGAAATGGACACTTTTATTAGAAAAATGTATAAATGCTTACAGTATTTTTCATATAATTTCAAATCTTTGTAGAATTAGGGGATTCTTAGGTCTTAAATTAAGGGAATAGGGAAAATCTTGACGGTTCAGTGAAAATACAGGTGTGTACTTAGACAGTGCATATGAGATCCCCAGATACTGGAAAACAACACTGAGTCCTGTGGGGTGGTTAGGATCCTACTATGCTGGCTGGCTGGGAAAGGACCAGCTTGTGAGTCACTGGGGAATCAGCCTGCAGGAGTTTGCACCTGTCTAGAGGGAGTGGGGGAAGCACTATGAAGCCTCAGGAATGGGTTTATCATCATAAGTATAAGCACAGACCTTTGGGATAATGAATAAAGCAGGAGGGTTATGAACATTTTATTAAAGACATGCTATGTGGATGTAGGTCCCAGAATTAACAGAATGATTCCGATTTCATGTACTTTTTCATTTTTAATAAAAATCAATCCTTTAAAGTATAAGTAAACATGGATTAATTTTTATATTTCATAGGAATAAATTCACAAATCAGAAAAAAATGTCCTTTATTGGGCCATGTGTAAGTGGTTCCTGCTTCAGAGTAAGTGGTCACTGAGTCAATATGGCCAAATCGATGCAGTTTAAAGGGGCATTGGCCCACCATCATGGGTTCAGGGGTAAAAAACAAAACAAACAAACAAACAAAAAAATGGGGGAAGGGAAGTAGAGTCACCTAGCATCTACTGCAATTTTCATGGCAAATAACGTTTTTTTTTTTTAAATCAAGATGAAACTTACATAAAATAAAATTAACCATTTTGAGATGAATAATTCAGTGACATTAATCCATTCCCAATGTTGTGCAACCACTACCTTCATCTAGTTCCGAAACATTTTCCAAAATAAGACTGTTCCTGTTAATGCTACGGTTTTACTTCCTATTGCTTCCTTCTTATAGTCCCTGGAAACCTGCTTTCTGTTGACCTATTCTGGAGATTTCATATAAGTGGAATCAGACAATATGTGCCATTTTGTGTTGGCTTCTTTTATTTGGCATAATGTTCAGAAGGTTCATGTTATAGCAGATATCAGTATCCCATTCCTTCTTAGGGCTAAATAATGCTCCATTGTATGGATGGACCACATTTTGTTGATCCATTCATCCATTGATGGACATTCGGATTGTTTCAACCTTTTGGTTACCGTGAATAGTGCTGCTATGACCATTCATGTACATGGCACATAACTTTTACTCTTCTCTTCTGTGAACCCTCTCAAAAGGTAGGAGTGGGAAGAATTTCACCTGACTTCATTCTCGATTCTTTTGCTTAATGTCTTCTATTTCATTCTTCTCCTAAACTCCAGCTTGGCTCATCACTGAGTGGGAACTAAGGCACTGGTTACATGACCTTTTGGTGCATCATGGTATGTCATTGCATGTATGTGTAATGAGTCCTGCCTAATAAGTTTGCTATTGACTCTGGAGATAGCCGAGAAATGCTGGAGAGATGATTCCTACGTTGTCACCAGTTATATAAATCCTGAACTTGGAGAACTTCCATGATCATGAATGACTTGTTCAAAGCTTAGAAGATATCACCTCTTTGTGGAGATATGCCAGATTTTCTGCTCTTCAATCCTTCTCTTCCCACAGTTAGAGTTACTTCAACCCACCATGGTTCTCTGTCTCCTGTCCCACTCTGTATAAAGCTAGGAGTGTGGCTTTCTCTTATAAAGTCCTTCAGGGCACTGAGGTCTGCTCCCTAGCATAAGGTCTTTGGGGGAAGCCCACCCTTGAGACCTTATGTCAGCATATCCCCATAGTCTCCATTACCACACTTCTTATTGACACAATACCTACTTCTCTGAGCTACAGTTATCTTAAATTATTTCCATAACCACTACCCCCATTCATGCAAACTGGGGATCCTAACATCTACCATTCAGCATTGTTACAGGAGTTAAATAAGATACACAAAGAATCTAGCATAGTTCCTGGCACATAGAAGGCCTGCATTTAATGAGAACAATTGTATTATTATAATTTCCCTGCCTTTTACCTCTTGCTGAATCCCTCTAGATTGGCTCCTCTATTTGGTCTTATAATTTTCCTTCCCTGCCAACTATTCTCTGCTTTCATTTGCTTGATTTCAGCTTCACTCCGATTCCCACAATGGGGCATGTTTCCAAGCGTACATTCCATTTCAGTCCTCGGGTGACCTTTCCAAGTGACACGTCCTGAATGGCACATCCATTGCCTCCTGAACTCTTGGTTTAGGATAATTTGCTTGGTAAACACAACTGTAGAAGAAATAAAGGGCTCCTCAGATATAACCAATCCACTCATTATTTGAAAGGTTAAAGATGTAATGTAAGCCAACTCCTGTGTCAAATGTCTTCTCATTATCACTTGGAAGTAAATAGATCTCCTGTGGGAATAGTCTCACACATCGTGCTAAATGAGCAATTTGCTGGATCATATCTGTGACAAATCTGCCTTTCACACAGCCAATCTGAGGAGGAGGCATCAAAAGAAACATTTCATTTGGCATCATCTGTGAAATGTAGGCAACGATTTCAACAACTGTGTTAAGGATGGAAATGGGCCTTATAATCAATATAAGATGAGCTGCTTTTTGTCACTCTTCTGAGTAACTGTAATCAAAGTTGACCCCAAACCAGATCAAGCTTTTTATTATTTCTCAGTTATGTGAGATGGAACTGGGATGGAATGACTTTTTGAATGCTGCAATAAAGTCTCCCAGGCCAAAGGTTTGGGGGGAATAATAGGCATAATTTGATCATCTTTTTGAGTTTACAAACAACACTGTATTTTATCCCCATAGTACCCAAGGGTAGCACAGCTCACACTTGCACCTGAACCAGTAACAGAATGTGTGTATACATGTGCCTGCACATAGCTAGTGCTTAGCCAACAAAAGTGAGCTCTGTGTGTGTGTGTGTGTGTGTGTGTGTGTGTGTGTGTGTCAGAGAAAGAGAGAGAACAATGAGCATATCCGCAAAAGCTCAATAAAGGATAGACTTTCATGGGAAATAGAAAGTGTACCCAGCATATTTGAAAAGCTATGCTATTGCTATCAGTCCATTGTTAGCGTGTAAGAGAAAAAAGAGCAGAATAGGGTGGGTAGGAGGAGGTGAAATTTATTACCTTAATGAAAACACACTCTTTGGACTGTCAATTGTGCATACTTCCATCAGGTCAGCCATTTTTATTATATAGAGCACTCTTCATACATTGTCTTCAGAAAGCTCTAAAGCCACTCAGAACAAAACCACTCTCCAGGGCTTAAGTGTGATAGAATCGTTGTCTTTCATCCCACCCACTTTCAGAGACCTTATTCTTTATCCTCACTTTGAGTTTGATGTGGATTCAAATCCTCACTTTTAACTAGCCATGTGAATCTCAGGGTCATCAGGTGGAACACGGGAACTATACCTACCTTCCTAGCTTATTGTGAGGATTAAATGAGGTAATGAATAAAGAAGGACAGTGTCTTGCACCTAAGAGAGGTTCCATAAATATTCTTTTTACTTCCTCTCTGGCTCAACCTCTTCCTCTTTCCTACTTTCTGGTATCAGATAGGTGACACTTCTGTAGAGACCAGTGAACAAAGAGAAACAGGCTGCCATGTGCATGCCACTTTCATCCCGATGCTTCCTAGCTCCCTATTCATCTGACAGAACTGAACTGAGCAGGAGCAGAGGCAAGCGTTGGCCAGGCAGCTGAAGTTGGTCTTATAGGGAAGAAAAATATGTCAGGCTCTTAATTAAGGCCTTAGTGTGGCCTTAACCTAAGTTTTAAATTTTACCTCCCAACATTCCCACCATATGCTTTAAGTGTACTTGACGATTTTTTCTGATCCAGGAACAGATACCCACTAATACCACGCCCCCTCACCCAGACTTCTTCTCTCTCCCCTACCTGTTGCTTTTACTTTTGTGATTTTTCTCTACACAGAACTCTTTCCTCAGTTCTTCTTTGAAAGCCCACAACTCTTTAAAGGCACCTTCCCCAAGAAGCCAGCCTGCCCCTTTAATCAACTCTTCTTACTATCATTCTCCATACCACAACCCCACCATGACCAACCCACCAAACACAATTCATGTGATTTCATTTCCCTTGAGCCCTTCAATTGTATGTATTTTTTTGTTTGTTTGTTTGTTTTTTGAGGGCAGTGTCACTGGCCCTCATATGTGGGACCAAACCGGGGCTGCTGGCTTCCCAAGCCAGCACTTAACCAGTGCACCACTCAGCTGGCCCTTTGTTTGTTTGTTTGTTTTTGTTTGTTTGTTTTTTGGTTTTTTTAAATGTATGTTTGTGTCTCTCATGGAACATATACTCTGCATTTCTACGTTGTGTTTTCCCAGAAAGTAATCAAGGCAGGACTTTGTACTTCAGTTATTTCTATACCTGTCTAGATTCTAGGTTGTAAGTTCTCTCATCTTTGAACATCTCTCTACTACCTCACTGACCTTTAACAATAGAAAATATTTATTTAATTCAGTTGAACTTATATCCCCTTATTTTAGAGGAACTTAAAGAAGAAATGGGATTCATAGGGTTGTCAGATAAAACACAGGATGCCCTATTAAATTTGAATTCCAGGTAAACAAAGAGTCATTTTTTTAAATATAAGCTATGTCTCAAAGATAGTATGAGCTGTACTTATACTAAAAAATAATTTATTGTTTATGTGAAACTCAAATTCAACTGGATAGCCTGTATTTTTATTTGCTAAGTCCAGCAACTCTAACTAGGAAGCATGTTGCAAAAAACAACAATGGGGGAATAGGCTGTGTGCATTTGAAGGAGGTTGGAGGGATAGACTTGAAGGGAATACTGTTGTTGTTTTTTTCTTTAGCTGAGATATCCTGCTACCTGTTGGCAGCTCAGCAGCAACTCAGCTCGGGCTGGGCATCGAACTGCTGTTGCTTAGAGCTCAGCTCGCACTCTTGAGCGAGCTCTTAACCAACTGAGCTACTCCAACGGCCTGGGAATATCGTTTTTTTTGACACTCCTCTCAGAGAACTGCCATGACTTTCATGTCTGTTTCCAGCGAGTTCCCTCTTCACCAGTAGTATCATCTAGTAGTATCATCTCTCATCTGGGAGATGAGTAGGCACACAGGTTGCTGTGCCCAGCGAAGCCCCCTGTGATTTCTTTTTGTTGTTGTTGTTGTTTTTTGAGGGCAGTGTCACTGGCCCTCAGATGTGGGACCCAAACCGGGGCTGCTGGCTTCCCAAGCCAGCGCTTAACCACCGCGCCACTCGGCCGGCCCAAAGCTTTTTTTTTTTTTTTTTTTTTTTTAGCTGAGCCATCCTGCCACCTGTTGGCAGCTCAAAGGCAACTCAGCTCGGGCTGGCATCGAACCACCATTGTTCAGAGCTCAGCTCACACTCTTGAGCGAGCACTTAACCAACTGAGCCACTTGGCGGGCCCCCCCTGTGATTTCCATAGGTGGTCCCCAAACCTGCCACACAGTGGCTCCTCCCTCACACCTCACCTCTGAGCCAAATCCCTGGACCCCGCAGAAGGAAAGAATCAGGGGAGCAATTTTTCTAGAGAAAAGCACTCAGTTGACACAAATGACCTATCAAGTCACGAATGTCCGCTTTCCTCTTTATTTGAATAACCTTTTGTATACTTTATATCCCTTCCCCTTCTGTGTACATTTCAAAGAAATGAAACTGCTCCCTCTAATTAAAATGTTTTCTCTTCCCTAGCATAATAGCCTTTTCTATTAATATTTAGTTTCCCAAACCCTAAAACCCCCTTTAAGTACATTTTCGCTGCTATTTCACACCTTCATGCATTTCAGAGAAAGAAAAAAAGGTTCATAAGATGTTCTCACCATTTCACACTCTAAAAAAAAATAAGGAGACGATGAGAGCGCGCGCGCACACACACACACACACACACACACACACACACACACACACACACTAAAAATCATTGCAGTCCCCCTTTGATTACTCTGAACCCCACCCTCCTTGTTAAACAGTACAAACAAGTGCTTGCTTGGAACCCTCAGCGGGGCTCGGCTTCCTGGAGAGCCAAGTTGCAGCAGGCGGAGGGATCCAACCTCCACAGCCTGGATGGACTGGATGTTCCACAGATATTTGACGAAGCACCCCGCTGGTAGCGGGAGGAACCACTGCACTTATTCTCAGCCAGGGTTCGGACTGATGGTCTCTTTGTTTTTATCTTTACCTTTCCTTAAAGAAAAATAAGTAAAACAAAGGCTGAACACCTCACCCCAGTCCTACTCCTCTATTCTACTCACCCTCCAACTATTCCAACTGGGGGACAGCTGAGCGTGGAGAAGGCAGCTCTCTGTATCCACGTGTCACCTGTCCCCTGAATTCAGTGGAGTCTGGCTTTTGCTACTAATCTTCGCACTGAAATTATTTCTTTCAAAAGTCACCAGGAAAGAGGGTAGCCAAACAGGGGCACGTTTGAGAGTGAAAGGAGATGCTGCTAATAATTATAGTAGGACAACAAGTATAAACACAAACTATTCTTTTATTTTTAAATATATATATTTTTGAACTTTATTGGGCAACAGCATGTTTTTCCAGGACACATCAACTTCAAGTTGAGTGATTTTCAATCTAGTTGTGAAGGGTGCAGCTCACTGGCCCATGTGGGAATCAAACCGGCAACCATGGTGTTAAGAGCCTGTGCTCTAACCACTTGAGCTAAACCAGCCGCCCCACCATGAACTATTCTTGTCAAGAACCTCCCATCTGAGGAATCAACACACCTCCCAAGCATCTTTCTTGCACCTTCTATAGCATCTGATATGTCACAACCCCTACCCCCCTTTTTTCTTTTAAGGGCAGAGTCACTGGCCCTCATATGTGGGCCCTGAACCATGGCCGCTGGCGTCCTAAGCCAGCGCTTAACCACCCCGCCACTCGGCAGGCCTCCCCCTTCCCCCTCCTCCTCCACATTTTTTGAAACTGTTGTTTCCTCTGATCTCTTTGACACTACGACTCTCTTGATCTGGTTTTTGTTTGTTTTGTTTTCTTAAGGATTTTCTATTTAAATGATGTCGTCTGGGCACAGAGTTTCTCATAGGGTAAGCACAGACCCTCAGGCATTTATTTTGCCTGGAGACTCAGCAGGCAGAGCCCCCAGCCCTCCTGCACCCCCACGGAGACCTCCACAAAGGCAGAAGGCAAAAGCTGGTACTGAGCAGTGGTGGCCGGTGGGCTCGGGCTCCAGGGCTGTTAGAGAGGAAGGACTGCGTGAGCCACGGCTCCTCGCCTCATTGTCCATCGGACAAATTCAAAGATAAAATTAAGCTCCAAGCACAGTGCGCCATCTCACCACAGAGCCCTGTGTGACCACGCTAGTCATACACCCATACAGCTGGTCCTGATGTTAAACGGGCAAATGAATATAGTAAAGTATAGCCCACTCTTTCAAAAAGCAGTAAAAGGAAAGGAAAAAGAGTGTAAAGGAGAAAGAGAAAGGGGCAGGGTGAAGTAAAGGTGTTTTCAGGGTCTGTGACAAGGCTGTCCTGGAGAAGGTGTGATGGCCTGGGGCAGGAGCACAGCTGAGGGGTCTAATCTTAGAGCAGAACTAGGAGACTTCATCATGAATACTAGACGGAAATTGGCAGAAGTATTTAAGATGCAATGGGATGCTGCTTTGCCTCTTTATCTATGGATTCAGCAATTATTTATAAGAAACTATATTATATGTAAGACACTGAGTGAGTTACTGCGGTGCTCATGAAAGTGAATCAGACCCTGTCACAATGTCCCCAAAGAGCTTTTAGTTACAGAGGAGACAAACACAAATATAGATGTACATTTTATATAAAAGGGAGGGAAGAATGTGTAAGTGACTTAGACAACTCTTTCTAGCTAAACCAAGCTTCCTGGACATTTCCTCCTGCTAAAGATGCAGCAGTTATCTCAGCTTGATACAGAAGGAAAACACATGAGAAAATAAACAGCATGATAGAGACATGGCAAGAAAGAGGGACTCAGGTTACCGTTCACTTTCCTTTCAGAGAAATTGCCCATATTCTTTCAGTGGTTATTTATTGAGGATCTACTATTGGCCAGGCACTGTGATTCATCCAGCAAGAGGGCTTGAGTTTGCAAATAGTGAAGGGTAGGGAAGCAGTTTATAAAGTTTCAGGTTGCCATAGGAGATTTTTTAGCTTTGGGTTGCTAAGAAAAGGCTTCCCAATTCCAAAAGTCCCATTTTCCAGGAATTTAGCAGCCAAGACATAGCAGTGTCCTTGTTCCCCTAAGCAATGCCCTGGCTGGTGACAGAGTAGACTCTAAAAGAGCTTAGGAAACTTGAATCTTTGCAAAGCAGCCCAAGGGGCAGATTCAGAAAGAATTCTTCAAGCTGCTCCTTGGACATGACCCCAGGATCCTTAAGGAAAGAAAAAAGCAGGACATGCCTAGAGGTACCAGAATATCAAGTTAGGAATCAACTGGAAATAACCTTTATACTGTTTACTGTGGTGCGCTGCATGCCAGACGCTGTCCTAGGGACTTAACGATGTCCTGGTAAACACAAAAGCTTCTGCACCTATGGGACTTACATTCTACTGAGGGAGGCAGACAATGAACCTAACACATAAATATGTGTTGTCATACATATCCGATTGTCATACATGCCATGAAGACAAACCGAGGAGGTGGGGATAGAACGAGATGATGTGTATACAGGAGTGGGCACACACTATTTTAGATAGGGGTCAGTGAAGGCCTCCTGAGAAGGCTACATGTATGAAATGTGAATAATGGGGAGAAGAACAAGCCAGGTAGAGGGAACGCCAAGTACAAAGACTCTGGGGCAGAGAGAGCATGCTTGGAAGCTGAAGGATAAGACGGAGCCCAGTGTTTTCTGAGCACAATGAGATAAGAGTGTTATGAAATGAGGATAGAGAGGTAGCCGGGGCAGGTCACGGTGATCCTAGCAGGCCAAAGTAAGGATTTTGAAATTTAAGAGACACTGACCTCAGTTTTGCAAAATGAGACAAGTCTTCCAACTGATAAGGAGGAAGAAAAATTCCAGGCAGAGGAAACAGCACATGCAATGGCACAGAGCAGGGGCTGGCCTGTTTTGGGCAGAATCTCTGAGAATTAATATTGGTGGAGACCAGGGTAAGGAGAGGTGAGTCTATGAGGGAGGTCAGGGCCAGGACACAACACACCCACTGTTTCGAGGTCCACCTCCAGGCCACCCACACTGCAGTGTGGCCATGAGTGTTCTCAGAGGTGAGCCTGGTGTGACAGCAGCTTCCTGTGGGAGGGGTCAGTTCAGATCCACACTATCACTGACAAAGAGAACAGGCAGTCCAGCACCTGGAAGATTTCTTCTGCAGCTATTTATTATATTCTCTTCACTGAGCTCAAAACAAAGACTAGGAAGCTACTGCTCCCTGAGATGAAAGAGGTTACACACCTGGATGGGGGCCCATGCCCTTGGAGCAGGGAGTTCGAAGAAAGAGAAAAAGGCTTGTGAACAAATGAGTGGTTTGGGTCAGGAGGTATAGACAAAAGAGAGAAAACACCCCTAAGTGCCAGGCTTCTTGCCGAAAGCAAGCCTAGAACCATGGACAGTCTCTGACAATGCTCCGTCTTCTCTCTGAGGAGGCCCTGTTCCCACAGGCCTGATGCAACTTTATCTCTCTGTTCAAGTATCCCATTGCTGCTTTCATATAACCCCTCCATGTAACAACACAGGCGAGGTGTCTTGAAGTGCTCTATTGGGTTGTTGGAAAAGTCATGACGTATTTTTTTCTATGTTTTTCGTTGCAAAAATGTGTTATGACTTTTCTGACAACCCAATAAGTACAAAACAGGGAATTTGTCCATGTTCTGATCTGGGCTGGCCCATGGAAAAATTGTGTTGAGGCTGAGCTTTACTGAGTCCCGTGTCCACTTGCAGCCCAGGGTTTTGCTTTGGTCTCAGCTGACTAGGTTTGATGTATCGCTGCCATACAATGTATTTGAAAACTTCTGTATCAGGCACCTTGGTACTCGTTTCTAAAGCCCAGAGGAGAGAACCGGGGGTGCAGTGGGACAGGCCAACATCTGCCTTCCTTCTAGGAGGAAAGACTAGTAACTGTGCCTTAGTTCTCTGACTACAATGAAAGGGATTTTAGAAGAGTGCTCGGCCTGACCGAAGAACATTTCTGGAGTGATGGGAAATGAAGATGTGTGATTGGTTAGTGTTTGCCTTACACCTCAGGAATTATGTGTTCATTCATTTCTTTGATCAAAATTTATCGAGTGCCTCTTATACGCCAGGCTTTTTTCAAGGTACCACAGTTACAGCAGTAAATATAGATTCTGTTATTTCGTATTTTAACTTTTTTTTTTTTTTTTTTTTTTTACTTTCTTTTGAGGGCAGTATCACTGGCCCTCACATGTGGGACCGAACCGGGGCCGCTGGCTTCCCAAGCCAGCACTTAACCACCGCCCCACTCGGCCGGCCCTTGTTGTTTCGTATTTTAAATGTTATATGGAATAGGAACAGAATCAAAGGACATTGAGAAAGGTCCTTTCCCTCTCTTGGTACACTTCAGTAATACGTCATTCTAGAGCAATAGGAGGGTCTGGTAGCCTGCCTAGATTGTTCAGGGAGCTCAGGACATGTTGCTCTTTTCTGATTGACCAATCAACTGGAGGCTCAGACAAGGAGGAATAGGCAAGTAAGTGGTATTCTAAAAGGTAGACAAACTTTGAAAACTGAAGAGAATTATTTAATCCAATCATCAACAAGTTTCAGCTTTTTCTGATTGTGTTAGTTTCCTAGGGCAACCATATAACAAAGTACAACAAACTGGGTGGCTTAAAATGACAAAAATCTATTCTCTTATTGTTTTGGAGGCTAGAAGTCTTAAACCAAGGTGTCCACAGGTCCACACTCCCTCTGAAGGCTCCAGGGAAGAACTTTGCCTTGCTTCCTCTAGTTGCCTGCAATCCTTGGCATTTCTTGGCTGCCTGCCATCCTTGGCTTGGGGTGTGGGGTGGGGGTGTGGGGGGCATAATTCTAATCCCTGTCTCTATCTTCACATGGCCCTTCTTCCCTGTGTGTCTCCAAATCTCTCTTTTATAAGGACACCGATTATTGGATTTAGGACCTTCCTTAATCCAATATGACCTTAACTTAATTACATCTGCAAAGACTAATTTCCAAATAAGATCACCGTCATAGGTAATAGAGATAGATTAGGGCTTCAGTATATCTTTTGGGGGGACACAGTTCAACCCACAATACTGATTTACATCAATGGTGGGCCAGGAGGGCTGGTGAAGGGCGCAGTCCATTCAGGGTCAGATAGGCAATAAGGGATGAATTGCATTGTCCATAGAGAGTTTCAAAGCAATAATAAAACCAACTAAAAGTCAGTATTTTTTATTATCACTATTCTCCCAGAATTCTAAACAACATCAGGGGACCACCCCTACCACAACCCTCCTACCCTCACCTGTGCAACAGCGTACAAGTCCATACATCATTTGTATTCATTTCCTAAGGTTGCCATAACAAAGTATTGAAAACTGGGTGGTTTAAACCACAGAAATCAATTTTCTCCCAGTTTTGGAGGCAAGAACTCCAAGGTCAAGGTGCTGGTAGTGTTGGTTTCTTTAGAGATCGCTCATCTGATTTATAAATGGCCGTCTTTTCCCTGTGTCTTCGCATGGTCTTCACTCTGTGTGTGTCTGTCAAATTTCTTCTTCTTATAAGGATACCTTACCAATCGTGTTGAGTTAGGCCCCCACCCCCCACCCCAATGACTTCATTTTAACTTAGTTACTTCTTTAAAGACCCTATCTCTCAATACAGTCATATACTGCGATACTGGTTGGGGGCAGGGTTTAGGACTTCAGTACATGAATTTGTGGGGTATACAATTCAGCCCATAAAACCACTGACTCCATCAATTAAGTGTTTTAAGTTGTATTATGATAGGAACAAAAATCCTACTTTTTCCAGGAAACTCATTCTCACATTTAACAGCATTCAGTTATCATACTTATTTACTGCAGCATTTCACAAATGGGCTCCTAGGAAACACAGTTTCATAGCTGTTACTTGATAAAAGAGGTTCATAGTTAAATAAGTTTGGAAACAAAAAAAGTAGCAGGGTTCCCCAAACTTATTTTATTATGGAATACCTTTCTCATTGGCTTACCCATAAACACGTTTCAGAAAGGTGCTCTGTGAAACAAAGCAAAGAAAAAAAAAAAAAGCAAAATGCTGATTTATGGCAATATAAAAATTGCAGTGGATGGGCTGGCCGAGTGGCGCGGTGGTTAAGAGCTGGCTTGGGACTCCAGCGGCCGGGTTCCCACATCTAAGGACTAGTGACACTGCCCTTAAAAAAAAAAAATGCAGTGGTATTGTTGGGAATGTGTCTCATTGCTCTTTGAAAAAAAAGAAAAATAATGCCATTTGTGATCAAAAAATGATAATATTCTTGTGCATGAATTTTACTACAGAACAACAAAAAGACAAATAAAAACTTGTAGTAATATTGTTAAGACTATATTCTATGACTTGAGTCTGGAACACAAGCAAATATGAACTTGAGAGTTGAAGAAGGGCTAATTGGTATTAACCCTAATGTCGGCTAATTGAGAACCACTGGTTAACAGTGGTTCAATCTCATCCGGTGTGAGATTTAAGGTAAAGATGTCATGTTCCACTGAGGCCCTGGAGTTACCTTAGGTCCACTAAAAGAATGAAAATGACAGAAAAGTATAAAGAATAAAAATCACCCTAAGTTTGATCAACTAAAGAAAATCATTGTACATATCTCAATTGCTTTCATTCTTTTCATTCTTCTCTCCTATGTTTATCGCATAATTGTAATTATGTTGCATGCTAAATTCTATGTGCTTAAATGACATTATAGCCTTTTTCCCATGTCTTCAGGAATTGTTCATAAATATCATTTCTTGTGGCTGCAAAATGGTACCATTTATTCCATACCATTTATTCCATACCATAGTATTTAAAACCATTTCCTTGTTGATGGCTGGATTGTTTAATTTTCTTTACTATAAATAATGCTGTAAGGAGAAATCTTTATAATAATACACATAAATATTCTCTCTCTCTCTCTCTCTCTCTCTCTCTCTCTCTCTCTCTCTCTTTCTATATATATTCTGTATTTCTGATAATTTTCCTATAATACATTCCTAGAAATAGAACCCGTAGATAAAAGCATGATTATTTTAAGGCTCTTAGGTTTAGTGCTATTGAATTATGGGAAAGGACCCATTTTGCTGTATCTATGCCTGTTTCAAGTATGACACTCCTAAAAAAAACAAACAAAAAACAAAAACTGAATTTGATCAGCAAAAATTGATTCCATTTTAATTTTCATTTCCTTAATTACAAATGAATTTGTATTTTTTCCCTTATTAGCTTTCCCTTTTTATTAATTTTTATTTTTAAAACAATAAAAATTTAAAAATTATGGTAAAATACATACAACAAAATTTATTACCTTAACCATTTTTAAGTGTACAGTTCAGTAGTGTAGTTATGTATATTCATATTGTGTGCAACCAATCTCCAGAACCCTTTTCCTTTTGCAAAACTAAATTCTATGTCCATTAAACAACAACAACTCCCCGTTTCTCCTTCCCTTAGCCCCTGGTAACAACCATTTACTTTTTGCCTCTATAAATTTGACTAGTCTACCTCATTATACAGTATTACAGTATTTATACAGTATTTATCCTTTTGTGTTATACAGTATGTATCCTTTTGTGACTGGCTTACTTCACTTAGTATAATGTCCTCTAAGTTTGTGTTGTACCATGTATCAGAATTTCCTTCATTTTAAAGGCTGAATAATATTCCACTATATGTATATACTACCTTTTTCTTATCCATTCACCTGTTGATGGACATTTGGGTTGCTCCCACTTTCAGGCTATTGTAAATAGTGCTGCAATGAACATGGGTGTAAAAATATGTCTCCAAGTGTCTGCTTTCAATTCTTTGGGGTATTTACTCAGATGTGGGATTGCTGGATCACATGGTAACTTTATTTTTGATTTTTTTTTGAGGAAATGCCATACTGTTTTGCATAGCAGCTGCACCATTTTACAGTCCCACAAACAGTGCACAAGAGTTCCAATTTCTCTACATTCTGGTCAACATTTGTTGTTTTCTGTTGTTTTTATAATGGTCATCCTAAGGAGGATGAGATGGCACCTCTTTGTGGTTTAGATTTGCATTTCTATGATTAGTGACACTTAGCATATTTTCATGTTTGTTGGCCATTTGTATATCTTCTTTGGTGAACTGTCTATTCATATTCTTTGTCCATGTTTTTAAAAAAACGAGTCATTTTGTTGTTGTAGAGTTGTAAAAGGTCCTTATGTATTCCAGGTATGTATATCCAGATATATGATTTGAAAATATTTTCTCCCATTCTATTGTCTTTTCTATTTATTGTTTCATTTGATGCACAGAACTTTTTAAAATTCCGTCTAGTCCCATTTATCTAATTTTGCTTTTGTTGGCTGTGCTTTTAGTGTCATATCCAAGAACTCATTGCCAAATCCAATGTCATGAAGATTTTCCCTCATGTTTTCTTCTAGGACTTTTATAGTTTGAAGTCTTACATCTAGGTCTTTGGTCCATTTTGAGTTGATTTTCGTATGTGGTGTAATGTAGGGGTCCAATTTTATTCTTTTGTTTGTGGATATCCAGTTTTCCCAGAACCATTTCGCTGAAAAGGCTGTTCTTTCTCCTTTGAATGGTCTTGTCACCCTTGTCAAAAATCCTTTGGCCGTATAACTAAGGATTTATTTCTGGCCTCTCTAGTCCATAGGTTTGTATTAATATATCTGTATTTATGCCAGTCAGTACCACATTGTTTTAATAACTGTGGCTTTGTAATAGGTTTTCAAATAATAAAATATGAAACCTCCAACTTTGTCCCTGTTTTCTAATTGTTTTGGCTATTCAGGGTCCCTTGAGCTTCCATGTGAATTTTAGGATGGATTTTTCTATTTCTGTAAAATATACCATTGAGATTTTGATAAAAATTGCACTAAATTTGTAGATTGCTTTGGGTAGTATTAACATATTAATGATATTAAGTCTTCAGTTCAATGAACACAGATGTCTTCCCATTTCTTTGTGTCTTCTTCAATTTCTTTTAATAATATCTTATAGTTTTCAGTGTATAGGTCCTTCATATCCTTTGTTTATTCCTAGGCATTTTATTATTTTTGTTGCAATTGCAAAAGGAATTTTTTCATTTCTTTTTCTGAAGTTTCATTGTCAGTGTATAGGAACACAGTGGATTTTTGTACATTGATTTTTTTTATCCTGCAACTTTATTGCATTTGTTTATTGTTTCTAGTAGTTTTTTGGTAGAATCTTAAGAGTTTTCTATATAAAGATCATGTCATCTGCAAAAAGTGACAATTGGACTTCTTCGTTTTCAATTCGGATGCCTTTTATTTCTTTCTCTTACCTGATTGCTCTGGCTAGGACTTCCAATGCTATCTTGAATAACAGTGGTTGAGAGGGGCATCCTCAAAGATAGAACATGTGTTGGCACATACAACTAACCTCAACACATTTAAGAAGACTGAAATCATACCATGCATATTATTTGACCACAATGCTTTGAAATTGGAAATCAGCTGCAGAAAGAAAAAGGGAAAAACCACAAATGTGTGGATATTAAATAACATTCTACTAAAGAATGACTGGGTCAAAAAAGAAATAAAAGGAGAGATCAAAAGATACAAAGAGACAAATTAGAATGACAAGATGACATATCAAACTTTTGGGATACAGCAAAAGCAGTAATAAGAGGGAAGTTTATATTATTACAGGCCTACCTCAAGAAATAAACAAACAAAAATCCCAAGTAAACTACCTAATATTATACCTTAAAGAACTAGAAAAAGAAAAACAAATGAGGCAAAAATTCAGGAGAAGGAAGGAAATAATAAAAATTAGAGCAGAGGTAAATGAAATAGAGAACAGAAAAACAATATAAAAAGTTAATGCAATGAAGAGCTGGTTCTTTGAAAAGATTAATAAAACTGACAAACCTCTACCTAGACTCACTAAGGAAAAAAGGGAAAAGACTCAAACAAAATTAGAAATGAAATAGAAGTTATGATGGACACCACAGAAATACAAAATACCATAGAAGAATACTACAACAAACTATAAGACACAAATTCAACTATCTAGAAAAAATGGTCAAATTCTTATATAACCTTCCTAGATTGAACCATGAAGAACTGGAAAATATAAATAGACTGATCAACAGTAAAGACATTGAAACAATCATCAAATACCTCCCGAAATGTAAAAGTCCAGGACCAGATGGCTTCAGTAATGAATTTTACCAAACATTTAAAGATGATTTAATACCTGTCCTCCTCAAACTCTTTCAAAACTGAAGAAGAAGCAACACTTCCTAACACATTTTATGAGGCCGAACTTATCCTGATAACAAAACCTGTCAGGGATAACACAAAAAAAGAAAACTATAAACCAATATCTCTGATGAATACAGATGCAAAAATCTTAAACAATATACTAGCAAACTGAATACAACCCAATTGTGTGCTCTTTATGCACACTGATTTACTGTTAGTGATGCTGGTAGTGATAACTTCCTCAGACCAGGGGGTTTTTTTTGAGCCAGAAAAGGAGAGGAGAGAATCTTCCCTAGTTTTGTTTTTGTTCTTTTTTTTTTTTCTTTTCTAATCTTAGCACTGTGCTAAACCCATCTCTTCTCCATCTATCAAAGAATGCACCCTAGGCTGTCTTGACTAGACTGAGACATGTTTTATTTGGGGCTTACGAGGTCAGACAGTTATGTTTGTGAACTCATCCTAGAAAAAATGCTACATTCCTCATTGCTGAATGTCACTATGGTCACCTTCCAAGTACTCCCCTGGGGAAGCTATGCGCCAATGCCAGTGCGTAGTCCACCCTTCAAAGCAATTTTGGAATTCTTTTCCTGGAATAGTCATTAGAGTTTTCATCATATTATCCTTTATGTCCTGACTGTCATCAAAATGTCTTCCTTTCAATATTTCCTTTATCTTCACGTAAAGAAAGAAGTCATTGGGGGCCAGATCAGGTGAGTAGGGAGGGTGTTCCAATATAGTTATTTGTTTACTGGCTAGAAACTCCCTCACAGACAGTGCCATGTGAGCTGGTGCATTGTTGGGATGCAAGAGCCATGAATTATTGGCGAAAAGTTCAGGTTGTCTAACTTTTTTGCTCAGCCTTTTCAGCACTTCCAAACAATAAACTTGGTTAACTGTTTGTCCAGTTGGTACAAATTCATAATGAATAATCCCTCTGATATATATATATATATATATATATATGTATAACAAAAAAAGGTTAGCAACATTGTTGCAACAAGTCGCGAACGTAATTGTCAGACCTCGTATATTCAAAAGAGGGAGAAAACAGTTAAAAATACTTTGAATACCATTCTGGTGGCCATGTCATCATCTGGTGATACCAAAGCATATCTGGATCTTTATCTCATACCTTGTTTATTTTTCAGAGAGAATCCTACTTACACATAGTCCTTTAATTTTTGAAACGTTTCTCCTCTCTGTTGAATTGTATAAGTGATGTTTTAGTGGCCTTTACTTCAGAGCAAGTGTGGCTAATACTTCAGTATGTTCCTAGTGGATGTCTTGTATATGCTCACAAGCAAGGCTGTCACCTTCCATATTTGTCTGACCCGAGCAGACTGTGGGGCCCAGCTAGGGATATAGTACCTGGGAAGTGACAGCAATGCCTAGTGTGTTGGAACCCTTGACATGGCAAAACTATTCAACCTTCACCTACAAAATGGGTGAGAATGTCCTCTGCCTGCTGTGTTTCATTTTGTATATTTTTAAGGAATAATAAAGAGAGATACTGGTGCCTCATTGTTCCAATGGGCTTTGAGGAAACAGCTTTTCTGTGCTCTTCATAGATCTTAGATATGAATTAGAGGGGTGGGACAGTGAGAAAACACCCAAGGTGTAAGCCCTATGTGTGACACTTGGTGTAGACTCACGAGAATACAGGGTTCTGAGGGCAGAAACTGTCTGTCTTGGTCACCCTGCATTTCCAGTTCAACAGTCCCTGCCAGTAAGTGGACACTTAATAAATAGTCATTGGCTGCTGGAGGCAGCTTAACACTGCACTGTCAAAGCTTTCTCAGTCACAGGGCACTGAGGACCTAAGTCACTTCCTAGCAGCTCCAGGGCCTGGGACTCTTCTCTAGGCAAAACAGGTGACCTAATGTCCCATCTCTAATGGGATGATTTAAAGACATTTCAAAAGCCACCCTAACAAAAAAAGGTTTTCCCAACAGTGTCTGAAATTCCGTGGAGTTTTTTCTGTTTGTTGTTATCCTCACTAACTTCTTTGAAAATGTCTAAAGAAGGGGGATCCACACTGGGCCCTTGAGCCCTTCATGAGAATGAGTTGATCATGGGAAAATTTTCTTCACAAGAGAGACCATTAGCAGGATGGGGCAGCTGCCCAGTGGCAAGGATTAGGCTCACCTGCTCCATTATGCCCAAGCATGTGGGCTCAAGGGTTCCTCCAGACTTTCCTACTCAAACTTCAACACTGGCTTGAAAAACAGGACCTACTCACACCCCTTCTTTCTGAAAACAGACCCCAGTCTTGTTAGTCCACAGCCCATTTTTCAGGAGCAGTGACATCCCTCTCCCCTAGTCCTAGTAGGCTCCAAATAGAAAAATCTATCCCTGCCTAAACAGCCATAATTATGGCTATATTTCTTTTTTTAAGATTTTATTGGGGTATTGGGGGAGGGGAACAGCATTGGGAAATCAGGGAAGGAGAACAGACAAGTTGCTGTTCTTTTGTTCTTCAGTCTAGTTGTGGAAGATGTCGCTTCACTGGCCCATGTTGGTATCATCATTGCACTCTTCCTGGGTGAGGCAGATCGGTCGCTGGCCTCTGTACAGCTGCTCACCATGGCTATTGGCAGTTCAAGCTGGCTGCTGGCCATTGACGCTGGCTGCCAGCCACACACTGTAGCCTATGGCAGCCCACTGCAGCCAGGTCTGCAGCCTACACCATCGCCGGGGCTTGTGCAGCCCAGCTCCAGGTGGAGCTGTTGTTCACCATCTTAGCTGTAGAGGGCAGTGTCACTGGCCCTCATATGTGGGATCCAAACCGGGACCGCTGGCGTCCCAAGCCAGGTCTTAACCAATGCGCCACTTGGCTGGCCCTCTTTTTTTTTTTTTTTTCAAAGATTTTATTGGGGAGTTGGGGGAGGGGAACAGTGTTGGGGAATTGGGGAGGGTCAACCAGCCAAGTTGTTGTTCTTCAATCTTCATTGTGGAGGGTGCCAGTCGCCATATGGCTTCCCTTTGGCAGCTCGTGGCTTCTAAGCTCAAGGTGCTGTGTTCAATCTTAGTTGCTGGTGGGCACAGCCACCATTGAACAGACAATCTTGTTACACCAGCTGAGCCATCCTGACACCTGTTGGCAGCTCAGCGATAGCATTCACTGGCTCATGTGGGAATCAAACCTTCGGGCTTGTTGCTCAGATCACGCGCTCTAAGCCAACCCTTAACCAACGGAGCCTCTCAGCTGACCCTGTATTTCTTTTTATTTATAGGAATGATAGCTGTATTTTCTATTAACTCCCATGGTGTTTATGCAACTTTCATTTGAGACTAGTCAAAAGACCTACTTGCAAGGCTGAGTGGAGGAGGCTAACATTTATTGAGCATTTGCTTATGTGCCAGGCACTTACTTGGCCAGGTGGGCACTTCCTGTTGGAAATGACTTTGTTGGGCAGATGCTATCATTTCCATGTTTACTGAGAACAATGCTGAGACTCTGAGAGAAGGAGGACATTCACAGGGTCAGGAAATGGGGTTGAATTTCAGAGACCCAGTTCTCTTCTCTAGCGTGGAAGATTACCCATTCTATGGGGCTAGGGGACAAGTCGTGAATTTCTTTCTATACCCCCACTGGACTTTGTACAGGACCTTGGTGTCTTTCAGAAGAAATGCATGTTAACAGGAACCCACTCAAAATAAACTAAACAAAAATGTGAATTTATTGGGAGGGATATTGGGTACCACCTAGTATCTGAGGAAGATTGACAACCAGGGAATCAGCAGCAGGAGTCTTTGGGCTGTCTCCTGGATCTCCAGCCAGAAGGGGGCTCAGTAACCTTCACCTCTGTCTCTTAGTTGGAGCACTCTCAAGAAAGAGAAAATAGCTGGCTCCTGGTCAGCCAATGGCTTGCCTCCTCCAGTGTCAAGTGTTTGCCTCTGGGCCCCTCAGCTATAACCAAAGTCATGAAGTAAAAACATGGATGCAAATTCTGTGGATAGATGAAACAGTTCTCTCTAAAACAAACAAACAAATGAACAAAACAGTCCTGTGCTAGGCAGAAAGCCCAGAAATACTTAGTATATTTGACTGTAATTCAATCAATGTTTATTGCATGTTTGTTGGTTTGTTTTTGTCCTAACCAAACACTTTGAGAACCTTGGCTGAGTCCTCATTCTGTTTCTCATTTAGTCCTGAGGTAAGGGTTCATATGCGGTCAGGAAAAATACGTGCCGCTTCTATATGCCTTATTTACAACCATTGGAACAAATCAAGAAAGGAGAAATGGACTATTTATTCTTGGTTTCAACGGACTATAAAATGCTTGGTTTCAAGGGAACAGAGGAACTGGGCAAACATCTGTGCCTAGGACTATTGTGTTTGATGCTGGAAGGCTACCAAAGCCAGTTATTAAATGAGGGGGCAGCAACAAGTAGGTGCTTTGTTTTTCCCCCATAGGAAGTTATTTTCTGTTTTGCAAGTTTGCTGAATTTCTTTTGTGTCTGGGGTAAATATCCTGGATGCCTGAAACTTTTTTTTTCCCTTCTGAGTGCCTCAATTTTGTATTTTACGTATCTCCAGAGCTGACCCAAAGCTGATTTGTTAAATTGCATTGCTTGCGGGTTAGCTCCTTAACACTGAGTGCTGCATGTACATGAATTACGAGTAGTCTCATACTGCCACCATGAGGGGGCTGCTGGAATTTCAAGGCACTTTTGGTTAAAATGATTTGGTAGCAAATGTAAAGTTTCAGAAAGAAAAGTGAGTGAGTTTAAAATATATATATATATATATATCTCATAAGGGAACAATCCACCTCCTAAAAATGACCTTCTGCAAGACTTAAAAGAATAGACAGTATTTCCAGGTGTGGCCAAGTTAGCTAGGTGACGGTTTGAGACCTGCCTCCATCACTACTATTGGTGAGTATCCTTAGATCAGCCACTGAGGTTTTCTAAGCCTCATGTGTCAAAAAGCAATGATAGGGCCGGCCGAGTGGCGCATTGGTTAAGCGCTGGTTTTGGGATGCCAGCGGCCCCGGTTCGGATCCCACATGAGGGCCAGTGACACTGCCCTCTACAGCTAACAACAGCTCCACCTGGAGCTGGGCTGTGCGAGCCCCGGTGATGGTGTGGGCTGCAGCCCCTGCTGCAGTGGGCTGCCATAGGCTACAGTGAGTGGCCCGCAGCCAGCGTGAGCGGCTGGCAGCCAAGCGTGAGCTGCCAATAGCCGCGATGAACGACATCCAGAGGCCAGCGACTGATCTGCCTCATCCGGGAAGAGCGCAATGACGATACCAACAGTGAAGCAACATCCTCCGCAAATAAACTGAAGAACAAGAAGACAGCAACTTGTCTGTTCCCCTTCCCCGATTCCCCAACGCTGTTCCCCTCCACCAAATCCCCAATAAAATCTTAAAAAAAAAAAAGCAATGATAATATCCATTTTACCCAGTTTTATGTTGACTAAATGGCCTTGCTTGTTACTCTTAGCACTTGGAAAGCGTTTAATAAATGACTGATATTTTTATCTGAACTTAATTGACCATGTCTGAAAGCATTTGGGAAGTCTTCCTCAGGAAGAGATAGAGAAAGGTAACAGTGGGGGGTGTCAACAACCCAAATAAAACCAAATACAGTAAAACCTTGGGTTGCGAGTAATGTGGTTTGCGAGTGTTCGGCAAGATGAGCAAACATTTTTAAATGTCTAAAGATGAGCAAACGTTTCTAATACATGTTAATGTGGTAAACGAACGATGTGTGGCAATACGAGTAGTTTGTTTCTGGAACAAATTATGCTTGCAAACCAAGGTATTACTGTACTCCAATATGGCCTGGAGCTGATATTCAATGAACACTTGAAGGGTTGAGGGGAGGGAAAGAAATGATGTCACAGGAGATGGCTCTAATTGTCAAAATGGGGACATAAAACGTTCTTTTCTACTGCTATCCATTTTAGAGTCTGGGAAATATAAAGATATAGAATCTCATATGGTAAGGATTCTAGAAACATACTACAGTTTCCTTTTCTCAAATGAAGTAACCAAGTGTTTGAATCACTTCTCAGGTTAAAATGTGAATCAGTAGCAGACTGGGATTAAAACCTAAGGCTTTTGACATAGAATGCAGTGCCCTTTATATAATGCTGAAATATTGCTCAAGATTGGCCAAATCAGGGCTGCCCTACATTTTTAAAAAAATTACTTGGGCCAGTTACTTAACCTGATTCTGTTGTGGTTTCCCTACCTGCAAAATTGTGATAATAATAATATCCTGCTTCAGAGGGTACAGATTAAATGGGATGTTACATATAAAGTATTTAGAACTGTGCAATAAATGTCAACTAGTACGATTATCTAACAACATTCTCACCAACAGTACATGAGGGTTCCCTTTTTTCTACATCTTCACTAGCACTTGTTATTTGCTGGCTTATTGATGACAGCCATTCTGACAGGTGTGAGGTGGTATCTCATTGTGGTTTTAATTTGCATTTCCCTGATGATGAGTGATGTTGAGCATCTTTTCATATGTCTGTTGGCCATTTGTATGTCTTTTTTGAAGAAATGTCTATTCAGGTCCTCTGCCCATTTTTGAATTGGATTGTTTATTTTTTTTGGTGTTAATATATAATATATAAGCCCATTATATATTCTGGATATTAACCCCATATCAGATGTATCATTGGAAAATCTATTCTCCCATTCTGTAGGTTGTCTTTTCATTTTGTACATATTTACTTTTATGCAGAAGTGCTTTCCAGAGTGACTATACTATTTTACACCCCCAACACCAATATATAATTGTTTCAGTTTTTCAGCACCCTTGCCAACATTTAGTATTATCACTATTTTTTATTTTAGCTTTTCTATAATAGGTGTAGAGTACTATCATCTCATTGTGGTTTTAATTAGCATATCCCTAATGCCTAACGGTGTTGAACATCTTTTCACGTGCTTTTTGCCATCTGCCTCTCTTCTCTTTGGTGAACTATCTCTTCACGTATCTTGCCCATTTTATAATGGAATTCTTTGGTTTTTACTCTTGAGTTTTGGGAGGTCTTTATGTATTTTAGATATAAGGCCTTAAGACATTTTACTTTTAAGGTATAACACCAACATTGGATTACAAGTAGCATAACATACACAGTAGTAAAGTATATGACAATAGCACAAAGAATGGGAGAGGACAAATGAAAGTATCCTGTTGTATGGTTCTTAACATTAGATATGAACTAACATAGTGTTAATCCATGCTAAATTGTGATAAGTTAGAGATGCATATTGTAACCATTTAAAAACATACAGAATGAGGAAACATAAAAAAAAATCCCCAAAGACATATAATTAAATCAATAGAGGAAATACAATGGAATACCAAAATGGCAAGAAAGGAGGATCAAAGGAACAGCAACAACAATGAAAATAACCCAGCAGAAACAAATAGCAAATAAATAACGAGATGGTAGACTTATAATGAGATGGTAGACTTAAACCTAACCGTATTATTCTATTACAGTAAATGTTAATGGACTTCGTTACTTCAATGAAAATAGATTATATAAAATAACACCAACTATTGAGCTATTTACAAGAGATAAACTTTAAATATAAAATCATAGACAGTAAGTAAAATGATAAAAATATTAATTATGGGTAGGCCAAGTGGCGCGTTGGTTAAGAGTTGGCTTGGGACGCCAGCTCTGAGCGTCAGGGCCCCAGTTTGGACCCCACATATGAGGGCCAGTGACGCTGCACCCTCTACAGTAAGATGGTGAACAACAGCTCAGCCTGGAGATGGGCTGCTGTGAGTCTCCAGCGATGGCGTGGGCTGCAGGGGGACTGCAGTGGGCTGCCGTGAGTGGCTGGCAGCCAGTGTGAGCCGCCATGAGTAGCCATCCAATGGCGGGCGAGCAACTGCCTCAGCCGGGAAGAGCACAATGACAATATCAACATGGGCCAGTGAAGCGACGTCCTCCACAACTAGACTGAAGAACCAAAGGACAGCAACTTGTCTGTTCCCCTTCCCCGGTTCCCCAATGCTGTTCCCTTCCCCCAATTCCCCAATAAAATATTTAAAAAAAATTAATTATGCAAGCACTAATTATAAGACAGTTAGTGTGGCTATATTAGTATCAGACACAGTAAACTTCCAAACAAGGGGAGTATTAACAGAGATAAAAATAGGTACTTTATTATGCTATAAATGTCAATTAATCGAGAAGACATACCAATTCTAAATGCAGAAGTACCTATTCATAGAACTTCCAAGTATATGAGGCAAAAACTGACAAAACTAAATGGAGGAATAGATAAACCCACAATCATATTTTGAGATTTCAACACTCCATTCTCAGTAGTTGAGAGTAAGGGAAGTAGAGTACACAGAGGATTTGAACAACATTATAAATAATCCAACCCAGTAAAGAACACTACACACTGCATATGTCAAATACATTTTATTTTAAAGTGTACATGGAATATTCATCAAGAAAGACCGTATGTTGAGCTATAAAACAAGTCTAAAATTTAAAGACTTAAATCAGCAGAATCTTCTATGACCACAATGAAAATATGTTAGACATCAATAATAATAATTTAAAAAACTAAAAATCTCCAAAGATTTTTAAATGAAGTAACACACTACCAAGTAACCCATGGGTCAAAGAAGAAATCACAAGAGATTAGAAAATATTTATAACTGAACAACAAAGAAAATACAACCTAAGAAAATGTGTGGTCACAGGTAAAACAGTAATAAAATGAAATCCATAGCTTTACCTTTCCATGTTAGAACACAGGCCTATTTCTATTTAAAAATGAGAACAGAAGTAAAATAAATTTTGACATGGAATTTCATTTTACAGTATCTTTGTTCAGAATGAGTCTCTGAATTGGGAAATATTTATAAACCAATGAAACTAAATGAAAAGGCAGCTACAAAATGGACCACTAGAGGGTACTATTATCTAACGTCAGAGAAAAAAGCTTTTCCAGTGGAACATTTGAAACAAATCATTCGTTCTGCAACAAACCTGAGTTTAGCATTGAGATTTTATCCCGTTCCTTTCAGAATGAGACCATTGAGGTTCAGAGAGCAAATGACTTGCCCAACAGCAGCACACAAATACAGTAATAGTGTTAGAACTGGAATCCAGTCTCCTGACTCTTGTAGCACATCATGATTCTTCATGAAAGCAGAGACAGACCCAAACTTTCCTACAGGCTACGGCAATGAGCTCTTTTCCACTGGGCTTGCCCAGGTATTGAGATGTATGCCTGGAGGTGCTGTGTCTGTGTGAAGACAGATGGGTGAGGAGGGAGGAAGAATGTATTCTATGGAGAAAACCCATCTGTAGCAGCATTCTAGTGGCAAGCACAGGCCAGGTAGGAGAGACCAATAAGCTGTGCTTGAAACTAGTGTGACCTCTCGGATGTTTCAGTTATGCAAGCTAGTAGATTTCCTTTTTTATTTAAAGCCAGTTGGTGCAAGGTTTTCTATCACTTGCAACCAAGAGTCTTGAATATGCCAAGCTTACTACTATGCAAGAAGGCCAATAGTACTCAGAAAACATGGTTTTATTTTGGAAAAAGAAAAAAAAAATTCTAAGAAACCAGGAATATGTTTGGAAGGTGATAAATATAGAAAAACATATGAGGACATTCTCACGTTTCATTTTTTCCCCCCCAGAAATTTTAGTTCCTAAGTTATTGATATAATTGGCTTTATCTCTGCTGACTTCTCCATTACATTCTTGGAAGGGTACATGATTTCAAAGTAGACCAAGAAAATATGTTGGTAGAAAGTGCACAGAGGTTGTGTCACCTCTAATACAATATGTTTTGTGACTCTCTAGGGATAAAGAATAGGAAGTAAAAACAGCTTTGCCCCACAGCAACTCTGCAAAATACGCTCATGTCTTTTCACAGATGAAACAGAGACAAAGAAGTTATGTCACTGCCTCAAGTCACCCAGCTGGTACGTATAAATGTTAGGATTTGAAGTCTCCGCTCTGATTTTACCCCGGAAGTACTTGTACCCTTCTGAACCCAGTCCGGACAAATTTTCTAGGAGCCTCAGAACACAATACTTTTGATTGAGACGTTAGCTGTTAAACGGCTTTCCTTAAGATGCCATGATGAAAGCATGATGTATTCAAAAGGTATAAAAATTAAAGTTATTCAACACATACATCACAGCTAGAGCTAAGTTTTGCTCAGAAAAGGTCATTTTATTCCCTCCTCCCTTCTGAATCGTTTTTACCCATATTTTCTCTGTTTGAGGTATAACATACATAAAATGTGTCCAGTGCACTCATCTTTCATGTACAGTTCAGTGACTCTTAAGCATTTTTTTTTTTTGAGGGCAGTGTCACTGGCCCTCATATGTGGGACCCAAACCGGGGCAGCTGGCTTCCCAAGCCAGCGCTTAAACACTGCGCCACTTCGCTGACCCCAGCATTTTGTTTTTTAATTGAAGTTTTAAAAAATTTTTTATTGGGGAACAGTGTGTTTTTCCAAGAGCCATCAGCTCCAAGTCACGTAGTTGTTTCAACCTAGTCGTGGAGGGCGTGGGGATTGAACCGGCAACCTTGGTGTTATGAGCACTGTGCTCTAACCAACTGAGCTAACCTGCCACCCCTTAAACATTTTTATATCCATGAATCATCACCCAGATTAAGATATCGATAGAACATGTCAAGCACTCCAGAAGTTTGTGTCTTCCTAGAAGTCGGTACTAGATCACTCTCACCCAGAGGTAGCCACTAGTGGGACTTAGATTATTGTCCCTTAAACTGTCTGTTCTTGAACTTGTAAATTGAATTATACAGTATTCATTCCTTTTTGTCTGGACTGGCTTCTTTATTTAATGTGACATTTGTGAGAATCATCCATATTGTATGTAACAATTCTTCCTCTCCTATCATTGTATTATAGTCTGTTGATTTTTTATTGAGGCCTAATTGATGAATAACATTAGTTTAAGGAATACAACATGATCCAATATGTACACATTGTGAAATGATCACAATAAGTCTATTAACTTCCATTACCAATTACAAATATATATATTTTTTCTTATGATGGGAACTTTTTTTTTGGTATTAGTTTCAGGTGTACAAAACTTTTAAGATCTACTCTCAGCAACTTCCACATATACAATACAGTATCGTTAACTATAGTCCCCATGCTGTACATTACATCTGCACGACTTACTTTGTAACTGTTTGTACCTTTTGATCCCCTTCACTCACTCACCCTCCTCCCCTCACCTCGGGCAACCACCAACCTGTTCTCTATGAGCTTGGTTTTATTGTTATTTTTGACTTCACATGTAAGTGAGATCATGTGGTATTTGTCTTTTTCTGTCTGACTTATTTCATTTGTCATAATGTCCTCTAGGTCCATCCATGTTGTTGCAAATGACAATTTCATTCTTTTTTACAGCTGAATAATATTCCATTGCATGTATATACATTTTCTTTATCCATTCATCCATGAATGGACACATAGGTTGCTTCCATATCTTGGCTATTGTAAGTAATGCTGCAATGAACATGGGGATGCCGGTATCTTTTTAAATTAGTGTTTTCCTTTTCTTTGAATAAATACCTACAAGTGGAATTGCTGGATCATATGGTAGTTCTATTTTTAACTTTTTGAGGAACCTCCATATTGTTTTCCAATTTACATTCCCACCAGCAGTGCACAGGCTTACCTTTTCTCCACATCCTCGCTAACACTTATCTCTGTGTTTTTGATAATAGCCCTTCTTTCAGGTGAGGTGATACCTCATTGTGTGTGTTTTTTTTTTAAAGGTATTATTGGGGAATCGGAGATGGGAAACAGCATTGGGGAACCAGGGAAGGGGAACAGACAAGTTGTTGTCCTGTTTTGTTCCTCAGTCTAGTTGTGGAGGACGTTGCTTCACTGGCCCATGTTGGTATCATCATTGCGCTCTTCCCAGGTGAGGCAGATTGGTTGCCGGCCTCTGGATGGTCGCTCACAGCGGCTCTTGGCAGCTCACGCTGGCTGCCAGCCACTCACTGTAGCCTATGGCGGCCCACTGCAGCAGGGGCTGCAGCTATGCCATCCCGGGGAATCATAGCAGCCCAGCTCCAGGTGGAGCTGTTGTTCACCATCTTAGCTGTAGAGGGTGCAGCATCACCGGCCCTCATATATGGGATCTGAACTGGGGCCGCTGGCATCCCAAGCCATCTGTATATTTTCTTTGGAAAAATGTCTATTCAGATCCTCTGCCCATTTCTAAGTTGGTTGTTTTTTTGCTATTGAGTTGTATGAGTTCTTCATATTTTTGGATATTAAGTGCTTATCAGATACATGATTTGGAAATATTTTCTCCCATTCAGTAGGTTGTTTTTTCATTTTGTTGATGGCTTCCTTTGCTGCGCAAAGTTAAATGTTTTGCTTTTGGGGTCAGATTTTTTTTTTTTTTAGGGCAGTGTCACTGGCCTTCATACGTGGGACCTGAACTGGGGCCACTGGCTTCGCAAGCCAGCACTTAACCACTGCACCACTTGGCTGGCCTCTGGTGTCAGATTTTTAAAAAATCATCATCAAGTCTGATATCAAGGAGTTTACCACCTAAGTTTCCTTCTAGTTTTACATGAGTAATTTTCGGTCTTACATTTAAGTCTTTAATTCACTTTCAATTTTCTATATGGTGTAAGACAGTGGTCAGTTTCATTCTTTTGCATATGGCTGTCCAGTTTTCCCAACACCATTTATTTCCCATTGTATATTCTTGACTCCTTTGTCGTAATCCACCATACATGCATGGGTTGATTTTTGGGGTCTCTTCTGTTCCACTGATCTGTGTGTTTATTTTTTGTCAATACCATACTATTTGATTACTATAGCTCTGTAATATAGTTTGAAATGGGGACAAAGTTGGAGGCACCATTGCTCCTTCTTAGTCATCTTCCATACATAGTTTTGTAATGTTTCATTTCATAGAATACTGAGTGAAAGGGGCTTTAGGGGACACCCAGTCTATTTAAGTGCCACTTCCCAAGAAAATGTGAGTAGGCTAAAGAGTGTATCTTTCCCACCCGAGGTCTCCTCACTTCTAGTCCAGACCTCATCAGTTCCCTTCTAATTTACATTTTATAGTATCACTTGGCACGTATGTTCAGAAGTATTTACAGGCACTGTTATATATTTACAAAGTATAATGGAGAGAATGAGTGGCTGGTAGAACTCAGTGGTTTATCTTCAGAGAAGTGGGCGGGGGGGGCAACCTAAATGAAAATCTTATTAGCAGCATTTCTAAAAACTTTGCAATTAAGCAGTCTTTTTAGTTCTGAAAAGGGCCCCTTACCTGAGGACTTTGAAATGCCTGGCATCATGGGCACTTGCCATGGTCCCTTTGCCCACATTGAGCACTGTCAGCTGCTTGAATAATATTATACATCCACCTTTTCTTTTTGCAAGATTTCAGGTCCCCAAGATATCTCCCATCAGCTCCTCAGATGCGTGGTCTAACCCACACCACATCCTGGATTTCCACATATCCCTTTACTTTTTTGGTTCAGGTGGCAGTTTAGGAGGCGGCCAAAGTACACTCCCTCCATTTCTGAATGGAGAGGCTCACGGACAGCTTCAGGGATAAGCCAAGTGGTAGGAGCAGAGGCCACCCCAGGACCAAGAGAAAACCTCTGATTCAGCTAGGAGACATTGATGGGCAGGAAACCAGGCTTTGGGTTAGCAGGGGGCTGTGTTCTAAGTGAGGTCTGAGAGTCTGAACATGGCTACCAAGGAGAAAGCCCTTTTTACTTTACGTATCTCAGTTGATAGTTCTTTTCTTAAAATTCTGAATCCTCAGCTGTGTTGAGGTTTGAGCTCATGAAAGGAGGTGCTTACTACTTTCTCGCCTTGGAGACAGAGTACCATTGCCTGGTTTTCAATGAGAAAAATCTACATATAACCCATTAAGTGAAAAGCAATTGCTATTTGAGACTTAAAATTGATTTGTCTATAACTTAGGTACAGAAAGCGATCTAAGTCCCTGTCCCTCGATGTGGCCCAGAGACCAGAAACATTGGCCTTAAGGGGAGCATGTCAGAAATGCAGACTGCAGGCACCACCCCCAGCCCAGAGCCAGAATGTGCATAACACTAAGACCCCCCAAGAGATTTCTTTAGTTCAACAAGCACTGCCCCAGGGTCATTCAGATAAAGACGGTAAAGAGCTGAGTAGATTAGCCCCACAAAGAACATTATGACATGAACTGGGGGTGGGGGTGAGATTTATAGAACAGAAAGAGTTTGTCCACCTGGCACTAGCAGAGCCAAACACTAAACACTGAGAATTGCAGTGGAGAAGATTGGCTATTTTATTGATGAATGGTGCCATCCAGAACAGGAACTCAAAAGCCTGTACTCCCCTACAGGGCAGAATCACAAGACACCGTGTGTAGGTTAGGGGTCTGGGGTCCTACTGGGAGCTGATTGGTCAGAGGTGAGGTAAGGGTAGTGAATCATTTCTTCTGGTTTGGGAACAGTGGCAGGTCTTTTCCGGAGTCCTCTGTCCCATCTCATGAGAAAGCAGACAGAGGGGCATTCCACCTTACGGCTCAGGAGCTGAAATATAACTTAGGTCAAGATGTTCCCTTCAGTCAGAGCTCGGACTTTGTGACCATTAGCTCCTGTCTGTTGTCTCGGGGCTTGCTGATTATCTGGGGGAAAGGCTAGGTCTCTGAGGGTGTGTACACACAGACAGACAGACAGACAGACAGACAGACACACACACACACACACACGCAGTGTGCCAAAAAAAGAATACACATTCTAAGAAAGGAAAAAACTGTATTGAAATTATGCTGATGGTAACCACTTTGAGCACTTTTTGTAATTGCATAAGTCAAATGTGACTTGTGGGCTGGCCGAGTGGCTTAGTTGGTTAAGAGTTTGCTCAAGAGCCTGAGCTGAGCTCTTAGCAACAGCAGTTCGATGCCCAGCCTGAACTAAGCTGCTGCTGAGCTGCCAACAGGTGGCAGAATGGCTCAGCTAAAAACAAAAAGAAATGTGACTTGCATTCACCTTTTGTTATTGAGTTTTCCTTTTTTAAATGTGTATACATTTTTTGGGCACCGTGTGTGTGTGTGTGTGTATGGGGCGGGGATATTATTTCAAGAGCTGGGATTTAAAACTAAATTTAATCAAAGTCATAAGGACCCCTGGGTTCAGAGGGAGGGATGTTGATCCAAGGAAAGGTTGGAAACGGCTCTGTAGGCTTGTCTCCAGCATGGACTGGACATACAGCACCCAGGTGACTCAGCAGTCACCATGTTATCACTGCTCAGCACAGCAGTAGCCTGGAGTAAAGAACTCACTTCCCCGTGGCCCAGGGGTCATTTCAGCCACACACTAAGTCTTTCCCCTCCCCACAGGGGTTGACAGCTACTAGACGAGGCATCTGTTTTTATCACTATGCTTCTTTCTAAAACATTCAAGGATCGAGGATCTCAATGAAAAACTAATTTCACAGACTATCTGGGCTAATCAAAATACAAACCCCACCATTATTTCTTTAGTTGCACAATTCACACATTCAAGAGTTTTTAGAATGCTAATTCCATTTTTTTATTTCTTTATACCATAAACATTTTAGTTTATCTGCCTTTTTACAACCTGATTTACAAGCAAATTGCAAATGACAAACAGGCATTCTTTAATCCTCCAAAATGCACATATGAAATATAGCACAAACCCTAGTATTTATACATAAACTTAGCTGAAGCAGCTTTATCGCAATCTCATAAAATTAGTATTACAGTTTAAATATTGATACCTGTTAAAGTTTGTATAATCTACTATACATAGTTATTATTACAGAAGCAGTTAAGACTTTTAAGTTGGAAAAAAAAAACTTCAACAAAAAGCTCTAACAACAATTATGTGAAAACTTAAATTATTTACAATTAAACAGTTAGGGTCCTGATTCACAAAACTTAGTGCATACCATGATTTATTTATGAGTTTCATAGGGCAGGTAACTAACAGGTAAAATCTAGAGTGCATGGCTTTTAGAATGTATGTCAATATGTGTACTGGAAACTAGAGAAAAAGTAACAAAACAAAACTTTAGCGTAACTACATTTGATTTGAAAAATTTAAATATAGAGCAGCAATTAGAATAAATAGGGGCTACAACAAAAATTACCATTTTTGACAATACTCTTTAGTAAATTATGTGTAGGAAGAAAAATGATAAAAATCTCACCCCCAATAATCACTACGTGATTATTATAGTCTCCTGCCTTCCTACAGTTGTCTTTAAAAGTTAATGCCTGAATCATCAAATTTAAACAAAAAAGTAAAGTACCTTTTATAACAGTTAGCAGAGTTCAGTGGGTTTTATTTAGTGGTGAAAGCTTGGGACAGGGTTACCAAGTGGTCAGCTATTCTGATTACAAAAGCAACATAGGTAAGGTGCCAGAAATCCAAGGTTACCCTTGAAGCCTTCAATGGACTCAATAGTGACTTTTTATGTACACAACAAAGGAGATGACTCAAAAAAATAAACAAGACAAACTTTTTAAAGGGAAGTGATAAATTTCAGTCAATCAGGTCCCAGGGAAAGTCTTTAAAAAAAAAAACAAAATTTACAGTAAACATTCTGAACTCTGGAATGCAGGTATAGTACAATTACTAGTGCATTACGTTTACAAAACTGCTTAGACAGTAAATTGCTCCAGAGTAAGAATTGAAAAATGTACAAGCCAGTTCACAATGACTTTTGATATGTTAAAATACACTGTTAATCATAAAAATACTTTACTATGTACATGTTCACTGTATAAACTCTAGATTTACCTACTGAAGGAAACCTCTAAATCCATTTCTGGCCAAGTGGCCCCGGACACGGTACGGTTCTATTACTTGGTTTTCATACCATGCACCGGCTGGGAGGACTGCAGTCAGTTCTTCCATGAAGCAGTAATACCTTTTTCCTTCTGCAGGTCTAATTGGAAGGGTCAGTTTTACTTCCGCTATATTTTACTTTCCTAAATGCTGGCCCAAGTAACTCTGGGCATTCACATAATTCATTCGCAATTTGGTTACACTTTAAAATAAGGCTATAGTTCATTTTATCAGTTATTACACTGTCTTGCTTGTAGTCAGGATGGTTTGAGATAAACTCCCGCATCCATCTTGCAACTGTCATTAGTTCTCCTGAAAAAAAGTTTTTTTAAAGACAATATAATAGTGGTGTTTTGAAAAAATAAGTTGACATGTAGCGGCCAGGGTAAACATAATCCTGAAGAAAAATCAGAGTGACCTCTTGGTGTAACCATATGGCAGAGGCTGGGAAAAACATATTTCCACAGTGTTTGAAGAATTCTTCCTGGGGAAGTTTAGGTTGCAGGCAGGCAACACACAGAGCCCACTGCTACCTGTTAGATGTTACCCACACAATGGCACTGCCACTTGTAAGAAACGCGAGCCAGCACTTGTACAGGAGCGCATGTCCTTCCATCTGGCCAGAGGGCGAAGGCAGGGCCTATACCTGCCGATGTCATGAGACTGTCTCAGGGGATGGTTGGTCCCAAGTTTGCCAGAGCAATCTTGGGTAAGAGGTGGAGGAGAAAGAATAATAAGCAGAGGGAATCAGGAGAGATATACCATGTGGGGAGTATGTCCTTTGTGACTCTAGAAAGTTTACAGAAGCCTCACATGATGTGCAGATGCCATTACTATTACTCTGATGCACCGCTGACAGTCCCCCCATGCCAGGGGCTTGTTAGGGACCATCAATATGATTCAGAGCTAACAAAGAAGGGGGGTTTTGGGGTGCCACTTTGTGGAGACAGGCTGAAGAACTAGACATCCTGGCTGGGTCACTTATTTAACTTAGGGTAACTTCACCTTATAACGAGCCCATGAGGATGCACAAGGAACCCAGATGGACGTAAGTGACAAACAAGCAGTCCAGATACTGCACTGCACTATCTAAGACGTCATCCACTGAAAGAAGCACCACTCTTTTACTGAACCAGTAAGAAAAAGCACAGTTAATTAAACTGACGATGGAAGATTAAAAGGCGTATCCCATTGCCGAGACGTCAAAATGTGCCAAAGTGAGCACTGATAACTGCATACTTTAAAAGGCTACTTTAAGAAACTGAATATTGTAAGATTGTGAGATTTTTTTAAAGAAACGGAAGGAAAGCAAAGGGCACCATACCAGATGCTCTCTTCTTAATCAGCTTTAGATAGTTCAGAATGCTACATCTGGTGTCCACATCCACTTCCATGTTCTCAAGGTAGGAGTTCAGCACAGGGATCAGCCCAGGAAACACACCTTCCTGCAAGAAACAGGCCGGGCTGTGAGCTGGCACCCCCTGGTGGGCGCGGCGCAGGGCGCGGGCGGCGCAGGCCCTACCTTCCCGTTGATGATGGTATCTATGCTCATCAGCGTGTACTCCTCGGATGCCGGCTCCGAGCTGGTCTGCGCCTTGCCGCAGCCGTCCACCACGGCGCTGCCACCTGCTGGAGGACAAGGGCACGGGCGCGTCAGTGGCTTGTGGGGGCCTCATGGGACCCTAGGAATCCAAGAGAATATAATACCTTTGCAAATATCCTTCCTGAAATAGAACATTCCCTGCAGAACAGCATCTCGTTTCTGGGCTACTTTCATGTTTTCATCGACCTAAGGGAGAAAAAACCATCGTGGCTCCGTCAAAACATTCTCGCCAGGCACAGAGGTGAGGGCCTTCCTGACTTCTGCCCTTAGGACTCATCCCCTAGGAGTTCTGCTGTCCCCTCCACTGCTCTCTGGTTGGAAGCACAGACTTCCTACTTTTACGTGGCGATGGTGACACCCAATCACAAATGGGTATGTGCTTTTTAGTAACAATGGAGAAATTCTAAGAGAGGCTTATTTTATAAGACAAAGCAAGAACTTATATTCATGTAGGCCGCCTGCATTTCAAAGCACCTTTGTGGCTGAGCCTTGCAAGAAATCTACTGTCTCAAGGGCACATGGTTGGTTCCCTTCACACACAGTGACTCATCCAAGATCCTGGGTCAGAAAAGGCAGAGAACCCAGTTCTCCTGGCTTCCAGGTCAGGGCTCTGCTGTCCCCACCACTGGATTCTTGCTGCCTCACTTTGCTGAGGAAAAGGAAAGGGTTAGCTGGTTCTCAAATCTGGAACAAGGTGAGCCCTCCAAGGGCATCAGTGCTGTCTGCCCACCTGGTGGCCCTGGCTGTGTCAACTTGATCATGGGGCCAAAAAAATTCCTCTTCATTTGTGAATGCTCCATTTTTCCAATGACTTTTTAAGACCTTCCAATTAGAGCTTTTAAAGCTTCTCACTAGCTGTTCCTTAGTTCCTATAACGAAATCTTAGGGGAACCTCAATACAAAAAAGACACAAGGTATAGGGTTACACTGAACTAGGATGGATAGTACGAAGTCTCTGATTACTTAGCCTCTTTACCATGCTCATTAATTCTGATTGTTGTTATTGTGTGTGTGTGTGTGTGTGTGTGTGTGTGTTTTAAAGACACACAATGACCTGAATAATCTAGATCCTTATAGGAGCATAGTCAAATAATAGTCCAAAATTTCACTGTGGCTATGATCGTCTTCTTTCACTTCTAATAATCTTTTCCTTAATCCTGATAAATGTTCCTAAGATCACTGCTTTAATTTTTAATTTCTGCTTTTATAAGTACATTTTACTATTGCTCTTTAGATTCTCAATTTGACTGCGTGGGTTTATTTTGATCTTTCTTTTAAGCATTTAATGCTAAGCTTTTCCCTTAGAGACTAGCTTTGCCAGCATCCTGCTGCCATTCTCTTTCCTATACAATCTGTAATTCTAGTGTTGCCTTAATCTAAAACTACTAGGAAAAACATTTCAAAGTTCCAATAGTTAAATTTCTCTTGAACTTTTCTGTTGAATTTTGGTGGGGATGTATCCTATATGGTGTCTAATTTTGAGAACATTTTTCTTGATTAATTTTTGTAAATCTTCCTCAAGATATTTGAAAAAATATGTATTGTGGTATGAGACTTGTGACAGAGGCTACCCAACCAAGCTTATTAACCATGTTGTTTAATTTCCCTATGGCCTTTCTCATTCTGTGATTACTGAGTAACATGCAAAGTACCCTGATAAATTATTTGCCTCCACAAATCCCACGTAGCCTTACACAGTCCACTTATCCCCATCCTACAAGTACAAACCGAGGCACTGACAGGGTAAGTAACTTGTCCAGGTTAAAAAGCTAGGAAATAGTACAGTGACTTATGAATTTAGGACTCACACCAAAGTTATATCTTAGCTGCCTTAAATTCTTCTTATGCTTCTGAGAAATGTTTGCTACATTTTATGTAAAAAGAATCATTACATTATCTGAGAAGAGCATAAAAAATTGCTTTCTCTATCTCATTTAATATTTTCTATCTCATATTTCATTTTGTCTGTTATTGCTATTCCTGCTATTTTTTTAACAGGTCATCAAGTAGCTCTCTATTTTCCACATTTGTCCTTACTTTAAGTATATCTTATGCAAACAATATATGCCATTATGTTGCAATTTTATATCATCTGTTTTAACTTTTTAGTAGGAGAATTTAGTCTATTCAAATTTGTTTTCACCTTTTTTTATAATTGTATGCTCTCTGGCTATACTGCCTTACTACTCCCCTGGCCCCATACCCACTTTTGTGGCACTGGAAAGATTCTTTGTTCTTTTCCCACTCCTTTTAGTTAACAGGTTAGAAGTAATAAATCCTACTTCTATATTATTAGTAGTTTTAAACACGTAGTTTTGAAATTCTCTAAATGTCAGGCATTAAGGACTATTAGCCATATGTCTCCTTCTACTATCCCTTCAATAGATTAGGACTTCTGGCATACTTTTGGCCCTAAAAATCTATTACGCTTTGTTAAAATTACCTGGAATTTAAATAGTTTGGCTGGGAAGAGAATTCTGTGGTCATATTTCTTTACCCCTTAGGATTCTGAAGACTTTCCTCTTTTAGTTTTCAATGTTGTAGATGAGAGGTGATACCAATCGATTTTTCTTTCCTCTTGGCAGCCATCCTAATTTTCTCTTATCTAGACAGTTGGTTTTTCCTTTGAGATTCAGCAATTCCTAGATTTAGGTTCCTCTTTAAATTTTCTATCTCCTCCTTAATGGACACTTTCAATGAGGGAAAAGTCTATTATTCTTTGATTACTGTGTCTATCTCTCACATAGACCATTATTTTCTTCTAAGTTATTACACAAACACTGAACTTTCGAGAGCAATTCTCCATTTTTCAGCTTTTTCCGTAATTTCCATTTCTTTGCCATCCTGCTGTGATAAATCTCAGTCTGGTTTCCTAAATCACTGCCTTTGATTTTTAGCCTCTGCTCTACTGGCACGTATACTGAACTTGAAAAGCGTGGCTACCACATTCTTTGTTTCTAAGAACTCCTACTCTCCAAATGCTCTTTCGTCCACAGTGCTTATTTATTTTATAGATCTGACCCTTCTCTAGAATTTCTCTAGGCCATTAATTAAAATTTTTAAAGAATTCTTTCCAGTTTCTTGAATTAACTAGGTTCCAGTGAGGATTATATATTCTGCAGGCCAAGTTGGGCCCTTTTCTTTAAGGGCATTAAAAGTTGTTAATTTTCCATTGACTGTCAGACATTTATTCATATTTGTAAACAAAGGCTTACAATGGTAGCTTACACGAACTCTCCCTTAGATGGGCTGCTCTTCCCAGCAGGTACACACATACGGGCAACGTGGGCCCACAGAATCCTAATGTTGTCTTTGGCCTGGGTGTGAGGAGCAGGCAGAGACAAGCTGATGGCCAGGCTTCTTTCAGCATGTGTGGGTGGGACAGGTGCAGGCTGGAGTACCCCCTGGTAGAGGGAGTAGGGAGCAAAGTATTATGGGAACAGATGCTGCGCTCGGCAGTTTTCTCCTTCTTTTCATGCTTGCTGTGACAGGGCTGCTCTACTTTTCCTTTCTCTGGCCCTCAAACCTCAACAGACCCCTCGCTGTGCTTAGCAGGCTTTCCAGCCACACTCTGCCAACAGACCTACTGGCCCAGGAACCAAAGGCCTCTATTTGCTCCCTCACAGTCTGGAAGTGCCCCAAGGTTCTGCTGGGAAACTGCTTCTGGAAAGCTCCTCTTTTGCTTTTCACTGGGCCGGGGCTGGTTAACTCTGATTTGTGTTTCTGATAATTTAGTGCCATCTAAACTCTCCAGAAACATCTCCAGTTCGGTTCCACTGAGGTCACCTTTCCCTACATTCTAGCAGTTACACTTTTCCCTCCCATTCTAATTTTAATACTGTAACCAAAATGGGATTTGGGGGAGGATGAAATTAATTTGTGGGCCTCACTCCAACCATCACCTTGAATTGAAAAAGCCTCTAGAACTAAAGCGGTTATTCAAATGCAACCCTCAATCTCTTTCAAATGGGCTGAGTACAGAACTACTATTATTAGCACTCCCCTCCCCTCCACCCCAGGAGTCTCCACCAACGAAGTACCAAAATCTATAGTATAAGCTTAAGTTAAAAAAAAAAGGATAGGGGTGGGGGTGTGGAGAAGTGCTTTGTTCTAAAGGGCAAACGATTCTAAATGAGGTTAGATTTGAAATAAATATTATATATAAATGAACAACAGGTGATAATCTACAGGTCTCTAGATCTATCGCTATGCTGAAACATATGCTTACCTTTGACAGCGGAATGAGAAAATCCAACTTGTATGAAAGGATCACTCTAGTAAGCAGCACCACAAACACCACGTACGCAGAATTCTCGAAGTCCGTTAACTGAACCTAGACAAGCAGGAGTCCAGAGAAGTTATGGCCTAACCACACAAACGTGCTGTTCCCCAGCAGACCCCACCTTGGGTGGCGTCATTCCCAAGCCATCTCCTAATTCCTCATCTGGGTCTGGAACCCATCGGCCCACAATCTGGTCTCAGAAATCAATCCTCCTGAGCTTCTGGACTTGCTTTTAATATGTACACACTTGGTTTGTGTTGCTGTCCAATTAATCTAGGAGCCTCTGAGGAGAGCACCAGAAGGGTGGGAGGCAGTGAGAGGACGGGTGTGTCTGAGTTAGTGCCCGCCGATGTGTCTTACCTCCATGGGTCGGAATTCTACTCTCCAGCCAATGTCTGAGTTCGGAGGAGGAGGCTTAAATCTCATTGTCTGCCAATTTGTGGACTGAATATTCTATAATAAAAAAGCAGAGAATAAAACCAAGTTTCCACATGTCCAGGAAAATATTAAAATGATTTGACATTTAATAAGAGGAAGACTGTTGATGGTCCATACCTAATACTCTTCAATTTACAAATACAAAAAGGTACAATTTAAGATTTTCTTGGAGTATAACCTGCTAGGAAAACAAACAGCAAGTGTTTAATAAGAGATGGGTGGACAATGTCAGTCAGCAGCACTGAAATAACTGAGCAAGTTCTTTTTATGCAGCATGCTTGAGTTTTTCACCATTATGCAAACAAGACATCTAGAATTGGAGTGACAACCAGTAAGAGTCATAAAATAAAAGTACTTTAAACCAGTTTAGAAATTCTCTTAGTTCTTTACTGCACTGGGAAAGGGAAGGCACGAGATTTCTACTGCTACTCATTCCTTACAGGTACAGAAAACTGCCTGCCTCTTGGTTAGCAAAGTAAAATGCATTAAAAACAGGAGATACCTCAAAATGGTCAGACTCATTGGCATCATCCAGGTGTATTTTCTCTTCAAATAGAGTCAGTGGGTCTCTAATAAACAGATGAGCGACATGCTGGGCCAGGAGATGATCGATGCCTGCGAAGAGAGGTCACCCAAGACTCATTTCACAGCTCGAGACTCCATGGGTCTCTTAAGTCCAGTAAGATGACAGGACAGCTCAGGAAGTGTGAAGAGAGGGTGTCTAGCGGCTTAGGCAATGGCTGGCTCAGTACTGTCACGTCGCCCAGGATTTTATCCTATGGGTCCTGGGGAAGCGGCAGTTTTGTTCACTACTTACACAATGCCTGCTGGGGCACTGGTGTGGACCTAGATACAGACCTCCAAAGTAAGTTCCTTTTGCTAAAAGTCAAGAAGATCTCACAAGTATTTGGAACTTGAAACTTTAGGAACAAGCAGCCTCATAAGAAAAGTTAGAGACTTCACACTAAAAACAGAAACCAGACCAGGAGTCAGCAAAAAAATTTAAAAGTTCTAAAGTTTTGAAGATCTAAAGGCGTACAATCAAATCTAGAAAAAAGGGCACGGGTGTTTACCTTCCTGCAACAGTTGTTTGTAGATTTCTTTATCGATTGTCAACTCGATGTCATTATACTTCTCACCACACTCAGATAAATAACTGTCTATTGAATCATATCGGGATTTGCTAATCCTATAGTTATTGTTCTTCAGTGGCTAAAATTGAAAAAAAAAAAAAAAAAGAGCGAGAGAAAAGAATGAATGCCATATAAAATGATCTGGAAATAAACTAATGCCCCAAATAATTATATTAAAATGTTTTTATATATAATAATTATATAAAAATGTCCAACCTTACTTAACATAATAAGACTCTGAAAAAAGTCAGTTAACCCTGAAAAATATTATTAGGGAAAATTGTATTTGAAAAGCCTGGAGGCAATTTAAGTAGCCTTTTTTTCAGATAGGACTTAAATAGATTTTTACATGTTTTAAAAAGCAGATCACCTTCATTCAAAGCTATTAAAATGAGTTCTCCTTTTAAATTTATTTCTATTTAGACAGTTCAACAATTTATGAACAATCAGAGCAGTAGTAGTGCAGCCCTGGTTGACATCAGAATTACTTGTGAGGGCTCTTTTAAAAAACACCTACACCAAGGTTCCAGTTCTGGACACACTTATTAGGTACAGGACGGGCCTGGGTGTCTGTCTTTTTTAAAGATCTCCACAGGTGGTTCTGATGCACACTCTTGGTTGGAGAGATGCAAGGTCACAGTTCAACATGCAAACAAGAGGCAGTAACCTACTCTAACCCTTTATATGGGGTAAAAAGTAATCTTTGACAACAGATTACACTTTCCACAGCAGAAGCATCATATACAAAGCACTGCACTCATGTAGCACCAAAAAAGCCTTTTGATAAAAACAGCCATCGGCAATGACTTCCAAACTATAAAAAAATTGCACTATGAATTTTAGAAAACGATAAAATACAGATTTCAATGAATAATGAAAATTCACTCCCACCCAAACAAAATCGTATTTCCCACATATTCACCCCAAAACAAACCCTACAGACCAGAAACAAAGACAGGCTTATAACCCATAAATTTTTCCTCTTATGAGACTAACCCACTCAAGATAAAAATTTAAGGGAAACTTCAAAATCGCAAGTAGTTACAATAACTCCATTTTACCTGCTTGATAGAAAAAGGCTATTAAGGAAAATCGTTCCCACCTCCAGTCCTCTTTCCTCCCGAGTTCTATCATCTACAGATGCAGAAATCACTCCCCAGCGACAATCAATGTCTGACACATAGCCTCGGTAAAAAGGAGATGCAGCACTCAAAGCCATCTAAAAACAAACAAAAGTCAGCATCTGCAGGTTCAAAGGGTCACTTACATGTTGAAAAAAAGCTCCATGCAGTTATGTCTGGTCAAGGAGAATCGGTTATGCAACACACACACACTACTGCACCCTCTGTGCCTGCTTTCTCAGGGAGAGACACCAGAAGTGACTCAAAAACAAACCCTCGGATCTGATCCATTCAAATCGTCCTCTCTGTAACATGAGGACCTGAAAGGTGCAAGATGGCTACACTCGAACTTGACACTTCAACACATAAATGTCTTACTAGCAACAGTAAACTTTTACAGCTCCCTCTTTGTTAGCTCTTAACGCACATATTATTTGTGTTAGTTCATTTCTGAATAAAGTCTCAACTGTACTTAAATAGCAAATTGTCAGCAAATTTTGCACATGCAGCCTTTATTTTATACAAAAAGAGTATTTAAAATAAGATGTAATTTCTACTTACGACAATTGGGCAGATAGTGGCCAACTGGTCATAAAGGTATCTAGCCTCAGCTATGCTGCAGGCTTGGAACGTTACCTGTTTAAGAATTCCAAGTTATTAACAACAACAAACAAACAAATCATTAACAGGAGTAAAATCTGAGGAGAAAGATGATTAGAGACGCAGGGGGCATGGTAGGTTAACAGTCATTCCACTGATGATAACGCTGAATATAGGGGTTTTGTTTAAAAGATGTCTTGGATGAATTTTGCTAGAAAATGGTATTTAATCATGTCCACAGCTAATATAAATAACCATGTTCCTAAGTTAAATAAGGTTTAAAAGGTCAAGAAAGAAAAGACAGATAAATGATGAAGTTCAGTGAGGCATTTCCTCTCCTGCCGGCTTACTTCGTCCAACAGGTTCCCCTTCCCTTTCAGTTAGCGGAGGGGTGACAGAAATGTTGGTACAAAGGGGATCTGGAGATGCTAATGATGGGCTTCAAAGTTCACTGGTGGCAATATGAGGAATCGCCTGGAAGAGCCAAGACTGGAGGAAGGCAGAGCGGTGAAGACACTGTGAACTGTCTCACAAAAAGCTGGGGAAGGCCGATGGGAAGAGGCACACCAGAACCTCCGCAGCGGGTTCTGGATACAAGGGGTATACATATATATATATATATGGTGTGACTTGGATTTGAGACGGAGAAGCCCTGGAAGTGGCTGGGTCTCCAGGGCTGGTGCCCAGAAAAAAGTCTGAACTGGACGAATATCTGGGGCGTAGGCTCAGATGATGTCCTGAACAACGGCAGATCACCCAGGAAGCCTCCACAAGAGTGGTGAGTAGGACACTTAAGAGTTGGGCAGAGAAAAAGATCACATCATGATTAGTACAAATCCTCCATCAACAATTACCCAAAAAAACAAAAAAAAGTCCTGCCTTTTTTGCGGTAGGGGCGGTGGAAGGGGCCAAGGATACAAATCATGGTGGTGTTAGTATATCTGTATTCACTACAAATTGGGAACAGTTCTAATTTCCTGGTATTGTTATTTAATAATGAGTCTGAATTTAGTGTTGGTTCAGGAAATGATTTATGTGCTTAATACTTGAAACAGCAGCTGAGAGAGGATGTTTATTATTACAATCCCGACATACTAGTTCTAATAGTTTTAGCCAGGTCTCAGCACAGAAAACATCTGTTTGTTGAGTCACAATGACATTTCATGTCAGTGTGGTGACTAACAATAGAATCATTTAGACAAGTGACTGTGTCCTGGTCTTCCTATAATTCCATGTTAATTATTGAGTCAGTACTATGTTTTCATTCAAATGTCATAATAACCAGCCATTAATTCAACATGGACAAGAACTGTGTCATAGACATCAAGGAATAAGAGTATCAACAAAGGTTAAAATAGGTAAAGATTGAGAAGGATGGGCAGTTAGGTCACTGATTACCAGAAGAAGGGTAGTTTCTGCAAAGAGGTGGGAACTCAGAAACCAGTTTGTACATGGGTAAGAGTTAAATGAGAAGTGAGGAAATGGGAGATGGTTAGCAAAGTATTTATTATACATTCTTATCTGTTGTGATCTCACTACTCAAAGCCCCAGGAGGAGAGGGGTCCATCTGCCTCGTGGTTCTCTATCCCAATTGCACAGAACAGCGTCTGACACCACCTACACGTGGTGCTTAATAAATATTTATTAAATGAATAGAGTATCTTGAAGGAAAAAAGGTGCCAATGGGGGAACACAGGGGAAATGATTAAGTTCAATTTTTTTTTTTTTTTTTTTTTTTTTGAGGGCTGTGTCACTGGCCCTCATATGTGGGACTGAACCGGGGCCGCTGGCTTCCCAAGCCAGCGCTTAACCACCGTGCCACTCGGCCGGCCATTAAGTTCTATTTTTAAAAAATGGTAAGATACTTAGAAAACTGTGATCATACAGGCCAAATTTACATGGATTGAGATTTTAAAAAAATACTTAAATGACCTCAAATGTTTTGACTGCTGAATTCTTTTGAAAAGGCATCTTTTAAGTTTATTGAGGCTCTTTTTTTGTCACTCTCAGGTACTTTAGTATGTATCTGCTACTTTTGTTTTTAAAAAGATACTGCAATAAGCATTGTTTGTTTTCAGTTTTTGACTGGCTTCTCTTAGATGGCCTAGTGCATACTAGACAATCCACAGGCAAATCCTGGAAGAGTCAACCCTAGAAAAGTATGCTTAAAACTTAGCATCTGAAATCTAATAGTTGAGTTACAACAGTGAAGTGACTTAGATATTCTAAATATATTTAGTAACTAGCTTCCTTACTCTAGAGCTGATATAGCCACTGATAAACCAAATAGGACATGGCTGCAGATAATGGTTTTGGGGGGAAGGAAAAAAGTTCTATACCTTAAAATGGTATAACTATGTGAACAGCTTTGGCTTCTGGTATTCTTTTAAAGTATATAAAGAAGAGAAGCAATGTCACTAGGAAACTGATGAGAGGGGAACAAAAAAGAGGAAGTATGAAGAATATTGGGTTGTCGGAAGAATATTGGGTTGTATTTTTTCTATTTCATTGCAAAAATGAGTCATGATTTTTCTGACAACCCACTAGCTGTTAGAAACCTAAATAGCTAAAATTTAACTAGAACCCAGTTTGAAGGCATATGATTTTCTTGAGGGGAGAGGGGGACCTCTTACAATATGCATGAACTTACTGAATGATGCCTCAAAAGCTTCCAAGAATCAAGAATTTGAATGTGGTTCAAATGCTTTTTCTTTTGTACAGTAAGTTTTCCATTAATCTTAAAAAATTAATTAAAACTATTTTTTCTGCTTTACTGAAATAAGCAGTTTTGAGTGTTTCACTTAAGAGATACAAAGCAGAGATTTCTACAGAATTTTCTCATCTGCCACACACTTCACATTATCTGCAGTTTTTTTTTGAGTATTGAAACTGAGATGCTGGACGTGCCATGAGAAAAAAGAAAAGTTAATCCTAAACCCAAGACAAAGCTTATATTGGATGGAAAATTGTATCTACAGGCAATAAAAATGTTAACCACCTATCATCAGGACACATTTACTTGTATCAGTATATTGTTTCAAGGGAAAGAATAGCCCTTTGGAACAGAGCAGCTGTGCTGTTCCTGGCAAAACACCCTCGTTTAATATTAAACCAGGCAATTGGTACTCCAATAGAATGGATATAATTTTAAAGCCATGTACTGTAAATTCTAAAGCTTAATGATTCTCTTTGGAAATATTTGTAATTAAGATAGGAAAGAAGATATGCAGTTAAAAGTCAGAAGATCTCTTTTTTATTAAGTGTGACCATTTATTTGTAAGGAAACTTTCTGGCCTATGTTTGTTTGGGAGCCACGTATTTTATACACCCTATGTAAGTCATGAAAAGCAGGAAAAATTTTTATCTGTGGCCATGGTTATGTAAAAACACACTTAGCATGGAAAACTGATGCTGGGATTCAATTTTGATCACACATAGTTGTAAAAATAAACACAACAGGGCTACATGTGAAAAAGGTATGTGTGTACTTTGCAGCTGTTAGAGATGAGGGGATGCTGGGTTTCCTGGCTTCTGGTTTCTCAGCGCTCAGGCTGGGGGCCTAGGGGCTTACGTGGGGACCAGGCTGGGTACTGCTCCAGGCCCCGAAGCACACCGTTTCTGATTAATCAGCTGAAGTCATTAGAGCTTGATAAAATCTCCTTGGACAATAATAATAGGCCTCTCTTTTATTTAACTTCTCAATTTGAAAGTGTATATTTTGTGCAACTCCTACTTCTATTCTAAGATGACTTTAAATAAATTAAAGGTTAAAACAAATAGTTCTTTTAATAAAAAATAATGAAATAAATATTACCTTGGAGTCAGACCTAGAAGGGGCCTTAATATAAACCCCTCTTTCAACTGATAAGAAAACAGGCCAAAAAAAGTGAAGGGAGTTAGTTACCGAAATACCAGAGTAGCCACAACCTTTGGGCTGCCTGATAAGTTCCAAGTTCTCCCCGCCACGTCCTAAGTGAGCCTGGGCATAATCACTGCTAGGGGTGCCAGTAATTTAATTAGATCCAGGGAACGTTTTACCAGAGTAACCACAGAAAAGCTATTCTGGGCCGTCTGAGTGGCGCGGTGGTTAAGCGCTGGCTTAGGAAGCCAGTGGCCCCGGTTCGGGTCCCACATATGAAGGCCAGTGACACTGCCCTCAAAAAAAAAAAAAAAAAAGAAAAAAAGAAAAGCTACTCTACCTCTTGTGTAATGGAGCCAGGGGCAAGGCAAACACAGTACTACTAGATGGCCTTGCATGAATATAAAAATTTAAAGTCCAAACAGTCCTTCCCTTTGTCACAACATCACCAGAATGCATCCCTCAGAGTTCACTTTTAGAAATAATAAGAGTCTTGGGCAATGTTTACAACCTCAAAGCTAGACCGTCACTAGATGGCAGCAAAAATTAGGCACATAGAAAGAAGAGAGTGACCTCGGAATAGTTCACATTTTAAGTTAACTACCTATCTTTGCAGCAAACTGTGGATTCTGTAAATTCTTTCAAGAGATAGCTTTCAATGAATTTACTGAAATAACTTCACTGGTTTTCAGAAAAGCATCCTAGCTACCATTTCAACCTGATTAAGTATGATTTTTAATAAGGAATATGCTCTATAAAGAAGTTAGTAAACAGAAGTGGATGAGGACACCGCCTCTCTGTATATTTGAAACAATACCTGAAGACAGCAATTGCCCATCCCAAATCCCATGGCGTCCATGTAAATATGATCGGGCTTAGAAGCTTTCACTGCCTCATCATCCTCAGGAAATGCTTCCATAAATGGAGATGGTGTATTCTTGTCCTTAAATACTGCATTATTTAAGAAAAAAAAAAAAAAAGACGGAGAAAGAGAGAGAAATGGGTGACAGCTAAGGATTAAACAACAACTCACAGGGGTCTCTCCCACCAGCCACCTCTCTGTGGGCTTACTTGGTACATTGATGACAACTTTTTCTCCTCTCCTATGTCGAATATTTCTTGTCAGGGTGCTGAAACAGACAACCAAACATCGTAAGTCAGTCACCTAACATCCATCATGTAAAAGAAGAAATTGGTCATATACAAATAAATGAGTGAAATCCAACCTCAAACTAATTCTGAGGCCACCACCCTATAGAAAATTTATGAGGGATACTCTGAAAGGTGGCTTTGCGTTAATACCACTTCCTTGGGCTTTTAGAATAGCTCAAGAATGCTCTTCTCCCTCCTGCTCAATCCCTGCTTCCCCAGCTCCTTGTAGCTCCCAGAGGAAGTTCAACTGTTTGGGGTCTGCCATGGTCTGGTCTTACCCCACATTTCTAACACTTCCCAAGTTAACTCCAAAGTCTTTAACCAAACTTTAGTGCTTGCTTTCCCCAGGCATCTCTGGAGCCCCAATACTTCATTACTCGCTCCCTCATCCTGCAGCATTAATCCTCATCCTCTAGACCTGTGATGTCTAATCCAGGAGCTAGAAGGTAAGTGGCTACTCAGCACTTGAAATGTGGCTAGTCCCAATTAAAATGTGCTGTGAGGATAAAACACAAGATTTTGAAGACTTAGTACAAAAATAATTTATTATTAACACTTGAAATATACTGAGATTAAAAGCGGAAACAATTTTGATATACAGGGTTAAATGAAATATAAAATTAAGTCTATACTTTTTACTTTTTTAATGCAGCTACTAGAAAATTTAAAATTCCATCTGTGGCTTGCATTATGATTCTACTGGCTAGTGTTGCCGTCAACTCAGCTTAAATGCCACTTCTTCCATGAAGACTGTTTTGATTCATTCCGTCAGAAGTACCCTCATTTCTCCAAGGAGGATCTCTGGTGCTACCATTTTTCATATCTGTCAAATATTACCTATTCTTGCAGCTGAATACTTCTATTTCCCCCTTAGCACACTATAACATTTGAAGTAGGGAACTATAGTCTATAGCTCTTTGTCTACTCCCAAGGCTTTGTATATAGCAGGTGTGCAGACCTGTTAAAAAAAAAATCAATACTGAGAAGTCCCAACATCCCTAACTCTAGGTCAGGAGCCTAAGCTCAGGATGATAGGTGAGACTCAAGGTGCAAAGCCAAGATCAGGCTGGTCCCGAATCAACTTAAAACCCAAGAATTAAACTACAGACCAACAAACGAAGAAGATAATAGAAGGTAAAGAGCCTATTATATGCAGGTGTATATATTTTACGTTATTATCAAGGTATATAGAGTGGGATGAAATCACAGATACTGGTGGTAACTTAAGAGGGAGAGGAAGGTAGGGATAACTAAGGGAAAGCTTCCCAAAATAGGTGTTTACAGAATTAGGACTGAAAAGGATCTGCTCACTAAAGGAGAAGACAAAGTTAATAACTTTACGACAAGTTGGAAAATGGGCAAGTCAGGCCTGGATACTGGAAGCAACACTCGAGCAGCCTGGGGCGACTGAGCATGTAAATGGATGTGTGGTCTCTCTCTCTCTCTCTCTCTCTCTCTCTCTCTCTCTCTCTGTGTTTCTGTGGTCTTCTCTGGCTTACTACCAAAGGAGCCAGAATTCAGGAAATGATGAATAAGGATTCCAGGGGGGCAGGAACACTGTCCCCGCAGGAGGTAGGGACCAATGTGAGGGACACCTGTGTTGAGCCATACTCACCTGAAGCGGGGGTGTTTGTTTATTGCTTCATCGGGAAAGAAGAGGGATTTGGAAGCTCCTCCTTCGACTGGGTTGGGTTTGAATTCAGGCAGTGTGAACCCAGGACAGCCTAATCTACAACAAATTGAAGAACTAAATAGATAGGATTTGTTTTCAAGAGTTAATTATACCTCGCCATCACTGGACCTGTTCAAAATATTGCACGTCTATTATTCCCCTCTTCAGAGGGTCTAGCACACAAATATTTTGTAAATATCGTGCCCCTTTACAACCACCCCCTTGCACTTTACCTTGTTCACCAAGACCTTCTTTTATGATTCCAGACTGTTACCAACTTATCAGAGCACCCACTTGCGTCCTACCCATCTACTCATTTACTAGCAATGACCCACAGCATGGAAGTTCCTCCCCTGGGTCACCTCCATTGTCAGGGGTTATAGGTTTCCCCTCTGCAGTGCCAGAGGCTTCTTCTTTTACTAGCTCTAAGCTGCCGACTCATCCTTTGACCCCTGTACACTTGTCACTGTCCCCAACCTCCTGCTAAGCATGGTTTGAATCTGGAAGGGGTCTCCTATGTTCTTGCCTCTGCAGGTCACTTCACGAATCTCTCAAGATTAAGTAGTGTCTCTACAGGTGTCCCCATCCACCCCTGGGATCTCCCTCTGAAGCCTGAAACCCAAGCCTTTTATCTACTTGACCTAAAGAAGAGTTTTAATTCCAACACAGAAAAATAAGGCTCTGTATTTATCCCTAAATGTAAAGCTGAAATTCCATATCACTTGCAGTGATGCCACCAGTTCTTCAAGTTAAGAATTTTAAGGTCACTGTTAAGTGTGCTGTGAGGAGGGACAAAGACTAACAAAGTCAGTGTGAAAGCAAAACAAGGGAGGCTCTTGTCAGGGCTTTAGATCAGTGGTAGAAAACTCTGGGTTGAGAGCCAAGACTGGCTCATGCCTTATTTTCAACCCCTACCTTTTATAAAATAAAGTACCTCTTGGCTGCCCAGAGGTTTCATGAACAACAACTGAATTGCCTGATCTTATCTAGAAAACAGTTCCCAGGGTTCGTGGGAATTCTTGCAGCTACAGGCATTATTTACTACGAGCCTGTAACCTTAGGAAAAGTCCTTTTAGGAGAGTGACAAACTGAACCCTGGGGGATTCTTAGCTGACCAAGATGTGTTTATTTGGCAAATCAGAACTCAGCTCTGAAGACTCCTATAGCACTGCTATTCTTCTAGTCCAGTAACGTCCAACAGAACTTTCTGCTCAGATGAAAATGTTTAATACCTGCACTACCCAACACCAATATGGTAGTCACCAGCCACATGCAGCCAGGGAACACCTGAAATGAGGCCAGTGTGAATGAAGAACTGGACTCTTTACTTTATGTAGGTTTGATTAAATTTAAGTAGTCATATGACCATTGTTTTGGATTGTAATTCTACACTCCAGAGTTCAGCCTCTTTACAGAGACAAAATTACACTGCTTATGCTTAAGAAACCAAGTGCTACTTTTCCTCTTGAACCTGAAATAAGCCTTTCCTTATCTTTCATTATGGATGTCAGGTGAGGCTTCTATGATTAAATAACTAAAATCTTTTTTAAAAAGGGTTTTAGAATAAAATGTATTTCTCCATCTCAACTCTCCCTTCATAGTAACAAGTAAAAGAAGCTAAATCTACAAAAAAAAATTTTAAAGGCAACTATTCCATACAGAGCCATTCTCACTTAAAAGACACATCAGATTTAATCAGAATCTTCCTTTATGGGCCCACTGCCACAGTAAAATACAGTCCTGAATTTTGAAGTATAAGATAAAATAATTCTGGTTTGTGTTACAAATCTTTTCTTTCAGTTTGATAAGTAAAAAACTACAACCCTCTTAAAGTTAAGAAAAAAAGGGAAAATTTAAGACTTTGAATTTTGAATTTTCCATTTCACTAAAAGTTGTCAAGTCACACCTGCAACCTACTTCCCAGGCTTTATTATTCTAAAGTTTTGTCATTATCTACCAGCAGCCTTGCCATTTCTCCTCCGGGGCCCTGGCCAGGTTTGCTGCTTTTGCCAGCTCTTGATCCATCCACTTTCTCCATCTCCATCACCTGCCCTCATCTCCCTTGGGGTAGCTCCCTTACTCATCTCCTAGCAAGCCCTGGTATCCATCCTATGACCACTGACAGTACTGCCCAAGTGAGGGGCTGCAAAAACAAAAATGGGATGCCATCTGCCCAAGCCAACCTGCCCAAGGACTTCTACTGCTTTTAGGATGGCAACCCAAATTCTTAGTTACCAGGATCTGGCCCACCAACAGCCTTCCCAGGCTCACCTTACCCCCCACTTCCCTTTGCATCATCCTACACACACCGGCCAGCTTTCCTGGCTTTCTCAGAAGGCTCCTCGCTGCCCTGCCCATCCTAGGAAGTGTTTCCGTGCTGCTTCCCTCTCCTGCCTATGAAACTCCTCAGAAAACTTTGGACGTCACCCCTACATCCTCCCTCTGAGAAGCCTTCCCCTCCATGCAGTCCATTGGACAGCCATGTCACTCTCTCTGCCATACATCTCTTCCTCACAGCACTGCCCAACTTTATATCCGCTGGGTCTGTGGGTAGTGATTACTCTTCCTCTCTCGCACTCGCTCCACGAAGGCAGGGACTGTACCTATGTTCCCTCAAGACTGCATCCCCTCACGGCACAGGCGTGGTGTGCAGCAGGCACTAGGACGGGCACGGTTTCTCTACCTCCTCCTTCAATCATCAGAGCAGACATGCCAATTCTCTTCCAAGCCAACCTGCCCACCCTCACGTCACGGGGGGGGGGGGGGGAGCGTGGATGGGCGGCTTCTTCTGGCAGGGGGAGGGGGTGGCCTACACAAATCCAACGAAGGAATCACAGAAAATAAGAGCTGTTTTTTCTAAATGTTTGATGAGTTGCTTAATTAAGGTTTCAACTATTTAGATGTGACAATGGACATTTGAAAACATAAAACTCCCATTTAAGTGTCCTTCTAAGACCAAGGGTATGACCGAATGCCTGTGTTCATTATGGATATTTATCGGAACAAAAAGAAGGTATCAAAATAGTTCAGACTGTTCCGGGCCATAGATACCAATCCCCAAAGCTTTCCTGAACTTTGAGGAGGTAAGCATACTTTGTCACAATCTGACAGATATCTAGAAAAAGATAAATCAGTTTGACGTTTTGGTAGAACTGCATTCTTACGTACAGGTCCTACAGTATGTATGTAGCCTATTTATGTACTTCATTCTAAGCTAAGAATATAATCTCACTATTTATATTTACTTTATATTTACTTTTACGAACGTTTAGCCATAACTACATTTGATGACAAATCTGAAATTTTCCTTTCAGCACAATATCCAAACATGACCTAATGACACCCCCCGCCCATCCGCCCCCCATAGTTAATATATATTCATAATACACTGGGAGCAGACACCAGCCCTTCAACAGGTGATCCTCTCGGCCACCAAATTCACCACTTGCTGGTGGGCAAACACATGTGAGGGCCCAACTGGTACAGGTGAGTGGGAAGAGCACTCGGGGCTCCTCACAGGGTCAGAGCCGCGTGGCAGAGTGCTGCTCCCTCTGCCCCAGCCTGGGCTGGACACAGCCGCATTGCTAACCAGACATGGCGGTTCTCAGTGCTTCCCACCAAGCCCAGGCGAGGGCTCTCCCCAGGGCTCTGGGCCACCCCATCCACTGCAGCTGGCATGTATTCCTGCCTGCAGCTCTAATGTCACAGATGCTACAAAGGCCGCATGTAAAGAATGACCTGTTGGTATGAGAAGCGTAGGACCAAATGCTTGGTGGTGATTCGCTCTCTTTATGGCCTAAAGCTGAAATGTCTGCTGGGGCATGTTAATGCAAGAACTAACCTGGGAAATGACGTTATGGTGCAAAGGGCCTGATTTTCTTTTAATAGAGACGTCGCCTCCTGCCGCCGTTGTCTCATGTTGTCTTCGACCGTGTTGAACTCAGACATTGTTCCTCCGTAGGGCTGTCCGGGCGTCCCTTCAATCATGTAACTCCCATACTCCGGTCTCCAAAGGGTAGGATGGCTACAGAGGAGAAAATGTTATGCGCTGTCTTATTCTTGTGCTGCAGTCTACTTAGTTTTTAGACATTTTTAAAAAGTTGCCTCAAAATTTTAGGAAATCATTAGGTATAAATGAAACTAAAAACTCCTTCACAATTCCCAAAGGCTGGGAATTTTTCATAGCTCTTCAACTATGTAAAGGTTAAAAGTATTGGGTCCAAAATATTTATACATAACAAAAAATGCACACGGGGCACTCACTGTCCAAGCCAAGCTAGTCCACTTTGCAGGACCGGAGATGAGGCCTTAAGGGCTCTTTTAATTCTATGCTAAGGTCCAAACTCAAACGCAGCCTACCAGAATCTGGTGAGTAGAAACCAAACTGGAGACATGCCCCTTCACCTCTTTGTCACTTAAAGAAATATATTAAAAACATCTCGCCAGTCAAATAAAACCGATCTGCAAGTTTTATCTGGCACCTTAGTTTGTGATCTCAGTAACACTTTGGAATTTTTTTTAATGTTTAATAATAGTGAATGGGCTTTACATTGAGTTTATTAATCTAAGTGCTTCAATATATTAATGGATTTAAAATGTCAACACTCTATGATGTATTATTATTATTTTGACCTTACAGATGAGGCACAGGACAGTTAAGCTAACTTGCCTCAGGTTACCACGCTATTAAGTAGAACAAACAGGATTCGAATCCAGGCAACTCAGAACCAGAGCCTAGGTTCTAAACTGCTATGCTATCCTGTCTCCTATACATCTGAGGAAAGATTCTAGTCTAGTAGTTATGATACCGGTAATGTCAAAAACACTAAAACAAGGCCGGCCGAATGGCACAGTGGTTGGGAGCTGGCTTGGGACGCCGGTGGCCCTGGTTCGGATCCCACATGTGAGGGCCAGTGACACTGCCCTCAAAAAAAAAAAAACACCCCAAAAAACCCCCACTAAAACAAGGCTTCAGTACATCAGCTTACTTTGGGTTTGTCCTTTCCCCCTTTTCTTGTAGAGTTTCAAGAACTTCTTCTCCGGACAGGACCAATTGGACTTTTTTATTTTCATGATCGAAAGACACCAACATGTATTCCACCTATTGAAAATAAAGGAGAGAAAGATGAACATTCTTCCAGCTGGTGTCCAGTGTGACTAGAAGAAGGAAAGGCAATGTGAAAGTTGGGAAGGCTCCACGGTAACTTGAGGCCATCACATCTGCTTACACTACAGCACATAAAAACTGCTGGTTTGCATAAAATGAAAACCTGGAGAAAATGGTCAGTCAATAATGACCTTGTCTGAGGACAAGAACTCTTATCCCCCCAATTCCTTCTTTCCCGTGTTCTACATAATATCCTTTTATAAGGTCAAGTTGTCCATTTTGACAAATCATGCTTCAAGAGAGAAGTATTTCAAAGCTAAGATTCTGTCAACTGCAGTTGCAAGTTGCATTTTAAAATTTATTTCCTCAATTGCCTTACTGTAAGTTTATTATGTGGGCACTCTAATCAAGGTAGATTATCTTTACTTACTAATAGGCTACTTAATAATCTCACAATAAATCCCATGATTGGGGAGTTCAATCACAAATACACCAATATGGAGCAGTTCTTTTAGGAGTTTCAACCATTTAGTTTTGGCTTTTCAATAATAATTTACGACAACTTCCCCACTCTGAAACCAGATGCAACTGACCATGAAAGGTACACTAGTGCATTTAGAACAATACCTGGTGAATTCTGATAAAAATCAAGAGCTCAATACCAAAGTACGACTTTTCTGGGCGGAGTGCAAACAGAACCTGCTTTTGTTTTCCCTGAAATTACATGCTTTCACTCAGGATTGCTGATGTAAAGAGTGAAGATGAAGAATCACTATGATTGAAATAAAACGCACATTACCCACATAAATGTAAATGAAAGGCATGGAACTGGATCATTCAGGCAAACACTGGAAAGAACCCTCTGCACAAGATACCAAGACAGGAAAGGAGAGGAAAATTGGTGCCTCACAAGCAAGACTCATACACAGATGTATTGTTTGGCTTAGCGTAGTAGTAAAAAAAACAAAAAACAAAAAACAAAACAAAAAAAAGGGAAGCAATACTATATCCACTACCTGCTTGACACTCATACATGTAAATCTCGATTCCCAGCCTCAAAAACAAAGGCCCAGCAGCCCAACACTAGGCCTGACTCCTGCAGGGCTGAGGTCTGGGCTGCTCGCCTGCCAGTGGCGCTGTGGTCTGCAGTGGCCTAATTCTTTCCGTGTCCCTGCCCAGTCCTGGAAGGTGTTTCAGTCAGCCATCCCTATCACGGAACTGGTAAAGAGACTGTTTTGCCCTTCAGCTAAGAAATATAAAGGGGAAAAAATGTTAGTAACCATAGGAAATAGCCTGGCAGGTTTAAACGACAACAAAAAAACTTTTAACTTTTATTAGTTGTTGCTATGGATTGAATGTTTGTTTTCCCCCAAATTCATGTGCTGAAGCCCTTAGTCTCCAGTGTGATGGTATCTGAGGTGAGGCCTTTGAGAGGTAATTAGGCCGTGAAAGTAGAGCCCCCATGATGGGGTTAGTGCCCTTCTAGTAAGAGATGAGAAAGATGATAGGGAAGAGGGTCCTGACCAGGAGCTCAGTCTGCTGGCACCTTTGATCCTGGACTTCCCAACCTCCTGCACTGAGAAATGAATGTCTGTTTCAGCCACCCAGTCTGTGGTATTTGTCACAGCAGCCAGAACTGATAAGATAGTTGTCTTATCAAGAGTTTAAGTTCCTATTCCTGTGTCTCCGTTAGAATTTTTTAGTTCACAAAAAAAAAATAAAAAAAAATGGGTAGGACTATTTGATTTTGGTACACGGACCAGAAATGTGAGTTTGCACCTGTATAATCACTCACTGCCCAATGCCTAAAATCTGTAGGCTGCAGAATCTCAAATTGCTCCCAACTTTACATACAGGTTTTCAGATAGCATCTACAGATCCATGATTCCTGAATAGCTAAAACATGAATGAACAGGAAAACTTTGTTCCGTCTCTGGATAGACAGATGAAAACATCACAGGTATGAGAAACAAATTTACTTCTACATGAGCATAATGAGGAACGTTAGTTATGCCATGAACTTCTCATTTATGGATCCTAATCTTCAAACCCATCATGCACAGTAGGCGTGATCACCCTTTTTGCAGCTGGGCAGAGAGGCTTAGAGAGCCTGAATAAGTGCCCAAGGCTAGTGTTAGAACAGGGATTTGAACCCAGCCAGCCCCATCTGGCCTCAAGGTCCAGCACACCTTGGGGCTAGGATTACAGAGGATGCCAAGCTTGGTTAATGATGATAAGCTTTAAAAAAAAAAAAAAATGTTGTAAGCTCTATAAGGCAGGGAAAGGTTATAATCCTGGCTGAAATTCTCTCAAATTGATTATGCCTTAATTTTATGAAGTGGGCCTGACATTGTATTATGGTAGCTGAGATGTAATAGCTATAGTTACAGATTTAAACAGAGAGGCTGGCCCATCTCTCAGGCCCAGGCCAGGGCTCCTGTGCTCTACATAGCATTCCCAACCGACTCTCTCAGTTAGAAGGAACCTTCCTCTTTCAGTACTTCCTCCTTCCATCACTGTTCCAACATATCTGCCTGGCATCATGTTATGGAGTTTATCTTCTTAACCAGATAACATACTTCCTGCAAGAAAGATGAATAGAGAAACCTCTAGCTTACTGGGTTCCCACCATTTATCTATTATCAAAATAAGCAAGGACTTTTGTACCAATTACATAATCTAAATTGTAATAACTGTTAGTTTCCTAGTTTTGAAATAGAAATCCTTAGCTTTTGAAATCATTTAGCTCAGAAGTTTAAAGTATGGGAAGAGCAAAAGAACAAAAAGTTTGAGTTTTAAGTATCAGCCAAATGAATGACATTTAAAATGTTAACCAAACTCTTCTTAATTAAAAAATAATCAGCCATGATCTCATTAAGCCAATGAAAGAAAAACATGAGAATATTTACCAAATGAGAAAAAAAAACTTACTTTTGGATAAAATCTAAGTTCAGTTAGAGGCCTTATGAATTCTCCGAACATTTTCAAACTAAACAGTAAGGCATTTTGAAGTTATTGTCCCCTATAGTTACTTTGATCTTTCTATATCAGTGTTTAATAAAATGGCTCTTTAACCTCTTATGCTGTTATTTTATTTAATCCTTCCCCCACCCACTTCAATACATTTATGTTTATTTCCAATTGTAGTTCACACAAGCACTCATAATTAACTCAATCTTTAACTCAATCTTTAAGAGCTAAACTATTTGGGTTGTTGGAAAAGTCATGATGTATTTTTTTTCTGTTTTTCGTTGCAAAAATGTGTCATGACTTTTCCAACAACCCAATAGAGATGAAATAGAGTTTGGTTCAGTAACCTAGCTGCTGAGTGACAATAAAAAGTGATACATTAAGACAATGCTTTTCCAATATAAAATACCTAAAGCCACAGTGATTTATTTTACTATTTTTGGATTTTGTCCCCACCCTAAACCTGCTTTTTGCATCCAAAGGATGAGAGGAAAAGATAAAATCAAAGAGAAAATAAAACAGGGTGCAGAGGCTCTTCTGTACACAACAGATTCCAAATATTAAACTACACCAGCTTCCTAACTTTGAATAGGATGTAGGCTACACACCCAATTATAGCAACATCTCTCTGTGTGCACTGCACACATACACAGTTCTAAAAGCATATGCCCAAAGAGCGTTATAAAAGGGTTGCAGAGTGACTAATTCAAATTCATGTAATTAACGTATCATTTGGAAGTAGCAAAAATAGCCACTATACTGTTCTCAGTATACAGAGTATAATGCCCTAAAGGTAACCTAGGGACACTGCTGTTTGGTGCACATCAGTTATTTTTTTAAATCAGGGGAGAATAGGCCCAATAAAAATAATCAACCACTTTGTAAGACATTTTTTTAAAAGATTTTATTGGGGAATTGGGGGAGGGGAACAGAGTTGGGGAATGGGGGAAGGGGAACAGACAAGTTGCTGTCCTTTTGGTTCTTCAGTCTAGTTGTGGAGGACGTGGCTTCACTGGTCCATGTTGGTATTATTGCACTCTTCCCAGGTGAGGCAGTTGCTCACTGGCCTCTGGATGGCCGCTCATGGCAGCTCACGCTGGCTACTCACTGTAGCTTACAGCAGCCCACTGCAGCCTATGCCGTTGCCAGTGACTCTTGGGAGCCCAGCTCCAGGTTGAGCTGTTGTTCATTATCTTAGCTGTATAGGGTGCAACGTCACCGGCCCTCATGTGGGATCCGAACCAGGGCCCTGCTGCTCAGAGCTGGCGTCCCAAGCCAACTCCTAACCTATGTCCCACTTGGCCGGCCTGAGACACACATGTTTTTAAATGTGCACTATTTTTTCTACAAATGAAAATTAAAATCCTTTAGATTTTATTGTTGAAAGGCTAAATAAGCACAATTTTATCCCACTAGAATAACAGTCACTAATATCTCAAAGACAGAGGCACATTCAAAAAGACTGCTACGTAGTTTTCGTGTTACATAGTGTTGCTAGGAAGAACCTGTCATAATAACCCTCTAGTCATTTAATGCAGGTCTGCACAAGCACAAGGTGCTTTATGTTCATCTGAAATTAGGCCAATAAATATAAAGACTCTTAATTGAGCGTGATGTAAGTACCCAGCATAATGCTGAGCATATAGCAGACAGTGAGATACTTGTGGCATTAAAGTTCAAGGTAACAGTTAATATTAACTGTTAATATTAAAATTTTTAGGGTTTATGTTGTCTTTAAATAGCATTTACCAATAGTCTAAAATCAAAGTTTTCTTTTTTAAAACAACGACAACAAAAACTTATTGATACTCCACCATTAAGGTAAGGGTTTCAGGGAGCTTAGAATTTAAGGAAAGGCTAGACATTTTATAAAATATGAAATGTTAAATTTCTACTCTCTAGAGGTGAAAACAGTGCTTAATTAGGAAAACAATCTAGTTCTCCAAGTCTCAGAAGCAGTTATATAGGCAATTCCCTATTTAGGGAGGTTATACTTTGAGAAAATTCCGTTGTCTCTAGCCACCCTACTGAAATCCAAAATTCAGGGCTCAGGACCAATTCCTCTATTCCACTGTCAGCTCGCTTTCACTGGCCAAAGCCGGCGGTCCTGACTGCTGCTAGAACCACCTGTGGCTTCTCAGAAACCCAGTTTTCTCCTTACACTAACGCCAAAACAAGCCCATAGCCATTTCTGAGTGTTAATTCTCTAGAGTTGATGACAAAAGCATTGCCTAAAATGCATCCTGCCGCCTCCCTCTACCTCAGCCACCACCACTCCTCCCCGCCCTCGCTGCCTTTTCACTCATTCAACAAAGGCCTGTGCTAGGAATCCTGTGAGGAGCCAGGCAGGTGTGGCTCCTGTTCTCAAGCTTCCATGTGGCTGCAACCACAGCCAAAACACCATAGGGCTAAATGAACTGGGCGAGCGCTTGAGACCTGCATATGTAATAGGAGGGTCGATCCAGTCTGGGAGACGAGAAGGCTTCCCAGAGGAAAGACTGCGTAGGCAAAGGGCAATATCAGCACAACCTGCCTCGGGATCTCTGGGCTTTCCCTGACCATCATTCTGACTGCAGCCTAATCACCTGTCTGGCTGGTCACGGGTGCAGATAAACCGGTCCAACCCTGCAGACGTCATGCCACAATAGTCCTTCTCTGGATTATAAACTTTTAAAACTAGTGACCATGACTTTCTGTTCAGAAGACTATTTCCTCACATGGCAAAATTTTAATGACCACTTTTTTTTGAGCACACTCAACCATCTAGTTGGATGGCATCCATTTTCATATCTACCATGATACCAAAAAGTGAAGCACCCAAAAATGTGTCTGCCATAGCAACACTTATATTTTTAATCACCTATAAGGTGTGATCAAACAATATGGTGAATGTTTAATAAAAAAAAAATTCTCTACAGTAAAAGACACATTGCCATTCATCCCCCTCAGAATACTCCCCCTCACTTCGAACACACTTATCCCATCGTTCTTGCCACTTTCTGAAGCAGTTCTGGAAGTCCTCTTTCATGAGTGTCTTTAGTTGTGCTGTCATGGCTGCCTTGATGTCCTGAAATGATTCAAAACATTTACCTTTCATGGTCATTTTGACTTTGGGGAAGAGCCAGAATTCACATGGTGCCAGATCTGGTGAATAAGGTGGCGAGAACACATTGTAATATTTTTGACAGAAATTGCAATATACCAGAAGCGATGTGTGACACGGAGTGTTGTCATGATGGATGATTTAGGGGCCACTTTAAAACATACCTTCTCTCAACCGTAGCTCACACCCGACTGCATCGAACAAGTTGAAACTTGTCACACACTGTTACTAAGGTTTGACATGCCAATTCCCGTATTAAAGATCCCTGCCTTTTCACTGGATGGCACTCGACAGCAGCACTCATTGTATTTTGCAATCACAACGCAAAGGATCCGTGTCACACATCACTTCTGGTACGGCAATTTCTGTCAAATAAAAACATTATGGTGTGTCCTCATCCACCTTATTCACCTGATGTGGCACTGTGCAACTTCTGGCTCTTCCCCAAAGTCAAAATGACCACGAAAGGCAAACATTTTGAATCAATTCAGGACATCGACACTGCCGCGACAGCGCAACTAAAGACACTCACAAAAGAGTACTTTCAGAACTGCTTCAGAAAGTGGCAAGAACAATGGGATAAGTGTGTCCGAAGCGAGGGCGAGTATTTTGAGGAGGATGAATGGCAATGTGTCTTTTACTGTAATAATTTCTTAAAAATTTAAACATTCACTGTATTTTGTGATCATACCTCATATACTTAAATAGGGAAGACCTGAATGACAAGTCCAAAAGAACAGCTTTGCTTAAAATCGTGGCTAAGCTTGAGCAAGGAATTCTAATATGGAAGTAATAAAATTGGACATGGCTCCAGAATTTGGTTTAAGGAGGACTCCTAGGTTAGACATGTCTAATGATGACACTGCCAGTATCAAAACCATTGCTTTATGTGGTAATGTTTATGCACTTTTGGGGGACAAGTGTAAAGTAGAAACTGTAATACATACTTTTGCACAGCCATGTATATTTGAAACTGGTAGATGTTGATACGTTATTTTAAACTGTCCTATGTCCCCAAAATAAATGTTTTCACAGTTTAGTCTAAAGTTATAGCAACTTCTTATAGTATCTGATATAGTTTGACTTTTTCCTCCTACTATGAAATGTCATTTCATACTACAAAATGACACAGGGTGCACTCCAGTGACACTTAACACTTTTAGAAGGCAAAATCAGCGTGGCCTTGCTCTGACCTGGCCCTCGCTGGCATCCTAGACTAGGACTTGAGCTTACAGAGCAGGTGGCTTTTTACTTACGTTAATCTCAGTTTTAACCCTGCATAACATCAATGAATTTCTTATATGCTTAGGTGAAATAACTTCCTTGAATCATTATTGGGGCCAACACAGAGAAAACAAATTTTCACATGCCAAGATTAGCAATATGAAACCTAAGTGAAGAATTTTAAGACTTTAAAAAAGAAAATGGGAGCTGCTGGGAAAACGGTGGTGAATCTCATAAGGGGGACAATGATACCATTCACCAAAGAAAAAAAAAATCATGCTGTCCATTATGGTAGACATGAGGCCTGTGTGGCTATTTAGATTTAAAATCAAAATAAAAAAAATCAGTTCCCAAGTCCCAGTAGCCACCTATGGCTAGCAGCTACCCTACTGGCTGGTGCAAACATTTCTACTACTGCAGAAAGTTGTATTGGACAGCACTGGACTAAACCTAAGAGAAACTGCAACTCTGGAATTGCACCCGGGCATACGAATTCACTGCACAGGAAATCCCTGAATATCCATTTCATGCCCCACAGAGAGCACAACATATTTAATTTCTGGGCCTCTAAATTTGTATTAGCTGATTTTGTTTTAACCATACCACTACACTTCAGGCACATATCAGTTTCAATTTTCTGGTGGCTATGAAGAGCATGTTTTGGCACTCCTACCTTATTTGTGAACCAAATCTAACAAGAGCCCAGCCAGTCTTCTTAGACAAATGAATCTCAGAAAAGGTATCACATCAAGTCAAAGTACCAATAGGGATGTTTGCTATGGCCACTAACTGAATACAGGCACACTGCAGCTGAGAAACCTATACCTAAACCAGAAGACGTTTCCTCCTGCAGAAATAAGATTGTGAATATAAGTAGTTTTTACTTACCTCAACACACCTGTACTTTAGTGCGATGATTTCTGGGCTCTAAGGACAATTGAATTCCTTGGCTCTTTTCTGAGAACAATTTTCCCCTGCCAGAGTCCTAGCTACCATGTGGCTGACAAGAAAGAGGGTATCCTGGTCCCCAGATAGAAGGTGCTTTGGATCAACTGCTCTGCAGTGCTCAGCTAGGGGTGGGGGTAGTATGAGGGAGTGAGGCTGCACCAAGAATTGGTAGCAGGTAAAGACCATCAAAAACTCTGCGATGGCTCCCACCAAGTGCAGAAGAGCTTAGCGCTAGCAGGGGCATGGCTGTTGCTAGATGGAACACCTGCCTTCCGTGGTGGAGCCCAGCTCAGTGCCTGATGCATTCCTATGGCTGAGCAAGTGCATGCCGTGATGAGGTATGTTTATATAAATTAGGTTGGCCTAAATGCAGGCACTGCCTATGAGAAATGAGAAATGCAGGGTTTTAGTTCTTAGGAACTGGTGGTAGGACTAACCCAACAAAGTTGGGGGCAGGGGGCTTGCTTTCTAAAGAGACTGAGAGCCAATGCTAAGACTGAGGAATTCTAACTCCAAAGTGACTGCTGTGCCGAGAGGGGGCCCATCTATGCCCCCATAACAGCGTGACAGTGATTCCAGTCCTTCCACCATCACAAGAATCTGAGCAGAAACACTCTTTTATGGTCATATCTCATAAAGGCAGCATCAGGGCTCTCCCTCTGGGGTTACACCTGGATGGCAGGGCCGATCCCACCACCAGACCTGCTGCAGATGGGTCTCGGAAGATGGAGAGTCTCGTTAATACAAACTCCTTCCCTGCCATATTTAAAATTCATGTTATAGGAGCAAAATCTCCAAGAGGTAAGTCAAAGCTCCTGACTCTGACCTACTGTGCAGGGAGGGGCTGGCACAGGCTGCATTACTATCAAGTGAGGTCAGCCTGATTTTCATACAAAGGGCTCACCACAGAATCTGCCTTGTCACAGGGCTCCACTGCCCACCCACAAAAGATTAGCTGGGAAGGCTGCAGTCACATTACTAAATCTGTTCGCATCTGTCCTGGGGACCAAGAAATTTATGAAGCACAGTCATCACTATAGTTTTTTAGAAAATGCTGCCGTTTCACTAGAAAGGAATCAATGGCCTTGTAGTAATGAAAAATAGCCTACATTTGTGGCTCTAACTTTGTTACCGCCATTCTGTCCTCTATTCATTCTCCTTTTCCTTTTCACCTTCAATCTCATCTCGGGCTGGAGCCTACAAAAACTGCCACGGAGCTCTCTTTTTCCTCGTGTTTATTTGGGAGGTGGTATGTAGGACAGCGGCCAGCAGTGCAGGCTTTGGAGTCAATCCGTTTGAATTTTAGTAACTTTTCTGTGTTTCCATTTTTTCTGTTGTAAAATGGGGATAATACCTACCTCACAGAGCCACTGGGGAGGGTTACATAAAATAATGCATGTAAAGTGCCTAGATCAGTAGTAAGTCCACAGTACCACTCTAGTATTAGGATTATTTTCTAGTTCTAGTGTGGGGGATGCTTATTGAGGTAGAATAGTGTCTTAAAAGTATTTTTCAAATGCTGGTTTTAACTCCTTAGTGGGCCATGGTGTGTTGTAATTAACCTTAACAACAAAACTTGAAGTAGAGTAGAATAAAATATCAGAAGATGTCACTTAGGAGCAGGAAGTATTATTTCACCAAAATACTATTTCAAACAGCATTTGTTTCAGGTACTAACTGATCTCAGTCAAAGGTGAAAGCTACCAGTGTAGAATACTGCCTAACACTGCTAGGCAGACACTGGTTCCTTCACTAAGCAGATCAAGTCACTCCCCTCCTTAAAACTTTCAAATGGCTCACTCACCAAGAGCATACAGCCCATCTTCTGGCCTCTGCCTCCTTCATTTCACCACCCCCTACACACACACACACACCCCACCATCGTGCTGCAGCTACACTGGCCGCCTTTCTGTCTCTCCAACAACCACATCAGGGCCTTGATGCACTTCTATTTTCTCACCTTGGAAAGATTCTACCTCCGCCCTTCAAAGAGCTGGCTCCTGTGGGTCTTAAGTCCAGCGCCACTTATTCGGAGAAACCTTTGCTGACCACCCCCCACCCCAACAGTGACCCCTTTTTTGTCCTCACCCCCAAGGGGCAACGACACTAGGTGCCTCCTAGAGTTGTGAAAGGTGGTTACCCTGCCCAGAGCAGTCTTAATTTCCCATCTCTTCTCACAAACATTACAATTACATTTGGAATGTGTTTTTATTTCTGGGCCTTAGTTTCATCAGCTAGAAAATAAGGGGTGGGGGGTGGGGGATGTCCCTGCCAGCTCTAAACTACTATTTAATTAAACTCTTCCAGAACTCCTCTTAGTATATAGCCATCCATTTTTATTTCGCTCTGAAATACAAAACGTTACTTACTCTGCATTGCCAGGAATGTAATTTTTTTTTTTATTTTTTTAAGATTTTATTGGGGAATTGGGGAAGAGGAACAGCGTTGGGGAATAGGGGAAGGGGAACAGACAAGCTGCTGTCTTTTTGTTCTTCAGTCTAGTTGCAGAGGACGTTGCTTCACTGACCCATGTTGGTATCGTCATTGCGCTCTTCCCGGATGAGGCAGATCGGTCGCCGGCCTCTGGCTGGTTGCTCACCGCGGCTATTGGCCGCTCATGCTGGCTGCCGGCCACTCACTGTAGCCTATGGCAGGCCACTGCAGCAGGGGCTGCAGCCTACATCATCGCCGGGGCTCACAGCCCAGCTCCAGGTGGAGCTGTTGTTCACGATCTTAGCTGTAGAGGGCAGTGTCACTGGCCCTCATATGTGGGATCCGAACCGGGGCCGCTGGCATCCCAAAACCAGCTCTTAACCAGTGCACCACTCGGCCGGCCCGCCAGGAATGTAATTTTATTCAAATGCATTTTCTTGTTACCCAAAGCTTTGATCTCTAGGTATGGGCTTGAGACACACTTGCAGGAATCAAGTGCATGAACTTGATGCTTAGAGGACTTTCGTTTACTTCCTAGTTCTCACTCTGAGTAACAGAGTCAGCAGATGATGACTTCTAGATACAACTTAATGTGGCCAAGCCCTGGGGGCCCAGAGGAGAGGAGTACCATGCTTAGCCGGGCAGGACATTTGAAAAGTGTCTAGATAACAACATACCTTACAAGCACCCGATTGTGCAGGTATATGAATATTTAGAGGGACATAAGGAAGCACCCCTCAAGTAACCTCTTTAGGTTCACCTGAAGCTTACAGTTCACAGAGTATATACTTTACAAACAAGAATTAAAAAATAAAACTGTTACCTTTCCAGTGTTTAAGGTCAACTGCTACAATCCCTAACTCTTAAAAAGAAGTGCTAGCCAGCTTTCACAGATATTTCAAGATCTTTACTCTCTCTCTAGAGCATTAAAATGTGTGAAGCTCTGTGCACCCCAGCCTATGACCCTTACGGGTGATCCAAAAGGGAGCCCTAAGTCTTACTAACTTCCAGGATTTCGGTCATGGAGTCACATGCCTTAGGACTTTGTTTTAGGGCTAAGTCAGCATCCAGTTCAAAAAGAAAGAAGTCAACCGAATTCAAAGGATTATAAAAGGAGCTGGGGAAGGCGAGACAAGAAAGACAGGGGGTCTGTGTGAACACTTATGTAATCAGGAACAACTGGTTTGGGGGTTCTTTTGTAATCTTGTTGTGGAAGTAAGTTTAACTACCAAATCCTGACCACAACAGACATGAAAATCTAAAAACACAGAAAGCTTGTCAGTGTGATCAACAGAGTAGAACTTTCGCCATATGAACTCGCCAAGGACATAGCACTCTAGATAACCAAGCTTTCCAGATACCTCTAAAGATAATGACCTCTTTTGGCTACAAGTCTGAGGCTTATTCATGTTTACCAATATTCTTAAACAATGTCTGAGAAACCCAACCTTTAAGTGGAGATTCAGCGTCATCATCCATAATATACTCAATCCATTACTATCCAGTTTCAATATACAACAGAGATAACTTAGCAGCCATGAAGATAGCACCTAAGGGACCTGAACTCATATGCTTTCTCAGTTCAATTTGGTTTCTTTTTGAAAATTATCATCAAGATTTCAAGGACTCTACAAGCTGTGAAAATATGCATGGGCTTTGTGCCATTTATTTTGGCCAGAAGTCAATTTTTGCTGTTTTCCCAAGTTCTTAATATGTTTGAAGAAGGCTGCTGCCAAATCCTCCAGTTCCTGCCTAACCAGCAGATCCAATGGCTTCATTTCAGTTGCCATCCTTCCACATCTCTCAAAAGCCTGCCCTTCTCCCCTAGAGGTCCTTCTCAGAATCCCACTAAATCCCGTGACTTCAGTGATGAGTATCAGCCACCCCCAAAGATTCCTCCCTCTTGGTTGCCGCGCTCTCCACCTGTAACTAACCGTTTTTATGCCTGGGGCTGCCCAGGCACACACACAGCCAGCTCTGTCTCTTACTGTCCACCTGGTATCTACTGGATGAGCACTGGGCTCCTTAAATGAAGGGGTTCCAAACCAGAACAACCAAAGCAGCTTGCCCAGAAACTATCCCCACAGGGATTCTTATTCACTTGGCCATTTAAGCTAGGAACCGAGGTGAGAGGCACAGCCACTCAGATGCCAGGTCCTCCGACTCCTCCAAAGTACCTCTTCAATATAACACAGTTCTATTTCTAGAGCCTGAGGCCAGATGCTCTTTTCTTTCCTCTGTAGAAATGTCCTCCGTACTATGGAATCCTTGTCTCTAATGACCTCTCCCAACCCATTTTCACAGTGCTACTAAAGGGATCTATCCAGAAAAAATCCTCCTTGTACCATTCCTGGACTTGGACTATTACATCTCCTCTCAGGGGCTATTATAAAGGCCCTTCACCAGCCTGAACCCAACCCACCTTTCTAACCTCAACCTCCAGTCATTCCCTATTCCCTGCTTCGTCCTGTGTTACAGCAATACTCCCTCAACTTCAGGCACCTTCACCATTTCACACGTGCACACGCCCTTTCCTTGCTTACTCCACCTGCCCTTTAGAGGCCTAACCAAAAGGTCCCCCTATCTCTAAGACTCCCAGGATCTCGAGGGATAGAGCAAAGCCACCCCACCAACCACTAGAGGTCTTCGAGGGCAGAGAGATGCTCACTTTTCTTGGTTTCTCTCTTGAACCCCAAGGCCTAGCATTGGAAGTCCTCAATATATAGGAGACACTCAGTAAACACTTCTTAATTCAAAAGTCATCCATCATTTAAATAAAGCCTTTATAGTACTTGCCACACATAAATAAAGGTTAAGTCTCAGCTTTTCTGAGGGAAACATTTTGCAATACCAACTTGCATTTCATAAAAAAAGTTATGAGGCTCAACAGGTTTACTGAGGAAGTAAAAGAAAAATTTCTGGAAACCTAACATCTATGGCTTTATAATTAGTTTTTCAGTAGCCAGTATAATATGTTATCTTAGAAAACTGCTAAAACCCAAAACGTGACAGAGCAAGGAAACAGACTCTACCATTTCGATATGCATGTGCTGATTTTCATAAGTTGTATGAAGCTTAAAGCATTCTTAAAGTTAAATTGTTAAAAGACACAATTATAAATACAAATATATGTATCTACATAAAAGCATGCATTTCACAACCAAATGATTTAAAAAAAAAATCCCATTTGTCTTACAGATGAGAAAGTTGTGGTCCAAAAAATGTATGTTCTGTGTGCTTCAGATCACACAGTCATTTGGGGAAAGACGTGGGACTTAGATTTCTATCTTCAAATTAAAGTCCATTCAGAAAACGTGTGCAAACTTCCAAAATAATTGTGTTTTCACCAAATACCTGGTCAAAGGATGATAACAGTGATACCAAGTGTTGAACATTATAACGTAAAGGAAAATCCTAACTTTAAAAACTTGGCTCAATCTTGGTTGTTGGAGATATAACCGTGAGGGTAGCCAGCCTCTGGACAAAGTGTACCGACAAAGGAAGGTAGGGCTGAAAGAATACTAGAAAAAATAGGAAAGACTTCCACTTCTGATCAAGATGGAGCAACAGCAACCAATTTTACTCTCCCAACCTGAGACAACCAGAGAGAGATAAACAGAGAGAAAATATACTGGACATCAGATAACAAAGGGCAGAGATCCCTGAGATATGGGGGGGGGGGAATTAAGTGAGCCCTACAGTTGCCCCAACTTAGCCCAGAGAGGCTCTAGATAATGGGCAGGGAGGTGAAGCAGGGCCCAGAGGACTCCATGAATTGAAGAGATGGAGCTGAAAGTCTGAAGAAACCAAGTCGATGAGAGTTCACAGGATCAGTAGGAAAGAGAACTGCACAGAAACCGCAGGAGATCTGTAGAGGGTCCTCCTGAAGGATTCAGTAGTACATCAACCCATGCACGTGAGGCAAGTACTCATAGCTGGGACAGGGATGGACTAACTCCTAATTTAAGGCCATTGGGGAAAGTACTTGTGAAGGTCTTGTTTCAGTGGAAGGAAATAATTACCCCTAAACTGAGACTTCTCCAGATCTGCCTATTAAATTGTAAAAGCAAGACCAGAAAGGATCAAACTATCTCCAAATAATTATATTCCAGAACAAAGCTTAAGAATACTTCTGGGAATATACAAATACCACATATCCAACAAGGTAAAATTCATGTCTGGCATCTAACAAAGATTACCAGACATGCAAAGAAGCAGGGAAACATATTCAAAACGAAGAGAAAAAAAAAAATCAATTGAGCCTGACCTTAAATGACAAAGATGATAAAATTGGCAGACAAAGACATTAAAAAAGTGATTAGAACTGGATTCCACACATTCAAAGTGAGTTTAATAAGGATGCAGGATACAGAATATATAAAAATTAATTTTATTTCAATATAAATATTAGCAATGAACAATCTGAAATTAAAACTTTAAAAGTAATACCAATTATAACAGAATAAAAAATTATATCAACAGTCTGGTAAATTAAAGAAACCAAAAATAATGGACAGATGTATTTGTTCATGGGTTGGAGGACTCATTATTAAGATGTCAAGATGTCAATTCTCCCCAAATTGACCTATAGATTCAATGCTATCCCAGTTGAAATCCCAGCAGAGTTTGTTTTGTCTTTGGTAGAAATTGCCAAGCTAGTTCTAAAATTCATGTGGAAATTCAAAGGATCTAGAAGAGTCAAAATAAGTTTAAAAAGAACAAAGTCGTAGAGCTAACACTACCTGATCTCAGGACTTATTATAAAGACAAAGAAAGAATGTGGTATTGGCTTAAAGATAAACAAATAGATCATTGGAACAGCACCAAGAGTCCAGAAATAAAACCACACATACAATGACAATTGATAGTAGACAAAGGTACAAGGGCTATACACCTTTGACAGTGGAGAAAAAAGTCTTTTCAACAAATGATGCTGGGGTAACATGCAAAAAACAAGCGAAATCAAAAATCCATACCTTGCACCCTATACAAAATTAACTTAAAATGGATCATAGACCTAACTGATTATAAAACTTCTAGAAGAAAACACAGTAGAAAACCTTTGTGACCTGGGATTAAAGAAAGATCTCTTAGGGGCCAACCAAGTGGCTTGTTGGTTAAGAGCTGGCTTGGGAGTAGCGGGGCCCCGGTTCGAATCCCACATATGAGGGCCAGTGACACTGCCCTCTATAGCTAAGATGGTGAACAACAGCTCCCCCTGGAACTGGGCTGCTGTGAGTCCCCGGGACGACATAGCTGCAGCCTCTGCTGCAGTGGGCTGCCATAGGCTACAGTGAGTGGCCAGCAGCCAGCGTGAGTGGCTGGCAGCCAGAGTGAGCTGCTAATAGCCGCGGTGAGCGACCATCCAGAGGCCGGTGATAGATCTGCCTCACCTGGGAAGAGCGTAATGATAATACCAACATGGGCCAGTGAAGCAACGTCCTCCACAACTAGACTGAAGAACAAAAGGACAGCAACTTGTCTGTTCCCCTTCCCCGGTTCCCCAATGCTGTTCCCCTCCCCCAATTAAATCTTAAATAAATAAAAAATAAAACACATCACTCCTAGATAATAATCAAGATTGAAAAAGTCCTTATAAAGGCTTGTATATTAATGTTCATTAAAGTTTTGTTTGTATTAATAATAGCTAAAACTTGGATACAATAATGAATAAAAACATGGCAGTATATCCATACAATGGAATATTACTCAGCAATTAAAAGGAATGAACTACTACTGATACATGCAACAACATGAATGAATCTCAAAAACATACATGCAGAGTTTAAAAGCCAGGCCAAAAAAGTACATGCTGTATGATTTCCCAGATATAAAACTCGAGGAAATTTGAACTAAGCTGTGGTGAAAAACAGCAGATCAGTGGTTGCCTGGGGAAGGGGGAAACTGTAAAGAGGCATAAGGATATTTTTGGAGATGATGACTATGATCATCATTTGGATTGTGGTGATGGTTTTACAGACATACGCATATATCAAAACTTCTCAAATGGAACATTTTATTGTATGTCAATCACATCTAAAAAAAAAAGCTGTTAGAATGTTTTTAAAAACCCAACTTGGTTATATCACGAACATATAAACAGAGAATGTTAATTAGCAAGCTCATTAGTATATGGTTCATCCAGCTATGCCCCATGTATACTTTTCTAAGTTTATTGAGTACCTAAAAATGTTCAGAAACACAAAATCTGATGTTAAAGGTTCAATTTCTATCCTGACATCTTTTCTCAAGACATGGGGTCTTCACGACCTTCACCTAGATTTTTACCTCAAAACAAAGCCGCACACAGAACGCTGGCATTTGCTAGTGCCGGCAGAATCTGCCAGAGCCACTTGCAGACATTACTATAAGCAGTATTATTAGAAGTGATATGCTGAGAGCATAGTAACTGGTTCACAGGTCCAGAAACATTTGTCTACTGGAGCCAAGTGTACAGAAGTGAGAAGCCTTCTTCTTCCTTCTATTTTCCTCAGGCCTTTACAGTGCAGCAAAACCTCTCCTTATCCGGAAGGATACAAAGACCTCTAACAAGCTGATCATGCCTATTCACTGCACGTGGACACCTAAGTGCACATAACCCTCACATACCAATGCTACTTTTCTCCTTACTGCCTTTATTACATTGTCCTTTTGCCTAGAAGGTCTTCCCTTCTCTTCATCTAATCAATGGTCACACATCCTTCATAGGGTAGCTCCCAAAGGTGGAGCGTGGGAATCAGAATCATCTGAATTGCTGTGTTACCTTTTCAGGCACATACACACACGTGTACATCTCTACAAAGGGAACACGGGAACTGCTGGAGGGTGATGGAAGTGTTATATATACAAATGTTCTGTACTTTTCGTGTCAACTGGTGGCAGATATCTGGTTATACATACTTGTTAAAAGTCACTGAACTGTACGTTTAAAATGGGTGCATATTATTGTATGTAAATTATAATTCCATGAAATTGGTTTCAAAAGCCCATACTGTATAATACAAAATGAACAGGAAAACAACAACAACAACAAAAACCCTGAGATTTACCCCAGAACTAGTAATCAAACTCATATTTAAGCCAAGCTTGAATTCTCAGCCTCAATTTCGAATATAGACAAAGATCTGGTTTTCTAACCTTCAAAAATGAACCTCTTAGGGCCCGCTGAGTGGCGCAGTGGGTTGGGAAGCCAGCAGCACCAGTTCGGGTCCCACATATGAGGGTCAGTGACACTGCTCTCAAAAAAACAAAAACAAAAAACAAAAAATGAACCTCTTGGTAAAAAAGGTAATTTTGGATAAAAAAAAAAATGCAATCTTTTTTCCTTGATTTCACCACTGATTTAGACACATCAATAAATGCTGTTAAACTAATGTCCACAGTGACAGCTAAGATGCAACAACTTTGTTTTATGTGCCACAGAATACACAATCATTTATGTAAGAAACCTAGGTCTTCATGACCTACAATGACTATCAAATCATTTGTGCTCAAGATCTTTTTCTAAGAAGTCTATGTCAAATAATGCACTAAAAAAAATACAATTTAGATTTTGAAATGCAATTTTAAAATACCATAAAAAATTACTAAGCTAATAGAATATATTTGAACAGGCAAATTTCAGTTGATTGGTTTAAAAAAAACAAACCCAAAACCCCACATACATGGAAGGCCTGGTTCCCCAATGACCACGCTATTTAAAAGAGATACACTGGATATTAAAAACTTCTCCAGAAAACATTTTAAGCTTTATGTCTTTACTTAAAAGGCTAGGCACTCACTTGGCAACTATTTCATCAACATTATCTCATTTAATCTTGATAATCCTATAAGGAAGATATTATTGTCCCCATTGTATAGATAACAAAAATGAGGTTAAGAGAGATTGAGCAATTGGTCCAAAGCTACACAAAATCTTTAACGAAACAATGAATGGACTTTCGTCCGTTCTAGATTTATAGCTCAGGATTATGTTGTTTTCGTTATAGGATCATGACCTTAATCATTAACAAGCTATGTATTTTCTAAATAGTCACTTAAATGCTCTTAACATACACAGGCAAACGTGTAGTTCGAAATCAACGGGTGACAAACCAGCCCTTAAATCCTACCTAAGTTTTGTTGGTTTCATGCATGATAAGTACACTCTCAAATATTAAAGACATACATTTTCCTCTCAAAGTTCACATGGATTTTTCTGCTAACTACATGTCAATTTGTCTTCTTGCCTTTGAGAACCACACTACACTGGGTTAAAAAAAAATTAGAAAACTTACGTTTTGCTTTTAAATGTTGTGTACTGGCACCTCTACAACCAGTAGAATTGGAACTCTGTAAATGGAGATTTGATGAAATCTCACACATTGTAAATAATCCAAAACCTGGTATAATGTGTTTAAGAAACAGACCTGGTGTCAGACAGATTTCAATTCTGATAATGCCTCTGCTACTAAGTAGCTCAGAAAGCCTGGCAAGTAGGTAGCTAACAATCCAGTTGATTCTTATTAGGAAAAGTTCAAATCTTATTTATTGCCACATTTGCAGCATAGATTTCCTAGGTTTGTCTTTTAATGTGCGTACTCCGAGTTATAAACAAAATCTATAACTGAAAAGTTGCATGTGAGCTGTGAAGAGAGAAGTGCTTACTTTTTTGCTTGGCATGCAACAGAGCACCCACAAACATCCATCTTACTTCTCCCCCTCACCCCCCATCCTGGGACAAAATGAACCTAATACTTCCTGGCACCTAGGAGTTAGAATTTCTATTTCCCACGGAAACAGCATAATAAATGGTGGCTAGAGTTAGGACCTGTCACACTAAAGGTGAAACATGCATCTCTAAGCTGATCTGGGAATCTAATACCTACTTCTAAGGCTCTCACTTTTTGAATTCCAAGAAACCAGCATACACACACCTTTATTATATAACCCATTTTTACCGTGGCAATTGGTGACAACGTTCTCCTTACTCAGCAGTCTAAAGATTTTCAGGTGAATATCAAAGACTAACATTCTGGTTTGAAAGATGCACATTAAAAAAGTTTTATTCAAACTATGCTTACTCAAATTGTAAAAGCTGGAAGGGAAAGTGTGTCCAGCCCTCTCACTTGTCAAATGAGGACAGGGAGGCTGAGTCACACAGGCCGTTTGGCAGACCTGGGAGTGTGACACAAGTGGAACTCCAGATGCAGGGTTCTTTCTGCTAAATACTATCAGAAATAAATACTGTCCTAGTACTAACTCGTGCTGACCATTTCTAAGTGGCAGGCTTTCCTTCCAACCATATCTACGACCAGGATTTTAAGGCACATTTTCCCTCTTTTCTCTTTCTCTCCCCGTCTGTCTTTTTTTTTTTTAAAAAAAGATTTTATTGGGGAATTGGGGAGGGGGCCAGTGTTGGGGAATTGGGGGAAGCCAAGTTGTTGTTCTTTAATCTTCGTTGTGGAAGGTGCCAGGTGCCATCTGGCTTCCCGTCGGCAGCTCATGGCCTCTAAGCTCAAGGTGCTGTGTTCAATCTTAGTTGCGGGTGGATGTAACCACCATCCCATGTGGGAGTCGAACCCGGCAGCCTTGTTGTTAAGAGCGCACGCCCTATCCACTGAGCCATCTGGGCAGCAGCTCAGCTCAAGGTGCGGAGTTCAGTCTTTAGTTGCGAGTGGGCATAGCCACCATCGAACAGGCAATCTTGTTGTTACACCAGCTGAGCCATCCTGCCACCTGTTGGCAGCTCAGTGACAGCTCAGCTCGGGTGCAGTATTCACTGGCCCATGTGGGAATCAAATCTGTGGCCCTGTTGCTCACAGCACCCACTCTAAGCCAACTCTTAACCAACTGAACCACTCGGCCGGCCCCATTTTTTCTCTTTTTTAATCCAAGTCCATGGTCCTGTAAGTGCAACACCAAAACTTCCCACAAAGAGTGGTATTTTGGTAGGGCCGGCCGAGTGGCTCAGTTGGTTAAGAGCTCGCTCAAGAGTGAGAGCTGAGCTCTGAGCAACAGCTGTTCGAGGCCAGCCCGAGCTGAGTTGCCGTTGAGCTGCCAACAGGTGGCAGGATGGCTCAGCTAAAAAATAAAAAAAAAAAAATAAAAAAAATAAAAAAAAAAAGAATATGGCCTAAGAGTGGTATTTTGGTATCACGCCAACGCTGTCCCACTTATCACATCCCAAACACCACTTTCTGTCTGCCAGGCCATCCTTCATCTCTGGGGCCACACAGCCACCACACCCTTCTCCCTGCTTATCTGCCCAGACTGATTCTCAGTTATTGCCCAAGGCTCCTGCATACAAAGCTTGCTTGTGGTCTACCCCAGCCTGAAGACTTCTATTCAATAGATGTGATACTTAATTCCTATTATATACAAGGTTTAGAGCTAACACTGGAGTAGTTAACATCTCTCCTGCTCTTTTTCAAAAGCTTACCTCATCAAGGAAGCCTTCCTTGATAAATCTGAGACTCTGGCTTTCAAACTCCTTTAACTACAACCCTGGCAAGAAATAATTTACGTGTGACAAAATACACCCCCCCTCAAATAAATAACTCAAAAGTTTGAGGTGATAGTCTCACTAAGTATGATAAATCAATATTCTTCATCCCACTCTCTTTTTTAAAAAGTCCGGGAGAGAAAAACATCTAGAGAATATAGATCATAAAATACACACAACACACAAATGAATATATAAAATGTCAGATGCTGTAAAGAAACAACCAACTTTAGACTTCTAGAATCTTCTAAATTTATTTCTCAACTCACTAATGGATCATGACGCAGTCTGCAAAATAATGCTCTGTAACATAAAAGAGTGATTACTTTGACATGATGCTAGAGAAATAGAGGCATCTAGATGTGAGACTTCCCACCCATCAAACATCACACCTTCTGTCTGCCCCCAAAGATGTAGAGGTACCACAATGGAGAATTAGTACCTGCACACCACAGGTCAAATGAGAGAGAGAACCAACTTGGAGGGAGACTAAAGTTTCACTGAAGCACCATTTCAGGAGTAGAAAGTAGAGTGGGGCTTTTTTTTTTCTTCTGAACCACCTGGGCAGTCTTCACAATCTCAAATTCTTCGTCTTGTATCAAGCTACCCATTTCCAACTAGACTGTCAATACTTGCAAGCAGTAATTATATTCTTCTTGAAAATCCTACACTCTATCCAGAGACACTGACACAGAATTTAAAAACTAATCATAAATGAGCAACGAGTTCTTTTTAGAATCTAAGCTAACTCCTCTACTTGATTGATGGCTTCTGTTAAACAGTAAACTCCCCACTCCAAAGGACACTAGTTCACTAGAGGGGAAAAAGGCAAAGCGAGGTGTGGGAGAAGAAAAAAATCTAGGGGAAAAGTAGGTGACAAAATACAATACACAACTAAATATATAAAATGTCAGATGCTGTAAAGAAACAATGAACTTTAGACTCAAACTGAAGCTATCACCAAACGTATACACTGTATTTCTGTCCGAAAAATTATGGGAAACCACTTATAGAAACGTGAATTACTCGTCGTTATAGTTTTCTAACTTAAAACAACACCATTCTTTCAACTGCAAAAGGTAGAATTATCTTCCAATCTTAGAAGTAGAAAAAGTTAACTTTTTGCAGGGAGAGAGATTCTATATCGGTGAAGCAGCACCTTGACACTTCAGAGAACACTGACTAGAAGATCAATTATTTACACCTGGCCCCAGCCAGAGCAGGCAAATGGTAAAAACACGAAAAATCTCTATGGACTTTTCAAGAAGTCCTTTAATGATCTAACTATAGATACATGTGACTTTTAAAAATGGGAAGAGGGCACAAAAAAGCTCTGGTATAAAAAAACTAAATCGAACAGGAGCAACGCTTTCCAGACCATTACAGTCAACAATGGCTCCAAGTATTGAGACTCCGGAGACATGTCACCTCCAGGCAGAACACATGTTGAAGCACTGATTTGTAAAGTTTAGATGCTGGATCTAGGCCATGGCAAGGCACTAACGTATCCTCATTTCGAAGTGCTACAGAGTTCCCATTTAGCATTAAACAGGATCAGGAAGGTTTCTTCCCTTGACGAAAACTGAGCCGTCATTTGTTTCAATGTATACTTATTAAGGGTATGGCTGGGGTGGGGTGAGAGGTGAGGAGGAGAAATTGGAGGTTTAAAAGGTAACTGGGGCCGGCTGAGTGGCGCGGCGGTTAAGCGCTGGCTTCGGAAGCCAGCGGCCCCGGTTCGGGTCCCACTTATGAGGGCCAGTGACACTGCCCTCAAAAAAATAAATGAATAAATAACTGGATGAGGTGGGGGGAGGAGAGAGAAGCAGAAGCTAACATCCTGAGGCCCTGATCCCAATAGCAGCGGGCGTTCCTAGGACAACTTTCACAGTCATCGCGAAAGCGCATTTTCAGATGGGACGGTGGATGGCGAAAGGTGGCCGGCAGATAAGCATAAAAGACTGTATGGAGACTCCCCGAAGCACCAAATGTCACACTTTTTCATGCGTGTGCCCTCCCAGTGTCCAATGCACATTTGCTGAATGAAGGGGGAACCCCACATGAATGAATGGGAGAGAGATGTGGCCGGAAGGCTCAGCGCAGGGCTGCACGCCCCACACAGCCGCCAAGGGCACGGACAGCGCGCCCGGACCGCGGACGCACCCCCGGGCGCAGCGCAGGACGCGGACCCCCACGGAGCCTTGCGGGACAAAGGCGGGGCGCGGTGGCCGGGCAGGCGCGTCCCGAGGGGCCGCCGGCACTCACCTCGTCGCCCCACTTGAGCACATCCTTGTGCCGGTCCTTGACGGCGTTGTAGATGTGCAGGAACTGGAGGATCCCGTGCCGCCGCACGTGGTCGGCGTGGCGCCGGGTCTCCTCCCAGCTCAGCGGCGAGCCTTGGGACAGCAGCCCCATGGCCGCCCCCTCCTCTCTCTCCTAGGGGCTGACGGCGGCGGCGCGCTCCGGGCGCGGGACGCGAGCCGGACCCTCGGCGGCCCGCGCGGGAGGCGGCGCTGGCGGCAGCTGCTCCGCCCCGGGGGTGGGCGCCCTCGGGCCGCAGCCGGCCGAGGGAGGGTCGGGTGCGCTCTGGCTTCGCGGCGACCGGTCCTGGCTGCCCAGGTGACCGACCCAGGAGACCGGCGAACGGCGCGGGCTCAGCAGCAGGGGACGAGAGGGCTGCTGGGCGGCTCTGGGACCCGCAGCCTCGCCCCTCCCTGCTCCGGCCCCCGCCCGCTCCGGCTCTGAGGCTGCGGCGTCGGACCCACAGCCGTGGGGCGGCAGTGGCTCCCGCTTCTCTTTGCCGGTGTCGTGCACTAGCTTCTTCCTACTTGTGACCAAAACCTGCGCCGCCGCGGAGCATGCCCAGTGTCCCTATCTGCTCGCTCGCCGTTCCCGTGGGCAAGCCTTCGCTCCGGGTTTTATAAACTACGGACGGGGGGGGCGGTGAAAGGAGGCGGTTCCGGGGAGGAGGCGTGGCTAAGCACCGGAAGAGGCAAAAGGGGCTGCAGAGGCGTGGCTAGGGCGGAGTCCAAGGGAGCGCGCTCGCTGGGGGCCGGGCGTGAGGTCGCCCTCGTTGTAAGCCAAAGCGATTTGTAAAAATTTTTCTCTGATCCCAAGAGATAAACTCTGGGTTGCGGAAGAAGTTGATTATTTGAATTAATGAAGACCCACCAGATTATTTTTTAGGGGATGGGGGCCTCTCACACTTGTAAGAGCAGAGGGAGAAGAGCAGTGTATGACAAGGAAAAGATAAACTTGGGAGTCAGATGAAACAGGTTCAATTCTAGGCTCCACACTTCACCGACTGTGAGAACTCCCTTGGGCAAGTTACTTCCATACCTGTATAACATCATCTGAATTCTATCGATTTAAAGACTTAGTACAAAAAAAAAAAAGTAACTATCTCGTTAATTTTACATTGGTTACATGTTGCTATAATAGTACTTCGGCTATGTTAAGATAGACTATATTAATTCACCTGTTTCTTTTTAGTTTTCCAACGTGGCTAATGGAAAATGTAAGAGGACTCATGTGGCTGGCATGCCACTCAAAGCAGTGCACGTGTAGACATTTACACTTTGCAAAGCACACACACTTTCTACCTACACGTGCTGTATTCCCTTACAGTACCGCGAAGCTGGTCTCCTGGGAGAGTGTTAGTTTTTAATAAGGAAACAGGGACAGGGGCAGTTGATGCTGAATGTATTGTAATTAAGAGGCAATAGCCGAGTGGCGCGGTGGTTAAGCGTTGGCTTGGGAAGCCAACGGTTCGGGTCCCACATGTGAGGGCCAGTGACACTGCCCTTTAGAAACAAACAAACAAACAAACAAAAAAAGTCAATAGCATAATTTGAGTCACTCAGCCGCCGATTCCGGTTGATTCTCACAGAAGAATGCCTCTCCTACCCTGTCCCCGAATTTCGAACCAGCAGCCCAAGGAGCCCCTGGACTCTGGACAGTCGCAAATCAGGTGCAGCGTGGTGGTACTACCTGACAGTTAGGCCAAATTTAAATCAAGATCTACACAGTGCCTTTGCCAAGTACTGTTACAAGGCGGGGCCAACCCCACCACAGATCAACGGATGTCATATTCAATATGTCATTTCACTCTATTTGATGATATTTAGCATTTTTAGATTTACTTCTCGATGTCGTTCTGTAGATTGCAACCCGGACTGGGTCTCGACTTCTGGGAGTGGGTTTTCACAGATAGTTCAAGAGAAAAGAAAGTCGCTGGTATCTTGCCGAATCAGCCCTTTCCAGACCCTGCCCAAAGGCGGATTCCTGGTCATTTCTTCTGCGGAAAAAAAAACAACCCAAGACACTCTTGTCCAGAATGAAGCCCTTAACAGAGCTGGTTCCGACATCGCATCCTCGGCTCCTAGCACCCAGGACGACCGCAAGCCCCGCCTCCAGGGCCGCTTGGAAAACCTGGACAGTGGAGTCGGGCGGCTGGGGACTCCGCGCAACACAGCGGCTGAGCTGAGCATGCTCGGAGAGCGGGTCCGTCGCGGGAGGAAGCGGCGCGGAGCCGGGGGCGCTGCACGCCGCGCCGTTGTTGTGATACAGCTCCCACCACGTGACTGCACCGGGCCCTCCTCCTGGCACTCGGTGTCGTCTCCCCATGACTCAGCACTTTGTGGCTCGGTGCTAGAGGTCAATCCCGGAGGGTTGCCCTCGGGCAATGTCTCCGGCGGCCACTCCTGACCCCGAGGAGGCAGCGGCGGCTGCAGCTGCTGCAGCTGCTGCGAGTGGTTGCTGCTGCTGGAATTGGAGCAGCCATTTCAGATCTGTTTTGGGACCTCCTGGCAATGAGATAAAATACATTATTTCTCAGTAGTCACGCTGTTCCCAATTTCCCCTGAGTCAGTGGCCCCACAGAGAGCTTGGAGCTGGGCCAGCAGAGATCAAATGAGGAAAGCAGAGGGTCTATGCCTACTGGGTCTTTGAGGGAGGGTATAGTAGGTTCAAACCAGTTCCGGTTACCTGCCCCAGACCAGACTGCTGTCTTTGACCTGAGCATCCCTCTAGATCAGGGATCGGCAAACTAGAGACTGAAGAGCCAATCCTGTCCCTCGAAGTTTTGTGAGACCTATAAAACAGACGAAATCACCATTATGTGACTAATAGTCTGTAAGAATTTTATAAATCAAACTATGATAGTTTTATTTTCATTTCCAGTTGTACTTCAGAGCCACCTGTAGGTACCCAAAGAGCCGTATGTGGCTCGCGAGTGGCAGTTTGCAGACCCCTGCTCTAGATTTTCTCTTCGGTGGTCTCAGTAATTGCTCCTTATGGGGCTTTTTGCCAAGCAGTTTGATCTGGAATCCATAGAACAGCCTCAGTTGTTGCCATGTTTTCTAGATGAGGCAACTGAGAGCCAGGTCTGTAGTCCCCAGTTCTGTAGTCTTGGAATGTATCAATGGGGGATACATTCCAAGATGCCCAGTGGGTGCCTGAAACCACAGATAATACTGAACCCTACATACTGTTTTTTAGTGTGTGTGTGTATAATAAAGTTTACACTACTCTTGTGCTTCGGGGCTATTATTAAGTTAAATAAAGGTTACTTGAACATAAGCACTGTGAGATAGTTAAACCGATAACTGAGATGGCTACTAACTGACTATCTGGCAAGTAGGGTATTCATTGTGAATACTCTGACAAAGGGATGCTTCACACCTGGAGTCAGAGAGTGGGCGAGATCATGCTATTCAGAACAGGGCCCACAATTTCAAACTTATGAATTATTTCTGGAATTTTCCATTTAATATTTGATTGCAGTTGAGGCAGATAACTGGAAAAGCGAAAAGCGAAACCCTGGATAAGTGGGGACTACTGTGACAACAAGTAACAGGTAGTGGCTACACAGGGACTTGGACTTCAGTGTGATTTCAAAACCTATGCTCTTTCTACTCTACCTCACAGCCTGGGTGAAGCTGAGGGCCTCCTTCCATGGGACTCTTCCTAGGTATTGATACCTCCTCCACAGAGCCCACCTTCTCCTCTGACACACCTTTCCCCCAAAGACTGTGGTCTGCCAGTGAGCTAAGACTTTCTTTTTATTTTAATTAATTGGTAGAAACAAACATACAGTTATTTCTTAACTTCAGTGTACATGGTACAAAATGCAAAAGATGTAGGAAAGATTTTCTCCCTCCAGTTGCATTATACTTGGAATTTGATTTAATTATACTGAACAAGGACCCAGGGCCTTATGATAGAAGAACAGTAGACATACTGGTGTCACCTTGTGTCACCTTCTTAGAAGAAGTCATCTTGTCTCAGAGGCTAATCTGCTGGGTCAGTTTAAGCAAAGTTGTTTTTATCATAGGGACCCCTCCCTCTTTACTTTTCAAGTGAAAGTCTGGAAAGAAATGAGGTTTCCTTTCCAGCCTATAAATTCTCTGATGTCAATACTATTAAATTAGTTGAAAAAGTGCAAATCCTTTTGCTTTGTGTAGCATTTCTGACATATGCTGCTGAGATGCACTATTGTCATTTTAATTAAAAAAAACACAGAACCTCTTTTTAAATTTGGTTTTGAAAGCCAACTTTATTTTATGTGGATTTCAAAAAAATATATGAAAATGCTAATTTTTATGTAGAGTTACCATAGGTCTGCTCAGCCAAACAAAGGCCTTTATTAAGACAGGGAAGCTTGCACATGTAAAGAAGATGGGCAGGAGTCAACAGGGATGAGATTAAAGATGTGGGAGTGAGAAAGGATGTCCTTAGAAGCAAGGTGTCTCAGGAGACATAACTTGGTGGCTTGATGGGATTCAGAACACAGGTAGAGCAGTGAGGTGTTTGGTTTTGTTTTTTGTTTTTTGTTTTTTGTAGCAGAATCATTGTTTTCCTCTGAGATGCTAAGGAAGAAGGTAAGGATTCCACAATCAATGTGTTGGGATGGGAAAGGTGATAGCTGAGTCCAGTAAACTCTTTTCACTGGAGTATGGCTAAAGAAACACAACGTTTTACTATGGACATTTCCAAACAAGCACAAAAACAGAGAACATAGCATACTGTACCTGTTAACCATCTCCAGAATCACCACGTGGCTAATCCCATTTCAAGTATTCACCCCTTTTATTAGTTTAAAGCAATTCTCACTGGAGTATGATCTCAAGTAGTTAGCTCTAAGTGAGGACTGAAGAAAGGAAGGGGATTGTCAAAGATGGTTTGAGGGATTGGTATGAGTGGTGATCCAGGAAGATGGAAAGAAATGAGCAAAGCCAACCCCTTATTGGAAATCAATTTTCTTCATCCTGAAACTGGAGACTGTTGACGTTAACCAGTTGTTTTTATTCTAAATCTTCTAGTTATTGTTCTCAATTATGGGACGTTATTTAAAAGCAAAACTAAACTAAAACACCATGCTTGTTGTATGTAGCATAAACTATTTCACAATGGCTGGCATGGGTAATTATTATAAATCAAAGTAGGCCTATTGTCAAAGGTGAGTAAAATCTTTAAGGCAGTATTCATGCTTTTAGAGAGTCCTAATCTTAGTCACCACCTTTTCCCTCCCACTTTACTCACATTGGTTCACATAAATATATGTAAACTTCATTCTAAGTTACATAACACCAAATAATTGATCTTTGGCGCACAGCAACCCATCATTTGGGGATGATGAGATGAAAAATAGCTAACCATAAATATATCTATGCTGAAAGGCAATTGTACTGGATATTGAGGCATTTTTCTTCACTAAGACCAGTTCCTAAGAGGAAAGAAAAGGGAATAACATAATCAACATAATCATATTCACTGAAGGTATAGTATTTATTTTTCCACACACCATACCCCACCCCTGCCCCCGCCACATATTTTAGTACTTAAGCTAAAATGTAGTAGGCACCTTAGGTGGAAAAAAAAATCAACTTGTCTAAAAACAACTTAACCTGGAATGCACAAGGCAGCCCCACACAAAGAATGGATGCATTTCAAAATGTCAGCAGTGCCAAGATTGAGAAACCTTGCTCTACATGACTCAGGATTAAGCTGAAGTATGATATGGGTGTCTTTCTTTAAATATTTGCAAGGGTTTCTAAGGCATCAAAATGATTAGTTGAGAAGAACTGAATATATACAATGGTTAGTATCACTTTATGTGTAGTTATCATGAGCACAAATATATACAGCCATCTAATATATTACTGGTCTCTAGTGTGCTGATGGAGCTCATGATAGTGGGGTTAGGCCCCTTCTTTATCATGTTTCTCTTTTCCTCATGGCCACTTACTGGTCCAGCTTCTGCCTGGTCTCTGGAGTGTCTTATTTCCTGTTCCTGTGAGACTAGTTTTATACTTATACCAATATTAATATTAAACTGCAGAGTTCTTAGTCCCCCATCTACATTTCTTAAAAATTCAGTTTTAGGGCTGGCCGAGTGGCACGTTGGTTAAGAGCTGGCTTGGAATGCCAGTTCCAAACCATGTGGGGCCCCAGTTAGGATCCCACATATGAGGGTCAGTGACACTATCCTCTACAGCTAGGATAGTGAACAACAGCTTGATCTGGAGCTGGGCTGTGTGAGTCCCAGCAACAGTGTAGGCTGCAGCCTCTGTTGCAGTGGGCTGCCATAAGCTACAGTGAGTGGCCAGCAGCCAGCATGAGCGGCTGGTTGCTGGAGTGAGCTGCCAAGAGCCGCCATGAATGGCCATCCAGAGGTCGGCGACCGGGAAGAGCGCAATGATAATACCAACATGGACCAGTAAAGCAAGGTGCTCCACAACTCCAGAACAAAAGGACAGCAACTTGTCTGTTCCCCTCCCCTAATTTCCCAATAAAAATCTTTAAAAACAAACAAACAAACAAACAAACAAAATTCAGTTTTAAAGAATAAAAATACACACTAGGTCTCTTAGAAGCTCTGTTACTCCTGGACAGAGAAGATGGGTACTGGAAAAAGTCCTGGCTGAGTGTTAGAACAGAGTTGGATTCTCAGCTTTGCCCAGTTCTAGCTCTGTAACCTCAGGCAAGCTACTACTGTGTTTCGGTTTTATCATCTGTATCATGGGTTTTGTGACTACTTCCTGTTTCTTCTGCAAGTGTCAACCACAGTCTTTTACTGGTTCTTCTACCTTATTCCTCCCCAAGTGGCAACCTGGACAAAGTAGAGAACAACTTGCGAGCCAGCAGCTGCCTCCATGTCCTCAGATAGGGGCTTTGTAGAACTGTGCATCAAGGTGGGCAGGCCATAGCATCTATGGCAGGGTGGCCAGTGAGTTCACCAAAGATTTACCATAAAGTGCCACTTGGTGTGGGCATCTCTGCTCTGGCCCAGCCCAACTATTACTCTTCAGAGGGGTGATCAGTGCGGGGGATGGGCACCAGCTCATTAAATTGCCCTGTTTGTCCTTGATCTAGGAAAGGAAAGGGAGCTAAGAAATTATTTAACATCAATCACGATCAGGAAGCTTCACATTTGCTACTCTCCACAAACTAAATAATGCAGTGCTTCCCGAAGAGTAGGCCCAGAATATGAATGGGCCATGCCCAGTCGCTCAGCCCTTGCAATGGCAGAGCAGAACCTGATTTTGTTGATCAGAGCCCTGCGGTCTAGCTACATCTTGCTGTGGGTGGTGACATCCTTTGCAGTGAAAATGTTCTCATTTTCAAGGTGTACAATGTTATGAAAGGGGTTGGAAAAGACTACAACGGGGCATTACCTCATTTTACAGAGGAGGAAGCTGAGGCTCCCAGAGCAGGAAGCACACTCAAAGGCCACACTTTTAAGCAGAAAGTCAATTGCAGAACCAGGATTTGATTCCAGGTCTGCTTGCCTTCAAAGTCCAAGTTGATTCCACTTCCCTCACATGGCTAAAAATGAAACCAAACCACTAAACAGTAATATCTAAATTTTGAGTAGGATTTTATGGCTTAAGAGTGCTTTGAGAAGAATGGTGGAATTCAGGGGTGAGGGAATGAACATTTCTCTTTTTTTTTATACTTTTATTTTATTTTATTTTTTAGAGGGCAGTGTCACTGGCCCTCACATGTAGGATCTGAACTAGGGCCGCTGGCATCCCAAGCCAGCTCTTAACCACCGCGCCACTTGGCCGGCCCTGAACATTTCTCTTATACCTACACTATATCTTGTGCTTTATATCCCAACAGTTTTATTTAATCCTCTTAGTAGTTTTAGTGTCTTATGCAGAAACTTATAGAAGATAGCTTTGGTATGTTTTACAAATATAATTTGTCTTTTTGTTTCCTCATTTCCTTACGAACTGGACTCAATGGGCCGGCAGAGTAGCTCGTTGGTTAAGAGTTGGCTTGCGAGCACCAGCTCTGAGCAGCTGGGCACCTGTTCAGATTCCACATGGGCCAGTGATGCTGCGCCCTCTACAGCTAAGATGGTGAAACAGCAGCTTGACCTGGAGCTGGGCTGCTGTGAGCCACCTTGAGCGTCTGTCCAATGGCCGGCGACCGACTGCCTCACTTGGGAAGAGTACAATGATCTCAATACCAACATGGGCTAGTGAAGCCACATCTTCCACAACTAGACTGAAGAACAAAAAGACAGCAACTTGTCTGTTCCCCTCCCCCAATTCCCCAATAAAATCTTAAACAAAACAAAACAAAACATAGCAAAAAAAAAAAAAAGAACTGAACTCAAAATATAAGCACACTAATAACTCATATTTGTCTGTGACACTGTAGCTGTCACATATTTGATCTCATTTTATTCTTATAACACACCTGTGTCGTGGGGCAATTTTGCAGGGGAGCCAACTGAGACTGGGAGATTATCGGTTTGCCCAAAAGTCGTACCATTAGTGCAAGCCAGAGCTGGGATTAGAACCTGTTATTATTGCTCCAACCCTGCCAGTAATTGCCAGTGGGCATTGATTAGTGAGTATTTCATCACAAACCCATTTCTTCAAGAGTTGAAGTTCACCAGATAGTTTTTTCCCAGCCTCCCCCTTTAAAAAAAATATCCTCAGTCAATTGTCTTCTAAGAACAAATACAAAAGGAAGGCTGGCCCGGGAAATGACTTTCTTCTCTGGGCAGGCTAGCTGCTAGCTTGTGGCAGGTGGGGAGGTCAGAGTCCCTCCTCAAGAGAGTGATGGCTGCCCAGGTTTCCCCATCTCCTCTTCATGAAATCTTTCCTTGCAGAACCCTCCTCTGACCTCCTACCTGCAGGTCTTAATAAATAGGCTACCTTAATATAAAAGATAATGTAATATAATATAATACCTTAATATACATATATGCCCATTTTCACAACTAGATTATATAATCTTGTTGAATTTTAATACCACTTCACTTTAGAGATGAGAAAACTGAGCTAAAGACAAGTCAAATGACAGAAACTGCATTTAAACCTACGTCTTTTGACTGCAAATTCAGGATCCTCCTTGCTTCAAGAATGATGGTACAATTTTTATACAGAGAATCTCAAAATAAGATAGTCATCTTTACTGGGTCAAGACTATACAAAAGAAATTCTCAAACTCGATATTTTTAGTTTTTTATACATTTCTATTTTTCTCTCTATACTCTTTGAAATCTTTGTCCATAATTTTTGGGTTTCAGAATAATTCTTATGTCATGTGCTGATGGAGGAAGATACAGAGAAAGACCAAAAAGCAGATCAAATGTTGAATCACCAATAACTTGAAGAACAGTCTTGGGAGGCGAGAGTTCTGTGGGACCTACAATAGCTAGAAAATCCTTAAGAGACATTTTTTTAAAAAGGAAAATCCGGGCCGGCCGAGTGGCATGGTGGTTAAGCGCTGGCTTCGGAAGCCAGCGGCCCCGGTTCGGATCCCACATATGAGGGCCAGTGACACTGCTGCCCACAAAAAAAAAAAATAAAGGAAAATCCTCACTAAGTATGATCGTTAAAGGAAATCCATGGGTGTAAAACAGACAACTCCTGTTTAATATTATTTAGTAATAATATCATTCATTAAAATCCATGGTATTGAAAATTCTCTGTCCAGAGATGTCTCTCAAGGACACTGCAAAGACCCTTTTCCTGTCCAGGAGAGATCATGAACCTTTTTTGTGAGAGATCATGAACCATCTTCATTAGAGGGAACTATCAGTGCCCACACTGCTCTCAGTAAGGTTAGGGGCACTGTTCTGTAATTGGGGTCAAGTGTGATGGGAAAATTCAGTAGGTTTTGAGTCACAATTAGATTGCAATGGTGATTGCAAAAGCTAAAACCTTGAATGTGAGAATGTGTCCTTGAAGGCAAGATTGTTATTGATGTTAGATGTAGGCACTATCTTCTTGTTTCCATTATGCAAAACAAATGACTAAGAAATCCTTTATAGATGTCTTTTAACATTTAATAACATGGATTCAATATATTTGTATCCACAAACTAACTGTGAAATTGGTACCCGTGTTGATCTGGGCTAAAAAGAACTTTTGGAAGTTGGGGCAATATATAAAATTCTATGATTCTATAACTAAGGCAATTTTCTGCGCTTTGGATGAAATTTAGGCTTGATTATTTATTTAACCAATATTTACTAGGTACTCACTCTGTGCAGCTCGTGTTCTTGGCGCTGGGGTTAATGGGTGAACGGGAAGGGCTTTCCTTCTAGAGGGAGAAGACAGGGAATAAATAAAAATGGATAATTTTAGATGCCAATTTGAAGACAGTAAAACTGAACACCTATTGTTATTGTGATGCTTTCCGTGTGCCAGCTTGTCTTCTGGTTAGTTTTGCCAATGATGTAGCTACCAGTGCTGTGATTTTGCGTGCTGAAAAATCCGCCAGCTCTAGAGAATTTTCCTTTGTTCCAGCTGGGGATACAATCTAAGTATAGAGAGAATTTCCTGCTCCCCTCCTCCTTTTTCCTTCAGGTAGGGTCTATAGCTTCCTTCAATTCCTTCAAAATGAGATAATTAGTGTTAGAGGTCATAAAGACAGAAGCTTAGGTAGGTACCTTTGATAGCTCCTCATTTCTGTTATGAATCCGTAGATCCTTGGAAACATAATATTTAAACAATTCCTGAAGCCTAAAGCGTTTATGAGAGATTTATGATAGGACTTATTCAGAAAGCCAAAATGAGTCAAAATGTCAAAGAATATTTGATTTGATGTTTTAAGCCTCTTGATTAAATTGGTTTATGTTGTTACATGGTTAAGATTTTTATTTTTTCACAATTTACTTAGGATGAAAATGATAATGAATGGCATGCCTTTGCTAATATTATGCTAAAATATTCTGCAGAAAAACCAGGGTGGTGGAAGGCACCTAGAACAGAAGAGAGGAAAAAGTACAATTAGTCCCATTTTTCAGAAATTTGGTATTTGATGATGTCAAATTTGTAAGAAATAATTAATTTAACCCATATTAATTTGGTATTTGATGATGTCAAATTTGTAAGAAGTAATTTAACCTATATTACATCCATAATTGTATTATATTAATCCATAATTATATTAACCCATAATTATATTACACCCAAGTTTGCTTACAAATACTGCTTTTTTCCCCCTCATAAGAAAACAACTTAAATTCTGCTAGAAAATGGAATCCTCAACAAGAGTTTTCTCTCTTTTATCCATTTTTGTATTTTCTAGATGTGACAAGGAGGTTCAGGGTGGTCACATTTTAACTAAAGTAATGTGTTCAGAGGTTTCCAAGATTTAGTTTTCAAGTTATGTCTAGTTTATACAGCTCTAGGGCTATTTTACAGTCAAATGACATGGTAGTTTATTTGAAAGGCACAGAAATGCTAGCATAAGCCTGCAAATATTTATTTCAGCATTTAAAGTCTGTTAACAGCTCAATTCAGGTAACATGCTGTTGCATGATTAATGAAAGCTGGGTTTCATTTAACTGTACTTAAAAGAACTCTGTTGAAATAATACGAACAATGACTATTACGTTTTGTTTTCTCCGAGGCTTGTAGTTTAGCAATCGCATAGTATTGCATTCCAGAGTTCCAGAGGAAAGACATAAACACTGTGTAGATTGTGAGAAGTTACCAGAAAGAGGGAGAGAGGAAGAAAGAATAGAGGGGAAAATGAAAGAAGAAATGGGAAAAGGGAAATGAAGGAAAGAATATAGGGACAGCATGGATTAGTGCCTTAGATTTCTTACTTACTAGCTCATTAATTAACTCATTCATTCTTTCAGATGTTGGTGTGTTAGTGACATGACTTTGAGCCAATAAATGAACCTTTTAGCCTGAGTTATGGGGGGAAAAAAGATTAAGGAAAATAAAGTAAGAAAAAAAACTGGAAATAATAATAACTTTGGCCCTGTCTCACAGTTATTGTGAGGGTTAAACAACATAACGTATATGAAGGTGCTTTGAAAAAATTCTCTGCAGGGCTTTCCTGCAAAGTCAGCTGTTGGCTCTGAGGACATTGGGTCAAAGGCCTTTCTTTCCCCACCCCTTCCCTACTTCCTGTAGCATTTCTGGAGAATATTCCTCCTCACCTATGGTGGTTGTGGCATCATCATGGAGGGCAGCTCTCCATCTACTTACATCCGGTCATTTCCTGCTTCTCAGTCGCGTTCTCCTTGTTCCAGTAGTCAGTGAATACCTTGTAGGGGTTATAGCATAGTTTCACCATTGATCTGTGCTAGACTCTTTGGTTTCTTTCATTCATTCATTCATTCATTCATCATTCATTCATTCATTTTAATTTCCTTTTATTCCCACTTCTGACCTCATCCCCACTCCTACCAATGGCAACCATTCCAATGCACTTGATATTCATACTTTTTTGCATGTGTTTTTATTATATAAATACTATTATGCATATGCTTTGAAAATGCCCTCTACTGTGGAAAATTTCAAGTGTAGAAAAGTAGAATATTGTAATGAACTACGTACATCAATTTGTAATAATTGTCAATTTGCGTCTAATCTTGTTTTAGCCTGTGTTAGCAGTCCTTCCACTCAAGTCATTTTGAAGCAAACGACAGACATCATATTATTTCATCTGTAAATATTTCAGTATGAATCCTTAAAAAAATAAAGACATTTCTTTTGGGGGGAAACAACTGTATTGCTATTATCTTGCTTAGAAAGTAGTGAAAATTCCCTAGTTATTTCTTAAATAAGTGGTGGTCTTATTTCCCCAATATTTATGAAGAATATTAGAAGAGGTTGAAATGATTAAAGCCTATACATTTGGAGCAAGAGCCCTGTAGTGCTGGATTGAGACGTCTGAGGAGGAGGCATTACTCTCTGAAGGATGAGTTGAGGCTGGCTGTGGGAATGTCGGAAACACGACACACTGGAATCAATTGTTGCTAGTAGAACAAACTGCCATTACTGGGGGTAAAAGGGATTGGTGGGGTGGTAATGTTTCCCTTTTTGAATTTTCAGTTCTTTAAAGCCTGGCTGACAATCTCTTAATTATGTTAAATTCTCTGTTAACAACGGCTATATGCTTCTGCCTCCTGACTGGACTGCAACTGACATACATCATCTCATGTCCCTTTAGCTTCTCCTCTCCACCACTGTGTTATTATCTAGAAGTTTAGTTCTAGATTATTATAAATATATATTTTTTTTATTTTAAATTTTCCCTCTCTTTTGTTTGTTCATTTCTTTTTTTTAGACTTTTTTTTATTTTTTTTAGCTGAGCCATCCTGCCACCTGTTGGCAGCTCAACAGCAACTCAGTTTAGGCTGGTGTTGAACCGCCGTTGCTCAGAGCTCAGCTCACACTCTTGAGCGAGCTCTTAACCAACTGAGCCACTCGGCTGGCCCTGTTTGTTCATTTCTTAATGGAATAGACATGATGTGTTATAAGGTTGTGCACCTGAAATGCATATAATGTTATTAACCAATAAATGTAATTTAAATAACCAATAAATGTTGGTTAATTACATTAACCAATCAATGTAATTAAAAAAAACTGGGTTCCATATGTCATATATTTTTTTAAGATAAAAATTTTATTTTTCTGGTAATTTTTTCATTTTAACAGCTTTATTGAGGTATAACTGACATATAATAAACTGCACCTATTTAAAGTGTACATTTTAGGGCCGGCCGAGTGGCGCGGTGGTTAAGCGCTGGCTTGGGAAGCCAGTGGCCCCGGTTTGGTCCTACATATGAGGGCCGGTGACATTGCCCTCAAAAAAAAAAAAAAAAATAAAATAAAATAAAAAATAAAGTGTACATTTTAATACGTTGTATTAAATGTTTTAGCATATATTGCTTACGCTCATGAAACATCACCATAGTCATCACCCCAAAAGTTTTCTCCTGCTCTTTTGTAATCCTGCTCTCTTGCCCCTCCATCTGCATCTCCATGCAACCACTGATCTGCTTTTTGTCACTATAGATTAATTGCATTTTCTGATAGCTCATATAAACATGTTAAACAGTATGTACTCTTTTGTTGTTTGCCGTGCTTAACATAATTATTTTGAAGTTCATTCATGATATTGCATGTATCAATAATTCATTTCTTTTTTTTTTTTTTTTTTTGAGGGCAGTGTCACTGACCCTCATATGTGGGACCGAACCGGGGCCGCTGGCTTCCGAAGCCAACGCTTAACCACCACGCCACTTGGCCAGCCCAATAATTCATTTCTTTTTATTGCTGAATAGTATTCCATTATATGAACGTACTGCAATTTGTTTATTTGTTTATTTGTACTTTTATTTGTTTATTTGTCCATTCACCTGTTAATGGACATTTGGATTGTTTACAGTTTGGACTATTACTAGTGCATTTGTTATGGACATTCATGTTTAAGTCTTTGTATGAACACATACTTTTTTTTCCTTAAGTAATACATTGGAGTAGAATGGCTGGATCATGTGGTAGTGCATGTTTAGCTTTTTAAGAAACTGCCAAACTATTTTTCAAAGTTGTGGAACCACTTCACATTCTAATCAGCAGTAATGAGAGTTCCAGTACCTATAAATCCTTGACAACACTTGGTATGGTTGCTGTGTGGAGGTATTTCATTATACTTTAATTTGAGTTTCCTTAGTGACTAATCATGTTGAACATCTTTTCATGTGCTTATTTACCGTCTATGTTTCTTCTCTGGTGAAGTGTCTGCTTAAGACAGACCATATTTTGGGCCAGAAGATAAGTCTCAGTAAATTTAAAAGGATTCAAGTCATACAAATTTCACAATGGAATTAAATTAGAAATCAATAACAGAATAATATCTGGAAAATCCCCAAATATTTGGATCCAGTGTTGCTGTTAAGAAATCTGATACTAATCTGATTCTTATACTTTTGTAGAAGATATGCTTTTTTTCTCTGGAAGCTCTTAGAATTTTTTTTTTCTTAGATGTGCTTAAATTTCCCAATACCGTGTCTGGGTTCTTAATCTCTCTTATTTGGCACATGATTCTTTCCCTTTGAGTTCTTTCATCTTCCTTTAATTCAAGAATATTTATTTTTATTATTTACTTAAATTTTTTTTCCCTCCTTTCACTTTTCTTTCTGTTTGGATTCCTATTTTTGATAGGTGTCAGCATGTCTACTATTCTCCTCCACGCTGCTTAACTTTTTATTTTTATATTTATCTCTTTATCTTTTTATTCTTCCTTCTTGAGATTTCCTCAATTTGCTCTTTTAGTTTTGCAATTTATTCTTTGGCTATTTGCTCTTTTAGTTTTGCAATTTATTCTTTGGCTATATTCAGCTTCCTATTTATCCCATTTACTTTCTTTCAAGTGTTATTTTATTTTTATACTTAATCTTTCCATTTGGCTCTGTTTTTTACTTTTTTCTGGGTCATACTATCAATATCTTTTGACAACACTGGTTATGTTTATTTTATTTTATTTTTTAAGGTTTTATTGGGGAATCGGGGAAGAGGAACAGACAAGTTGCTGCCCTTTTGTTCTTCAGTATAGTTGTGGAGAACATTGCTTCACTGGCCCATGTTGATTTTGTGATCATTGTGCTCTTCCCAGCTGAGGCAGATCGGTCGCTGGCCATTGGACAGCCGCTCACGGCGGCTTACAGCAGCCCACTGCAGCGCTGCTGCAGCCTAAGCCATGGCTGGCGATTCACAGCAGCCCAGCTCCTGGTCAAGCTGTTGTTCACCATCTTAGCTGTAGAGGGCGCAGCATCACTGGCCCTCATGTGGGATCCCAACCGGCGACCCTCCTGCTCAGAGCCCTTGCTCCCAAGCCAACTCTTCTTAACCGATGAGCCATTCAGCCGGCCGGTTATGTTTATTCTAAATTCTTCATCTGTTTGTTTCAATGTTTTGCTTACTAAGATATACAAGTGTCTTGTTCAGTTTGTGATTTTCCTTCTATCGTGGTTTAACTTCAGGTGCTTTCAGCTGTGAACTAATATTTCCCTGGAGTTATCAGGTACCAGGATGAGATACCAAAGCTCAGGTCCTAGTTTATGGCTTCCTTGTGATTTTAAGAAGAGGTTAGAAGATGAGCCCTGGGAAAGAAAGTCCTTGACATCAAAACTGTAGTCAACCACCCATCTGTTGCCCCTCCACTGGCATTCCTCTGATAGGTCTTCTCCTCTAAAGTTTTAAAAGGGAGAAGACAATTATCTCATATATGACCCACCATCCCTTATCTAGGCTCAGTGAGGAGGGCTGGAGGAGTGAGTGCTCAGGGCAGCTGAGCACTCCCCCACATTATGTGGTGTATTGTTTCCGCTTTCTGACTCATAGTGGTTACCGGGTAGGCAATGATGCAAAGGCAATCTGAAAGAGAGGCAGAGCAGAACCTAAAAGCATTCTACCTGTTATTCCACTTCAGCGTGCCTATCCACCCAAAGCTTATGATGGCCTTCAGTCTTTCCAGGGATTTCTCAGTATTTAAGATAAATTCATTTTTCTCTCTTCCATAGTTCCCCCCCGAGCTGAGTCCCTGTGGCCTGTGCCTGGTGAAAATCTTGTCTGTGCTTCATGGGGTAGTAGTGGGGGATTTGTCATTGACAACTTTTGAGTTATGCTGTAAGAAAATTAATCTTGGGGCAGCTGGGTGGCTCAGTTGGTTAGAGCGTGGTCTCTGAGCAACAGGGTTGCCGGTTCGCCTCCCACTTGGGTTGGTGGGCTGCAACCCCGCAACAAGATTGAAAATGGCAACTGGACTTGGAGAGGAGTTGCCCCCTCCACAAGTAAAACTGAAGGACATCAACTTGACTTGGAGCTGATGGGTCCTGGAAAAAGCACATTGTTTCCTGACAAAACACATTGTTCCCCAATAAAGTTAAAAAAAAAAGAAAAAAAATTAACCTTGCAGCAGACTGCAATAAAAGGAGGAAGGAAGCAGTTACTAGTCTGGGTAAGCAGTAATGAAGGCCTGAATTAATGGTTTGTATGTTAAAGTGAGGAAGCCTTGAGGAAGCTGCTGTTTTATTTCTCTCTTTCTCTCTCTGCTTTTTTCTAAATATGTTTAGTCTTAGTTTTCTTTTTTCTTTCTTTCTTTCTTTCTTTTTTTTTTTTTTTTGAGTGAATTGCAAACTAAGCACTGGGACAAAGTCAAGATGTTACAGTGAAAAACGAAACAAAAGGAGGCCAGATTGGAGAGCAAACTGTTATTATTTAAAACTTATGGACCACCCTGCATGCACCAAGTTCTATTTAAGAAAATACAGAAACGTGATCCTTCCATGTAAGAGCTAACATTTTCAGGAAATATATACCACATTTCTGTTTGTGTTTTACTCCACATATTGCCAATATTTAAGCTTGTGTAGTTTGAGGAATTTCCTCTTCTTAGTCCCCCCCCCCCACCCTTTTTTTTTTTGGTGTAGTTCCTTTTCTCTCTTTATAAAAATAGAGACCACGAACACGTTATTGTATATATTCATATATTTAGTTGTTAATTAAAACACTATCTTTATCCTATGATTCTTTAAAAGCAGGCTAGATGGAGCATTTGGTATTTCCCGCTGCAACTGTTCAGTGTGTTTGCTCCGCCACTTGATAGTAACTAAAGTCAAAGAAATTAATTTGAACTATAACATGCAAAATTCATCTTAACTATAAACATATGAAAAATGTTCAATCTTAAGTAAGACAAACAATTTTTTTCTTGCCTATCAAACTGCCAAAAATTACATGTATAAAGATTTTGGCAGTAAGAGTTCTCATAAAATGCTGATGGAAACATAACTTCTGTGAACCAGGAAGGTTACTTACAAACACAGCTACAGCAGCCTCTGTGTAGCAGGTTAGCCCCACCCCCAGCACATCCCATAATCCTATGGTTCTTCAGTTTTTGCATGCATTAGAATCACCAGAGAGGTTAAAACATGGATTGCTGGGCCCCATTCAAGATTTGTGATTCAGGAAGTCTGGGGCAATGTCTGAGAATTTGCATTTCTAACAAGTTCCCAGTTTATGGGACACTGATAGTTCAGGACTAACTTTAAGAACCACTGCCATCTATCAATGGTTCTCAATACAGAGAACAGCTGGCTGTTCCTGTGGCTCTTAAAAAGAGTACTGTTGCTATAACCCTCCAGCGCTCAGGTCTACTACCAATTATTCTAATTTAATTGGTTAGGAATGGGGTCTGGCTATCTGTATTTTATAAAACTCTTCAGTGGATTCTAAGGTGCCCTTATGATTAAGAGACACTGTCATACACTCATTCTCTACCCTTCATCCAGAGGAACTCAGAGTTCCTATTCCACTTCATTCAAGCCTTCAACTTTAAGATATTATCAAGATATTTTAATTTAAGTTGGTATGCCCATTGATCTTGGTCACCACCAAAATGTAAGTCATTAAAACAATCTTCTTCCTTATTCCTAATAGTTCTCCATGATTTCTCTCCTCTGACCCAATCTCTCCTTCCTTTCTTCCCCTCTCTTTCATCCCTTTCTCACCTTCCTGTTGCTTCTTCAAGAACTCTTCACTAGGTGGTTACTAACAATCTCTTCTGCACTTTTAGCCTTTCTACCATTTTTTTGCCTTTATCTCCTTGCCCTACCTGAAGATTGGCTTGTTTCTAAAGACAGTGCTTCCCTTGCAGCCCTTTCAAATGCAGGCTGCTAGTTAGTCCACATTCCCTGGGTGTTGAAATCCGGAAACCAGTTTGCAGTCCTCTTCCCATCTCACTGCAGCTTCTGGACATTTACTCTTCAACCTTTGTACAGATTTCCCATGCCTTTGAGGTTAATGCTATCCGGTTTTGCCACCTCTTTCCCTTATATTGCTTTGTCTACTGACTTCCTCATCTCTCCACTCATTCACTAAAGTTTGAGCACCTGGCTCCCAGATAGTCACGTTTTACGGTGGAAAAAGTTTCAGACATTTTCAGAATAGGTTATGTGTCTTACCGGGGAAATCAGCTTCTGATGAAAGCATGATTGACAACATGATTCTGCAACACTTGTCAAGAATCTTAAAAAAATATTTATACCCTTTGACATTTTGAAGGGCAGAAGGAACACAGGATAGGGAGGCAGGGACCCATTCCAGTCCCTTCCATCTCTCTCACTCCTTCTCTTTCTTTAGGCACAGAACAATGCACAGTGATCCTGAAATTCAGTTTTCCTGGGAGCTGTAGTTCCCATTGGGGCAAGTGTAGGTATGCAGGGAGGAGAGATGTTGACATATTTATGTAAGTACACAAGTTAAAATTTTTTTTTTTTAAGTATCTCTGTGTCATTGACTCATAATGTTTTCATACTTTTTGTGCATGCATCAGGTTTGGGAACAGTTTGTCTGGCATTTATGGAAAATGAAAGCAGCATGAAAGGTATGTTTAAGACATAGCTAATAATGATTTTTTGATAGCGTAGGCATATTCTGGCCCACTGTACACAAACTGGGTTCACAGAAAGATAGGAGATACTTGGACAGTGGAAAGAGCAAAAGACTAGAAGTCAGAAAACTCAGAGTAAGAAGTTTCTGACTTACTTGCCTTATTAATTTGGGCAATTTACTTAGTTTGTCTGAGCCTCAGTTTCCTTACCTATAAAATGGGGATCAGAATGTCTATTTTATTATCTTACAGGACCATTGTGAGGATGAAATCATTTAATATGTGTGAAAGTGCTCTAGCAATAGTAAAGTGCCAGAGAACAAAGATAAGGTTTTGGTGGGATGAGGTGTAGTGTTCTCCTGAGCTTTCGGGACAACATGAAGCGAAACTGACTTAAGAAATCTGTGAGGTTGACATGTTAGTAATGATACTTTGTAAATTTTAAAAGTGGTTGGGATAAATTATAGTTTTTGGGATTATAAAATGATTGAGTGAAAATGAATAAAAATACCAGAAATTTATTGAATTAATAAGTACCTCAAATTGTGAAAATATGTTACATAAACAACATCGAATATTTTACTATGTAAATAATAACACTTAGCCCTTTGATAAGCTCTTTTTTTTATAATAATGGTTTTCTGCTTTCTAATATATTAAAAAGTTCAATGTAGGAATGGTTTAGATGTTCTACTTTACCTCTCAAGAATAATCTTTCATATTGTACATAAAAAAAGACCCACAAGTTTCAACATGGTGCATGTGACAATGTTAATTGTCTGGAGTATCCAAATTTCTGGAAATCTCATTGGTCACGAGGGTCTCAAAATCTATCAAGTTTATGGTCCCTTTAGCCTTTTAAATCCTCAATCATAACCTCATTTTTTGACAAGGGATATGAATGTTCCTCCTAAGGAACGTATCTCCTAAACTATTGATAATATGTCTGTTAGTCCTCACATCCAGGCCTTCATAAACCCCATTACTTTTTTTTCTATACACCAATTCTCAAATTTGGCCCTCTTTCATCAACGCCAAAGCTATGTTCTTAATCTGTGCTTGTTTATCTTCTGTCAGGATACTTCCGGAATCTGCAATATCATGACATTAATATGATGTTCTATGTTCATACTTTGGCCTTGCTTCAAAATGGTGCCAAATTCTTTACTCATTCTTTACTGCTTTCTACCCATTTGCCTTCTCTTTAAGCTAAATTTACCCTTTACCTCAATGCCTCCAGACCAAACACAAGTGTTTTGCTCGTTGTAGGTTTTCAGTACATGAGTACATGTTTATTGAATCCAATTAGAAAATTATCTTTATCAAGTTTACAGCATAAACTGAACACTACATGAGCAAACATAATATGTCTTATTTATATAAAACATCAGTTTAGAGTTTCCATTTGAATCCTGGAAAACAATCATCTTGGTGAGACTGAAAAATAATAATGTGGGATTGTGAAAAGCATAATGACTTCCTTCACCAGAGGAAGCAGGAAAGCACTCCTTTCTTTCAGTAATTGGAAAGATTTTCAAGGATCCCAGGAGAGAAATTGGAGTTTGGCATATTTACAGGTGATATTTGGAGCTATGGAAATGGATGAATTTGGCTAAAGGAGGATGTATAATTGAGAGAAAAAAGAGTTATTTTCAAAAGGGAAAAGTAACATTCAGCAAGGTCAGAGGAAAAAGAACTGGAGAACTGAAATGTCAAAAAATTCAAATAGATTTTATAAGAATATAAACTTCACAAGGGCAGGGATAATTTTTCTGTATTATTCACTGTTGTATGTATTCCAACATCCCAGACAACCACATGGCATGTGACAGACACAAAATAAACATTTGCAAAAGAAATGAAAGAAAGAAAGAAAGAAAGAAAGAAAGAAAGAAAGAAAGAAAGAAAGAAAGAAAGAAAGAAAGAAAGAAAGAAAGAGGGAGATGGAGGGAGGGAAGGTGAAAGGGAGGGAGAGAGGGAGGGAAGGAGGAAGGAAGGAAGAAAGGAAAGAAGGAAGGAAGAAAGGAAGGAAGGGAAATCAGTGTGTCAAATGTTGCAGGAAACTTGAAAAAGCTCAGACTAAAATGAAGTCCCACAGACGTAATGGCACATGCTAGGATTATGGGCAATTGCGAAAGTGGAAACAATGAATCTGTCTTTTGAAAGGTTGTTGGTTCCTCTCAGCAAGACATCATTGTTGGTTCCCCATCTCCCAAATTTCCATCAAAAATATCAAGTAAATATATGAATAGGGAATATCTAAGTTAGCACTGCCACAGGTCAGAAATATGATCACTCTTGTTCTGAGAGCATTACATACCTGGGATACAAATGGTAAAAGACCAAGCAGACACTTTTTGAAGAAGGGCAGTGAGGTAGTCAGTGGGGCCATCTGCCGCACAGTATTTGGCCTCTCTCCTCTTTTTTTGTGCCTTCTGTAGGCCTAAAGTCTTCACCAATGTTCAGGTTGCACCCAGAAACCACATTCTCACTGCCCTCTGTAGCTTATCCCTCCTCGTCCTATTTGAAGCCTGTAGTTGCTATTTCTTCTTCTGCTGTCTTCACTTCAGTCCATGAAGAGAGAAGAAGGGAAGGGGAGGGGGATGAGATGGCAGTCAAGTACAGTCTAAGGGTTGTGGGTATGAGCTGGAAGGTTGTGCCTGGGGTTCAAATGCCAGCCTGTGCTTCTCAGGACACTGCTGATGGATGCCCCCTTATTGGGTTGGGAAAAGCTGAGCAAGATTAGAGGGAAAGAACTGATGTGACCCAGGTGGTTATGAGAAGGAGGTAAAGGAAGCCAGGAGGTTAAGGATGGAGCTCACTTCTTAGTCACATCAATGGGAAATCTGGGGATACAAGAACCTGAAAGAGCATGTGATGCAGGAAGGATGGAGGGACAATCCAAACACAATAAAATAACCTGCCACTGAATCAACTCCTTTATAAGTTCACTAAGAACTCTCTTTCTCTTCCTTCCCAAGTTCCCTTCCACACAGTAGAGAACCAACACAAGAGAATGGGAAGACGAGTCAGAAAAGAGTCCATCTCTAAAAGCCACAACCTGTGAGCTTATATTTCTTTGGTCCACTGATTTCTGCTAAGACCTATGATGATTTTGAATAGAGAAGAATGATTTTAAGGCTTATTAGCATACTTCCTCCAACATCATTTTGGGGCAGTCCATTTTCTTTCTCTTTGGAGGGAGTCCATTTTCAGTGTGTTTTCTTAGGAATTGTGATACAGCCCAATAGGCAATGATCGCTAGAATCAAATTACTATTTCAACAGAGTTAAATTTATTGTATTCTCTCCCTTGTCTCCTTCTCCTAGGTGACTGTACTAAGCCAACTGATACCAAAGATGCATATATGATGAATAAGGATCATTTACAAGCATTCTGTTACTTGATGCCCCACAGGTGATACAAAGGAAGGATTGCCATTGTAAAAGAACATTCTGATCAGGGCCAGAATCTGAATAACCCTATATGGAATGCATTATGTGAAGGTTAGGTTTCTGCCCTCCTTAAGTTCCATTTCCTTTAGCTCTTACAGGGAAGGGCTGAATAAGTATCAGCATATAGTGAATGTACCTTGCAAGTAAATACCTTTCTGATATGTAGAACCTTGAAAGAAAATTCACTAGCTTGGTTTTTTAAATTCCTTTTTTCTATTATATTTATAAACAACACAGAAGAAAGAGTTCAAAATCTAAAAAATCAATAAAGTTAAACAGAAACATATGCCTCAGTGTACGAGGTGTGATAAAAAAATAGGTGAATGTTTAAATTTAAAAAAAGTATAAAAGACACATTGCCACATTAATTCTTCTCAAAACACTCACCCTCGCTTCAAACACACGTGTCCCATTTTTCTTATCACTTTTTGAAGCAGTTCCCGAAGTCCTCTTTTGTGAGTGTCTTTAGTTGCGCTGTTGTGGCTGCCTCGATTTCCTGAATCGAGTCAAAACATTTACCTTTCATTGTCATTTTGACTTTGTGGAAAAGCCAGAGTAGCATGGTGCCAGATCCGGTGAATAAGGTGGATGAAGACACACCGTAATGTTTTTATTTGACAGGTATTGCAGTACCAGAAGCGATGTGTGACAGGGAGCATTGTCATGATGGAGGATAAAACCGTTTGCCCATTTCTCAGGCCGTTTTCTATGCACACCATTTCTTAAATGCTTGTAAAGACACTCACAAAAGAAGACTTCCAGAACTGCTTCAGAAAATGGCAAGATGGTGGGATAAGTGTGGTCAAAGTGAGGGGGAGTGTATTTTGAAGGGGATTAATGGCAATGTGTTTCTTTACTGTAATACGTATTTTAAATTTAAACATTCATTGTATTATTTGATCACACCTTGTATATTGTGTGTTCTAATTTTATGGAATTCTTTCCTTTTTCTTCTTAGAATGTCATAACATTAAAGGTCTATGAGAATCAGCATCCCTTATTATGCTTTTTTCCTTGCTGTTTTGATGTTAGTAGATTTAGGTAACAAATCATTCATTCAATCAGATAAAGTTACCAGACTGTTGCAGATACAGAAAAGGGGCAGACATGGATCTAACTAATGCTTTCGAGTCCCAAAGACCACAGAAGACCCTTCCCCTTTGTACTTTAGTACCACCTCTAAAAAAAAGAAGCACAATACTTCTGTTTTGAATATATAGTATATGTATGACTCATTACACTTATGACTCTAAAACTTAAATTAGGAGGAAGTTCTTAAAGTAAATATTTTGTAGATTAAGCAAAAGATAGTTGTGATAGATTGCAAAAATAGCCACAGATGATTTCATCCCTGTAGGCATGCCCTTTTGCAATGTAAATTTGTGATCTTTCCATCAAGAGGTAAATCCCATTTCTTCACCCACTAAGTCTGGGCTTGGCCACGTATAACTTACTTGGCCAACTGGACATTAACATGAAAACCCGAAGATGGTGGAGTAGCAGAAGCTACAGGAGGAACATACTTCAAAAGGGGATCAAAGGATTGGTCAACAGTATCATAGGCTGCTAAGCAATTAAAATAGAAATTGACATAGAATAGAGGTTAAAATAAAATAGAAAGTTTCCACTGTATTTAGCGATACAGAATTCTTTGTGACCTTGATCAGAGGCATTTTGAGAGGCACAGTAGAGCAGAAACCCAGTTCAAGCAGGTTGAGGAGTAGCAGGCAAAAAAGACAGCACAGAGACAGCTACTGCACCCACTGGGCTCACAGCCAAGCCCCTTAACTATCACTTCCTAGCATGTAACTCTTGGAGCCATTGCACAGACAGAATGAGTAGCTGAGTGATGAATGGATGGTGGGGATAATTCATCATGGTAATTTTTATATTTAAAACATAACCTGTTGTTGAATTGAAAAACAATAAATATTGATCACTCATTATGCAAACATTGACTCATAGTATATTAGGCATAGCCAGAGTAAAAGATGTTCTTTTATTCATCTACTAACTGGAAATCTTACCCCTTACCAATTTTAATTTCAGGTCTTGTACTAGAAATAGTAAAAAACAAACAAACAAACAAACAAACAAAAACTACAGCTTTTTTGTATGTCAATCATAGCTCAATAAAGGGCATGTGTGTTTTTTTTTTTTAAAGATCTCTATCAATTATTCAATGTAATTCCTCAGGTAAAAATTTCAATAGAATTGATAAGCAGCATTAAGAAATGTTACTTTATAAGACTATAGTTTTACTTTCTGAACTCATCCTAATCCTCCAGTTGCATCAGGTTCCATTACATTTAAAAAATTTTAAGAGATAAAAAAATATTACTGTATCAGCTAGCTTTTAGTACATAACAGCATCGCCAAATACAGTGACTTAAAACAATGAACATTTATTATTTTCCACAGTTCTATGGGTTGGAAAAAATCCAGTGCACACTTTTCAGTGGGTAGATCTGGTCTGGGTCTGCTCAGCCGATGTGTGCTGGCTCCCACCTCTACAGGTAGCTGGGGGTTCAGCTGGAGATGGCTGGCCTAGGATAACCTCAGATACCACTTGTTCCCAAATCATGCTTGTATGTGTCTCTAAACTCACCAAGGCCCTGCCTTTTGAAACTGACCTGACAAATACTTGACTCCATTGTTATTTGCATGTTTGTCAAATAAGCATCTCCCCTGAAACTATAAAGAAAAATGCCCTGGATGACTTAATCTGAAAAGGCCAGAGGGCAAGGAAATGTGAATGGGTGTATGGAAGTTTCTTTTATTTAAAAATATTGTCCAGCTCCGTCCATCGTAATTTCTACAGCTTAATAATTTCTCCACTTATTTTGTAGAGCTCCCTGTCTACTTTATAGCCAATAGTAATTATGTAAAAAGCACAGGTGCTTTTGATTCTTTCCATAATTTCAGCTTTCAATTGCCTATGTCGAAACTCAAATATTTGTTTTCTAATTTCTCACATTTTCTTGAGAGATATTTTTCGAGTCTGCTAGGATTTTTCATCCCCACATTTGCTTAGCATTTTTCACCCCCAAACTGTCTAGTGTGCACAACAAAATTATAATTTTGTAAAATAAAAGATCACACTTTCAACTGTTTGGTGGTTCCTCATTGCTCATTTTTTTTTTTTTTTACTCTGAAAGTGCTTACTTTTACTATTTCCTTTTTGTTTTCCTCAAAACGATAATTAAAATCAAGAGGACCACTTTTGAAAATCCCCATGTGTAAATATCAGCAATATTTTGGAATGAGGAAAAAAAGACAGGTTACGGGAATACCTTCTCCAAAGATTCTTATTTTCATATGTTTTTAAACACTTATTAGGTACTATGTGAGTCAGTAGGCCCATAGAAGATGGTGTAATTTGAGAGCTAGATGAGGGATAGAATGAAGATGTACAAACTATTTATATGGATGTGATTGTAGTTGGTGGCTAGATGGGACCTTTTGTGCCCCATCTAGTATAAGCCACCAGATGTGAAGTTGTAACCTAGTAACGCCTTGCCTTGGCTGTTCTGTATATCTCTTGCTGGCTTGTTACTTCTCTGTTCTTGCTGTGTGCGATGTCTTCAGGAACTCACTGGGACATTGTGACAGATACATAAACTGGAAGTGCAAGAGAATAACACTGTGTTGGGCAATCTTTGACTAGTGAGGGATGGAAGCCAGATTGTAATGTGAATAAATATACTTTAATTACTTGACTTCTCCTGTAAAGTATAGGGAAAAATTCCTACCCAATAATAAATACACTTCAGGGTAGTGACGATTAAATGAGATAAAATATGTACAAGTCTACTAAATAGTAGATGCTCAATAAACATTCATTTTCCTCTCCATTCATGCATTTATAAAATTGTGAAAATAAGTGTTATTATTTTAGTTAGTTTCCTGTTTGTTTGTTTTTTTTTTTGTTTTTTTTTTTACTATTAGGCTTTAAAAGTAATTTAAAGAAAATAATCTTGTAAACTTAAAATTCTTGGAAAATTGGAATTACTAACCAATACCAATAACTAGAGGCAAGTAGTATATTTAAAAGAGCTTCTTATGTGTAATCGGAAAAACCTAGATTCTAGGTCTGGTCCCAATGATGACTATCTGTGTATCACTTTGGACAATTTGTGGTGACTCACACATTAGATGAGGAAACAGGCTTGTCCCAACTCCTAAGCAACTGTTGGCAGTAAGGCGGGAAGCAAGAGGGGAGAAGAATGTTTAATAGTAACACAGTCAACAGGGAATTTATTTCCAACCTTACTCCAAGTAGGAAATGATTCTAAAACCACACACACACACACACACACACACACACACACACACACACGCACGCGCAGTATAGCATGCAAAATGATGATCTGCAGAAAGGACACCATGACCTCAGATCCCACAGATGCAGCCAAAGGGCTCAGCAATTCACAGCCAAAATTTTGCAGCCAAGAATGGACAAAGCCTTTCATCATAATCCACTGATAAAAACTCAGTCTTAACAGAATTTCTGTGAGCAAGCCAAGAAGCAGTAACGACTCTCTGAGATCACTTCTAAGGACGCCAAAGCTAGAAGCAGATATCCAAATGATTCAGTGGCATAAGCATATCATGAGTCATGTAGAGAAATCAGGCTGAACCCTAATGAGTCCCTTCACCTCACTAAGAATTTTATGGAAGAGGAGCCAGAGGTGATATCAAAGCATGCTCTATATCCTTTAGAATTTGTTGTACCTTTTTTTGGAGTGTAAATTGTGTATGAGTCCCATTATAAGGTGTCATTTCACTCATTCTCACCAATTGTTTAATTTCTTTAAAGATCCTGAGTTAACTATTTTAGGTGTTGTTTTAGATTTTTTGGTCTTTTTAAAAATTATTATTGTGGTAAAAACATATACCATTAAATGTTCCATCTTAAGCATTTTAAAGTGTACAGTTCAGTGGTGTTAAGTATATTCACACTGTTGTGCAATGGATCTCTAGAAATTTTTCATCTCGCAACATTGAAACTCTATACCTAATAAATATTAACTCTTCCTCCCTCCTAAGCTTTTGGAAACTACCTGTCGACTCCTGTTTCTGTGATTTTGATTACCTTAGATACCTCAAATAAGCAGAACAATACAGCATTTGTCCTCTTGTGACTGCTTATTTCACATAGCGTGATGTCCTCAAGGTTCATCTATGTTGTAGCATGTGCCAGGATTTCATCTTTTAAGGGTGCATAATATTCCAATATATGTATATATCACATGTTCTCTTTTTTAAAAAATACCACATTTTCTTTATCCATTCATATCTTTTTGGGTTTTTGGGTTGCTTTCTACCTCTTGGCTATTGTAAATAATGCTGTCATGAACACATGTGTGTAAGTATCTCTTTGAAATCCTGCTTTGAATTTTGGATTCGCTGGGTCATATGGTTGTTCTATTTTTAATTTTTTGAGGCAGTTCCATACTGTTATTTACAATGGCTGCAACATTTTACATTCCCACCAACAGTACAGAAGGGTTCCAATTTCTCTGCATCCTTGTTAACACTTTTTACTTTCTGTTCCTTTAACAGTGGTTATCCTAGTGGATATGAGGTGATATCTCATTGTGGTTTTGCTTTGTGTTTGTCTTATGACTAGTGATGTTGAGCATCTTTTCAGATGCTTGTTGGCCATTCTTATATCTTTTTTGGAAAATTGTCTATTCAAGCTCTTTTCCTGTTTTTAAAATTAAGTTATTTTTTGTTGTTGTTATAGAAGTCCCTTATATTTTCTGGATATCAAATTTTATATGTCAGATACATAATTTGCAAATATATTCTCCCATTCCATAGATTGCCTTTCATTCTGTTCATTGCTTCCTTTGATGCACAGACGTTTTTAAATTATATGTCATCCCATTTGTCTATTTCTGCTTTTGTTGCCTGTCCTTTTGGTGTCATATCTAAGAAATCACCACCAAGTCAAATATCCTGCAGCTTTTTCCCTATATTTTCTTCTTGGAGTTTTATAGTTTTAGGTCTTTCATTTACATCTTTAATTCATTTTGATTTAATTTTTGCATTTGATGTAAGGTAAGCATTCAGTTTCATTCTTTTACATGTGAATATCCAGTTTTTTCAACATCATTTATTGAAGGCACTACCCTTTTCCTGTTGTGTAGTCTTGTTGAAAATTATTTGGCCACACATACAAGGGTTTACTTCTGGGCTTTCTATTTGTTTTGTTGGTCTATATATCTGTCTTTATGCCAATACCATGTCATCTTAATTACTATTGATTTATAGTATGTTTTGAAATCAGGAAGTATTAAGCCTCTAGCTTTATTCTTTTTCAAGATCATTTTGGTTACTCAGAGTCCCTTATGATTCTATATAAATTTTAGGATGATTTATTCTTTTTCTGCCAAATGTTCCATTGGGATTTTTATAAGGGTAGCATTGAATCTATAGGTCACTTTGGGTAGTATGGGCATTTCAATAATATTAATTCTTCCAATCCTTGAGTAAAGGGTGTCTTTCAACATTTTTTTTTTTAAATTTTTGTACCTTTTTTGACTTTTTTTCAAGCAATGTTTTGTAACTTCCAGTATACAAGCCTTTTACCTCTTTGGTTAAGTTTAATCCTAACTATTTTTGATGCTATAGTAAATGCGATTATTTTCATAATTTTCTTTTTCAGATTGGTTTACTAATGCATAGAAACGCAACTGATTTTTGTCTGTTGATTTTTTTTTAATCCTGCAACTCTGCTAAAATCTTTTATTCATTATAACAATTTGTGTGTGTGTGTGTGTGTGTGTGTGTGTGTGTGTGTGTGGAGTGTTTAGGGTTTTCCATGTATAAGATTATGTCATCTGCGAACAGAGATAATTTTATGTCTTCTTTTTCAATTTGGATGCCTTTTCTTTTTGTTTGTTTTAGATTTTTGAACAATAGAATTAAGATTCTAGGTTGGTATAACACCTGGTGAGAGAAAGCCAGGGCCTTTGCCACCCCATATGGCATCTTTGTATAAATGAGAAAAGTTGCAGTCTGCACCTGGATGCATGTTGCATAAAGGTGAGCATAAGATGAATTTCTGCCCCTTTAACCTGAATGTCCTTGGGTAATGGACACTTGTTATGTATCACTTTAAGTCCTTTTGGCCCCACCTCTTATTCCAACTACAGCTAGAGTGACCAGTTCTGTTCAGGTATCAACCAGTTTCATGCAGGTGCCACTGAATAGCACCACTCCCTACCATCCCAGGCCTCTCACTTCCTGTTTGGGGGCTTTTGTGATTCCCTTCATGATAATGCCCATAGAAACCTTCTCAGCACTCACACAGGTGGAAGATTGAGGTGTCCAGCTGGGTAGGAGGTATAGGAGGGGGAATTAATAACGCTCCATGAGGCAACTCTTGACCAATGGGCAAAAGAGGTCAGCTCTGCCCACTGTACAAACCTGTGTTCTGAGACACATGTCATAAGAGTTGTCAAAGGGTTCCACGGGATAGAGTAACCAATTGTCTGAACTCTGCTTTGGGAGGACCGACCATAAGACATGCTTGTACACCTGTATGCAGCAGCCCTGACAATAACCCCTGACCCCACCTGTGTCAGATTCCCTTAAAGAGACTCATTTGTTTTGGGTGCTTTACATGCTACATAGCCACTGCACATTTCTGAGTAACAGTGTCCTCTTGATAAAATGGAAGCAAAAATACTTTAAAAGTATTTCATGTATTCAAACCAGTAAATACATTTAAATCATTAAATACAAATTACGATTTCTATTTTCAAACCTCACATTCCTCGTCATATAAACAAATATTTGCCTTTGTAAAAAATCATTTACATAGATCTCTAGACTCATGAATACAGGCAATGTGTTTTAGACTGAACTGCCGATTCTAGAGAGACTCTTCTACTTTATCTTTTAATCTTTAGGCAGCAGTATTGTTAAACTTGGTCAGCCTGATCTGGGCTCTATCATGGCCCCATCTTTCCAGAAGGTTATGCCAACTCTGACCCCTTGGTCTATGTAGTTTGGCCTGCCGGTCTAGCTCCCTTTTAAAGCACCACTCATTATTGATGAGTCCCTGAGATTTTTTTTGAGCCTGAGAATGCCCATCAGGTGAGAGCAGCTTAGTTCTATGTCCCCTACCCAACCCCCAGCACCACTCAAAATTCTACCCTCACTGGAATCTCTTTTCTTTCAATACTTCTATAGGGACTACTCTGTGACATCAAAAAGGATCTGTAGTTAGCTTATTGTTCTACAGAACTTTTATTTTCAGTCACAGAAGTATCCTGCCTATCACAGGTGAGAGAAAACACTGAATAAAAACTCTTTTCTTTCTACATTACAATACAACCAGATTATTGTCATTCATTAAAATAGCTTTGCTTCTTCACTTGACCCTAAGTATTTTCATTACTGGAGTCAAGCTAGTATCAGAGAAAACTGTGTTTATCTGCTTTTCATAACACAAGATCATCACACCATTGACTTGGCTGTCACACTTTTGGTACAGAACTGTGACATTTGGGGACCTAGGTCTAGGCCTGTTTCTGCCACTGACTGTGTGACCTTGAATAGCCACTTAATTTCTCTTGATTCCAGCTTCCACTTTTATAAAACGTAACTGTTGGACCAGACACAGCACTCACCTTCTCTAAAATTCTATGAGTATCTCCTCTTTGCATTTGGGTCAACTGAGCAGGCACCTGGGTGAAAATATCAATGTCATTGTGTCTTCCTTTTTTATTTTCTCAATTGTGCTTTTCATTTTTTAAAAAAGTTATAGCAATACTTTGCTCTGAATCTTACTATGGCGTATTGTGGTGGGGTGGCAAAGCTTTCTTTAGTGAAGGCACAATGGACATGTCATGTGTCTTTCCCTGTATATTTGTATTCATAGAATACCATTCAACATAGAGGCTCCCAGCCCATATTCAAATGTTCTGATTTCCTATATAGTATGGGAGCAGTGAGAATGGTGATGATTTTCATTTAATGACCTCCCTTCTTTCGTCTACTTCTACTGTAAAAGAATACTGGTGGGGGGAGGGGTGCCACAAAAATGTATACATATGACTTGTGTTCATCTTTTGTTATTGGCGTATATTGAGTATTATAATTTTAATAGTTTTCCTTTCTTAAAATATGTATACTTTTTTTGGCACCCTCTGTATATTTCTCCTGATTGGGTGTCCAGTGAGGACAAAGCAGAAGGAGGGGCTTTGCTCAATGAGGGGCTAAAGGAGGCAGCACCTTATTTCACCCAGATGAGAAATTTATGTTAGGGATTTATGTCTTGTCCATTAGTCATAGGATTGAAATACAGAAAGAAGATGGTTGGCTTGAGGACAGGTATTAACAAGTCAGCTTGAATTGATAAATGAAGTCAGATGGCAAAATGCATCAGTTTCTCTTTATTCCTTTTTTTATTCTTAAATTTAATTATATACAATTATGACTTAGATAGCTAAGAAACCCTGAATTACAATAAGGTAAGGCCTATACATAGATAAAATGGTATAAAGCCTTTAATTAAATGCACCTAACATCTACTTTTTCTTTTCTGCTAATTGGGTTAACCCTCTCCTTTTTAATTGAAAATATCTTACATTAATATATTTAATTTAGGTTTTGGGCAAAAAAATTTTTTATGACTTCCGTACTCTTCTACAATTATAGCAAATATTCACACCCATTACGTTATGTATTTATTTTATCCTTTAAACACTATCACTACTAGAAAATAACTCAAAGCTAAGAGCACTATTTTCCTATGCCAAAAATATTTTATAATTGGAAAAGACCTCAAAACTGTCTATAGATATCATATGTATTTAGTATTTATTTTATTGCGGGGGCATCTCTTGTCAGATTATGCTAGGTGGAGTGTTTCTGCTAATGGTCCCAAAATTCAAACTTCAGGGCATTGGAAGCAGGATATACTTATAGAAGGCAACATATTATGCTAATTGGTCAAAGTTCCAACTTGCATGGCTACATTTCTGGGGAACAAAAAAGCTCTATATTAGCAGATTACTATATGGACCGTTTTCTCAAAATTTCAGTTATTTTACCTTATCTCAATTTTGAAATTTATGTTATTGTACCAGGGCATCTTGTGTTTTTGTTTGTTTGTTTGTTTTGTTTTCTTTTTAATTAGCCACAAAAGTTTATTGAAGGGATCAACACATACATCCTTCTGAGAAATGCTTTAAGCCATTCACTTGATGGTTGCAAACACATCAGAATCTGTTTTATTGGTATATTTTGGTTTGCTTGGCAAGGGAAAATTATGAACCAAATCCAAAAGGCCTGATTTTAAAAGTCTATAAAAAAGGGAGCATTAAACACTGCCAGCCCTACTATGTCAGGAGACACTGTACAATTCAAATCAAGACAATTCCAAACAAGTCCGGCAAGGCAAGTTGGCATGTGGAAGTGAAATAATCTGTAGGCTATCTTGGTTTTAAATTACTTGATTTTAAATTACTAAGCAACTCTTAGATGTCAAATGGATAAGTAACAATTTGAGTTTCTGTCGCAAGGGTCCACAGGCACAGTGATAAATTGTCTGGAGGAGGTAAATGGAATTCTGAGATATGCCTAAATCATGTCATAAGAGAAACTACAGAAGGAAATTAAGGCTGGTGATGAAGATGTTAAGGGTGAATTTTTCAGTGTACTTAAGGGCTGTGTTAAGTGCAGAACAGACTATTCAGAGGTTTGTTTAAGCCTTCAAAGTTAATAATAAATTTTATAGTTACAGATTAAAAATCATAGTTTTTCCTTAAGCTTTAAAATTTAACTTACAAATCTTATTTTATTTTTAAACCAAACAAATTTCTATAATCACTTGTAAGGGTCTTTGACTAATATTTGGTTATATTTATAGATTTGTTAATTAAACACCTTTAAGCATTTTATACTGCACTTACATATTTAACATTTAAGTTCCTTTTTTTTAATTAAAGTTTATTGGGGTGACATTGGTTAGTAAAATTACATTGGTTTCAGGTGTACAATTCCATAATACATCATCTATATATTACATTGTGTGTTCACCACGCAGTCAGTTCTGTACATTTCAGTTCTTTATCATTAAAACTTGTTAGACTAATAAACCTTTCCAAGCGCTTAGATAATTCTTATAAATCCAATACACTAAACTTATAACTGTAACAAACTTCAAATTGTCTTAAATGTTCCAGTGCCATTCCCCACATTTAAAAGGTCTCAACCAAAAATCACAAGTCTGTATTGAATACTCAATTGTACATTTAAATTCTAATTAGAAAGTTGAGGCTCTGATAAATTTAATTCTAAATAGTCCCAATATAGAAAACACTAAATTTGCACACATACCCTAGTCTCAATGGAACAACATATGGTTTTGATTATCTTAAACATTTCTTGATCGATTTGGAATCTCTCTGGCATTGAAAGGTACATTTTCATGATGGAAACAATTGCACCATCCCACACAATTTGGGGGTAACTGTCTCAGCTTGCCTGAGGCTGCATAGTGACTGGATATCTTATCCACGAGGCTTACTGTATTCTTTTTGGAGGCTTTGATGGGACACACTAAAGCTGATTCTTGCAGCTTTGTCATTGATTCCGTGATTTCTAGAACCATGTGGTCACTGAGCCCTCAAATTTCTAATTCTCTCAGTTCTAATTCTCTCGGCAGGGAAGCCTGCCACCCCTCTTTCCTGGACTCTTAAGGTTTGTTAATAAATGTCTTTGCATTTTATGGACACTTATCGAGCTATTGTGTATATTAAAATGTTATCAACATGAACTTTGGAAATCTCCCCTGGCTTTGTAGACCAGTTGGTCACAGCTTCCAAAGTCACATTCAGGGATTCCTGCTTTATGCTGTACTAGATGACTGGCCAGAACCACAGATACAATGATTCTATGATTCTCACAGAGCAATTTTATTTGTTTATTGGAACCTGGCATCCACAGGTACATCATTTTGCTTCTGTAACAGGTGTTTTTCAAGAAATCTGACCATTCAATTACAACCCATCATAGTGAACAGGCCTGGGTTATTGTGTTCAATTATGTTCTTCCCCCTGCACTCCTCCACTGCCTTCCATCCTCCTATCTCTCCTTTTCTATATAACACAATAGACGAATGCCTACTTTAAGCTGGACATGGCTCTGGAAATAAAAAGGTAAGCAAGACTGACACACATAAAGATTAAATCAATAAGCGCACACTAGTAGTGTTTCAAAACTTTAAAAATTGAGATATAATGTTCCTCTGGTAAAATGCTCAAATCTGAGGTATAAGCTCAATGAATTACCAATAACTTAAGAGTTTTCTAAGTGCTTCTAGGAAGTTTGTTCAGGGATAGTGGAAATTTTTACCAATGAGCACAGTATCCCAAATACAATGAATGGACTTTGGCTTGGAATTTAGTTTGAAGGCCACTACTCAGATATCTGTGAGTAGGCTTGGAGCAGGATCAACAAATTATGGCTTGTGGGATAGCACTAATTTCTGTATGGTCCAGGAGCTAAAAATAGTTTTCACATTTTAAGGATTTAAGACAAAATAAAAGAAGAAAATGGGGGAGAAGAAGAAGAAACTACATATGGACTGTAAAGTTGAAAATATTTACTTTTTGGCCCCTTACAGAAAAAGCTAGACCGTGGAGCTACAGAGGAAAGTTAATAGAAGCCAAGGATAATTGTTCCTCTGCTTTGCTCTTTGGCCTAGTAAGCCAGATGTGTCAACAGTTTCTCTTTGACTGACATGAACATGTTGCTCAATCAGAAAAGGGTTTAAATTTTTACTAGCTTATACCAGCCCCACCAGTGACCCCAAATACAAGGAAAAGTTTGCTGAAATTCTGTGCCAGAACCCCTGTCATGACACTCAGCGATTGTGACCTCAATCTTGATATGAACTCAATTGTTTTAGAAATACAGGTATACTTATGGCTAACTATTTTTAAGGCCATGGATGTGTTTTGAAGACCTAGCCACAGATATGGTCACCATCTACTGGCTTGGGGATCCCCTGGGACCTTTGCAGCAGATGTGGGGAGGGGAGACAGCAGGGAATGGATTCATGACGCTGATTCAGCAATTTCCAACCTTATCTCCTCCCCCTCCTTCTGTCTTCAAATAATGCACATGCCTTTTCCCCAAGTCTATCCCAGCTTGGAGTGTGCTTTAGGAGTCAATATCCTACTCTCCAGAGGAGAATTTGGGCTCAAATCAGGTCAACTGGGTCAGCATTTGGACAGATTACTAGACAAAGGAGAGTGTGGGAGTTTCTAGGTAGTGCTGATGTTAGAATTGTCACTATGGTTTGGGTTGTCTGTATTGTTGGATCAACTGTGGTTATTGGCATAGAGGGGGCTAGAAATAACTAGAGTGAACCCGAATAAAATGGATGCATTTCAGAGGAAAGTTTGTCCTGGAAAGGGAGAGTGCAGCCCAGGATATGTGTGCAAAAGCCAAATTATATTGACTTAACAAAGATAGCTTGGGTGAGAGACAGATTGCCATTCCTCGGGCTCAAGGCTCAGCTGGGGCACATGCATAGCAGTTTAGGGACAGGAAAAAGAACTATAGATCCTGCCCATTTGCAGGGTATCTAATAATCTTGTCTTGGCTGTTGGGATTCAGCTTGTCAGTTGGAGGGTGAATGGCAAAAGCTGAGTGTGGTTGGGTTGGCAAGGCCAGGATTGACAGGATGAAATTATTATTGATATTATTATTAAGAAAAATATTTGGTGACACTTGCCATTTTATTGAGTAATTGCTATGTGACAGACATCTTATAAACAATATGTCTACTCATTACTATAATTCTGTTGAAGCAAGTACTATTATTTTAATCCTCATTTTACAGAACAGACAACTACAGGTCAATGAAGTGAAGTGATTAACTTGGGCTGGTGAGTGGCAACACTAGGCTTTGGATCCAGATCTTTCTGCGTCCAAAGTATAAAACCTGCTTAATTTTATATTTAATTTTATATCCAGTGTTCTTTCCATAATATGCATTTAACAAATGCTATAATGAAAAGACAACAACAAACAAAAAGCAAACAAAAAAACAGTTACTCATTATCATACATCCTAGATTATGAATACCTACCCCTGCATAGATTTTGGTCTACTGAGGGACTTTGGACATAAAATAAATCTAATCTTATACTCCTCTGAAATGTTAGTATAAAATACCTAGTTGGCCAATTTTAACTGAGGATCTTTTTGTGTGTATGTCAGGCACTGTGCTAACTGCTGAGAGCGTGACAGCAAATGAAATACACAGTCCCAGCTCTCGTTAGACTTCCAGTAGAATGTGTTAAATAGACACTAAACAAGTAGATAAGATACTAAGTATGTAATTATAAATTGTGCAAATGTCTACTACGGAAAGGACTGAGGTGATAGAAAGAAAATAACAAGGAGATTTACTTTAGATTAGGTAACCAGGGAGAATCTCTTAGAGGAGATGACAATTCAGTTGGGACCTGTAGGATGGGCTGGAACCAGCTTGGAGCAGTGGGACTCAACAGGGGGCAATTTTGCCCCTGTGGGATATTTGGCAGTGTCTACAGACATTTTGGGTGTCACAATGGAGAAGGGGTTGTGAGGTTTGGGTGTGGTTTAGGTGAGCTAGTACACAATGCAGTCCAGAAATGGAAAAAAGGTGATATAGCTAGATGCTAATCTTTGAGGTAGGACCAAGAAAGACCTGGTCAAGCAGCGAGAGCCATTGTCTGTCATAGTAAGGATTTAGATTTTATTATTTGCTCATTCATCCATTTCAAAAGTAATGATATAATCAGGTTTCCATTTTCCAGGTATTTCCAGGCAGACTAACTACAAATAAAGGGGAAATCTTAGATGTAGCTTTGCAATAACCCTTTCTTTACCTGCTTTTAGAATTGGTAGTGGAAAAACACCTAGTACAGTTTTAAACATAAATTTACCAGGTCACATGCTGTCCTACTGACTTTCTTAAATCTCTGACTAGATTTTTCTATCAAACACTGCACTTGTCACTTCGATCTCTTTCATTTGTGCCCACAAGTTTCTTGCTGGGGCTGACTATGTACCCTATGGACAAGGTACGACTGAGTCATTTTAAATGGTTTAATATGTCACCCATTCCCAAAATAATGCAGCATTATGGAAATGTGCATACATTTTTCTAGATTAAGTAGGAGCAAAAAAGATAAAAAAAACAAATCTTTTCAGAGTTGCCAGTGGGTGACATTGAGCTAGCGTCTGAACCTAAGTGTTCTTATCTATAAAGCAGGTATTTCATTAATGGAATAATTTCTTGACTATTTCAGTATTGTTGCAATTCAGAGCCAAGGTTGAAAATCCCAATTGCTTCACAGAGGGGATTAAAGAAAATAAAACATACAGAAAAAAAAAAAAAGATATACTCTTTCACTTTGCCAATGGTACATTTATAAACCAGTTTAAAAAGAAGTAATTTCCTCAAAACAAATATACAAATGTGAAGGCTCTGTAAGTAAATTGATGTGACCAAGCAAGAGTGTTGCAGAAATATTGATATATTTACTCTTTCATTCACTTTGACGCAGGCATTGCAAACAAGCCAATGATTTTCAGCCCTGGTTGCATTTTCCTGAAACTTGCGCTGACTAATCTTGCCTATTTTACTGGAACTCCTTGTGACAAGGACTGTTTTTATCTTTTTTCATTTTCATGACTTTAAGTTCATTTGCCTGGTGCTTTGGTAAGTACCTAAACTGTTGGAGTGGATGGATGGATGAATGGATGCGGGAACTGAACACTTAATGTTGAACTGTTCTATCCTTATGTGTTTATTTTATCTGAAGGACAAAACATGATGACCTCTCTGTTAGCTGTACCAATCTGTCCATATTCTAACAGCTGACACAGTTCTGCCATGACTTTTTGGTGTCCTGTGGAGTTCTCTTATCCTTTGTTCTCTTACGTCAGATTATTATCTTTAAGATTGAAAGTGCAACAATATGGGTGGAACTTGAGGGTATTAAGCTAGGTAAAAAAAAAGTCAGACAGAGAAAGACAAATGCCATATGATCTCACTGATATGTGAAATCTAAAGAAAAAAACAAACAAAAAACAAACTTATAGATACATAGAACATATTGGTGGTTGTCAAAGATCGGAGGGTGTAGGGATCGATGAAATGGGTGAAAGTGGTCAAAAGGTACAAACTTCCAGTTATAAAGGAAATAAGTCATCAGATATAAAGTACAACATGTGACTATAATTAAAAATTCTGTATTATAAACAGAGGGTGTCAAAATAAAATGTATACACATTTTAAGAAAGGAAAAAACTATTAAAATCATAATACTCAATATAAGCAGTAACAGAAGATGAATACAAGTCATGTATATACATTTTTTGGCACCCCTAGTACTTGAAAGTTGCTAAAAGAGTGAATTTTAAAAGTTTTCATCTTAAAAAAAAATTTTGTGGCTGTGTATAATAATGGATGTTTGCTAGACTTATTGTGGTAATCATTTTGAAATATATACAAATATTGAATCATTTTGTGCATTTGAAACTAATATAATGTTCTATGTCAATTATACCTCAACAAAAAAAAAAACATGAAAAAAAGTATATGGATGATTAAGAAAAAGACTGAAAGTGAGTGTTACTGAGGATTTTTCCTTAGTGTATTTCCTTTGTTCTTCACATAGTTAATTGCTTATGATTTTAGGTTTCAGGAAATGGAGCTGGTCATTTTTTAGCTAATCAAATCCTAACCTCAACACTACAACTCTCAGCAGAGTGCATCAGGATTTTAAATGTTGCTCCGTGAACTTAAATACAATGCTTAGTTCTCAGCTTATATATTAGAGCTCTTTAAATGCTCTGGTATATATTTTAACCAGTAGTTTCATTATAGAGTAAGGTTCTGTTACTCTCCAGCCAGTATTTCTGTCCTTTCCTTGGCACTTGACTTACAAGCAGCTTTCCATCCTCTTCTCTCATTCAGATCCTTATCTTTTAACCTTGAATGGTGGAACTAGAGCAAATGTTTTCAGATACTGTAAATATATCAAAGTAAATATAGTGTTGACAAGTAAGGGCAGTGTCCAGACTGAATGCTGATGACATAGCATATTTTACCTTCTCTTTGACAAATACAACTAAAAGCAAAATATTGTTCATGGAGGCCACTCTGTCCAAAAAAGAGAAAGGAGACAGTCCAATTATTAAATAAACTGTTACCATCTGCTTCACAAGGCAAACAAAAGCACTAACATTTGAAAGTAAACTGAGGAGAAAACACCTACTTTCACAGGGCGGAGTGTTCTGGCTGCTAGACCAAACAGAGAGAAAACACTGGGGCTTGGAGAGTGGGGAGTGTTTAAGGGGTAGAGTACAGGAAATAGGGAAAAAGAAGCTTCCCCTTTCTCTTTGACAGCATGGGGCTTTCAATTATGGCAAAGGTGTGAAACTGCACATTGATTGTTCCTTTGTGGGCTTATCTGAATGTTGGCATTCATTCATTCATTCATTCATTCATTCGTTTCTCAACAAATGTTCATTGAGCATTCACCACTGGCCAGGCACTGCTCTAGGTGGTTGGGATACAACAGTGAAAAAAAAATTCCAAGCAAAGAGGCTTACCCTTGTGGAACTTACATTTAAGTTGCACAATACACACAGTACATGAGTAATTGTATGGGAGGTAGGAGGTGATAAATGTTAGGGAGAACAAGAAAAATTAGAACAGGGGATCAAAAGTGTGAGATTAGATGCATGGTCAGGACATAATATGGCCTGGAGAGGGTGGCCAGGAGAGTTAGGCCTCCTTCAGAAGGAGGGATTTGAACAAGGACTTGAACAAAGTGAGGGATTTAGCCAAGTGGCTCAGTGAGGGAAAAGCATTAGTGGCAGAGGAAACAGCCAATAAAAAAGTCCTTGGCAGGAAACACAACTGAAAGGGTCCAGGAACAACAAGGAGGTCAGCCTGGTGAGAGGAGAGGTGACAGGAAAGGAGGCAAATCTAAGAATTCTGCCGGGCCCTGTTCACTCCCTGTTTGTTCTCTTCTGCTATTTCCTAGCCCCCATGAACCCTCCTCCCCAACTTCTAAGCCATTCCACATTCCTTCCAGAATTCACAATCCATTATCACAAAACACATTTACAATATCATTCCAGACTCTCAATAGTTTCTTTACCTTCTTGGTCTAATGTGGACGCTACTTCTTTAGCAGCCTTGCAAGAAGGGTTTCTTCCACAGCCCTCATGCCTCTAGGGTGGCTCGGTTATTCTCATGGGCCAATAGTTTCTCATCTTTGTAAGCTCAGCTTATAAGATGGCTTGTGGTAGTTGATTAGGAAAAAAAAAATGGTGTTTGGAAACAGAAAATCTGAGTTCACTTTCTAGCTGTGCCAATTAATTGTGACTTTGACAAGTCACATAATGTCTTGTATATTCGGTTTCATTCCTTGTGAAGTAGGGATATAAAAACCTATCCTTCAGGTGTGTGGTGAAGGTAAAATGTAATACTGTCTCTGAAAATGCTTTCGGAACTACTCAAGACTGAGCTTTGCTACCCTGTGTGGCTGACATGGGCAGTGGCTCGTTATAATATCCCCTTGGTACTCTGATCTACATATCAGGCCTGCTTACTGTGAATACCTGAGGTCCTCTACCTGAGGGCTTTGTTCTGGTACTGGGAATGTGCTCAGCAGCATGTGGGAGAAGCCAGATGTCAGAGAGTTAATGCCCACGGGAAGAGCCCTGTCCCAATGGTAGACAGACATTGGGGGAGAAATCTCCCAGCTTCCTGGCTCTTGTTTGGGACAACTCTGAGCTATGCTCTGTTCTGAACCCTTCCAGGGTTGTCCAGCAAGACTGCACTCCAATTGTCCCCTGTGTTAATTGACTTGGTAATACCCTTTATTAGTTTCCTTCCCTTTCCTATTTTATTTCCTATTTCCTTCCCTTTCTGATGTTTCCTGGAATTACCTCCCCAGTAAGCGGTAGAACTAGAGTTTGGTGTCAGCCTGTCTGCCTTCAAAGTCTATGTCTTTAATCACTAAATTATAATGCCTCTGATAATGCTTTAAATATTGTTTCATGGTTTCATGTATGGTATGTTATATGTGAGACTGGATTTACCTGCTTCATGAATTTAAGTACCATTAATCACATTCTTTCAGATTTTCATATTGAGTTTAAGATAGCTTGAGAAACTCGGTTGCCAGATTCACAAGAGGTCTAATAATCCCCTTTTCAGGTTCCTTTCTATGCATCGTTGAAACACAACCTTCAAACACTGGGGGACCTCTAAAGTCTGAAGGAGCCCTTGTCTAACTTTCACAAGTGATATTACAGCTGTTGCTATTTTCCCCACCCCCCTCCCCACCATGCACACACTGTTACAGAAAAAAAAACAAATCCTCCCCAAGCTAATTATCATCATCAGATGATGATCCACTCTGAAATGGTGCCTCCTGGTCAACTCCTGGCACCTCAGTTCATTAATAGAGGGTGGGAGATCTCATGCCTCAGTTCTGGGTTGTGATAAGTTTGGTCAGCTCTCCTTTCCCAGTCTCATGCTCGCCTCCTGTTTCTTGGATCACAAGCACTGTGTCCTGCTGGCTGCCCCAGAGGCATTCCAGGATCAGCAGGATCTATGTTTAATGCATTCCTTCTGTATTGACTCTGAGGCCCTGAACTCAGCTCACTTGTTTAGACCTCAGCTATCCTAGAACTCATTAAATTTCAGAGCTATCCTGGCCCACCTTGATAGTTCCCTCTCTTCACATATCAGGGTCCTGGAGCTGGTTAAAACTTCAGTTTCTTGCTTCCCAGAAGAACTGGGACTCACTCAAATTGATCTACGGTGTCCCCAGCGTTCAGGCTTGACTGAAACACAAAACTTGGGGTTCCATCTTAATCTCAGGACAATGCCTGCTTTCTTGTCCTGTGTTTGCCTAAAAACATCATTAATGTCACTACCTTAGGGCAAAAGAAGGCTCACCTCTCTGGGAGAAAGTCTTGAAAACTATTCATTGGTGTATACCCATTATTTAAATCCTGGACAAATTTTTTTGTCCAGCTTCTGTTTGAAGGAGATACTATTTTCCTCGGAAGACCTGATTCTAAAAGAATAAACGAGAAGATAAAGAAAGATCTTCCCCTCTCTTTGTGACTGAAAGCATATACAACTTTTGGTTTATATTCTTGTAGGTGAATTGGTGCCAGAAAGAAGTTGAAAATGTCACGCTCTCTGCCTGTTAAATTGGGACAAGCACAGTCCTGGAAACAAGTGAGGAAAAGGGAAGAGGAAGGAACATGGACTCTATTAGAAAAGCAAAGAACTTACCTGTGGGGAGAATTTGCTGACTAACTGCAGCCATCGTGATTGTCCAGTACGCTACATCTTAACCTACTGTGTTGTGCACCCTACCTGGGTTCCACACTATCTGGCACAAGATTCAATTCTAACAGGCACACTTTTCCTCTCATTTCCCCAGATGGATTGAACACTCCTCCGTGCTTAGTACAGTGTGGACACAGCAGGCTTTTGCTTATGTCCAGGAATTATAATGTTCTTGTTTTCAGGTAACCATATACTACTGTTCTCAGGGTCTCACAGAGTAGGGGGAAAGGAGGAGGGCCCAACATGGGATAGCAACAAATTCACAATAATACTGTGAATAAAATCTTATTTTGCACAAATGTTTCTGATAAGGACACTTGTACTTATCTTCCTGAAGAGGTGTTTTCTTTGCTCTCTGTTTCTTTAGCATACTCACTTCTTTCCTTACTAATTTTAAGGTGTTATTTGTAATAGGCATTCAGGGAGCTGTATTTCAGATTTTCTTGGACAGCATTTAAAAGCCCAATGTTTTAAATACATGTAATGTGTATTTCCCAGGATGCAGACACTGTTGGTTGGCTGACCCAATGGCTAGGTACAATTCCTAGTATTCAGTTTCTCTGGTCAGTAGGGGTGGCCCATATGGCTTAGTTGTAACTTAGAGCTATAAGCAAAAGTCTTCTAAATGAGGTGCATATAAAAATTTAAAATAGAATCTGACCCTGCACTTGCATGACCCTTAGAGTTATGCTAATTAGGGATGTAGGTGCAAGACAGTGAAAAAGAAAATGTCTCATTTGTGTCTTTTTCTGACAGTCACTATCGTTGTTTCTACATGATGGAGGTAAACAAGTTCTTTCCATAAAACTAGTCCACAGTTCCCCAAGGTAAAAGGGAACATTTTATTTTATTACAAATACACATTTGTGTGACTTTAAAAATATTAAGAGCACTTAAGTAAGGTGTACAACTTTCATATAATACAATCTTACTTTTCAAAAATAAGTTTGATCAAAATCAAACATTTTATGAAAAAAAAATGTTTAAACTAAAAAAATAACAAACTTTTTTTTTTTTTTTTTTTTTTGAGGGCAGTGTCACTGGCCCTCATATGTGGGACCCAAACCGGGGCCACTGGCTTCCCAGGCCAGCGCTTTACCACCGCGCCACTGGGCTGGCCCAACAAACTTTTTAAACTTTATTTATTTAAAATAGTGATAAGTAGTTCACTGTTTTTCATCTTTATAATAAAAAGTGTTCTTTTTACTACTTTTTCTTTAACCAAATTGTCTGGAAACCTGGTATGTAATTCTCTGCTATTTGTAATTATTGATATTTATGTGTATACATATATTACTACACACACACACACACACACACACACACACACACACACACGGTGCCAAAAAAATGTATACACATTTTAAGAAAGGAAAAAACTGTATTAAAATTGCAATATTCAATATACACCTATAACGAAAGATGAATGCAAGTCATGTTTGACTTCTGCAATTATAAGAGGTGCTCAAAGTGGTTACTATCGGCATCCAGACACTTCTGATTATGGCAAACTACTGCTTGAGCAACATTGACCGAAGTGTCCACTTGTATATGTTATTTTGGCACCCCCAGTTAAAAACATAAAATAAATTTTAAATTTTGGTAAAATACACATAACATAAATTTACTATCATAACATTTTTAAGTGTAAAGTTCATTGGTGTTAAGTATATTCAAATTTTCTTCAGAGCTTTTTTATCTAACTGAAACTCTCTACCCATTGAACAATAACTTTCCATTCCCATAAAAGACCCCCAACAGCCATGGGAATCCTGAGAAAGAACAAAGCCAGAGGTATCACGCTACCTGATATCAAGCTATACTATGATGCTTTCGTCATCAAAACAACATGGTATTGACATAAAAACAAACACATGGATCAACAGAACAGAACAGAGGCCAGAAATAAACCCACACCTATATGGTCATTTAATCTATGGCATAGGAAGCAAGATTTTACGTTGGGTTAAAGACAGTCTATTCAATAAGTGGTGCTGGGAAAATTGGACAAATATATGCAAAAAAATGAAACTGAACCAACCACCTTCTTATGTTATATACAAGAATAAACTTAAAATGGATTAAAGATTTAAACGTAAGAACCCAAAGCATAAAACTCCTAGAAGAAAATACAGGAAGCAAATTCTCAGACGTTACCCTTAGTAATATTTTTCTGATATATTTCCTTGGGCAAGGGAAACAAAAGAAAAAATTAACAAATGGAACTACATCAAACTAAAAAGTTTTTTTCACAGCAAAGGAAACCATCAACACAAAAAAAGACATCTTATTGAATGGGAAAAGATATTTGCTAATGAGACATCTGATAAGGGGTTAATGTCCAAAATTTATAAGAAACTAGTACAACTCAACACCAAAAACAAACAAACAAACAAACAAAAAAATCCAATTTAAAAATGGGAAGAAGACCTGAATAGACATTTCTCCAAAGAGGACATACAGATCACTAATAGACATATGAAAAAATGCTCAATATCATTAATCATCAGAGAAATGTAAATAAAAACTACAATGAGATACCACCTTAATCTGGTCAGAATGGCTATCATCAACAAATCAACAAACAGCAAGTGTTGGAAAGGATATGGAGAAAAGGGAACCCTGGTGCACTGTTGGTGGGATTGCAAATTGGTACAGCCGTTATGGAAAACAGTATGGAGGTTCCTCAAAAAATTACAAATAGAACTACCTTATGACCCAGGAATTACACTCCTGGGTATTTATCCAAAGAAATCAAAATACTAATTCGAAAAAATGTATGCATCCTTATGTTTACTGCAGTGCTATTCACAATAGCCAAGATATGGAAACAATTGAAATGCCTATCAATAGACAATTGGATAAAGAAATTGTAGTGCATTTATACAATGGAGTATTACTGTGCCATAAAAAAGAATGAAATCTTACCATATCCAACAACATAGATGGACCTAGAGAATATTATGCTAAATGAAATAAGTCAGACTGAGAAAGACAAATACCGTATGATATCACTCATACGTGGAATCTAAAGAACAGAACAAATGGATAAACAAAACAGATATAGAGCAATAGATACAGAGAACAAACTGATGGTTGTTAGATGGGAGGGGGGTTAGGAGGTTGGGGTGAGAAAGGTGACAGGATTAAGGAGTATAAATTGGTAGTCACAAAATAGTCATGGGGATGTAAAATACAATAAGGGAAATATAGTCAATAATGTAAAGACAATGTAGGGCATCAGATGGGTACTGGACTTATCGGGGGATCAATTCACAGATTATATGGTGCCTAATTTCTGTGCTGTATACCTGAAACTAATGTAAAATAACATTTAGTGTAAACTATAATTAAAATATATATATATATATATATATATATATATATATATATATATATATGAAATATATTCACAGAATATAAAATACAGCATAGGGAATGGAGCCAACGGTATCGTAATAGCTATGTACAGTGTCAGGTGGGTAGTAGATTTGTTGGGGTTATCACTTTGTGAGGGGTGTAAATGTCTAATCATCATGTTGTTTTGTACTCATCATGTTGTTTTGAAACTAATACAAAGATAAAATGAAAATTGAAAAATTAAATAAATAAAAACTAAGTGCTACAATGTTTAGGAAAATAAAGAATGAATGTAGAAATGGATCAAAATTATATGGGGCGGTTACAAAGCTGGCTGGAAAACACAGTAGTGCAACCATTGAAAATAATTGAGTCTCAGGCCGGCCGAATGGCGCGTTGGTTAGGAGTTGGCTTGGGAGGCCAGCTCTGAGCAGCAAGTCCCCTGTTCGGATCCCATATATGAGAGCCAGTGATGCTGCACCCTCTACTGCTAAGATGGTGAACAACAGCTTGACCTGGAGCTGGGCTGCTGAGAGTCGCCAGCCATGCCATAGGCTGCAGTAGGGTTGGCCAGCAGCTGGCTTGCACTTTTGTGAGCTGCTGTGAGCCACCATGAGCGGCCGTCCAATGGCAGTTGAGTGACTGCCTCACCTGGGAAGAGCGTAATGATCACAATACCAACATGGGCCAGTAAAGCGATGTTCTCCACAACTAGACTGAAGAACAAAAGGACAGCTACTGGTCTGTTCCCCTCCCCCAATTCCCCAGTAAAATCTTAAAAAAAAAAAAAAGAAAATAAGTGAGTCTCTAACAGGGACATTATTAATATAGAACAATTATCAAATTCAGCGTTAACTAAAGAATTGTTCTTAGAATTGTGAAGAAAAAAACTTAAGGAAAGGAAATGCTAGACATATAGTAACTAGTAAATAAGATTGTAAGAAAGTAAGAAAATGCCACTTGTAATAAATTTTGATAATGCTCTACTGTGGCCACCAATTTACAATAAAAGAAAAATAATTTTAATAGAACGCAGAACCAGGATAAGGGCAAGACCCAGATTATAGAGAATCTACTTCATATAATGGCTGAAGATTTCAAAAAACTGTTTGTTTATTTATTATGTTCTAAAGGCAAGCAGGTTCATTATGATGTGCTCATTTATTCTAAGGGAACTTTGTCATAATTTTGTTTTCCATGCATACTTTCTGGCAGTAATAATACAGGTATTTGCAACTCAAAAGTTTTGAAGATTGGAAGAATTTAAACTTTTCTTGGCCATAAAAATTCCATATTTCATTATGATGCTTTTCTAAAATGGAAGTATTCAAACTAATAGTTTAATAGATGATGCTTTGCAGAAAGCAATAAAATTAGAGCAATAAAAACCGTTGAATATTTTACAAGTGCTTTCAGATGTTGTTATGCTTGTTGCAAAAATAATTTACTTCTTAGAGAATGACAAGAATTATTGGAAGTCCAGATGCTGGAATATTTCTAAACTTACAGGTCATTAATGTCAATAGAACCAACCATATAGCTAATGATTAAAAGCGATCCATGACTTATTTGTCTAATAAAATTCAAAACAAATTAGTAATGCTATTGGAAATCCCAGCAAAACATGGCTGGTGCATACAAGGGTGTATCAGCCATTATTTACTCCCAAAATTGATTATATCAAATTTCTGCAGTACTCAGCTCATACTCTTAATTTAATATGTGAATTTGTTGCCTTTGAGAATTGAAATGAGAACCATTTTTAGGATTGGACATAGCATATACATTTTTTTTATGAAGTCAATGGACAGATGCAACATTATTATGTCTGTTTTCAGAATTCTATTTCAGATAGCTGATGGGCACCAGGATCAACTGCACTCGAGGCACTCCTTTGGCTGTGGTAAAAACCATAAATTCATATAAAAAGATTCCAGAGACAAGGAGACCTGTTTATTTTGTTTTATTTTTAAAACTTATTTTATTTTATTTTTTTCTTTAAGATTTTTATTGGGGAATTGGGAGAGGGGAACAGCGTTGGGAATTCGGGGAAGGGGAACAGACAATTTGCTGTCCTTTTGTTCTTCAGTCTAGTTGTGCAGGACACTGCTTCACTGGCCCATGTTGGTATCATCGTTGTGCTCTTCCCAGGTGAGGCAGTTGCTCTCCCAGGTCAGCCATTGGACAGCTGCTCTAGGTGGCTCCCAGCAGCTCACGAAAGCACACGCCAGCTACCGGCCAGCCCCACTGCAGTCCATGCCGTTGCCGGCGACTCATGGCAGCCTAGCTCCAGGTGGAGCTGTTGTTCACCATCCCAGCTGCAGAAGGCGCAGCATCACTGGCCCTCATGTGGGATCTGAACTGGGGCGCTGCTGCTCAGAGCTGGTGTCTCAAGCCAGCTCTTAACCAATGCACCACTCGGCCGGCCCAAGGAGACCTGTTTAAATCTAATGTAATATCCCTTGTAGAGATACTTTTCTTTGAGTTTCTTTTTGTCTTCTTGATTATTTTGTTTTCAACTTTTCTTTTCTTTTGTGACCTGCTATCTAGCTAACATCTTGTTTGTTTATGGGTTCTAAATATTCCTTGCAAGTAATAGACCTAAGATATTTACTGGGTTCTTCAGAATTTTTTAACTCCGCTGAGGCTGAGAGTTCAATAGACTCTTGAGAACACATGCTTTCTCAAGAGTCTTAATTACCTTTTAGTAAAATCTTGGCATATTCTGGATGCATGTCAGAGCAAAGGCTTCTAGTCTTTGGAGGTTTTTTGCCCACATCTCAATTATGTTTTTCATTATCCTCTTGGCAAGCTGGTTGGATTTCTAAATCACATGGAGCTTTCCTTAGACTTTGTTTAATCTGAGATCTGTTTTCCTCCTAAGTGACTAACTCGTAAACATTATTACTCTGTTTTTATAGTCCATTTCACAGATAGATTATATGAACCCTTTTATAGAGGATTATGACAACTCAGGGTTGAATAAAGCTTTAGGGCCTTGCTATTCAAAATGTGGCGTCACCTGAAAGCCCAGGAGGAATGCAAAATCTTGGGCCCAAGTCCAGGCCTACTAAATCAGAATGCATATTTTAATATTCCCCTCTCCCCTATAATGTGTGCACATTAAAAGTCGTACTGGTCAATGATATTCCTGGGAGTAGTCCTGGGACTAGGTTAGCATTCAAATGTATGTAATGTTTAGAATTTAGAAATAATTCTTGACATCTTATCCTAAGTGACTGATTTATATAAATGGCTTAAATTACTCAGATTTAAGCAACATATTAATCTGATTTTATTCCAGGATTTTTTTTTTAAAATTTCTGCCTCCTTAAGTTAAAGTTATTATGTAATCACACTTTGCTTTCTGCCAAACTGTGTATTTACACTGGGTTATGTTTGTAAATATGGTTCCAAATTCTATTGAAATCATTGGACACAGAGGTCTTTAGAGGCTCAGAACTCTTCAGTTTAAAAGAGACTATTTATTATGTAAATTCCAAGTAGGGTCTGGGGAAGCACCCCTTAATCAACATTAATATTTCTGCAACATATAAAATAAACATTCATATTATATCATACAAATAAAGACCCTAAATTGCTTCTCCTTTAGTCAGATCCACTTTCTTTCTGTCTTGATTACATAATTTTTTTGCTTACTTGGTTACAAAATTATTCTGTCTTCATAGTTTTTGTTTGTTTGTCTTGTTTTTATATTTTGCAACTGTGGCTAAAAAAAAAGGTACACCTGTTAATAATAACAAAATGAAAGAAATTTTTGGAATGCTTTAGTTCACCTTTTTCCTGCAAGCAGGAAGGATTTACCAAAAATTAATGTGAATAGGTGTTTTCCCAAAAGTAAGATTTCTCAATGTTTAATAATCAACACAGTCATAACCTCATGTGAGGTTGGGCCTGGCCCTCTATCTGTTGATTCCAATTCTTACCACCTCTTTCTTTCTAAAGAAGACTGATTTTATCTAACATGCCAGATTAAAAATATTTGCTTCAATGGACTGTCTTGCAGCTAGAAGGACCATGGGACCCTGCAGTGTTTCATGAGCTATATGCATCAGTGGAGGGTTTCTGTGAAAGCCTCTGTTTTCCTGTCACAGGTTCGGCCCCTTCCCGTCTTCCCTTTCCTTTTTATATATATATAAATATATATATATATATATATACATATATATATATATATATATATATATATTTGTTCTTTTCTCAAATGTTCTGTTCTTGACGTACAGATTCTGTTCCTCCCTCTTTGACATTTGAGCTGTTTATTTTCAAGTTCCTTTCAGGTTGTTCTATTGTGTATAATTCATTGAATGTGATTCCTCATATCTATGCCCGCTCTCCCTTTGTCCTTTTATTTCCCAGAGCATATTTTTAGAGGTAATTGTGACCTCTGTTTGAGTCCTATTTGATTGCAGGGCTGTAGAATAATCTTTACGGGTCAGTTTCTTGTTGCCTTAGCTGGAATTCTGTTACAGACTGAATATTTGTATCCCCCTAAAATTCATATGTTGAAATCCTAATCCCCACTGTGACAGTATTTGGAGGTGGGGTGTTTGGGGAGTGATTAGGTCATAAGAGTGGAGTCTTTATAATGGGGTTAGTTTGTTATAAACAAGACCCCATTATGTAAAACTAGAGTGAGAAGACAGCCGTTTATGAACCAGGCAGAGGGCTCTCACCAGACAACAATCTGTCGGTGTCTTGATCATAGACTTTCAGGCTCTATAACTGTGAGAAATAAATTTCTGTTCTTTTAAAGCCACCCAGTTTATGGTATTCTGGTGTAGCAGCCTGACCAGACGAAGATAGTTTCCATGGTGTTCACTGTTTCTGTATAAATTTTTACCTTTGTCTCTTTGTTTGAGGCTGTCAGACTATGGAGAGAAAGCGTAGGAGAACTTGGGTTCCTACCTGTCCAGTGAAAATGGCTGGGAAATCCAAATTAGAGTTTGTAAGATAGCAGTCCACCAGCTAGTCAGCTCTCAGATATGTTTTGTCTGTTTAATCCAGTGTTAGCTCACTCAATGGTTTAAAAAAAAATTTGAATTTACTGTCAATATTTTGATATATTGTTTAGATGAAATAAAAAATATCTTATACACTTAATATTCAGTCAAAAATGTGTCTCTTTCGAAAGAATACAAGCAGGCCAGTTAATTCATTTTAATTAACAGCCTGGCTCCTGTAAACTCTTAAGTTTTTCTGCAAGAGAGGCTCTAGGGTCAAAGTAGCTATGGGGCCTTGGGCAAGTCAGAACCCTTCTAAGCCTCAAGTTCATCATCTGTGAAAACAGAACAATAAAACTGCCTAGTGTAGACATGAAAATTGGCTGAGATTAAGGAGGAAAGCATTTTGGGAACTCTAAAGTGTATATTATATTAAAATGTTAGTATCATTTTATGTATAGTGTTAACACTTTCACTTCCCTAATTTTCTTTTTTATATCACAGAAGTTATTTCTTAGTACTTATGAATGAATACTTGTCTTGTATTTCACATGAAACATTATCTTTGCCTAAACCTTATCTGAGAGCATGAGCCAAATAAAATGAAATCTTATAGACAATCTCCTTTAAAAAAATGTTGTCATTCTCCCTAAGGATGGAAGGTAGTTTTCAGAAATGGCCCCTGATTCACACTTTTGAATAATTCCTTCATTTGGATCCTTCTAACTTATTTTAATATGTAGATTATGGCAGAAGTGACACCGTGTGACTTCTGAGGCTAGGTCATGAGAAACTCTAAAGCTTTTGTCTGCGTCTTTTGGGATGTTTGATGTGGAAGAAGTCTTAGCAGCCATGTAGGGGGTCTGACTACCAGGGGCTTGCTATGTTTAAGGAAGCCTGGCCTCATCCGTGAGAGATGCTTAGCTAGCCCCCAGCTGTCCTAGCTGCCTCAGCTCAGGCCCCAGGCATATGACGGTAAGTCTTCATCTGATAGCAAACCTCAGAGTAAACTCAAGTGAGAATTTTCCTGAGGGGCCTAGTTAACCAACAAAATTATGAAAAACTAATAATAAAATGTTAAGCAACTATTAAAACACCAAAAGAATCCATAGGAGACTCTTCTTTTATAATCTTTTAGTGGAAAGGTCAGAAGCCATACAATAAAATTCAACTATGTAAAAAAATCTTCAAGGCAAATGCCACCCTAAGGAAAGACAAAATATAAACTATAAACTAGCGGAAAATGTTTGCGAGATATTCCACAATTAAAGCCTAAATTTCCTATATATGAAGCATCTTCAAAGTAATGAACCAACAGTCTAATAGGAAAATGAACAACAGGTTTAAAAATATAGTACACAGAAGACCCATTAAAAATATATGTATATGTATGTATATTTAGACCTGTTAAAAATATATGTATATATAATGTAAATGGAGCCACTTTAAAATAGTCAGAGCTGCCATTCTGGAGGAATTGCCTTGCACATCTGACTCCTCAAACCTCTGGAATGTTAAAAGAAGGCAAATTAATCTTTGGACAGGGTCTAAAGCAGCACTGTATTCCAAAACAATTGTTTGTTGTGACTACCCAGTGACAATTAAAGATATTCTTAAGAATTAACACCACTATGTTAGCTTATCTGCACCCATAGAAAATCCTTCTGCCTATTCATGTCCCTATTCCCCATTTTTTCCATCCTAGGCACCCCTTGCCTTCACCTCCTAATCCTAACACTATTTAGGTTTCTGCCTGAATCAGTGCTTCCTGGATAGCTTATTCCTTTGAATCTTAAGTAAACACTCCTCGCCTATCACTTTGGCCTTTTATTTTTAGATTAACACCATGATAAAGTTAATTTATAAATTAGGTACAGTAAAGTTAATTTATAAATTAGGTATAAATTAACAATAGCTAATAATAAAATACAATTACAACATTATACTGTAATAAAAGTTATGTAAATGGATTTGGGGCCATTATTAAGTAAAATAAAGGTTACTTGAACACAAGCACTGCAATATTACGACAGTAAGGATGAGGAGCTATATAGTGTGGATTCCTTACATCTGGGACGAGATGGTGCAGGATGGTGGGGGACAACGTGAGAGTTCATCATGCTATTCACAGCGACGTGCAATTTAAAACTTATGAATTTTTATTTCTGGAATTTTCCACTTCATATTTCAAGACTGCAGTTGAACACAGTAACTGAAACTGAGAAAAGTGAAACCATGGATGGGGGGTGGGGAACTACTGTGTACAACTAAGCAGTAATATTCTGTGAACTCCTTATAGTCTTAAAGTTTTAACAGTTTCCCCTCATTTGATTTTAAGTTTTTTAAAAAGAGCTTTCTCGTAAGAACGTGTATGGATGCATATGAATATCAATGCAGAGGGAAGTTGTGGCCAATCTGTAGTGTTCTTTCTAATTTATTATTAAAAATAACCCATGGGCCAGCTGAGTGGCGCGGTGGTTAAGTGCTGGCTTGGGAAGCCAGTGGCCCCAATTCGGGCCCCACATATAAGGGGCCTCAAAAAAAAATAATAAAAAATAACCCTTCACTGACCTCTGTGGGAAAGAAAGCAACTTTCCTCAGCCCTTCAAAGTTCTTTGGGTGGTCTAATAATTAAATCTATATGAGTCAAATTAAGAAGAGAAACTAAACATATTTAATTATATACATACATACGGGAACCCTACATAGGTACATGAATGAGTCAGAAAACCCCACACACAGGAGAGGTTTAGAGACAGGAAGCTAAAATGATATATATACACAGCATTCTGAGCTACAGAGGAGGTAAGGCTCTTAGGGGCTTCAGATAGGAAAAGGTCATTGCAGGATAAGAAGAGCAGGTATTCAGTAATTAGTAGTTTGCTCGGCCATATAGATAGGTCATAAAAATTAACTCTGATAATCTCTTATTATGGGCAAGGATCCTAATTTAAATTCTTCAAGGTATTTCAAGAAGAGGGATACAGTTTCTCTTGAGCTCAAAGAATCTTGGTTGCCTTTAGCTCAAAAATAATCTGCATACCACAGAAGTGCATCTTGGGGTGACTGATTCTGAACCCCTATGCCTCACTTCAGTGTCCAGCTCTCACTCCATTCTTCTACAATCATGTTGTGTGTGAGGGGGGAGGCATGAGTGGGTGTACCTATAATAGACCCATGACTAAGCATATACTCAGGTATGAATAGGGTAAGTCACATTCTTTTAAGAATTTGATATTGGATTTTTGCTTCCATATCAAATGAATTTCTAAACATTAGCTCAGTGCAGCTTTGAGTAGTGTACAATAAGTGAGCAAGAGCTTAAATGTGAGAGTGTGAACTGTGGGTGAAAAAGGGACCACGTACTAAACCTGACAAGCTCCAGGGAGGCCAGGGTGGTGGGCCCTATAAACTCAGAGACTGAAAGTAACCATATAGGATGGTCTAAACATAAAAATTCCTACCTAAACGCCAGTCAGTCGTGGTGGGTAATCTCGCCCTGGGCCTGTAGCTTCCTGGAAAAAAGTTAATCTTTACCCTAAATTAGCCTGCCTATTGTTTTTTTGCATCTAAGATAACATACCTTAGAAATGTCAGAGTAATCTTTTCTAGATCCCTCAGGGTACAACTTCCAAACGAGAGCACAGGACCCAGAACCCCCCCAGTGTTATTTTGTTCTCTGCATACCATCTCTATGTGCTGTAAATGTTAATTATTACCTATCTTGTATCCACCAATGTAAAAGAAGTATGTGTCTCTTCACTTTACTTTTTATCCAATCCAGAGATTTCCCCACTTTGCTCTTTGCTTTCTCCCAACCCCTTAATCTACTACCAGTAGATTTCATTTAACCCTCCTTGCATTTCTTCTTTTGACATTAATGAATAAAATAATCTGTAAAACTGCCATCCTCTGGAGCACTTTCTCAGTCCATTGAGATTTTACTTCCTGGCAATTGTCATCGGTTTGGATCAAATAAACTCAAATATTCTCCACAGATTTTGAGCTTCATATGTCAACAGAACTAATGACAAATCCCTTTTGAAAGAGAACTTGGATCTTTACCAGATCACTGCCTGCTTTCACCATGCAATCTCTCTCTATCTTTGCTTTTGGTGCAACAAATATATGATCCTACATTTAATATGTTTTTCTAGTAATGGTTGTGAGGTGTGACAAGGCAACGTGTTTGGAGTGATGTTTGGGTCATGGTGGCATAATATCAGGTACCAATGACAAAAAAATCTGATAGTGCTGAGTCACTGTGATTTGGTGATTCTCTAGTGTAAAGGATATATGGAGAGTTTGACTTTCACTTCCTTTCTTTTGATGAAGTAATCCTGGAGGCACTGCCACATGATCGCCTTTCATTCACTAAAGCTCACACTTCAGATGTGTCTCTCCATTACATAATGAAAATGGCAGGCTGGCCTTGTCACTGGGATAAACTGAGACCACCTAGCTGCCTTGAAGACTCTGGACTAGATTTGCCTGTGAATCTTAGACAGTGATGATATGAAGGGATTGGAATTAATGCTCAGGCATCAGGACACTAAGATTTAGATTAAAGAGCAAAGGAGTGTGTGTGTTTGTGTGTGTCTGTGTGTTTCTTATCTTCATTCCTAGGTGGTTAAGAAATTTACTCAAGAGTTGAATACAGCAAAGGTACTTCAAATGGCTTTAGGGAGAAACTTACAAATGAATAATCTTTAGGAGCCAGACCACTTTTTGGAATACCAATAAGAGAACTTGAACACAGGTGAGGTGAAAACCCTTTTGATAATGACAGCAAGTTCCACTCAGATAGGTGGTTATTTGTGATAGAAATGGTGACAAGGGGGATAGGAACTGTCCCACTGGGGACAGTGGAGTCAGAGTCAATGTCCTGAGGTAGGACAATGCTAAGAATGTCAAAGAGCATCATGAGTGACCCAGGGTCATCTCAGGAAAACACATGTTCATTACCTTATGTTTGCTACCCTTGTCTTTGGTAGCTACTGTCGCCTGTTCTGTTGGATTGGAAACTCCTTGCCTAAAGGGACCAAATTAAATTAATCTCTGTACCCCTCATATTTAGAAAGTATTTCTGTTGAATTAGTGAAGAAATCCATCTATCCTCTATTTTTTTATTAAAGCTCTGAGATTGGATGAGAAACACCAGTGTTTCTATTTGTGTTTTGGATCCTCCATGGGGCCTTTGCCTCCACACTCACCTGCAGAGCGAAAGCCATGTAAGTGTGAACTACGTCTGCCATGATTAATATTAATTCTAAGTTTGCTCTGAATCCTCATGTGTAAAAATTTAACTTACTTTGGTATGTTTATCTGATCACATTCCGCTGGTTCTGTCTTTTAATTTTAAGCATAAACAGTGTCACCTTTGCACACGAGTTTGAAGTTTTATTACTATGACCTCCTTTAGTTTTGGCACAAATATTCATGTTTCTCATATTTCCTGGTTCTTCTGAACATTTCCCTAATGACTGAAGTCATGAGAGCAGTCCTTGGGGGCTGATTTTATGGCTACTACTCTGATAAGACACAATCTTAGACAAGGAATTTGTAGCCAGCCTGCAGTGTTCTCTCCTTACTTAACAAAATATCCCTCCCTTGTCCTCACTTCGGTGGCCATTACCGTTTCATTTTTCACAACAACCTGTTTGGGGACATCTGCATTCCCACCCTCATTTCCTCCCCACCCACTTTCACCTTAACTCACTGTCTCCTGACTTTAGCTTCACCACTTATCAGAACACATGGCTTTTTCTACATCCCTGGTGCTTTTCTTCTGACCTTGGGCCAGCAGGCTGTTTTCATAACACTCTTTCATGCTTACTTAGTTGGTTTAACATTTTTAGAAAAGCAAAACTCCTGAAACCACAAGCTTTTCCTCCTTTGAGATAGTCTCTTCTTCTTGACATCTGTGACCCTGAGCTCATCTGCAAGCTTAACCCATCTGGTAAATGGTTTAATGCTGACTGTTCTTTGTCACACTTGCTCTTGACATCCGTCAGCTTTTGAGGAGAACCTCCAGGTCCCTTCTCTCTATACATCCACTTGTGTGTGGGCCCTACCAGCTCTGCTTCTTTACCCGACTCAGGACATTCTTTTCTTTTCTTTTCTTTTCTTTTTTTTTTGAGGGCAGTGTCACTGGCCCTCATATGTGGGACCCGAACCGGGGCCGCTGGCTTCCCAAGCCAGCGCTTAACCACCGCGCCACTCGGCCGGCCCAGGACATTCTTAACTGCACGTAGACTTTTGGCTTTCTAAACCCATTTTAAAATTTACATCTGCAAGGAAAAACTTACTTTCTTAAACTTTTCCTACACTAATAACTCCTTAGGGTTTGTGTGAACAGTATTTTCTTTGTATCATATTAATTTATCAACACATGTATACTTTTTTTGTAATTATTCTTAATCTTTTCTCATGAATGCATATTGCTGCCTGAAACCCTTTCTCCTATTTGGGTTTTTTCCAGAATGGATAATATTGTCTTCTATACACAGTGGACACTAGCCAGTGTTGGTCAAAGTAGATAACAATTAAAAATGTAATATTTAGGGTCGGCCGAGTAACGCGGTGGTTAAGAGCTGGCTTGGGACGCCAGCGGCCCTGGTTCAGATCCTACATATGAGGGCCAGTGACACTACCCTCAAAAAAATAAAAATAAAAAGAAAATGTAATATTTACTCCAGCCAGCTGAGTAAATGTTTAACTTACTTAACATGACTGACTCTATGACAACTTGTCCAGACACTGCCACTTCCTGCTTTCAGAAAGCTAACTTGTTTCTGTTCCTAAATTTTGCTTCTCTGGGTCATTTTTTACTACCTGGCTCAGATGTAGCATGTGGGGCTTATAAAATAGATGAGGGTGTTGTTCTTATGCATTTTGTTATCTACATCACATGACAACCTATTGTAAAGACTAAGTAATCACCAGGCTGAGTGCTTGTAAAATAGGTAATGAGGTTTATTTGGGAGAGACTGAACCCATAGAAGCCTGTCATGCTAGATTGCTGGGGTTGAAGTTCAGGTTTTGCCATATTCTAGCTGGTATGGCAATTCTGTCAACTCAAAACATTACACTGTGTCCTCATCCACCTTTTTCACTGGATCTGGCACTGTGCAACTTCTGGCTGTTCCCCAAAGTCAAAATGACCATGAAGGCAAATGTTTTGAATCGATTCAGAACATGGAAGCAGCCATGACAGTGCAACTAAAGACACTCAGAAGAAAAGACTTCCAGAACTGCTTCAGAAAGTGGCAATAATGATGGGATAAGTGTGTTTGAAGTGAAGGGCAATATTTTGAGGGGGTGTTAATGGCAATGTGCTTTTTACTGAAATAAATTTTTTAAAATTTAAACATGCACCATATATATTTTTTTAATCACACCTTGAACGTGTATGTGGATTCAGATTCCACATATAAAATGAGTTGCTAGGTTCATTTACCCTTAAGGAATAGATTCTGAAACGTTTGAATCGTACACAGCAAATGTTATCTGCCAAGGCAAAGTCAACTCCAGAAGGGGTTGAGAAGAGTGAAAACTAGGAGGAGATCCAAGATGGCAGAGTAGTTGAACACTGTGCCTGCTTCCTTCCATGAACACATTAAAATTACAACTAAATTATAGAACAATCAACCTGGATTACCACCTGAAGTCTGGCTGAACAGAAGTTTTATAACTAAGGATATGAAGAAGCCACATCAAAACTATCAGGAGGGGCAGAGACACAAAACTGGCTGGCTGCAAACCTCCATTGTGGTGGTTGAGAAACAGGAGAGATTATCTCAGTCATGAAGGTTACCCCTGGAAGAGCAAGTGACCCCAGCCCCACAGACTGGCCTCCCCAGCCCAGAGAACTGGTGCCAGGAAGAGGAGCCCCCACAACAACTGGCTGTAAAAACAGTGAGGATTCCAATCATCCAGGTGGGGCAGAAGGCAATGGGAAACCCAGATGTCCTCTTAAAGGGCCTGTGCACAGACTCACTCGCAGACAGTTACTCTGGGCTCTGGCAGTGGGATAGTGCCTCAGAGGCATGCAGGGAACAGACTGAGGTGTGGCTTTGAGGCTGGAGGTTGGGCAGCATTTTCCCTGTGTCCCATCTTCCCATCTTCCTGTGTAGCTGTCAGACAGGCACCATATTTCCTGTATTAAGCCCACCCCCACATGGCCAAATCTGAATCTGATTGGTCTGGTGAGCTCTGCAGTCCCGCCCTGCTAATTCACTAGGACCTCACCCTACCTAACACCCCCAATGCTGGAGGCACTTTCTCAGTGATCAGCCTTCCCTTGCCCACTTTGCACTCTTTCTTGGAAAACTATAGGAGTCTGCAGGCCCCAAGTGAGTTGCAACTGGCCTCAGTGTGTTCTGAGACTTTTGCTGAGTAGCTTCAGTCTCAGCACTGGACCAACCTAGAATCTACAGTAACCTGGTGACTACAAATCTTCCCACTCTAGTGACTCCCTGAAATCCTGTCCCACCCAACTCATATACCACATGAGACTTTATCAGTGGCTGAAACTTAAGGGAGCTGGCAGGTGACAGCAGGCCTTGGTGTGTCCTGGCTTTTCTCAGAGCTACCCCAGTCCTGGTACTGGTGGCAGTCATTCTCAGTTCATGGTGTGGCCTCTCGTACGTGCCCCTAGGGTTAGCACAGGCTGTGAACAACCACAGATCATTTTGTAGCTCCGATCAGGTAGTCCCTGACTGGTCGCATTCATTGGGTGACCAGGGCCTGAACCAGAGCCCCTCCCAAGAGGCCCCAGAACCAACATACCTGGAGGTTGGCTTCAGACCACAGCAGAGCACCACCCAATTAGCTCCACAAGCAGCTAATAACTTATAAGGTTGCTCACATAAGATTGTCAGCTGATTTCTCAACAGAAACTTTGCAGGACAGAGGGACTGGCATGAAATATTCAATGTGATGAAAAGTAAGGACCTATAACCAAGATTACTCTACCCAGCAAAGCTATCATTTAGAATCAAATGACAGATAAAGAGCTTCCTGGACAAGCAAAAGCTAATGGAATTCATCACTACCAAATCAGTATTACAAGGAATGTTAGAACGACTTCTTTAAGATGGAGGGAAAAAAAGGATCAAAATTATGAATAATAAAATGGCAATAGCTACATATCTGTAAACAATTACTATTTTTTTTAAAAGATTTTTTAATTTTTTTAATGGGGAATTCGGGGAGGGGAACAGCGTTGGCGAATAGGGGAAGGGGAACAGACAAGTTGCTGTCTTTTTGTTCTTCAGTCTAGTGGCAGAGGATGTTGCTTCACTGGCCCATGTTGGTATCGTCGTTGTGCTCTTCCCGGATGAGGCAGATGGGTCTCCAGCGTCTGGATGTCACTCACCGCGGATATTAGCAGCTCACGCTGTCTGCCAGCCACTCACTGTAGCCTATGGCAGCCCACTGCAGCAGGGGCTGCAGCCTACACCGTCGCCGGGGCTACCATAGCCCAGCTCCAGGTGGAGCTATTGTTAGCTGTTGAGGGCAGTGTCACTGGCCCTCATAGGTGGGATCCGAACCGGGGCTGCTGGCATCCCAAAACCAGCTCTTAACCAATGCGCCACTCGGCCAACCTTGTAAACAATTACTTGTAGTGTAAATGGATTAAATGCTTCAATCAAAAGACATAGGAAGGCTGAATAGATAAGAAAACAAAACCCTTATATATGCTGCCTACAAGAGACTCACTTCAGATCGAAAGACGCACTCAAAAAGTAAAGGGATGGTGCTCACTTCGGCAGCACATATACTAAAATTGGAACGATACAGAGAAGATTAGCATGGCCCCTTTAAAAAAAAAAAAAGTAACGGGATGGAAAATGGTATATCATGAAAATGGAAAAAAAAGAAAGAAAGAAAAAAAGAAAACAAAAGAAGCTGGGATATCAATATTTATACCTGACAAAATAAAGTCTATAACAGAAAAAGAAGAACCCTGTAATCCCACTTCGGGGTATTTATCTGAAGAAACCCAAATGCCACTTCGAGGAGAAATGTGCATCCATATATTCATTGCAACATTATTTACAATGGCCGAGATGTGGAAGCAGCCTAGGTGTCCATCAGTGGATGAATGGATAAAGAGGAGGTGGTACATGTGTGGGAAGCGGATAACAACCCAGTGTCTGACAAGGCCACATTGCCCTGCTCAGCACTGGATATTAGGGATGCTGCCTTATGGTTGGTCATGTACTATCTCCTGCCTCTGTGAACCCATGTGCCTTTTCTTCTATAGGAGACAATATATTCACTACACTTGTGACATGTTCCTGTGGTACCCCAATGAGCTAACTACGCAGCCAATGACGGGTAAGATCTCCTAAAAGTGGGGAGACAACCCAAGCCAGGCGGTAGTTCCATGGGGAACCCCTGAACTGAGATATTGAGGACTCAAGCCCCTTGGAAACTGAGGCACAGACCTCTGACAAACTCAGGCCAGAAAACTCAGGCCTGTGAGAAGCTGATGCATTTGCCTAAGGGCCCTACTGTGAATAGTCTCCTGAAAGATTAAGTCTTCAGGCCATGAGAGTTCCGGGTAAGAGGCAGCTCTAAGACATCCGCTGACCATGGAATTGTTAATCAGCCTTGTGTGAATTCCTTTGCCCAGTGCCTTGTTGCAGCAACAGATACTGAAGCTTTGACTGAGAACGGATGCAGCCCTCTGTAGGATAAGAGGTGTAAAACCCTTTTGGTTGCTAGGTATTGTTATTTACAAACGAATAGATTTTAGATGCTTTTACCTTAAACACAGCCACTCCTAGTCTTTTGGTATAGCTCAAGTATACTGTGAGTTTTATGGTTGTGTTTAACTGCTAGAATTTAGGATGATTTCTAGATAGTCAAGATAGCTTTAGTAAACATTCTTTAGGTGACTTACAGAAACCGAGTCTGGGTTTCATAGCAATTATCATAATAAAGACAAGGTAATCCTTTAACGGAAGAGTAAGTCACAGTACACCCTGAAAAGAGCACTTTCAGGGGAGTAGAGGACTGTGTAAATCCTGAGAACTACAAACCACCGTTAATGATTTGTTACAGTTTGCTTCCTAGAAAATTCTCAATAAAAGCTATGCGCTGACCCGATTCGGGGCTCAGTCTTCCTTGGCTGAGTCCCTTGGGCTCAGTCTTCTTTGGCTGAGTCCCTTGGGCTCAGTCGTCCTTGGCTGAGTCCCTTGGTCTCGCTCTTATCTTAATTCTGTCTCTTGTTTTTCCTTAATCTGTGTCGCCCCTCTCGTGTCCCACTTGCCCTTGCCACGCAGGACGTGACAGTACATGTATATAATGGAATATTACTCAGCCATGGAAGGGAATGGGCTCTTGCCATCTACAGTGCCATGGATGGGCCTGGAGGGTGTTGTGTTGAGTGGAGTGTAAGACAAAGAAAGACAGATGCAATGTGATTTCACTTATATGTGGAATCTGAAGAACAAAATAATCAAACAAAACAAAAACAAAAGCAGAGATACAGAGAACATATTGATGGTTGCCAGATGGGAGGGGAGTACAGGGGGAGTGAAAAAGAGGGAGTGATTAAGAAGTACAAATTGGTTGTTACACAGTAATGCTGGGGATGTAGAATATAGCATAGGGAATATAGTCAATAATATTGTAATAACTATGTATGGTGTCAGCTGGGTACTAGATTTGTTGGGGTGATAGATGGGAGGGGATTGGGAGGCAGGGTGGAAAAGGTGAAGGGATTAAGAAGTAGAAACTGGTAGTTACAAAATAGTCATGGGATGTAATATAAAGCAGAGAGAATATAATCAATGATATGGTAATAGCTATGTATAGTGCCAAGTGGGTACCAGACTAGTCAGGGGGCTCATTTCTTAAATTATACAAATGCCTAACCACTATGCTATAAACCTGAAATTAATATAAAATAATATTGAATGTCAACTGTAATTGAAAAATTTAAAGAGGCAGAAAAGTTGAAGGGGAATAGAGGTCTAAATTTCTAGGTATAAAACAAGTCATGGGCACTGCCCTCTGCGGCTAACAACAGCTCCACCTGAAGCTGGGCTGTGCGAGCCTCGGTGATGGTGTGGGCTGCAGCCCCTGCTGCAGTGGGCTGCCATAGGCTACAGTGGGTGGCCCGTGGCCAGCGTGAGCGGCTGGCAGCCAAGAGTGAGCTGCCAATAGCTGCGGTGAGCGACATCCGGAGGCCAGCGACTGATCTGTCTCATCCGGGAAGAGCGCAATGACGATACCAACAGTGAAGCAACATCCTCCGCAACTAAACTGAAGAACAAAAAGACAGCAACTTGTCTGTTCCCCTTCCCCGATTTCCCAACGCTGTTCCCCTCCGCCAATTCCCCAATAAAATCCTTTTTAAAAAAACAAAAACAAAACAAAAAAAAACAAGTCATGGGAATGTAATGCACAGAATAGGGAATATAGTCAATAATATTGTGATAGTGTGGTATGGTGTCAGTTATTTGCTGGACTTATGGTGATTACTTCTTTAGGTATATAAATGTTGAATAATTATGGTGTACACCTGAAACTGAGATAATATTGTATGTTAGCTATATTTTAATTTAAAAAAACTTAAAAAAGCAGAAGAGTGACAACTAGTTCTATTCTACAACTGCTCTGCTCTCTTCAAAACTGTTGATGTCAAGATAAAGAAAGGTTGACGAACTACTCCAGGTTGAAGGAGACTAAAGATGCAGGACAACTAAATTCAATTTGTGATCCTGTGTTGGTTACTGGATTGCTATAAAAGATATTGATCATAACTAACATATACTAAGAAAAGTTTAAACAAACAAAACTCTTCAGTTTATGAATTATCTAACAATTTCCAAAATAAGGCCTTAGAATATTTATGTTTTTGAAACTTCAAAGTTCATTTATAATCTATAGGAGGATATTTGTTGCAACTCTGTAACAACAAAATGTTGAAAATAACCCAAATATTTATCAACAGGGGACTTGGATACTCATCACTGGAGAACTATGCAGCTGTAAATGAGGACTGTCTCTGTAGGCTGCTATCTGTATATACTCTGCAGGATGCATTATTAACCACATAACTAGATGGAGGAAAATATATAATATAGTATCATTTACCCCAAAAGGTGGCAGGATATGAATATATAAAATCACAACAATGAAATAAAGGCACACCTAAAAAACACTAAAAAAAAAATTGGTTATCTATATTGGGAACATGGTAGAGGAAACGTGGATAAAAACTACACTTTCTGATTATACCTTGTTTTATAAATTTGACTTTGGAACCAGTTAAGGATTTTACATAATTATAAAATCAAATTGAAGTTTAAAAGTAATTACCAAAAACATTAAAATAAAGATTACTGCATTGAGTTAGTGTGTTAACTACACAGAGAGGAATTATTTAAAGTGACTTTTGAAAACTGTAATTTAATGTATAAACCTTGGGGATATACCTTAACACTAAAAGGAATTACAAATATACTTTAAGCTACTTTCAGCTGTTTATAATAGTATTAGCGCTGCTGGTCTAAAACCATGGCATATGATACAGGATATGGCAAATAAGTAATTACTTTTATATTTTTAAGAATCAAGGTGTTAGTAAGTGAAAAAAGATACAAAATCAAAAATCACAAACCCTATATTCACAACCTTGAATTGAAAACATCAGTTTGAGCTCAGGATGTATTTCTCTTAAAAAAACAAACAACTTGTTTCTTAGCTCAGCCCACCAATAAGTACCAGAAACAATGACCAGCCCAGCAGCAACGAACTCCTATAGCATGCAGACTGTGGCCTCTAATACTATTTCCTGTTAAACGGAACTCAGATTCTAGAAGAAACAGCTAATTTCAAGACTGGGGCAGGAAAACAACGCAAGAAGGTCGGGGAAAGTACTGCCATATAATAAAGCAAGAACTTTTCAATGAGCACCAAAGTAGTGACAAAAAGGACTCAGAAGCCAATTTGAATGGGTTTTCACTGGCCAAAAATGGAAAAATTTGAGCAGTGGCCTGAAACAGCAGATTATGTTTAAACCCATGAGTTCATAAGAAATAAAGAACTTGTGGTCACCTGTAGAGGATTCTGAGAATTGGTAAATAAAAGGAAGGGATCAAGCATTTATTCCTGCTAACAAATGAATAAGAAATGAGAATTAGAACATTTGCATACTCCAGTGAAATAATGGACTTAGGCAAAAATTTCTAACATCACAAAAAGAGAGGCAGTTGGGCATTATATATCTACTTATAAAAAATCCTGTCACTATCACCAATGCTGTCTTCCTGATAAAATATCCAAACTGCTAAGTGATCAAGTGTTTAACAAATTACCCATTACAGAGTGAGAGCACAGGAAATGCAAGGGATAGCAAATATATTAAAAGACACTATGTGATTGCAATCAGCAAAATTCAGAATGTTAGAAGTTCTACAGGACAAAGTGACCCAGTTTCTTCATTATATAAATGGCAAGGAGGGAAAAGAGAGAGCGTGTAGTAGATGCTCTTGGTGCCCACCCATATCTTTTGCCTTCGCTGTGCTCAGCCTGACCCAGTTGTCAGTAGCTGCCGGTCTGTGCCAAAGAACATTCTCCCCCTAAACCGTGAAACACTGCTCTGCTCCCTTTTGGAAGGCCAGAAGTGCCAGGCCCTTAATGCTCCAGAAGCAGCCCTTAATCAATGGCTAAATATAGTGGATGAATAAATACCCAGCTTCTCCAGCTCTCAGGGGGTTAATTTTGAGGGGTGTGTGATGTGTGTGTTTGCGTGCGCCCGCGTGCTTGCTTCTACATTTTCAAGAATTTCCCTGAAAGGATTAAGCTTCAGTTATCCATTGGTAAGTGGTTTAATAGTTTAATATGCATTGTGTATAATATGTAATTTCTTTTGCCAAAATGCTGGAATTTCTGGGATATTTTGATGATTCACTGGGACAGGATGCTTAAAAGTAAGACTTAGAAAGTCTGAGATAGTGAGTGCTAAATCCACCTGAGAGCTATGTGTTTCTGAAATTTGCAAGGTGACTGATTGTGTTGGGACCAGAACCACATAGCTGATAAAACTAAAACTTTATTTGGGAAAATCTTTTAAATAATAATAATAATAATAATAATAATAATAAAAGTCTGTTAAGTGGAGGGTTAAGGTATATGTGAAGTGTTAGAAGCCTATAAACAGAAATGTGCAAGCCATTTTCTATTTCTTTTTTTTTTTTTAAAGATTTTATTGGGAAATTAGGGGAGGGAACAGCGTTGGGGAACGAGGGAAGGGGAACAGACAAGTTGCTGTCCATTTGTTCTTCAATTTAGCTGTGGAGGACGTAGCTTCACTGACCCATGTTGGTATTGTGATCATTGTGCTCTTACCGGGTGAGGCAGTCGCTCGCTGGCCATTGGACTGCTGCTCACAGCGGCTCCCGGCAGCTCATGCTGCCGGCTGCTCATGCTGGCTGCCGGCCACTCAAGGTAGCTTACGGCAGCACACTGCAGCAGGGGTTGCAGCCTACGCCATGGCCAGCAACTCACGGCAGTCCAGCACCAGGTTGAGCTGTTGTTCACCATCTTGGCTGTAGAGGGCAGTGTCATTGGCCCATGTTGGATCCAAACCAGAGGCCCTGCTGCCCAGAGCTCGTGCTCCCAAGCCAACTCTTAACCAACAAGCCACTCGGCCAGTCCCAGAATTTTCCATTTCAAAAAATGTAGATGTACATGTATGTCTCTCTATATCAGGCCCTAAAAATGTCCTGTCACTTCTCAGGAATTCACATTATTGCTGAGATTTGCTTTCTGCAGGATTCTCTAATGATATGATAATCCTTGTTTTCAAGCTATCTGGAAGAAAAATAGTAATTTAACTTGACAATAAGATATGATTTTGATTCTAAGAAGACTCATTCGAAGATTCCGAGATGCAGGCTGGAATATTTTTGGAATGTCCTTCAAATAGGCAAAGTTTAAATTGGAAAGAGTAAAAAGCTAAACATTTTATATTTATAAAAAAAGTCAAGCCATTTTTTTCATCACCTGGTTAAAAAGTTGGTACAAAAGTGACTAAATAACTTTATAATAGTAAACAGTTTTTGTTGGATTCTAATTTCATGTACTTATCTTTGTTTTCCACCTATGTATAACTTATATTATCAAACTGTATTTTATAAAAACTTCTAAGTGGCCTTTTATTCTTTATGGGAAATAGTGTGGGAATAACTGATTCACTAACAAGTTAAATTTAAAAACTACGACAAACTAAATAAAGATTGACACAATAATGTACACATGTATTGCTATCCAACAATCATAGACTTTATTTTCCAAGATATTTCAGAGAATGAAATTTCCAGCTACATCATCAGCTAAATTTACTCAAATTCACTATCTGGATTTGGCTGTGTTAGTCTGTATGGTTAAAGCTTTAATGAGTTTGCTATTTCTTGGAATTAAAAGTTAATCAATAAGCAAAATTAATTTCAATGAATGATGGATTTAAAGCTTTTGCTAACAAAGGATGAAATAGATTTATTGAAAGCTCTAAAAAAGTAATTCAATGTTCTTGCCATGTTAAGGAACATTTTGGTTCACCCCAAGAACTCTGAATTGCTAAGCATTTAATAATAAGAATGACTTTAAACTTCCTTCCAATTCAGTATATTCAAAATCAGCTAAGACAGTAGCTAATTCTAATTTTATCGAATTGTAAATCCCAGGAACTCATCCACCTTTCTTTCGCAATAAATTTTATCTGCAGCATTTCAATTTTGATCCTTATGCAGAATTGTACTGAGTTCTACTGCTTGCCTTCCTTCAGCTTTTTTGCTGAGTGGCTTCCCGAACCTTTTCTGAGGAGACCATAGTAGGTGTATGAAAGCACACCCTGCTGATGCAGTGGGATGCGGGGCACAGAAGTCACCCCTCTGTGCCCTCTTCTCTCCTCATCCTCTGCCCACTTCTCAGTGCCTTGTAAACTTGCCCTTAGTTCCATGTACTTTTGGACCCATTTACATTAAATCTAAGAAGGTAAGTACTTTATTACCTGGGGAGAGGGTGGAAAGAGGCCAGGATCCTCATAGTGTAGTGTAGTGTAGAGTCTTCTGTGTGCCTGGCCCCCAGCCTGCAGCTTTGCATTTGTTATCTCACTGGATCCTGTTAACAACACCACAGGAAAGAATATCCATTTTATATATTGGGAAACTGACACCCAGATAAGGCACTAGGCTACTCAGCTGTGTGCTCTCAGCCTGTCTAAGCCAACGCCTTTTGTCTATTTACACTACTACCTCCTGTATGAGCTAGCACCACTCACAGTCATGTGTCACAAATCAGAGCCTTGAGGAAATGGGCCACCAACCCCTGTGCATTGCCCAGACTTGAGGCACAAGGGACATAAAGCAGTTCTGGGCAATGGGCAACGAAAGTCAAGGAATTTACCACAATAAAGTGGGGACTGGGGCCCTGAAAGAGGCTGGGGAAATAAATGTTTTCAAACTTCACCTTTCCTATTGATGTAGGATATTTTTCTTGTACGGGGATCATAGTCTCGTGAAGCCGAAGAATGGAGACATAGACCAGAGAGGTAAAGTTTACAGCAGAGGATAGTTTATTAGGGTAGAAAGTAACAGCTCTCAAAACGAGAGAGGGTCCTGAATGCGTTGCCCCCAGCTAGGGTAAAAGGCATGAGTTTTATACTTTTTTTCTGCCTGGAAGGGGGAATGCTGAAATACTGGTGTCTATTATTAAGGAGTTTATCAGGTTTGTTCTGTTACTAAGCCCTGGGGAGGCCTTTGTAATATCCTCCAAAATGGCTTTGTTGCTCTGGGGCATGACTGATGTCTCTGTCCCAGTATGAGGGAGTTACCCCATAATTTTGAAAGGAATGGCTAGTTTAAGAAATAACCAGTTTTCTTATTTTTGCTCAGTCTACCAGGGAATTCCTGACTGCCTGATATTATGCTAACTAGCCTGTCTTACTATTACTACCAGACCAAGTTGGAGCTTGTTTTATCATAGATATTAGGCTGCCAGAATGATAGGGCAAAGATGTTTTTGTTGAAAAGCCCAGTAAGTATTACTCTCATGGAACAGAGTCATTTTCTAAATCTAGCATCTTTCCTTTTCATATGTGCTTTGTAGGATGGAGTGTGCATGTGTGGAGATATGTTTGCCACAGTTCTCCATGTTTTGTTTTATTTTTCCTCTCCATGTTATTGAATGTCTCTTTTACCTTTGCTCCATGCAAAGATACCAGTCAAAGAAGCCAAGCAAACTGCCCCCTGTTATCCAGAGTCAAAATGTTCAGATATGGAAAGATGGGTCTGCTAGGTAGAAGTGCGTAAGATCCAGTTATAATAAAATTGGGCATCGCAGCCATGATTTGAGACGCCCAGGTAACCTCTCTCCCTCACTCTTCGGCTCCTCACAAGGTATTGTGCTCTGAGGTCAAAAGAGAGAAGACAGGTGATTGGGCCTGCCGAAGCTTCTGACTGGTCTCCATTGATCCTTTTTCAGAGAGGCAATTCAGCATGATCCAGACAAGGATCATTTGACTGCAAGATTGAAACTAGCTTCAGTAAAAGGGGGTTTACAGGAAGGAGATGAGTAGATATGCTGGAATCCTTTTGAAGGAAGTGTGTCTGTGCCGCCTGGGAACTCTCCCTCCCTCCTATTGTCTCACAGATTGAGGTTACAACTGCCCTCTGCTATATCTTAGGACTGCTGCGGTAATGCTCACCTAGTGACTGACTACAGTGCTGTAACAGCTACACAACTGTTGGAGTTTATTAAATCAAAAAGACAAAAACAACAACAACAAAACAGTGTTCCTTTTAGCCAAGGGGGTTGCAAGTTGTTTCAAGGGATGTTGTAAAATGCTTGCAATAAAAGTCATGTTAATTCACATTCATTAAAGAAAGAAAGAAAGAAAGAAATCTCTGCTGTATAATGTTTTTAATGTAAGTGCAGGCGTGGAGGCAGTCATACCAAGGCCTGATAATCAAATGGATAATGATAGGGTGCCTGAATTCCAAAGATGTTGGAAGTTATTGTTGGAGGTGGCCAAAGAATTCGTTTCTCCACAAGGCATGTGGCTTTGAGCCAGCATACCTCATAAATTCGTTCCCTTCTATTCTCTCCTCTATTTCCCATCTTCTTATAATTTCTCAGTTTAACCAGGGGAATGTGGTGTGTAAGGTATTTCTGTTTACTCTTTTAACATCCAAATAGTTACTTCTGAGGTACATGGTGACTTGTAAGGGTTGGGTGTGTTGTTCTGGTTCCTGTCAAGTCTGCTCTTCATCTTCTATCGAATATTTGCCCAGAGGTCAGAGTCTAGAACATCAGGCTCAGATGGTAAACTGGTGGGTTGTAAATTGCTACACAAAGGGCACTGATTCTAAACAGATCTGGAGTGAGAGACTAAGATTAAGGCAATGAAAGGCAAATTTGTTTTCATGTAAAAGAAGTAAAAAACATAAAAGAGAATTCAGGGAGATGGAGAACGGAAAGAATTTGCAGTGATCTTGGTTCTCTGGTAAATAACAGGGTGGTCACTTCTATGGCAAGGCTCTGGCCCTACCATCATTCTACTGTGGTAATTTACAGAGGTGAAACTTGATGAGTCATGCATACTTTTGGAGTAAGGGTGACACTGGAAGTACTAGGATGGTCAATACCATTGGCACCAAAAGGCCAAGCGATGGCTTTGGTCAGATTAGGTGAAGAACATTCAGGGACACAGAGATATGGAAGCAATTTTCTTCTTTCCTGGGAGAGGGAAATAGATGCAATAGATGAGAACCTATGCAACAGATGAGAACAAGCCTTTGGGTGAATCCCTCCATTTGGGTTGGAGGGGGTTCATGACACTTGGGAGGCAGGTAGGAGGTGTTATTAGTCCTAAGTGTCCTTCCTGGGCCCTGAATCCAGAGCCTTTTAGTTTTAAGGCAAGAGTGGGACCAATATTCCCAGTCCATTTGTGAATGGCCCCCAAGAATGAAGTAGCAGAGAGGAAGACACCACCTTTAATCCACCCTGAGAGACTCTCTAAAGCCCTATTAGTGTCTCAACTGGTCTAACGCTGTAAACTACAGTGTTCTTTTTAACCCAAAATTAATTGTTTAATGAATTTATTAATTGATGGGAATAGGGGATTTAAACCTGAAAATCATATAATCAAAAAACTTAAGGAGCTCTGCATTTAATGGGGAATATGGATAAATATTTACGATATTGCGTGATAAGGGCCACAATAAAGCAAGTACAAATGTAAGGAATCTTCTGGGATGCATGTTAGACAGACTGTCTCTGGGTGGCCCCTTACCGGCAGGCCAGGATGGGCCCAACTGTAGTTCCATTTATTCTCAATGAGACCTGATTCCAAGGATCACATCTGGAGCCAGGAATTATCCAGTGGCTCACTGTCTGAAATTTCCCAGTGGCTACCAAGTTATTGGTCTGGTCCCTATGGGCCCATTAATTATTATATGTTCCCCATTGCTACTTCTGGAGCAGACACCAGACAGGCGGTGACAGGAACAGTATGGCATGTATTTGTCCCAAATGACCTTTGAAACAGGCCAGTTCTGAGCCTGGCTGTTGCTGGGGAACCAGCATCCTGCTTCCTGATGTCTGTCATACTCCCTGCAGCCCTGTCTCTCAGGGCCCGTTGGTTAAAGAGCTGATAGGGCAAGAAACCAGTAATGGGAAAACCAAAAGCTAAAGAAATGAGCAATAAACACTCAGCACATCATAACCATGGATAATCTAGCAGCACACAAATATAGATAATCCTTGCTATGAGGGATAAATGGGTGGTCTTTCACTCTTACCAGTTCTTTCTGAACTAGTATTTGGGAAAAAAGAATTCTTTTCTTTTTTTCTTTTTAAAGATTTTATTGGGGAATTGGGGGAGAGGAACAGCATTGGGGAATCGGGGAAGGGGAACAGACAAGTTGCTGTCCTTTTGTTCTTCAGTCTAGTTGTGGAGGCTTGCACTCTTCCCAGGTGAGGCAGTTGCTCACTGGCCATTGGATGGCTCCTCACGACGGCTCACGAAAGTGCACGCCAGCTGCCAGCTAGCCCCACTGCAGCCTATGCCATTGCTGATGACTCACGGCAGCCCAGCTCCAGGTGGAGCTGTTGTTCACCATTTTAGCTGTAGAGGGTGCAGTGTCACTGGCCCCCATGTGGGATCTGAACCAGGGCCCTGCTGCTCAGAGTTCGCATTCCCAAGCCAACTCTTAACCAACGTGGCACTCGGCCAGTCCAAAAAAATAATTCTTGCTGCATGCAAAATTATAAAAAGACATACTGATAAGAAGATGAAAAAAATGCTTCTGTTTTAGACACAGTTTGTGAAGGTTCAAGGATCACCTATCTCTTGATCAAACTGAGTATCAGTGGCTTAACAACAAAATAAAAAAATAAATACAGGTATTCTTGCCTTCTCATTGTACTTAAAGGTATATTCCCTAAGCCTTTCTTCACCTGAATAAAAGAATTGAGAAATATTCAAGAGAAATAAGACTAGAGTTTTAGCAATCTGAAGACAAATCCTGTTCTTAGAAGTAAATACTCAGTCCCAGAAGCTCTCTGAATACCATGTAGCACTGAAGAAACTATAATCACTGGCTCAGACCTTGATAAAGTAATAGCTAACATATATTAGGTGCTTATTATAATCAGGCACACTCCTGAGTGGTATGTATATCTACTAAATTATTTTCTTAGGACGTAAAGGATTATCAAACCCTTCAGGTTTGGTATGTTCTCAGATGAGTTAACCCAGCAACTGTTCATGAAGACAGATTCAGAAAAAAGGGACCAGCCAACGTATTATGTAGAAGTCCCTGTGGTTTAGTGGTAGAGATTGGACATTGTGGCTTCAGGGGAAAAATGATGAGGTCAGCACAGACTGGGATTGATGAGGTCTGCCACTTTTGCCACAAAGCCTGGATTAGTCAGAGATGATCTGATGGGAAACCAGGCAGACAGTTTGACTGAACCATTCATCCATAGAGGCTGGCCAGAAAGGCACCGTTTGGGCTGAGAATATGGGCATATCAGATCAAAGCACAAGGCTCATGAAAGGGGTGCAGAAGCCTGCAGAAAAGCCTTATCCCCTGGGACAAAATGGCAGGTGCTTTTTATAGAGCACTGGTGACTGGGATGCTCTGGGAGGCCTTTGGGAAGAGGTAGGTCTCCAGCACGATTTGAGTATCTTCTCCCATGGTTGGGTGACGTATGCAAAGGAAGGGACAAAATACAAGAATGACAAGAGCAGTCATGTCAGATTTCATCCCAACACCAAAAGATGATTACAAACAAGCACAAGAAGAGGATTTTCTATCTCCTGCTTCAAACCTGAGGCTGCGCTAGACTGTGATTCGGTCTGTTATATCTGTTCTGTGATCCTGATTCTTAAGAGCACTGATTTTTTTGGCACCCCTATTCTTATGATTTCTAGGGGTTTTCGGTTGTTTAAATCCGATTTGGTTTGTACCAATAGATACTAATGTCAAGCTTTTACCATTAAGCTCAGACTTGTCAGAGAAATGGCAAAGCCAAGAAATACATTGCAAGTTATGACTTGTAATCCATCTGTAGGGTGTTTGGTATCTCATGGTATTCTTTAGTTACTAATTGTCTAAATCTAACTAAAGGGTTAGCAAACTTTTTCTGTTAAGGGGCAGATAGTAAAAATTTTAGGCTTTGCTGGCAATACTCAGTTCTACCATTAGAGGGAAGCAGTGGTAGACAATAAAACAAATAGGTGTGGCTGTGTTCCAAAAAAACTTTATTCACAAAACATGCAGCAATTGGATTTGGGATATAGGCCACCATTGCTGACTTATGATATAAATAAATAAACAGACAAACAAACTGATACATAGGCTTCATGGTCTCATGAGCAATTTTTAAATTTTTAATTGTCTTTTCTTAAATGGTAGGGGAAAGGAGGGACCATTTTTCCTGCATGGAACTATAAATCACTGTCATTTCCCATTTGTAACTTTGGAAGCAAGGACCCTTAAATCAAACTTCCTGCCTGTTTTTAAGATGATGAAGGGTTTGGAATGTATTATTCCAGGTTTTCCTTAAAGAGAGGGACCTCCACTTGCTATTTTCCCCTCCCATCTAGTGAAGTTCTTTGGACACAGCCAGCCTCTGGTGAGAGCTGAATAACTTCTCTTAGATGGCCTCTATCCTTTCTTCCACTCCATTGGCAACAATGACCAACTGAACAGCCTTTGTAGTTTTACCTTTTCCAGGGTGACTTACTCACATAAATAGTTAATAGATATAAAGACAAGGAAAATGCCCTTTCTTGTTAAACCCAGAGAAACACCAAAACATAACTTGAGTGAAGAACTACTAGAAAAGGGTTATCCTAGCCAAAATCAAGTCCAAAGGTTAAACATGTTTTTTCCATCTTTTTTTTCTTCAAGATTTTATTGGGGAATTGCGGGAGGGGAACACACAAGTTGCTGTCCTTTTGTTCTTCGGTCTAGTTGTGGAGGATGTTGCTTCACTGGCCCATGTTGGTATCATCATTGCACTCTTCTCAGGTGAGGCAGATCCGTTGCTGGCCTCTGGACAGCTGCTCACAGCAGTTCTTGGAAGCTCACGCTGGCTGCCAGCCACTCACTGTAGCCTATGGCAGCCCACTGCAGCAGGGGCTGCAGCTATGCCGACCGTCTGCGGGGACTCACAGCAGCCCAGCTCCAGGTGGAGCTGTTGTTCACCATCTTAGCTGTAGAGGGCAGTGTCACTGGCCCTTATGTGTGTGTTCCAAACCGGGGCTGCTGGTGTCCCAAGCCAGCTCTTAACCAACGCACCACTTGGCTGGCCCACATGTTTGCCCATCTTATCTAAGGAATGAATATGATCATACCAAGGGGCAGGATTTGATTAACTCTAAAGTCTCTTTAGCAATCAGCCAATTTACTACCTGTTATTGGTTAAATTGTGTTCGCCCAAAAGATACGTTGAAATCCTAACTCTGTGAATGTCATCTTATTTGGAAATAGGGTCTTTGCCTATGTAATCAAGTAAGTTGAGGTCTTAAGGGCAGGTCCTAATCCAGTATGACTACTGTTTTTATGAGGGAGATTTGGACACAGTTACACACACAGAAGGGAATGCCATGTGAAAACACAGAGACACACAGGGAGATGGAAGCAGAGATTGGGCTGGTGTAGCTACAAGCCAAAAAACACTAAGGATGGCTGGTAACTTCCAGAAGCTAAGAGACAAGCATGGAACACACGCTACCTCAGAGCCCTCCAGAAGGAACAGATCTTGCTAGCACCTTAATTTTGGACTTCTAGTCTCCAAAGCTGTGAAAGAACACCTGTCTGTTGTTTTAAGCCACCCAGTTTGTGGTAAAATGTTATGGCAGCCTTAGAAAACTAATATACTACAGTTGGGCTGACATAAAACAATAATGCAATCAATTCTGTGGAGTGTTTACCTGAGCTCATGTTTGTTAAACGCCTTCCTCTTACTATTTAGATACCTCAGTAAAGGAATAAACTTAGTAATCCTGTTATCATATGCGCAGAGCACATTCTGGTTTTATTCTGATTTATCTTTCAGACAAGCTGGGATTCTTAAAGTCAAATGGAAGCGATTATTTCAATACTTTCCCTCTTTTTATTGTTTGAATGCAGAGCTGGTGCCAAGGGCAATTTGGCAAACTGTCAGTGACTGATAGTATGACTGAAAAACCTGATATGTCAGCTACTGTTCTACTGCATTAGCTTCTCTGCGTGCTAAGAACTCATGAAATACAACAAAGCACTGTATTGTCTAAACTCTCCTGACTGTGGCTCATGTTCACATGACTGCTTTTGTCTTAGTCTATGCCTGTCCAAGGGTAATTCTCCCATTTCTGTTTTCCTGTAGAGCTTTCCCCTCTAATTTGAATTGTACTTGATGACATGGTTATAAAGAATGCCAAGTACCTGGTATGGCAGAATCACACGTAAGCACTCTTAAAATGATTCTGCAATGTTGTATTGTTCTGATGGCCCGCTATAGAGCTAAAAGAAGGAAATTTCCCATGAAGAAGAATGGTAATAGCTGACATTTATTGAGTGATTCTCATGTGCCAAACACTCCTCTTGGTGGCTGATAGCAGATAACTTTTCATTCTCAGGGACGACTCTATGAGGTAGGTGCTATTGCTGTCCTCACTGTATAGCTAAGGAACCTGGATTATTCCAATGATAAGGCAAACTTGCCCTAGGTCACAAGGCAATTGAGGGCCAGGGCTCCATGATGACTCCAGGCAGTCTGGTCTGCAAAGCCTTATCTTTAACCATTACTCTGTTGGCTGTCTCCTTGGTAAGTACCCCCATCCTGGATCTGAGTGCTGTAATATTTTCCTCACTGAAAATCAGTGTTTTTAGGCCCTTTTCAGCTAATTCAAAAGTTGGAACTATGTACTTGTCTGAGGTTGCAGGATCACCTTTGCCGGAAGGGAACTGAATTAGAGGCCTAGGAGTCTTTCTCTAGATTTATAATTGGATGCTATTATAGATGTCTCTTGGTCTTTCAATGATCAAAGGCTTGTGGGCACCATTTTTAAGCAGTTTTGTTTTCTCCAACTAAGCCCATTCTCTGGAAATATCACAGCTTTCTCAAAATTAAATGTTTTATTTTCTAATCATGTTATTATACAACAAAATTAGTGATAGTGACCATTTATAGGTCTACTTACCTAATAACATACATTTGGGGGAGGGAGGGAATTAGAGACCCAGGGAAAAAAGGGCTAAAGTCCAGTGCCTCATCTGGGGAGCTTCTGTTGGTCAGCAGCTCTGACTGATGAAGTGGTCAAGAGGGAAAAGGATTAAGGGAAAGGAGAGGTCAGAATTGCTCAGGGCTTCAATCCCATCATCCCCAACAGCTTCTATTTATTAAAAATAAAAAATAAAAAAATTTAAAACTTTTTTAACAGTCCTAAAATTATTTTCATAGATAATATAACCTACTTATAGACATAATTTAAAAATCAATATAATGCTCCAATGGAAAGATAAAGAAAAAAATAAAGGAAAGTAAATGAAAGTAAAGCGCTTGATATTTATTGCTCAGGGCCTGCTATAGCAAAGTCATAGTGATAAATCAAATGCTTGCACCCATGTCTGGAATCTCTGCAGTTGGGACATCAGCAAGTATGCACTAATAGAGGCTGTGTGAGTGACTCACAGACCATGAATGGCCTTGCCACAGGAGATGAGATTTTCCCAGGGCTGAGTAATCTAAGGAAAGTCATTAGCAAAACAATGTATAATCTTCCTCTGCTTAGATAGAAAAGTTGTCAACAGAGAAATATATTTAATACAATCTTCACTCGTTTTAGTGTTGTTTCTGGGATATTCAGCCTATATCAAAACCAAACAAAAAATACTATACGTTAACATGGGAAATAGAGTTGAGTCCTGGATTTGTCACCTCCCTGAATGTGGGACTATTCTTTGATTTGTGGGGTTGTCCCACTGTAACCCACTGTACATGAACTCCATGTCTTTAGCATGCATTCTGCTTTAATCCAAGCCAGTTTGGTATGACTCACTGACATTCTTTCCCCAGAGCCTCCTACCCATGCATACACTATATGTCCACTCCTTTTAATCAGTAAACCCTTAGGACATTAGATTCTGGTCAGCGTCGAACTCACTTAAAAATAAAGCTTCAGGTCTATGGACCATGACCAAGATACAATAATCAAACCTGAAGCTAGAATAAGGTTTAAACACCTTGGCCTCCATTATGTTTCAGCTCCTGACTCGTGAAAGTGGAATGGCCCCACAGAGAGAGTAATGCCATGACTGACACCAGGACCTGAAGCCATGATCACCTAACTGCTCCCTGCCTTAGTGCCAACCAATCAATCAGTAGAGCCCACAGCCTCGACTCCCATAGTAACCATGATTAATGATTTTTCCCTTATATAACCAAGCTACTAGAGGCCATCAGGGAGCCAGGTTTTTGAGAGCACGAGATCACCTGTATCTCCAGGCTTGACACCAGTTCCTTAAATAAACCTTTACTTTTTCTGCTGAATCCTGCTCATATCTTTTTTTGGTTTGGATGCCTGCAGGCAAGCCAACCCTTTGAGTCTGCAGTAACACCATGCATTCCATAATCTCTACCATATCCAATCTTCAATTGTTGGGATAAACAACTACCCCCTTAAATTTTCACAACATCCTCTAGCGGTGGTGGTACTTCAGCTGACAACCATTAGGCTTGGGTTTCCTTATTCATAAATCTCTCTTGTCCCCTTGTTCTTTTTGCCTCTCTCCTCTTCCTCCTCCCCTTCTCTCTTCTCCTCTTTCTCTATCCCACCACTCTTTTTCACCTTACTTGTTCCCTTGCTTTGTCCCCTACTTGCTCTGCTTTTCCTAATATCCTCCTCCTTTCTCTTTTCATCAGAGACAAGGTGAGAACCCTTTTCTATGAGTAGGGTTGAGGGCTCCTTGTTTCTTGTGGAGAATGTTATCTCATAACAATGCCTGCTGCTGCTGTCTTCCCACCCCCAAGCCTCCTGACACTGCTCATTTTCATGCACACTCTCTCTCTTTCTCCATTCTTTTTTTTTCAGTCTCCAAATTTTGATCTGTAATTTTAACTGTACAGGTCAGAAAATACTGTCTGAGGAACACTGTGTGATACAGAGACTTAACCCTTCAATTTAATTTAATTAATTAACTTATTTATTTTTTTGTGGTTGGGAAAAGACAGGGTAGTTTAATATAAGTATCAGATAATTTTGATATTCATGTTAGATCATACAAGCTGAACAAGGAACAGCTTATTTGAAGCGTACAGTCTGAAATCATACAGGTATTGACCTTCAACAAAAACTCAACTAGATATTCCTTCAACAACAACAAAAAAATGGTTTATTGAGGGGAAAAGAAAGAATTAAGCCACCCACAACATGCAACCATGGAAAACCGTGCTGCAAGTCCCCAACACAAAGGGGAAATTCTTTTCTAGAAAGGAGTGTGGAGCTGTTATAACCAAGAGGTTCTTCCTTGTGGGGCTTGGGCTTTGCCATCCTTGTAGCAGTGGGAGCTCCCCATATAGGACTTCCCCATTGCAGTCCTGGGTGAGCTTTTTATTTTTTTCACACAGGTAAACTTTCTTTTTGCTGCATTACATTAAAATCCACTGTTCTAACTTGCACTTTAAATTGTTGTTTCATGTATGATGTTGTAACATTATGCACTGGTCATTTGGAAAACTATGGGTTCAATGATTTATGCAGATCTTCCAAATGTTGACAAATTTCATTTTACAATATGAATAATTATATTCACTAATATCATCTTAAGTCTTAAGAATCGAGGAGCTGTGACATTCACAGTGGCAGATACAATTTTTTCAAAACTCAATGTTTCACTGGAAACCTAATTTTATATGGCAAAGAAATGCTGTCATTTGTTTTGTATGAATTTTCTTTCATGCAAAGTTGAGCTTCCAAATCTAATGATCGCACAAGTGCTATTCCTGGAGATGACAATGCAATTTCAATATAAATCACAGAATATTTATTACACAGATGTAAGACAGGTAATCAAAAGTTGGGATTTGATAAAACTATTTTTAATGCTCCATTAAGGACACCCTGAAGTGAAATGTCACATACTTTAAAACTGTGAATGTGGTGATGAAGAAGAAAATAGGACCTGATTAATAAACTCCAGTACCATGTCCTTGATGCATGATGAGTGCCGATAGTTTTACCGACCTTTGCTTTTGCAACATCGGTGCAAATAATGTCTTACATTTGTGATTGTAGTGGAAACTGTAAAATCCTTTCAACATTCTGTATATATGACACGTTTCATTATGAAATATTGGCAATAGAGTGGGCGGCAGCCAGATCTGGACTGTGGTCTATTGTTTGCCAGGTCCTGGCAATGACACAATGCCAAGACATCACTGTCTGGTTCTTACAGCATCCCTGGGAGCCTGACAAGCAGCAGGTCAAAGCCCTTGTTACTGTTCTACACAATGATCTCGGTTATTCTCACTCCTTTGGTCTTGCATGGGCACATTAGACTTTGATTACCCACCTCCATGTGTATCACCCTTTATATATATTGTGGCTTATCTGTTAGGCTGTATCTCCATGTGCCAAACAGTGTCTTCACTATCCAGTAACTATCCTCTCCCCTTCCTCTTTGCTCAAAGGTCACCATGTGTTTATTTATTGGTTGGCGATAAATTTATGATACCTCCCTATTTCAGATTCACTGGATGAATGTTGATTTATTTTTTTTAATTCTTTTATTGTGAAATAAACATTAAAAAAATTAGTTTGAGGTGTATAACACAGTGCAATAGTTATACGTTTTACCCCTCAAAGTGACAACCCTCCTCCCCTAGTTTGCCACCCCACTCCCCCCTATATCATACATATCTATTACAATTCCTTTCACTCCCTTCCACAGTATACTCTACATCCCGTGACTATCTATATATTCAATTACAGTTGACATACAATATTATACAATATCAGCCTCAGGTGTACAGTGCAGTGATCAAGCCTCTACTCCATCCATGAAGTGGTCTCCCTAACAAGACATGTGACCATCTGACATGCCACAAAATTTTTACGACATTATTATATTCCCTGAACTGTGTTTCACATCCCTGTGGCAATATTGTAGTTGCCTATTTATGCTGTCTAATCCCTTCCCCTTCTCCCTTCTCCCCACGCCCCTCCAAGCCCCTCCTCAGTTTTTCCTCTCTATCTATGAGTCTGTTTCTGTTTACTTTGCTCGTTCATTCAGTTTTTCAGCTTTCACATATAAGTGAGATCATATGGTATTTGTCTTTTTCCAACTGACATATTTCACTTAACGTAATAGTCTCTAGGTCCATCCATATCATTGCAAATGGTACTATTTCATTCTTCTTTATAGCGGAGTAATACTCCATTGTATAAATGTACCACAGTTTCTTAATCCAGTCATCTACCGATGGGCATTTCGGTTGTTTCCAAGTCTTGGTTATTGTAAATAGTGCTGCAATGAACATAGGGGTGCATATTTTTTTTTGAATAAGTGTCTTGGGTTTTTCGGGATAAATACCTAGGAGTGGAATTGCTGGGTCATACGGTAGTTCCATTTCAGTTTTTTGAGATACCTTCATACTGATTTCCATAATGGCTGCACCAATTTGCAGTCCCACCAACAGTGCACCAGGGTTCCCTTTTCTCCACACCCTCACCAGCATTGTTGTTTGTTGATTTATTGATGATAGCCATTCTGACCGGAGTGAGGTGGTATCTCATTGTGGGTTTTATTTGCATTTCTCTGATGATTAGTGAGGTTGAACATTTTTTCCTATGCCTGTTGGCCATCTGTATGTCCTCTTTAGAGAAATGTCTCTTCATATCCTCTGCCCATTTTTTAATTAGGTTGTTTGTTTTTTTGGTGTTGAGTTTCATGAATGTTTTATAAATTTTGGATATTAACCCCTTATCAAATATATCATGGCAAATATATTCTCCCATTCAGTAGGCTGCCTTTTTGTTTTATTGATTTCCTTTGCTGTGAAAAAACTTTTAAGTTTGATGTAATCCCATATGTTCATTTTTTCTTTTATTTCCCTAGCCTGAGGGAATATATCAGTAAAAATATTACTCAGGGTAATGTCTGCAAACTTACTCCCTATGTTTTCTTCTAGGAGTTTTATGGTTTCAGGTCTTACATTTAAGTCTTTAATCCATTTTGAGTTTGGTCTCATATATGGTGTAAGTAGGTGGTCCATTTTCATTTTTTTGCACGTGTCAGTCCAATTTTCCCAGCACCATTTATTAAATAGACTGTCTTTACTCCAATGTAAATTCTTGCTTCCATTGTCATAGACTAAATGACCGTATATGGATGGGTTTATTCCTGGGCTCTCTATTCTGTTCCATTGGTATATGTGTTTGTTTTTATGCCAGTACCATACTGTTTTGATTACTGCAGCATTGTAGTATGTTTTGATGTCAGGTAGCATGATGCCTCCCACTTTGTTCTTATTTCTCAAGATTGCCTTGGCTATTCGGGGTCTTTTGTGGTTCCATATAAATGTTAGGATTCTATGTTCTATTTCTGAGGAAAATGTCCTTGGTAGTTTGATTGGAATTGCATTGAATCTATATATTGCCTTAGGTAGTATTGACATTTTAACTATATTAATTCTTCCTATCCATGAACATGGTATATATTTCCATTTATTTGTATCTTTGATTTCTCTCTTCAGTGTCTCATAATTTTCTGAGTACAGGTCTTTTACTTCTTTAGTTAAATTGATTCCTAGATATTCTATTGTTTTTAAAGCAATTGTAAAAGGGATTGATTTCCTGATTTCTTCTTCTGATAGGTTATTATTGGTGCAAGTGATTTCTGAATATTAATTTTGTATCCTGCTACCTTACCAAATTCGTTTATAAGTTCTAACAGTTTTTTGGTGGCGTCTTTGGGATTCTCTATGTATAGTATCATGTCATCTGCATAAAATGACAATTTTACTTCCTCCTTTCCAATTTGGATGTCTTTTATTTCATTTTCTTGTTTGATTGCTGTGGCAAGAACTTCCAGAATTATGTTAAATAGAAGTGGTGAAAGTGGGCAGCCTTGGCTTGTTCCTTATCTTAAGGGGAAAGCTTTTAGACTTTCCCCATTGAGTACGATGTTTTCTGTGAGCTTATCATATATGGCCTTTATTATGTTGAGATATGATCCCACTATTCCCACTTTGCTAAAAGTTTTTATCATAAATGGCTGCTGGATTTTGTCAAATGCTTTTTCAGCATCTATTGATATGAGCATATGATTTTTATTTTTCATTTTGTTAATGTGATATATTATGTTAATGGATTTGCAGATATTGAACCAACCTTGCATACCAGGAAAGAATCCCACTTGATCGTGGTGTATGATCTTTTTAATGTGATGCTGAATTCAGTTTGCTAGTATTTTGTTTAGAATTTTTGCATCTATGTGCATTAGGGATATCAGCCTGTAATTGTCTTTTTTTGTAATATCTTTTTCTGACTTTGGTATCAGGGTGATAGTGGCTTCATAGAAAGAGTTTGGGAGCCTTCCCTCCTGTATTTTTTGGAATAGTTTGAGGAGAATAGGTATTAATTCTTTTTTGAATGTTTTGTAAAATTTACCTGTGAATCCATCTTGTCCAGGACTTTTGTTTGTTGGAAGATTGTTGATTACTGATTCAATTTCTTTGGCAGTAATCAGTCTGTTCAGAGTTTCTGTTTCTTTTTGGTTCAGACTTGGTAGATTGTATGCTTCTAGGCATTTATCCATTTCTTCCAGATTGTCAAATTTGTTAGCATATAGTTGCTCATAGTATTTTCTTAAATTTTTTTTATTTCTCTGGTATCTTTTGTCACTTCTCCTCTTTCATTTCTGATTTTATTAATGTGGGTCCTCTCTCTCTTTTTCTTGGTGAGTCTGGCTAAGTGTTTGTTGATTTTGTTTATCTTTTAGAAAAACCAACTCTTGGTTTCAGTGATCTTTTGCATTGTTATTTTTTGTCCTCTATTTCATTTATTTCTGCTCTGGTCTTTATTATGTCCTTCCTTATAACCCTGTTAGGCTTGTTTTGCTGTTTTTTTTTTTTAGTTCCCTTAGGTCTAAAGATAGTCTGTTGATTTGAAATTTTTCTTCCTTTTTTAAGTAGGCCTGCACCGCTACGAACTTCCCTCTTAGGACTGCTTTCACTGCATCCCAGAGATTTGGGTCGTGGTGTTTTCATTTTCGTTTGTCTCGAGGTATCTTTTGATTTCCTTCTTGATCTCATTTTTGACCCACTCACTATTTAATAGCATGTTATTTAGCCTCCATGTATTTATAAGCTTTCCATATTTCTTCTTATACTTGATTTCTAGTTTCATAACATTGTGGTCAATGACACTTGATATGATTTCAATCTTCTTAAATTTGTTGAGACTTGTTTTGTGGCCTACGATGTGGTCTTTCTTGGAAAATGTTCCATGTGCACTTGAGAAGAATGTATATTCTGTAGCTTTGGGCTGAAATGCTCTAAAAATATCAGTTAAATCCAGCTGGTCTAAAGTGTCATTTAAGGCCACTATGTCCGTGTTGGTTTTCTGTCTGGAGGATCTGTCCAATGGTGACAACGGGGTGTTGAAGTCCCCTACTATGATAGTGTTACTGTTGATCTCTGTCTTTATGTCTGTCAAAATACATTTTATATATTTAGGAGCTCCTATATTGGGTGCATAGAAGTTTGCTAGGGTTATGTCCTCTTTTTGAATCAATCCTTTTATTATTATGTAGTGCCCTTCTTTGTCTTTTATTGTAGTCTTCATTTTAAAGTCTATTTTGTCCGAAATAAGTATTGCTACTTCAGCTTTTTTCTCATTTCAATTTGCATGAAACATCTTATTCCATCCCTTTACTTTCAGTCTGTGTGAGTCTCTTGTAGACAGCATATGCATGGGTCTTGTTTTCTCATCCACTCAGCCACTCTGTGTCTTTTGATTGGAGCATTTAGCCCATTCACATTTAAAGTGATTACTGATAGGTGCATATTTATTGCCATTTTGATATTTGTATATCTTGTCTTCCTGTGTTAGCTTGTTTTCCCCTTTCTTCTGTTTAAAAAAGCCCTTTTAACATTTCCTGCAATGCTGGCTTGGTGGTAATGAACTCCTTACGCTTATTCTTTTCTGAGAAGCTCTTTATCTCTCCTTCAATTTTAAGTGATAGCTGTGCTGGGTAGAGCAATCTTGGTTGTAGACCTTTATTTTGTGTCACTTTGAATATCTCCTGCCACTCCCTTCTGGCCTGCAGAGTTTCTGTAGAAAAGCCAGCTGTTAGTCTTATGGGAGTTCCTTTGTATGTAACCTGCTGTCTTTCTCTTGCAGCTTTTAGGATTCTGTCTTTGTCTTTAAGCTTTGCCATTTTAACTATGATGTGTCTTGGTGTGGGCCTGTTTGGATTCAGCCTGTTTGGAACTCTCTATACTTCCTGGGCTTGTTTGTTGATTTCCATCACCAGGGTAGAGAAGTTTTCAGTTACTATTTCTTTAAATACATTCTCAATCCCTTGCTTCTTCTCTTCTCCTTCTGGTATTCCTATGACGCGAAGATTGCTGCGTTTCATGTTGTCCCAGAGGTCTCTTAAACTATTTTCATTCTTTTTTATTCTTTTTTCTTTTTGTTGTTCCAGCTGGGTGATTTCTGTTATTTTGTCTTCTAATTTGTTGATCCACTCCTCTGCTTCATCTATTCCACTGGTGATTCCTTTGAGTGTGTTCTTCATTTCAGTTATTGTATTCTTTAGTTCTAACTGGTTGTTTTTTATGGTTTCCCTATCTTTCTTTATGTCCTCGCTAAGTTCCTTAAACATTCTTATCCTCAGTGTTCTAAACTCAGTCTCTGAAAGTTTGGACACCTCTGTGTCATTTAGTTCCACTTCTAGAGGTTTCTTCTGATCTTTTACTTGGGACATGTTTCTTTGTTTCTTCATTCTGGCTGTCATTCTGTGAATGCTTCGATGTATTAGATAGATCACCTAGAAAGAAGAGAGAGAAAAAAAAAAGTAATGCGGGGGCTCTCCATCCTCTTTAATCTGCAGACCACTTGCTCAACAATAAAGTCTCTGGATGAGTCAGCACCAGCTATTGAGGGGAAGGACTTAACATGTTATGTGCCAGCCTCCCTCTCAGGGTTTCAGTGAGCTTTCTGCAATTAGCTGCTGTGTGCTCTGGAACTGTGCTCACTACCAAAAATCTTCACAGGTTGTTGCGGGTTGTCTGATGCAAAAAAACCCCACAAAGCCCTCTGTGGCCTGCGGAGGTGTGGGCCAAGCACCAGGGGCTCAGGGTGCCTCTGGCAATACAGATCTTGGTGGGTGGGGCAGGCCCCCAAGGCACCAATGGATGTGGTCAGTGGCCCCCACCAAGTCAGAGCAGCATGCACTCTGCACCAGCCACCAGCCCACACAGACTCTCCAGGAAAGCCCTGATCAGATCATGCATGTGCACAGCTCCCAGCCCAACACTCTCAGGAAAACTCCCTGTCTCAGCCTGTCCCAGTCAGCTGCTTGCAGATTAGGCTAAGCAGCCTAACAGCCAATCCCCAGCCTGGCAATTCTGCACAAACAGTGGGGAGAGCAGGGACCCAAGGCAGGTCGCGCACTCCTGAGTCTCAGTGAACAGCCTGATGCAGCTGGAGAGCACCCGCCTGCGTTTCCCTGGCTATGCAGCACATAGAGGGCGGAGGGTGGGGTCCCAATGTGGCTGCGCACTCCTGCGTCTCAGTGAACAGCCTCATAGAGCCAGAGGGCACCTGCACCGCATTTCCCTGGCAACTCAGCACAAAGAGGGCGGAGGGTGGGGATCCAAGGCCACATGCGCATGCACACGCACATGCACTACTGCGCCAATTTCACCAGACCAGTAGGGTCCCAGATCTGACCATCTGTGGTAGGGCCCAACCCTGAAGAAATGCCCTCCTGTACACTATCCATGTGCAAGCTCCCCACCAGGGGAACAATGGTCCCAAAACCTCCAGCTTCTGCACCAAAGGTGCTCAGTTCAGTCCATCCCCGCAGGTTCCTGGGCCTGGCTCACAGAGCTACTCCCTCCACCAGGAACCGGGTGAGTGCTCACCCGTGAGCAAGCCCGTGCACAGGCCCCACTGATTCTCTAGCCGCCCTCAGCCTCACCGAGTCGAGCAAAGAGAGTTCTCACTAATTTCTACTGCCCGCTATCGTAGAACTCCTCTTCCCAGCAAAGCAACTCTGGGCTAGTGAGCTCGGTGTGGGGCCGGAGGGTCTGTCCCCCACCCGGAGAAGCCTCCCCATGGCTGGGGCATCCCTCACGGGGCTCGCCCTCTCTCGTCTGCGCCCCTCCTACCAGACTTGACGTCGCCTCCTCTTTAGGTCCTTTGTTTAGAGGTTCTGTTCATCTAGTGTTCCGGGGACTTCCAAGGTTAAATGTTGTATAAATTATTTGTAATTTTGATGTGATCCAGAGAGGCAGTTGGGACAGTGTCTGTCTATTCTGCCATCTTACCAGAAGTCCCCTTCAATTTAATTTTAATAATGACTTGTAAGCATCAAATAATGGCTAAAATATATTGCTTACTTACTATATATGAGTAGCAATATCCATGTGCTTTAATATACAGTATTGGCTTTAATTTTTATCTTATCCCCATTTTATAGATGAGGGACTGAGACTTAAGTAAATTAAATGATAGGTGAAGCTCACAGAACTCATAGATGATGGAGCTGGAATGTAGTCTTATACACTGGGCAAAGGGTGCTATGGACCAATTCCTATCCTCAGAAAACTGGTGGTCTGGTACAAGATGCAAACCTGCATAGGCATAGAAGAAAATTTGACAGCTGATATTTATTGTGTATTGCCATGTGTCATCAAGTATGCCTTGCATCCATTACCTTATTAATCTTTTTAATAGCCCAATAACAGTCATGCTATTATTAGCATCCACCACAGTCTCCCACTTACAGATAACTGACCAGAGGCAGAGAGATTGTTAGTCAGTAGTAGGGCTAAGATTCAGACATAGGCAGACTGCCTTGGGGGCTGGGTTCTTACCTCGAGTCTAAGGACTTTAAAAGACGGAGGTATTTCTGGCCGCTGAGGTCAGGGAGGAGTGGCATTTGAGTTGAGCTTAAAGGCAGGTGGAATTTCCACAGGTGGAGATGGGGAAGGGTATTCTGTGCCTGGAATGGCTGGGGCAGGAGAACAGCAGAGGAAAGACCCCAGGGGTGTGCCAACCATTAGGAGGGGGAAGATGGGAGTTTGGGGCACTAGGAGGAGAGGTAGTCAGTGAAGGAGTGCTTTCTTCTTTTCAGTTTCAGAGGCCTGATTTTTTTTTTTCCAGTTGAATATTGAACAGAATGAACTTTACTGTTGAGCATTTGTAATTAGAATAAATATATCTTGATCTGTTCTGGGTGGCTATTAAAACAGTTTGTTAAAAAGCCCCACCCTCATTCCCACTTGGCTCTGTGCACTATGTGTTTAAAGGGATGGTCTGAAGTTAAGAGCTGGAGCTTGTCCTGATTCTGCCTGTGGATCTTGGGCTTATTCATCTGTCTCATTCTTCTGCCAGTCCAAAGTGAAAATGCTGCATTGCCCCAGCTTACCCTGGAAAGACATTGGGAGGCCAAGGAGGGAACAGATGTGCAAAATTCAGAAGAAAGGTGCTATGGAACTCTAAGGAATCAAATATTTTTATTACTCTGATTAATCTGCCCTTTTAATACATAGTAGGTATGAATGTTGGCCACAGGCTATTATTCGGCATAGAAAAGTTTTGGCCTAGATTAATTTGTAGAGTGCCCTGTTGATTTCACATACATGATCTAATTTAATTTTTACAATTGTCCTACGAAGTAAGCAGGATGGTTATGATTAATTGCCGGTTTTACAGAAGCTGAGGCCCAAACCATTTGGATTTAGGTATAAAATTCCAGTTTAGATTACTTCCTAAAGACCCCAGAAGAAGCAATTAGGTGACAACCATAGCTAAATTTCTTGGCAAAATTTAAGAGAGGTGGGGGTTGGCCGAGTGGCTCAGTTGGTTAAGAGCGCCAGCTCTGAGCAACAGGGTCGGAGGTTCAATTCCCACATGGGTCAGTGAGCTCCATGTGAGCTGAGCTGCCGCTGAGCTGCCAACAGGTGGCAGGATGGCTCAGCTGGTGAGAGCACGTGCCAATTCCACTCCTGCATGGGATGGTGAACACTGCACTTTGAGCTGAGCAGCCCTGAGCTGCTGACGGGTGGCTGGATAGCAACTGGACTTGGAGCTGAGCTAGCTGCACCCTCCACAACTAAGACTGAAGGACAACAACTTGGCTGTTCTCCTTACCCAATTCTTCCCCAACACTGTTCGCCTTCCCCAATTCCCCAATAAAATCTTTAAAAAAAACCCCAAAAAACAAACAAACAATTGCCACAACAGAATTAAAAAAAAAAATTTTTTTGTTTTGAGGGCAGTGTCACTGGCCCTCATATGTGGGACCCAAACCCCTGGCTGGTTTCCCAAGCCAGTGCTTAACCACTGCGCCACTCGGTGGGCCCGAAAAAAAAAAAATTAAGAGAGGCAAGTATGTAGACTTTATAATGCTTTTTGTACCCAGTACATAATCCATAGTAACACTGAATTTCTTCATCTCTTTAAAAATTTAGCTGAAAGTTTGCCTGTTTTGCTTTGACCCCTCTGGGTAGAATTTGCCACTCCTGCTGCAATCCCATGAGGCTCTGCACATAACCCTGTGATTACATGTATCATGTCATCCAGCAATTTATTTACATGTTTATCTCCCCAGGCTCTCCTTCCTCACCCCCTCACCCTTGGTCATCTTGGGTCTCCAGCAACTAGCAGGTTGCTAGACATAACAAAAGGTCAAGAAGTGTTTTTTCTTTCATAAAAAAACCTTATTTTGACTCCAGAAAATTTAGAAACATTTAAATAGGAAACAATATCCTAAACACAATAAAAGTTAAAAAGAAATTGAAAAACAAGAAACGAATGGTTGCAAAATGTCAAATCCTCTAATATAAGCTATGAATTAGTAATAATAAGAATATTACTAAGTACCTGGTGGTGTTGTCATTTGTACGTGTGTGCGTGTGTGTGTGTGTGTGTGTGGGGGGGCACATACAAACATATCTGTGTTGTTTTAAAAACAAATAAAAAATTTGAGGTAAATGTTAACCTACTTTTACAGATTTCAAATAACAGCTCTTAGGGTATAGCAATAGTCTTTATTATTGCAAACATCTCCACCTGGTCATGTAAAAGATCAATGATGGATGGTTAAGTAATAATGCACCTTTAATTTCAAGCAAAATATAATATTTATATGATCTAAAGTGGAAATAATGTATGCATAAGAATTATATAACCATCTGTACTTGAAAAACACTACCTTAAGAATTATAATTCCATCAGACTTGAATAAGAGTAAATGTGGCATCAATTAAATAGTAGCTGAACTAAGAAAAGATAAATCAAAATGACTTTTAAAGAGGGAGAACGCAGGCAAATCTCCTGGGGCCATGGACATGCCGGGGTCAGGTGCTTTGAAAGCTGAATCAAACCATCATGTGACCTTGGATTCCAGAGTCCTCTGAGGTCTCCCCTGGGGACCTGATGATCCAAGGGACACTCTGATTCCCTCAGGTCGGAGCCCAGGACTGCTTATGGAAATAGCAGGGGCATTAGATTCCTAGTGCTGTGGGACAAATCACCCCAACTTAGTGCCTTAAAACAACACATGTTTATTATCTTACAGTTGTGTAGGTAGGAAATCTGGGTAAGCTCAGCTGGTTTCTCTGCTCTTGGTTTCACAGGGCTGTCATCAAAGTGTTGACTGGATGAGCTCTTACGGAGAGGGTCATTCCATGCTCATTCAGGTTTTTGTTAGCAAAATCCAGTTCCTTGTGGCTGTAGGACTGAGATCTGAGTCTCCTTGCTCACTGTCAGCTGGGGGCTGCCTGTAGCTTCTAGAAGACTTTAGGTCTGTTTTCATAGACAGATGCCTACATCTCAGCGGCAGCAATAATGCAGTGAATCCTTCTCACACTTGAAAGCTCATTGACTTTCTCTTCTGCATCTCTCTGATTCCAGCTGGAGATATTTCTCTGCTTTTAAGGGCCCAAGTGATTAGGTTGGGTTCACCTGGTTCATTGCAGGACAATTTCCTCATCTCACGATCCATAACCATAATTACATCTGAGAAATATCCTTTTCGCCATGTAACATACATAATATATGCACAGGTTCGAGACATTAGGGTGTGGACATGAATCAGCCTATGATAGGGCTGCTGGGGAAAACTGGAAGTTAAACTCTGCTACTGCCAATTTTTGCCTGTTGTGGCCATTTTCTTTTCTTAGCTTGTGGAGCGTTCTCTCAGTTGACAAAGCTGCCAACCAACTTTCTTGAGCTTTTTTTCCCATGGGAGATAATCAATCGTGCTTTCAAAGAAAGAAGTTGTTTGTTACAATTCTGTCTCCTGGTTTTTAGCCATCTTCATGGTGGAGTTGTGCTTCCAATTTATAGTGGGTGTGCTTTCCCACATTTTAGGATGGAGTCTCATCCTCATGATCTAAGCCTCATGACCATCTTACCAAGGCTCCACCACCAAATAGCATCACATTAGTGTTTCAACATGCAAATTTTGAGGGGACACATTTATTCCATAACTATGTAACTAGATATATACAAAACTACATATATCTATCAAATGTTTGTATGTATATGTACATATTTAACTAAATATACTAAATACTGTAAATATTTACACTAAATATTTATTACTAAATAAGTATATTAAGTAAACACTTGTCAGCTAAATGTAAAAAAAATTAATAGGGAAATAACTATAGAAATGCTATCAATCTTCCAAGAGATTAAAAAATAAATGTACAGTAAAGGTTTGGTTGGAGAATTCCTTCCACCTGTAATGTTTTGTAACAATGTAATTTTGGGTTTCCAGTGACTTTGGACAAGTCCTGGTTTTCATGGTTGTGTGATTTATTGTACTCACTTCTTCTTGGGGTAAAGGAATGTGCTTCAAATATAGTAGATGTGCAATAAGTATTTATTAAATACATGAATAATATGGGACTAGGAATCTAGCAAGCAGGAAGTCATGATGATTTTATTATTTCATGCATGCATTCACTCATTTACTTACTTAACAAAAAGTATTGATCCCCTGTTGTATTCTAAGCATTTGTCTAGACACTGAACAAGACAGAAAGGTCCTTCCTCTTAAGGAACATACTCAGAAGGGGTGGCAGAGCATAAACAACCCAACAAGAAACTACCCAGAAGTGGGAAGGTATGATATGGTGATGTGTGTGAGTGGGAGCCAGGGAGCAGGGGACGCCTGGTAGGTGCTATAGTTGCAGCCATGGCTAGAAGAAGCACAGTGCTGAAGTCCCACAAGGACAGAAGATACCTCGACCACTCTCTTCTGCCCTCTAATCTTCTCCTGATGCCTCCCATTTGATAAATACAACCTGTAGGCCAAAAAATCTGCATCTGTATAATGCATTCCCTGGGGGTCAGCCTCCCAGAGCATGAAGCAGGGCAGGGAAAAAGAGAGCATGATCAGGGGCATGGGAGTATAAAATAAGAGAATTACCTCCAAAGGTAGTCAGAAAACTTTTAGCTCCTCTTACCTCCTCAAAGGCAAACTCTATGTTGGGTTTACCTTTCTCTGCCCCACAGGACCCAGGAAGCACACAACTTGGCAAGAAGTAAATGCTTGTTAATTTAATTGCACTTTCTGGAGTTGGCTCTGCTTCATCGATATGATAAATGAGTGTGTTTCAGGCATTGGAGTCTCCCCAAAGAGATTTTGGGTCTTCCCTGGGGAAACACAGCATCTTGTTCACAATGGTGTTTCAGCAGCATGCGTGGCATGTGGTTATGTCCAATATTCATTTGCTAAACAAGGAAAGGATTCTTTTCCCATACAGAGTTTCCTTTGTTACTCACATGCAGAACTGTGATAGATGAGAACATTTCTCAACTTGGAACTCTGCTATAAATGGAAAGATTTCCTAAAGGTTGGGGAGGAAGACTTGGGGGACAGATTAAAACCATCTCAATTTCTTTCTCCCTCTCTCCCATAAGAAGCCTCTCTTATGGTGATTAAGAACAGATGCATGTATTTCCTCTTTTAAAATTTAAAACTCTGTCTAATGTGTGCTCTTTTCCCCAAACCATCATGTACTGGCTAGAGAGGAATTTAGTCCCAGATGTATAACTTACAATCAATATTGTTTCAGAAGAAATAAAGTCAAGAAGAATTTAGAGTATTCTATTTATGTATTTTATTTCTTCTTTTTAAATTTTTTTCTTTCTTCCCTTTTTCTTTCTTCTTCTTCTTCTTTTTTTTTTTTTTTTGAGTTTAGAGTATTTTAGAAGTAGAAGGACAAGAGGCCCGAAGAGAGGGGAGAGGTGAAGGGAGTGGTTGGGATATTAGATGGATTTCCTTGATGGTTTGTGGGAACCAGATTTATGCAAACAATCAAGGCTTACAGAATGCACTTAATATATTTAATGTAGACGTGTAAGGGCTCTTAATTGAGAAAAGGCTGCAAGACTTGCCTGGGCTTGTCTTGCAGAAAGGAAAAGTCAAGATATAATAGGGAAATGAGGGGGTGAACAGTATGTGAAGAAGGAGGCAGAGGTTTAACTGAAGGATTTACAAGCGAAGGAACACCAAGAATTGCTGGCAACACCAGAAGCTTGAGAGAAAGGCATGGAGTAAATTCTCCCTCTGAGCCCCCAAGAAGGAGGCAACCTTGCTGACACCTTGATTTCAGACTTCCAGCCTCCAAAACTGTGTGTGAGAGAGTACATTTCTCTTGTTTTAAGCCACCCAGTTTGTGGTACTTTGTTATGGCAGCTTTAGGAAACTACTACACTGCCTTTTTAAAATAGCATTTCTGAACTAACTTGACCCTGGAAAACATTTTTCTTATAGTATCTATTGACATGCAGGAAAGACAAGTTGGGAAACTCTGGCCCAGGGGAAAGAAGTTGGAGGTCCATCCAGTTTACAAGGAGGTAACGAGATGTTATGTTAGCAGGAGGGTTTTGTAGGTTTCATTATCCCCCGCTTCCCCACCCCACATCCCTTTTTAGGGAGCTGGTTCTTAAAAAAAAAAAAAAAAAAAAGGGAAATGAGTGCAAGTCTTACAATTCACAGAAGGCAGGGGAAAAAAGCACTGCTATGGTGTGAGCAGATCCAAAGCACTGTGGTTGAGGGGAGGCAGCTTGCCTGGGAAGTTTCTTGCTTCATGGATAACCACGGAGGGAGATGAGAGCCATGGTTTCCAAACTGTAATCATTCATTGTGTAGAGACAATGCTGTAAGAAAAATTTCTTTTTCTTTTTTTTTTTTTTTTGGCCCCAGCTCCCTAGATAAGGCCATATGTCTAGTTCTGGTCAAAGTGTTGTGACTGGAGTTGATGAAGATCACTTCCATACCTAGTCCACTAAAAACAGATGTTGCTCAGCTTCCTCCTCTAATTGAGGGTAGAGATGTCCCCATGGAAAGAGACAATATTTCTGAATGTAGAACCTATGGTGATAACCTATGTGAGCACAAAGCAAAATCAGCCAGATAAAAAGGCATAAATTCTTTATTCATATCACTGGATACTTCCCTCCTTTGGGTACATGTTGCAATGGTGGGGATGAGGGTGGAGTGGAGAGAAGCGTTTATTACTCTTATCAAGGCCTTGCTTCTCCCATTTTGCTGTGTCACCCTGCGTAGGCTAAATAATAGTAATTCTAAAAGACTTTCTTTTTTTGAAGATTGTCATCACTTCTATAGCTATGATTGAACTCGTATCAAGGCAAGGTCTGAATGACAGTTTCTCCAGGATGAGTCAGCTTGACTTCATCAGGCGCTTCTCTGAAAGGGATAAGGAGAGAAGCCACATAGGATTTTTAGGTGAATCAGAGGCTACTGAGTCTCGCCAAGGGTTTGGAAAAAGTGCTTTCTTGCCTCACCACTCCCTAAGGAGCATGCCTGGAACTGAGTGGAAGATTGGTGTTGGCATAAAGAGTAAAATGTGGCTTATACCTGGGTTCATACCAACAAGTGAACGTAACTAGAAAGGGGCTGAGCAGGCTGGTTCTAGGGGCCCTGTGTTGGATTTCCTCACACCTTCAAGGCCTGTTTCTCCCCAAATGGACCCCCGATGCACTTTCATACCACATTTAGGAGAGGAAAGCCTAGAGACAGGTTTAAGTATCTTTTAGTCTCTAGCCTTTCTACCACATTTGCCAACTACAGTATGTGCAAATTGGTTATTACTTTGATATATACTGGAGTGCCTTAGATGCAATTCGTGTCTTTTGAACTGGATGGATGGACTTATGTGTAGATGTGGGAGGAAACCTGTAGGGAAGCTTGGAACTATGTGGGAGTTCAAAGAAAACTCCAAGAAACTCTGGGGTCCCCATGCAGGTATGCTCACAGCTGGAAACGTGGTACCAGCTGGCTTCTGTTTGGGGGCCAACTTCATCTCTTTCAAAGGTTATAAGACTTGGAGAAGTTTAAGAAAAAACTCGGGCTGCCATTTAGGATTTTCCAGAAATGACTAAGATGGCCTCACCTAAGTGTGAGTGATTTAACTATTAAATCAAAGGTTGAGAATTTTATATTGGTTCCGTTTCATTTGCTCATTGGGCAGCCGAGGTGGAAGAGGAGGGCTGTGAAGGTTTGTCTGTACAATTGCATTTCCTAAAAAGTAGTTTCCTTGCAAATGATGATGAACCCTCACCTGTGCCAGATTAGCTGTGGTCAGGGTGGACCATATGGTGCAACACACTTAATCTATGACTTCTAAGTGGTCACGGCTGAGATAGGCCAGAGTTAGGCTGTTGTCTGAATTATAACACAAGTCACTATTGATGTTTTATCCCATTTTCTTTCATTAATCTTCAAGCCATTGGAACAGCTTTTCAATGTGTGTGTGTGTGAGTGTGTGTGTGTGTGTGTGTCTGTTTTGTTGAGGTGAATCATCATGAAACTAAATAAAGGGGGAAAAAAAGACACTACAATCATCACAAAAGGACACTTCAAAACTGCCCACATTTGATCACTGACAAACTATTTTTGAATGCAGCTTTATTGATAATGATGAGGTTACAAACGTTACATACATTTTGGTTGGTTGTTCCTTATATAGTACTAGAATGTTTTAAGCAAACAAAAAACAGGTTTTTGCCAAAATTTGCTGAATAAATACAACCTTTTGTGGGAGTATCCAAGACAAGTATTTTATTTCAAATTCCCTGAGAGGGAAATTTAAATGGTGCTTACCCTGTGAATATACTGGAAGGTAAATCTTAAATATTTTAGAATCTTGATTTCTCCTAATTACCATGAAGGAGTGGTTAGGAAACTACACTATAGTTTTTATTGGCATGAGAAGAAATGCTGAAAAATAATTCCTTTTAATGCTGCCTTGTGCTAGAAAACACAATTGTCAGAGCTGGGGTGGGGATCTAACTCATTCAGAGACTCATTCAGAAAAGATTACATAAATTTATTTCTTTGTAATTCAGGGAAAAATTCATTAAATAAAGTGATTTTAGATGCTTTTGTCTAGCAAATTGGATGAATTTTGAAGATATTTGGCCAGAATAACCAGCAAAAAAGATGGACCTTTTAACACTTCCATATTTCCAGGTAAACCTCTCTATTTACATGCATGTTTGTAAAATACACTTACTATAGTGACTGCTCTGCCTTAAATCATAGAACCATTCAGTACAACTTTACTTCCTTATTACCTCAGTTATATCTCTTCATTGCCAACACTCCACTACCATCTACTCATCATTTAGAATTATAATCTGTACCATTACTGGCTTTCTATTCATAACCATTCTTACAACACTGGAAGTAAAAATAAAACGCATTCAATGCCAATGTAACTAGTACATCAGGCATGACTACTCAGCACCAAGAACCTACCTAAAAAAGGACAGACTACATTAAAGTCTGGCTTCCTGGAGACTTTCTCATCAGGTCTCTGGCCCATTCAGAAAACGAGAGATTGAGTTTCATTGTTTCAGCGGCTGGGTAACATGCTACTTCTCTGATACTGAACTGCTGCTTTTATTTAATCACAGGGCTCTGGCATTACAAAAATAACAAGTCCTTTTCTTTCAGAAAAATAAAAGGAGGTACAGGATTAGATCCTAAGACTTGGGAGTGTAATTGAATGTAAGCTGAAAACATAATAAAAATGAAGTAATTTTCTAGTTGGGAAACATGGAGAAACCGTGAAAATAATTTATTAAAAGTGGAAAGTTTATTTTACCAATGAATCTGACAAAAGAGTATTTATATGTTGTTCTCTGGTAGCTTCAGAGCTCAGTGATTTAACTTGCTCCACAAACTAGTTTCTCACACAGCTTTATTTAACAGCCTGGGCAGATAAAGCATCAAGGGAGCAGGTGTCTGCAGATCTGCTCTGTGCTTGGAGACGCTCCTCAAGCTCTGTGTTTAAATTCTTAATAATTCTTAATTAATAATAAATTCTTAATTAATAATACCTTGTTCTTAACTTACCATGCTTTAGCCATTACCTGGGTGTTACCATTAAATGCACAGAGCTTGAACTTTTCATAAGGGGCAGTGATATAAAATTGTTCCACAAAATGTACTATATGAAACATTTTTCACAGTGCCAATAACATATTTTAAATATAAATATTGTAACCCTAGCAATAACCTATCTACACAAGGTGGGAGAGGATGGGATTATTGAAAACCCAGTTATATTTCCATGTAGCTCATGTTTAACCATTTAAATAGTTTGCTTCATTTTTCAAAATCTGACTGCACATAACCCATAGTTGATAGGCCACTTCCTCTCCAAAACAAACTTATCAAAGAATAAAGTGATAAATTATAAGAAAGGAAAATATGTATCATTTACAGCAATCATTCCCTTGCTCCAAACTTGGCAAACCTATATGAAAAATGATATCAAGTGGATACACTTTATTTTGCAAAGCTAATTTGGAGCAGATGAGGTTAAAATATAAGAGTGGGCATTATTATTTTAATATTTCTATGTGAAATGAATGTATTAGATTTTTAATTAAGAAATCAGAAGGACTGCTATGAAATAGGAAACAATGGCACTTACCAACAGAACCCAGTCATCCTGCTATCGGCAAATCCAAGAATTTCAAATGTTTCCTTCATTTTCATCCATATAAAAGAGTGGGAGAAATCAAATTATTGTTATTGGTTGTATAACCTTCAGGCTATTCAAGTATTAGGTTAATAATCCTTAAGGACATAATTTTATTTGGTGTTCTTCCCAGGGAAGAATATTAGGATCAAGGTTGCTTTTAACCATCTTGATGTAGTTTTTAGGGTCAGAGGAAGGCTTACATGATTCTTGCAATTCCTTCAATAAGGAACAAGGGTAGTGCAAATACTTCTAGGAGAAACAACAAAATGATTTAATGACTAAATGACTAATATCAGTTCCTTCTTTGAGGGCAAGATTTTATGACAGGAAATAAACCAGGGCCTGAGGTATGGAGGAACAAGGTAATCATGAGTAAACTAACGGTATCAACTTGACAGGATGGAATTAATTAACTAATTCCCTGGGAGGAATCCCTGTTACTTTCCAGTAAGACTTTGTTTTAAGCTTAACGACTGTCATGGGATGCCCTTCAAAATCTTTTACTCAGTCACGTATAGGAAAAGAAATTGCACTGAAATATAGAATTAAATCTTAAGTGTTTATGGCTATAGGTGGATTTCCATCTTAAAATTAAACCTATCAATGGATAATTTCAGCTTCCTAAAGAAAAAAGAGAGAAGGAAATGAACGTTTGTGTGTGAAATCGTTTACTCACAAAAGTGTCATGTGTGTACGGAAGTGTACAGGAATTGATCTCAAATGTGGGTTGTAACCGCTATACATTTTGGAGAAGAGTGCCTACAATGAATTCTGTGGGCCACCCAGTGGCCGTTTAAATAAACTCTATTTTTTTCATTGTTGGCTATGGCCCTGTATTTTGCTTTCACAAAATGACACCAGAGGTAGATTATGCCATCCTAAGAATTTAAACCCACCCAGACGTGTGCCTCGATATATTTTAAAATACAATTATTGTAGTAAATGTTATATATTTTCCTTTTTGCTAACTCAGAGGTTAACCACGAATAAATAAATACTTGTTCTTCCCGCGTCTCCGCATCTACCTGGGTTCAGATACTGACTGGCACAGAGGACACTGAGCTGGCACGGGATTCCCGGGTCACGTTGCTGGGCATCGAAAGGGCACAGCAGGACACGCCCACGGTGGCCTCCGGCAGCTCGTCGTCCTCGGTCCACTCGTTGAGCTCGGGGTTGAAGCTCTGAATGCACTTCTTGTACTTCTTCTCGCCCTCGTTCCAGCCGCCCACCAGGTAGACGCGGCCGTGCAGCGCCGAGGCGCCAGCTGTGCTCACACCCACCGGCAGCGGCGCCGCATAGCTCCACTGGCGGGTCGCGGGGCTGTAGCACTCCACGGTCTGCACGTCCACGCGCTCCCCGCGCGGCCCCACCTGGCTACCCCCCATCACATACACCCTGTCGCCCAGGGTGACTGCGCAGTGCCAGCCTCTCGGCGTGCCGAGGCTCGGCAGCTCTTGCCACGAGTCGCTGGCCGGGTCGTAGGCACACACGGAGCGCGAGTACGCGTTGCTGATGTAGCCGCCGGTCACCAGCACTCGGCCGTCGGTGACCGCGCTGGCGTGGCAGCAGCGCGCCACCTCCAGAGACGACTTGGGTTGCCACTGATTGGTGGAGGGCACGTAGCACTCCAGCGAGGCCAGGCTGCCTTCTGTATTGCGACCGCCCACGGCGTAAAGGAGCCCGTTGAACACACTCAGGCTGAAGTGCGTGCGCTTCTGGTTCATGTTGGCCAGGTGTATCCAGGTGTTGAAGCGGGGATCGTATCTGGGAATGGCAGAGGAAGTGTGACAGCCTTGTTGGTTGGTAGCCAGGGAACCCAGGATACTCCACAAACCATAACGTGGGAATTTTGACACTTTTTATGCAAGGAGGCTACTTGACATAACGCAACTTGTCACCTGTCACCTGAATGCTTGTGTTTTTCTTTCAAACGGTAAAAAAGTGCGACACTTCTAAAAAGCAAGGCAGGCATTGGTGACTCCCCTCTTCCCGTTTATAAATTCACTTCTTTTATCAGGCCACTTGGAGAAGACCCTACAATAACCGGTGGTCTTCCAGTCCCCTTTCATCCATATTTGAATATCCACCATCCAGTAGGATTTGTGAGATGTGTGTGTGTGTGGGCAGGGGAAAGGAGAGTATGGAACCTGGGTATATGTGGCAATCAGAAAAGGGAACACTGCCACATTAAAATCAATGGCACATATCTTCAGAGACCGACTATCTCTAGCTCATCCTCACTGCTTAATTAAGGTAGGAGTTGATTAATTGGATTTCTCCATTTCTCACAAACCCCTTCTCATTTACACATCTTTCTTGGCTGGCCATTGCAGGAGTAAAGCTGTTACTCAACCAAGTTTTCTATCATCTGTTTAGAATGAGATCAATGAAACTCATGTCCAAAAGCATCAACAAAGCCTTAAATTTGATACGTCTCTATTTTCTAGCACTTATTAGTACATAAGATTATTTAATTTAGGGACACATTGTTTTTTCAGTGTTCCATATTACAGTAATTATATCATAAGCACTGAAATCAATACTACAAAAACACTGACTTGAGTACTAATAGCTGAGTTATCAGAGGAGGAAAATCAGCAGTCATAGGAAACTGATACTTTCCTGTTCACATAGTTTAAAGGTATTGTAAACACAGAACTCACCCTGTCAATTTGATGTTCATTCACCTCTGTCCCATTTAACTTCCAAATCAGAACTTAACTATAGTTATAAATTAAAGGCTAAAGACGGATTCATTTAAATGAAACACACACACACACACACACACACACACACACACACACTCAATGAAATAACAAAGAATATTTTTCATGATATACTCTTTAAATTCTCAGATCTTGCTCATTAATTATGTTTGATTTTTTTATTTCTACCATAATATAAGCATGGCTTGCTGAAGATTTCATATGTATGGAAGTTTAATTTTTTATTATAAATATACAAAAATATAGCATTTGAATTCCATTTTCTGAAAGGTTTATTATGCTGTTTTTTTCCCTTCATGTATCAAAGATATTGACATTTTCTCTGCTATTCAATCTTCAAATAAGTAATTAATTAGCTGCTACATTGTTAATGCTCCCATTCTATTGGCCAATTATAAATCTGACAGTCATAAGTCACTTGAAATAAATTCTGTATTATTTTAATCACTCTTAACACTCACTCTTACAAACTAAATTTGTACCCAGTGTCTTTCAGAAAGGCAGTATATTGTGATGAGCATCTGACTAGAAATGAGAAAATGTGAATTGCCACTTACTCGTGGTATAACTTCTGTAGGTATCAGATTTCTCATATGTACAATCAGAATAATTATGTCTTCCCTGCTCACTCCACAAGCTTATTCAGAAATCTAGAGTACATAATACACATGAGTGCACTTTATATAATGTGAAGTGTTGTGTATATATGTAATGTGGCATTATTATTATTGATTTACTGAGCTAATAGGCATGATTCATTTGCTTCTATGTCAGGACAATTTCCTCGTAATATTGAACCAATTCAGTTCCGAATAAAGAATCAAGTACCTGCAGAAATTGCTGACTGCGTGCTTGGCTTGATTTCTTGCATCATTCTGGTCTTCACCACCAGCCACGTAAAGAAATCCATCCATCACAGCCACACACTGATTGAAACTCTTGGCTGGCATTTCTGTAAGCTTGCTCCATCCATTTTCAGGGTCTCTATACAAGATATCTCTACTAAGGGACTTCTCAGTCAGGCCTGGACGTCCCCCAACGGTGACGAGGACTCGACAGCCCCCACGGATTCGTGTGCGCCTGGACTGCAATGTGTTTTGATGATATGGAAGTAAGTGGTAGTTCATAGCATCCACAAGAAGTTTGTGACAATCAGCATCTTGCATCATTCTTGGTACAGACTGAACATAATTGACCAGGTCTTGTGCGGAGATAGTACCAAAGCGAATATTGCTCAAAAGATCCGCAGCATATTTCACTCTCTTTTGGTCAAATTCTAACCATTTCATAGCAATTTGGAATGCTACTATTTCAGAAGGCAACTGTAAGTCATCATCTACAAGAAGTTCATTAATTTGCTCAAATGTGAGTTTCATAAACTGATCTGATTCTGCAAATTCAAGGAAGTTATCCCGGATAAATTTGTGGGCCGCTGCTTTTGCGTTTTTCAGAGAATATGTTTCAGCAATGTTAGCAATGTACATGCAGTTCTCCACATTCATCTCTCGGATCAGAAAATCACTGCACATCTTTACAAGGGTATGGATCTGAAGATAAACAGCAGCAGAAATAATGCTTCCTATTGTATACAAGGAGAGGGTCAGCTTTCCAGTGTAGGCATATGCGATGACAGTGGCCAGACCCAGTGGTGAGATATCATTCAGATCCACCCTCTGTGTAGATGGGTCCTTTTTGAGGATGTTGTAAAAGTACTCACTGCATGAAGCCATCACTGACTTGTGAACATCAAAGGATTTGGTTTTGGTGCCAATGACTAAGTCACAAAGGAAGCTCTCCTGCCGCATTTTACTTAAACCTTCCAAGAGGTTGGGGCCATAAGAAGCATCTGTTAATTCAGAAGAAAGGCAGCTAAGGCCATTGCCTCCCTCTAGGATTCCATTCCAAGTGTTTAGTTTGTTCAATGGGCTATCTTCCACAATTATGGTCATTTCATTGATATCTCCTTTGTTCTTTCTGACAGTCTTCTTTTTGGGGGCCATGTTGGCAAACACTTACAGCCAAGAGCTTGCTAGAAAAAAAAAAAAAAGGCATGGTTTCATTTTAATTGTGCTTTGGACTTTGAATTACTACATTAAAAACTCTTCTTTTTTTTTTTTTATAAGATAAAACGTTTTTTTTTAATGGCATAATATAGATTAACCCTCAAAAATAGATTTAAAGACTTACATTAAACTAGACATACATTTTATTGATGGTTTACTTTAGCATCAGGGATTGAAGAAAATTCAAGAAAGATTTATATTATCAAATGAGACCATTCAATAGCTGTATTGCAAAGTGATCTTATACAGCAGAAATGACCAAATATTCTCTGATTTCACTATACAGTAATTATGGAATAGTAGTTAAATATCATTTAAAGGGCTTACTTTACTCTCACAAAAATGTAAATTATAACTATTCTGAAGTTTTCCTCAATAAAATATTAAAAATCAGGAATCCATGTAAAATGTAAATACGCATTTTGTAACACACACACACGAATAAATCTGGCACTTAAAATCAATGGGTAAGGACTTCTAATGCTAGTCATTAGTTCAGTTGATTTCTACTCTACATATTTACTAAAATAACTTCTAGATGAATTAAATATCTAAATCACACACACACACACACACACACACACACACACACACACACACAAACCCCAAGAACTAAAATAAAGTAGTTTTTTTGTTTTAATCCTTAGAGTAGGAAAGGCCCTCTAAAGCATAATACAAAATCCTGAAGCCAAAAAGGGTAAAGACTGAAATATCTGAATACAGAAAAAAATAAAAGTTTTATAAAATAACACTAACTATTTAAAAGACAAGCAACAAGCTGTGAAAAATATCTAACATTTTTGAGAGACAAAAGGTTAACTGACACACTATTTAAAGAGCTCCTAAAAATCAATAAGAAAAAAGTAATCCAATTAAAAAAATTGACAAAGACTATGACTAGATAACTAGGTTATTCATAGAAGATAAAATACAAATAGTTGAAATATTTTTTAAATGCTAAACTAATAATTATCAGGAAAGTGTCAACTGAAATCCAGAGATCCTTTTTATTGTTTTTTTTTGTAGTAAAATTTTGTTTATCTGATGGTTAAAAGAGTTTTAAATATTCGTAATATCAGATACTGATGTGGTATGCTCTATATATTATCGATGGGAGTATAATTGATGTAATCTTTTGGATGATATTTTAGCAGTCTATCAGAAATATGAACTATTTTTATGCTTTGACACTAAAATTCTTAATCTAGTAATGAGCCTCCTAAGAGATATAGCCACATAGAGATATATTTATATGGATGCTTACCTATTAAGAATATTGACCATTTTTCCATTATCAATGTTATAAATATTTGAACCAGTTTTTAAACATGTAAAAAGTATGGGTTTATCTCTATAATGTAGTACTGAACAGATCTAGTATTTAAACATAGACTTGAAATATATTAAGTATACCAAATATACAGATAGACCTTAAAATATTATAGATTAAATTGTTTTAGCCTTTCTCAAAAAATTGAGCATAGTCATAAGAAGATGCTACACTTGGACTTCTAAATAGATTTTATTTACAGTATGGTAGCATTCCCTTTTTTTGTGTGTGAGATTACCAGTGTTTTTTTTTTTAATTTTTAAAATTAAAAAATCAGTATATGTAATTCAACAATTCAATTTGTTATATATCTTTCCATATAACTGCATATGTTTATACAAACTTATATCTGCATATTTTTGAACAGTGGTGTGTGCTGGTAAACCAACTCTCTAGGGATAAAAAAAAAGCCCTTAACTATAAGATACTGATTTCTTCGGTGTAAATACACTCATTGTGGCTATCCACTGTCTAACAGTCAGCATGTCAAATTTCTGAAAATGCACCAGTTGGTTCCCATGAGCCAGTATAAGTCAGCTCCAGCATAATACTATAAAAAACTTATACCAGTACAAATTTATGCTATATTATTTAGCAGTTTGATTTTTTCACCTAGCGGTCAATTACATACATCCTTCTGTATGAGTACATACACAAATCTACCCCGTTCTCTCTAATAGCTGCAGTATCCATAGTAAGAATATATAAAACTTATTGAATTATTCTCCTGTTGATGGACATTTAGGTATTTAGGTGTTTTATAGTTTCTTGGTGTGTGTGTGTGTTTTAAGTCTCATGATTGAGTTCATCCTGAGGGACAAAACTTGACTTCGATCGCTCTTGAAAGGTCTTCCATTTAATGACTGGAATATATGTATAAAAATTCCATGACCTTTCTATTGTGTTTGTTCCTGTTCCTTTCCATGTGGAAGGAGAAGCAAGTAGGTAGGAAACAGAGAAGGTTCATCTTGCCAGAGCTTTTGTCTTCCTTATTAAGCTCAAATTGTCGAATTCACATTTATATTTGTTTACAAGATCCTTCCTCTTTCTTTCTTGCAAGCAATGCCAAATGCATCCTCACCTTGTGAAGTGGATTTTCAACTCCACTGTATTTCAGTCTTCAAATGCATTTGACTTATGTGGTAAGTATCCCTTGTTGGATTTCTTTGGGCAAAATTTAAAAAACTTTGTTCAGCAAGCAGTTATCAGACACACACTGCTGTGTGGGCAGGACTCTGCTGGAAATTATGGAGCAGTACAATATGTAATTCCTGTCAGAGAGACAAAAATGACAAGTACAAAACGACAACAAGAAACTAGGTAAGCACTGCAGAGCTGCTGTGGTTTCTTTTAGTTTTTTCTTTTTTCTTTTTTACACAGCAATTTCTACCATCTAGAGTAGAATCAAAATGCATTTTTGCGGAAGCCTTGTCTATTTTCCCAGAATATCCCCTTTGGCCAATTTTTAAATTTTTTTAGATGTAGGACGTATACGCACGTGTTGTTTTGGAGGAAATCCTGAACCCAAGTAGTAATCTGACTGAATGCTTCAGACTGAAATGCTAATTATTCTGTTAACCCATCATTAAAAGATTATTTTATTTGTAGCATATAGGAGTGGGTATTTCAATAACTGATAAAACAGGGCACCTACTAACTACTATGAATTCATGCCACATTTGTAGAGTTGGGTCCCAGAGGCTCCCCCCTTGGTTACCCTATGTAAGTCTTCGGTCGCTGGATTTTAGTGAGGCCCAGGGGATCCTGGGAGAGGGGTAGGGGGGATTCATTGTGTGTGTGTTAGGGGGATCAGGGCAGCAGCAATTTGGCTGTTTACTTATTCAGTACAGAGGGATCTCAGCATTTTAACAACTGGTATACTATATCGAAACATACTCCTCCTAGAGACAGGGTGTCATTCTTCTGAGATTATTTTGATATTAAGATTTTTTTTTGTTTCTTTGGTAAAAATGGAGGTTTCTGGAGGAAAAAGAGAATACAGCCTCAACAGCATGGTGTTATGCTGGGGCTAAGGGGAGAAAGGGCCAGCAGGAAATTCCAAATAAAGGGGTGACTCTAGAAGCAATAATACCTGATATCCAGTTTTAAATATTCCTCTTCTACGCTGTTATTCTCTTACATCATCCTTAATTGAGGTATTTCCAAGTATTCTTAATAAAGCTTGATAAACTGACTAGCTCACTCTGTCTTTAGGCATATCATATAGAATAGTTGTGAAGACTTCAGCCTCTGAAGAAGAACTGTCAAGGTTTAAGTAGCAGCTCTAAACTCTATTAGTGGTGGTAAAGCCAGGTAAAGCTCTTATCTGACAGATTATCCCAAATAGAACCTGTACCCTAGGGGTTTGAATGGGTGGGGAGAGTCGGAAAGAAATAGGGGAAACTCCTGAGCAATGCTAGGAAACATTAAAAAAAAAAAAAAAAAAGGATGATTTTTTTGGTAGAGGATTCAAGAGTTGGAAAAGAGCAATAACATAGGATGAGTCCCCACCGACTGTTTTTTGTTTTTTTTTTGATTATATGTGATGGCTTTTTGCCTACAAGCAGGCTGCAGTTGGTACTGTCCAGGGCAGCTAAGGCTCCAAGAGAAAGTATTATTTCTTTGAAGAACCAGAGGACAGAGTTTGTGGCAACCACAATCCACTAGAAAGTGAGTGGGAATTCTGGAAAAGAGACATCCAAAAGTAAGAAGCCCAACAGAAACTTAAATCTTCAGGAAAAAATGAAGAGCATCCGAGATAGTAAATAAAAGGTCTATTTTTTTTTTCTCTAAAGTTCTTTAAAATAAATTTGATTCTTGAAAACAAAAATGATAACATTTTCTTGTGGGATTTATGATGTATATAAATGTAGTACATGTAAGAATTACAGCATAGGGCCGGACGAGTGGCGCAGTGGTTAAGAGCTGGCTTGGGAAGCTAGCAACCCCAGTTCAGGTCCCACATATGGGGGCCAGTGACACTGCCCTCAAAAAAAAAAAAAAAGAATTACAGCATAAAGGATGGGGTGAAAGTGGTAAATGAATCTGTACAGTTGCAAGGTTTCTATATTTTATGTGCAGTGGCACAATATTACCTTATGTAGCCTGTGGAAGTTTAACTTTGCATATTGTAATCTCTACAGTAGTGCTGTCCAATAGAAATTGACATGAGTCATATATGTAATTAAAAAATTTCCAGTAGCCATATTAAAAAGGTAAAAAGAAACAAGTGAAATTAATTTTAATATATTTTATTGTGTCCAGTAGTTTTGCAGTAAATAAATATCTTTGTTGCAAGCATTTTCTCCACAAACATTTTGCTGCATAACTAATTGGGCATAAGGCAATTTCACCACAAAAGATAAAATAATTGGTTGACAGTTTAGTTTCATTTCTTCATTGACCAATCAACTTCCCAGTTTGGCAGACTTAATCTTTTAAAGCTAGTTCTCATTTTGATTTCATTTCTTCATTGACAAAGTTCGTCCAGACTCCCATTTTTTATTTTATATAAATCTTAGCCCTCATAATGGTCTATGCAGTGACCAGTAGCCCTGGTGGTCTTAAAGTAATTGTGGATGATAGTAACTACTTATAAAGCCAGATTGCATAGCTATATGTAAAGCCAGATTGCATACAATGCCAGGAAATGATAATGTATTGGTTTTTGCAAATTCTTCAGTGGGCACAGTTATTCCTCCCACTCATCAAAACCAAAAGTTTACCAAGCTATGGAAAATATAAAAGAGGTGGCTACGAATTCATAACAGTTTTCAAGAGCATTAATTATTGATTCCTTAGGTGGAAACTGGTACCTCTCTTAATGAAGGAAGAAATTGTGGTGAAAAAGAAAACAGTGCGATGCTGAACAGGAAGATGAATCAACAAGCAAAAGAAAGTAAAATACTATGAACGAAAGACTTCGAAGACAATGTATTTTCATTGTTTGCAATCAAGTCATTATACTTTCAATATTAATTTTTCAAGTTTCATCATGTCCTTTTCAATGTCCCTTTTTCATATTTTGCTCTTTTATCTTTTACTGTGAAATTGCCTTATGGCTGATGAGTTATCCAGCAAAAATGTTTGCGGCGAAATGCTTGCGGCAGATGTTCATGGTGAAACTACCTGGAACCATTTTATTCAACTTACTATATACAAAATATCACTTCACCATGTAATTGCTATAAAATTATTAATGTAATATTTTACATTCTATTTTTCATATTAAGTCTTCTAAATCCAGAATGTGTTTTATACTTACAGCATGACTTATTTGGGACTAGCCACATTTCAAGTGTTTAATAGACACAGGTGTCTGATGACCATGGCATTGGCCAGCAGAACCCTAGAACAACTACTTAACCAAATGCAAAACGTAGCTGAAAAGCCAAGAGATAAATTTAAATGGAACTCAAAAGAGGGCAGAAAATTTGGAACAGAGGAACTAAAATTAGAGGGGACAAACAGAAAACAAATAATCAAATGATAAACCTAAATCCAATTATGTTAATAATTATATAAAAAGTTATACGTAAACCATTCTAATTAAATGGCACAGATTGTCAAAATGAATAAGAAAAGCAACACCCAAATATATGCTATCTACAAGAGACTCACTATAAAGCTATAGATAGGTAAAAAGTAAATGGATAGTAAAAGATTTACCATGGAAATAGCTGACATAGGAAGAATGGAGTGGCTATGTTAATATCAGGTAAAATACACATCAAGAAAGAAACAATTACCAATGATAAAGAAGTAATTTCATAATGATAAAAAGGTCAACATGAAAATATAACAATCCTAAGTATATGGGCAAAAAACAGAGCTTCAAAATATGTAAAGCAACAAATGATAGAATTAAAGGAAAAAATAGGCAATTCCTTAGTTATATTTGAAAATGTTAATAACTCTCAGCAACTGATAGAACTAGACAAAAAAAAATCAGTAAAGGTATAGATTATCTGAACAACATTATTAATCAGCCTGACATAATTGATATTTCTAGAACATTATACCCAAGTGCAGAATACAAATTCTTCTCAAATGTACATGGTAGATTGAGACAGATTCTGTGCTGAACTGTAAAACATGTCTCAGTAAATTTAAATGCACTGAAGGAATACAGAGTATGTTCTCTAATCATAATGTAATTAAATTAGAAATTAATAAGGGTAACTAGGAAAACTACCAATATTTGGAAATTAAACAATATACTTCTAAATAATCCATGAGTCAAAGGAGAAATCACAAGGAAAATTAGGTAATATTTCAAACTCAACGATAATGAAAATACAACATGAAAACCAGCTCTACGATTTATCTGAAGTGTGACTTGCAATAGATAGATAATCTAATAATAAGATAATAATAGCGCCTGTCAATGAAGGCTTAGGGATGAAATGCCTGCACAGCATTTGGCAGAGTATCTGGCAAAAAGTGAGTGTTCAAAAAAATTTGAATTGCTTTCATTCAAATCAACAACACTCGTTGGCTATGTCTTTGGGAATAAAGGAAGTAATCAGTTTAATCTTTGGGGTGAAGCACATCAGTGAAAGCTGCCACATCATGGAGAAGCAGTCATGAGGGGCAGGAGGTGATATGGGACAAGCACACCCTGTGACCCAGACTGAGAACTGGCAAATAGCAATCAGGAGAGATGTTTGTAACATGTCAACATTTCTAAGGGATTTCTGAAAATACCCAGAAGAGAAATGGGACTTGTCCAATTTTGTAGGCTGAGGAACAGATTATCTATATTTTGATATAAATGATAAGGATAATTCTGTAAGGACATGTGGTTATAGGTTTTATAAGCAAAACAACAGACTACATGGAATAGATTGAATCTGTGAACCTGGACCTAAATATTCCAATTAAAGGGACAATTTAGATGGGGAAGTGTTAGGATGAGAAGGTTTGCAGATAACAAGAGTCTTGCAGATCCTGGTTTTCAAGAGGAGTAGGTATAGGAGGGAGAAAGTCATTAGAAGTGGAGGAAATACCTCACGATGAAGCAGGAAGGCATGACTCAGCATAGTACGTACAGACTAAGGCTGCTGAAGTCATGAGAGAGACAGTTGGGCCAGTAATATTAGGCCAATACATAAAGGGTGTTGGCTGCCAGGAAGGGTTTGAACTTGATAAGTCAGTACGTAATGGAGAAGGATTAAGAAATCCCCAGGAAGGAAGAGAGCAACCTGAAGCCCTAGTGAAATCAGCACAAGTTTCTCCACGGCCTTCCTTCTCTTATTTCCAATTGTCACCTTCCCTTTCTTCCATGTCCGGCCTTCATGTTGACCCTGGCATTCCCATGGAAACCCTCATGACCCTTTCTGTCTGAATTTTCTTGTCTTTGTCCTATTTCTCCAGGGCTCTACTGGGTGATGCGTTAACTAGTCTGACAAATGATCCAAGCTAATAGATTAATGGGCAAATGTAGTCTTCCTCCCAGATATGCATGTTTTTCTTTATTAGTTTTTTTCTAAATCAGTGTCCTTCTATGACTCACATATAAATTTCTAACACAGTAGCCACTGTAGAATATATATATTATATATAATATATATAATATATATAATATATATATACATACATATACACACATATAAAGTATATATATATTTTTTAAATAATGCTTTAATATTAAGTTGTTTGCTTTTAATAATGTTATTAATAATTATATAATAAAATTATTAATATTTAACAATATTTAGTATTTCTAATATATTTTTTAAAATAAGAGACCTCAAAATCATTTCGAAGAGGTAACTAGCATCTTTAGCCATCTCTAGGGGAGAGAGAGGGAGAGAAAAACAGGCAGGAGACCATTTAAGAGACAACTGAAATCAGAGCCGGCAGACAACTTCCTGGTGGCTGTACTTTTCCCAGATATGTTCATAAATTCAGTGTTTCTTTACTAGAATGCTATTACATTCTTTTCCTAGGTCTGCACCTTGGAAATGAGTCTGTCCATCCACCTGCCCAGGTGTTCTGTCTGTACCATATTCCTCTAATAAGGACACTGCCGACCCCTCAGAGGGTCATCTGATCAGGGTCACTTCTTTAAAGCTGCACAAAGCTCTGATGTCCTCTAGGCTCCTCTAGCCTGATAAATGCTCTTCCACTTGCCCTGTTCTTTCATCTCCTGTCAGCCCTGCCTATAGAACTCCAGCCCATGCTTTTCTCAATTTAAGGAGGACAACAGGCCAGTTAAAATGGCAAGAGCAGCTGCATTGTGTACTCTGGGTTCTATTGCAGAGGAGATTAGCTTCCTTATTATGGAGGACAAAACCCAAGAGGTTTTGTTCTCACTAGCAGACAGGGAAACCTTTGACAAATTCTCCAGGCCCCTCACAATGGGGATTTTGTGGGAGTACAGAAATAAGGCATGTTGCATTGGGCACACACACACACACACACACACACACACACACACACACACTCACCATATCACTTCACCAACCAGCACTTTTCCACAATCATATTTAAATGAAGAGCAAGGTGACTTTAAAGGAAAGATATCATAAAAATGGCAGCCTAAGGAGTAAATGTATGAAAGTAAAGTGGGACAACTTAATTCATTTCTATTTACATATTTGGTGATGGTGAATATTTACATATTCACAAAAATCTATTAGTCACTAGGTCATATGTGAACATGCAGTCAAAAGCAATTTGTACAGGAACTCTCACTGTTTTTCCTACAATTATACCAATGCTCACTATGCACCCATGGGTCATATTATAAGTGATCACCAATGACAGTCACAATGACAGTCAAAATGTGGCTGAAAGAAAAAGGTTACAAACATGAGTTGCATATATATAATCTAGAGTACAACCTAGGTGTTGAGTAATGAACTTTGATAGCATTTCATCCTTATTGATTCAACTATATATTAACTCAAAGTTGGATAAGAGTTTTACTTATCATTGTTGTTTTTTGTAAAAGCTTTTTTTCTTTTTCTTTCTTCTTTTAACAAGTAAGTGCTCTGTGGCCAGCTGCTCAGGGACTCCCCAGGCTTGGTAGCCAGGACAGTCACCATGGTTCCCATGCCCAAGGGAGGGCTTGGACTGGGGTTATGGACTCAAGGTGAGGAGAACAACCTTTAACGAGTTGCCCTTGGCTGGGAGAGTTTCAAAATGGTTTCTCTGTTTTTTTCTCTAAACCAGGAACGGCTTGATTCTCCTTCCCAACCCAGGAAGCTCTAATGAGTTGCCCCTTGGGATCAAGGAGAGGAAAACCTCCCTTTGGGACTATCAGTGGCTTGCATTGTCACATGTTGGGAGGAGCAGGTCCAGCCACAGCAGCTGAGGTTGTGTAATGGGCTGAGCAGCCATTTGGAGGCACTGCCAGCCCCTTCTTGACCCTTCCTTTTTTGGGTGAAAGAAGAGACTTTGCATAGGGTGCAGAGGGTTGTAGAAGGCTCCCTATGTGACAGGAGGTATCCCTCCATCCTGCAGAGGGCACCCAGATAATTTTTCTTCCCTGGTCATGGACACCACAGCCTCCTCCCCTCTCTGCTCCATCCACTGTCACCCCCAGCAGCCTCTTGGATCTCAGATCTCCATCAGAAACTGGGCAGAAGGGTAACAAAGATGCAATTCTATGATTCTATGCTCTCCTCCCATTGCCCACTACAGATCTTGGCTCTTGTGTTGTTTCTATGACAACAGTGTCATGTATTCAACATCTGATCAAACAGCTGGGCATTTATGTGAGCCATTACAGTTTTCATCACCTTTTGTATTTGATAAATTTAAGTATGTTAATAAATAATTCCTAAATATAAATCACCAAGCATGAATCTATATTATGTATCTAATGTAAACTACCTCCATTTCTACCTAAAATAATAATTATATAGCTTGCCTTTTTAATTGAGGGCTTACTGTATGCTGAGCCTGGAATCAGTGCTTTCCATGATTTTATTTATTTTAATAAATAAATAAATAAATAATATATAAATTTAATGGTCACTGAAATCCTAAAATGTTGGCTATACTATGTTCATTTTACAAATGAAGAAAGTAAGGTCCAGGGAGAGTTTTAAAAACTTATCCAAGGTGACACAATTGTGCAATGTGTTGTAGGGCTAACATTCAAAACCAGGTTGGCTCCTGACCCCCGATATTGCCACCCTTAAATCTAGGGTAGGTTAAAACCTGTAGCAGGTTGATAAGTTAGCTTTCTCCAGTGGGAGAGGATAGAGACTGAGTGAGGTAGGATTGAGATTTATAAAATTAAACTTTGGATAGGGAGAGCATATAGCTCCAAACACCAAAATAAAAGAGTTGCCTTTTTGAATATAAGATAAATTTATTTAGAGACACACAGAGCCTGAGGATTTCTTTACCCTATTAAGGGTGGTAAAGATATGAAACTCTCATCTGTAGGTAAATCAAAAATGGAAACAGGTTCAAGGGGTTCATGAATGACTTTGTTGATCAGAGAAGCAAGTACTTCTTTTTAAGTGTTAGGTTGAATAGGAAATTATCAATTTTTGTTTAAAGATAAATATTATTGATTTTTTTATGGTTCAACTTAGCTAGAGGCGTGTGTCCGACTTTTATCTCTAAAGTATACAGACTATTCATAAAGTTAACTTCTATTCTCCAAACCTGGATACAAGACACAAGGACCCAGTGGTAACACTTTTGGTTTTGGTTTTGTTGAAAATTTTACTAAAATAGTCTTTTCTCTTTCCTAGTCTGTTGTGTGTGTGTGTGTGTTAAAGTTGGGGAGTAGGATTGGGGGTGGGGGCGAGGACAGGGACTTGGAAATCTAGCTTTTAGGACTAGTTCCCTTTGGTTGTCATAAAACTGAAAGGTGGGTTTTGGTGGTCATTTTGCTCTAACCATCTGATCTGATGGACCTGTGGCAAAACATCCAACCCTTTAAGATTTCAGTTTCCTCACCTGTCAAATGGGGAGAGATATACTTTTCAGTTCTAAAATTTTACAGAGTTAAGACTACATAGATGACATTTGCTGTCATACTTGTCAAAGTCTGGTCCTGTGTCACTTCTCCCCTCAATATGGCCTTTTAGAACCCCAGAATCAACTCATGATCAGACACGGATAAAGCAACTGAGACAGGATTCTTTACCTAGGGATCATGCCTCTGGGTCTGGATTGCCAGATTTAGCAAATAAAAACAAAAGATGTCCAGTTCAATTTGAATTTCTGATAAACCACGAGTCATATTTCAGTATAAGCACATCCTATGCAATATTTAGAACTGACTTATTCTAAAAACCGGTTTGTGATTTATCTGAAATTCGAATGTTGCTGGGTGTCCTATATTTCGCTCTTTTCTGGGTTTGGGTCCAGGGAGTCCTTGAATTCCATGAAATTTTCTGGAATATTATGGAACAGGTTGTGTGTGTGTGTGTTTCTGTGCATTTTTTTCTGCAGAGTGGGCCCAGCGCCTGCATGAGGCTCTCAAAAGGGTCCATAACCCAAAGTAGATCCAGAACCATTGTACTGAGGATGATGCTGCCAAGAAGTCATAACAATTCTACCCTCTCCTTCGAGTGGGTGAGTCCGTGTGAAAGTATCACACTGAAATCAAGTTCCCTCTTGCCTGAAACAGATCTCAGATGAAAAGCTCTGAGAACTGACTTATAGAAAAGAACTGTCACTTTATACTTAAGAACATTCTTTTTCCCGCTGCCCTGCACCCTCGCCTCTGCAAGAGGCTCTATACAGGACAAGCTGAAAAGCCATGTGTGCTCAAGTGTCACTGTCATTCTCATGCCAGAATGAGCTGGGATCCCAGAATGTCTTCTTGCCAAAGGGGCAAATGAGCTGTGCCTGCTCCCTGTTCCTGCCACATTCCAAGTGCTGCATCTGTCGGGGCTCATCAGCAGTGACTCCTGGAATAGAAACACCACCGCGGCGGCTTGCCATTTTAAGTGAAGTCCGATGTCAGGAAGGGTTTCCACTTTGCCATTTCATTTCCAACATGATCTCTAATATAAAACGTATGCCGGTATAGCCATATGTGCACGTTTAGAACAAAAACTTGTTTTATAGTTAAATTATCAATTGGTTCTTTTTTTGCAGGGGGGATTTTCTATTTTGTCAATAGGTTATATTTCTGGGAATTTGAAGAGTTGTCTGAATTTTTTTTTTTTTTTTTGCTACCAATTTCATTAAAACTAAAACGAATTGCATTTTTTTCTGAAGTTATTTGGTACCACACATTTAACATAGTTACTGACAAAAAAGGAGAAGAAACTCTAAACTCCATGAACCAAACCTAAGAATTTAGTTTTTGCCCCCTCTCTTCTCTATAAAATAGAGGAAGAAAAAACATACAGCAGACTTTAGAGACTTAAAATTATTGTTAAAAATTTCAAGCAATTTTACTTTTTTGAAGCATCCCTCTCATGCATTTCTATTACTATGAATGACATTCTCCAAATCTAGCACATTCCTTAGATTTTAAGGAAATGCTTTTTGGCTCCCAATTTCAGATCAGGGACATGAGCAAACTAACCCAGCTGTAGATACCTTCAGTGAAATAGCTCTACAGCCACAAACATTCGGGCCCCCACCTTCTCCCACTCACATACCCATACACACCCCAGAATCCAGAAGACAGGAATTGGAGAGCGTGGCCCTTACCCTCCTGTGTGAAGTGGCCTCCCGGACTTGTGGTGACAAACTTTCAGCAGCAGACTCCTCCTGGGAAAGTAATCTGTAGAGAGAAAGAAAGGGAGAAGGAAAATCTGGTGAGGAGCCACCAGCAGCCACCTGACAAGTCCCAGCAGCAATTTTTAGAGTGACCCTTTGCTGTTTCACTGGCTACAGCTGCTGAGCCTGCGCTCTCACCCTAGTGTCCCTGTGAGGCCTTCTTTCTCTCTTTGGCCTTCAACTCCAGGCCACCCCGGGGGCAGAGGGTGGAGCTCTGGTTGGAGAAGAGGGGTTGGGTTTCTTGACCTGCCCAGTTGTTTTTTGTTTGTTTTTTTTTTTTAAAAAGTCAAGAGCTCAATCAACCTGAGTGTGAAGAAAGAAAATTAATTAGGTGGGTATTTGATTGTTTGAAACAGGGATTAGAGTGCATGTGCTTGGTAAGAGGAAGGGAAGGTTGTGGATAAAAACTAGCTTCTAGAAAGGTAAATAGTCTGGTCACCTCAGGTCCTCTGAAAAGACTGAGTTTATAAATAGACTGTTCTTTAGAAGAGGAGCACATGTTTAGGAGGACAAGATGCTTTCTATGGTACCTCACATATGGCACCAGCGTAATTAGAGTCCTTGTCTAGTTCAACACACTGAAGTTCACAACCAGTCCTTGACTGTCCAGTGATTCATAGGGAGGTCTGAGATGAACACACACTCTAGTACACAGGCAGGCTGGGAAAATACCTACTTTGGCAGTGCACTTGTGAAAAGAAAAATCCAGAGGATTATAATTGACCGAAAGCTTTTAATAGGCATTGACAGTGTGAAATGGCTGCTAAAAAAGTTAGCCTGATATTAGGCTGCAATAATAGAAAAACAGATCATGGAAAATAAATGTTCTGATTCGTCTTCACTAGTCAGGTCACGTGGTAAGCATTGCTTTGCCGCCTTGGCACACTAAGAAATTATTTTGCGTCCTGAAGGAGGTGGCTGGGATGAAGCCAGTTTCAGAGCTGTGCGTATTGGGACTCTCTGCAGAAAGGTAGGGCCAGGAGAGGGCTTAGGACAGATGAGACTCCTGAGTGCTAGTGTTTTGGGGGCTGTATTGCAGCGAGGGGATTCAATTACATTTTTTTTTGTAGCTTAAGATGTCAAAAAGTTCGGCCCAGCAGGTAGAAATACCAGGGAAATAAATGAAAAATAAGGAAGGAAAACTGTGATGATAACAATTGGGTTCTAGTGATGAAAATGGGTTCTAGTGAGGAAGAGGAATCAAGTCCCTAAGACTGGAAGGGTGGAGGTAAAAGGAGCTATGGGACTAGTGTGACCTAGAAGGGATCCCTGTTCTGGCTGGGTGCTTGCCCTGGATCATCTGTGATACCTTTCTAAGTTTAGGACTCTATGAGCCTATATGTATAGGTTTCGAGTTCTCATGACATCTCTCAACTCATTGGACAGCATTTTAATTATCACTTCTATGTGAATTCTAGCCAGCTTTTCAGTAGGGAAAAACCATATATATACAATTTTTATTAATTAATTAATTGATGTATTTTCTTTGCTTCCACCTATCGATCTCCAGCTCAGAATGTGTCAGAAGTAAATCAAAGGAGTTCTTTATTCTGTCACTTCTAAGTGATCCTTCTTGTTCCCCCCTCATTGATTTTAGCAAAGGGCTAGAGCACTCAACTCTGTTCTTACTGTGATAAAAATCAGTCTTATATCAGTATTTATGATATATGATAATTGGAAAGGACCTTCAAGAAATAGGTGTTAGAATCGATACTATTGTCTTCAAGGTTTCAAGATTATTAACGTCTGTTCTATTGGAACAACACTGAGATACTCCTTTTGATAGAATATTATTTAAGGTAGTGGTGTGAACACAGGTGGAGGAATAAATGACAAAAATGGAAAATCTAAGAAATACTTCAATAAAAAAACATTTACAGAGTAACTATGATATGCAACCATTAAACTACTGGTATGGTTGATATGCTGGACAGTAGATTGTAATGTATATTAAGAAATTTGAAATTTGATTTTATCCTCAAAGCAATAAGGGCCTATTTATTAAAGTTTATTTTTTTTTAAAGATCTCATGATAAGCTTGGCATTTAGAAAGAATATTCTGGCATTTGGGGAGTATAAACTCAACAGAATTTAGAGTTTTATAAAGAGATTGAAAAATATTAGATAAGTTATCAGCAAATACTGGGGTAAAATAGGTGGTAGCCGTGGTTTGAGGAAAGAGGAGAAGGTATCAAATTGTCTAGAAGAGTGAAGGAGAACATGGATGGGGTGGTCAGGCAGCATAGGAGGCCCCCTTGAGGATAACTGCCATGACTGTTGGGCTGACACCTGTCAGCATGTTGGCATGTTATCCTGAAGCCAAATTCAGCTGCAGAGAAACAAGAGAGTTGGGTTTAACTGGAGAAGTGGTTTTGCAATGTAGGCAATTTATTTGTTTTTGTTGTTAGTGCCTATCTCTACTTCACCAACCATCCATTTCCTCTGCCACAGATCAACTCATATGTAAGTGCCATGAGGGCAGGGATCTTTATTTTGATCACAGATGAATCCCAAATGCCTAAAATAGTGCCTGGCATATAGTAGATGATAAATAACTGTTTATTAACTGAATAAGTGAAGGGCAGAAGGAAAAAAATGAATAAATGAATATTGAATAAGACGAATAAAATGAAGTTAGAGGACAAGAAAGTTAAGGGTGTATACCAAGAAATATTATAATGGCAGACCATTAAACGGATCTGAATAAGGAAGGAAATGAGGTCCTGAGGATAGAGACTTCATCTTGTTAATTACCGTGACCCCCGAATCAAGACTATGTCTAGCATATAGTAGGTTTTCAATAAACACTTGTTGAATAAAAAATTATACTGACAGCACAGTAAAATACAAATATGGAAAGTATTTGATATTTTGCTTTTTACTTATTCTAGTTGTCTCTTATAGAAATTCATAGGGATTCTCTCACAAAAACAAGTGTCTTTTTGTAGCTGAAAGGACAGTTAAGGCAATAACCCATGTCTCCAAAGTATACCTATCTGCTGTAGATTATAGCTCTAATAATTTATCCAGCTCTCACTTCATACTGCCAAATAGGAGGTAGGGGTGAACAATCACAGTTGAATAATCACTTCTACTAGTTAGAATGCTGCTTCTTAATCTTTAATGTACATAGCAACTTTCTGGGACCTTGTTAAATATCGATTCTGATGAGCTAAGTCTGGAGTGGGGCCCAAGATTCTGCTTTTCCAACAAACTCACAGGTTATGTTGATGTTACTGGTACAAGGACCACGCTTTGAGTAGCAAGGATTTAGAGTGCTTGGCTACTAAACATGAGAAGGGAAAGGGTTTGTGAAAAAGGCAATAGAAGCCATTCCATCAGAAGACACTCAATGTTCCAATACCAAATCTTCCAATATCCCTGGAAGAAGTCCCTAGCCTTTCCTTCTTTGCTTTGTTAAATGGAACAGCCCTCCTTCTAAAGCCAGCCCCTCTAGTGCTTTGAATTACAGACGCCTGTTCTGGAACCCTGCTCTACCAGGTTTCCTCACTCTCTTGGACCCTTCCCTCCAAATATGTCAACATTTTCCACCACTATTTATTGGTACTCAAATTCTATTTAAAAAAAACACACACACAAAAAAACAGATGCAACAAACAAAGCTTTCAATTTAGTCTATGTTCCCGTCCAGTTAATGCATATTCACAGGCAAACTTCTCAGATGCATTGTATGTATCAGCTGCCTCTGTCCTGTTGCTTCCCATTTTCTCCTCAGCTCAATCCAACCAGGCTTCCTTGTTTGCCCTTCTACCAAAGTGTTTTTGCCAAGGTCATAAATAATCCTGAGTCACTAAGTTTTCTTGGACATTTTCCAGTACTTGACCTTTCAAAAGTATTCCACACAGTTGAATGATCATTTCTACTAAAAATGCTTTTTACCTCCATTGGTTTTAGTTTTTTTCCAAATCCTCTGGTGGTTTCTTCTCATTATCCTTTTCTAGTGGAAGGTCTTCTAGCCAACTCTTGAAGATTAAAGTGCTTCAGAGCTGTCCTAGACTCTCTGCTATCTTGAAAATTGCATCTAGTAGATGACCTCATACATTCTTAAATCTCTCACAGGCTCCTTAACCTCATTATTTCTGAGACTAAAGTCATCCTCCCCCCCAGATATGTTTCTCTTACAATAGTCCCTTTGATAGTAAACAAGCCACGACTCACTCAGTTCCTTAAAGGGTAAATCTGGGACCATCATTTACCTATTTCTCACAACCCTGCTCCCCCATCTCCACATCTGATTAATCACTATGTCTTGTTATTGCTTATTTGTAATTTCTCTCCCACTGCTATCATTCTGGCCCAAGCTATCGTCCCCTGTCACTTGGACCATTGTGAAATTCCTCTACATGACTTTCCTGTGCCCACTTGTTCTGTCCAATCCACCTTCCACAATGTATAACACAAGTGTTATTTTCAAATCTGACCATGTAACTCCTTTATAGAAAATTTAACAGCTTTCCATTTCTTCAGGATAAAGTCCCAAATCCCTCTCTGGTTTACATTGTCTTTTAGCCACCTGATTCCTGTCTACCTCTGTTTTAGCATTACCTCTGTTATGCTTTAGCAAAACCAGTCTCCTTCCAGTGCCTCAAATAAAAAGTTGAGGGGATGTGATTTCTATGATTACGTTACAAAATATTCTTACCTCCATCTTAATAGCTTCTCCCTTGCTGGCCTTGCAGAAGCCCAGGGCCATAATGGAGAGGCCCAGGCAAGGAACAGCCAGCTAGGAAATGAAACCCTTAGTGCAACAGCTCCCAAAGATATGCATCTGGCCAACAACTACTGCGTGAACTTGCAGGTAGATCCTTCCCCAGTTGAGCCTTCAGATGAGACCTCAGCCCTGGTCAGCATCTTGATTGCAGCCTCATGAAAGACCCAAAGCAGCAGACCTGGTTAAGCTCTGCCTGGATCTCTGACCCATAGAAACTGAAATGATAAATATATGTTGTTTTAAGCTGCTAAGCTATGCAGCAATAGGTAACTAACAAAGTACCCTTCTTATGTGCTTTTCACATATAAACTAATACAATCCTCGTAATGTCTATCAGATAAGATTCCTGTTTTACAGATAAGTGAAGCTGTTTTAATTTCTCCCAGGGCACGTGTTGGTAAAGGATGGAGCCAAAATGGGGACCCCTGTTGTCAGGTGAACCACTTTACTCACATGAAAACAGTGACTGATTTGTTCAAAGCCGTAGTCCCAATCAACAACACAGTGTTTGGCACATAGTAGAGCTCAATAATTGGTTAATTAATTGATTACTTAATTTAAAAAATTACTAACTGAATGGTGAATGGAGCTTTTGTTTTTCCTTCAAGGGAATTTCATAAAAGCATTTTCAGCATGACTGTGCCTCTTTGGTCTCAAAAGTGTTTTTTCACTTTGTGGTATAGGTTCTCCAGGCACAGAATGGGCTTCATGCTAATCAACTAAAAATTACAGGTACATTTCATTCACTCCTCTCCTTTTGCTGGGCCATTCCTTTGGACATCTAGCAATGATTTTGTGAGCTGCTAGTATCCTTCCTTTTTTCTTGAGTTACTCAGTTGGCTAGCTCAGGAACTCAGCTTCTCTGCATAATAGAATGAGGGGATCTGAGGGAGAGAAGCTGAGAGGAGGCAGCCTGGAAAACAAGGAAGCATAGAGATGGTGGGGTTCTTGAGGGAGATAAGGGGCTTTGCTACATGATATGAAGCTGTAGTCTGTGGAAAAAGAGGAGCCAGTGAGGAATTTCTGATGGCAGGGTGGCTGAAGAACCAGTAACAACAAAGATGACTGCTGATCCATTTTCAGCTGTTTGCATTTCTGCATCCCAATACTCTCCATGGCACTAAAGTTTCAGTAAAGTCTGCATACAAAAATGCCCAAAGTAGGTGTTTTAAGTGGAAATCAATGAAGTCACCCAAGTTGGTACAGAGTGGAACGTTAGTCAGGAGAGTTATGGAGATAGGCTGTGAGGGAGAGTTCAACAGAGCAGTAACAGTCAGAGGTGACAGTTATGAACCTAAGGCCCTGGGCAATTCCCTGCAATCCTGGTGAGGGCACGGAACTTCCCAATGACTGTGATTTAGAAAGATCAAACCAATTTTATTTAAATATCAAAAAGTCTTGGAGACCTTAGCTGACCTGTGGGTCATACCAGTATTAATCTGTTTGTCTTTACCAAGAAGGACTGGCCCAGGGATTGGTCACAAGGAAAAGCAAACACTATTCCCATCTTTACTGTGAGAGCAGTAATCTTTGCCTGAGAGAGGAGCTCTACTAAACAAATGGGATGGGCAGAGCTAAGAGAGTCAATATGCCAAGAATTTTCAGATAATAGGCTTGAAGCATTGCCTTTTCAAGGTGAGACAAAGGGATATGTTTTATTATTCAAACACATAGATTTTAAGCAGGAAGCATTGACTAAGACAAGTCCAGCCCAATAGCCCAGATGTTTTCAAAGTTCCCATCAAACTCTTACTTTTGTAAACTAAACAATGAGGTCAATCAGGGAAGTAGAAACCTTTGTGGAAACAGCAGTTAGTTCAGTGAATTCATACAGCCTATCCCAACAGCACCTGGAAATGCCAGTTGTGCTTGGGCCATGCTCAATATAGTTAAGAGGTTCTTGACGTAAGAGGACACTTGTGAGCCACATGCTCTGTTGTGACATTTTAAAGGTGACAATACTGTTTTGGATAAGACACACTTGTAAAGCAGAAAACATATTCATTTCAAGCACTTCTAAAAGTTTGATGTAACTTTCAAAACACATGGTTCTCCAGTGATTGTAAGCGTATAGTCACGGAGGGTTGCTGTTAGACACCAAATAAAAACAATCCACGTAGGAAAGCGAGGACTTACTCTCATTTGCTGTGGCACTACTGAAGAGTCAACCCTTCGAAAACCGGGAAGGCTGTTATTCCGAGAACTTGCTTTCCTGGCAAGGAGCTTGGCTTAATAAAATCTCGAGACTGGCTCACGCGACCATACTGAGCTTAAATGATATAACTTCCTTTACTGACAAGCTTTGAATGGTGTATCTGCTCCATCACTTACTGCTTCTCATAGACTCCTTCCCTGACCTGCCTGCCTTTCTTCCTCCCACCCACCTCCCAGACTGTGTTAGGTGCCTTCTTCCATGTCCCTGTAATGGCATGGGTACAGCTGTCTCTTGTGGCACTTACCATATAAGAATGTGGTTTTCTCCTCCCTGGCCTGTGAGATCTGGGAGGACAAGATCCTTATATTGTAGTGTCCATTACAAAAATAAATTTCTATACTCAGTATGGTGCTCAAGAAAGTTTCTTATTCTAAGAATGACCCATTTGCTTTCATTGGTGACACACTTAATTCTGGAATTAAACAAGATTAAACAAGACCCCAAAGATCAGTTTCTCATTTTTCTCATTAGTTGCATAGTCAAATCACCTTAAAAAGTTAATTAAAAAACTAGAAATTCGCTTTCCTTCATGCTCTGAATAATGGATGGTCCCCTTCTATGTTGCCAGCCATACTCTCCCTTTTCACCTACCCAGCTATTTAACTGAGCTTCAGCTGTATTAACATATTTCTCCTTTGCTTCACCACAACTAAGAGGTATTATCATTATGGAAGATTTATAGAAGCCAAAAGGAAAGATGTAATGCTTTTCTGTAAAGTTTTAGTAAAACCCTTTTATTTTTTTTATTCCAGCCCCTTTTGCTTTATTTTTTTTTTAAAAGAAAGTCTGCAAATCATAAAATCCTTAAACCATAGTGGCTTGTGTTTATGCAAGTTTGGATCGATTATATGTTGTATTACAATAGCTTTAAGTAGTGCAAGCTCTTTCTAAACAGATGAATTCATTCAAATTATATTCTGAAAGCTTGATGGCTATTTCTGAGTTCTCTCAGGTGACACAGAGACTCCTTTCTATGTGGAAAACAGCTGGGAAGACTATGATGAATAAAACCCATGTATGATAGGTTCCTTATTCTGAACTCCATGCTCTTTCTACATATGTGTCCCCATTCAATGCATTTTTACTCTTTTTTCACATATTCCAATCGATCTGGGTCCCAAGCAGTCAAGAAGACAGGCACACAGCAAGAGGTGACTGATTAATCAGGATGACACAAACCAATGAAAAGGAGGCACAGGAATTCCAAAACTCTCTCAGTCTTAGACCATTTAGGATGGGGGCACTCATTTCTGAACACCAGAGGACTCAAGACTCTTGTCCTGTGGGCCGAATTGTGCCTGTCTAAGTATTCTGTTTGGACTTTACAGTGTTTTTACTTTTTATTTTACTGAGCTAATATTTTAAAATAAGAGAGTTTTCATAGACGTGTATGTTTTTCACTTTTCATGCTCATACAATCTAGCACTAGTGGGCTTGTGTGTCTACACAGGAACAGCAACTGAAGCTGAATAGTGACTGCACCCTTTAGATAAGGGCACGTGTCCCCCCGCTGTCCAGTTTCCACTGCCCACATATGGTTTGCCCCGTTCTGATCCTTGGATGGTTTTGTTCCTTTCTGCCCAGCCACTGGAGGCAACTGAGTTTGCCATGAAGAGCTTTACATCAGGGTCCATGTCCTCATTTCATACAATTCTGAAATGAGAAGCAGCTCTATAAAAGCGACTGCTTTTATTAGAAGATTAGACTAGAACATCCTCAGCAAGCCTGGTTTTGCAGTGACAGGGAGTTCCCTTCAGCACCAAGACAGTCTTCTTGCTTTTTGTATTTCCCCGAGAATTAGCCACTTTCATTTGGGTAAAACTCAATGTTTCCCAAAGTATATTCTGTGTTACCTTCGTTTCAAGGGATGTTAAAATTGGTGTTACATTAAAAAACAAAACAGAACAAACAAAACAGTAGTCAGTTATATATATGTTTATCAGCAAAGATAAATTACTGTTTATTTTTATTTTTATTTTTTAGTGAAGAGCCTTTAAAGTGCTATTGTTCATGACTGATTTCTAAGAGCAGGATACATATGTAGTCTTTTTTCATGCACATGTGACCACAAAATCTATTTTCATGTGACTATCGCATGGCACAGTTGCTCTACAGCATAACCTTGAAAAATGCATATGGCAATTCTTAGGGATTTCTAACTTTAATATTCTGTCTTGTGCTACTCCTGACGAGTCAGTTATAAAGTAAAGCAACATGCCCAAGAACCCCAGAATTCTGTCTTCTATTAGTAGCAGGATGCAGGGGGAGTGATTCATAAATTTGGGGAACTATTCAAGGATAAATAGTCTTATTAAATCCACAATAGTGGAGGAGGAAAGTGTGGTTACCTTAAGACAGGAACAGCAATGTTAACATAGGATCAATGATAACAAAATACATAATAATCATTAAACCAGGAGGTGATAAGATTAAGGAGGTAATCGATGGGGATTAGCCTTACTTTCATTAAAAGCGAAAGCACTACTTCCATTAATGTTCACATTTTATATCAGCATATAATATATAAGTATATCCTTTATTAAAACCAGCCATACAATGGTTGTGGTCCAGATTCAATTTCCTGTCGAAATTAAGTCCTAATTAACAAGCAAGAGAATAGAACAAAACAAAGTTCTCCAGGGGCTGGCCGAGTGGCTCAGTTGGTTAAGAGTTGGCTTAGAGGGCATGCGCTGAGCAACAGGGCCGCAGGTTTGATTCCCACTTGGGCCAGTGATGCTGCGCCTGAGCTGAGCTGGTGCTGAGCTGCCAACAGGTGGCAGGACGGCTCAGCTGGTGTAACAACAAGACTGCCTGTTCAATGGTGAGCTAAGCCTGCCTGCAACTAAGACTGAACTCGGCATCTTGAGCTGAGCTCCTGCTGCCCGGATGGCTCAGAGAATGGGGCGTGCGCTCTTAACAACAAGGTCGCTGGGTCGACTCCCACATGGGATGGTGGCTACACCCACCCGCAACTAAGACTAAACTCAGCACCTTGAGCCAAAGGCCACGAACAGTCGATGGGAAGCCAGATGGCCCTTCACAACGAAGATTGAAGAACAACAACTTGGCTGGTTCCCTTCCCCAATTCCCCAACACTGTTCCCCTCCTCCAATTCCCCTATAAAATCTTTAAAAAAAAACCCAAAGTTCTCCAATATCCTCATTAAATTAACATTATTAAATGCAAGCAGTCTAGTTAATATCTCCTTGCGTACTCAGAATTTAATGTTAGTTAAAATATGTATTTTAATGTTTTGGGTCCATTTCAGAACCATAGCTTTGTCATCACAACTATTAGGTTAGGGATATAGTACAACGAAGTTTGTAGAGAAAGTTTGGAGGCTAAAAAGTATATATTCCAAAATCCCACCCTCATATCACAGGTGTTATCTAATATTTGTATTTATCTCCTATCAATATCTGTTCATGTCTATTGCGTTTTTTTATCATTATAATTGTATTAGACTTATTTTTTATTGTTGTGCAGATATTCATAACATAAAGTTTATCATTTTAATCGTTTTTAAAGGTACAGTTCACATTTAAAGGTAAGTATATTCACATTGTTTTGCACGTATCACCATTATACATCTCCAGAACTTTTTTATCTTCCCAAACTGAAACTCTGTTTCCATTAAACAGTAACTTGGGCCGCCCGAGTGGCATAGTGGTTAAACGTTGGCTTGGGAAGCCAGTGGCCCTGGTTCAGGTCCCACAGATGAGGGCCAGTGACACTGCCCTCAAAAAAAACACAAAACCATTAAACAGTAACTCCCCATACCTGTTGCCCCTGCCCTGACAACCACTACTCTCATCCTGTTTTTGTTTGTTTGTTTGTTTGTTTTTGAGGGTAGTGTCACTGGCCCTCATATGTGGGACCAAACCGGGGCCGCTGGCTTCCCAGGCCAGCGCTTAACCACCACGCCACTCGGCCGGCCATCATCCTGGTTTTTAATAAGTGAATTCTTTTAAAGATGTTCTTTGGGATAAAATCTTTTATTTACTGGGGGTAATTCTGTTGTTGGGAGCTATACCAAATGCAAATCATCGTTTATGATAGTCTTGGTGACCTAACAATGCTCCCGTATCCAAATGGTTATAGTTTTAATCATTCATTTGTTTATTCATTCATCAACAAAAAAATTGTCACACCATGTTTTAGTTTGGATTTCCATGTAAGCAGAGCCGGAGACAGGTAGTTTATTTCAGAGTTGACCACAGGGACAGGAGTGAGAGGCTAGGAGACAGGAAAAGGAAAGAGCAGTACAAGGATGCATTAAGGAGCTGGCCAGCACGTGGGCTGCTGGGCCCCACCCCGGACCTCCTGAGAAGCTTTCTGAGGTGGCTGTCTTAATTGTCCACATTGGCCAAGCGTGCCCTATAGGCATTAACATGCTGCACTCTGGCTGATGCATGTTTGTGGGTCAGGGGTTCTCCCAGGATCCCACACTGTGGGCCTGAGAAGCACCAAGGCAGGAAGGCAGAGCTATATGGTCAGGCCCAGGTGAGGTACTGACAGATTATACCTGCATAGAGTGGGTGCAAGTTTGCACAGGGGCGGAGGTAGGGCTAGAGTAGGAGGTGGGCTAGAGGGTGTGGAGTTGGGCACAGGTGGTGTGCCTCATCCACAAGGCACTGAACGAGGCACTGTTACAGAAGGAGGCCAGGGCCCTCCTCATGGAACTGACAGACACAGATAGCTGATAGTGAATAGAAGCACACCGGCAGCTGCAGGGCTGTTATGCTGGAAACTCGTGCCCCCACAGTTTTGAATGAGCTGTCCAAACACCAGAGAGTAACTTCTGGGCACTTGTACTAGACAGAGGGGTGAATACACAGGGAAACAGGAATATTAAAGGCCCTCGTGGATTTGCCAGGCAGGCAATGACAAATAATTCCCCTTGAACAACTGATGGGTGCTACATATGAGCAGTTCACCATCTTTTGAGAGACTTAACAGGTGTTCTGGTAAGGCTAGTTGAGCCAGGAAAGGTTTCTTTAGAGAAATGATATTTAATTTGAGACCTGAAAGAGGATACACTGTAAATAAGCATTAATCAGCTATAATGGCTCAGAGGCTAGGAATGCACTATAAATTATAATCTTTCCCCCTCACATTGCTTATAGTCCAATTGTGAGACAAATGAATGAAGACTACATAATCAGAAAAAGGCTAACTAGCATTAAATATAATAGAAACACAGGGAATTGGTCTGAGGAAGCTGGCGGTGTTTCAGCATAGGAGATAATGATTGACAAGATCCTGAAGGATTTGGAGGAGTTGGCCAGGTGAACCAGGTAAGGCCAACAGTAGTGTGTGTTTCTCCAAAGAGCAGAGGAGACTGTAATGTATTTTTGGGAGTCCATGAGTCCTCCATGAGAACTTTAAGTTTACCTTTTACTTTCAGGATGACCTTTGTAAAGCTGGTTAAGCATGCTTTGGTTATCTGTGTCACTCACCTGATTACTGGATCCTGCTGTACAATTTCAAGGCCTAAATTTTCAAATGTGTTTCTCATCACAGCATATCAAGAAGCAATGTTTTAATTATCTGTTGCCATTCAGATAGGAATTCAGGTCCAGTATGCGGAGAGTCTAATGTTTAGACTCTAATTTCAAGACAAGTAGAAAATTCAGCTGTTCATGAGAAATATTTTAATATTTAAATGTTGAGAGATAACTTTTTATATTCAATTTATTGGGGTGACAATGGTTAGTAAAATTACATAGGTTTCAGGTGCACAATTCTGTAATACATCGCCTATATATCACATTGTGTGTTCACCACCCAGAGTCAGTTCTTCCATCACCATATATTTACCCTTTTCTTTTTTTTTTTTTTTTGAGGGCAGTGTCACTGGCTCTCATATGTGGGACTGAACCAGGGCCGCTGGCTTCCGAAGCCAGCGCTTAACCACCGCACCACTTGGCCGGCACTATTTACCCTTTTCTGCAATTCCCCTCACACCTTACTCTCTGGTAGATAATTTTTTTAAAACATTGCCCATGTTAACAAAACAGGCCATAGGTTTTGCAACACCTACCCTCTAGTATCCTTGGACCTTGGGGCCATAATGAGGCTTTATCATCCACCTAATGGCCATACTCATATAGTTTCACTGCAGTAAGAAGGGCTTGAAGAAAAGTGACTCTTATAGCATTAACCTTAACACAGAAAGCTGACCAGACAGGACAACAAGTACCGAAAGGGGAATTCAGCAGGAGGAAGAGGTGGTCATGATTTAAAAAATGGCTCTTGCAGCACCCTAGATGGTTTAGGGCTAAGATCTTTTGACAGAGTTCAAGGCTGGTACATGACACAAATTAGCAAATATTTGTCCTGACACCTCTTAAACAGTAGTTCTAAATGTAGAGCAGTAAGAGAAATTAAGGCTATCCCATTCTTGTGTCTTTTCGATGTTTGCCAGATCAAGTTTTAACAGACATGATCACATAATTTGAGTGAATATGGACATTTAAAGTCAATCTTTACACCACTACGACCCCTACCCTGGCTCCCTTATCCATCCACTCAGACTTACTCTGACTAATATTTCAAGGATAATCTCAATTACAAGATATGACTAAAAAAATACAGTGAATGTTTAAATTTTAAAATATGTATTACAGTAAAAGACACATTGACATTAATCGCTCTCAAAATTCTCCCCCTTGCTTCGAACACACTTACCATTGTCCTTACCACTTTCTGAAGCAGTTCCGAAAGTCCTCTTTTGTGATTGTCTTTACTTCACCCTCCATCATAACAATGCTCCGTGTTACACATTGCTTCTGGTATGGCAATTTCTGTCAAATAAAAACATTATGGTGTGTCCTCATCCACCTTATTCGCTGGAGTTGGCACCATGCAACTTCTGGCTCTTCCCCAAAGTCAAAATGATTCCAGATACTGAGGCAGCCATGACAGCACAAATACAGACACTCATGAAATAGGACTTCCGGAACTGCTTCAAAAAGTGGCAAGAATGATGGGATAAGTGTGTTCAAAGTAAGGGGGAGTATTTTGAGGGGGATGAATGGCAATGTGTTTTTTACTGTAATAATTTTTTTTAAATTTAGACATCCACTGTATTTTGTGATCACACTTAGTATATTCATGGAAAATAGCATTTCTATGAAAGATCTCTGCACAGCTAACTTCCTTCTGTTGGCTCATCCTCTTACATGGAGTGTTCTCATGTACAGCAGTAACTGGGTCCACAGGTGGTCCATTAATTTCACAAGTCACTTCAAGGCATAACAAGAGCAGTTTCTGTTTCATTTGGATGGGGGTATAAGAACAAAAAATAAAGTCATGGTCCAAAGTGTCCCAAGCAAATCATGCAGCTAAAGAACTGTTTTTCTGACCATTACAAGCAGTTTAAGATGGAGCTAGGAGGTTGCTACGAAGGCTAACGAGATCAAAGAGACAGGGTTCTTATGGAGAAAGTTCTTGGAGAGCCATGGCATTTTCCACTTTTTAGTTGAGTTGGACAGGTGTGCTTACTCTCTTCTCAACCCAAGTGAGGAAGGCTGAGAGGGTGTCACAATTGAGGAGCTTGATCTGTGTCTTCTGAAACTCAGTGAACTGCTGTCTGAACTCTGAGGATGGCTGTTCAGGTTGTACACTGCATAACTCTAAAGGGTGCCATTCATGTAGACAACAATGTTTATAATCTGTAAAACTGTACTTGGAGACCCTGGGTGTCTGACTCTCTAAGAGGCAAGCTATTGGCCGGAGTTGCAGTGATATAATAGCATGGGGAGCATGCTGTACTTTCACCAACAATGGGACACAGAGGTGGGAATTTTTCTGGTTGGGTGTATGGGTTCATGTGGGGGAACTGGCCTGGAGCCTTCTTAAGAAGGACTCCTCCCCCCTCTCAAAGGCTTTCTAGAAGGTTCCTCAAACTAGAAGTCTGAGAGTTAAGCACTGGCAGTGAAAAGTGGACAGGCAGAAGAGTTACCTCCTTTGTCACAGAGCTTTCAGCGGGGAGTTTCCCAGAAAAGCACCTCAGAGGAGAGTCAGTCCTGAATACCCACCAAGTCCAATGAATAGCAATGCTAGACCACAGAGGAACCATCCATGGAAGACTGGGCCCTTCGTCCCAAGCCCCTTGCCCTGGGCCCAACCCTGGAGGGGTTGGAAAGGCAGCTAGTGAGGGAAGGCTTGGAAGAGGAAAGTCACCAACCTACTTTAATGACCCCGTGACCCTGACTCCCAACAGTCCCACCCCAGGCTTCTTGGCTTGAATCAGGGCCCAGCTCAGGGAAGAGAAACAATTTGCAATTATTACACTAAACTGATCATTTTAATTACTAATAGGAGACTTCCTTAAGACCACGGTGACTTCAGGACATTGACCACCTAAGAGTGAATGAGAGAGCTGCTTGAGACTTCCCGCGAGGACAGGGACAGCATCAGCCCGCTCGGTGGGTGCAAAGGAGTAGAGCTTGGAGAGAAGACAGTGAAGTTTCTCATTGTGCCTACCGAGCGCGAGCACTTCAGTAACCAGACCCCCTGGGAAATCTTTGAAAGCGAAGCTTATCCATACCTGAAACATTCTATTTTGACACATAAATGTGTGTACTCATCTCCAGTCTTCTCATATAGAGCTACCGCCTTCGGTGTGAGCACAGGCAAACGGATCTTTCTTTAACTCACCCGCAAAACATCCGCTATGAGTTCCGATTTTGGTTTCCTTATACGACAGCGACACAATTTTAAGAAACTTGCAAAGCAACCTAAATATAGTTATCAATGTATAGGATTTCTTTTCTCCTGCCTTTTACGGTTGGCTCACCCATACCCATTTCTAGACACTTGCATTTATCAGGTCTCTTGAAAGCATTCAACTTAGCACTTCATAGAAACAACAACTTTCTTTTTGGACTCGTATTTCATCCGTTTATATGTTTAATTATGTAATTCAATAACAAATACAAGCGCTATTGGCTTAAAACAGGTTTGAGAACACACCCAGCTGCTTCTCAGAAAACACACAGTTGAACTTGTAAGAGCAGAAGCACATGGGTGTACTGGAGGACAGCCACCGCCATGAGCCTGTAAGTATTGTGAGCATCAGTCCGTGTATCTCACACAGAGAATGAAAAGCACGACATTTTCTGGGAAGTTGGTAAGTGGAGGTCAATTGAGTGAGCCTCCGCTTTTGGGGTGTCAAGTTTGAAGTAGCCAGCCTTCAAAAGTTACCCCTTGGGCCAGCCGAGTGCCTAAGTTGGTTAAAAGCTTGCTCAAGAGTGCGAGCTGAGTTCTGAGCAACCACAGTTCGATGCCAGCCTGAGCTGAGTTGCCGTTGATCTGCCAAAACAGGTGAACAGGTGGCAGGATGGCTCAGCTAAAAAACAAAAAAAAAAAAAAAAAAGAAAGAAAAACCTACCCCTTACTGAGCAACTACTATGTGCCAGGCGGAACAGTAGGTACTTGACACACAGAAGCTCATTTAGCTTTCACAGATATATAGTGTTTTTCCCTCATTTTACAGTTGAGAAAAGTGAAGTTTACAGAGGCTAATTTACTCTAGGTCCACAAATGAAATAGTCAGTGCTTCTCAATCTCTAAAGTGCAAATGAATCATCTGGGGGAATATGATTTAAAATGCATATTTGGATGAAGTAGGTCTGGGGTGGGGCCTGAGAGTCTGCATTTCTAACAAGCTCTCAGATGCTATTGATGCTGCTGGTCTGCAGACCATCCACCCCTGAGATTCCAGCTTACCTGTGCTGAGCCCAGGCATCACTATCTCCTAGAAGCTCTCCAGAGATCTGGTATAAACAGCGGAGAGATGATGGGTAGCTTGGACACCAGTGAGAGCACGAAAGTTGGAGAAGTAGACTGATACAGAGATACTTAGTTTTTGAATACTTCAGCTAAAATAAGTGTTTAAAAAGACAAAAGTAATAAAATTTAAAACAATATAGAAGTATATAAAATAAAAGGTAAAAATTCTCCATTCTCCACACAGTATGAAGAATTAAAAAAAAAATCAAATCAAATCAAGCTATCTCTGTACACACTTAGGGAACAATTTTCTAATTCACATGATGTGTCATGTGATTGTCAGCACATGCAGTCTACTTTGAACTTAATGATATTGCATTGTATTCCATGGCACAGTTAAACCACAGTTCATCTCACCAATCCCTCCTAGGTGGATATTCAGTTGACCCTCATGTTTCAGTTTTACAGATAATGTTTTGCGCACATATCCATGGGTATGTGTACAAGTCGTTCTGTGGAATAGACTTCTAGATGTGGAACTGCTGGCTTATTTAAACGGCTATTCTTCAAATTGCCCTCCAAAATGCTCATTAAATTAAATACACTCTCACCATCACATACGGGTATAAAAAAGCCTTTTTCCCCCACCACCTTTCAACTACTGGATATTATCAATCTTTCCAATATTCACCAATCCAATATACAAAAAAAATGGCTCTTATTGCTGTTTTAATTTGCATATCATGATGAATGCATGAGGATGATTGAAATACCTATTAGATTTAAGGATTACTTCCTTCTGAATTGCCTGTCTATATCCTTTGCTCCTTTTGGTTGCTTTTCTTTTTATATTAATCTTTTGTCCACTATATATACTACAAATATTTTCTTTCTAGCCTACTATTCGTTTTTCAATTTGTTTTACACACGTTTTCAATTTTATAGAGTCAAATGTTCTTTCACAACTTCTGAGATTTACTTCTTTTTATTTTTTTATTTATTTTTTTATTTAATTAATTAATTTATTATTAGTTACAGATGTACAAAACAATGCAATAGTTATCCTTTTCACCCCTTATAAAGTGAGTCCCTCCTCTCCCTTCTACTGCCCCCCCAATATCATACATATCTATTACAATTCCATTGACTCCATCCCCAGATTAAGAAACTGTGGTACATTTACACAATGGGGTATTACGTCGCTATAAAAAAAGAAAGAAATCGTACCATTTGCAACGATATGGATGGACCTAGAGAACATTATGCTAAGTGAAATAAGTCAGTCAGACAAAGACAAATACCATACGATCTCACTCATAAGTGGAATCTGAGATTTACTTCTTATTTAAGAAAGACTTCCTCATCCCAAGTTTATAAAATATCTCCCCAGTTTTAATATCTACTACTTGCATAGATTTGTCATTCATCAATCCATTCGATCGTAAGTCTATACGCAAAATATGTATTTTACTTATGACTTGAAGTAAAGCTTTTACTTTGTTTCTTTTGCTTCCAAATACCATTCTTAGCACTGTTCATTGAAATGGCCATTATTACTGGGATTTGAAATGCCTTCTTTATCATATAACCAATTATATATGTATACAGTCTGGCCTCCTTTCATTTCTTTCATTTTTCTGTGACTGTCCAAACCTATTCTGCAGTTTTATAGAACTGAAAAGACAAAACTTTACTCATTGGTCTTTAGTTTTTCTTCTTTTTTAAAACATATTTCTTCTCTTACTTTTTTCCAGGTGGATATAGAATTCCCATGTAGGTTCTAAAGTAAAGTCTCATTAGAAGTGTTACTGAAATTGCATTTTATTGGTCCACTAAATTGATACTTTTATAGTATTGAGGATTTCATGAAGAAACAAGGTATGTCTGTTCATTTATTCATATATATATAATATTTTCTTCATAAACATAGATCTTGCACATTTCTTGTTAAATTTATTCCTGACTAATGTATATAGATATGGACAACTCTTTCCAAGTCATCATTCTAATTAGCTATTGATGATATATAACAGCTACTGATTTAAATATATTTATCTCCTATTTACCCAACTTATCAGACTCATATAAGGTCTAATAATTTAATTGATTGTCTATGGAGATATAGAGTTTCAATCTGACAAAATTCAGTTATTAAAGTTTCTCTTTTAAATGATGAAACTAATAAGTATTCAATAGAAAAAAAATTAGAAATGTAGAAAAAAAAATTAACCCAACACCCAAAGACTACTATTATCATTTTACTTGTATCATTTTTCATTCTTTTTATATTTACATAGCTTCTTCTACATAATTGTAATCACACAGTATAATTAAATTGAGTGTTATACATTTTTTAAAAGAATAAATACATTTGATATGCCAAAACTATTTTGCTGGAGGTTTAGGTGTTTATAAGGAATCCTGTGCTTCTTGCTAATGGGCAGAAATGCTAATGTAACTTGTGTTACTGAGATTCCTGAGTTCAATTTAGTCCCTTGTCTTGCTGCCAGTCTGGCTTGCTGGCATTGATACCACCCAATTATAGTTCAGTGTAATGAAGACTGCTCTCCCTTGCACCACACATAGCTGCTGACCTCACTGCAAATTCAGTCCTTCCAATTTAAGCCTCTGCTGAAATCGCTCTTACAGCACAGGTGACCTGGAGGTGGCTAGGAGTTTATGATTTGATTTAAAAGGCTGACTAGATTGCAATTGACAGGACTGAGATTTCCAAAGAACATTTAAAAAAAGAACCCTATTTTTCATGTGGCTTTTATTTAAACAAACGTGTATAAAGGTTGGGTTTGGGTAGGTTGATTTGCTTTTTCTTCTGTGTTACTTTAAATCTGATTTCCTCACATGCTCATTTTGTTACTTAGAAGGGTTGCTCTTTCATTCCTTCAGCTCATTCATCTTAACAAAGAGGATTTCCTTGGCCAACTTACATAAAATAGGAGTCCTCACCGTATCTTCCTGGCCAGACATTCCCCTAACATATTCAGGATTGGGGCAAGCATGTGAATGGAGGCCCACACATAGTATATCTAAGTATTGAAAAGGCCTTGAGGGCTTCATGCACACACATGCAAATGTGGGTTCCAGGAGGGCAAGACCCCATGGCCCCCAGACTCCCAACCCCTTGAGAAGGGGCTGGAGGAAGGCAAGGGGCCTTTTAAAGGGGGGTCCAGAGCCTTTCTTGCCTGAGCCTGGGGCACTTCCTGTTTCCCTCATTCTGCTTAATATTTTTCCATTGTGCTTATTCCTTTCTGACATTTCATATTTTTTTCTTATTTATTTACTTACTTGTCTGTTGTTTATTAAAGTAAACTCCATGAGAAAGGAACTGTATTTTGTTCATTGCTTTATTCCCAGCATCTAGAAGTGCCTTGTACAAAATAGATGCTTAATCAATATTGTAGAGTGAATGAATAAAGTGTGAACTGTTTTGCATAGCATACATAGCATTAGTGCAGGAGATCGCATGAAAATCATACGTCTGAACTTTCTCTTGTAAGGTAGCAACAGACAATATAATTGAATATATCAGCAAAGAGAACTATGCACTGTATTCCCCCATCTCTCTGCCTCTGTCATTCCTTAGTTAAATTCCCCATTTCTATGTAACACGTAAATGGTGAAGTTGTGGAATTAAATAAGACAATGTATATGTCCAGCCTGATTATTTTTCAATTGTTCCAATTCATTTGCAGAAGAGTCTAAGAGTTTCCCATTATATTTGAAATGCTTCCTTATTAACAAATACTAAGTTAATGTAATTTCATTTTCATAAATAGAATATTCTTTGCTCTACTGATCTATTCCTAAGCCAAATGCTACATTGTTTTAATTGTAACAGCTTAAGGGTATGTTTTGGTATCTCAGATGGCAAATGCTCCCACACTGTTCTTCTTTGTTAAAGTTTTTTACTCTATTCTTGTAAATTTTATCTTCCGTACTTGTGAATTTGACTTTCTGTATGAACATTTTCAACAATTTTGAAAAATTCCATAAGATAATTCTCTTATAAATTTGATTGGCATTATATTTACTTTATTGATTAATTTGGGAAGTATTGACATCTTTGAATTCTGAGTCATCCAGTATCTTTATTGATGTCATTTTTGTCCTTCGATAACAATTCTTGATTTTTTTTTTTTACACACTGATATGCATCTCCTGGGGGGCATTATTTTTGTGGCTTAAAAAACAAAAACTACAATATCCATTTCTATTACTTTATCTAGTTGATTGTTGCTGATTGTAGCAGATATTTCTAGCCACTTCCAAATATCTCTTCATCTTTCTTTTTTTTTTTTTTTTTTTTAGCTGAGCCATCCTGCCACCTGTTGGCAGCTTAGCAGCAGCTCAGCTCAGGCTGGGCATTGAACTGCTGTTGTTCAGAGCTCAGCTCACACTCTTGAGCGAGCTCTTAACCAACTGAGCCACTCGGCCGGCCCTTCATCTTTCTTTTTTTCCACTCTTCCTTTTTCCTTTCCAGCTAAAAGATGACCTTTTCCAATTCCTTTGTCCAGGTGGCTAAGTTCCGGCCAATGAGAAGGCAGTGGAAGTTTGATGTGGGATTTCTAGGAAATCTCTTTCCTAGAAAGGAAAGCGGGATAGAATGTACCCTTCATTTAAAAGAGGGTGTCCTATGCATGTCCTTTTAGGGAGACCACTTCATGGACAGTGTAGTGGCCTTACCACTGCACTGTACATCTGAAGCTGCTGCTGAACAATATTATATGTCAACTATAATTTAACACATATATAGTCATGGGATGTGGAATATAGTGTGGGGATGGAGTCAATGGAATTGTAATAGATATGTGTGATATCAGGTGAGGGGGGCAGGAGAGGGTGAGTCACTTTGTAAGGGGTGAAAAAAAATAACTATTGCATTGTTTTGTACATCTGTAACTAATAATAATAATAATAATAATAATAATAATAAAATAAAAGAGTATGTCCTAAAAAATAAATAAATAAATAAATAAATAAATAAATAAATAAATAAAAGAGGATGTCCTGATTTGAGATAAATTATGAACTGCTTTGTTGTTTACTCTGCTGAATACTAGTTTTCTCTAGTCAGGTGTTCTAAATATTTTCAAACTAATCTTAATTTATGTTATTCTAGAAAATTGTCTTTAAAGTTATATAGATTTTTTAAAGTTAATTGACTGTAGTATGCTCTTATAAGTATTTTATTCCCATAGCTGCAGACTCTTTTTAATCCTTAATTTTGCTTATATAGTTTTTTATTTGTTTATTTTGATTATTTGCCAGATTGGACTCGTCTATTTTGTTTCTCTTTTCAACATTTTTAAAGTGCTTTTCATACTTTCTTTAGATTTTCCATTTGGTTGGTTTCTGCCTTTATCTTTATTTTTTTTCCCTTTCTTCATTATCTTCTTTCTTCGATTTTATTTGTTAGTTTTTAGTTTCTTGAGCTTTATGCTGGATTCATTTCTTTTCAGTTTTCCTTGTTTTCCAATATGCGTAGTTAAAGTTATACATTTTCCTTTAACTGTGATTATGGCTACATAAGACAGCAAATGTAAAGCACTTAGAAAAGCCCAGGCTTTTCTAAGTGCTTTTTAAAAGGGATACATAGTAGGTATCCCTTTTAAAGTGTGCTTTTATGTATCATATCAAAAGTCTTCAAAATTAAAAGTACTGTCTAAATTAATATTATCTTAACTAAACATTTTCCTAATGATATTTCCATATTTATTTACTTACCACCAAATTACAGAAAATATTCTTTTATTTTTTCTTAATTGGTATTTGTCTATTTATTTTATATGCTTTTTATTATTAAAGACTTTAGTTTTTTGGAGTTTTAGGTTCACAGCAAAATTAAGAGGAAGGTACAGAGAATTCCCATATACCCATGCCCCCCACACATGCACAGACTCCCCATACCAACACCCCCCACAAGAGTGGTGTATTTGTTACAACTGATTAACAAAATCCATAGTTTGACATGGTATAATCATCCAAAATCCATAGTTTACATCAGGGTTCACTCTTGGTGTTGCACATTCTATGGGTTTGTTTGTTTCTTCTTTATTTCTTTTCAACCTTGGCTACTCTTTAGAATTACCCGGAAGCTTGATACCTGATTCTAAGGCTTCAACCCAAACCAATTATATCTGCCTTTTTAGGCAGGAGACCCAGGCATCATGTATTTTAAAACTCCCCAGGTGATTCCAAGGTACAGCCAAGGTTGAGATTTACATTGATCTTAACTCTGCCCATCTCTTCTAATCATAAACTGCAGCTGTTCAGAACTGCTAAAAGTATAATAAAAATGAATAGATGAAAATGTAATGCAGAATTTTTAATAGTTTGTGTAAAATTCTGGCAATATTTACTCATTCAATTTACTCATTGAAAATCCTTAATATGCAGCTGAATGTTATTCTAAACGTATGCTTATGTCAATTTCTTCAGGAATTTGGTGGACTTATCATTGGGAAAAAAAATTTAAAGGGTAGATAGATTTTCAGCCTAGTTCACGAAAGCCTGTATAATCCACAATGTAGCTGAAATGTTTATTTAAACAGAACTTATTAGAAACAACTGAATTAAAGGAATGGTTTATTTTATTGAGGGCTGATGATCAAGTAAGTGCAAAGCTAATTAGACAACAAAGAGGTAAAAAGAGTTGTATTTTCCAAGGTGCTTTGCTATGTAATTATTTTCCTAGTCTTCGGAAGGGGCACCTTGATGTGGTATAGGCAGGATGGTCATTCAGAGCTGGGAAGTCCAGAATTTTAGGTCCAGCTTAATTAACTGCTATTGAAATGAATTTGGGCAGATGTCTAAATGCTCTGGGCTTTAGTATCTGTAAATATGAAATGCGGACAACCAGCCTTGAAGGATCCTTTCAGAGCTTAACTGGCACTAAGTAAAATCTCCATAAGAGATTTATTGCACTGCTTCTTATTTATCATTGTATTAAACTTAATACATTATCTCTGTCTTTGCCACAGTGACATCTCCAGGACTGTTCACTAGCCTCGATGAACTGTGTCACCAAGGAAGAAGAAAGAAATGCTGTGGTCAGGCCATTGCTGTTGATCTCAGATCAGCTAGGGTGACTTTTTAGCTGAGTATGGAGGAGGCATTGTGTAACCAGGCTTCCACTTGTGCTGGCTCTTTAAAGGTGAAAGGTCAAATCACACACCCTTGTGATACCTGTTTTCTTTGTAAAAGTGTGTATAAATTATATATGGCAGTAGACAGCTTTTCCTTTCTCTGAGTATTTTTCTGGCCAGTTTGAGTCCATAGCTAAAATAAGCCTAGAGTAGGTTTTTCTGTAGGTTGTGGCAAAGGGGAGTCATTCTGTGAGTAGTAGAAAACTATTATACATCAGCAACTCACTCCTAAGACTGTAAAGATGGACAGGTTTGGGGAAAGTTGATGCCATCCCAGAGCCATCGTAGATTTTCCTTTAAGTTAAAAGCAGAATAAGGTACAAAACTGCTTAATTTATATTTGTATGTAAGATTTATAGGAAAGACAGAAAGAGTAGAGACCTACTTAGTGACTGAACTATAATAATTCTAATATTGGGTTGTATTTTGATTTGGAACGCAGCACCCATGTACAAACCCAGTCCAAATTTACATAATGACTGAGCTTTACTGGCATGAGTGAGTAGTTCTGACAGAGTCTATACAGAAGAGACTAAAACACCCACACTTTGGTACTTCACTAAAATAATTTGCTAAGCCCTGGTCTAGAAAATCATGCAGGTAGTGCTGAGAAAAAAAGCTAAGATTATTGAATTCCCAAAGTGCCCCAGCACTGCCACAGACCGTTGCTCATTCACCATTTCATTTAGTTCCAATAAGCATGCAGGATACGTGGTATAATCCCCATTGTCACAGGGGAAAAAAAATTGCTTCTCAAGACTAGGTCAAGACTGCATGGCTGGTAAATATGGGGCCTCAATTATAGTTCAAGGCAATCTGACGCCAAAGTTCTTTTATTTCTTTCAACAATATTTCTGGCTGGAGAGCATGCAGGGGAGAGAAAGGCAATAAGTAGCAAACAAATATAAATCATACACCAAGTGGTGGTCAGTTCTATGTAAAAAAGAAAACAGAGCAAAGAGAATAAGGAGGCATGAGATAGGGTAGGATTTAACCAGACTGATAGTCATTGCTGCACAGAATTCAATTTCAACAGGAATGACAAATTTGTAGTTTACACTGTACAAAAATGCTTGCATGGTTGTCATGAAGCTCACAAACAAAAAAGTATGATGATATTCAGCATTTTTCCCATTCATCTGCGATGAGCTTAAGAATGCTTTTGAAAAATCTGGTAGATTTTAAATATAGTTTAAATAACATTAGTTATGAATGTAAAATCCAAATTTTATTTGGCCTCCCTTAAATTACAAATAAAATCTAAATGCCAGCATCAAAATAACAGTCCAACAAAGAGACTGACTGCCATATTCAAAACAAAACCTAAAATCTGAATTAATGTGTATTAAGAAGGGCCAAACCAAGAAACCAGTTATTGAAAAACTTAAGTAGGTCTACTCAATAGTCTAACTCTAAGCATTTTTTCTAAGTAGCTCATGCAACTAACTCCTGCTCTTTATACAAGCACTGAAGATTACATTTTAGTCTACACAAAAGAGTATACAGGGAAAAATGTTAGTAAATTTAAAAAAGGCTAAAGTGTGCCTTACTTGTAGACTACGCATTACATAAGGTAAATACTGGGAGTGCCAAAAAAAATGTGTATACGACTTGTATTCATCTTTTGTTATCGGTATATATTGAGTATTACAATTTTAATATAGTTTTTTCCTTTCTTAAAATGTGTATACACATTTTTTTGCACTTTATGTATCATATTGGCCTATAACAACAAGTCCATTGAAAGGCTCACATTTGAACATGTTGGTATGCATTATTTTCAAATCTATATTTGCACATTTGAGGTCTGAAAATTATGTTAATGAACTTGCCACCATGCGCTTACATATTGGCAGCACTGTGCAAACAGCTCAGTAAAGTTTCATAACCTTGGTATATCAATGTCTCACAGCTGTGTTCTTGTTGACGTGTGGTGGTGTCTTGCTGAGTGGTGTTCATTATTGTTTTTGTGTGCCATCATGAGAATGTCTGAGCTTGAATTAGAGCAATGAATAAATATTAAATTTCTTGTTAAACTTGGCAAGAGAGGAAGTGAAATCAGGGACATGTTAGTCCAAGTTTATGGGGATAATGCCATGAAGAAAACGGCAGTATACAAATGGATCAAACATTTTTCTGAGGGAAGAGAATGCATCACTGATAAAGAGAGGTCAAGATAGCCAGTAACAAGCAGAACTGATGAAACATTGCAAAAATTCGTCAAATTGTGTGTCAAAATCATTGGCTGACTGTGAGAAGCATAGCAGACCAAGTATACATCGATAGAGAGACAGTTAGGAAAATCTTAATTGAAAATCTTGGTATGAGAAAGGTGTGTGCATAAATGGTCCCAAAGGAGCTCACCGATGAACAAAAGTGAAGGAGAGTCAAAGTTTGCCACGACCTTCTGGAGAGGCAAGATGAAGTTTTGGGCCATGTTATCACTGGTGATGACACATGGGTGTACTAATATGACCCTGAAACAAAGTGTCAAAGTGCACAATGGAAGTCAGCGAATTCTCCACCCCCAAAATAATTCTGTGTCAGTCCAAATCAAGAGTCAAAATGATGTTGCTAACATTTTTTGATATCAGAGGGGTTATTCATTATGAATTTGTACCAACTGGATAAACAGTTAGCCAAGTTTACTATTTGGAAGTGCTGAAAAGGTTGCATGAAAAAGTTAGATGAAAATGACCTGAACTTTTGGCCAACAATTCATGGCTCTTGTATCATGACAATGCACCAGCTCACACGGCCCTGTCTGTGAGGAAGCTTTTAGCCAGTAAACAAATAACTGTATTGGAACACCCTTCCTACTCAACTGATCTGGCCCCCAATGACTTTTTTCTTTACCTGAAGATAAAGGGAATGTTGAAAGGAAGACATTTTGATGACATTCAGGACCTCAAAGGTAATACAACAGCTCTGATGGCCATTCCATAGAAAGAGTTCTAAAATTGCTTTGAAGGGTGGACTAAGCATTGGCATTGGTGCATAGCTTCTCAAAGGGAGTACTTCTAAGGTGACTGTAGTGATATTCAGCAATGAGGTATGTAGCATTTTTCCTAGGATGAGTTCACAAACTTAGTTGTCAGACTTCACACATACAAAATCTATTTCTGAAAATATATAACATATAAAACCCTTACACACACACACACACACACACACACACACACACAGACATGATTTTTAGATATTGAGTATGGCTTGCCTTCTTGCCTCCAACTCAAAACATTTTAAGTGATATCCAAACTGTTTTAAATTGTCCATAGAAACTATGCAATGAATGTGACTAGCATTTGAGGAATGCAATAATAACATGATGGCAGTGACATTATATTAAAAAAATTCCAATGTGTATAATGAGTTGTATGTATAAAGTTAAAAATGAAAAAGTTTATGGAAAAGATCTTTTTTGGTAGGACTCGTCTGATCTTTAATTAATGCTAAACATTAAAATTACAGTAGCACACGGCTATTGTTACCTGGAAGGTTGGGATTGAAAAGCTTACTTTCAAAGTGCAAATGTTAATTCCAGAGTGTTCTTAAAGGGTCAGACGAAAAATACTAATGTTTAACTTATTTAAACAAAATGTCAAGCTTCAAGAAGCATTTTATTCTTGTAAACGTGATTTCAGTTACTTGGTAAAAAGAAAAATTCTTTAGCAGCAAATATTGCTTGCCCATTCCCATATACAAAACCACTGGCTGTGGGAATCAAGATGTCCTTAGCTACGAATTGGCTAATATTCCTCTCCACTTTCCTTAATATTTAAATTATTTGAACCATCTAATTGAAATATTAGTAAGTACTTCCTTTTTCCTAGTCACTCTCTATCCTTCTACTTCCCAGACATCGTAGAGGTAAACCGATATTCTAATATTTTTGTTTCCTAGGCCTCAAATTGGACGCTATTGGGGACCACCTTGTGGTAATAAAAGGAACACCTAAGGTGTACTTTCTGATGCTCCACGTTCCCCCAAATTGAGTGAATATTTGTGTCCTGCAGCATGGGATCCAGGAGGCAAAGCCTCTCTAAGGAGATGACATGTGGACTGGTCAATGAATGACAAGAAGGAGCTATACGGAAAGGAGTCTTCCAGGCTGAGGGAGCAGCCATCCGTCATCCGGCAGGTGGCTCTCTCCTGGAAGGTCTACCAGAAAGACAGTCAGCCCCAGTGACCTTCCATGTTCCCCTGCCTTCAAGGGATATTTATGCCAGATGGTGGGTAATATATAGGGTGTTCTTCTACTGCCCCCTCTCAGCCCTGTTCTCTTTTCCCTTGTTCAGCTTGGCATGGATCAATTTAAACAGAGGAAAAGAGAGGCAAGACTCCTTTCCCGTCCAGAGTTTGGGGAGAAGAGATCACCTTTCTTTTTTCCACCTGGTCATTTTCTTATAATGACTGGGGTTAGGGATGGGTGGATTGAGGAACAGAATTGCTGGTTCTTGAATTGGAGCTTCTCCTTTAAACCTGTGGGGAGGTGGCTGGCTCCCACTGCTGGACATGTAGTGCCTTTACCCCTCTTGTTTGGGCCTTATAGAATTCCCTACAACAGGAAAAAACATTTACCTGACACCTTACTACTCTGGTATAGCAACTATATCTTGGGAGCATTGAAAGGTGATATCTAGGGTGTGAGGAAGCCTTTGTGAGCCACTTAAGCCATGAAAAGTAGATGACTTTCCAATGTAGCTGCAATCACTCAAGTGACCAATGCCAGGCATGAATGTAGGACATGCGTGTGGCCTTCCACCCTTGCTCACATGGAAATGAGCAGAAATGTCTGCAAATGGCAGCTGAAAATGTTCAAAGTCCAGACGAAGCTTTTGCCACTTGGAGATGAGCCAAACTAAATGAATGACTTTGTCCCTGTTTATCTGAAGAATCTGAAAATGATCATCCCAAGGGAGCAGAAATATTTACACACTTGAATAAGTCAGGGTTCATGGGTGGATTAAAATAACCAAATCTGTGAGTTTTAGAGCCAATAAACATCAAGAGTCAGTGAAGCTCTCATTGTGTTTGTTCTTCGAGCCAGTTAAACAGGCTTCACTTTTCTTTTGCCTCAGTTATAAAGGGTCTCAGTTCATTAGCACAACTCCATGTGACTGGAGGTTTACTCAGGGGTTCTATCAGCTGCAGGTTTGGATATTTAAAACCACTGTGTGGGGGCCGGCCGAGTGGCGCGGTGGTTAAGCACTGGCTTGGGAAGCCAGCGGCCCTGGTTCGGGTCCGACATATGAGGGCCAGTGATACTGCCCTCAAAAAAAAGAATAAATAAAATAAAAATAAAAGCACTGTGTGGAGCCTTCAGACCTGTACCCACAAGAGCAGCAATGGGGGGAATCGGTTGGTTCTAAGGAGTTGAGCAGACGGAGCACACCCCTTGTGAATGGACTCCATGACAGACTCCAGAAGGATCCTTTGAATGCGTGCGTGCTTTTCCTCTCTAGCAAATGAAATTTGCAATTGAGAGAGCTGAGCTGTGCAGCTAGGCCATTTGACAAAGGCAAGACATCCCTAAACTTAACCCTGGCTACCTTCTATGAATTTCTAGAATAGTACAAATTGAGAACCAAAACTACATGTTCACAGCTAGAACGAAGCTAAGGCATCTTCATTTGTTGCAAAGAGCCTGCCAATGCTAAAAAAAGAAATCATTTCATCAGCTTAGATTACTGATTAAGTAGGCTCCAATTTAAGCTGTGGAAAACATCATACTAAAATTAACCAAATAGCCATGTTACTTTAGAAGTAACATGTAGTAGGCAATTGATACATATATGAAGAATGGAAGAACAAAGCTCTCTCCATTGATGTTTATCAGGTGAGCAAGGAGATGTAAGGAGACTGGAAGGGCTGCTGGAATTAATGCTTGTGATTGGAGGATCTGTGAACACCAGCTCTTGTGACACAGCATCCATTCAGTTCCTCAATCCAAAAACCCAAGAGTGATTCTGGAGAACTGCTTTTCACTCCCACCCCCCTCACCTCCCCTTACAATCTATCAGCAAGCCCTGCCAGGTCCACTTCCAAAACATAACTAAATTCCATCTCCACTGCCCCCGCTCCTAACTAGTCTCCTGCTGACTGCTTCCGCTCACACCCCACTCAGCAGCCACATAGAGTCCCATGCCACTTCTCTGCTGACAACTCTTCCACAGATTCCCCAGATCACAGCCAAAGAGGCCTCCTGATCTGACCTCTTCCTATTTCTCTAACACTTCTTGTACCTTCTGCCCCCTTGCTCAGTCCACTTCTGACACATCGGCTTGCTTTTTGTTCCTCAAACATGCCTCGTGGCCTTTGTACTTGCTGTTTCCTCTGCTCGAACGTTCCTCGCATGGCTCACTGCTTCTTCTCACTCAGGTCACAGCTCAAATGCCATCTCCTTAGAGGTACCTTCCCTGGCCTTGTTACTCACTACTCAGTCCCTCTTCACCAAGTTTCCCTTTATAGTGTTTATCACAATCTGACAATGTCTCTTTGCTTGGTGTCTCTCTCTAACAGAGGCAGTGACATTACTTGCATTATTCACTACCATATCTACTTCCTACTCATTTCTCAACTACTCATTCTTGAGAGAATTAAAAGGATGTTACTTTTCCCTGCCATTATTTTTCTATTTGTATTTTGACCAAAAAAAGAAAAAAAAATCACAAACATGTAACGTGACCGTTGAAAAGAAACTGAGATATCTACTCCCATCCTTTCATTTTGGGATAGGGAAGTGGAGGCTGGAGTTGCAAGGTTACTTGCCCAACATCACACAGCTTGTCAGAGGCAGAGTCCAGCCTAACGCCAGGTCTCAGGATTTAACGGGGCACTCTCTGTACAAAAACTATGGACGGGCCAGGTTCCAAAAACAACTGGATTTTGTGGCTCAGTGAATAGTAAAAAGGACTGTATGATGAAAGGTGGAGGGAGAGCCAGGGAAGAAAATATTATAAGATTTCATAAAATAACAGGGATAGGTAACAAGATCCCATGATAACAAGTAAAGGAAAATATGTATGTGAGGCAGAGCAGTCATTATCATCAGCGGTAAAAGCAATGGGTGCAGTCTGCTGGGTTCCACACTGAGACCCCACGACAGGCTGTGTGAGTGTGTGTGTGTGTGTGTGTGTGTGTGTGTGTGTGTGTGTGAGATAGCTGGTGCACGCCAGCACTCGCTGAGGAGGCACTATGGCACGCTGGGAGGGCACACATGCCCCTCTGCAGACACTCACAGTCACTTCTTACAAGCTTTTCTGGACAAATATAAACTTTTCATGGGTTTGGAGTCAGCCTAGAGACAGGCAGTTTGAGTTCCCTAATCATCGGAATCTGGTTGGTTCTCGGGTTATACCAAACATATAATGAACTTGAATTGTGGTCCAGTGCTGAGCAAAAGATCTGCTCTGATGGGAGAATGATTGGAAAAGCCTCTGGATGTTGCTTCTATTGTACATTGAAATCATCTTCTTTTCCTCCCAAAACTGCATGCCCAGGATTTGATCAATAAGTGACTTTTCAGGCATAAAATGGCTCAGGAAATGGTGAAAAGACAGAGTTGGCTTGTTGGCTAGTGCTATGCACTCTGAACTCTCTCCACACACACCTATATGTGCGTGCATGCGCGTGCGCGCGCGCGCGCGCGCGCGCACACACACACACACACACACACAGGCGTGTCCCAATCTATTTTTTATGTGAACTCCAGGCTATGACAGATTGTATCTAGGCCATGAAGATTGTCAAATGTTCTGGACAGAGGTCATCCCTGGTGTCCTAGGGTGGGATCCCCAAATTTGTCATTGGGTTTGGAAGGAAACCCAGGATTGGGTTGGAGAGCAAGGGCAATGAAAATAGACAGGGGAAGGGGCCTAGGTGTTAATATCAAGGATGGATACAGTGAGAGTAATTAAAGGGAGGACCCTGCTTTAAATGAAAGGATCTTTGGAAGGTCAAAAGACTACTCAGGGTTTCATCAGTCAGTCTACTTCAGTGAAATTTAGCTTATTCTCCCTGTGTAATAGGCTGTAGCGGGTATTCTGGATAAAAAAATGCATCAAAACCAACCAACATAAAAATCTTTTCTAGGGACCCACTGCAGTAGTTCCTGCTTTCTTTGCATGTCAACCTGACCCCAGAGGAATTTTCTGAAAAATGGCAATACAAGATCTGAAGACTTGGCTTAGTTTTGGTGGAAAAAATGTTTGGAGTACAATAGAACTTCCTCTAACTCATTGCACTGTTCGACACTGATGACCGCTGTTAGTTAAATTTCAATTCTGTTACTAGAAGATGAATGTCTTTAGTAAACTGGGAAGGAGAAAGGTTAGAGTCACGATGGCCTTATGGTAGGAAGAGCTGCCCGTGAGAACCCTGCTTCTCCAGCTCTACTCCCTTAAATAACACAGAGGCAAGTTTGGTGGTCTTTGGCTTTCACATTTATCACCTATTTGACAACGTAGAAAAGAGGGCAGGCTCCCGAGCCCAGCCAGGGGGTGTCCATGTGCAGGGGTGCCCTGCTGAGGGGTTCAGTACCCTGGGGCAGTACAAGCTGAAGACTCAGAGCCCCCACGGAAGGAAGTGGGCATGATGTGGAGGACAGGTGACTCAGGGTATTGGCATCCAAGCTGAAGAAGAGGGTGTCTGTGCAGGGGGAGGCTCAGGATGGGCCGCCAAAGAGCAGGTGGAGTGAGGAGAGCTCCCACCCACCAGTGGGATCTGGTCTGAGAGTGGAAACTAGGGTGGGGTGAAGGGAGCATATGTGGGGCTGATGGCAGCAATAAGGGTGTGGTATAGAGGGGGGATTGATTAGGTAAGTGAACGGACCAAGCACAATGGGCAGGAGGTTCTCACCGTCAATGAAGCGAGCTATAAATATGGAAAAGGAGAGAAACAGAATGAACCCTGTAGTTTTTTACTGGAATTGGTGTTATTGGTGTAAATTCACAGTGTGTGTGTGTGTGTGTGTGCGCGCGCCGAGATAACTAGATAGAGCTCTGTTTATTGAGAACCTGGGAACAATGACACTGCATCAACAATAGGACTCTAAATTCCAAATACCATTTTGTACTAAAAGGTTCATTGGAGAAATGGCTGATTCCAGGGTCAGGGCAAGGAAAATACAGTCAGAAATTACACGTTTTTGTATTTACTTTTTTTTTTCTTTTTTGGAGGTTTTCCACCACTACAATGTTCTTCTTCTAGAACAGCCTATGTTTTATTTGTTCTCTGCACTTCCAGTCTAGCACACAATAGGTTCTCACTATAAATACTTGTTGAGGGAATGAATCAATCAGTGGCATCTTTCACTTTCATCTTTTGGATACCTATTTTAAACATACAGAAAGTTTCAGAAAACTTTTACCTTAAATCATGAGTTAACACTTCCATGCTTAATATTTTAACAGGAATTTTATTTCCAGCCAATTTGTTATGATCAAGATATTGGTTCAGAATTCATACCTATTGACTATTTGCGGGGAAGAGGAAAATTACAAGAGTCAAGATTTTTTCCTTTCTTTATAAAAGCATTAGATAATTCTCCAAAATTATAAGTTTAGTTGTAAGCTAAATAATAGTTTAATTTTTCTTTTACTCAGTTATCAGTCCGGGCTAAGAGATTTCCATGGAATTTTTCACTTGCTCAAGTCACGGATATTATGGGGGAAACTTCCTTTTGTTTTCAAAATCAACTGCCCATTAACAGTGTAAGTACTGGGAGAATAGGTAAGTGGAAAATGAAGACTATGAAGCAATCACACTAGAAACATACCTGTTCCTCCCTGAATTCCCTCTTTGGGTTAATGGCACCACCATCTACCTGTCACCCAAGACAAAAAACTACTGGTTGTCATAGGTTGCTTCCTCTCCTTTATGCCTCCCACAAAACACCCACATACGTACAATAAAACTAATCATCTTGTCATTCTTATCTCTAAATATCTCTCATCTCTGCTGGGGCCAGCTTCACAGGCATGTAACCTGTCCAGTTATGCAGCGCCTGTTGTCAGCAGAGTCCCATACTTGGGGTTTAATGCTCTGCAGTTGTTGTCTTGCAAGTCTTAACAGTTTTATCTTTGAATTTCTGCTTTGTAAATGAAGTCTAATGGGACAGTGAAGCTGCTCCAGGGACCTTGGAGCCTCAGATCACAAGCTGTGTGGCCTCCTGCTCAGCATGCTTTCCTGCTGTTCCCTAGAGCCCGTAGTGCTTAGCCTGTTCATCCTTTCCCACCCTGCCCAGGGTCATGGGCACAGGCCCATGGAGGCTGGGGGTCAGGCACGTGTGCCCTGTGGCATCTGGGATTTGGTGGGGGGGGCAGGGGTGCAGTGGCAGGTGGGCATGGTGGCTGCTGCCCCTGTCCCAGGCTGGAAACCCATGGTGCAGCTGTTGGGTGGCTCATTGGAGGTGGTCTGTTGGTGACAGCGAGCTTCCCGTCCACCTCATCCCATACTGAGTCCCTCCTGGCACTTTGGTGTAAGACCCTTGGGAATTACTTGTCTGGTAGGGTTTGGGGCTGTAAGCCCATAGGAAGGGCAATCACTTGGTTTCATATCCCCAGAGTCCACCCCAATGTGGCTGGTAGGAGGGGGAGCCTAGCAGCCATCAGGCCCAATCAAATGCACTCAGTCACCTCAGGGATGGGGCCCCTGAGCCATATCCTAGTGCCCCAGAGTACTCTCCCGAATGGCTTGTGCGTCAGGGAAACTCTTGTCCTCCCAACCTTCCTGAGTCTCTTCTGGCCATTTTGAGGCACCTTCTGTAATAAATCAAATTGTGTAATTTTAGTGATTTTGCAGGAGTTAAATGCTTTGATATTTCTATTCAAAACTGGCATTGCATATATAAAGGTGAGGGGTACAATTTATTCTAATAATGTAGGATTTAATTTTTCTTAGTTGAGAAAAACTTTAAACAACAAATGAAAAAGTTGAGGGGTAGGGGTGGGGGGGACTTTGGAAGAAATGTAAACGCTTTATATGTACCTTTCATGGTACTTTCTCCTTGAACAAGGAAGGGGTCCTGCCTTTCCATTTTGCACCGGGCCCTTCAAATTATATAGCCCATCCTTCCTTGGCCTTTCCTCCACCAACCCCACAGCTACTTCCTTGATTCTGGCCCAAATCTATCTCATGGATGGTTTCAACAGCCTCTTTACCATCTCCCTGCCTCCTGTATTGATGACCTTCCATCTCAATGTTTTCTCCAGTTTGTAAAGCAATCTTTAAAAATGCAGATTCTACTGGTGTCTTCTCTGCCCTGCGTAAACTACATAATAAAGTTTTAGTGGCCTCTCTAGCCCAATCCGTTTCCACTATTCCCCTGTGGTCTACTCAGACATTTTCTCAGTGCCTGTGCCTTCTGTGCTGCCTTGCTGGGTCCCAGCACTGCTTCCTCATCTGTCTCAAGTGCTCACCCCACTGGCCCTGACTTTCTATTGGGAGTGCACCCCTCACGGCTCGGCTCAGGTAACCTTACCCATCACGCCTTCTTGTATTGCTCCAGATAAAGTTAGGTACTCACCCCTTCTTTCTGAACTGTACTTTTGTATATTTCTATTGAGCATATTTATTACTTTGCATTATCAACATTTTATTTTTTGTATTTGTTTCTCTTTCTGAGTCAATAGCAACTTGAAGGCAAGTTCTATTTATTTCTTAATATTCATTTATTTATTTATTCAAACAATATTTGTTGGGCGTCTAGTATGTCCTAGGCACTTTTAGGCTAAGAATACAATAGATAACAACAAAAGATACATGAGTTCATGGAGCTACAGCTTAGTTGTGGAGATATAACCTTAACAAGTGAATCACAGAGTAGAATTAAACTTCAACTGAGAGAGAAGCTTTGAAGGAAACGTCTTGGGCACCTGATCTGGTTAGGGGAAACAGAGATGGCATTCCTGAGAAAGAGATGGCTAAGCATAGAGCTGAAGGACAAGTAGGAGTCAGCCAGGCAAAGCCTGGGGAGAGGAATACCAGGAAGAGGAAACAGCATGTGCAAAGTTTGTGGTGGGAAACACGGAAGGAAATGCAAGAAGACCTGTGTGGCTGGAACTGAGAGCTTGAGGAGAGTGTGACATGAGATCAGACAGGTGGGCAGAACTGGATTTTGTGTAACACAAACCCCAGGAATAAAGAAAAACAGGCTAAGCAGAATTTGAACATATTTTTTAGTGGTAAAACTTAAAAAACGACAACAGCAAAATCCATTAAGATAGTAGCAGCATGAGTGAGAGTGTGGGAAACCAGGGTTCTTCTGGAATGCTGGGAGACACTTTTCTGGAGGACAACTTGGCAAAGCGTATTATAGGCCTTCCCAGAACACCCTTTGACACAACAGTGCTACTTCTAGGGACTTACACTAAGGAAATAATCAGATAGGACAGTAAGATAGTGTTATTTAGACTTTGCATGAAAGAGAATTTCACAAGTGGGAGGTGGTTCCTTTTTTTCTGGTCCTGAAGGAATTCCTCTTAATTTTACTTTCTGAGTATGCAAATCAATTGATTTATCCAAATAGATGTATTTTTTTCTGCTCAGTATCATAGTCTCACAATTTTTTTTGGAGGTGGGGCATATTACCTTTACTTCATCAAAAGAATCACATAATTTAGTGCCAGTGCAAAGGCAGTGACGAATCTTTTGGTTACCATGGGGACCTGTGGCTTGATGGGCTTACTCCTTACCACAGATAAAACACTGTTAGTTTGGTCAATATCTCCATTGACTCTGAATACGATAAGGCCGTTTGTTAAGAATGAACAGATTTTTTTTTCGAAAAATGAATCCAAACCACATGTCTCGGTGGATCCTGCTATTTAAGGCTCTGTTTTGGAGCCACAAATCACTGCCTGTCCGTGGCAGCTGTTTTAGGTAATATGATTTTGCAACATGGCAGCTTGCACACGGTGCTGTTTATACCTGCAGGTGATAAGGATCAGTTTTCCTCCCTCATGTAACATGGTGCCCCTGGCAGTAGCCTTCAGGTCTACAAGTATGAGTTTTTAAAAGAGATTTCAATGGAATTCCTTGCGTTTTGGAATACTGTCAAGAACTAGGGCTACTCTTGAATAGATACAGCCATGTTCTACAACATCGGGGATCTAAACAGGGTTCTACAGCAAACCATAAATGTTCCCTAACTCAACCCTAGTATTCAAGAACATGGATTCTGCCTGTTTCCAACATTTACCTAACCAGGAGACAAGATATACATTAACTGCTCTGAACCTGTTTCCAATCTGCAAATTGGAAATCATAATAATATTCTCCCATCAGGTTATTTAGGGATTAAATGAGCTAATACAGATAAAGAACTAAGAACGACCCTCGACTCACCATAAGCTCCAAACAATGTCAGCTATCCCTATCCACAATAAAGAGATGCTGTGAGAGATGAAATTTTCCAAATTAAAAGAAGTTTTGAATCCACTGATAGCAAAATGCTGCTATTGAAGAAAAGGGAGGCATATCTCCTCCCTGCTTCAAGCAGCACAGTCTTTTTGTTGTTAGCCGAAAAGTAACAGAAGCAGAACTACTAGTTTCCAGGCATGAGAGGAAGGAGGAAGCTGTGGGAGGTATGGCAGGGAGAGGATGAGAAATGTCTAGGACTAACCACACTGTCCTGATAGGGGAGCCATGGGGGAGAATTTGTGGAGGCAAATTTGAAGGAAGTGAACTTTGGCTGGACATAAATAATGAGTGGTTACCTTAGAAGAAGTCATCTCTAGGTAGCCCTGGGTTACATGATTTTCTAGTAAGCACAAGCCTCCCAAATCCTAAAGAGTCTTTTTTTGAACAGTAGCCCTCCTTTAATTCACAAGGAATATGTTCCAAAACCCCCAGTTGGGTACAATTGTGGATTGTACCCCACCTTATATTATACCATGTTTTCTCCTATATATACACATCTATCATAAAGTTAATTTATAAATTAGGCACAGTGAGAAGTTAACAACAATAATAAAATAGAACAATTATAACAATACGCCATAATAAAAATTAAGTGAATATGGTCTCTCTGTCTCTCAAAATATCTTAGTCTGTATTCACCCTTCTTGTGATGATGTGAGATGACTCAATGCCTACAAGATGAAATGAAGTGAGGTGAATGACACTGGCATTGTGATGTAGGGTTAGGCTATGCTTGACCTCCTAATGATATATAACAAGCATTTTATGGCTTCTCTTTGGCATATCCAAATTGCCAGCAACATTACTCTTACACTTTGAGGCCATTATTAAGTAGAATAAGGGTGACTTGAAGACAAGCACTGCGATAACAGGTCAGTGATCTGATAACTGAGATGGCTACTAAGTGACTAAAGGGTGGGGAGTGTCTACAGCAGGGAGATGCTAAATGAAGGGATGCTCCACTCTCATGAGGGATGACGCGAGATTTCATCACGCGACTCAGAACAGCGCACATTTTAAAATTTATGGATTGTTCATTTCTGGAATTTTCCATTCACTATTTCAGATCACAGTTGACCTTGGGTAACTTGGGTAATGGAAACTGAAACTGCAGACAAAGGGAAACGTCTGTATTAGAGGGTCTGTATCTTTGCCCTATGGTTACTTGACATCTTTCAAATGAAGTTTGTGGAGGTTCAGTGCACAGGTCTTGAGATTCTGAAATGTCTGGGTTTGTATCCTGACTCTGCCTTTCTCTTAGCTATGTGACCTTAGGCAAGTTAGTTAACCTCCCTGTGTCATGGGTGCTATATCAATGACATCCATCTCATTGCACTGCTGTGAAATGGACATAATTTATGTAAAGTATTGCAACATTGACTAGCATGTATTTGAATGCTAACTATTATTATTCACACTGTTATTTCTTGATTTCTCCTCCATGACCTAGACCCCTTAGGTCATGTCTGCAGATGCTCAGCACGTGTGTGGGTTTTCCTTTCTCCTTACTAAACCTGGGGCTCAGGCTGCCATTTTACAGTAACATCTTCCAAAGCTCTGGGTCTTTTGCCACCATGACTCAAAGGTTATTTGCTGAAATGGGTGCCATGATAATTAAACCACATGTCTATGTTATCAAATGGAACATTAACATTTCTGCAATGATGTGGTGCCTAATGCCATTTGAGAGCACCAGCTCTGGAGTCAGATGACCTGTGTTCAAATCCTGGCTCTGGTATTTGATGGTTTCCAAGTCTTTAGATAACTTAGTCTCTCTAAGCTTCAGTTTCCTCATCTGTCAAATTGGACTACAATATCTGCTGTGCTGGACATCTTCTATGTGCTCCATCAGATGTTGCTCTACCCTTCTCCAACCTGTTCTGTGCCCCAAAAGGCATCAATAAGCGTTTTGCCCTCTGGCTTCCATATCCAGTCAGTTTACTACCTGATTTTTGGAGGCCACACATTGGTTCAGAGTTCTTCAAACACTGCTCTCTGGTCACTGCTGTGCACAAAAATTTGCCCATGCAATAAGTCTATATTTGCAGCCTATAATTTAACATAGTTCCTGATCTGACAGAAGTCTAACTTTTATCTTCTCTTATTCCTCTTGACGTACAGTCAAGTTGATGAAACCAAGTTACCTGCTCACTATATCCTGATCACGGCATGCAATTAATTGCCTTCCTTTGCCTCTGCCTTTGCTGTTCTAACTGCAGGTCCTAACTGCACCTGACTAAATCCTATCCTTTGCTCTAGCCCTGCCTCAAATGATTTCAAGGCATTCTCCCCTCTACTCCTAAACACAGGAAATAAGTCTCTTGCAAGAGCTCTCATATCACTATACATGTATCTTTCTTTCTGCACTTTATCACTTCCTGCTTGTCTTATAATTGCATGTCTTATTTCCCACGTTGTTTTCTACGTTCTGTGAGAAATGTCTGTATTTTATTTATTCATCCTGTGCCTCCCACCATTACTTGCCCACAAAAGCTGCTCAATAAACAGTTCAAGAATGACGTGTGTGGTTTTCATTGCTGAGTGAATGAGTGAATACCATACTTGGTTGAAAGAATGATGCAAGCTAGTGTGATGGATGGATTCATACAACACTTTTGAACAAGCACTTCTTTGGGGTGTTCTTCAGCTACCTAAGTATTTATTGTGTTTCCTTCTAGTACTGCTCAGGTGGAAGGAAGGGGGTGAGGAATAACTTCATCTCTAATCTCTCTTTCGGATCACTGCTACTTACAGATCAGGACAAAACACTGTCTAAAACGGCTCACTACTGGTAACCATGCATAAATGATATTCCAGGAAGATAGCAGACACTGCGGGAGGGGAAAGTAAGAAGGGAGAGCATAAAGGGAAATTTTTAGCCTTGGCCAACCAGGAAAATACATCATCTATGCTGGTATTTTTTGATTCCCCTCTTAACATTAGGGCACACTGTGATGCATGAATGTTTATGAGTCAATGATAAATTCAGTCACGAAGTACTGAATTTGCACGATGTGTCCTGGCCCTGCTGTGTGCTTTGGAGGATAGATGCCAAGGACTGGAGGCAGGGTGTCTGCCCCTATTTTACTACTCAAGCTTATGCGATCTAAACAAGATCTAAGTAAACATTACCATCCCCAGCAAGGAGGCATATGGTCGGGTTCATTATCTGACAACTCTCTGCCCTAAAGCCATTCATGAGTTGAAAGCATTTTAATATAATTTGAGTCACATGTGAGCCAGATTTTCCATGCCTGAGTTACCCTCTGGGAAGAAATAAGGTTCTTTTAAGGCAGTCGGGATAATATTGTAATAGCGTACCATGGACTTTAAGTTGGGACCAAATATTTTGTTATCTCTTATGAAGCAAGTTTTGGTGGCTACCTGCCTTTCCGACTCCAGACTGGCCGTTTTCTTCTACTCCCCCCATCTGAGGAACTCAGACTGACACTGCTGGTTGGGGTCATTTGAGGAAAGGTCTCGGAATGGTCTGGAAGGCCATGGGGAGACTACAGAGGCACAGGCGGTCTGCTGGGGCTGCTGCGGGCAGGAGAGGAGCAGGTTGGGTTGCTCGGTACCCAGCAAATGGAGCACACGTCCTCCTTTCCCCTGAGTTTCCATTTAACTCGGATCTAAAATTAGCTGACATAGTCTATGACTTGGAAATGAAGAAATAAAACTTTGTAGTTTTCAAGGTCACGTAGATCTACTGGTAACCGCTTGATTCTTTTCTGTCCTTGTTTGTTTTTTCAAGCAAACTCCTTCACAGGGCATTTGGGAAGATGAATTAAAGTAGGCTAAATTGCTTACCATAGTGAGAACACATTCAGCATGCAAAAGTATTAGATGTTATATAAAGTTCATCACTTGCCACTCTGTGTCTCAATGTATTAACTCCTTGAAAGCAGAACATTTGACTCCTCCTTGATTATAACCTAGCACAAGACATAAATAAATTCTTGACTCAAGAAAACGTCTATTAAGTCTTTAATATTATCTGATGATATATCTTAAAAAGCTCATTTTTAATACTAAGTGCTATACATTAGTCCTCTTCCTTTTTTATACCCACACATTTATTGTGAATACCCCTTAATCCAGCACCAACTGATTCAGGAGAGGGGACCCTCCCTCTATCCACCAGCAGGGCTCAGCTGCTTAGCTGTATTCGGAGTGGCTCGGGGAGGGCCTTGGTATTCTCACACTTGTGAAAATTTTTTTGTCACAGATGAACAGACATCAACTCTTGCAGCTGCTTTAATGGCTCTGTCCAGAGGAAAGCCATTCTAAAAATAGAATTAAAGGCAACAAATGGTCTGCCTGATAGGTTATTTTGAGGGACAGGAGATTGGAGGATTCAAAAAATGAGAGTAAGTTATGGAGTTTGGAGAAGTTTTGTGGCGTGGTGTTAACAAAAAAGCTCAATAGGCCAAGTTCATGGCTATGGGCTGCCTAGAGGCGTTAGTTTAAACACATAAAATTGCCAATATTATATTCAAGCTAATGTTTTAAGTTTTACATGATGTTTCCTATATATAAGCAAGTTCTTGGTATTTTAAGGACACACTTTTAAGATTTCAGAGTCAACTACATGCCTTTAAAATGGTGTCAGGGGCTTGTAAGTGTTCTAACTCTTTGGAGAACATTAGGTCCTTTTGCTCCCAGGGACTTTGGGTATTACTCAGGGGTACACTGAGCTGTAGCCAATGCATCATGCTAGCTTGAACTTCATCCATAAGCTCACAGCCTAAAGTCTTGCCTAGGTGTTCATCTCATTTCTGTGGGCTTCCAAATTTTCCTGTCTCTCTCAGTGAACCGGAGGTGATCTAAATGAGGGGTAAGTGAATCAAACAGCAGAATCAAACACATATGATTTGAGCAGACTGACGTTATACTTGGAAGTTTCTAGTATGGCATCTGGAGTCACTGTTAACTTTTTTAGTGTATGTTACTTACATAGGGCTTTTAATAATTACAGATTTTATTATACTGTATGTACAGCTATACCTTTTGCTTTTTTCACTTATTTCTTAAGTGTTTTCACCCATAGTATGTTCATTGCACCTTTCAAATTACTTTGTCACAAAATATGCTCACGTTTAAAAATGTAAATGATATAAAAGTGTGTAAAGTAAAAAGTAAAAGCTCCCTTCCCTTCTGCATCCTATATCCAAGAAGCACTAGTTCTATGCACATTCTTGTGGAGCATTTTATCTAAGGGTGTGTGAGTGTGTCTATGCAATCACATTCCTGCATAGAAGAATACTTCTTCTTTACATAAAGGGGTCAGTCAACACATAAGGTTTGGAAACATGTTTTTTTAACTTAATGATGTACTTTAAGTTGTCAGATTTAGTAGATAAAAAACATGCAGGATGCTCAGTTAAATGTGAGTTTTGGATAAACAACACATTTTTTTAAGTGTAAATATGTCTCAAATACTGGGTAAGACATACTTATACTAAAAAAATGATTCATGGTTGACCTGACTTCAAATTTAACTGGGAGTCCTGTCTTATATATTACAAACCTGTTTCTGTATTCTCGCATTTAGATGTACTTCATTTGTTTAATCTGGCAAAGAGTTCCACGTGCCTAAATGTGGCCAGGCAATACCTCTTGGTAGTAGCATTAGGGTACATTTTCTCTATTTATTTTTTTCTTGTTTGTCATTATCAGAAGTTTATCATTGTAAGTGCCTTAAAAGGAGAGTAGGTACTGCTAATTAGAAGGCCTCTTTGTCTATAGACTGTATTGATTGGTGGGGCCATAGGGGCCGGGGGTGAGTATATGGAACATTCAGTTTCTCTGCTTTCTAGAGGGAGAAGACTCCAGGGCAATGCAGAAGGAAGTAGGTGAGGAGCAGACCAGTCCAGCACCTCAGAGGGTCCCACGCTCTGGTGACATCCTCAAAATCTTCTAAGTTATCGTTTAGTTCCTGGGATGAATGGGGTTTGTGGGACCTTCCAGGTGAGGTGCCCTGAGCCCAGACCAGGACTTGTATGGTTCCCCAGGTTCCCTGTGGGCTCTAGTTCCTATTTCTCCCTTTGGGGGCACTCTTTGACCCCTTATAGTCCCCATTCCCCACCTGTGGGGTTGACTAGATGCCCTGCAGAGCTTGGGGGACTTTAGGCCTATGGAGTCTTCTGGGGGCCCTTGGGCCAGGACCCAGTTCTAGAAAGGAGTCTGGGCAAGTAGATCATCTTGCTGTCCAGCACAGAATTTGTTACATGGAATTGCATGAGATTAGGCAGCCAGCACGGAGCTGGCATGCTAATTTGAAGTGACTCAAATTGTTTTTACAAATGAGGCCCTGGCCAAAAAAAAAAAAAATTGTCATTCTCTCTCTCCCCCATCCTCCCCATTCACCCTAGGAGTGGCCCTGGAGAAAACAAGTGAAAAAAAGGAGAAAGAAATGGGAAAGCTGGCAAAAGGAGGCTACCAAGTTGACAAAGAACCCGAGATAAACCAAGAAAACCAGCTGAGAAGGATATTTGAGAATGTCTAGAAAAAATAATGCATAATAAATGAATAAATGACTTAATGCTTATACAGTATCCTTATCATGGCCAGGTGCCTATGAATTTTGCATACACTAACTTTTTCTATCCTCACAACAGCCCTAGGAGGCAGGAGCTGTGACCTCCCCAATTTACAAAAGAGATAGTGGGAAGGCCTGGAGAGAAGGAAGGAAGGAAGGAAGGAAGGAAGGAAGGAAGGAAGGAAGGAAGGAAGGAAGGAAAGGGACCGAGGCCCAGAGAAATTAGGTAACTTACCCAAGATCACACAGTAGCTAGGAAGTGGTAGGTGGGGTTTGGTTCAGAGTTGACTACAGAGTCTATGGTTTGAAACACTTGGCTATATGTGCTTAATATGGATTTTTAAGTTGTTGAGTGTATAGCATGTGATATGACCACTTCCCATTGCCCTCAACTTTCCAGTAAACTATTATACTCATGAATGGCTCGTTATTTTTAAATTTTTGCTTTGTTTAGAAACCAGTATAGAGGCTGTTTCTTGTTTAGATCTCTAATGTGAAGAAGCAGGAATGCCTGGGCAGCAGTAAACATGTGACCATAAGAGTTCCTGGTGTCAAAAGAAATCTTTGGGAAAGCTTGTGTACCAGTCAAGATACCAACAGAGAAAGATGACACCCTCTGAGGGTTTAACCGAGAAAAGTTGAATGAAGGGGTGGTAAAGGAACCCGCAGGGGAAGATGAGGCACCAGGGACTAGCAAAAGAGAGAAGGTTTTATGCTCCTAGTGCTTAAGGAGTAGAAAGAGATCGCTATGCTACCTGAGTGCACAGAGACCTGGGACCTTAGAAGACAGAGCCCCTGCCTGGAGCTCTGACTGTAGAATGAAGATCCATGCCAACACAGGAAACAAGCAGAGGAAAGGAAAATCTCTTCCTCTTTCTATTTCCACTCTCTGATTTCCTACAGGTGTTCCCATTGGCCAAACCCACCCAAGAAGCCAGAAGGCAAGGAGCCTGCTGACGTAATGTGTAAAGGTCAGCCTCCAGGGACACAGAGCAGGCAGAGAAGGATGGAGGAGGAAAAGCAAACAAAAATAACTAGCGCTGGATTTGGAGGTTCTAGAAAATGTCCCCATGTTCTCAAGGAGGGGGACTCGAGCTGATATCTAGATTATATTTGTCTTCTGATATTTCTGTAATGAACGTCTGCAGTGCGCACGTGTGTGTGTGTGTAGAAAGATCGTAGTTTGGGTTTGGGTTCAGGCTCTGTCTATGTTGGGCTTTAGATGTTCCTAAATTTCACCAAAATTCCATATATATCCCGGGGATACTGAAGGAATGTGCTTGGCCAACGCCAGGGGCCTGTGTAAATCCTGAGGTCTCTTTGTGACCGAGAACACCTCTTGAGCCCGCCCAGATCAGCGTGCCAACCCCAGGGCTTGGCCCGGGCCACCTGGCCTCCTGAGGCCAATGACCAGGCATCACTCACCTCTCTGGTGTGTCACCCTCTCTGGACTGGGCCCTCTGTCAGAGAAGCTCCTTCCACTCAGATGTCAGTGACACTGGTGAGTGAGGCACCTGCAGACTCTTTCTGAGTGTCAAAGTATTCTCCAAAACTCTGCTCAGTCATGTAAGGGCCTATGTTATGATTTATTCTTTTATAAAAGTTATATAATGTCATTTGTAATCTTTACATGCCCCGCAAATGACACGATTCTCATTTGACTGGTTATTTTAGGTGAAATCTTTATTGGAAAGAGTGGTTGTTTTTACGTCCACTAATCTTAAGACAAAGAGAGCTTTTGGGGTAAGGGGAAGTTTTCTTTTGGAATAAATTCCTGCTTTATAGGTTTTCATTTATTATCCTAAAAGTCCAACAAGATCTACTTGTTTGGATTTTAACTAATGTCATTTGAAATCAGATTTGCTACTGCTTGGGATAGGCTTAATATTGTCACAATAAAATATGACTGCATCTTGTGGTTCTCTCGCTACCTTGTAAACCTGAAAATTGGAATAAAAAGTTAACAGCTTTTTGGAAGGAAAATGTTGTTAAAGCTATAGCAACCCATTTGCAAAAACTTATTTTACAAGAAAATGTCATCACATGTGTGTTGGTCATCCTGTCACTGGAGGCAGAGATGATGATTTACTCTTTGAGGATGGAGAAATGAAGGATTTAGATGGGTGAGGGTGACCTGTGAATGTGCATTTTGTGGGGCAGGCTTAGCCCAGGCTCCAGTGCCAGTATTGGTCTGTGGCTTTGATGACACCTTCTAGAATTTTTAATTACTTCAGCTAATCCATGTAAGTGGGTGTTTCATTTGATGCTGCTCTTAGCTTCAGCTTGATACTGTGAAAAATCCATGATAATGTGGCTAACGTGATGTTCATGATTTTGTGGTGTAATGTGAAGCTGTACTGTGATCTATGAGATTGTCTTTGAAATGCCTGACAGGTCAACTCATTCTTAGTTTTTTCAGAGAAGGAGTAGTCAGTTGGCTCTTTATGTTAGGGATTTCTTGCCTTTTTTTTCTTTTTTAATCCCCTTACTTTTCATTGCTCCTTTTCATCTTGACTTTAGTTCTGTGGTTATTTTAAGGACACCGTTGTCCAAATGCTTCTCAGTTAACTAACCCAGCCTCTCAGTGTCATCCCCCAGGTCCAGAAACCTCACAGGGGACACAGGCGTGCAGATCAGGCCAGAGGAGGTAGGAGAAGGTGAGATGACCAGGTGTTCTGAAACCCCAAACCACTAAAACCATCCATGCGAAGGATCAATTCCAGCAAATATACCATTCAGTGCATTGTTGAGCTTCCAACACATTAAAGTAATTCCTATGGGCAAAAATCTTAAAAATAAAGACAAACCAGCAACTATCATGGAAGTAAGGTCTGTCCTGGGAGCCAGTGCAAAGCCGGTCTCTGTGCTACTGTGCCTGCATCCTACACGAGGCATCTCAGACAATGCCTGTGAGTAGAGGAATATCAATTAGACATGGATGACTCTTTGGCGCATCCATGAGTATCTCCCCCAGAAGGTGAATCCTTTGTACCACAAATAATGGCAGCTTCTAGGGACATGGTAGTGGAGGAATTCCAGTGTACTTGGAATGTGTTCACCCCAAATTCTCCCTCTTGGCTCACTTTGGTCATGTGTTCTGTCTTAGCAATCCTAACTACATGAGTCTCCTTGACCTTCGTGCAAAACAGAAGATACTAGACAATGACTCGAGCGTCTGCCTCTGGCACCGTTGCATTTCATACAGACCCTGCAACTGCTGCTCCACCAGCAGTTTCTGGGAATGTGGGCTCTCTGTTCCTGCCGTGTAGACTCAGCCCATCACAATCCTTCCTCATGCTCCCCATCAGGAGACTTTTGCACTCCTTCAGCTAAAGTCCTACATTGACTGCAGTACGTCTTATTTGTTTGGCATTGAACATGTGGTTATGTTCATTTTTTACAAGAATTCATATTCTATTTGTGCCCAGGTTATAGAGTAACACTGATTGAATGCCTGTCTCTTTTCCACCCATAAGCCGTGTTGTTTTTAATGTATAATATTATAAAATGTGAGGAGTTTATTTTTAGGCACGTATACAAATATCAAGTTTTGGTGGAAACACTGGACCAAGAATTAGAGTGTGGGAAATGGAGGACCATGGGCAGGGGAACAGGAGGGCAGGCCTGGGTCTACAGGAAGTGGGGCAGCTAAGTGTGAGGACCACCCCTTCCCTCAGCCCCACCCCCATACAGTCAGGACACCTGAAGAGGTCACATTCTCAGGAAAAGGGTAGGCTGGAACAAATCTGCCTCGCAGCAAAAGGCACCACCACCAGCAAAAAAAAAAAAACACAAAAAACTGTGGGTGGAGAAAAATAGCAATAATAATTTCTTTTCTAATGATCTGTAGTCAAAGGCCTCCTCTTTCAGGGATATAAGACTCCAATTCACGTTACTCACTCAGCCAGGGACACCCCATACCTAGAGATGAAGTGACCCCAGGATAGTAGTTCCTCTGGCACACATGCGCATCCTTTCTGGATAGAAATATTCTCAATCAGGTTCCCATAAGCTATCAAAACATGAGCTTACAATAAAAAGATTACCAAATGTTTTAGAAAACAAGACACTATGAGTGAGATTCAGCAGAACCACAAAAAATAGTCCTAGACCCTCATAAGATTTCAGATGCTGGAATGGTCATAGAACATAGAATAATTATCCACGAAATACATATGTACAGAGAGAGTACCTATTTTCATGTATCACATTTTAAAAATAACTATTTTTCCAATTAAAAAGATAGAACCAAGGGCCGGCTGAGTGGCTCAGTTGGTTAAGAGCTTGCTCAAGAGTGCAAGCTGAGCTCTGAGCAATGGCGGTTCAATGCCAGCCCGAGCTGAGTTGCCATTGAGCTGCCAAAAAAAAAAAAACCCACACACACACACAAAAAAAAGATAGAACCAAAATAATGGACAATAATAGTCTATCAACTGGGAAAGAGTGATTGGAATAAAGCATTTTAAGATCCCTTTGTTATTTACGAGCAGAATCAGTATATTTTATTTTACTTAGAGCTTAGTTAAATTACACAAAACATTTAAAAGATAATCACTGACAGAATAAAAATAGAGTGTATAATATAAAAACAGTAGAGTGAAAAAATAATCCAAAAGGCATCAGAAAGAAAACGAAACAAAACAAATGAAACGCATAACAAAGCGATCACAAAATAAGATGGAAGAAATCAATGCAAATTGATCAGTAATCACAATATATACCTTTTTTTTTAAAAAATTAGGGAATTGGGGGAGGGGAACAGCGTTGGGGAATTGGGGAAGGGGAACAGACAAGTTGTTGTCTTTTTGTTCTTCAGTCTAGTTGTGGAGGATGTTGCTTCACTGGTCCATGTTGGTATCGTCATTGCGCTCTTCCCGGATGAGACAGATAGGTCACCGGTCTCTGGATGGTCGCTCACAGCGGCTATTGGCAGCTCACGCTGGCTGCCGGCCACTCACTGTAGACTATGGCAGCCCACTGCAGCAGGGGCTGCAGTCTATACTGTCACCAGGGACACACAGCAGCCCAGCTCCAAGTGGAGCTGTTGTTATCTGTGGAGGGCAGTGTCACTGGCCCTCATATGTGGGATCCGAACCGGGGCCGCTGGCATCCCAAGCCAGCTCTTATCCAATGTGCCTCGGCTGGCCCACCTTTTTTTCTTTTTTTTAAACCTCAAAAAGAATGTTTCTAATTGTGAAAGTGCCTTCCTCCTCCAGCCACACAGATAGTGGTCAGGAGCAGTGGTGGCTTCTTCCCACCTCCTGATCTGTCACCCTGGCAGTCTCTTCAGGACCAGCCACCTCCTCAATGTGTCTGGCCTGAGGCAGCCATGAAACACTGGCGAGTATTCATCTTGTTGGTAGGCTACACGACAAACGTTTATTACAGCATCTCTTAGAATGCTTGTTTCTGAGGCTAAATCTGTATTCAACATGAAATACGAAATATGCCTCTGAGGGAAACAAGGCAGACTGGGGCACAGAACCTTTGTTTCCAAGGAGGAGATGACCCAGACAGGTGAAGAGCAATCTCTAGTACAAAATGGATGGGAAGAATCCTTCAAAATTTGAAAGCAAATCTCCCTCTAGAGCAGATGATAGAAACAAAGGGACAGTAAATCTTTAAAAAGTGGAAGGACTAAATGTTGATTATCGAGAAAGTCAGGAAGAAGAAGAAAATGTTAAATAATTATTTCTTCTAAAAATTCTCTAAAAGAAGAGAGAATTAATATTTTGGTGGAGCAAGAAGGCTCTGAGCACTTAGAAAAATATTCCTAGTGCTTTTACAAGGATTTGAACACAAAGAAAGCAATGCTTTGCTGATGCTTTTCCCTTTAAGTCTTACAATGATACTTCTTATAAAATGGAAAAGGACAGCTCATCCAAGTTTAAAGCAGAAGAAGTACAGCCCACCCCATTTTCATGAACTCACTGTGGTTCCAAGAGATTTTAGCCATCACTGTGTGTATCCCAGCAACAGCCTGAAATACTTGATAAAGAGCAAGGCTGCCACCAACTGGTGGACTATATGTGTTGCTACCCTGCTGTCCAGGTAGGTGTAACTGACTTATCTCCGTATTTCTAGTTCTTAACCTCTGGCTATTCCCTCTCTTTGGAAATGAAAGCTCAATTCTAAAACCATACTTTAAACATCTCAGCTGACTTTGCCTGTTAGTGTTTCCAACTAAATAAATAGATGTTGGAGCTCACTGGGACCCCACTCTTGACTTTTTGAGAGAGGGGTTCAGTGACTGTCCAACCATTAGATCAGTTGAGAGTTTTTACAATGTGAGGTGAGAAATTCAACTCAAACTGGCTTACACCCTAAATTTTAACTTATTTGCTGTTGCAACTGGGAAGTCCAGCTGTGGAAATGGCCTCAAAGACCCCCAGCACTCAAGGAATGTGGGGTAGGACAAAATGAGGAGTCAAAGCCAAGTTTGCTTTGCTGTTCCCTTTCTTTCACACTGAGCTCTCACACTGATTCAGAAGTAGGCTTTTTCCAAAGAAGGATGAGGACTGTTCCCACATAAATGCAAAGAGAAAGGAGTCGCCAGAGTTTATCTTTAACATTCTAAACATGTTTGAAAATCTCATAATAGGGATTTTGAAAGACAGAGCTTTGGCTCTGCGAAAGCAGAGATTTTTCAAAGAAGACAGGCTTGTGAGAATCAAAAGAGCTAACCCCTGCAGGAGTCAGGGGACAGGGTCTGTGCACTAGCAGTGTATAAAGGAGGAAATAGTTGACCCTGTCCAGATGTGGAGTTGGGATGGGGAAAGGTTGGAGTGTGATCTGGAAGAAGGTCATAACCCTATGAAGGGAGAAGGGTACCTGGAGGGACTGTCCCCAGAGGAAATGGGGTCAGCACTGGGAAGCTGCCCAGGCTTCTGCTCCAGCAGGATTTGATACTAAGTACATGGATTGACTCTCTCACTGAAAAGAAAATACATATATTTTAAACAATCTTCTTAAAAGCATTGATGACCTCAAAGAAAGCAAAAGATACTTAGGACAAAAGCTACAATAGAAATGTAGAGTGATAAGTGACACAGAAACTGCTCTTATCAAACAAGTAAATATGAGCTTTGAGTCTTGAGGGACTTGCTAGTTACAGGGTACAAGAAAAAAATTTGCATAAAACAGGATCCATCAGCCTATAAAGCTGGGATCCCTAAAGAGCCATACTTCTTCCAGCACCAGGTACAGAATTTGTGGGTCCCAGTGCAAAATGAAAATGTGGGATTCCTGGTTCAAAATTATTAAGAATTTCAAGATGGTGGCAGCAGAGCGCTAAACCAAGTAGGGGCTCTTCTGAGTTCATTGCCCTCTGTAACCTCTTGTGAAAGGATGACCTAGATATAAGCCTAGATATCCCACCAACTCCAGCAGACTATCTTTCTAAACATCCACAACACAACCTTCATGTGGGTTTACAACTGAAATTCATACTATTTTGGCCACCCCAAAATACCTCCTGCAAGAATTTAGTGTAAAGAAGACCTGGGTTGGTAGTGCCACAAAGGGCTGGATTGAAGTAAAGACAAGTCTTCTCTGGTGGAATCCAGCTTCAATCTGAGGGCAAATCAATCCCCCAGCTTGAAGATACAGGTAAAAGCAGCTCACAGTCACAAATGTGAAATTCACAAAGAAGCATATGACCATGAGCGAGAACCAACAGAGATAAAGAGACAGTAAAAAAGACATACAGACTCCTATTATTGTCCTACCAGACATAGTGTACTAAAAAGCTTTATATTCAATCCACCAGCTGAAATGCTTACTTTTCCTGGAAACATCCTCACAGACACCCAGAAATAACGCTTAACCAGATGATCCAGGCATCCCATGGCCCAGTCAAGTTGACACATAAAATGAACCATCACAGGGGGAAATTTTTGAAAGACAAAAGTAACATGACAAAATTGAGTAATGTGTTAGCATAATAATGAGAGGAGGTAAATGGTAGCAAAAGAAAGGTTTGTCAGTCTCATAGATACTCTAAGATGAAGAATTCAAAATTGCTAACTGTCACCACACACACTTCATAGGAAAGCATAGAAGGGGCTGCCACTCAAAGTCCAGGATGAAGCCAAGAGGGGGCATCAGAGGCTGGTCCCTCAGGGAAGTGCAGAGCAGCACACAGACCATCCTTCAGGGAGGGCATAAGAGAGGCCAAAGGGAGGAACTGTCAGATTCCCAGCTGAGGGGGAGCTCTAGAAGTTAAACAGTAAAAAGAAACATTTTGCAGCATTCTCTACCCTATTGATTTTTATTTTAATATCACTTTCTTTGCGATAATGTATTTGGCCCACACAAATCACTTCAGGTATTGAAGGTGGAAGTAAAAGTCACATAGACCTTTCCATTCATTCCTGGTGCTCAAGGGAAGAAAGTGATGATGCCCATATCCTAATTGGAATTTTTTGTTTTCGCTATGAAATGGCATCAGCGTATAACTCAATAGGCCTCCACCCTGACTTCACATTAGAATAATCTAGAGAATTTTCAAAAATTAAGCCAGATTGAAGGAGGGGTAGCAGGGCTGGACATTTGTGTTTTTCATAAGCTCCCCAAGTGCTACATATGAAGGTGTAGCCAGCATGGAGAACCTGTGTTGCACGTGGCACTCCAGGCACACAGTAAGATGAAGTCAAGAGGTGGCAAAACATCTCACTTTGAAAGTCTGCCCAGCATTTAGCCCTTAGTTCTGTATAACTTTGGTTGAACTTCCCCTCTGGAGGAAGCACTTGAAAACGGAAGTAGTCTGCTCTGCCCTCTAGTGGTGCCCATGTTACAGAACACCTTCTAAGAATACCCGGGAATTACTACTACGGAAAAGCTCTGTAGAATGATATTGGGACCTCAACCGGTACAATAACCTGGGTATTACATATCCAGTTGTTACCCCAGCCTTCTTTTGCTGTTTTCTATGAAAGATCTGTGATCCTACTAGCAAGGGTCTGTAGTCATATTCAGTAGCAGGATCTCCCTGGAAGGGAGTTTGTGTATTTTAAGAATAGAGTCCTCACTACTCTTAAGTGTTGGCGTCCCAGCAGCATCATCCCGTAGGCCACCTCAAATGTTTTCTTCCCTCTGTACCCCAGGTATTTTCCCATATAGTGTAGGGGCACCTGTGCAGATCAGGCTTGGCAAGGTTCCAGGTCTTATAGTGCCTTAGAGTAAATATTCAAATAAAATTCTATAATAATAATCCAATGTAACCCAGTACAACTCACCTATTATGCACCTGAGATATTTAATCAAGCTTCATTAAGTTAAAGAAAGTTACGTTTGTTTCTGAGTTTTGTTGTTGCTGATAGTGATAGTGGTGTGGTAATTTTTTGTTTGTTGGATTTTTAAAAAGTTTTATTGGGGAACAGCCATGGTCATTGGTTACACATTGTTTTCATGCTACAGTGGCATTTTAAGAAGGGTGCAGCTCCCAGTGGCCCACATGGGGATCGTACTGGCAACCTTGGTGTTGTCAGCACCATGCTCTAACCAACTGAGCTATCCGGGCACCCCTGTTTGTTGGATTTATAATTCAGTCATGACAACAGAAAGCTGTCAGTGGGCTTTGGGGAAAAAATCCAGAATATCACTGAAACCAGCAGCTTTATGGAACCGTTTGCATAAAAATCTGTTGATAAGGGAAAAGGACACTCTGATTCTGATCTGAATGATCAGATAGGGGCTATATAGAGATGAGGGATAGAAGGGGAAAGAACATAATATCTGCAAGGAGTTATGCCCATTGCCCGTAAACAGCGCTGGTTCCTACAGACTGCATTTTACTGGCAAGTTGCAAATGCTTTCTTCAAACTACAGGCACATTTTTTAGTCCTGACAATGAGGTTCACGCAGCAATTGTCATCATGGTTTCTTTGACAAAATGATGATGCTTAAGAACATCTTGTAATTGGGTTAGAGGAAAACAGTGTTTATTCCATGAGCTGAGAAGAAGCTATGAGTCTGAGTTCTAATTAACCCAGTGGTTGCTTCACGAATGCCAAGTGTCTATCATCAACGAAGACATTAAAGCAGTTAGTTCTACAGTAACATTTTGCAAGGGGCTTCTTTATAGCAGCAGGTCTCTTGGGCAAAGGATGATGGTAATCCATCCCCTAATCCAGCCTGATGAAATGTGTTTCCATTAACTGGCTTCTTCTCACCTCAAACCCCCGTGGGACAAAATTGAGTTTTCCCAACAAATGTTTACAGTGAGTCCCCTGAAAATAGGCAAGTCTTCGCAGATAAAAGTATTAGACTATACATTTTGAACAAGTACAAACAGCAAGGCTTAAAGAGAAAGGTCTATTTTCGATGCTAGATCGCAATCAACTCCTTCAGAACCCCAGAGAGCTGGAGTCAGAAGAGGCTGCTTAGGGAACTCTGGTTCCACATTATGCTTTTTTTTTTTTTTTTTTTTTTGCAGAGTTAAGGCTTTCACTGAAATGCTAATTGTGAAAAAAATCTCCTTGGGAAACTTCAGGGTTCCACTTTGTCCCAGGCCCAGAGAGATTAAAATGTTATGACAGTTATGAAGTCCCTTTCTGGTAAAGCTCCACAATCCTGTGAAAAGTGTCAAAGAAGATTAATTAATGAAAGAAGAGAAGTTTCCCTTGGAACTCAAAGTTGAAGTCTGGAGTAGAAAAGTAACCTTAATCGGTCCAGTGTGACAGAAATACTCACATATTCCTGCTGCCCAAATTACTCAGTCCATTCTTTTTTTAAAATTAATTTTTTGAGGTAACAGCCTCAGTTCTTTTTTGATAACACATTAAACACACACACACACACACACACACACACACACACACACACACACACACCAACCTCATTTAGTCTTTCTAGCAGAGTATGCTTCCTTTCTAATATGTCTTTTGTGGGAGGCAAGTTAAGGAGAGCAAGGATTGTCTAAGTGGAGGGAATAGGCTGTGTTTAAGAACTTCAATCCTTTTGCCAAAGGCATATACCCAGATATAGCATGACTCTGGCTTCCATAGTTCATCAGTACTTTTAGACATGTACTCAAATGTGCCCAAACTAAAGCTGTCATCCTCAGTGCCCCCCTTCTCCTCCTGACCAGAGTTGCCACCCTCATTCCTTATTCCCTCTTACTGCCTTCCGTTACTATCCTCTTCTTGAAGGAAAGATGACTTGGGAATCATTTTTCCTCTCAATCTGTTTCTCTTGGGTCTTGACTGGTAAGACAGGGTTTGAGATAATCTAGGTTGGAGTTTGGGAGAGTCTCTCTAATGCAGTTAGTTGTCTGCTGCCCGGCAAGGAATCTCAAGAGAACTTCAACTTTCTGCCCACCTTTAATCTTGTTGTGAGATAAGGGAAGGTCCAATGTGGTTATTTTCCATTTAAAAAGGTGGATTATTGAGGCAAAAATCCTGAACAGAGTTGGCCCTCAGCGAAATTGTGAAACAGGTCAGGTGTTTGGCATCTTCCTTCACTTTTTAGCTTCTCCACCCTCTGTCTCTCTTCATTTCAGTTTCTTTTCCTTTCTTGCATATTTAATGCAGAGCCTCCCAAGAGAAAATTCTCAGCTTGCTCTCACCCCTTCCACCTCCTACCTCTTTAGCTGATCACCAGGAAGGTCCTGAGTCACACTGCATTTTACTAAGGGGTCTTAATTCCTAGCAGTGACAAGCTGGTGGGTAGGAACCCTCTCTGTCTCCTGGGATCATGCTCCCATAGAGGCTGCTTTAGAATGGATATGGTCAAATTCTCCCTGGAAAAGTCAGGCACGCTGAATACCTGTCCTAGGACTCCCATCACCAGCATAACCTGCAAAGTGGATTTTCTTTTCTTTTTTTTTGAGGGCCGTGTCGCTGCCCCTATGTGGGATCTGAACCGGGACCGCTGGCATCCCAAGCCAGCTCTTAACCACCGCGCCACTCGGCCAGCCCCCTAAATTTACTTTTTGATCTAAGGGATTTCTTACTGCTTTAATCAAATAGCTACTGTTTTCACAGAACTTAACATTTATTTCAGATACAATTTTTTTTTTTTTTTTTTTTTTTGCTTGCAATGGTTTAAATTAAGGAACAAGCCTGAGGGTACAAAGATCTGGGTTCCCATTCTTATCTGCCACTTGGTAGCTGTGAGACCTTGAGCAGGTCCCATTCATTCATTCTACAAAAGTGAGAATGCCTGCTACATGCCAGGCACTGGGATAGAACGGCGAGGAAGACATAGGAAATCAACTGAAGAAACAGACCCTTTCATTTTGCTCTAAAGGAGGTTTGTCCATGACATTCAAGAACAGAGGAAAGAATTTCCAAGTCTGTTTGGAGGAAGGGAGGACCTTCACAAAACAGGTAGAGAACTTCAGCCCCAGTACTGCGAAGTGCTTTGTCACCTGCACTAGACCACAAGTTTTTTGAAAGCATATTATTGGTTTGAAAATTATACATTTCATTTCTATTGGTGGTGATAGTTACAGTTTGATTATGCAAGCATATGTGACTTTCAAAGTCTAAAGTTAACAAATGTCTTCACCTCCCAAACAATATAAACTGTAGAACACTCTAAGCCTGTAATCTCCTCCATCTTGTTTTAATTCCATCCTATTTTTATAACCACAAATCAATCATTATTATGTTGCTTTACATGATCCAGCCCTCTTTAGAATTATCTAAGCATTTAGTAATTTCTTTGCCTATCATGTCTTTTTTGCATCTCACCCCTTCCTTCTGAATTCAATTTTGTTCTTCCAAAAGAAGTAGCGTCTGTTAGGGGTGTACTCTCAATGATTATCATCGTTTTAATAATAGTTTAGTGGGACATAGAATTTTAGATTGATGACTATCTTCTCTCAGCACCTTGAAGACAGTAGTGCACTGTCTTCAGACTTAGTGTTGCTACTGAGAATTCTTTTATTTATTTATTTATTTATTTTAAATCAAGATATAATTGACATATTAGTTTCAGGTACACCACATAATGATTCGATATTTGTATACATTGTGAAATGATCACCACAAGAAGTCTAGCTAATACCTGTCACTATATAAAATTATGAATTTTTTTCTCCTTCTGTGAACTCTTAGGATTTACTCTCATAGCAACTTTCAAATATACAATACAGTATTGTTAGCTATAGTCCCCATGCTGTACATTACCTCCCCAGGACTTATTTATTTTATAACTGGAAGCTGATACCTTTTGACCACCTACACTCATTTCACATCCCTCCACCTCTCCCTCTGGCAACAATCAATATGTTCTCTGTATGGACCAGTTCCGTTTTGTTTTTTGTTTTTTTTTCCACATATAAGTGAGATCATATAGTATTTGTTTTCTTCTGTCTGAAGTATTTCACTTAGCATAATGCCTTCAAAGTCCATCCATGTTGTTGCAAATTGCAAGATTTCCTTCTTTTTTATGTTGAATAATATCCATTGTATATGTATACATATATATAACATCTGCTTATCCACTGATGGATACCTTGGTTTGCTTCTATTTATTGGCTATTGTAAATAATGCTACTATGAACATGAGGGTGTATATATTTTTGAATTAGTGTTTTAATTTCCTTTTAATAAATACCCAGAAGTGGAATTCCCAGATCATATGGTAGTTCTATTTTTAGTTTTTTGAGGAACCGCCATGCTGTTTTCCATAGTGGCTGCACCAACTGACGTTCCCACCAACAGTGCACAAAGGGTTCCCTTTTCTTCACATCCTGACAATTTTTATATCAATATATTTATTATCCATTTTATGTAATCTGACTGTTTCATGGTAAGAGCTTTGTCTTTGTATTCTGCTGTTTCACTACAGTGTGGTTAGGAACAGGTTTAATTTTATTTATCCTGATCAGAATTTCTTGAACTTTCTGAATATGATGATTTATGTGTTTCATAAATTTTGGAAAATTCTTAGGCATTGTATCTCCCAATATTGCTTCTTCTCTATTTTAAAAATATATTTTCCGGGCCGTCCGAGTGGCTTAGTTGGTTACGAGCCCGCTCAAGAGTGTGAGCTGAGCTTTGAGCAATGGCAGTTCGATGCCAGTCCAAGCTGAGTTGCTGTTGAGCTGCCAACAGGTGGCAGGATGGCTCAGCTAAAAAATATATATATATGTGTGTATATATATATATATAAAAAATGTATATATATATATATATAAACATACATATATATGTTTTATATATATATAAAATACATATAATATATTTTTTTTTCCTTCTGGAACTCCTATTAGATACCTTTTCATCTTACTCTCAATGTTCTCTTCATTTTTCTTCACATTTTTCATCTCTTAATCTCTCCGTGATTCATGCTGAGATATTTCTTCAGTTTGTTAATGCTCACTTAGCTCTTTCTAATCTGTCTGCTGAGTTTTTAATTTCAATGAATGCATTTTTCATTTCTCTGTACTATACTTGTTTACTTTTTATCATTTTAGCAGTTTTATTTTTCTCCTTTTTTTAAAAAAAATTGTTTTATGTCTTGAATTCTTAAGGCATCCTGTTTGGTGCATTTGCTGCTAACTCTTTTCACTATAGCTTGTGTGTTTTATAATTTCAGATTGTAAATTTACATCCAGTGAGCCTTTATCTGTGAGAATCATATGAGACCTGGATTAGAGGTATGGTCCTGCCTCTGTCCAATGCCCCAGGGGTAAAAAACTGTGACTAGTTTTTACATTTTACATGAATTGCTCAGATTGGGAGTTGTTAAGCCACAAGTGTGAGCCCCAAAATGGTGTGAGAGCAGGTCTTGATTACAAATTCTCAGAGACTCTCTTTTTCCTCACTCAAAGCCCACACTCAAGTAAACAAACTTCCTGTCATCTTCCAGTCAGTCAATGGATTCATTTAAGGACATCCCAGTGAGTGAAAATAGAGTTCTTCAAGTCCCATTCCAAATCCCAGCCTTATGTGGAGCCAGGCCTCAGCTCCTGTCTCCATGTTATATTTACCCACCAACCTTTAGGATACTGGGATGGACAGCCTCTTCCTGTCTCTCGCTTCCTCCCCAGGACAACCACGTACTCCTCTTCCCTGTGCTGTTCTCGTTTTCAGTTCCTTTTGCAGTTTTAGCTCCTGAACATTTCCCATACTTTCTTGCAAACTCAGTTATGCATTTAAAAGTAAGTTTGGTATAATTCACCCAGCATTTTTAAGACTTTTTATAACTGGAGGCTCTACAATTTTCTATATTGAGAAAAGTGCTTCCTATATAATCTAAGAAATAGATCACAAAAGAATTTTAACTGGGTGAAATCATTTTGTTATGGGAAAGGGTGGCCATATTAGCTGGCTACCGTGCTAAAGAGAATTAGCCATGGTTTACCTACTGCTGCCTCAAAAATTGAGAACAGGGAGCTTGAATGAATAGAGAAGAAAATTAATGCCTTTTGAGGGAAGAGAGAATCAAGCAGAAAATTGAAGGAGGCCTTGGAGATTAATATATTGATTGATTGATGATTGATGATTGATTGATTGAGTCATTCATTCATTAATCAGGTATTCTGTGTATATTTACTATGACCCAGCAACTGCTGGGGATGCTTTTCCCCCTCTTATAAAGCTCACCTTCTGGTAGGCAGCAAAAGGACGCAGTGAAGAGTAAACAAATGATTAAGTGACCTAGTTGTAAATGACAATAAAGGCTGCACAAAATACAAACAGAGAGACCAGGAGGTATTAGCTTTCATGAGGATGGAGCCATTGAGCTGATCCTAAACAATGACAAGTAGCCAGACATGAGAAGAGCTAGGGAAGAGCTCCCAGCAGGAAGCCTGCACTTCATCTGGAGGATAGCATAGGGAATTTGAATGAGAAATCAGGGTAGACAGAGGGTCCCACTTTGCCAGACAGTGACCCACTTTGCCAGACTTGGCCGCAGCTGGGGCTCTATCATACCTTTTCTCTTCTCCAATCCACAGCCTTTCATGTGCCACTAATCCTTTTGCCAGCTGTCCTGTTCAGCCTTGTCTTTAAACAAGCTGTCATCTACCATATCAAATAATTCTAAGTGCCCACATGAGCCATAAGAATACCTAGAACACCTGCTTTTGGGGTATTTAGGACCTCTTGTTCCAAATCCTCAGGGCCTCTGCAATTAATGACTCTATGAGTTCCTGCACCTGTTGTTTTTATATAATTCTGCTTGTGTTCACTCTCATCTCACTGATTATGCTCTGGTATAATAGAAAAAAAATTTGCTAGTTTCTTTTTAGAAAACAAAGGAAGTGCTTGCTATGTCGATAGAAAAATCTTTAGTTTTAATTGTAAAATTCCCAAACCCTTTTGTTATGTATAAATTTATACAACTCTGCTTTAACAACAAGAATTAATATATGCACATAGAAACATATATATGTATTTATATGATAGAACTGGAATTTCATTGAATCTCCCTTTTCTTATATTACTGATTAATAACTGTATATGTTTAATAGTTTTAAAATTACTTTTACTTGATTTCACTTTATTTCCATAATAATTGTGTCACAGGTAAATAGTATTATTTCCCTTCTTTTACAATGATTTGAAATCCAAAAAAAGGACTAATTTGTGCATGATGTCTTAACAGAAAATATTACTGAAAAATGTGCAGTCCGTCCCTATACTCTGTGAATATCACCAACACTTACACCTTAATTTGCATCAATCAGTATTTTAAACAGTTAAGTAATTTCCTACTATTAGTAGGAAGTCTGCTGTGCATGAGTTTTCTTTTATAAATAAGCACTCATTGGCCAAGATTCATTACTGACTACAATATCAAATTTAAAATTTCAGTATTTTTTATACTTAGACATTTCTTTATTTTTCTGAAGGCCTTTCTATAGACAGTCAGGGTTGTCTATGACTTCTAGGAAGGATTATATTTCTGAGGCATTAATCACATTAGATGGAGTTATTTTCATTAATCCTTTGAGAACCAACTGAAAATAGACCTAGAGATGAGTGCTGAAACTTTAAGCTTAGACATGAAAAATATTCAGTGGGAGGAGCATTCTAGCATAGTTATGGTTTCCTGGGGCCCAGTCTTAAGTTAATCTTAGTATTGCAGCCGCAAATAAAGTGGCTCTTTGGAATATTAGCATTTGTCAAGTGACTTTTCTCAGTCTCAGTTACATCAGTGCTTCCACAGTTCTCTCATCCTGTCAAACTCTCCTTAGTACACACTTCAGGACAAGTTAGGACACAAACCAGGAACCGAAAAGCTTCCTGATATACTAGCCACATTGCATTTCGCATTTTGTTTCACTTGGTCTAGTTAGGTTTCCAGTCTTTGATGTACTCAGTTCCATGCTAGTTGTCCATAAAAATATATCAGTCAGGAAAATAAACTGTTAACACATATCTGATTTCTAACCCTCCTTTGAATAGCTAAGCTTTGGGAGGTGGAAAAAATACTTAAAAGGAAAAATAGCTCTTAGAAGTAAAGTAACGATCAGAATAGAAAGTCCACTGATGAAACTTTTCTTATGCATTACGTTTTAGGTATCATGTAGACAGTTCAAAACCCCAGCAGCCACTGCTACTCTGTCACTTGACTGGACAAAATTTTGGAAACAGAGACAATACCTGTTACAAATAAATTGGAGAGCATTGGAAGGGGGTATAATTCCTAGGCTGGGTTTGCTGGGAAAAGTTCTTTTCCTATATTGCTACTCACACATGTTTCTCCATTAGGGCAGAATTTTGAATCTTGAATAATGAAGAGATATTATAGAAATTAGGAATTTTCTATTGGGTTGTCGGAAAACTCATGACGTATTTTTGCAATGAAAAACATAGAAAAAATACGTCATGACTTTTCTGATAACCCAATAAATCAATTACTGCTAATGTTTACTATGTGACAAGCATATAGCAAATGCTTTATATGTAATCTCTTGTCTAATCCTCACAACTACCCAGTGAGCCTGGTACCTCTATTAGCTTTTTCTTTCTTTTTAAAATTTTTTTACAGAAGAGGAAACGGAGGTGTAAAGAAATTAAATATGTTGCTCAAGGTCACACAGTCAGGAAGAAATGGGGCAGGATTTGAACCCAGACCATCTAATCCAGAGCCTGAGTGCTAATTCCAATAAATGGAACATTGCTTGCCCATTAAGTGCAGGGCATCTTTCTGGGTCTGTCCTTGGAAATCTTATTTTCTAGCAAAGAAGAAATTCAAGAGTCTGGGAAGAAGGGGCAGGATGCAACGTCCAAAATCCTTTTGCCTAGATCTCACGGCCCTTTATTTTGTGATTCAACTTATTTTTCTAACTGAATCACCTACCACCTACTATTTTCTTACCTGTACCCTGGACTCACTGCCAAGTGTCTAGAGAAGTTCTCATCTTCACAGCGTCATGCCTCTGTTTACGTGACTAGACTCTGCTCTTCTCTGTCGCCCATGCCCATCAGTTTCTCTCCAGGTGAATCCTAATGACTCATTGTGAAGCTCTCCTTACACAACACTCAGGCCTGCTGAGTGCAATGGGTCTTTGAAATCTTACTGCTATCGTTTTTCAATATCACCTGTAACCCAAACTGGCTATAGTGGCCACTGAAAGGAGAGCCAGGTTGTTCCCTCTTGGGCTCACAGAGAAACAGGCATGGGAAAAAGAATATAGGGAGAATATAACTGAAAAAAGAGAAGGAGGAAAAAGGGACCATTGTGTGTGTGTAAATCTATAGAATAAATATGAACTAATTAACAGAATCCTTATGTAGATCGACTTAAAATAATCAAAAAGGAGAATCTAACAGAAAGATAAGACAACTCTAATTTTGTATAGACCTAATAACTTAGCCTTGAAATATATAAAATGACATTTTTAGAACTAAAAGTTGAAATAGACAAATCCATAATCATAATGGGAGACTTTAACAGGCCTCTTTCATTAAAGGATATAAATAGAATGAGCAGAAAAAATTGTAAAAATATGAGGACTGGAATGTGATTAACAGATTTGATGTAACTGATGTATACATAATGAAAAGTGCACCCAAAAACTGCAGACCACACATTGTTTTTCAGGTACACATAGAACATTATAAAAATTTTGACCATATACTTGGCCATAAAAGGAGTCTTGACAAACATCGAAAACTGAAATGCAGAATATGTTCTCTGACCACAATGTAATTAAGCTACTAATAAATAACAAAAATACCAACACAAAACCCTCACAATTTTCGATATTTATAATACTTTATTAAATAACTCAGTGGGTCAACACAGAAATCACAATAGGAATCCAAATATATTTTTAGTTCAATATATTGAAAATATGACATATAACTTTGGATGTAAGTTGCATCCAAAGTTATGCTTCAAGGGAAATTTATAAGCTTAAATGCATCTATTAGAGAAATAGAAAAACGGAAAATGAATGATCTAAGTATCATTTCAAGAAGTTAGAAAAAGAACTGCAAACTCGAAGAAAGTGCAGGAGATAAAAGATAAAGAACAAAATATAAACCAAGAAAACAGAAAATAAACATATGATGAGGTTCAACTAATCCAAAAGTTCTGCCTTTAAAAAAATACTATTTAATTAACAAACACCTTTCCAGACTGATCAAGGAGATAGATGGGGAGGAGGAGGAGGAGGAGGAGGAGGAGAGAGAGAGAGAGAGAGAGAGAGAGAGAGAGAGAGAGAGAGAGAATGAATGTGCAAATAGCTTTAGAAATAAAAAAATCATCACAAAGATCATAAGATGTCCACGTGAGTAATTTTATACCAATAACATTGAAAATTTAGAGAAAATGGACAAATTCCTAGGAGATCCCCATGTACCAAAATAGATGCAGTAAGAAACAGAAGGATTTGAATAGTCTGATCCGATATCTATTAAAAGATTAGTCTTTAATTAAAATATTTTCCACTCTAGATGCTTCACTAGTGAATTCTACAAAATATTTATAGAAGTAACAACATCAATCTTATACAAATTTTTCCAGAGAATAGTAAAAGAAATATTTTTTATGATACTCATATAGCCTTGAAACCCAAACCTGACAGGAACATACAAGGAAGGAAATTACAGGTCATTCTCTCTTATGAACATACATCCAAAAATTCTAAAAAATAATAATGAATCAAGCCCAGTGTTAGATATAAAAAATAATACATAATGACAAAACTGTGTTTATTTCAGATATGTGAAATTGGTTTAAATTCAAAAATCAATGTAATTCACCACAGTAACGGATAAAAGAAAAACATCATATGATCATCTCAATAGATGCAGAAAAAGCTTGTGATAAAATTCAATATCCCTTTATAATAAAAACTCTTGTCTTCCCAAAGGTATCTAGAAAAACCCACAACATCATACTTAATAGTTAACTATAAAAGCTTTCCCCCTACAATCAGGAACAAGACAAGGACGGCTACTTCTATTTGACATTATATTGGAGGTTCTAGTCAGTGCAACAAGATAAGAGAAAAAGAAATAAACCTTATTATGATTGGAAAGGAAGAAATAAATCTGTCATTGTTCATATATGTAAGATGATTTCATATGTAGAAAATTCCAAAATATCTACAGATAAGCTACTAGAATTAATAGGGGAATTGAACAAGGTCACTGATTGCATTGTCAACAAACAAAAATGTATTTTGTTTCTATACACAATTAATGTATGTGTTGTCTGGAAAATAATGATAAATTGGATAACATAAAGTTATAAAGAACTAAAAAAATCAAGAGACAGATAAGCTCAGAAAAAAAGGGGAGAAGATGTAAAAGACACTTCAGAAAACAGGTCTTCTAAATGGTCAATAAGTATATGAAAGAATGCTCAACTTCATTAGTTATCAGAGAAATTAAAATTAAAACCACAGCATACCCAAAAAGATAGCTAAAATTAAAAAGCTGATTACAAGCAAATTTTGTACAACCACTTTGCAAAACTGTTTTGCCAGTATCCACTAAAGTTAAACATATGTATTATGACGAAGCAATTCCACTTTTAAGTATATGTCCACCAGAAATGCATACACACGTGCACCAAAAGACATGTGTACGAATATTTGTAGCAGCATTATTTTTAATGTCCCAAAGTGAAAACAATTCTAATAACCATCAGCACGTATAAAAACAAAACAAAACATAAACATGTGATACAGTCATAGATGAGATACTATACAGCAAGGAAAATTGATGAACTGCTATATAGAACAACATGGGTAGAAAACAACATGGGTATAGAACAACAACAATCTCACAAATATAACAGTAAGTAAAAGAAGATGCAAAACATGCATACTTTTATACGATTTCATTTAAATAAAGTACCAAAAAAAAGACAAAACTGGTTAGAAGGGAAAGAAACAGTAATGATCTATTTCTTGACCAGGATGGTTACAACAGTTGTTCTTTTTGTAATAATTCACTAAGCTATGTACCTTGAACAAAAGTTTATTTTAAAGTGGTTCAGTTGGTTAAGAGCTCACCCAAGAGTGCGAGCTCTGAGCAACAAGGTTGCCGGTTTAATTCCAGACCCAAGTTGAGCTGCCGCTGAGCTGCCAACAGGTAGCGGAAGGCTCAGCTAAAATATAATAATAAAAATAAATAATAATAATTAAAAAATTTTTAAAAAGTTTACTTTCATAAATTGGGGCTCTATAGGAAATTTCATATGATGGGCTAAAAGAAAGGGAAGGTGAGACGAAAGAGAAAGGAAAAGTCCATGCCAATTAATTCAGATTTTATAATGCTGTATGAAGATATTAAGAGGTTTTATGTGTGGGAGCATAGGTTATGATTTGTATTATTAAAAAGCAGGCTGACTGCAGGGTGAATTGGAACGGTTTACCTGGTAACTTGTGTCCATTGCCATACACATTTTTGCAAGTTTTCCTTTCACCCAACTCAAAAGGCTGACCGAATGAGGGGTCAGATTCTAGTTCCAGAAAATAATGCCTCTCACAGACACACTCTCAGTCTCACTCTGTGACTTTGATCTAAGCACTAGAAAATCCCCACATGATCAGTACTGAATGACAGGCACAGAATTCTCTGTGAAAAATGGCTCCACCAAAAGTGTCTTAATGGTGATTACTGAATGATCATCCAAAAACCAAAATACCAGGAAAGACACTTATGCACTAAAGTACCTACCTGCCTATGCATTAATTTGTTGCAACTAGCTTTTCCTGTCCTTTGTCAAGTCAAAACTAGCTATTGTTAGGCTTTTCCTCATCAAAACCAGTTATACCTGTTATAATACTTTTACCTCCTATAGATAGATTGTTAAAGACATATTATCCCCACAACTGCAAATTGAAAAATCGACTTTGTTAGTCACACAAATGGGAACCCAACAAACTACTATTAATCAGAGAAATGCTAATTAAAATGAAATATTTCAAGCTATCATAATGGCAAAGATTTAAAAGTCTAATAATAAAGCGATGGGAAAAAGGAAACTCCCCTGTGCTGCAGATGAAATTGGAAATGGATTTGACCCTTCTGGAGTGCAGTTTGATAATACCTAACAAAGCTAATGATGCCACTCATCATCAAGCCAGAAATGTCACTTCTAGGTAGAAACTGTGTGAAGATCCTCAAACTGTCTATAATGAAAAACCAAGTTTTTGTTTAAAATTTGAACCTATCGAGGATCAATATTTTTGTAAACTATAATAAAAAATAGTTAATAAAACAAATGAAATTTAAAAATGGACATACAAAATAAAAGCCCGAGTAATTTTTTTAAATTATTAGATTCAATAGATACAAAAGTACTCAGTTGAATTGCTTTTAAAGTTTCTAAATGTTTATTTTCAATTTCTGTACTTACCTAGTCATGAACTGGTCACGAATAGGAAAGCGTCCACAATCAGAGGAGCACTGCCATAGGGAACTCTAGCCTACAGAGCAAAGAGATGCATTGAAGGAAGAATGTTTGCTGTAATGCTATTTTAAATATAATTTTAAAAAAATTCTCTACAGTAGGGGAAAATAACATTATAGTCATGCAATGAAATACAACACAGTGATTTAAAAGAATAAACTAGACTTGCACATATTAACGTGGCTAAATCTTGAAACCAAAACACTGAGTGAAAAAAAAAAATTGTCGAAAGAATATTTCTTGTATGATACCATTTATATATATTTCAAAAATACTCAAAATGACATTATATAAAGGTCTCATGGATATTAAGGGATGGGAGATTACACACCAACTTCCAGATAATAATTTTCCTCTGGGACATGTAAGAAACAATATGAGATTAGGGAACTTTGATTTTTATCTGTAATGTTTTATTTCTATAAAAAAATTGAAACAAATACTGTATAACATAAATATTTGTTAAATTTGGGTATTAGGTACATGAGTGTCATGTTATTTCCCTTTTAGAAAATGATTGAATTATTTCATGGCTTTTACTTCAAAAAGGCAATGAAAACAGTTCAAATCACTACATCTTTGAAAAACTGAAACAATTTTAAGTGTCCTAGTTTTTTTGGCCAGAACACATATAGCTTTAGAGACATAAACTTAATTTAGGTTAAACTAAACCTTAATTTAGGTTTTAGACTCCCAGCAAAATTGAGGGGAAGGTCTGGAGATTGAGAAAAGCTGCTCCCCTCTGACTACAGAAAATCTGTGTCCCAGTCCCCGCTCTTCCAGTATCAATCTGTGTGAATGTCAGTAAGTCTCAGATCACAGAGGGGTACAGTAGTTTATCTACTACAATCTACTCATTATAGAAAAAAATAGCTCAGAGAAGCAGTGAATTGACTAAGACTAGAGTTGGTCATTTTTTCTCTTAAAAAATGTCACAAGTCATTTAGAAACAAACAAAAATCATGGTACTGCAAATGCTCCTTCCTTCTACAAGTCTTGGTTTTAAATCCATGTAGCCCACACTGCTTCTTGAAAATGAGCTAAGGGACCTCTGACCCATAGGAAGCAGGGAGAGCACTCTGGCTTTGAGTCAGGCCCACCTTGGTGTGAATTCCTCACTTGTTCTCTGCTATGAGCTTTGTGACCTTGGGCCCAGGTTTACTTATCTCTAAGTAGGGGGAACAATAAATTACAAATAACATATAGAGTCCCTGGCACATGATGGAAACAAAGAGTGTCTAATAAATGTTATTTTCTTTTACCTTCCTTAACTACTAAGACACAGGGCATAAAATGACTCTGTGACTTCCTTGGGGTTGGTAAGGGAGACAGGTAACAAATAATTACAATAGAGTGAGACAAGGACCAACCTAGGTACAGCGTACTCTGAAGACACTGAAAAAGCAGTAGGTGACTACTAAGCTATGTCATCATTTAACATAACTGGGTTTCAGTGTATTCACTTATAAAGTGGTTCTCTGCTTCGTATTCTACTGACTCAAAAGTGAGAGCATAGGGCATCTGACTACTGGCACCTGGGTAGGTAAGGTAGGTAGGAAAAAAAAGTGAGAGCACAAAAAAATGAAAGTATTTGGTATGTCATAAAGCATTATACTAATATGAGGCATTGCTAATTTGGCCCTCCCCCATGTCCCACCCAAAACCATGTGGTAGGGAGACTAATGTCCTCTCAAAGGCGTTCACGTCCCTATGTTACAGGGTAAGGAGGAATTAAGGTTGCAGGTGTAATTAAGGTTGTAAACCACGTGTTCTTAGAATAAGATCAGCCTGGATTATCTGGGTGAGCCTAATATAAATACAAGGGTCCTTTAAACGTGGAAGAAGGAGGCAGAAGGTCAGGGTCGGAGAAAGTTTTGAAGATGCTCCACTGCTGGCTCTGAAGATGGAGGAAGGAACCAAAGAAACGCAGCTGGCCTCTAGATGCTGGCAAAGGCAAGGAAATATATTCTCCCTTAGAATCTCCAGAAGGAATGCAACCATGCCAACAGCTTGGTTTTAGCCCAAGAGACCCAGGTCAGATGTCTAACTTCCAGAGCTGTAAAATAATAAATGTGTGATGTCTTTAAGCCATTAAGTTTGTGGTAATTTGCTTACAGTGGCAACAGGAAACTAATAAAAACCACAACCTCGGTACTTTGAAGACAGCAGCATGAAGAATGGATTAGTGCAGAAGGCAAAATACAATGTGAGTCCTATTTTTTACTTCTTTTAAATGTCACAGGCATCAAAACAGATGCTGGTTTAAAGTGGCCCCTTCATGGATGAGGCCTTTCATTAGCCCTTCTCTAGATCTATATAGCTAAGGCTGTCCTCATCTCTTACACTAATGTCCCCAATATATTCCATGACAGACACTGAGCACGGATCCCCAGAATAGTCCCTCAGAACATTTCTTTTAGGCCAAATACTGTGTACCGACATTCCTTTATTTCTCCTGATCCTTATGTCTGATGTTTTGGCCCCCCTGATAAACCCTGTAGTCATCTCTCAGGATATAGATCAAAGCCGCCCTCCTGTGGTAAATTGAACTTTAGCTCCCAGTTCTTCACGTCCCTGTAGCAGCATCCACACCCACATCGTGGAAAGACAGACATACTTCCCTGTCCATTGACATTGGGCTTGGCCATGTTACTTGCTTTGGTCAATGGAATTTTAGGGACTGCAGTGAGAGCAAAGGCTTGAACTATTTTTGCACAGTTGGGCTTGTCAGCTCTTTATATGCCCACCAGGAGGGCATTCTCTGTTCTAAGGAGGTTGAGAGATGTGAGGGGCAGACCTGATCCCACTCTGCAGCACGAGCCTAGAGTTCAAAGCCTGGAGTCAAGCACAGCCCCGAGAATTGGCCATCATCTTGCAGACTATGAGCCTGAGGATTATTGTTTTACATCACTATGTCTTTGAGCAATATGTTGCATGTCATTGTTGTGGCAATAGCTGACTGACACCTCCTACACAAAAGCTTTTTTAACTACTCTCCCCCACTAGAACTGACCACATCCTCCATTGCACCCATTGTACTGTTGAAGGTTTATATGTCTGTCTCCTTATCTGGATTTAAAGTCCTTCAGAGCTGATACAAGGTGCTTGTTTGCTAGTATGATGCTGAGTGTGTAGCAGGCTCCTAATACTTTTTTTTTTTAGGTTTTTTTTTTGAGGGCAGTGTCACTGGCCCTCATATATGGGACCGAACCGGGGCCGCTGGCTTCCCAAGCCAGCGCTTAAGCACTGTACCACTCGGCCAGCCCAAAACGATCCTTTTTTTTTTTTTTTTTTAAAGCTGAGCCATCCTGCCACCTGTTGGCAGCTTAACGGCAGCTCAACTCAGCTGGGCATCGAACTGCTGTTGCTCAGAGCTCATCTCGCACTCTGGAGCGAGCTCTTAACCAGCTGAGCCATTCAGCCCGCCCTTGTTTTTTTTTAACTGGGAATTGGGGAGGGGAACAGCATTGGGGAATCAGGGAAGGGGGACAGACAAGTTGCTGTCCTTTTGTTCTTCAGTCTAGTTGTGGAGGACTTTGCTTCACTGGCCCATGTTGGTATTGTGTTCATTGCGCTCTTCCCAGCTGAGACAGTCACTTGCTGGCCATTGGACGGCTGCTCATGGAGGTTCACAGCAGCTCATGCCACTGGCTGTTCACGATAGCTTATAGCAGCCCCCTGCAGCCCTGCTGCAGCCCATGCCATCGTCGGCAACTCACAGCAACCCAGCTCCAGGTCGAGCTGTTGTTCATCATCATAGCTGTAGAGGGCACAGCGTCACTGTCCCATGTGGGTTCCGAACCAGCGGCCCTGCTGCTCAGAGCTGGCGTTCCCAAGCCAACTCTTAACTAACAAGCCACTTGGCCAGCTCTCCTAATACTTTTTTTAATGAAAAGAAACAATTGAAAGAACAAATTAATGAACACAAGGAACACAGATCTGTGACTTTGAAGTAGGAATAGTGAGAGGAAGCAGGAAACGACAGGTTAATAGGCTGCTGCAAACATCATTAAATACATAAGGTATTTACTGGTTGACTCACTAAATCATATTTTTCAGGTATCCATAACTGTTATTGTGGTTAATGAAACAACAAAAAAAATATTTCAAAGGAATAACAAATGTGCAGTTGCTTGTTATTATGTATTTCCTTGAATGATGTATTCAAAAAGAACAAATCATCTCATATGAGGAATGAAAAATTTTGACAGTAAAAAGAGGCCCTCATTCCAAAATGCTGGGAACTACTATTCTAGACCATTCCTTTTAAAGAAGTCATAGAGAATTCAACACACTGTGCTGACACTTCCTTGCTCGTTGACGAGTAGTCCATGTGGCACTAACTTGACGGGCGTGTCTGTTGCTTATTCTCTTCTGAATCTCCAGGTTGCTACACATTTATTTACATCATAAGGGCAGGGCTACTGCCAGACTTCAAGACAGCTCAAAGAAAATTACAAGCTTTCATTCTTTCTCCACCCTTCCTATCACAAAAGCTGTCACATCACTGCATTTTCCGGCTCAACCTTGGGTTATAATTATAGTCATTGCCAGAAGAACTCCCCAAAAAGAGAGGCTTATTTAATAAGGAGAAACTCACATACATAAAAGATTGTCAGTGTAAGAGTAATGATTGAACACTGAGAGTTTAAACCATGAAAACTGCACACTCAATGTGGAAGAGTTGACTTAAACAATGTGCCTTTGTCCTAAATATTTATAATAACAAAGAGGTTTCTGTGCAACTATGGAAGCCCTTTCTTTCTCTTTAAACATGTTTATTTTCTCTCATTCTAATGCACGTAAATGATGACATCTCTCATCTATGGACGTTATACTAGGTAGAAATACTTAATGCTTTAATGGCATGTTATGTGGACTCAGATAGGAAGTTGGGAAGGGGGAAGTAACAGACCAATGATCACTTCACTTAGAATTTTGATCTACTCACAGGAGACTTTCAAGGTCTTGACTAAAGCCATAATGCAGGCGTAGCTCTCTTGGGCTGATAGAACTAATAGGAGACTCTGGGAAGGATAGTAGACAAGTATGTATCGATGAACATGCGAATGAGTAAATGAATGAATGCTGCAGCCTATCCCTTCACTCTCATTTTCCCTGGATCATCTTCTCTTGAGCACCCCATAAAAAGCACTGCTTGCTATTTTCCAAACACCATGCTCCCTCTTGCTGTAACTTTTGCCTCCCTTACCTCCCAACGCAGCTTACTATTTTTCCTGGCAAGTTCCTCCTCAACCTTCAAGGGGTGACTCAAGCTCCACGTTCATGTACTTTATATGCATATGAAACTCATTACGTTGCAGTTTTCTCAACTCAAGAGCAGGAACTATGTGTTTTAATCACTGCAGCTAAGCAACTGGCTTGGTACCTGACACATTACAGGTATTAAATAAGTGCTCACTGAATAACCTTTTATGCCATTTGACTTTTCAAATCAGACTATAAATTACTTCTCTGCAAGATGATCTCTTTCACAATTCTTTACTTGTATGTCTTTCTTCTGTAACACACACCAGTCTCTCACCCTGGCCTGAAATTGATCACTCAGCCAGAGGACTAAGACATAATTCTGAGTGCTGGGGTGAAGAGGAGGGAGGGAAAAGCATTCAGAGAAGTTTAGCTGGGGGATGACATCATCAGATTTACCTGTGGGAAAGAAACATTCTAACATTTGGAAGCAGACAAGGAGGTCATTGTGATAGTCCAGAAAAAAAAATGATTACAGATGATTTCAGATATTAACTAGGATCAGAGCCATGGAAATAGAGATATATATTATGTATTTCAGATGGCACGTACAGGATTTGGTGGCTGACTAAAAATGGCACAAAGGATGGAAGGAGTCTGGGATGACTTCAATGTAGTTAGCTGGGACAAATTGTGTCCTTCAATACAATGGGGGGGACATATGTCCCCCAGCTGAAGAGAGAAGGACCCTAAGTTCAGTGTTGATTTTATTGCGCATGAGGAACATGTGGATCATCCAGAAGGTAAGAATCTACCAGTGGATAATTGTTTAGGAGCTCAGCAGAGCAATCTCACATACATAAAAGGCTGTCAGTATGAGCAATGATTGAACACTGATGTTTTAAAACATGAAGATACGGTTTTCAGAGTTATTAGCAAGCAAGTGGATGTTGAAGGTTAGGTTATGACTTACTGTGCCCAAAGATATTGTCTAGAGCAGAGGTTATGGATGGCTGGGGTGGGAAGGGGTTACTTGGGAGTTTTCCTACCTGAAAATGTCAAGGAGTTGACTTAAATTACGTGCCTTTATTTGCTAAATATGTGATAGCAGTTTCAAAGGAGCAAGAATTATTGAGAATGCAGCACCCTCCCCGAGGGGTGGCTGTGTGTAACTTGAAATGTCCCTGTATGTGCTGGATATAATCTATCTTGTGAACCACTGTGGAACACGTTTCTATAACACTGGATACACCTATTTACATATTTGAATTTCCTGCTAGATTCTGCTCCATTTGAGGGCAGGAATTTCATCTTGCTCAAATCTATATCCCTGCACTTAGCGTGGTGTTTGGCACACAGATATTCAAATGTTTTAGGAGTCAAATGATCTTCTATTGTTGATTTCATGATATGGTTTGTCACTGACATTTTAAATGTGAGGAAAGAAGGCCCGACAAGATTAAGTAACTTGGTCATGTCACACCGCTAAGAAGTGGTTCAGCAAATACCTTGCCCCAATGTCAACCCAGTGCTCTTCCATTATAGTGCATTGCCTCTGCTTATTCCTACATTTGCCACCACCATCAAAAGGCTGGAGAGGAGGATAATTTAGCAGCTGGCTGTAGGATTTCTGGAAGATCTTGCTAAACTAAACTCAGAGAAGTGCCAGCTAAAATGTGTGCAGCTTGCCTTCTCACTTCAGATATCTTGAAATATCAGGAGGAAGAATATGGAGATAGGGGCTATTTCATCTTGGACTCACTATAGAGAAACACTCAGGCTAGATGGAAAAATAGAAGAAATGACTAACTGAAAGAGACGTGTGTGTTGTAACGCTTGATAAGCCTCACCCCTTTTATCTGATTAAAAAGGGAGTTTGTTTTCACATGTTTCTTGTATGAATAATGTGATTTTTCAAACAGGAAATTAAAAACTTGGCTGCTTTTAAAGGCTCTCCTGAACCCAAAAAATTGATATGTGGATGCTGTATTTAATAAAATATATGCTAAGAAAAAAGAGGAAAATGCTGAGAAAGGAGTGGGGGGCTACAGAGGAAATCCTATGATTGAAAAGTGTGGCAAGGAGCGGTATGGAAACCTGTTCCTCTATGGTTTCTGAATAAACACTCCCTGATTTGGAAACGCCTCAGACCTGAAAGATAACTCTGGCTCTCAGCTGGCTAGAACCCCTCCAGGAAAGCTGCTTTGGAAAACTTGGCAACTTCCAGAGAGCCTACAGGTCTAAGAGGGTGAAAGGAAGACCTTGAAAAGCCAGAAAAGCTTGAGGGGCTATCTCACCTGGTTTATTCTCATAGATGATGATTCTGATTAGAGATTTGTCTTTGTGCAGTAAGTTTTAATTAGGAAGAGGTACATAACATCAGGAAAGTAAGGGCTGGCAGCCACTCAAAATTTATTGGAATTAGTATAATCAGTTCACTTTCTATCAAATAATAGTATCTCCCAAGGCAAGGGGATTGGGTTGCGGGAGTATGGTCTCACCTGCCCGCTCCTCGAAGTCAGGGAGCATGGGTGTGCTTAATGCCACCTGAGGATCTAAAGGACAGAATATGAGGCAGGAGAAGTGATACACAAAGAGTGATGGGAGCCAAAGACCAAATTCGCCAATACAGAAAATTTTCTAAGGACCTATAGTGCACCAGGAAAGGAGAAGGAATTCCTTCTCTTTTACTGCAGATCTGGGAACATTCCAAGAGTTTCCTCATCTTGAACTGCTCTGGGCATCTTTGCTCATCCTTTGCCTACAATAGCTATTTTTGTAGTTATTTGTCTTGACCCTTTGATTTAAGCACGTAAGAGGGAAATACCACTTAACATTAATTAAACGTATTGACTACCTTAAAATTGTTATTTCATTTTAATCTTATAACAATCTTGTAAGGCAAGAACTATTATCATCTCCTGGGAACCCCAGAAAGTTGAATATTTTGTTCATATTCACAAAACTGCAAGAAGCAGAGCAGAAATTCAAATCCAGGTCTATCTAAACCCAAAATCTTTCTTCCAGAGACTGCCTGTCTCTCACGAGACCCAGAATTATGTCTTGTACGTCATTTTCCCTTGAGTACCTAGCATGGTAACTTGCACATGGTAAGTGCTCGAAACATATATATTCAACTGATTTTTGAGTTTTTTGATCTTTTTTTGAAGGTGTCAACATTCATTGAATAGGCTTTAGGGTAGTATTATTATTAAAGGAGAACATATATGAGAAGGGATGTACCAGACACAAATCTTGTCTTCCTTCTCAGGTTCTCCAAACTCTCTCTCTCTCTCTCTCTCTCTCTCTCTCTCTCTCTCCTTCTCCCGCCCTCCACTACGCTTCAGATCTGGGTGAAAAGTCATATTTCAGGACATTGGAGCTGGCTTTCTGGGGGCCTCTGAAGGGCCAGATGAGACAATACTGAAATGTGAAGGAATTGGGTCCCAGTGAGATGAAACTCAATCAAGGGTAAATGGGAGAGAGGAGGGAGCCAGATACTGGGAGCCAGAGGATGGCAGATAAAGTCCATCCTTTCTTTTCTTGCAACCCCTGTGGAGAAAGTCCTTCATACTAGAGAGCAGAACCCCGCTCAGCAAAGTGCTGTGCTCCCCTAAGTTAGTTGGGAAGCAGTTGCCCGCAGGGCATCTCACGGCCTCACATGGCCTTGCATTTTTCCTTATCTCACTTCCTTATTTCGCACCTGCACTGTCCTGGACTTGCATCTCCCAAGTGAAGGAGAGAAGGAATCAAGAGAGATGCTCTTCACAATTGGAACAATACAAGAAACTCTAACAAACATACACTTATATGTACCTAGCAACAGAGACATACAAAATTTATAAAGAAAAAAATTGATGCCACAAATAGAGATTGGAAAACTCTAAATCATGGTGGGAGATTTTAATGTGTCTCTTAGAAGCTGATAGAAGATTTCCTTCCTTTGAAGCTGAAAGATCAAGAAAAGAAAAAAGTGAGTCTATTCCAGGTTTACATGAAAAAAGGATGCAAAATACCTTTGAAAACCTAAAGGAGCCTGGAATCCTATTAAACAATCATAACACAGTTTCCATGGAAACACAGGTTTGGGAGTTCAAAAAATACCACACGACAACTTTATAACTAAGGGACAGTACACCTCTCAAAGTCCCCGTATGATTCACATGTGCAAGTGCTCACTGGCCTCAGGCTCATGATTTACAAGAAGAATTTCTCAAGGAAACTAACCACTACTGGTCCAAATCCACACTGTACTGTCAGATAGATGGTGGGCTTTCGAAGGTCTGTTCCCCAGCCTCTCTTCCCTCTCCTTTAACTGTCTCCATGTGATGAATCTCTACTTTCCAAGCAAAGTTAACTCTGAGTCCTCTGCAGAACTGTCAGAAAGTTGTTTGATGCTAATGCTTTTCCTGAGTTATGCATCTAAGTTTCTTGGTGGTCTTTTATGAGTGAATAAACATAAAATTTTACCCTGTTCCAGTTTCTCTTTTCTAATATATACTTAGTTACTATTAATTTGAATTCCTTTCTCCCTAAAGAACTCATTATTGGAAGTTTTCCAATGACACGTTACATTAATTTAAGCAACACTTTTCATTTTTGTTCTCATTATAAATGCAATACTTATTCATTGTAGAACATTTGATGAATACAGAAAACAGAGAGAAGAAAATTCATTCCTTATTCTACCATCCATTTTCACATTTTATTTTAACCCTGTGACAACTTTTTGAAGCTTACTGACTAGATTTTCCTGAGGTTCTTAGGCCTGCCTGGCCTTTTCTTCCTACCTCCGCCCCTTTCGGCCCTCCTTGTCTCTCCCCCTGCTTCATTTACTTCATATCTGGCAATTCATGACTAAATAACAACTACCATGCCAAAATCAAAATTTAAATCTCATTATAAACATTGTTATTAACTAAAAAAAAATAGGTGGAATAGATCCACAGTGAAGATAAGAATTTGTCCATCAGATTTGATATTAAAGGTAAATATTAGCACTAGTCATCTAAAGTAGAAAAAAATCAGTTCCTGGGGTCACCCCAAAACTCTACTTTTCCCCAGTTCTACAGTCTACAGTCCAGACATCTTTATAGCAAAGTCTGGTGTATTTACTATGTTCTAATAATAATAGCACATGACACGTATGTAGCATTAATTGTGTGCCAAGCCCTGTCATAAGTACTATCCGTACATATTATTACATTTAGTTTTCACAATAATCCTGTGACAGAAGTACTATAGTATCATTCCCATTTCACAGAAGAGGATGCTGAGACACAGAAAGGTTAGATGACTTGCCCAGTGTCTCAAAGCTATTAAGAAACAGCTGTGATTTGAACCCTGGCAGTCTGTTTTCAGAGTTGTAGTTTCAAACTACTATGCTACTTTGCATCTAAAATGCTTTCATATTTTATGAGTTGTGGTTCCCACAGCATGGGACATGAGAGACAGTTTTAGGTGGTTCATGCAGAAATGTTTTTAAGTGCCATGTATTTACTTTAAAATGCGTTAGGGAAAAAAGTGTCTTTCATAAATGTGATGTCACAAATGTTTTTGTTTAGAATGAATAAAGTTTAAAAGTCCACTTCAGGAAAAATATTAAGTAAATAACAGTACAAATGGTATGTAAAGGTTGCAAAAATAATAAAAGTGACATGCTAATGAAGTGTGAGAAACACTGTTAATTTAAAAACCAAAGCCAAGATCCCACCTCCAACTCAACATAGGACCTGGGGGAGATTTCCCACCAGCAAAGTGGATCAAAAATATGGGCTATAATTCTTACCCACACTGTATCCTGTTAACACCATGAGTGAGGACTCTCTGGTTGAACTTTTTTTTTTTTTTCAAAAAAGCAAAAGCCTATACTTTGCCATAAATTAGAATCCTATTAGCTTATTAGACATTTTCTGCCTTGAAAAACTGCCAATGTAGGTTTTGTAGAGTGAGGTTCTATCCAAGGAGTAGGCAGGGAACTGACAGTTATTCCATTACTAATCTTTACTCTATTTTTATTGACTTTCAGAGAGATCTGTTAGAAGTAATACAAGGTTATGTGTGGTTTTTCCAAGCAATGCCTGTTGGGATGGGCTGATGAGCAGTGTGTGGCTCTCCCCTCCCTGAGGTACTCCAGAACCTGCCCCTACAGGTGTCAGGGTTGGGAGGGCAGGATCTTGGCTCCTCAGACAGCTGTTGGCAGTGGACAAAATAAACATGTGTTCCGTCTCCCCTTCCTTTAAAATTAAGCTTCAATTCCTTGATGGCACGATCCTAAGAAGCTCTTGGCTGTACAGAAGTTGAGGATGTTTTCTCAATTTTTTTTCTTTTTAACAAGGTCAAGAGGTGTTTTTTCCTCTCGTCCCATTGCAGGAATAATAGACTTTTAGTTTAGGAAATTGTGAATACACTCATTGTTTTGATACATTAAAGCTGAGAGTCCAGCTAGAAGCTCTCTGTTTTAATAATCTTGCTTTATCTCATAATAATTTTCATATCTTGCTTTATCTTATCATAATTTTCCCCACCTAGTTTTCATTTGGCTTATTTTCTTCATTGTTTTATTCAAAACCTTGTTTTCTTCTATGGCACATAAATCTGTATAATCCACTTTACATCTTGTATGGAATAAAAGAAAATGTAAATAAATGGAAGTATTATTCCCCACATACTAAGTGGTAAAGAGATTGTGAATCAAGTCAGTGAGGACAGCGAAACTGTAGAAGATGTTTATTGACTGTCAATCACAATGAATTTGGCTTTGTGGGCCCAACCTAATTTATGAGTCTTTTGCAATCCCACTCCCAGACATGTATAGTCACGGTGCATTTGTGAGCATGCTTCCCCTTTTCTGTTCTATGTCTCAGTCATAGAACTAACTGCCTGGGTAGGAAGTCTATGCAAGTGAAGGTTTCCATTTCTTTGTTCTTTCAGACTGCCTGATCCATTTTAGACCGGGTCTGGGTATTTGTGGTAATATACATGATTCTCTTGTTCTATTAAAGCTCATAGTCATTCTAGATCACAGATCTATTTGAAGTTTAAAAAGAAAGTGCTGAAGAAATTCACATTGCCAATAAACAAGAAAACCAAAGTGCTAGTCCAAATGCTTCCCTGAGAACTTGTGTGGAAAGGCCTAAGTGAACATCTCTGCCATGTCCTTGTAAAGCTATTGTCAGTTTAGCTGTTTCATTAAACTGTCATAAGTACTTTTGAAAAAATCCTCCTCCACCCTCTGTCCATTCTGAAGATGAAAGGAAGTTGGGTATGCACCGCAAGATTTCAGTGACAGCTTTCGACTCAAGTTTTATCTGCCATGGACCTTAGGGAGTTCATGTGTGGGATTCTGGGGTCCATGAACCACGTGCTATTGTATACAGAACGTTTAAAGATAGAAAAATAGGCATTAGCTTTCACTAGATTCTCAGAGGGGTCTGGGACCTAAACATAGACTTGTTCCTGAGAAGCAATTTAAGGAATGCTTATGCTCCCCTCAGTGCTAGCAAGGCCTGCAGCAGCCCATCCTCTGACACTGAACCAACAGAACTCACATTGCCAACTCAATTCAGCCAGCAGCTCTTAAACTCCCTTCATCTGCAAGGCACTAGTAGGCACATTGGGGAAACAAGGATAGTTCTAGTGTTGTCCAGGCCTTCCAGCAGTTACAGTCTGATCAAACCTTAATATGCAAGAGAATCAACTAGGGACCTTATTCAATTACAGACTCTGATCCAGTCATTGTGGGGTGGGGTCCAAATTTCTCCATGTTCCTATACACAGAAAGAATCATTATTAGCAGTATCAAATACTTAGCACATGTGCCTGACTTCAGGAGAACAAACTCAATGTTGGCAGATCTTGATTTATTACACTAAACAGGAAAACCAGAGCCTATCACTTGCTGGAGTAAGGGATGCACCATTTAGTCCTTTCATTCCAATACTTCGCTGCACTTTGGAATCACCTAGGAATCTTTTAGGTCTGATGGCTGGCCTGCACCCCCATGCAAGGTGATTTAATTGGAAAAGGTGCAACCTGGGCAGGATTCGGGGATTTTGATAGGCTCCCCAAGTAATTCTAATGTGCAACAAAGCTCAGGAGCCACTGATCCAGTAGCTACCATCATCGTCCTTACGTCTCATGGCATCCCAAATTGATTAGCAAATGTTATGATGGAGAAAACGTGATCTGCCTGAGCCCTGAGCCTTCTACCAGAAGAAACCTGAGCTTCCAACTCAGGCACTTTAAACCCATTTTCTGTATGTTTCTCTGAACCCTTTTCTAAGACTTAACTCTTATGTTTCTTACTATGATAAAGGTCAACCTTGATAGCCAAGCACAGTTGAAAGAAGTCAGTTGTTTAGGCAACATAAAATCTATATTGTATGTATAATCCTAAATGAAGCAAAGAACAAAGAGTAGTTCAAAGTAGCATTAACAAAGGCTTTGTATAGCAATTGCAGGAGAAGCAGGAAGTATGACAGGAGTGTTATCTGAACTCATGAGGCCTGGAAATCAGCTAATCCTGCCCCATGAGACCCCAAGCTGACCTCAGGTACAAACTGCACTTGCCTAAAGATGTTCCCTAAAGCTCTCAGCCCTATTTCAGTGGGAAGGACAACGCTTTTTGGGTTTTCCTGCTGGGGGTGCCCAGAGCACATATATGCACTTAGGAGCATTGTATGAGTTGCAGAAGGTTTCAGACAGGGCAGTGCTGAGGACCACATCACATTTATCTCTTCAGCACAGGCATCATACCCATGCTGTAGACATCATCCTATTGTGTAATCTGAGCCAATTGATATGTACAGATATTTACAACTGAGCCACATAAACAGTTTTCAATGTTTTGCTTGGCTGGCATTCACATTTTATCCCTGAAAACCTCCAAGCACCTAGCTGTTACACCTTGATGTCATAAAGGCTTTCTGTGCTGGCTTGAGGCTGTTCACTTCCTTTTTCTATGCATTGCTATAGTGGTTTAGAGAAATCAAAATTTTAAAAAAGGAGGAAAGTCAGTGTGCCTCTAGCAGGAAGGACAGAGAAAAAAGTGCCTATACTTGTGGCGAAGGTGAAGAGTGTCTTCAGGAAAACACAAATGTCTAATGGGTCATTTTATTATTATTATTATTTTTTTTTTTGAGGGTAGTGTCACTGGCCCTCATATGTGGGACCGAACTGGGGCCGCTGGCTTCCCAGGTCAGTGCTTAACCACCGCGCCACTAGGCCGGCCTTAATGAGTCATTTTTTTAATGTTCACTGAATGTGTGTGATGCAAACTCGCTCTGTTGTTTTCCCCATAACATCTTCAGTGAAGTATATGGTACTGACTAACAAATTTGGGTGAATGGAACATTTAAGAGGATGTGAAGACTTACTGCACTCCATGTTCTTGTGGACATGAAGAAAACAGACAGCTCTCCTGGGCACAAGGGCTGGAAGATGGGGGCCCCAGGTGTATGTGTGTCCAGGCAGCTCACTGTTTGGAGAGGTGTGACTCACATTGCTGAGTATTGCCTCCTAAAATTGTGATGTTCTCAACCTGCACAACCGTTGGTGGTGGCCCTAAGTTAAGGGTCAGCTGGTAAGTGGATTTGCCTTTTTTTATATATCAACACATCTATAAAGCATCTCCTGTGTACACAGCTGGGATTTTATTCCCACCTTGGCATTTCCTATATGCTGTAGGGAAAGCAAAATTAAATGCAAAGATAAAAATGTGAAGTATATGCTAAATGTCACATGAGTGGTGTAGAAGATTTCTGAGAAACACTAGTTCTATTAGATGCTCTGTGAAAAGTGTACCATGGTCAACTAGGTGGGGGAAACACTCATACTACGCCCCTTCCTTGGAGAGTCTCCATGTATATTAGCATATTAAAAGGTTGTGGGGAGTCCTACCAACTATAATCTCCATACTGTTTGTTAACCTAGAATCCCCCATTTATTTGAACATAGAGCCTATTCTTGTATGACATCAATTAAACATTCCAAAAAAATGGGGAGATGCTGTTGAAGATATATGTTGAGGATATATACCTGGGCTAGAATTACTGTTCTTGGGAGGCAAGTCAGGGAGGCAAAGGAAAAGCAGCACAGCCTCTTGAGATAGGCAACATTCAGATGAGCAGAGCCAGGACGGAAAGAGAATGCTTGAGAACCCTGAGAGCAAGGCAGAAAGGTAGGAACACACACACACACACACACACACACACACACACACACACACACACAAACACACACACACATACACACACACACTCACAGTGAATTTAGAGACCCCTGACTCATGTCTTTAGGAAGAGTCTGGGTAAACAGTTGAAGAGGTAACCAGGAACCCAATTTTGAGTCTTAAACATCAGGCTACAGCATTAACTTCATTCTATCCATCCTAATAAATATTGCAAGTTTTGCATAGACAACGGCCAAATACCAAGCAAGATTTAAGGACGTTGGAGGAGAAAGGCTGTATGTGGAAAGGAGGCCAGTTAGAAGTCCAAGAACGAGATGAGAAGACCTGAATTAGGGCAGGGGCTGCAATGAATGGAAAGTAAGGGGATGTAAAAAGGCCTCACACACAGAGATCACACGGCTAGGAAATGGTACCTCGAGACTACCTGGGTGTGTCTGATTCAAAACTTGTGCTCTTGCCTCCTTTACTCAAATCCTCTTGGAATTTTGTTTGTAATTCAATTTTGTCACTTTTGCTCTATGCCCTTGGCTATTTACACATTGATTCTATCTCTATTAGCTTGAAAGCACCTTGAGTATAGGCCTAACTAATTTCTGATTTATCTTAGTATCTGACTTAGATTTTACCATAACTTTTTTTAATATAATGAGGTTCCAATAAATGTCTGTTGTAAAAATAAGTGAATTTTTAATACCTCCTTACACTGCTCATGGAGAAATAGAGAAGAGAAATGAGTGGGCAGTCATTTGCTTTATTGATTTGTATTATAATTGAGAACCACATTTGGTTCTAAATTGATTCAGCATCCTGCCCCTTGGACCGGCATCAATGTCACCTGGGAGACTGTCAGAAATGCAGAATCTCAGGCCCAACTCCAGACTTACTGGATCAGCCCCTGGATTTTAACAAGATCCCCAGGTGATTCCTATACATATTAAAGTTTGAGAAGTTCAGCTACATATGCTTAATTTCCACTGGGGTCTTAGATTAATTCTAGATCATCTTTCAAATGAAAAAAATGAATGAGTAGCTCCAGAAACCGCAAGGGTTCTGGTTAAAAATTGTCCTGGGTCTATGCAGAGCTCCAAAACCGCCTTACATCAAGGGAGACCATTGGAAGTTTCCTTAGAATCCTTAAAATCTTTGACAAATTCACACAATCTTCTAACAGCTAAACCTGTATTGATGGTTAGAGTGAGAAAATAGAACAACCCTCTGTAAACTCTCCTTTGGCATTTGGGAGGTCCTCCTCCTTCTCCTCCTCCTTCTCCCCACCTGTTTCCTCCTCCTGCCCCCCCACCCTTTTCTCCTCCTCCTTCTCCTCCTTCTTGTCCATCTTTGAGCATTTGCACTGGTCACGACTAGTTATCAATCAAATATTTACTGAATGCTGCCAGTGCCCCAGTCAGGGTGATAGACACACAATGACACCAATAGTGGACACTCCAATATAAATAAAACTGCTTTGTGGGAATGGGCTATATTGAATCTGAGTACAATTGCAAAATCATGAAGATAGTATCTATGGCATTTTTTTCTCCTTTCTTTATCCCTTTTGGCATGAAAACCACTTCTCTTCACAAAGTTGAGGTCTTCATTGCTGCTCCCCAGATTTCTGAAGCAGCTAGCATGTTAGGTGGAGTTACTGCATCAGGGCTCAGAAGATCTTTCCTGAAACTGCCACTGTTATGTCCTCAAATTGCTTTACCACAAGAGGTTTCAGTGTCCCCTGGTGTAAATTAGGAGTTGTGTTGAGGATGCCTAGCAGGTCCCATCAACCTCTATCGCTATGTATATATCTTAGGTCCTGGAATAATCATTTTAGAGAAAGCCTTTGAAATAAAGTAGCCTTAATGGTAGTAGTATTGTGATTAAACTTAGATTCCAAAAATATCTTACTCTAAAGGCAAATCAACAGGTGAATAATGTGGCATAAATGGCACAATTTTTAAAATAAATTTATTCCTAGTATTTTTAAATGTACACACTGTGAATAAATTGACATTGCTTAAATAAAAGCACCCCTCCTCATTCCCTCTTTAATTGGTTAAACTCATTAGGAATAACTTTGGATAACTCTTCAGAAAAATAAGTAACATTAAGAACTTTATTTCTGTTATACATTTAGGCAAACAGAAATGTGAGGCTTTTAAAGGAAGGAATGAAACAATGAAATTTATGCTACCAAACTGAACACAATCCATATCTACACTTTATCATTTAGAGTAATGATTCTCAACTGGAGAGAATTTTGCAACCCCCCTCCCCTCCCAAGGGGACATTTGGTAATATCTAGAGACAATTTTGATTCTCACAGCTATTGGCATCTAGTGGGTAGAGGAAGGGATGCTGGTAAACATTCTATAATGCACAGGACACTGTCCAAAACAAAGAGTTATCCAATCCAAAATGTTAATAGTGCCAAGGTGGAAAAACCCTGATTTCAAGATACAGCCAGGGCAGCTAAAGCCAGTCTTCTAGTTTTTAAGCTGAAGTGCATCATGGGTGTGTGGACTGAGTTTTTAAGTAAAGCAAACAAAAATAAAAGTCACCACATGAAGCTTCTCTAAATTGCATACAGATAGAGTTGGTGGCACTCAGCTGATGGTAGTGTAATCACCATCTCTGGCTATTTTGGAGCACAGAGCTTGATTATATGCAACAACACCCATGGTGAGAAAAGAAAATCGTCAAGATGGCATAAGAAGAATAAACACCTCCAAAAGTCCTGGAAAAGTTTTCACAACAAAAGTAGTATCCTATGGAAATCAAAGCAAATAACTGTCAGCCTGTTCCTAAAACAGCTGAACTCTCCCGGAGGCAACTGCCATCAACTTGCTGTGTCAAAAGGACCTTGTCAAGTAAAGGCCGTAATTGTCAACAGGTTCCCTAAGCAAGAGGAGGAGAGGAAGAACTTAAATTTTCCATCACTCTTTGAATTGCTCTAACACAGAGCACAAAGGGAAGTGGATGTGACAGCTTTTAAGCAGATAGTTGCTCTAGGTGAGCCAGGAATAGCAGATGTTTAATGAGCCCAGAAGAGGACACTTTGCTGTATTTCACTAGATGTAGTCTGTTTTCACTAAGAATCATGGACTCGGTGTAAAAATGTTTGAGTAAGATGTCTTGCAGCTTCTCTTGGCTGCAACTATAGCTTTGTAGAACTATAGTTTGTTAGAAATATGATGACATAGAGAAGATTCAAGATGATGGAGTAGATAAACACTGCTTGCTTCCTTCTGTGAACACATTAATATTACAACCAAATTATAGAACAATCAACCTGGAGAATCATCTGAAGTCTTACTGAACAGAAATTTTATAACTAAGGATGTAAAGAAGCCAAGCTGAGACTGGTGGGAGGGGTAGAGATGTGAAATGGGCTGGTCTCAAACCTCTGTGTTGTGGTTGAGAATCAGGAGTAATATCTAAGGGACCCCAGCTGCAAACTAGTCTCCCCAGCCTGGAGTATTGCTACTGGGAAGAGGAGCCCTCACAACATCTGCCGGTGAAAAACAGTGGTGATTTAGACTATCAGGGTGGGATTGAAGGCTGTGGGAAATGCAGACATTCTCTTAAAGGGCCTGCACACACTCACTCACAGGCACTCGCCCTGGGCTCTGGTGGAGGCACGATGGCTCTGGGTTGTTGGAGGAATGCAGGGAGCAGACTGAGGTGTGGCTATGAGGCGAGGGCTGAAGGTCAGTCAGCATTTCCCCTGTGTGTGGTCTTCCTTCTGTGCAGCTGGCAGGCAGGTGCCATATTTCCTATATTGAGCCCACCCCCACACGGCCAAATCTGAATCTGATTGGTCTGGTGAGCTCTGAAGCTCCACCCTGTTTCACTAGGACCTCAGCCAACACAACTTCCCCAATGCTGTAGGCACTTTCTCAGCGAGCAGCCTTCCCCCACCCATATTGCACTCTTTCTTAGAAAACTATTGTATCAGGAGTCTGCAGGCCTCAGGCAGGCAGTGACTGGCTTCAGTGTGCTCTGAGACTTTTGCTGAGTAGCTGCAGGTTCAGGCTCTGCCACCAAACCAGAGTCTACATTAACCTGGTGACCACAACTCTCCCCACTCTAGTGACTCCCTGAGACCCTGCCTCACCCAAATCATGTACTGCACAAGGCATTATCTTTGGCTGAACCTTAAGGGAGCTGGTGGGTGACAGAAGGATTTGGGGTGTTCTGGCTTTTTGCAGAGCTACCCCAGGCCCAGTACTTATGGCAGCCAACCTCGGTTTGTAGCATGGCCTCTCCCACGCTCCTCCAGGTTTAGCACAGGCAGTGAACAAATGCAGATCACTTTATAGCTTCTACCAGTTAGTCCCTGGTCAGTCACAGGCAGTGGGTGACCTGGGCCTGTATCAAAGCCCCTCCCAAGAGGCCCAGAATCAACATACTTGTAGGTTGGCCCAGACCACAGCAGAACACCACCCAATTAGTACCATAATCAACACACCCAAAGGCCAGTCTCAGTAGGCACCAGGGCCCACTAGGGTGGGTACTACTTACTGGGGTGAGCCCCCCACACAGCAGTCTGTAAGCAGTAGATGTGGCCAAACCCCACAGCCAATCATCCTGAGGGTCAGTTGCACCCACTAATGTGACAATAGCAATCAAGGCTCAAGTATAACAGGAAGGCACACACGCAACCCACACAAGGGACACTTCTGGAGCACCCAGAGCAGGTGAGACTGTGCCAGAGCCCCACAGGGCACCTACTACATAAGGCCACCCAGCCAAATCTGGGAGATATAGCAGATCTACTTAATACACAGAAACAAACAGAGAAGCAGCAAAAATGAGGAACAAAGAAATACATCACAGATGAAAGAAAAGGAGAAAACTCCAGGAAAAGAACTAAACGAAACGGAGACAAGCAATATACCAGACACAGAGTTCAAAACAAACAGAAAATTTCATAAGTGAAGAATACAATAATTGAAATGAAGAATGCACTAGAAGGAATCATCAGAAGACCAGATGAAGCAGAGGATCAAATCAATGACTTGGAAGGCAAGAGAGCAGAAAACACCCAATCAGAACAGCAAAAAGAAAAAATAATTCAAAACAATGAGGCTAGTTTAAGAAACCTCTGGGACAACATCAAGAACAAGAACATTTGCATCATAGGGGTACCAGAAGGAAAGAGAGAAAGCAACAGATTGAGAACCTATTTGAAGAGCTTTTTTTTTTTTTTGCAACAGATTTGCTGCCTAAACACAGGTATAGTGAAAACCACCACTAAATCTAATCCAAAATGGAAAAGGAAAAGACACACATCAACATCATTGTTATCAGACACGTAGATTCTGGCAAGCTTACCACTACTGGTCATCTGATCTATAAATGTGGTGGGATCTACAAAAGAACAATCAAAAAATTTGAGAAGGAGGCTGCTGAGATAGGAAAGGGCTCCTTCAAGTATGCCTGGGTCTTAAATGAACTGAAAGATGAACTTGAGCATGGGATCACCATTGATATCTCTCTGTGGAAATTTGAGACCAGCAAGTATTATGTGACCATCATTGATGCCCCAGGGCACAGAGACTTTATCGAAAACATGATTACAGGCACATCTCAGGCTGACTGCGCTGTCCTGATTGTTGCTGCTGGTGTTGGTGAATTTGAAACAGGTATCTCCCAGAATGGGCAGACCTGTGAGCATGTCCTGGCTGACACACTGGGTGTGAAACAACTAATTGTTGGTGTTAACAAAATGGATTCCACTGAGCCGCCTTATAGCCAGAAGAAAGATAAGGAAATGGTTAAGGAAGTCAGCACCTACATGAAGAAAATTGACTACAAACCTAACACAGTAGCTAGCATTTGTGCCAATTTCTGGTTGGAATGGTAACAACAAGTGGGAGCCAAGTGCTAACATACCTTGGTACAAGGGATGGAAAGTAACCCATAAAGATGGCAATACCTGTGGAACCACACTTGCATCCTGCCACCAACTCATCCAACTGACAAGACCTTGTGTCTGCCCCTCCAGGATGTCCACAAAGTTGGTGGTATTGGTACTGACCCTGTGGGTCTAGTGGAGACTGGTGTTCTCAAACCCAGCATGATGGTCACCTTTGCTCCAGGCAATGTTACAACTGAAGTGAAGTCTGTTGAAATGCACCATGAAGCTTTAAGTGAAGCTCTTCCTGGGGTCAGTGTGGGCTTCAATGTCAAGAATGTGTGTGTCAAAGGTGCTTGTCATGGCAATGTGGCTGATGACAGCAAAAATGACTCACTGATGGAAGCAGCTGGCAAAAGAGATCATAGCCTTTACATTTTCAAAGTTAATTTATCAGACACTCTGAAACTAAACAACACTGAGTCTTCTCATTGCTCTCCTCTCCCTCAACTCAAGACATGAGTGTGTGGCAGGCTCTGGCCATGCGAGGCACTCAAAGGGGCTGCGCTGCTGTGAGCTCCAGCATTCCGCTTCTCCTTCTTCTAGGACTTTCCCAATTACCTTAGCTAAAACACCCTTCTTTGCCTTCCCAGCCCATTTTCCTGCTTTAACATCTCCCCAGCAGGTAACACATATCCATACCTTACGTATGTAGTTTTATTTTTTACATTTTGTGTAGATTGCCTGTCTTGCCTTATTAGAATATAAGCTCTACAATACTACCCTCTTGGAAACATAATCGGTTTCGGTCAGTATTTGCTGAATGGAAGAGTGGGGGAGCTCATTATAGATTTACCGAGTGACTGTGAAGCTGATGCTGTTATGACAGCATGGGGATAATAAAATGCAGTCTTTGCTCCCTCCAGAGAGGGTCCACGTGCCAGCCTCCCTCTCTGCCTCTGCTCACAGAGATGTTCATTTGCCTTACATGAGCATTATCTCACAAACACACACATTTTTTAATCCCCCTTTTCCTTTTCTCATATTCTGTTCTCTTTATTGCTTCCTTCAACTCTTGCCCAATTAGCATAGGGAATTGTATTTTCCTTTCTTAAGAAAAATAACAGTGACTAAGGAGCATAAAAGGTAGTGCTAGTAATTACACAATTACCAAAAGTCAACTCTGAAGAAAGAAAAAAAAACAACATTATTAATAGTGAGCATCTATTAAGTGTTTACTATATATACCTGACTCTCTGGCAAGCAATTTATACACATTGCCTCCTTTAATCAGTACAGATAACGAAATTATGGCAGCAAGAGGTGACTTGCCCAGGTCCGAGACATTAATGGGTCTGGATCCCCGTCAGTCTGATTCCAGAACCCCGGCCCTTCTAGGCGTAACAGAAAGGCTGTGCTGTTCATTTCTAATGTAACCCCTCTGGGAGCTTTTCTCCTCATCCCGTCCCCACACTACAAGCAGTTGCTTTCTTCACGTTCCTACAGCTCTCTGCTCATACCTTACTTTAGCTCTTATCACATAAAATGTTAGGCATGTGTCTGAAAGGTTCATCTGGGGACACTTTCACTCATTCCCAGTGTTACGAAGTGTTTGCTTTCCTTTCGCATTGCAATTAGGGTAGTAACAGACGCAGCAGCTTTATATATATACCAGGGGTGCCACAAAAATGTATACAAGTGGACACTTTGGTCAACGATCGCTCAAGCAGTAGTTCGCCATAATCAGAAGTGTCTAGACGCTGACCAGTGGATGATAACCACTTTGAGCACCTCTTGTAATTGCAGAAATCAAATGTGACTTGTATTCTTCTTTTGTTATGAGTATATATTATTACAATTTTAATATTTTTTTCTTAAAATGTGTATACATTTTTTTGGCATCCTCTGTATATGATACAAGTGTATCCAGAGTTCAAAATCTGGTGTTTGCTATTTACTAGTGGTATAAAGTTGAGCAAATTATTTAACCCTTCTGAACCTTAGGTTACTCAAGTGTAACATGGGAATAGTGATGCCACTCCAATAGAGTGTAATGAGAATAACTTAAGGTGTGTCTGTAAGGTGCCTGGCCTAGTGCCTAGCACCACACAGGTACGCAGTGAGCACGCTTCTCCTCATCTCTCTCCTGTTCAGTCCCCTGACTACCTTGATTCTGACTCTGCTGCTGCACCTTACAGAGCATTTCAGCTGTTATGTGTTACCTGTTACAGTCTACCTTTACAGTCTGCATTTGTTATCTATTACTGTGCAACAAATTACCCCAAACATAGCAGCTTTAAACAACAGACTTTTATTATCTCAAAGTTTCTATGGTTCAAGGATCCAGGAACAGTTTATTAGATGGTTCTGGTTCAGCCTCTCATGAGATTGCAGTCAAGATGTCAGCTGGAGCTGCAATCATCTCAAGGCTCCATGGGGTGATACTCTGCTTCCCAGTTCACTCACATGGCTGACACACTTGAGGAGATTTGCTTCCAGGCTGACTCATGTAGGTCTTTCCACAGGACTGTCACAGGCCATAGCAGCTCGTTTCCTCCACAGCAAGCAATCCAAGAGATAGCACCTAAGATGGAAGCCACAGTCATTTTATAATCAAGCCTCGGAAGTGAAATCACATGACCTTTGCTGTAATTTTAATCACTAGAAGCAAACCAATAAATCCAGTGTTAATTCAAAAGGGGGAAATAATAATACAAGAACATGAATATCAAGAGGTGGAGATGATTGGGCCATATTAGTCTGCCTACCATATGGATTAAACAGCCTTACAAAGCTAGTCTGGAGTTTGTAAAAAGTCCAATCATATTTCATTACTTATATAGAAGTTAGTCCTGTCTTCATATAAAGGGCTGATTGGGAAACATAACCATTGCTTAGCAGAGTAACTGCCTGTACCAGTAATAGAGCTTCAACATAATCCACACTATAAAAATAATAACAATGACTTCTTTTGCATAGTCTTGCAAATTATCACACCATTTGTATATTTCAGTTTCCACTCTATGCTTAATTATACTTTTCCTCTGAGTTGGTTTATTTCTTAAAACCATTTCCCCTTTGGCTCTCTCCTTAGTACACTTTCTAATTCCTCCTGTTTGGTCTATAGACACATACACACACACACACACACACACACACACACACACACTCCAACTTCCTTCTTCAGAGAGAGCCAAAGATCAGGTATGTAGTCATGGTGAAATATTAATACAATTCCCAGCCCACATTTGAAGGACAACTTGTTTATTATTCCCAACTAAGTCACAGCGTGCTCCAGCCACCTCCCCAGAGAGAAGTGTCCTGTCTCTGGGTGATCTTGGCTCGTCTTTCCCCTTTCTCTTGCTGGCTACCCTTAGTCATGGCACTGCCTAGTTGCATTAGCCTCCCAAGAGGGAATGGCATAGATCAAGTTTCATATTTGTATCCTTTCAGGTTTAAAAACAGGATTATATACATACTAAAATATATATGATATACCTAGTAAAACATACCAGAAATCCTAAATAAGTAGTATAAATATTAAATTTTTATTGCATAAATATGTATTAAAACATGCATTTTATATAAATATTACCCGCTTGGAGATTAAAAAAGCAGAGCTAACAATGATGATTTGACATTTTGTTTCTTTCATTTCTATGAATTACTGAGAGTCTATTTTATTAGAGACATTGTCTAATCATTGGATTGTCTACAACTGCCAGTCACTCTATTAAACTTAACAATTTCTGCTTTTGAAGTATTCTTTCTCAGTAAAGTAGAGAGAAATGAAGAGCCAGATGAACAGATAAAGAAAGAAATATAAAAGGCTATGGATATGTAGGTAATTATTCTGAGGCAAATAGATTTGGTGATGATAGTCACATTGAAAAGGGGAAAAGAAAAAGTGAAAATGGAAAAACTGAGGAGAATTGGTTGTAAATCATGAAGAAAAATGTTTACAAAAATGAAAACCTGATAGGATCATTTATTTATAATGGAGTTTGGGCCACTTACTTTTGCTAAAAGTTATAACGAGCAGAACATTCTGAGGAAGAAGAATCATAGCCCTTTCAGAGCTGTCAGAGACCTTATATACTTTCTTATCCCATTTGCTCTGGTTAGAGATGAGAAACTGAGGCACAGAAGAGATCAATCTTATGACATCCTGTGTTATTTTGTTGAAAAGAAGGACTGAGACTCCCTGAATTCCTAATTCAATGGCTTTTATTAATAATTGTACTTTATGGTCTGGAAGAGAATTAGTTTAAGTTTTTGCTTATAAGTAAGAAGTTTCCTATTTTCTATATCACTTAAGACATTTATAAATCTGAAATAAGCCTATAAAATGAACTTTCCTAATATTTTATGTGTATGTGGATTTTACAAATAGTGACTTTACTATGAATTTCCCACAATTCTTGTTATATAGTATGCCTAAGAGAGACTAAAACTGTCTGGAAGGGTTCAGGTTCTGATTGGCTTAGGACTTTCAGGGTTGTGTCTTCACAGGTGTTTATCTGCTCAGCTATTCTCAAACAACATAGTATCACATTCAAGACTAATACAGTTGGTATTTGTGCATTAGATATATGCCTACAAAATACTATGAAACAATTTTTTTGGTAAACAAAATTCAATTTCAATGCATTAAAATAATGATCCATTTAGACCCTGCAGTAAATCCTTTAGGTAAAGCAAAAATCCTGAGATACCAGAAATCACCTCCCATTGGAAATTTGCTATAAATTTAGGTATCTGCATGCTTTATTTTCTTAAAGTAGGACATACTTGTAGTGTTATCTTCCTATAAATTGGTTTAGCTTATCCTAAAGATATATTTATAGTAATATAGGAGACTGATATTTCCACCCAAACACTTTAATTTGTACCTATTTTAAGGTACTAGTAGAATTAATAACAAGAAATGTATTTGCTTACAAGTTACTCACATATTAAGAAATAAAAATTTTTTACAACAAATTGATGCTTTTTGAAAACACTTCTTCCCTGTGTTTTGTGGGGAGAAAATGGGAACTAAAGATTTGTTAGGTTGATCAAATAATAGAAAAGAGTAAGAATAAATGAGAATTGAGGAGACACCTGGGTATCTCTGAAGTAAAGAAATACAATTGAATAAAATCTAAAATCTAAGTATTGTACTTTTGAATATATATATATTTAATATATATATTTATATTGTACTTATATATATATATATATATATATACTCTCTATAGACACACATACATATACACATACATGTAGCCTTTTATTGTTTTATTAGTAATATAATTGGGAATTGAAAAATAAGCTATCTGGTGTTCTTAAACTGTCAAAAATGTTATCATAATAGTCAGCCTGGAAGTTCAGTTTTCTTTTTTTTCTTTGGAAAAGTTTTATCAGAGTTCTGGTATAAGATGGCAACATAGGAGGCTCTTGAACTCATCTCTTCTTCCAGAAACACTAAACCTATGGCTAGACACTGAGCAATTTCCTCTGAAAGAAATCCAAAAACTAGGTGAGTGACTCCTACACATTGGGTGAATGAGAAATGCCCACATTAAAATAGATCTGGCACACCCTCAATTACTGGAGCCACTAAGAACAAAGAAGGCAACTTGAACAATCACAAAGGTTTGAGAGAGGATTAAGAATTCTGGCCAGGCTGAACAATAAGGTTAATCTCTTACATGAGACCACTTCATCAAGACTGGGAGAGGTGGCTGTTTTGTCTAAACACTCCAGGAATAGACCTTAATGAAATGGAGTTAAGTGATAAACTTGATAAGAGTTCAAAATAATAGAAATATGCTTAATGATGTCAAGAAAACAATACATGACAAGTAAGCATTTCAACAAAGGCAGAAAATGTTAAAAAATACCAAAAAGAAAGCACAGAACTTAAAAATACAATAACTAAACTGAAAAATTCAATAGAGGGGTTCAACGGAAGACCAGATGAAGTGGAAAAAAGGATCGGAGAATTTAAAGACAGGATGGTAGAATTCATCTAATTAGAGGAGCAAAAAGAAAATAAAATGAAGATAACTTAAGGGACTTACAGGAAAACATCAAGTGGACTAATTTTCACACTATAGGGTTCCTGGAAGGAAAAGAGAGAGAGAATAAGCAGAAAACTTATTTGAAAAAATAATGGCTGAAAAATTCCCTAACCCGGGGAAGGAAATAGACATTCAGATCCAGGAGCTCAGAGAGTTCTGAAAGAGATATTCAAGAAGACTCATACCAAGACACATTACAGTGTTGACCCTTGAAAAGGTTTAATTTTCTGCATAATTAAGGTTTTCAATTTGCAATATACTTCAGTCTTCGATCATTACATTGCATGCATTACATTGCATGCAATTTACTACATATTATATTTCTGCTGCATCATATCTGATCTGAATAATTTTTTTTTGAATTAAAATTTATTGGGGTTACAATGGATAGTACAATTACATAGGTTTCAAGTGTATAATTCTGTAATATATCATCTATATTGCGTGTTCACTACCCAGAGTGAGTTCTCCTTCCATCACCATATATTTGACTCCCATTACCCTTTTACCTTCTGGTAACCACTGAACTATGTCTGTGTCTTTATTTATTTGTTTGTCTTGTTCCTTTGCTGCTTTCAGTTTTATATCCCACGAATCAGTGAAGTTATATGGTTCTCAACTTTTTCTGTCTGACTTATTAGCATAATAACCTCAATGGACTTGGGGTTCAAAGAGTATTTTATGAATTTGATCTGAAAGGCAAAAGAAGTAAAAGCTAAAATAAATGAATGGAACTGTATCAAACTAAAAAGCCTCTACACAGCAAAAAAAACCATCGACAAAATAAAGAGGCAACCAACCGAATGGGAGAAGATATTTGCAAACAATGCCTCTGATAAGGGGCTAATATCCAAAATATATAAGGAACTCACACAACTCAACAACAAAAAAACAAACAACTGAATTAAAAAATGGGCAGAGGACCTGAATAGACATTTCTCCAAAGAGGACATACAGATGGCCAATAGATGTATGAAAAGCAAAGAGAAAGGAATCTAAGCGTATCAATACAGAAAATCATCAAATCACAAAGGAAGAAAGCAAAAGAAGTAAAAAGAAACACAGGAATTACAAAACAGCCAGAAAACAATTAACAAAATGGCAATAGTAAGTCCATATCTATCAATAATTACTTTAAATATAAATGGACTAAATTCTTTAGTCAAAGACATAAAGTGGCTGTGTGGATTAAAAAACAAGACCCAATGATATGCTGCCTACAACAGACTCACTTCAGCTTTAAGCACACACACAGACTGAAAGTGAAAGAACAGGTAAAGATATTCGATGCAAATGGAACCAAAAGTGCAGGGGCAGCCCTACTTATATCAGATAAAACAAACTTTAAGCCAAAGACTGTAATAAGAGAAACAAAAGGTCATACATAATGATAAAAATGTCAATCCAACAAGAGGATATAACATTTGTAAATATTTATGCATTCAACATGCATATATATATATATTAAGCAAATATTAACATACTTGAAGGGAGAAATAGCCAGCATCACAATAACAGGTGACTTCAATTCATTTAACAATGGGTAAATCATCCAGATAATCAGTACATTGGACTTAAACTACATGTTAGACTAGTAGGACTAATAGACATTTAGAGAATATTTTATCCAACAGCAGCAGAATACACATTCTTCTTAAGCAAACATGGAATATTCTTAAGTTTTAATCAGATAGTAGGCCTCAAAACAAATCTTAATAAATTTAAGAAGATTAAAATCATAATAGTATGTTTTCCAACCATAATGGCATGAAATCAAAAACCAATTCCAAAAATAAAACTGAAAATTCACAAACATGTGGATATTAAAGATGCTACTGAACATACAATAAGCCAAAGAAGAAATCAAAAGAAATTTTAAAAAATTACTTGAGAATGAAAACACAGCATATGGGACGTAGCAAAAGCAGTTCTATGAAGGAAATTCATAGTCTGAAATTCACAGAAATAAAAAAAATCATAAGAGACTACTATGAACAATTATATGTCAACATACTGGACAACCTAGAAAAAAATGAATAAATTCCTAGAAACATACAACCTTTCAAGACTAAATCATGAAGAAATAGAATGTCTGAACAGACGAAGTAAGTACTTACATTAATTAAAATGAAAGATCTCAAATAAACAACCTGTCATTATACCTAAAAGAGCTAGATACAGATGAACAAATGAAACCCAAAATTAGAAGAAAGGAAATAATAAAGATCAGGGCAGAAATAAAAGAAACAGAGACTAAAAATCACAACAGAAAAGATGAATAAAACTAAGAGTTGACTTTTTGAAGACATAAAAAATAAAGACAAACCTTTAGCTAGAGTCACCAATAAAAAAAGAGAGGCCTCAAATAAATAGAATTATAAATGAAAGAAGATAAACTACAATTGACACCACAAAAAAAAATCATAAGAGAATACTATTAACAATTATATGTCAACATATTGGACAACCTAGAAGAAATGAATAAATTCCTAGAAACATACACCCTACCAAGATGAATCATGAAGAAATAGAATGCCTGAACAGACCAATTACTATTAAGGGGATTGAAGCAGTATTTAAAAGCTTTTCAGCAAATAAAAGTCCAGGAGTAGCTGGCTTCACTGATGAGATGAATTCCACTAAACATATGAAAAAGAATAAATTCCAATCCTTATCAAACTCTTCCAAAAAAAAAAAAAAAAAAACAAGAAGAGGATGGAAAGGAACACTTCTAAACTCATTTTATGAGGCCACCATTACCCTGATACCAAAAGCAGACAAGGACACCACAAGTAAATAAAATTACATATCCCTGGTGAACATAGATGTAAAAATCCTCAGCAAAATATTAGCAAACCAAATTCAACAATACATTAAAAGGACCATACACAATAATTAAGTGGGATTTACTCCAGGGATGCAAGGATGGTTCAACATCTGCAAATCAATGTGCTACATCATATTAACAAAATGATGGTAAAAAAGTCATATGGTCATCTCAATAGATGCAGAAAAAAGCATTTGACAAAATTTGACATTCATTCATGATAAAAGCTCTCAATGAACTGGGTATAATCACCATGATGTACATTTTAAATATCTTATAATTTTATGTCCATTATACATCAAAAAAGCTGAAATTAGAAAAAATGTTTTTTCAATAACTTCACAACATATTATTCTGACAGGTCTTAAAAGTTATTATTTTTCCAGTCAAGTTTGTACCAACTGTATCGATGGTGCAAATTTAATTGGAGAATCATGACATCTTTTGGGTTTAGTTTAGTTAACTGATCAACATATTTTTAATGTTGATCAACATATTTTCAATGGTATCTGAATTGTCTGGATGGCACTGCTCATTAGAAGGAGCACAGTTCTGCTTATTCATCTTTTTCTCTTTATTTTCATAAAGTAGGTCTTAGCCTTCAGGTAAGACTAAGTGTCCATATTGATTTAACTTATATTATAGGAAGCATAACTATAAAATGAGAATGTTATAAGAAAAAGCTGGTCTATATGATTTTCTTAAATCCTTTATGGATCAAGGTGGTGAATAAATAAAGCATGTGTTTATTATTTAAATGATTAACAAATACATGTTGATCAATTGGGACGATGTATGTTCATGGTTCTTTTAAACTATAAATCATCATCACATGATAGGCTTTCTTCTGGCTGGTTAACTGAAAAAGGAGTATTGACAATGACTAATGCCTAATGTGTAGTTTTCTGCAGGACAGAAAGATCTTTCCACATTAATGCACAATTTTTTTCTACAGCTTTTTGAGGGTGATGTTTTTCATCTTTTTTGTAGAAATAAAGAAAATGAATATTGGAGTTAATATGATTCACCCAAGATCTCATCCCTAGTAGTGGCAGAGGCAAAAATTCAAAGCAAAATGATAAATTCTTTACACCACCCCCACATGAGAAATAGTGTTTGGCTCATTTCCACCAAGGCAAAATGTTGTTCAATATTTGACTCATCATTCACACGTTTATTAGGAGATTGAGAAAAACAGAAAAGCAGATGATATTCACATTGCTCATTTTTATTTTCTCTGAATGGAGTAGATTAAAATCTGTGTAATGTGAAATTTTGGATTGCTCACATCCTATTACAATCTGTGAGGCGGAATAGATGATTATCAGTAATAATCAATGTAGGGAAAAGTGTCTTTTCTTTCAGCAATGACTAAGTAGTTACCAACCTTCCCACAGTTAACAATTACAATGCTGGCTGAAATTTTTTAAAAAAATAACAAAACCAAAAACTATCTGAAGGTATTGGAGAGTTGCCAAAAGCACGCAGAAACTGAAGAGTCTATGCTTTGGAAAGAGGTAATAACAGTGGGTGAGTTTTCTGTTTTATGGCTTTGACAAACATATCCACGTTTCACTACTACATAGAACAGATAAAAAATTTAATGTATAAATGAACCAACTAATGTTTAGAGAAATCTGACTGTCTTGAGGAACCAAAGATCAGAGTTGGGGTGATCACAGTAACCAGAAAGTAAGAGGGGGAAACCTTAGAAGGGGTTGAGTGGGAGTGCAAACTCCAAATTTTGCATATAAACTCTGTCCATATCTCTGGCTCACCCCTTAATTATGCGTGTACAGTTCAGCTCCCAAACAGCTCACTCGGTAAAGAATGAAATAACTAAAAATGAAATTTCACCTGCCATCTACCACAGAGAAAATAAGATGCTATAGACACAAATATAAGAATATTTGTATCCTCCACCCCAAATTTATATGTTTAAATGTAATCCCTAATGTGATGGTATTTGGAGGTAAGGCCTTTGGAAAGTGATGAATGGGAATTACTGTCCTTGTAAAAGAGACCCCAGAGAGATCCCTTGACCCCTTCTATTAACCAATAATATGCAAGGACACAGTGAAAAGACCATCTATGAACCAGGAGGTGGGTCTTCACCTGACACCAAATCTATTGATGCCTTAATCTTACACCTTGCAGCATCCCGAACTGTGAGAAATAAATTTCTATTGTTTGTTAGTCACCCAGTATATGGTATTTTTGTTATAGCAGCCTGAAAGGACTAAGACACAAGAATTTGGAGTTTAATTTCATTCAAGCTGACTGAATGCTAAACTAAAAACAAAAAATTAATACCCTTTGAAATAATATAATAGAATCCAGAGATTCTATCAGTCATAATGTCCAGGATACAATTCACAGTTACTAGGCATGTGAAGAGGCAGGAAAATGTGACTCACATTTAAAAGAAAAGGCACTCAAGGAGACTAATTCTGAGATGATCCAGGTGTTGGAATTAGCAGTCAAGGAGTTGAAAGACCAGGTATGCAAAGGAACATATACACTCAATGAACAAACAAATAGGAAAGCTCAGCAAAGAAACTACATAATAAAAAAGAACCAAATGGAAATTTTATAGCTAAAACTACACTATCTAAAGTTGTATTTCATATGGGCTTAATAGTAGCTTGAGATGATAGAGTAAAGAACCAGTAACCTTGAATCTAGATCAATATACAGAGGGTGCCAAAAATGTATTCACATTTTAAGAAAGGAAAAATATTAATATTACAGTACTCAATATATATTGGTAACAAAAGATAACAAGTCATGTTTGACCTTTGCAATTACAAGAGGTGCTCAAAGTGGTTATCATTAGTGTAATTTTAATACAGTATTTTCCTTTCTTAAAACGTGTATACATTTTTTTTGGAATTCTCCGTATATTATTCAATTTGAAGAACAAAGAGAAAAAAACAATGGGGGAAGAGCAGAACTTCAATTATAGGTGGAACAATACCAAAAAGTCTAACATCTGTAAAACTGGAGTATCAAAAGGGAAAAGGGAAAATGGGGCAAAAAATTTTGAGGAATCAGTTTTGAGGCTGAAAATACCCTAAATTTGGTGAGTTATGTTTTTAGTCAAGATTCAATAATCTCCAGTCAAGATACAGACATATAACAATAAAATTGCTAAAAGCCAAAGATAAAGGGAAAATATTGAAAGAAAATAGAAAAAAATGACATATTATATAAGAGTTAGCACCAATTTGAGTATTGCTGATTTCTCATAAGAAACAATGGAAATCAGAAGAAAATGGTTCATTGTTAGAATGCTGAAATAAAATTCTATATCCACTGAAAATGTTCTTAAAGAATTAAGATGAAATAAAGACACTTCAGATTAAACAAAGAGAATTTCTGCCAACGCAGTTTCTCTGAAAGTTGAAAAGAAATGAAATCAGATAGGAATGAAGAACACTGGAAATAGTAAACCTGTGAGTAAATATAAAAGACTATTTTTTTTCCTTATTTCTTTAGAATACATATGAATGTTTAAAGAAAAATTATAAAATTTTGTTGTGGAGTTTACAATATATGTAAATGTAATACATATAAAAACTATATCATAGAGGACCAGGGAGGTAGCAAATGGACCTGGATAATTACAAGGTCTTATGATGTTTTACATGAATTGGTATATTTACCCTAAATAAACTGAATATTTAAGGATGCATATTGTAATCCCTAGAACAATGACTACAACTAGCGAATAGACAAAATTGGATTATAAAACATGTTTATTTATGCAACAGATGGTGGGAATGGAAAACAGATGAACAAAAATCAGATAGCACAAACAAAACAAATAATAAAATAGTAGACTTAATCCAACCATATCAATAATTGTATTAAATGTAAATGGGCTAAATGTTCCAAATAAAAAACAGAGGATGGAGGATAGAATTTTGATAGTAATAAGAAATCAAATATATTTTAAGGTGGTGACTTTGATTCTGATCTGAAAGAGACCAAGATAGAAGTTGATTACAGAGACCAATCAGGAGATGGGAATGGTTGGGGATCATCCAGAAGACTGGCTGACACAGTGAATAGTGAGTATTTACTGATTGAACCGATATGTGCCTGATACTCTGGTAAGCACTTTACTTACATCATCTCATTTAATCTTGGTAACAAGCTATGGGCCATTTTCCTCATTTAAGATGGTAAAATTGAGGCTTATAAAAGTTAAGTAACTTGTTCAATTCTACAAAACTATTAGGTGGCAGAGCCAAAGTTCAAAGCCAGACCTCTCTAATCCCAAGAGTTGTGAAAAGTAGTTCACACTGAAAAGGAATTGCACTACTCAAAAAAAAAAAATTGATTTAGACAGTCTTTTAACTTTTGTTTGTTTAGTGTTAAACTTATTGTATATGGGAAAGAAACTAGAAATTATATTAACAGGGAAAGCTTAATATTCTTCAGGAGGATAAAGAATTCGTTCCCTATTCTCCAGTTGACAAGCCGTTTTCATTTTTGTCTCTCTTACCAGACTAATGTTTCAGTCTTGGCAGATCCTTGGAAACAACAAAAGTCAAGAATTGTGCCACTGATTTTCCTTGGAGTCAACACAAGTTTGCTGATTCTTTAGTATGCATACGGCACCATGGTAGTTGCAGGGATCTACAAAGCAAGTTTCTATTGTCCAAGGGATCACAGTCTCCTTGGGATTAAGGTGATACAAAAAATAATCCTAACACAAGGAAGTGTAAGTTCCATGGAGAGGCACACAGGGAATGCTTACTTAGATTTGAATTTTTAAAAAGACCAGTCACACCTTTAAACACTTTTGGTGTTTATTAAAATAATCTAGTGTCATAACCCTGTGGAAGTCAATAGATTAAGATGAGGGAGCCAGGTCTTCTTTATTTTTACTTTTGTTAAAGCAGCTGGAAAACTTGTCAAGACAATCACTTGCTTACCATGGCAGATTCAGTCTTGCAGTCAGGAGCCACCGTTTTCCACTGAGGTGGCACAAAATGGGTTCCTGGAATGCAAGAATGAAAGAAGAGTGGCTACGGTTCAAAGTCTGAATAGTCTTTCCTGAGACTGTAGGAATCACAACAGGATAAAAAAATAAAAAAAAGAAGGCAAAGTGGGTAAGGCAACGGAGCTTACTGATTGCCTGGGTTTAAAGAGTTAAGGTGATAATGCTGGAGGAGAAATGAAAAGGACAGGCAATGGTACTCACATCTAACCTCACTGATTGGGAAGAAAGGAGCCTTCCTAGTAGGGTTGAAATGATGACGAGTCCCCCGTCCAATCACTCAGGGCACGGTTGGAACTAAGAGTCTGTGGAGCCACATATGCCTTGCATAAACGAGTTTCAGACCAAAATTTACACTTCGGCCATTGAGCATGCTCAGCTCTCCATCTTCTATAGAAACGTGGATTCTGTGGCTCCAGATTTTTGCTTTGGCTGCTGGGATGGGATGGGATGGAATGGGGGTGGCAGAGGCCACAGGTGGAATCTGGTGCTTGAGTCCACTTGAAGGGGAAAGTGTGAGGACTAGGGGGCAGCCTGCAGGGGCGTCAGAGTCGACCCGGAGAAATAATCCATCAATGTGACTGGCTTTGATCTGGTCGGCAACCCTTTTGGAAGGAACCAGACTGCTTATTCTGAGATAGTGCTATATAACAAAGAGGTACAGGAGAAGGGGAGCAATTCAAGGGTTCTGGCCCTAGTCCTTAGGTATGAACCGGGTCGAGAGAACAGTCATTATCCATTCCCTCCAGGGTCCTCCCAGCCACTCCTTCTTGGTCTGCAATCTACCTCTTGCAAGGGGACTGGGCGTCGGTGCTGACAACAGGAGCTGGATGGAGGGTGCTCACCAGGCAGTCTCTGCGAGACCTCCCCTGCGTATCCCTGCACACCAGCCCAGACTAGTCCCCAGGGGCCAAATCGCTGGCCAGGCTCAGAACCTCACCTCTACCAGCTCAGTTTTACCTTTGGGCTCTTGATGGGGTGCATGCAGATACATGAGAATCTCACAGATTCTCCGATCCTATGCTTTTGGTGGCATGGGGAGGAGGATTTGCTTTAACTGTGTATATAAACAATGTTTGCTGAAGATGTGCTCCCAGGTTACAGAGCCTGCAGGCGGTGCCCGCGGACCAGAGGCCAAGGCAGGGGCCCAGCCGCCGTGTGGGGGTCACACTTTTGGCGCTTCTGGGAACGGTGGGCGCACAACTGGCCAAGCCAGCAGCAGCCAGGGCAGGGGAGACCCCTCCACACCACGCCACACCCGGTAGCTGGGGGCGCCCACTGCGCACAAGGGGCGGTCCTGCCTGACCCCGGAAGAGAAAGTTGTTTTGGGGAAGGGGAGCAAGGCGAGCAGAGTTCAGTAAAAGTAAAAATCAACGTTGTTCTGCTCCCCCTTCGACCGCCTCTCCTCAGCCTGATCTTTGCATTAGTCTCCTGTCGAGTCTCTCTTCCTCAGAGGGATCGACGCTTGTTCCGTCCTAATTTGAGTCGGGGGACAGTGAGCCCTGGGCCCGCAGGTTCCCCGACCCTCTCCGGATCCAGGCTGCTAGGAAAACCCGGAGCGGAGCATCCCCGGGGCCGGGAAACGCCCCTCGGCGCGCGCTCGCTGGCGCGCATGCTCAGTGGCGCGGCAGCCGCGAGTCGGAAGCTCGGCGCGGCGGCAGCAGCAGCGGCGTCGGCAGCGAGACGGGAGGGTGGGGGGGGCGGGGGTGCAGGCACCGGTGGGCGGGCGGGGACGCTGGGACGAGGCTCGAGGTCCCGCCCGAGGTTCCTGGGAGCGGTTCAGACCGCGCGCGCAGCGAGCGAGCACCGACGCCAGCGCGCGCGGAGTGGGCAGCGGGCGGAGCGCAGCCGCCGGGCGGAGCGGGCTGGGAGCGCGGGTCCCCGCGGCTCAAGACCCGGCGGCGGGGCGGCGATGTTCCACTGCATCCCCCTGTGGCGGTGCAACCGTCATGTGGAGACCATCGACAAGCGCCACTGCTCGCTCGTCTATGTGCCCGAGGAGATTTACCGCTACGCCCGCAGCCTGGAGGAGCTGCTGCTGGACGCCAACCAGCTCCGCGAGCTGCCGGAGGTGAGTGCGCGCCGCACCTGAGCGCCGTCCCGGGGGCCTGGCCAGCCCCCTGCTCCCCCCCTGTCCCCTTTTCCATCTGCAGAGCCGACCAGCAGCTCCCACGGGAACCAACTCTACCTGCCTTCACCTGCTTCGTTCTCCTTTTACCCACCTCCCTCCCCCTTTGCTGGTAAAAAGTTTCCTTTTTCAAGTTATACAGACTCGATGTTGTCCACTTCGTCACTTAGAGCTTGTGCGATTTGGGGGACACATGCTCGGCTGGCCCAGGAGTTTAGGTAACACGTCTAGGGACTCATCCCTGTCACTTGTACCCGGCCAGGTAAGGAGGCAGGTGCTGCTCGCTCTGGGTTCCCTGCAGGCAGGACCGAGCAGGGGCCGGTCCCCTCGCCCCGCATTCCCCGACCATGAGCCAGGGGCGCCTCTTCTTCGGCCAGGGCAGGTCCCGGGAGGAGGTAGGCAGTGCACGAGTGAGCCGCACTATCTCGGCATCTTGCGAGGAATGTGCTCCGGGCCTGATCGCGGCTTGAGCCGGGCGCGTCGGAGCTGCAGCTTGGCCGGCCTCCCTTGGCCCCGGGAGCAGCCGCGAGGCTGGGGGTGGGGCGCAGCAGGGGAGCCGCGCCCGCAGAGCTGTGGGCAGGTGCCCGGGTGCCCGCCGCTTGGTCCCGGCCCGGCGTGGACCTGTAGCGTGGAAGCGGCCGCGGTGAGTGTCAGCGGGCCAGCCTTGACGCCGCCTTCAGCCTGCGGACTTCGGTCCTAGCAGTGATGCGTTACTTCTTCACAGTTGTTTACACACACACATCGATCAGTGTGTCGTGGCTGAACTTGTCAAGCCACTCATGCTGATGGTGCTTTAATGGAGAGGGTCGGGGACTGCAAACTTTTAACCTTCCCGCTTGTCTCAGGAACGTAGCATGAGTAACCCTTAAGGAGGAAAGTATCCCAAATCCAGGGGTGTGCAGGAAGTCAGTGTGCAGAGAATCCAAAGGTGTGCAGGAAGCAGGAGGCTTCTGGGAGCCGAGGAGAGGAGCCTAGGGCCTGCGCTTCGGTGGGGACGCAGATAGATTTCTTGTCCTTCAGTTAACACAAAGCCAAGACATTGTCACAGAAACACGAATCAAATGTTCTGGCTTGTTAGAATGACCTGGTCCGTTCTCCAGCGCTGACAGAGTGTGTTTAAATAGCAGAACTCTGTGTTTTTCCTCAATATTTAAAGTGTTGTTCTTCTTCTTGGATTAACTTTTCCTTGGTTCACGGGCAATTGATTGGAGGGTTTGCTCTGTGTAATCCCGGGGATTATCCTCACTAGGATCTGTGCAAAGCCCCCCAGGCTTTATTTAGTTTAGAAGCAGAAAAGTCATCTAGTTTCCCCCACGCATTTATTATTTTGCCGACAGTTTCAAGCAGATGGTTTTTGTCTGGACTGTAGCTTCCTTAAAATGGACATAAAGGTCATAATCTCACTGACGGCCTTAAATTGCAATAAGTTTTAGGTGTTGCTATCACCAGAACTATAGAAGGTATTATTTAATACTTTTCAAGAGCTTCAGAATGAAGTTATTAAAGATTGAGTGGAAAGTTGTTCAGCTGGAAATGTCTCAGTGCTCTACGGTATTTTTGTTTGTTTCTTTGTTTTTCTTTTGGAGAACTGGAAAATTTCCTTTGCATTGGCTTTTCATTCCCTTCTGCAAAGGTTGTGGGTTTTCCTGTAGTGTTGGGGAATTCAACTTGGTATGGGTTTTGGAAATGCCAGGTATTTCTACTGATCCTAAATGGGAACTTCTCAGGAGCTCAAAATATAGTCTGATAGCACTCTGTAAATACAGTAAATAATACACTTTTCAAAGGCTAAAGTTAGGTGTTGCTTATGGGTAATTATTTCTCCTACAGCTCTTAGTTTTATAATTTTTAAGGTGGTGTGAAATCTATTTCTTCTTGACTTATTGTGTGCATGGGAGCATGGGTATGTACAAGCCAGATACTAACAGCCACCTTGAAAGCACAGATATTTCATTCACAGTTCAAGTCTTTCCTTGGGCCATCCGTTGTTTCACCTCTTGAGATCTGTAAAACTCATTAACACTGCTCAGTGCTGTTCTTGCCCCTCCCACAACCTCTGTCTCCTTACCTGCCACGTCACCAGTGGGCCTCTCTTGCTGACAACTCTCCAAAGTCCTTGCGGTGGTGGCCATCCCAGCTGTATGTTCTCTCTGTAATCTGTTTGGAAGCACAGCCAAAGGGGTATCTTGTACCCCCTACCTCAACAGCAAAGATACACACACTCTCCAGGCTTCGGCATAATGAAAAGTCTCTTTTCCTCCTCTGAAAGGTCAGCAACCCCTGATTTGCTCCAACCCCCTCATTTTACAAATTGAGACTCAGAATTGAAGTGACTTTCAGGGCTGTCCAGTTGGTGTGTCCACCAACTATAACAGCTTTGTCCAACCTAGCAGGAATCTGGCCTCACACCCATCAAACCCTCGGTATTTAGCCCCTCCCCCTGTTTTATGCATGTTATTAACACTGGGCCTCAGTCAAACATTTATTGACCCCCCATTATCTGCTAGTTGTTGGGAACAGAGAGATTAAGGAAGGTATGAGTCCTGCAAGCTATTCACAGCTTTGTGGGGAGGCAGATGACAGATGTGGTGACTGTGGGGTGGAGTTGGCACCACAGTTACCAAACTTGATGATTATTTACCTAATCTACCCTTTCATTGAACCTGCACCAACCATCCTCGGCAGTGGATGCTACCACCTTGTGATAGCTTTTCAATGCTGCTGTTCCGTAGGGAAGGTTTAGAATACTCATCTTTAGTCTGGCCCCAGTTGGGTAATAGTCTCACCATCCCTTTCCCATACACCTACTCCCGTTACCTGCTCTAGCTCGATCCCTTTGGGATGTGTATTAATGGAGACAGTCTGGCTTGAACCTCCTTGAGGTGCCCACGTGTCTTTGCTCACTCTTGTGAACACAGAGCCAAGCATCCAGTAGGTCCTGCCCAATAAACAACTTTATCTGTTGAATGAATGTTGCTGAGTCTGATACAAATCTTCGCTTCGTTCTCTTTCCGTAGGCATATCACTGCTCCAGCATCTATGCTTTTCTCATACAGTCAGAAAATATTCAAGTGGAAAATGCCTTCAGAAATAAAGATCCTCTAGTGGTCAAGCTGTTGTGTCTTCCCCTGCAGGGTCCTTGCCTTCCCCTCTGTACTTTCTCTGTGTGTCTGACGTCATCGGTTTTCCCCTCAGTGTGCATTGATTCTTCGAATATGTGTGTTTTACTGTCATCTCTCTAGCATGAACACAGTGCCTAGTCTAATAGGCAGCAGATATTTCGAGTGAATGCTTTCAAGCCTTTATAGCTCAAACATTGGCTTCATCACGTCACTTCCTTTTAATTAGAGCTCCTTTAGAGTTCTTTCCATTGCCAGATGACATTTCAGATACCTGCCACTACCCTTCAGCCTTTCTTATACTCTGCTTTTTATCCTTCTTCCTAGTGCTTAGAGCACTTATCACTACCTAACTTCAAAAAGGTAACTGGCTTATTTTTTCCTTGTCTGTCTCCCCAACTAGATAGAACATAAGCTCCCTGAGGGCAGGAATGTTATGTTCCTGGCTGAGCCTAGGACAGTATCTGGCACCTAGTGGGTACTCTCACATGCTTGTTGCATGAATGGTTCCTTACATGTTGTCATGGGTAGACTGCCCCTGTTTCTTAGCCATCATAATCCCCCTTCCTAAAGTCTGACTTCTACTGTACATCAATGGATTTAAATTAGTAATGACACAGAGTCAATCACAATTCATTGGTCTTCTCTCGCCGGTCTTTGTTCTCTATCTCTTCTGTGCTGGACATTTTTGACCTTATATTTTTGAAATAATTTTTATGCATTGTAAACATAATTTCTATACATAATGTGACTTTTAACATCTCTGGCTGTGATCTGTTAAGAGTATATCCATTCCCACTTAGAATAAGTCCCTTTTATCTTAAACCCACCATGTTTTAATTTAGGTCTTGTCTTCTCAACTGGCTTCTCTTCTCACCAGTTCCATTTCTGAATGATGAGAGAGAGAGAGAGAGAGAGAGAGAGAGAGAGAGAGAGAGAGAGAGATTCTTTCTGTCTCACAGGTTCATGGATTTACCTTCTTTTCTCCATTCATTTTGTCACTAAGTCCTTTCATTTCTTCCTTCAGAATGACATCTTTCCTCTCTCAGTCTCTGGCTCCCACCTGGCTGGATTCCTGCTGTCCATTGCTGGTTGTCTTCTCCTGAGGCTCTTAGGGCCTGTCTTGAAGGAGCAGAGAGCAGGCGTGCTAAAATCAGTTCAAATGCTGCTCCATTGCTTGGATACTTTCTTTAAGCCTTGGTTTCCTTATGTGTTACAGTAGTGCCTACTTTATAGGGTTATTCTGGGGATTAAAGAGATAATGCGTGCAAAGCGCTTATAGTTAGGTCTAAGATGTCTTTCTGGATCTTTCTGGATACTGCACACGACACTTTTATTATAAAACATTGTTTCTTAAACTGGAGTTTGAGAAAATTTTTCTGGGAGTGTGTACATTACTTTTTAAAACCAGGATTACATTTTTAATATTCTTTTAAACAATTTTAAAAAAATCACAGATTCTGTAATATCTAGATGGCTTTACAAATGAGTAGTGCCATAAGGTTTCAGTGCCAATGTTTGATTGAGTACTCCTTTGATTGTCTGTAGTTAAAGGGAAAAACAGATGTGGACTTAACTGCAGAAATCATGTGTTTGGGTCAAATGATGGCTGGAAGTTGCACGAACAAAGGTTTCACGGCAGTTTGTTAGAGAAGAGTGATGAATAGCTGTAGGGGTCACAGAGCCTACGGTGGTGTCGGCATGTAAAAATGCAAGGAGCCCGCTCCGAGGTAGTGTCGCGTTTAATACACTGTGAGCAGCCATGCAGTGTCTAAAATTGCATCATTGTCATCTGTCACATTAAAGGTTTTTAAATTCCTTCACCTTATAGTTTTGTAAGAGTTAAGCATAAGGAGGACATACCTAGTTTTATGTTTGGACATCCTTAAGTAATATTATAATAAAAATAATTGAAGGCAAAGCTTAGGAGGCAGGGAGTCCAAGAGGGTACTTTCCCTTTACAGTGGTGAGCCATGCATTTCTCAAGTTAAGGAAACAGTTCTGGTTTCTCAGATATACTGTTGTTATTACTCCGCTTGGCACTGGATTGTTTTCTGGTTCTCACGTGTTGGTGCAGCCCCCCTTCCCCTTTTCCTCCACCCCTGTCCCTTTCCCCCCTCCACCCCCTCCACTTTGCAAGTGAGGAGACTGAGACCGAGAGAAGTCGTAAACTTAAGAGTCTCTTTAATTAAGAAACATTTAATGAGTATCTGCTACATATTAATAATAATTGTAATAGCCATCACTTATTGAGTATTTTACGGAGCTTCGAACATTGTATTAAGTGCTCTACATAAATTATTTTCCTTAAACTGAATAACAGTTCACTTTAGCCATTATAATGTCAGCTTTGCAAATGGAGAAACTGAGACTTAATTAAGAAAATTATTCGAAACAATATGCTATTAAATAGTGAGTGGGTCACAAATGAGATCAAGGAGGAAATCAAAAGATACCTCGAGACAAACGAAAATGAAAACACCACGACCCAAAATCTCTGGGATGCTGCGAAAGCTTGATCCTAAGAGGAAGTTTATAGCAGTGCAGGCCTACCTAAAGAAGGAAGAAAAATCTCAAATCAACAGGTTATCCTTACACCTAAGGGAACTGGAAAAAAGAACAACAAAAAAGAGGCCCAAGGGAGTACAAGAAAGGAGATAATAAAGACCAGAGCAGAAATAAACAATATAGAGAACAGAAAAACAATTCAAAAGATCAATGAAACCAAGAGCTGGTTTCTTGAGAAGATAAACAAAATTGACAAACCTCTTAGCCAGGCTCATCAAAAAATAAAGAGAGAGGACTCAAATTAGCAAAATCAGGAATGAAAGAGGAAATGACTACAGACATCACAGAAATACAAAAAATTCTAAGAAATTACTATGAGCAACTATATGCCAACAAATTTAACAATCTGGATGAAATGGATAATTTTCTAGAAGCATACAACCTTCCAAAGCTAGCATGAAGAAGAAACAGAAAATCTAAATACCCTGATTACTACCAAGGAAATTGAATCAGTAATTGACAAGCTCCCAAAAAACAAAAGCCCTGGACCAGATGGCTTCACAAGTGAATTTTATCAAACATTCAAAAAAGAACTATCACCTATTCTTCTCAAACTATTCCAAAAAATCCAGAAGGAGGGAAGGCTCCCAAACTCTTTTTATGAAGCCTCTATCACCCTGATTCCAAAACCAGATAAAGACATCACAAAAAAGGAAAACTACAGGCCAATCTCTGATGAATATAGATGCAAAAATTCTCAATAAAATATTAGCAAACAGAATTCAGCAATATATTAAGAAGATCATACATCATGATCAAGTGGGATTCATCCCTAGTGCAAGGCTGGTTCAACATCAAGTAAATCAATTAATGTGATACACCACATCAACAAAATGAAGGATAAAGATCACATGGTCATTTCAATAGATGCAGAAAAAGCATTTGACAAATCCAACAGCCATTTATGTTAAAAACCCTTAGCAAAGTGGGAATACAGGGATCATATCTCAACATAATAAAAGCCATATATGAAAAACCTACAGCTAACATCATACTCAATGAGGAAAAGCTAAAACCATTCCCCTTAAGATCAGGAACAAGACAAGGCTGTCCACTTTCTCCTCTTTTATTCAACATAGTGCTGGAAGTTCTAGCCACAGCAATCAGACAACAAAAAGAAATAAAAGGCATCCAAATTGGCAAGGAAGAAGTAAAATTGTCACTATATGCAGATGACATGATACTGTATATAGAGAACCCCAAAGACTCCATCAAAAAACTATTGGAACTGATAGACGAATTCAGTAAAGTAGCAGGATATAAAATCAATGTTCAGAAATCAGTGGCATTTGCATATACCAATAATAAACTAATGGAAAGCGAAATTAAGAAAACTGTCCCATTTACAATTGCGTCAAGAACTATAAAATACCTAGGAATAAATTTAACACAAGAAGTGAACGATCTCTGTACTCAGAAAATTATAAGACATTGAAGAAAGAAATCATAGAAGATACAAATAAATGGAAACACCTACCATGCTCATGGATAGGAAGAATTAATATAGTTAAAATGTCCATACTGCCTAAAGCAATATATAGATTCAATGCAATTCCTATCAAACTACCAAGGGCATTTTTTCACAGAAATAGAAAATATAATCTAAAGTTTATATGGAATCATAAAAGACCCAGAATAGCCTCGGCAATTCTGAGAAATAAAAACAAAGTTGGGGGGATCACGCTACCAGACATCAAAACCTACTACAAGGCCACAGTAATCAAGACAGTTTGGTATTGGCATAAAAACAGGCACATCGATCAGTGGAACAGAACAGAGAGCCCAGAAATAAATCCAAGCATTTACGGACAGTTAATCTATGACAAGGGAAGCAAGAATTTACACTGGAGTAAAGATAGTCTATTCAATAAATGGTGCTGGGAAAATTGGACTGCCACATGCAAAAAAATGAAACTGGATCATCTCCTTACGCCTTATACAAGAACAAATTCAAAATGGATTAAAGACTTAAATGTAAGACCTGAAACCATAAAAATCCTAAATGAAAATATAGAGTACATTTGCAGACATTACCGGAGCAATATTTTTTACTGATACATCACTACGGGCAAGGGATGTAAAAAGAAAAAATGAACATATGGGATTATATCAGACTTAAAGTTTTTCACAACGAAGAAACCATTAATAAAACAAAAGGAAGCCTACTGAATGGGAGAATATATTTGCCAACGATATATCTGATAAGGGGTTAATATCCAAAATTTATAAAACACTCATGAACCTCAACACCAAAAAAACAAACAACCCAATTAAAAAATGGGCAGAAGATATGAAGAGACATTTCTCTAAAGAGGACATACAGATGGCCAACAGGCATATGAAAAAAGTTCAACCTCACTGGTCATTAGGAAATGCAAATAAAAACCACCATGAGATACCACCTCACTCCAGTCAGAATGGCTATCATCAACAAATCAACAAACAACAAGTGCTGGCGGGGCTGTGGGGAGAAGAGGGGACCCTGCTGCACTGTTGGTGGGACTACAGATTGGTGCAGCCGCTATGGAAGTCAGTATGGAGGTATCTCAAAGAACTGGAAATAGAGCTACCTTTTGACCCAGCAATTCCACTCTAGGTATTTATCCTGAAAAAACCAAGACACTTATTCAAAAAAAAGTTATGCACCCGATGTTCATAGCAGCACAATTTACAATAGCTAAGACTTGGAAACAACCAAAATGCCCGTCCAGTAGATGACTGGATTAAGAAACTGTGGTATATTTATACAATGGAGTATTACTCCGCTATAAAGAAAGAATGAAATCGTGCCATTTGCAATGATATGGATGGACCTAGAGACTATAATGTTGAGTGAAATAAGTCAGTCAGAGAAGGACAAATACCATATGATCTCACTTATATGTGGAATATAAAAACTGTATGAATGAGCAAAGTAAACAGAAACTGTCTCATAGATATAGAGGAAAAATCAGGGTTTCTAATTTGGAGAGGAATGGGAATGAGGGAGAAGGGGAAGGGATTAGACAGCAAAAATAGGCAACTACAATATTGCTACTGGGATAGGAAAAACAGTTTGGGGAATATAATTAATAATGTTGTAAATATTCTGTGGAATGTCAGATGATCATAGGTCTTGTTAGGGAGACCATTTCATGGATGGAGTAGAGGTTTGATCACTGCACTGTATTACTAAAGTGGACGTGGTATACCTACTGTAATTGAATATATATGGATAGTCACGGGATGTGGATTATACTGTGGAAGAGAGTCATAGGAAGAGTAATAGATATATATGATATGGGGGGGTGTGGGGTGGTGTATGGGGGGTTGGGGGTTTGTCACTTTGAGGGGTAAAATGTATAACTATTGCACTGTGTTGTACACCTGAAACTATTGGGGGTGGGGGGGTTGTCACTTTGAGGGGTAAAATGTCTAACTATTGCACTGTGTTGTACACCTGAAACTAATTAAAAATAAAATAAAATTTAAAAAAAAAAAAAAAAAAAAAAAAAAAAAAAAGAAAATTATTCGAGAGGCTTGGTTAAGAAACTTGGTCAAGGTCAGTTACGGAGTGAGCACAGTCTAGCCCTGTGTGTGCATTCACCACCGGGTGCCCACCTGGCAGTGAGACAGGCTGAGGAGGGAGCCTCTGCAGAGCCCAGTGACAGCTTTGAGGTGTCTCACATTCCCTGGGGAGCTGAGGGAAGGCTTTGGGGTGGGGGGAGGTTTACCCTAGACCGAGGAGGCCAAAAGCATGTCGTTGTCAAAACCAATCCTTTCTTAGGTGGCTAGAATCGAAGGGGTGCCTAAGTGGTTGGGAGTTTTGCTAAGCAGATAGAGGAGCCCTGTACTGGAGACAGCGGTGGCCTATGGATGGCATGTAAGCAGAGGTGCAATACAGTTCTTCTCTGTTTTAGAAAGAGTAGAGGATGCATTCAGGGAGACCTGTCGGAGCCCGTCACGGTGATCTAGGCCAGAGGCAGGGTGCAGCACCCGTGGGTGAACCGGGGATGGCTTCGTCCAGGATGTTAACCCCGGGAGTTTTCTGGTCCCCGTGCTTTTTCTGCTGTGCCACCTTCCATGTTGTGCTGACCCTCTGAGGCACTTCATCCGTTCTTGTGGGACACTAACATGAAGCCTTGATTTCCTTTTTGTGGACATGTTTTCCTCGATTGTGGGGTGTGCCTGAATTCAGTTTGTGAATTGCTCATTAAGACATGGTAAGTTTTATATGCAGGCTCTGGCTCCGGGGGAAAGATGGACAGCCAGATGGATTTTGGATGGGACAAGTTTGCTTACTTTGGGTTTCGAGTTGATAAAAATGCACCCTCAGTAACACTGGTGGCTATGGGTTCTGTTTTCCCGAGTGACATGATTGTGGACTGTGCGTGGGCTGAGCATGGGCTTCAGTTTCGTCACCTTCTGCTGATGCTTCAAAAGACTAAGTATTAACTTGGAGCATTTTTGTTATTCAAGAGTAACTTGGAAGTCAACTCATTGCTGGCATGTCTTTTTCAATAAATAGCTCAATTCTTTGAGAAGAAGTAAAATGTTCACTTAATAAAACTTTTCTAGAATTGAAAAGGTTGAGTCACGCCAGCAAAATAGCACAATGAGCCTGCCCTCCCCTCTTCCCAGGGGCTTCCAGTGAGACGGGGACCCCCCCCCCTCACCCACCGCAGCCTTCCAGTGCCTTATCGTCTCTGCCAGAATTTGCAGCTTCTGTACTGTGATAAGTAGGTACATGGGATTTCCTTAAAAAGGACCCTTTTCCACAGACTTGAAATTTGGGGGGTAAAGCATAGCTGATATTTACGCAAGAGGGTCCAAAATAGCAATGTAAACATTTCTTAGCAATGACGACAAAAATGGCAGCCATGGTTTTGCCAGGCCGTGGAGCAGAGGCGCTGGGCTCCGCTGGGTCAGGACCTGGTGTGTGCTGCAGGCTCCTCGCGCTGCTCACAGAAGCCCAGGGGAGGTTTGCTTATTTTAGCACTGTACCCAGAACCCAGGACGAGAAGAATCTGTCCCCTGCTTTCTGTGATAGTTAGGAGGGATGATCAGATCACGGCCAGATCTTAGTAAATGCACAGGAGAAACCTCTGCGTGTCCATTTACTTTCTCTTGGGTATTATTTAGTGGACAGGAATGGTAATTTACTATTGCATGTGGTATTTTAGAAGATCTGATGCTGTGTGTCTGTGTGTGGTGCAAAATACTGTGAACTCAGAGAAGTTAACATGCAATATTTAAAAACAATTTTTTTTTTTTTTTTTACTCATCATTGTTTTGAACGATTGGCTTACCAAGGCTGTAACTTCTAGATTCCAGAGAAATGGACTCAGTTGGAAGAAATGTGTTATTTTTGCTTCCAAGACCCTCAAGGAGTAGATTTGTCACGTGGTGGGCGGCAGGAGGCGCTGCACCTAATGACAGCGTGCTCCAGACTGGTTCCTAGATAGCAGGGCTGGATGGGGAGGGCTCCGGCTCCCTGACCGCCCAGCTCACCTTCCTTCCACCACCCACACCCACATCTGGGGAAAAGGTCATCAGGAGGGCTGCCTGCTGGCTTGTGGTGGAAATCAGGCGCCCCAGTCAGGTGAGCAGCTGCGAGGGCCAGAAGGTAGTTTCCCAGCCTCTGAGAAGCGACCTGGGCTAAGGCAGCTTGATTGGGACGATTCCTGACTGAGAAGATGCTGAGACCTCTGAGGCTGTTAGTGCACCTGGCCGGGCTTTGGACCACGATGTAGCCTTGTTTGTATCTCATTACAGGATTGATATGTGTTGGATGCTTAAAATAATTCCAAGAACTTTGAAAAAGTGACATTTTCCTTGATTCCCTTGAAGGGTGACCAGCCGTGAGCAATTTTAGAATGTATCCTTATTCATTTGTTGTTTTCTCTTTACACACCATCTTGTATTTAGTATATTTATATTAAAATGAAAAGAGGACCCCTCCTGTGTAAATTGCTTTGCCGCTTACTTTTTTTCTTTACTTCACACTGTGTCTTAGACATCTTCCATAGCAGTGTGTATAGGCATATTTTAGCATTGATGCTGGTGCCGTAGTATTCCATAGCATTGAATATATCACAGTTGATTTATTTAACTGTTTTCTTATTGCCAGACATTTAAATTGTTCCTAAAGTTTTGCACTGATGAACCATGTTGGGTTACATGTTCCTGTACACATTACTTTGTACACTTGTGCAAATGATTCTTTAAGATAAACTTCAAGAAGCATAATTGTTAGATGAAAGGGTATATATATATATATATATACACACTTTACAAATTTTAACAGATGTTGCTAGATTGTCAAAAAAAAATTTTCTTAAATCCGAGTTGAATGGAGGCCTTGAGATGATAGAAATCTACCCATTTTACAGCTAAGGAAATGAAAGTCTAGGGAGGTAAAGTGATGTGAGAAGGCAAACATGAAAACATGGGTTGTTACATCCCAACTCCTGCCTCCAAGTCCTGTGATCTGTCTGGGGGCTGGAAAATAGGCCTAGAGACTGGCTCTGTCACCTCTGCTCTCTTAACCCTTGACTGTGACGCTTTCCCATAGGTCTGGAAAAGGCTTCAGGTAAGCTTTTGTCAGATCATCACACATTTGTTCCAGGTCTTTGGAAGTCTGACATCTAATTCTTACCTTCAAGTAGCCTACACTCATTAGTCCGGGAGAGGAATTTAACATACAGTTCCTAATGTTGCTGAGTGCCACATGGGTCTACAAACCACGCATTACTGTGGACCCTTGAAATTGGCTCGTTGGGGTGTCAGGAGAGTGCGACTCTGGCTTTCACTTCAGGTAGGTTCAGATGGGCTGGGAAGTGGGGACAGGCACTGTAGACAGGGAGCTTTTGTGAGGCGACACGATGTTGGGTTACAGAGCAGACACCCACTCCCTGGGTTGACTTGGTTCTCTTTCTGGAGCAGGAGGACAGGATAGGAGGCAGGACGTGGGGGGTCATGAAGCTTGGGCACTGACTTGGTGTGATGCCTGTGTGGCTCTAACCGTGCCCTCTGTCCCTTCTACTACTGTGTTGGTTCAAGCCTGAGTCTCTTGCTTGAAGAGAAAGTGTGTATAATGGTTAGGCGCTTGACCGAACCTTGGACAAGTAACTCAGCCTCACCGTGCCTCAGTTTGCTCATCTGTAAACAGAAGGTAATCATAGTCCCTACTGCATGAAGGCGTAGGAAGATTAGAGTTAATATGTATGAACTCCTGGGAACAGTGTCTGTTATACGTATAGAGGGTAGCCAATAAAGTCTGATCAGTGTTATCATTATGGACTATTTTGTGGCAGAGGCCCCAAACTCCTTCATTCATGTCTCCCTCAAATCCTTCCTCGATACTTGGCTGTAATGCTCTTTCTCAAACACTAACGTGATGGGTGACTGCCCGCTGCAGTGGCTTCTCACACCCGCAGGATACAACCTGGCAACGGCTTTGTCCTCTGCCTACTCCTTCCACCTTATCTCCCATCTCTTTCCAACTTGAACCTTGTGTTTCAGCAACAAGTTAGCAGCCCTTAGTTACCGACAGATCGTTTCATACTTCTGAGTCTCCATTTTTCTTACTTCGTCTGCTGTCACTTCCTCTTTCTTTACTTGTTTGCCTGGCTCATTGTTCCCCATCCCATGGGACTCAGTTCAGGAGATCACATTCCTCCAGGAAGTCTTCCCTTACCTTGTCTCTGGTCTCTGGGGACACCTGTGTCATTCCTCTTGCCTCTTTGTAATGATCTCTGTCCCCTATCAAAGTGAGTTCCTTAAAGCTACACACCTTTCTGTCTTTGCATTCCTGCTGCCTAACAGAGTGGTTGGCACAGAGCAGGCATGTAATACATATTTGAGCAGCATTCTTGGGGAAGTTTGCAGCCCTGCTGGGGAGTGGATTTAGAAGTGTGTTTGGGCCAGACCTGTGAGAGCTGGAAGATTGCTCCGGGAAGAGCCGAGCTTTCTGCACTCTTTGCATGAATGGGTGGCTTCATGCTGGAGTGCAATGGGTGCTGGCCTGGGAGTCAGCCCTGAGTTATCCTCACTCTGTCCAACACTAGCATTGTGACCTTGGGCAAATCACATCATCCCCTGAGCCTCAGTTTCCTTGTCTGAGTGATCAAGGGATGGTGTCAGTGATGTTCAGGGTCGCTTTGAGTTCCGACATCCTTGGGTGCCAATTTTATGAAATTTTGTGACTTGATGCCACAACCCTAACCTTAGGAGTGTGGTCCCTGCCTGGTGCACGTGCTCTGTGAGGTTGCCCCATGAAGCTTAGTAGAACCACAAATCTAGGCTTAATCATTATAATCAAGGATTCAGTAATAAGGGGAAGCTGTTCCAAGTACTTACCCTCCTGTGGTCAGATGTTGGTTCCCAGAACCAATTAAGGGGAAATGATCAGCAGATTTTCTTTGGTTAACACACGCACACGCGCACCCACACCCACACACACCCACCCACACCCACATCCACACCCCTCCAACACACCAACAACCTTTGAACACTGAATTTTCCCCTTCTGTGTCAGTTGCATTTTCCCAGCTTTTAAAGGGGACTAAAACCGGCAACTTGGCTGGGACTTTTTGTCTCCTTATTAAATGAACTCAAGCAATTCAGAGGTGGTTGTTGGAAACTTTCACTTTGGGTTGATTTGAGTGCCTGAGAGACTGTGTTTTGGTAAACTTAGTTTGGGGATTTAGGATTAAGAACACCTATAGGTTAATAGCCGATGGAGGTGGCTTTTAAAGGAGTATGTTAGAACCAGAGGCTGCAGCTCTGTCTTCCCTTGCTGGGTGGTTGGTTCCCTGGCTAGATGTTGGTGTCGGCCTTCCCTTGGCTGGGCAGTAGGATTCAGGAAGGGGAACTGGGGATGGATCTCCGTGAGATCCTGACAGGCCCTGCCTCCTCCTTCCCTTGTTCACCTCACGTATTTGTGAGTGCTGACAGTGCCTCAGACATACTTCTATGTAGCAAGGCAGATATCTTGCCTTGTCCTTATGGAGCTTCCATTCTAGGTAAGGGAGACAGACAGTAGTAGATGCATAAGCAAATAAGAATTTCAGGTAGTGACAAAAGCTATTAAAGAAAACAACAACAACCCCCCAAAAACAGGGAAATGCGGTAGAGAGTGACACGAGGAGGTTTTTGGTTAACTCTGAGAGGGCCTCTCGAAGGAGACATTGGCAGTGATGCAGCAAGGCAGCCACGTGAATACGGCAGAGGTCCTTGCAAAGGTTCAGGGCTGAGCTTAGTGAGTGTGTGAGCAGAAGGAAGGTCCGTGCAGCTGGGGCACACTCAGGGTAACAGGGAGAGAAGTCGGAAACCAAGGTGAAGCTGTGGTGGGGCTTGGAGACCCCCAGCAGGCATTGGGATTCTTTTCGTCAGTTGAAGTGTGGGGCGGGCGGGAGGGGTCATAACCCCATAAGATGTCTGATTTATGCTTTAGAAAGGTCCCTCTGTCTGCTGGTTAGAGATTAGTAGGAAGCAAGAGTTCAAGGAAGTGGGGAGACCTGGAGAGGAGGCCCTAGAGAAGAGCTGATGGTGACACAGACGAGCGTAGGAGCAGCGAGTAATGAGAGATAATATCTTGGGGGTAAAGTCAACAAGACCTGCTGATGTATTGGATTTAGGTTTTTGGTTTTATCAAGTGGGCGGGGGATGGCAGAGCCATTTATCGGGTTAGGAGGGCTAGAAAAGGGGATATAATGGTGTAGGGACTGGCAAGTATGCGACTTGAGACATGGCAAACGTTTTTATGAGACATAGAACTTAGGAGAGGAAGCCTAGGGATGACAATTATAGTAAAGACAGCAAACATTTTTTGAGCAGTGTGTCTTGCACTGTTCTAAATACTTCCATGATTCACCTATTTAATCCTCACAACAATCGTAGCTCCATTTGACATAAAAATCTTTATTTTACCATTGATGATATTGCTGGGGCACAGAGAGATGGATTCACTTGCTAAGGTCACACAGCTAGTAAGTAGTAGAGCTGGGGGTAAGACTGATGTGGTCTGGTTTGAGAGCCATTACTCCTAACAGCTGGCCGCCTTCCTTAAGGTCAAACATGGGGAGACCACGGTGCCTGCACCACAGGCCACCCGATGAGCCAGCCATCGTGTCTGTTCTGTGAAAGGGACCAGAGACTTTCATGACTCCTGGGTTATTTTTGCATCACTGAGAAAAGGAGCCCTGAGCTGAATTAGGTCACCAAGTAGTAATGTGCTCATTCAAGCATAATCTTTCAAAGAAGATTCTTTGGTGCTGGGTTTTTCACCCTCAGGAAGTAACTTATATCTGTATCTTTGCACATTCTTAAAAGCACAACTGTTTGGGGAACAGAGGGGAGTCTTACTATATAATGAGCACTGATTTTATCATAGCAGTACCCCCATTATAATTCTGCTCATAATTATTCTGCTGTTACACTGTTTGTCTCTGTTCTCAAAGCATGATATCAAGGGATTAACTGATGGGACAGTTTAGACCTGACTGTAAAGGTCAGTATTAGAAAGAGGTTCTAATGTACTTTCTGGAACTGTGCATATGTCAGTACTGCTACAAATGGGTGCTGATAGGATTATGTTAATATGCATTTTACAATAGACTCACCTTACCGAGTATCATGCTGCAATTATTCCCATGCCTTGATTCTCGATCACTTCATTCTAAATTGGCAAGGGGATGGAGCGGGGAAATATTAACGATACGCCCTGCATCTCTGGTGAGTAGTGATACACTGCAGTTCCACAGAGGCCAGAAGAGAAGCTACTCTGGGCCCTACACGTGGACCATATCCATCCCCACCCCGCTTCAGTCACTTACTGTTTGACAAGAAAATGTGCATGAAGGTGGTTTGTAAGGAAAATAGAGCAGACGGTTATTGCTTGTGATGTGCAGTTTATATGGTCTTTTAAAATTTATATGTTCTAAATTGTTTTATTTCACTTTTCAGGTTTAGGTCTCAAGTACATTTGGCCCAAGAGCAGTGCTGGGTCACCTATGTGGTTTCAGTTCACTGGTAGTTTCCCCTGAGAGAGAGAGGGTTCAGCCCTGGAGATACAGACGGATGCACCTATTCGGATATTCATGACTGCAAATAACAAACATCTCAACGTCAAATGCCTTAAATGAAAGAGGCATTTAGTGATCTCACATATCAGGAAGGCCGAGGAGGGTGGTTTTAGGGCTGGTGTAGCAGGCCGGCAGTGCTGGGCACTGGTGTGACTTCTGGGGGGCTGGCTGGGCCTCTTGCCTGCTATCACCCCTCACAGGGGGACACCCCAAGGAAAAGCATAGGCTAAGTAACAGGGCCAGCCGTCTTCTTTTGTTTCTCTACAGTGAGAGGCAGATGGGCAAGGAGAGGGCATGGAGTGGGCATATGGGGGTTGGGAATGGGTGTGGGGAGCGGCGTCTGCTACAAGAAAAAGGGAAGGAAGACAGACAGTGCGAACCTGCCTGGCTCTTGGAGACACCCTTCTCTCCCATCAGTGAGCAGTAGATGTTATGTCTCTCTAGTTTAACCCTCTGCCTTCTGCCAAAAACACCATCTGCTCAGGAAAAGACTCTAGCGGGAATGAGTCTGTTTCAAAGTTTTCTTAACAACAACAACAACAAAAAAAAAAACCAAACTTGTACATGTCCACACTTTTCCTAGATTGGTATCATAAAGATTAAATGACCTAGTTTCCTTTTTTCTGAATTGTTCAATCCTAATGTATTTTCTAATATACTTTTTCATTGTTCGCAGTGATCTCAGGTGTTCCAGTCCTCTGGCCTGGTTTGGCGCTGTGTGCTCTGTGGGGAAGGCTCTTCTCCAGTGCCGAGGCCGCCTCCCCTGTGAAACCCTCCCAGCTGGGCAGTCACAGCCACCTCCGTGCCCCTCCAGCCCATCCCAGCTCATGCAGCTTATCAGGGTCAGACTTAGCTGTGCCGCTGTGTGTTTCCCTCCGTGTCATGGTGGACACACTTGATGTGTCTCTGTTCCCAGGTGTTGTGTAACTCCTTATTCACAGGAATTGCTGTAAAAAAAAAAAAAGCATTGCCCTGAAAAATTATGTATTTTCTGTTGAACAGTTCAAATGCATAAACCCTCACTGTGTCTAACTACGCCCTTTCAGTGCCTTGGTGTAGTGAGCTATTCCGAGGGCGGATGATGCCCGCGGTCCAGCCCCAGTCTAGTTCAGTCTGAGCCCGCGTCTCCAGGGGGAGGAACTGTGTGTTGTGGCCGCAGGCACCGTGCTGGCCCCACTTACATTTGTTTGCTGTCCACCTGAGAGGGAGGGGCGGTGCCCGCTGAGTCAGCATGTCCTGTTGGCAGAGGGTCAGCAGTAGCCCAGAAAGATAACACATCATTAGTCATGTTGGCAGAAGGGCAGCTCCTCTGCGCTTGCCTCTTAGAGGTGTTAATGAGAAGCAAGATGGCCAAAAGGCAGGAAGTGTTTCTGAAGGGCCTGGGCTGCCCACACCCTGGCCAGCCTGTCCTCTCCTTGAAAGAGTGGAATGAACCCTTAGTTCCCATTTTGAAAATACCAACAGTAGCTCTTTATCGACTGCCTACAGTAGTCCAGATGGACGACTAGGCACTTAAGCAGAATTTGTTTGGTCCTAACGTCAGCCTTAGGGTGGGGGTGGGGGGGCGTTAAAAGTCCTATTTTGCCCATGAGAAAATGAGGCCCAGCCCATGCCTGAGGTCACTGGGTGGCTCAGACTCCAGTGGCTTTTTCATGCGATATGCTATTTGGCAGACCCACTCCAGGGGCGGCCTTGAGATCTACATGAAGCCCACGTGCATTGAAGGCCCGCTGTGTTGTTAGGCACGGGGGAGGGATACAAAACTGAGTGACAGTACCTGTCTTTAGGTGTGAGGGCTTAGTGATGGCATCAGATACCTGCGCAAATGGTGTCGAGGCCCAGGTTTTGGAGCTGGCAGCAAAGGTTCCCTGGAGTTAGAGGGAAGGGCGCACAACACAGCAACCTGTTATTGGGAGGCCTGGGGTTTAAGGAGAGGGTGTCAGGAGACAGGCAGCCATGAATGCTAAGGGGATTGGCCCTTATTTTGTGGGTGGAGGTGTGCCATCAACAGAGGTTAAGTCTAGGAGTGTCTTGTCAGACTTGAATTTAGAGAGCTCAGCCCCCTGGCAGTTTGTGGATGGATTTGAAGGGAACAAGGTTGGAGATATGGGAATTTGGTGACTGAGTGGATTGGAGATGGAGAGACTGGTGGATGCAGGGGCCAAGTTTTCAGTTTGAGTGACTGGGTACTACCCTCAGAATTGGAGGAGCAAAGGAGTGGATATGTGTGGATAAATAAAAGAGCAAGCCTGGTGGCTTTAGTTTTCTCAGTGAAGGACAAGATAGGGCAGTCCACTAGGCAAGGAAGGTGAGCCAGGGGGTGCCTTTGGGTGGTAAAGGTGGGATTGCCGGGTTGGTGTGAATTTCTTGTGGTGCCAGACTCCTGCTTCTGTTTTTTTCTCCCGAGAGTCCTCACTGTACAGGCCAAGGATAGAGAAAGGTGGGTTGTAGGCCCCGGCTCCCTCTACAGAATAGAGGATAGCAGGATGAGAGGGTCTGAGGCAACTGAGGTCTCTGATGAACAAGTCATTGGGATGCTGTTTCGGCAGAGAAGGAGGGGAGTTCCAGCAAGGGGGTGGATGGTTAGAGAGAAAACAGCGGGAATAAGGCCATGGGAGAGGTCGTGGTCAGATCCGGACTATGGGAGTCAAATGTGCGTGAAAGGAAGCAGCCCTGGGGAGGTCAGGATTCCAGGGTGTGACCTGGGAGTGGATGGCGACAGGCAGTGGGTGTGAAGGCCCATCAGCCCTAAGGACGTCGCAGAGTCGTTAGGCTTGGTTGTTGGATGGGTCAGCTCCCTCAGGAGCCACAGAGTCAGACACCTGTGGCAGGGCAGGTGGGCAGTGTAAGATGGAGAGGTCCAGCTATAGACGAGCCTGTGGCAAACCGAAGGGCACACGTGCCGTCTGAAAAGGACAGCCCAGCCCTGTCGGGTGGGCATGTGGACCTGCTGTGACCATCTTACTCAATGCCTGTTTTTTTTTTTTTTTTTCCTTGTTTTTTTTTGGAAATCAAGATGTTTATATGAAGTCTCGATTTTTTAGGTGTTGACATCTTATTCAGCGATTTACAACACTGGCTCTGTGGGTTATGTGAATCAAGTGTGTCTATTGGATTTGGCTGTGGGCTGCCTGTTTGCACCCTCTGCTTTCCAAGCACCTTGACAGTTCCTAGGCCTGTGGCAGGAGGTAGGAATTGGATCCCAGCATCTTGGTAACACCTTGCCTTCCTGGTCATCCCATTTATCTTGGAGGATGGAGGTTTTAAAGATAAAGAGCTAACTAGCTAATTAGTTTTCTCAGTGGGAGCTAATAGAAGATGATAGTAATCTGAAGCCTGTGGCTCAAATGAGCTGCAGATTGTGATAAACCTCTGCCAGCTCCGGTTCAGACTCCTCCTGCACCCTCCCTTACTCCTTAGAGTTCCTTGGCTCTCTGAGCCTCTTTTTTTCTTCTTCTTCGTTTATTTCTTGATAGCGTAATTCCTCTTTTGCTTATGCAAGCATTCCCTTTACTTACGCTGCTTTTTTCTCATCTCTTCTTTCTGTATTTACTCCTCCACCTCCAGTTCATTTTCTTACAGGGTTCACCTCAAGTTAATTGGGTCCAGTAATGCGTGGATCAAATTCTTTTTTTGGTATTGATTCAATAAAATTTTATATCCTGTTTTCTTTGATTTTAAATTTGGCGACATAACCGTGTGAGTTGCGATTACTGTTAGTGAAACTTAGGCACGTGGCACACCCAAAGACACGTCGTGCTGCCCTTCAAATTAATCACTTTGTGGGTTTTACTCAAATTTCAAAATACTGTTAATCCTCAGGTCACCTACACATAGCTTTGACCATCACATGTGTTTGCAAATCTTTGTTCCTTTGAAAAGGTACTTTTGATGTTTGGGACAGGCTAAGATCTAAGTCTAAAGAATAAGGTCCCTGGCAGATCGGCGTGGGAAATACCATAGTTCTCTCTGAAAAGGGGGTGAAGCCCTGACACTGTGCGTTGTGCTGCTCAGCACGGATCCCCTCGGTAGCCCCAGACAGGGAGTGCACAGATGTTTGAACAACGGGCCGGGCCTGCTTGGATCTGTCCCTCGTCCCCCAACATTTTCAGCATGCCTCGAAAGGCTTTGCCTTCAGACACTCTGTATTTAGTTAAGTGGCTAAGAGTTAAATTTCCCCGTCTCCAAAGACATTTTAGTTAGACTTTTATTTAATTAGCTTTTTGGAGATAGCTGTACAGTATCTGTTGGCCTTTGAAATACTAAAATAGACTTGGAGACCATTACTGTCGTTCTGGGTCTGTTGGGCTCTGGAAAAGTCTAGGTTAGGAGACACTGGGGTCTAGGTTCCCGCAGTGATGGTTTTAAAGAATGATGTATGTGTTTGAATGCCGTCATGATTGGTGACCAGCACAGACACACATCAGGCTCATTGCCAACCCTGAATGTGTGCATCTGTGGTCTTTCTGTTAAAGGGCCAGGCTGCTTTTCTCTGGCCGGTCACTGGCAGAGGCACCACAGTGGTTTAACTTGGTTCTTTATCACGGGCATCTGGGGAGTCCTTTGGAAACATAAGAGTTCTGGAGCTCCAGCTCCAGAGATTATGATTCATTATGTGGGGTTGGGGGCGGTAGGTGGGACCAGGGGTCTGTAGTTTCAGCAGGTGCCCCAGGTGAGTGATGCTGGCGGCCCCGCAGCCACACTCTGAGAAGCACTGGTGTAGTGGGCTTTGCTTCATGGCCTACCCCTTAGTGATTAAGCCGTCTTGCAAAGTTACTTAAAATCTCTGAGCCTCAGTTTTCTTATTCATTTAATGACAGTAGTGCTACCATTGAGGGAGGGTGGTTGTGAGCGTTGCAGTTAATATGCGTACAGCACCCAGCTCTGTGTGGCACATATTATTGTTAATTACCTATAGTTGTAAATAAAGGGTCCTCAAGCCCACTCTGAACTTCTGACATATTTGTCAGAGGGAGTATATAATTAACTCCTGAGGATAAGGATCACGTGGTATACTTTACCCAATGCTCTCGAGTCCAATGCTGTGCAGGGGCCCCTTTGTTCTGTTTAATGCAGTTGTTAGTGGTGCAGCATGTAGTTCCATGTCATGAGGGTCTGTCATGGGCCCCTGGCTGGGCCACAGCTTGAGCTGTGCATTTCTCTTCTTCTCTGTTCTGTTCTACCTTAGGGCCTCTTCCTCCAGTCTGCTTGCACGTACACATACACACACACGCACACACACACACACACACGCACACACACAGCTGAGCTTGTTCTGAGGAGCTGTGTCTGAGGCTTAGCTCAGGTCCAGTCCTCTCAGGTCATTGAAATATGGTGACAGTCATCGATAGATCTGGCCTGCCAAGGCCCAGGGGACTCTCCAGCCTGTAAGAGCTGGCCTCTGCTCAGGGTGCCCAGAGGGAAATTAAGGTATCAGTGTCAGCGGGGAAACCTAGGCTAAGCCCTCCCGCCCCAGGGTCCATAGACACGTGAGACAAGGTTCACTGTGCACAGACATCCCTGGGAAACTTTTTGTTTTGGCCAAGGTAATCTTGATCTTCCCGGAAGATAGGCTAGCTTTTGCAGAATGTTTTATTTTTGTTTTTAATGCTAGCACTGAAAAATAATGCCTTGGTTTTGGCCCATGGTGCTGTCAAAACAAAACACTTCCTGTATCCAGGATATAAGCAGGTTTAACGAGTACCCAAGCCTGTTGCTGCCTTTAGTTTTCATCTTCTCCTTGTAACTTTTGAAGTGGAATAACTCCGCATTCTTTTCTTGCTAATCACTTAAAATTTTAATTGAAAGTTTTGCTTTTATAATGTGAGCTCCTCTGGCAAATGCATGAAGGTGTGTCTAATGTAATTCTAGTTTCAGAAGCAGTTTTTCAGTAAAAGAGGCTTTAATCTTCAATGCCTGTGACGCTGGGCTATTTATTAGATATTTTTAGCATACAAATTACAGTGAGCATGGTACCAAAGGGCACATTTTTTTTCTTCTTTGGTACGTTTCCTCTTTCTTGGTTTGGTAATTATATTCGAGATCATTTAGGCTTGGACTACAAAATAGATGGTGGGTCTATGTTCTCTCCTTAAACAGTAATAATTCTGTGTTCATTATATGACAGAATATATAGGTGTATTTTAGAAAGCAATCCTCTTTGCTGATCTCTCTCCCAACAGGCCATTAAACCCTGTGCGAAAGAAACCTACGTAGAGAAGGAGGAATCATTGAGATGGAAATTCTGAGTGCCTGGTGACTGCAGACATCAGTGAAAAGCCTTTTTGTGTTCATTTTGAGTTACTAAAATAAAAATTGAGCTAAATCTATAGTCATTGCTTTTGAATATAGCTTTATTACAGTAGAATATATAAATTGTATGTTCAAGTTCCTTATTCAAGATTTTGGGTAAGTATTCTGTAGGATACTTTGTAAACTGTTTCTTTGAAAGTAACATCATGAGGATTGGATGGAAGGAAGATGGACATGGGTAACACCCTTTCTTTCCTGTTCTTTCTGATTCCTCTGCTCCTTTTCTTGTGAATTCTTTTATATATACCTAACAATCTGCAACAGTCTGGACGCCCTCTAAAAATCCAGTTCTCTTGCCCTTTAAAACCATTTCAACACATTAGTTTCTTGTTAATAGATTAAGACAAGAAAGGTAACCAGGATTTTAATTAGTCTTCAACTTTTAAGCTAAAAATATTCATTTGGGTTAGTACTTGTGATACTGGCAGGTGATTTTTTGTGTGTGTGTGTGTGTGGGGGGGAGCTTTTGTTTTGTTTGCTTTTTGCCTCTGACTGTGCAAACGGTATTGAGCCCATTTTGGGAACTCTGACAAATACAGAAGTTTAAGGAGGCTGAAGAAAAAAGTCACCCCATAATCCCACCTAAGATTTCAGCCTCTGATTTCAATCAGTGGCAGTGAATGTGTGCCTCTCCTGCATGCCAGTGCCTAAGCCCGCCTAGAGGGCATGCTTTACCCCCGAGCATCCGAGCTGCCGGCTGGCGTTGTGAAGCTCTGGCACACCGGCCTTCTCTCTGCTGGGCTCAGGTCCTCGAGGAAGGGGGCTGCCTTAACTTTTGTATCCCTAGAATCTAAAGTCATGTAGCTACTCAAAAATGATTACGTTTAAACTACATTCTGTGCATTTTGCTTTCACATCATCTAATTGCATAATAGCCACTGCTGTATGGTCAGTACAGATGCTCCTTGACTTATGATGGAGTTACACCCCAATAAACCCTCGTGTAAGTCGAAACTACCATAAGTCCGTAATACATTTAATACACCTAACCTACTGAACACACCATAGCTTAGCCTAGCCTACCTGACATGTGCTCAGAACACTTGCATTAGAATACATTTGGGCAAAGTCGTATAACACAAAGCCTATTTTATAATAAAGTGTTCAATATCTCATGTGAATCAGTATGTGCACCATGATAAAGCTAAGAAATCAAAAGTTGGACCATCGTAAGTCGGGAACCACCTATACTTATTTTTTGAAATGTTACAAATATTTTTAAAAAAGCATTTTATATGTTGAATGTGTAAATGTATATATGATCAAACATTAAGACAACCCAAACAGTATACAGTGAAAAGTAGCTATCTCTTTTGTCCCTCTCCAGGCCTGCACTCCCCTTCAGAGGAGAAACCTGCAGTGTTATTACTTTGTGTTTTTCCCGAGATAGTCTGTGGATATATAAGCAGTAATGCAGTTATCATTTTAAATGCCTGCCTTTGGGGTTTAAGGCAGTGGTGGGCATGTGAACGAAATGGCCCTTTCGGAAGCCACTCTGGCCATATCTGTTTAAAACTGAAAATCTAGCCCAGCAATTCTAGTTCTGGCATTCTGTTTTACAAATAGAAATACTAGCATGTCAGGATACATATGGAAGGATTTTTATTAATGCATATTTGTGGTGGCAAAAAAAAAAAAAAGAGAAAGGGAAAGGAAATGAAGTCAATGCCTGTCCGGGAAATGACAGATGAATCGTGAGGCACACAGGCCGTGGCCATGGCCCAGTCCTCACAAAGACGCGGGGAGGGCTTTGTCAGTTAGCTAAGAAAGATGCAGATATGTATATTATCGCCTTATACGTTATCTATCTCCTTTTTACAAAGCAATAATAAACTCTCTATATGAATGACTCTCTGTGTGTGTGTGTGTGTGTTTATATTTGTGTTTGTGTGTGTCTGATGTTAAGAGCAGAGAGAAAGATACAGGTAAGTGAAAAATGCTTTCTAAATTAAGTTTCCTCTTCTTCCTTTTATATATGCCCTTGATTCATTCTTGAAATAGTCATCCTGGTAATTGATTTACCAAATCTACTTCCTTTCACTTGTAGGAGATGGCAGTGGGTACTTAAATCCTCACTTAATGTCATTTCATAAATGCGTTTTCTCTTTTGGGGTATGAGTCATCCAAGGCAGAGAGCATAGGAACTCATGTGGAGCAGCTAGCTGAATGCTCCGGTGCAGCACCTGTCTTGGGGTTGAATTTGTTGAGGAGGACAATGACCTTGCCAGTCATGGTGAGTACAGGACCACTGAGGGCTTGACAGGTAACTGCGCTGCATGCAGGCTGAGAGGCTGGGTAGTGGCAGCGGTAACCCACATGGGGGATGGTCAGAGCCTGGGTGAAAGCTCTGTAGGATCAGAAAAAGGAATTGCTGGGAGCTGTGAAAAAGAGACAGTTAAGGGTCAGACAGTAACGGTGATGTCTTGCCAGAAAGGTGAATTAACTGGCAGAGTGACGAGATGGCGAAGGTGAAAAATGGAAAGGCAGTTTGGAGAAATGATGTTCAGATATCTTTTCTGGTTTTACATCTGAAAACATCTCTTTGTTGCCGTTCACATTTGTCTTCTTATCTTTCCCTAGATTTATGCTTCTGACAGGAAGAACTAGGAAGGTGTGGGAGGTATGTGTCCTTCAAGGGCGCCTTGAAAAGTACGTGAAAAAGGCATTGTGTCCCTGCCCTCTCTCCACAGAAGGGTGTAAGCTCTGGGGGAGAAGTCTAAATTGGGCAGGACCCTGAATTATATAATTTTGGATTGAGAAGGTCCCTTATCTGCTCAGACACCTGAAAGGAGTCCAAAACCTCCTTTGGACCAAAGAAATGTGAAGTCGCATGGAAGGCATGAGCGCGGCAGATGCTGTGTGTGTTTGAAGGATGTGTGCCGCCATCTTTCTGCCCTGGAAATTGCCCTGTGCATAATCTCATCTTCAACTACAGTTTTCTAGTTCACTTGTTTTAATCTCGTTATGCTTCTATAGCAATGTTACATTTCGTCAGAGTCCTTTTTAAAATACCCCCAGAAAAGGAGATTATCAGCGAGGGCAGAGAGCCATCCCTTCCCTCAGTCTGGGCATGATGCTGTCATAATGCAGCCTTAGATCATATACGTGAATATATAACTGTTGGATTCATATTGAGCTTGTAGGTAATATGTCTAGTTTTGGAAATACAGCTCTTGGACTCACATGAAGCTTGATAGTGAATCTGCCCCCAAGTCTTGTTTGCGCATGCTGCCTTTCGGCCAAGTCTCCATTTTAGTTTTTTGGATCCAAATGCAAGACTTCCCATTTCTCAAGGCCGAATTGCTAATCTCACTGGATTAGCACATTAGCTCTATTGTAGCTGTCTCTAAAAAGACCCCTCCCTCCCGCACCCCCCCCCCCGATTTTCATACAAATTACTGGCTAGTTTCAGGAACCCTGAAAATGAAATAAATGTGTTATCAAATGGAAAGAAGGTGGAAGCTAGAGACTGAAATTAGACTCCTGTCCTGCTATTGGCTGGTTTTGACCTTCAGTAAATTACTCAACCTCTTTGAACTTCCATCCACATACTCTTTTACTTGGTATAAAATGGAAAAATCTCTATCTCACAGGCTTGTTATAAGGGTAAGGGGAATACATGCTTGTAAAGCTAGTACTGAGCTTTGCACATAGTAGGCATACTGCCGAGGAATATCAGTTAATATCATTAGTTCAAGTATTTAACAGTGTGAAGTCCTGCATCATACACGCCCATGGCCATTCCAGCAGGCAGATAAGGAGCCTACTGGTCAGAATTCTTTTGAGTTGACTAGTTGTGAATCCCACGATTTATCCCTCAGCCTATCTCTCTCCATTGTGTCCAGGATACATAAGAGGTGTTATCGCATGCATTGGCTAATTCGAGATGCTCTATTTAAGGACATAGGAAATTATTCATGATGTAATATTATATGAAAAAGGCAAGACATTGAAATTTATATGTAGGGAAATCACAACTTGGTAAAAAAAAAATTTTTTAAGTGAAGTAGGTATGACCAGGGGAGAAAAGAACCAGGCAACACACGAGAATGTTAGCACTGTTATTTCAGGGCATTATGGGCTACCACTCTTGTGTTGCAGTGGCAACTGCATAAAGGATCTCTTTAAGGATCTGTTGACCTATTTGTTCTTTTTCCAGGTGCCAGGGCTTGTTTTCTCTTAATCTTTCAGAGAACACTTAAGAATCTATCACCTGCACCAAGCTTTGTTTGAACAATTGAAAGCAAAAATTATTTTTTTCCCTTTTACTTTGTGCCTGTTGTAACATGCAGAATTCACTGTTCAGCTTTCGGTGCCGAAAATTATTTGTGTAAATGCAGTGTATCATTTGAGTACCCTGTGGGCTCCCATGTGTCTGCCTTGGACCCTGAGCAACTTGCTTTGCTAGCATCTGTTTTTTCTCTAGGGAGAGAGACGAATATGACCCTCCTGGGCCCTAATGTAGGCACTTTTCCTTAATAGGCCCTTCTTTCATATAAATATTACTGATTATTTTATGATGGTGACAGATACAATCCGGGCTGTATTCATTATTATTATATTCATTTTCCTCTTTTGTTCTTAAATTAAAACATGTTTGAGGGTCCCTCCAAGTATCCTGGACCCTCGGCACTATGCCTTCTATGCCTGAAGGCTAGTGGCCTGGTTCAGGGGCCCTCTTGTGCCCGTCACTTGGATGTGACAAGATTAATGATGGCGCTGCTTTTCCATTATGTATCCTTATTTACTCTGAGACTGTTATTGGATGGTCCCAAATACCATCGGAAAAGTAATTTACTTGCTTTTCTTAATACATTCTCTGTACTGTTTTCCAGGTTATTGTGCCTTGATAACCTTTCACAAATTCACTGTAGAATTCTCTACACTTATAAAGAGGGCTGCAAAAGGGGCATTTTTTCATTAACTGCTATAGCCCATGTTATCAGTGCTGCATTGTGAGACAGACTTTGGAAAGACATTGAGGTTAATGCTTTGTTTTCTAATGCTAGGCTTTAAAATTTGTGTGTGTGTGTGTTGTGAGATCGTTCTGTTTTTCTTTCTTTCTGAATGGGGCTAGTCAAATGTATTTAGGATTTGTCAATGACTATTTTGAAATAAAACTTGTTGGAGAAAATATAATTACTGCACTTGTCATGAATTGAGAGACTGTTTCTCTTTGTTCTTACCCCAGCTGGATATTTCTAGGTTCTGTACGAACAGCTCATCCGCTATTCAAGTGTCAGGTGGCTAGTAAGGAGGACAGATACTTGACAAGAAGAACATACCAATCAAGAGAGGAAAATTGCAGATGAGTTGGGGAGGATACAGCAATAGCAAAGGCTTGAGATGCCAGAGGGAGACTAAGGAATGTGGTTTAAACTTGCCTCTCAAGTGTTTAAACAGATGGGCAACACTAAAATAAAGGCCCACAAAAAAACCCAGGGAAAGTACACTTGAATGGAGTGTCCCCTTGGAATGAAGGCGGTCAGGAAGGAGTAAGATGAGCTTTCTCCCATCAGTCCTGCTGTAGCTTAGCCCAGGAAGGTAGTGTCAGCATTTTTAGAGCCAGGGACATTGTTGGCATTTCCATTATCGTTGTAAGTAAGTGGTTTGGGGCAGTGGAAACATGTCTTCCTAGAGGTGGCCACGGAGGGAGAGATTCCAGTGGCCGTGTGGCCGCCAGGCAGTTGGCCAGGTCCTACTAGATGCATGGACAGTGAGTGGTTGGTTCACTCAGGATTATCAGATAAGTGGCCACCTCATCTCTCACTGGCTCAGTATTGAAATCTCACTGACTGTAACTAAATTCTGTCTCACTTAATTTGTCCATTGTAGGTCCTTGTGGAATATGCTTCTTCATCAGGTGAGGGAAGAATGGCTGTACAAAGGATGCGTTTTTTGTGACTCCTTTTTTTAGACGTTTAACCCACATGCGTACTCTTGGGAGGTATGAATGCGTTCCCAGCGGTGGGGAAGGCTGAGCCTGGGTAAGGTCTGAGCCTCCCATGTGCCAGGAAGGGTGTTTGAGCACATGCTGTCGGATGGCTCCTCCCTGCGGCTCCTTGAGCTCAGCCATCACAAATGTACAAAAATAGATTGGATACTAGGGCACATCTCCCAAGTTCAAATGTGAAGGTTATCAGAATTCTCCGTTTCCCCGGATCCTCACTTACTGGTATCACCTCGGAGCTAAAGCTGTGGCTGGGCTGCTTCTGGCCTGAGGCATCGCAGGGCTTCCCTCCAATGTGCCATTACTGCTCGTAATGCTGTTCTCATCAATGGGCTTGGTTTTTCGATTCAAGAGATAGAACAAGAGTCTTCTATTAGCATGGAAAATATTGATAGGAGTCAATTAAAATTCTATATTTGAAAGTTGTAACTCATGAGGGGAGGACACGAGCCCTTTCACAGAGAACTTAATATACGAGGTCTGACAGTTCAGTTCGCAAACTTGCCACCATGTGCTTACATTGGCAGCACTGTGCAAACAGCTCAGTAAGGATTCATAACCTTGGTGTATCAGTGTCTCACAGCTGTGTTTGTGTTGATTTGTGGTGGTGTCTTGCTGAGTGGCGTTCATTATTGTTACGTGTTTTTGTGTGCAGTCGTGAGAATGTCTGAGCTTGAATTAGAGCAATTAAACATTAAATTTCTTGTTAAACTTGGCAAGAGTAGAAATGAAATCAGAGACATGTTAGTCCAAGTTTATGGGGATAATGCCATGAAGAAAACAGCAGTGTACAAAAGTTTTACATGTTTTTCTGAAGGGAGAGAATGCGTTACTGATGGAAAAAGGTCAGGGTGGCCAGCAACAAGCAGAACTGACAAAAACATTGCAAAAATTCATTGAATTGTGCGTTAAAATCGTCGGCTAACTGTGAGAAACATAGCAGATCAAGTAAACATGGATAGAGAAACAGTTAGGAAAATCTTAACTGAAAATCTTGGCATGAGAAAGGTATGTGAAAAAATGGTCCCGAAGGAGCCCTTGTACCAGCTCACTTGGCACTGTCTGTGACAGAGTTTTTAGCCAGTAAACAGATAATTGTATTGGAATACCCTCCCTCCCTACTCACTTGATCTGGCCCCAATGACTTCTTTCTTCACCGAAGATAGAGGAAATATTGAAAGGAAGACATTTTGATGACATTCGGGACATCAAGGGTCATACGACGATATCTCTGATGGCCATTCCAGAAAAGGAGTTCCAATATTGCTTTGAAGGGTGGACTAGGTGCTGGCATTGGTGCGTAGCTTCCCCAGGGGAGTACTTCAAAGGTGACCACAGTGATATTCAGCAGTGAGGTATGTAGCTCTTTTTCAAAGATGAGTTCCGGAACTTCATTGTCAGACCACGTATTGCAGCGTGTGTCCTCGTAAAGAAACCAAACTCGTTTCTCCTCCCTTCCAATACCCATGCAGAAGAGTGCTATGTTTTTCTACCGAATTTGGTCGTTGCTTCCTTTATTTTTCTTCTAACTCACTGGGGGGTATGACATCATGTTCTAACTTTTTTGGATGCCGTCTTATGACCCTAGGTAACCCGTAGATTGCTTTGCTGCTTCTTGCAGATACTGTCCTTGGTGCTAGTGAATTACAGGCCAGAGTGTATATCATAAGCTGTTATCTAAGAACCCTGGTAAATTTTGAGTGGGAGGAAGAGAATAAAGGGAAATTGAACTTGTAGAACCTCAGGGTCAAGAAGGCACTTTCTAAATCCACCACCCATCTGATTCATCAGTTCCCTTCATAAAACCCTTCTACATAGTCATTTGACTTGTGCTCGAAGAGAGAATTCACTGTATTCCCAGAAGTTCCTGTCTCATTTTATTTCAACAGATAGAAAAATATTTTCCTTCCTTTAGTTTCCTGCTATTGGGCCATATTAAGCAAGTCTGATTCTTTTACCTTTGAGCCTTCAGATAGTCATAGGCCATTTGACACTCCCTTTCATTTTTTCATGGGATATGACCAAATCCCAACACTAGCCTTGCTGTCTGGTTACTCTGTCCTGAGTCTGTTCCAGCATCGCGTGCAGCACTCATTTTTGCCTGGCAGCCGTACATGGGGAAAGAGCATGGGGCTTTCCTTAGGCACAGGATTTGTGTGGTTCTTAGGTAACCTCATAATGGCAATAGGTTCCAAATCTTGACTGTGCAGTACAGGAGGAATGTACTTTGGATGTGGAGTTTTGTGACTCTGTAGAGGAAGACATCTTTGAAAAGCAGTTCTAAAATTTGGCTGCCTTACCCTAAAAAATATAATTACATAGAAGCCTGCTAATTTGGGCAGCCAGTCAATCTTCTTAGTCCGAGGAGCCTGGTGCCATGTCAGCCTCTCTGTCTGCTGCTACTGACACTGTTGTGTAAATTAACACTGGGAATTGGCAGACAAGTCATTGGTGTGGAAAATAGGAAGTGTTACAAACATTATAGATGTGCTTTCTTTTCCTGGAGGTGTAGAAACAGGGTAGGGGGCACTCTCCAAAGTTGATAGTGGCTTCAGACAAAGTGCTTCAGCCAGTAGTACTGGAAATTGTACTGTGTCACCATTCAGAGCTAGAGAGTGACAGTCAGTGGGGGGGAGGGGGCTGGAAGGCCTGCATACGAGGAGGAAGGGAGTTGAACTCCCAGGTCAGCGGTGGCCTCTGACCAGCTGGTTTCCATAGCTCTACAACCAGGGCCACCATTGTGTCCCCCAGACGTGGCTGCTCCTCAGAGTCACCTGGGGAACTCTATAAACCAGCATGCATCAACCCACTGCGGCCGGCCTACTGGATCAAGCTCGCAGAGGGTGGAGTCGTGGAATCTGATGCGTGTGCATGAAATTTTATATCATGAAAATTTAATACCACCGATGTGCTATAAACCACAAACCATTGCAGAGGCTAAGACTTTTTAAACATCCCTCCATGAGCCTTCACCCCGTCGGGGACTGTATCAGCCCTGCTAAGAATGCAGGCTTTAACCCTGGCCCTAGCTAGATAGGGCGTCCCTGGCTTCCCCTTGGTGACTCTGAAATGCAGCCAGAATGGAGGCCCAGTGCTCAGACCCAGTGCTTCCAAAACTTGCTTGATCAAAAGACTTAGCTGGGAGCACTTGTTAAGCCGTGAGATTCCCCCCAACCCTTCTACCTAGAGATTAGGCATTAACAGGTCTGAGGTGGGGCCTAGGGATCCATGTGCTTAGTGATTGCCCCGTTAATTCGTAAAATGTGGCGGGTTTGGTTTTCTGTGTTCTGACAGAAAAGCTGCCCCTTCTCCCCATTTTCCTGACGAGGGTTGTGGGGTTGGAGATGGGGTTGCTTACAAAGCATAGAGGTGCTCTCAATTACCTGAGTTGGAACTTAGAATTCATTTTCTAATAATCATTTTAATAAAAACACAGTAAAAATAGTATTGTGCCACTTCCCTGGACAACTAACTGCACATCAAAGATCTATTGTGTGGCAGAACTGTGGTAGGTGTTCCAAGGGACACGATGGCACGTACAACGTGGTGCCATGTCACAGGGTTTATTAATCTGGTGAGGGAGCAGAGACGAAATGCTTTGGGGAGGCGGTTCCGATTTTACCCGGGTGAGTGGGTAAACAGGCGTCTGCGAGCTTGTGGCATCTGAGGATGAGTACGATGTTGATAGAGAAAGGTGTTGGGAACAGTAAGGGCATGATGCATAGCAGATGACTCACTCGGGCCAGAACATGGGGTGCACGGGCCTGTGGGTGTGGGAACTGAAGTTAGAAAGGCCGCTTTCTAGTTGTGGGGCAGAGGTTAGACAGGACGTTGGACTCGCAGCCAGAGAGCCTTGCTCTAAGGTGTGGCTCTCATGCAGTACACGTCCTGTTGCCTTTCTGAAGTTCAGTGTTTAGTGACTGATTGCTCACTGGGCGGTTGGGTTGGTGGCATGAGACATGAGAGGCACCTCCCAACACATTGATGATGTCATTAGAATGTGCCCAGGTTAGGAGAGCCCTATGACCTTGTTCCGTAACGAGTGGTCAGGTATCGGAAAGCTTTGAGAAGACAGGTTTACAGTGCCAAGGGTCACGTAGACCTGTGTAAGCTTACCTGAAGGTTTAATCACAGCACGTCATGTTGTTCCTGTGCATGCGGAAGTACACTTCGAATTTCCAACTCTGACCTAGAAAATGAATGTTTGGATGTAACCCACTGGGGAGTTGGAGGCCCTCAGTTCAAAGGCCAGGAAGAAGAAACCTGCATAATTTGTGTCACCTGCTTGCCTTCCTTTCATAGTTAGAACTTCAGGTTGCTGGCACTGTAGGGGAGCCCAGAGGTCTATTGGGTTGTCGGAAGAGTCATGACGTATTTTGCAACGAACAACATAGAAAAAATACCTGATGACTTCTCCGACAGCCCAATAGTTGCATTCATTTGCCACTTGAGTGCTCAAGGCGTTGCTACCTGTTCTTTGCCTGGCCAAGGCTTAGAGGAGTCCTGCCCCGGGGCAGCACCTGTGGTGCTGAGCCAGGCAGACCATCACCTGAGGGGCAGGCCACCCCCAATGGTCCAGTCTTCTGTGCACAGCCATCCCCTCCCACCTGCTTTCCTTCTGTGCTCAGGTCACGCCCACCCCTGGAGTCTTGATTTAGTTTTTACTATCTGGATTACTGAGCTTCCGTGAAATCCAGCCCTTTCAGGTATTTTGTCTGTTTGTTTGCTTAATTTTGTTTTTAATGATTTGATTAGTATGAAAACACTTGTTCACATATACTTGCTATGTTATGATAGTAGGTTGAGTACTTGGCATACTGTGGGGGGCGCTGGACTTGCTAACTAGTCTGTAAGGTCTCTTCTTGAGGCTCTCTAAGCATTTGGTCCCAGCCGTCTGTTGATTTATGTGTCTGATGTCTTTCTTGTTTGTGGTCCTTCTCTGCGTTTGAAAAGGACACTTAAAAATTCTTGTTTAGTGCTTAGCTCTATCTTAACAGTATATTCCAAGGGCAGAAAGATGTTATAACTTGATCTAAATTTTTGTACACTTGAAAACTTTTATTAGCTTGGAGCGTGTATTATGTGGTGGTATAATAGGAGTCATTGTAGCTAACATTTATTAAGCATTTTTCATATGCCAGGCACTGTTAATACTTTATCTGTCCACATAATTTTCACTGCTATTCTATAAGGGATAGGTGCTATTATTACCCTTCCTTTACAGATGCAGAAACTGAGGCACAGAGAGGTTAAGCAACTGCGTGACGTCACACAGCCAGCCAGTAAATTGAAGAGCTGGGATTACAGATTTTAGATTCCACAATGCTTCTTTGCCCAGCTGTTTATAATAGACAGGTAGGGGGCTTTGAATATGAGTCTGAATCCTGGCCTGATGCATCTGTATAAACTGGGCCCAGGGTGTAGCCTCTACATGTTTCAGTTTCATTATTTGTGAAACCAGAGTGACTGCCTGGCTCAGGGCTGTTTTTTTTTTTTAAAGATTTTATTGGGGAATTGGGGGAGGAGAACAGCGTTGGGGAATCGGGGAAGGGGAACAGACAAGTTGCTGTCTTTTTGTTCTTCAGTCTAGTTGCAGAGGACATTGCTTCACTGACCCATATTGGTATCGTCATTACGCTCTTCCCGGATGATTCAAATGGGTCGGCGGCCTCTGGGTGTTGCTCACCGCGGCTATTGGCAGCTCACTCTGGCTGCCGGCCACTCACTGTAGCCTATGGCAGCCCACTGTAGCAGGGGCTGCAGCCCATACCGTCGCCGGGGCTCACACAGCCCAGCTCCAGATGGAGCTGTTGTTAGCTGTAGAGGGCAGTGCCATTGGGCCCCATATGTGGGATCCGAACCGGGGCCGCTGGCATCCCAAACGAGTTCTTAACCAATGCGCCACTTGGCCGGCCCAGGGCTATTTTTAAGAATAAATGAGATAGGGCCCTCCGAGTGGCTCAGTTGGTTAAGAGCTTGCTCATGTGTGTGAGCTCTGAGCAACAGGGCCCTGGTTCGATTCCCGGCCCAGCCCAAACTGCCAACTGCCAACAGGTGGCAGGATGGCTCAGCTTAAAAAAAAAAAAAAGAATAAATGAGATAATAAATGCGGAGCCCCTAGCTTAGTACCTGGCGCATTAGAAACCTTCCTGATTATTTTAGAGCTACTTTTGTAAAAAGCCAAGTGTTGAAAAGTTTTTGAAAATTAGACTTTCAAAGTCTACTCTAGTAATGTAGCATTTTAATTTTAAATTGCTTTAATCCATGCATATAAGATATTCTTCCTTAAAAGAAGTCTGTGATGAGTCCTCAGGCAGGACTGCCAGGCTGTGGGCGATGCTCTCCATAGAAAAAAGTGGGCCGTGGTACCAGGTCAGGGCAGCACCCATTGGTGATAATGATGTGTCACAGTGAGCTATGACATGGGCAAATGAGTGACACACATCTGGGTAAGCAGCTGGACTCCTGTCTATGAGGAGGAGGCCAGGGAAGTGGTAGCAAAGAAACTACTGGGACCGGAGAGCTACCTCAGAAAAATGCCCTGGGGACTTATGGGAATGGCTCCTGCCATTTCGTATGGACACTTGGGAATGATTGCTTGTTTCCTGGAGTCCAGGAACTGAAGGAATGCTGTTGCCGCTACTTCTTTACTTTGGGATTCATGTTTGGGAGTATCCCGTAGGATTTCTACGTTGCCTTTTTCTCGAATGTTCTTTCTGATCACATGTCACAAAGAGAGATGTCCGACTGAGAGCTTCTGAGGTGACATACCGGATCAATACTTAGTATATATGTAGCCTTTGTCCCGAAGAACCAGCTGGTCTGCAACACAAGCACGCTGCCAGGACTAATTTTTTTTTTTTCTTTGAGGGCAGTGTCACTGGCCCTCATATGTGGGATCCGAACCAGGGCCGCTGGCTTCCCAAGCCAGCACTTAACCACCATGCCACTCGGCCGGCCCTCAGAACTTCTTTAAAGAGCTTGGTCGCAAGGGAAGAAGCATGTCCTTGGATGCCGTGGTGAGCAAGCGAAATGGCTCTTGTGGCCTGCAGGCCACCCTCCAGCATGGCTTGTCCATTCTGATAGTAAACGGATGCTAGGAATGCCAGTGTGGCCTCTTACCTCTGCTGCTGGTAAACAGTAAAAATGAACTTGAAAGAATGTCAAAAAGCGCAGCTTGGAGAAGTGGCTGTGAGAGAGCCTTGCCGTGCCTCTTCACAAAGAAAGCAGGCTCATTAGTTAGACTCGAACACTGAATTGCATGTAACTGCAGACCCTGGACGTCAAGGCTTTTCTCCCGGGCACTACTGGTTCCTCTTGTTCCCCAAACAGTGGAGCAATTCAGAAAGCACTCAAAATCAGGCCTTGTGTTGGTGGTTCTTCCTCTGGATTAATATTTGAATTTAATATTGGGTTCAGTGTGGGGAGCTAAAGTGTGGCGATCAGCAGGAGCTCTGTTTTATTTTGGATAACTGTTTGTGAGTTGCTAGGGGACCTCCTCAGTTTTTTCCGTCTTGCTTTTCACTTCACTGTTTTGGTCAGCCAGGAGGAAACTGTGAATTTAGTATGTGTGAGAAATTTAAATATGAGAGGAGATTTATTTGGAAGATGCAAGGCTGCTCGTACAGGAGCTAGAAGAAACACGGGGATCACAAAGCTGCCTGAGGGGGAGAGACACACTTCTCAAGTTCCTAAAACGCACAAGTTTCACTTAAATTGTGATTATAGAAGTATGAAAATACATATGAGCGTTGTGGCTCATGCATATTTAGAATACATTAGAATATGTTTTGGGGGCAAGTTCAAGTCCACTCTGCAGTGATCATTGTATTTCTAACTGCTAGAAACCTGGCTGGAACCTAACAGTGACTTCTTAGTCTATGCGAAGACCAAGTGACCTCTTCAAATTGTTTGGAGTCTTGTGGGACTTCAGGAGGAAGGCACTGGATGCTTGGATTATGTGTTCTGTTAGTGTTTGCTCTGTTCTGCTTGACCATGCATTTCCTCCTCTTTTGGAACAGTGCTTTGACTCTTCCTTGAAACACTCTCCAAAATAAATATAGGACAATCGCAAGTACCACTGCTGGGTTTAACCCGTGAGCAGTTTGTTAGAGATGGATTCCTGGCTGCACCACGTCCTGTTAACTGGTTAGTCAGGTCCCGCTCCTGCCCTTCAGGATCTCTTGCTCATGGTTTATAATAGTTGGGTCGTCTTCCATGTTACTGAGATGAAGAGACCAAGTCTATTTCTTTCCCTTTTACTTGTGATTACTATACACTAAAAGTGCCATTAAATGTTGCCTTAGAAAACTATGGGCCATTCTTGCAATGATGGTAACCCGTTAACTGATTAATTTTCCGAGTGCTGTGTCAGTGACTTGAGGACCTCCATTTCTTGCTTGCTGTTCCAAAAGATCAAACCTTGGCTAGCGGTAGTCATTTATTACTTTAGGGGCTGAAAGACATTGACTAATAGGCAGTCCCAGGTATTCTGTTCATCCAAGGTCAGGGCCCATTGGGCTGCCCATATCTGTTTTTCTTAACTGAGCCTGTTACTTCAGAAGAACTCAGTGTTGATCTGAATGTTGACGTATTTCCTGTGAAAATTCTGAAGCCACCTTCCTAACAGTTTCTCTGAATAATCTGTGCTTATTTGATGTCTCATAGGAATCTTTGATCTCACTGGTATGGCATAACTGACCATAAAACAGCCTCATTGACTTTTTTTTCCCCCTGAAGGAACATAACAGATGTAGTTTATGATGACAAGAGACATTTATTACCCTTGCATAGCATTTTTTGCCTCATTTATTCTGATTCACTTTCTCCCTTTTATTTTCATTTCTGGTCTACCTGTCTTGTGTCAGCTCCTGGATGTTCCCTGAGAGTAGGGGACTACATCTTGTTTGAACATTTTTTTCATCTGCTTCAAAACGCTGCACATAGTAGGCACATTATATGTCGTGCTTGTTACTGCCATTGGCTTGAATAAACTGTATTGAACCCAAGACAGAACGCTCACCAAAAAATTTTTATTCCATTTGAGTAATACAGTGCTTTCCTGAGTACAGTGTATGAAAAATTCAACCTTACTGAAAAATCCTGTGTCAAAATGTAAAACCACTTTAATAAACTTAATTGGATATCTGTTTGATTCCTTATTGGAATAAGTTTTTTTTTTTAAATTTTGGTATGTAAAGTGGTTATTATACCTCCTTCCTTTCAAGTTTTGCTTGAAGGTGCAGTTGGTTCAGGTTGGAAGGAAAAACATCTCTTTCATGAGATAAATAGAGTCTTTGGTGTTCTGTGGTACAAAAACATCAATACCCAGGTGTTGAATGATCCTCAATCCCTGGGCTTAAGTTCTTTTTTCTCACCAAATTCACCTTTTTAAAGAACTTCTCTCCCTATATTCCTATAACATTTTTCAAAACAAAATGAGGATTATAGTGTATATGCAATTTTACGTTCCTTTTTTCATAACCCTGGAACACATGTAGCTGTCATATTATTAAACACTCTCCAGAAGCATCATTTTAAACGGCCATGATTTTGCAGACATGATTTTTAAATTCATTGCTTGACTTTCTCATCCTGTGTTTAACCCTTCTTCTGTTGTTAGTATTTCAGGTTGATATCTTTTTTTCCCGTATCATATTTGACCCTTCCCTGTGCTGTGCCAGCCCTACTCAGCCCAGGTCTTGTCAGCTGCGCATTTGTGCCATCAGCCCATTCTCCCATGTCCACGGCTTGTCCCCTTATTCAGGTTCTCAGTAAAGTAATGCAGTCCTAATCCATCTTAACGTTTAATAAAAGTTTCTCTTCTCCAAACCATTACAAATACCACTCCCAGCCTTCTCCACTCTTCTGATCATAGCACAATAAATAAAGCCTTCCTGGTTTTATGACTTTCAAAGTGATTTGCCCCTGAGCTATTTTGATTATTGGGGGTGGTAGTACCCTTAGAGCATTAATGTCTTTGCAAGGGTTCATTAGTGACAGCTAGATAATGCATAAAAGTACCTTGAAAATGTTAAAACATATTAGCCAGTGAGAGAGGATAAAATTATTAGTAGAGGCCAGAAGACAGAGAAATGGGAAAGGGAACTATTTCAATCAAAGTAAATTGTATATATCTCTATTCCAAATGCTTAAGTACATGTGCTAACCTCAGTGGAAACTAGTTTGCTTCTCTGAAATTTGATTTACCTGTGATTTTTTTTTTTAGGGCCACGTAAGGAAAAGAGTCAGCACTCGCTTCTTCGTTGCATAGAGAAAGGGTATCTGTGTCACTGAATTATGAACTGATTTAAAAAAATTATATTTTAGAACAGGAGACTTTTCTCCCTGTGATCCATTTCATTTATTTGTCTTCTGGGCAAAATTGGAGGAAAGGTATTTCTCCCTGCTTCATATTATAGAGGAAGTGGTTAGTTTTATTTAGGGATTAAACCTTTCATCTGACTTCATGTTTATTATCTGTTACCTGGCCCATGCTGTAGTGTATAGATATAAGCTTTCTATTTTGTGAATCAGTGTTTCAATTTCTTAAATATTTAGGATTGTCTTGAATTCCATTCTATGTCTATGAAAATTGTTTTAAAAAAAATTCGAATCGCCAGTTGAATAGACAGTGTAGTTAGTCTTTTCTGAATTTCAGTAGGACTGCCCTGTTGCTGGGTGATACCTCCTTTGTCTCCAAATATAGACCAGGCCTTTTTTCTTTATATGTCTTTTTGCTAGATCATATTTATAAACCTGTTCCAAATGTCTGTGTACTGCTTTCCCTGTCTGTCTCAGCCTTCCTAAGATTTTATCTGGAGTTAGGTCTCCATGCCCGTGATCCTCTAGAAGTTGATTCATTTCCTTATCTGTCTCAGTTTCTTTCCTTTCATGCCTGCTCTCTCTGCCTGGACTGAATTGGTAGCAACGCTGCATATGTGCTCTTACATGCAAGTTGCATTACCATCCTCTTTTCTTTCCCTCTCGACTCATTATTAATCAAGATGGAATACAGCATCGGCACAATTTTAGCAGCTACCCTGTTCCTAGCCTAAACCCCCCTTTCCCCCATGACTTTGTTTTACTCCTTTTATTAGACTATAGTTTCACTTATGTTTTTTGTTTATATAGTTACCTGCAAATGTGTTATTCTGTGATCCTCCAACATGGCTGTGCTTTGGAATTTTCCTTCAAGAATGTTATTAACTGGCAGCAGTGTCAGAGAAGCCACCAAATGTTGCTGAACCTCAGTTTTCTCATCTATTAACTGGAGGAAAAAAAAAAAAAGACACTTTACCTCACTGGTGCATATAGGGATTCACTTAAATAAAAGTATTGATGTATTCCTAGCTTAGCCTTTTATTACCAAAAAGGATTCCTTCTTCATTTGATGCCTACCAATTCTATGCATGATCTGAAACCTTTGAGATATAATTCACATACCATACAATTCACCCTTTTAAAGTACACGACTCAGTGGTTTTTAGTATATTCACAGAGTTGTGCAGCTCTTACCGTAGTCGATTTTAGACTGCTTTCATCACCCCCAAAGCAACTCCATACCCATTAGCAGTCATTCCCTATTTCCTAGGCAACCACTAATCTACTTTCTGTAATTTTAAGTATTTTTAACCCCATGCCTAATGTAGTGTTTGCTAATAGGATTTTCATTTTTCTTAATGGTATATGGAAGGTATTTTGAAATGCAGTCCTATAATATTTTTGAAGTGAAAAGAGCCCTTTGGTCATTTAATGTTTATTTTCACACACGGAAACAGAAGACCAGAGAAGTGAAGTGATTCACTCAGGGATGTTCCCATTCCACACCTCTTTGGCCAAAATACACTAAAAAAAAGTGTTTTATTAACACTTATTTCATCAGTAGTTCTTATTTTTGAGTGTTTGCTAAAACCCTTTCAAATTCCAATCCTGGATGTAAGATATGATTATTTGAATTCTCTGCTTTGACCAACTGATCTGTCTGCTCTTCTGTGACTATTTCTTGGGCCTTTCCCTCTGTCTATAATGTTCTTATATATCAAAAATCATATCTTAGCCAAAGTTTACTCAGTATATTGTTATATTTTCTGTTTAAATTTCCTTTAGAAAAGTCATTATAGAATCAACCATAGAATTTTCTAGGATAATCTATCTAGTTTAATGTGTTTCTGTGTGGCATGCCTGAGGTCCTACCTCATTTTGTGGTAGTCTATTTAATCTATCAGATTTCTTCTAGCCCATGCCACTTTTCAGTGTGATTTTTGCTGCCCCTTCCATCTATCAGCAGACTATTTCTCCACTCCCCTTAATGTGACAGAAATGATGTCATGCAGATTTCAATGCCTAGACCACAAGAGTCCTCGCAGCCTTTTCTTTTGCCCCTATCCATGCTGCTTGGAGAGCATCACATGGGGAAGCCACTCTATCATAGGGAGAAGACAGAAGGCCTGGTGACTGCAGCTGACGTGTGGCACTAATTGCCAGACCATCAGACTGAGGCCAGAGTGACTCTTCCAGCCCTTTTGAACCCTCCAGCTGAATTTTGTTGCATGAGTGAGCTCAGGTGACTGCAGCAGAGGAATTGGCCAACCAACTCACTGAAACTTGTAGGGGAAAATTTGAGTCACCAAGGTTGGGATGGTTTGTTATGCAGCAAAGCATAACTGATCCATGTCGGTATCAGCATTGTGGCAACACTGAGATGATTAAAGAATGTAATCCATGCAAAGCTCACAGCTAAGCGTATCGAGAATCCCTCCGTAAGGGTTGATGGCTATGTCCACGAGGCGAAAGCATTATAGTTACTGATATTGTTTGAGTCACAGTGATCACTTTACTTCTCCTCTTCCATCAGATGTAATACCATTGGTTTCATTCTCAGTAACTTGGACGAGTTAAAGAATTTGACTTCTTTGGTGTTAACTGTCTGGTGTTTTCCTTGCTGGTTAGTAAGTAGTTTAAAAAGCTTTTCTTATTTTGCAGTAAAGCACATGGACAAGCTGTCTACATGTACAGCTTATAACAAATTACAAAATGAACACCTGTAACTACCACTCAGTTTAATAAATTGAACATTGCCAGGACTCCAAAGCCCACTGCATGCCCTTCCTGATCACAACCCTCTACCTTACACTGAGATTTTATGCTAATCACTCACCTGGTTTTACAGTAATCACTTCTGTGCTTTGCTTTATAGTTTTTGCAACCTCTGTCTGCATCTCTAAGAAAACGTCTTTAGTTTTAGTGAGTTTTTTCAACATTATACAACGGAAATGATGTATGTGTTCTTTTGTGTCTGGCTTCATTTGCTGGATATTATTTCTAACATTCCCCTGTATTATGACTAACAGTAAGCTTTCATTTTCATTGCTGTTTAGAATTTTATTGTAAGAATATTCCTCTATCAGATCTAGTATTGATGGGAGTTTGGGTTGTTTACAATTTGGGGCTCTTATGAATAATATTGTTAAGCATATTCTTGTATATCAGACTGACATATGGGAGGGATTTTTTCTTTTTTAAGGTATATACTAAGAGTAGAATTTCTGGGTAATAAAGAGTCACAGTCACTTTTTATAAGTCTTATAGAAAAGAACATTGCCAGATGATACAAATGATTATACAGTAATACCTTGGTTTGCGAGCATAATTCGTTCTGGAAACAAACTACTCATATTGCAAGACATTGCTCTTTTACCACCTTAAAATGTGTTAGAAATGTTTGCTCGTCTTGCAGAACACTCCCAAACCACGTTACTCACAATCCAAGGTTTTACTGTACTTTAATGAGGGTTAATCTTACCTCAAGATTAAACCGTTGGTTTACCATTTCTTTACCAAGGAGGTTGACCAAAAAGGCAGGTCAGACCAATAGTGAGAGGAGTAGGAATGTGATAAGAGTTTTGTGGGATGGAAAGGAGTCAACGTTTAGTTGGAAGGGTCAGAATGTCTCCAGAAGGGAAATATGTGAGTGAAGTTGGTGTCGGAGCCAGTTTCCAGGAGTTTAATAACATCCTTTATACTGCTGTCCTCTAGGTGAATCCAGAACAATGGATTGTGTCTTCTCTACATTATGGAGGAGACATGTGGGCAATGGGAGTGGGGGGAGGAGGAGAAAACAATTGACTGATCCTTGGCCATCTAGTAATAAGAAGAGGACACAGCTCTTTTAGGACTGAGATTTCCTTATGGTCCCTTTCTAAGAAGAAGGGAGGTGCTAACACTAGATCAAAGGGGAAGGGAAAAGAATCTTGTCCAAAATGGGAAAAGAGAACATTTTGTTCAGCCAAAGTAAAGACTCTGTATCTACTAAAAACAATGGTGGCTATAAGAAGATTGTGGTGTAGCCTCGCAAGCCAGGGCAGTTTGGGTTACTTTGCTTCTGATTGTACAAAATGTGCTCTAATCACATTTTGGGCACTGTAATCACACATGGTATAGTTGAAGAATGGTGTCTGTGTGTTCCATCACATGACCACTCTGTGCCGAGGCGCCCTGCCAAAACAGCTACACGAACTGTGCTTCATGTGCCCTGGCTAATCTCAGCGACAAGGCAGAGGGGTTCAGAGCTTGCTGAGTTCTTCTCCCTGACTATCTGAGGAAGTTGAAAACTTGAGGATTTCATAAAGGCTTAGTAGCGTTGCGTTGGTCTCATAAGAAAATAGTTAATTTAAAGCATTTGGATGCCAAATTAAGATCCCATCAGGATAATGAGGGAAGGATTGAGGAATTAATGTTTGTGTTTTGGGATCCTGTCAGATAGTGTTGTTTTTACATCTAGTGTGTGCTTCCCAAGTTCAATAAAGTAGCATTTGTGACAGGCTCTATTCGAGGATGCTTTTAACATGCAGAACAAAACTTGCTTGCTGTTATGATTTCTATTTGATGTGGGGATTTGTGGCTTGTTGTTTTCACAGACATCAAACCAACGTATTATTTATTCACTGTAGATCTAAGTACCTTACTGACTTGATTTCTTCTTGTATTACTTCTGAATGGTCCCTAGATATATGGAATGGGTGATGGTTTTTGTGCTATTATGCCTTTCTGGAAAAGAAAGTGAGCTTTTCTTGCTTGAGTAAACACATTGATGCATTATGAAACTGTCAGATTCTGAACAATTGGCATAAGCTCAATTATTCAAATATGTGACTCTTTTGAATGGCTTTTGTGTCAGCTAATGCTTTAGTACAACCAGCATAAAGAAATTTCAATACCTTTCCTTAAGAAATTAAATCTGGACTGTGTGATGAAAGAAACTCACAGGATTACAGGATTGGTCCTTTTCTTGATCACCTTCATTATCATATACAGCTAATTGGTAGCATTTCATTTGCTGAGTTTCATACTTCGTTTTATTTTAAAATATTTTTCTTTTTTGATAAAAAGTAATTTAATCATTTTCCTTATCACCTAGCATAATTTTTTCCCCTATGTTTTCTTCCTGTCAACATATACACATGCTTTTTTACATAGTATATGTGCAATTTTGTTTTCTTTTAAAATTATATTTGCATTGTAAATCTTTTTAAGTACTCTGACCATTATAGTAATTGTTTTTGTTGCTTCCTTAATATGGAATTATTTATTAAATGGTAACCATTTCCCTTATTTGACATGTATGTTTCCAGTTTTTCATTTTTACTACTAATAATGTGAAGACACTGTGCATTGTAGCTTGTTTTCTTATTTTCAATTATATTACAAGGACAGTGTTCGAAAGTATCATTATGTCAGTGGACTTGAAAACTTATGTTGTATGCATTGCCCAATTGCTTTCCAAAAGACGGTGCCTTTGTTTTGATTATATAAGTATACAATCCCTTTTACCAAATCAATTAAGTTTAATAAAAAGATGAAGCTCGTTAAATATTAGCATCCTTCAAAATTATCCTTTGGAGCACTCTGTAATCTTAGTAGAGACTTTTTCCTGTGTAAATTCAATTTCTATTTTTAGCGAGGTGATAGATGAAAATAGTCTTTGAAAATATAATAAACCATGTAGTGTGACAATGAAGAGCAGCAGCCTGCTGCCTTCCCCACCCCCCCTCGCCTTCCCACTCCAGTTTCTGGCTTTGAGAACCCTCAGCTCGTGGATGTGTCTGCTGATACTTGCTTTCATTTGCTAAATGGCGTGCTGTTCCAATTCGATTATTATTATTTTTTTTTCCACTTTATGGTGATCATTGATTTTCTTCTATGGAAGATGAGGCTTTAGCACTTACTGTTTCTTTCCTATCCTTTCAGTATTGACATAACAAATTTTGGTTTTGTCAATACATAGATATTAAAATATTATGACTGTAAATATTGTTTATAACCAAATCTTATATTTATATTATGATTATATCTTCATATAGTTTATTTCTCTTGGAAATTAATAACTTCCTCCTTTTTCCCCTTGCTTTGTTTTCTCTATTCTTGTGTCTAACTTATCACCAAACATTCCTTTTTCTAATTTATCACCAAACAAATCTCATTACTGCCAAGCACATCAGGTAATCCCTTAGATGTGTTTTTATCTGTTTATTTTTTTGTTCAGAACTTTCCTCTGGGGACCTTTGTATTTTCTTCACTGGGGACTAGTTGCCCTTAAGGCCCATCTGCTCAGCTGACGTCTTGGAATTCCCTTCGCTAATGTGTCCTGGGCATGTCCTTTGTCTCTCTGTCTGTTTTGTTGATTGTCTGATTTCTGGGTCTCAGATCCTACTCCTTTTAAGTTTACCTCCACATTTTGGTGGATTCCTAAGAAAGGTGTAAGGAAGATAAATTTTTTGAGACCATGCATATCTGAAAATGCCTTTATTCTGTCATCGTACTTGATCGATAGTTTGGGTGGTATACAGTTTTGGGTTGGGAATGATGTTTTTTGGAATTCTGAAGGCATTGCTCCATTGTTGTCCTACTTTCAAGGTTGCTGTTGAGTCCAGTGCCCTCTGGTTCCAAGTAATCCCGTCTCCCGCCCCCTAGTCTGTGGAAGCTTTGAGAATCTTGTTGTTTCCCGAGCTCTGAAACTCTGCAATATTCCTTCGTAGGTGTCTTTTTTCATTCATTTTATTGGCCATGTGGTGGGTTCTTTCAAACTGCAAATGCATGCTCTGTGGTCCCTTGTTTTCTCTCTCTCGAATACCTATTAGTGGGATGTAGTACCTTGTAGACTGATCCTTTAATTTTCCTGTCTTTTCTCTCGCATTCTTCCATCTCACTGTCTTTTTATTTTTCCTTCTGAGGGATTTTGTTAACTTTATTTTCACTTCTTTTATTAGATTCTTTATTGATGCTACAATATTTTTTTAATTTCTGAGAGCTTATTTCTTCTTGGAAGCTTGTTTTTTTATGGCATTATGTTGCTTCATCTTCTTTTGTTTCTCTGAGGGTATGAATTATATTTTTTGGTTGATGAAGTTTCTACCATTCCCTGCTTTATATTGGTTTCTTCTGAGGTGTGCACATGTGTACACTGTCTTTTTTGCATGTTGTTAGGGGCTTTCTGGAGAACCAAGGCTCTTTTTAAATGAGAGATGCAGACACTTGAAGAAGAAATAAAAAGACGATTGAAACTGTGTACGTGGTTGGGGCTTGTAACTTGGTGCATCTCTATGGTATAATCTGCATCTGGAGGCCTGTTCTCATGTCTGGGAGCCTGGTTGTGGGGTCAAAAGGGTGGGGTTTCACTGAGCAGGCTGTGATGCCGTCCCCCCGTTTTTAGTAGGGTGCCTCTCACCCCTGCACTCAGCTGCTTAGAGTCAACTCTCCTAGAAAGGTCCTGCCTCCTGCCTTGATATGCGGGGTAGAGAAGAGACTATGGGAATCTGCCTACTCTACATAAAAATGTATACACATTTCAAGAAAGGAAAAAACTGTATTAAAATTGTAATACTCAATATATACCCATAACAAAAGATGAATACAAGTCATGTTTGACTTCTGCAATTACAAGAGGTGCTCAAAGTGGTTACTATCAGCGTCCAGACACTTCTGATCACGGCAAACTACTGCTTGAGCAACGTTGACCAAGGTGTCCACTTGTATACAATTTTTTGGTCCCCCGGTATGTATATTTTCAACCAGTTCCCCTTCCTTCAGAGGTGGGAACCTAAAATCTTACTGGTTACCCTCTCCTGAGGCCTGAACTTCAGCTTTGTTGTGATTGTTTTGTTAGTTACCATTTGTTCATTTGTTTTTTAGCTTCAAGGCTTTTGCTGCATATCTAGTTTGCTTTCTTGTCCCCTCTCATTTTTAATTTTATTCATGAGTTGATTCCATGCTTTTATATATTACATATCCATTTTTATATATTTTTTTTCTTTTTAGTGTCATTTTAGTACGGTTTTCAAAGGGATTGGGGAAAAAAGGAACTTGCTCAGTCTCTATGGTTAATGGAAGTACCCAGTAAGGGCTCTTTTTTAGATTTGTCAAAATAATTTTTTCTCCACCACACATTTGGGAATATTTATATGTTTTCTGATTCCTTTAAAAAAAAGTCTTTAAAATACTTTATTCTAATTTTCACATATGTTTGTTTAACATTGCAGAGTTAACATCAATTTTCACAAGTAGAAAATGTGACCCCCTCCTGGATAGCTTAAAGGAGTACTTATTATGTTCATTGAGTTGCTTATTCATTTTATATTTATTTATTTATTTATTTATTTTTTGAGGGCAGTGTCACTGGCCCTCACATGTGGGACCCGAACCGGGGCCGCTGGCTTAACCACCCGGCCGGCCCGATGCTTATTCATTTTAAAAGACTTTTAATTTTAAGGTAATTATAGATTAGTAAGGGAGTTGCCAGAATAGTGCAGAGACGGCTCCTGTACCCGGTTAATCCCAGTGTTAACATCTTCATATGACTCTAGTACAGTATCGAAATTAGGAAATTGATATTAATGCAATCCTCATTAATTCTTAAAAGACATTGTTTTACATTTCATATTGTTCAAAGAGTTTACATTGCAAACCCGTATGAGACCTATGTGAAAATATTTTGTTTTTCAGCAATTTTTCCAGCTAGTCAAATTACGAAAGCTTGGGCTTAGTGACAATGAGATTCAGCGACTGCCTCCCGAAATAGCCAACTTCATGCAGCTGGTTGAACTTGATGTGTCACGAAACGGTAAGAGAAAGACTCCACCGGAGCTGCCCTGTTGTCTCCTCTGATGCTGGTGGCAATTTTTAATAAGTATAACCGGGTAAAGTTACTGGAGGTGCTTTTCCTTATGGTTCTGGGAAAGCTATGCCCAAGATGTGGGATGAAATTAATACCATTATTGAATAGCTTAGTCAAATTACAGGTGTTTACTAAACTTTTTTTATAGCACAGTTTTTAAATGATGCCTTTCTCAAAGTAGGTCCAGTCTGACTCATAGCATAGACTTAGAGAGTTGTCTGGGAAGTTGTGTAGTCTAGCTCCCTTGTGTTCCTGAACATGACATGGGGGAGCATGGTCATTTGCCCAGAGCCTGGGGGCTGCTGAGGCGAGGGGACGCGAATCTGCCTTTCTTCAGTGAGCAGACCTGTTTGCTGTTTAGGCATGTTCTGCCAGTTTAATTTACTTCCAGTTAGGCCACTGGTGGGTCTGCCCATTGGAGTCATGGTATATTTGTGAGTTTATTTTGATTTCCAGATTTCACTATAATGTTGCTTCATTTTTATTGAACATTCTAATAGGGTATTTGTGTTCTGTTTAGCCTTTCACTTTTAAATGAGTACCTTGTGTTTTATAGCTCTGAGCATACCCCCTGAGTGGGTCGGTCCTCCTGCTTGCTATCGCATATCTGATTAATTACTTAAGTGGCAGCTCCCAGTGGTCCTGTCTTTAATAAAAGGATTCAGCTCTTGCAAGGACTCTGGTATAATTTTCTCAGGAGAGGCCTCAATATAATCTGAATTATTTATAAAACTGGTAATCTTTTTCTTTCATATTACATGCCTGTTTTTTTGAAGACAAATTGAAATTGATTTTTATTTAATGCTTTTTAAACAACTCAAATATTTTAATCACAGCATAAAATATACTTTGTTTTTTCCTCAGTAGCTATAGCGTTAACTGTGCTATTAACTGCCTTTTCAGTCTCATGTGGCCTCTTCTTTATAGTCTTAGTTCTAGGAGTTCTGTTCAGCTGGTCTTCAGATGATTCCCGAGGTTGATTGATCTATAATTTATTTGTAATTTTGGTGTGATCCTGGGAGGCAGTAGGCATAGTGTTTACCTAATCTGCCATCTTGGACCTTAATCCTAATGTACGTACCTGTTTTGTTTTGTGTTTTTAAACATAAATTATTTTACCCCTTACTTTTAACAACTTTTAAATTGCTGTCGTCTAACAGATCTCATAAATTAGAAATTGTCTTTAGGCCAAGCCATATGTTTTTGACATAGGCTCTACTTTTATTCTTCATGAGAATTATTTCTTACCTTGAAGGTACTGGAAAAAAGTTTTTTTTTGGGGGGAGGGGGACATGTTTTATGGAAGCTTATTTAGTTGCAGGGGGCCCTGATCTGCTTAGGTAAAGAAGACTTGATTGTAAGGATAGGGGTGGAACCGACATTCCAAAAACATTGCTTGGAGCTCATATATGATATTTTAGGGGTTTCATGGCCCCTGTCTTATAGTTGGTGTGTCTGCTTCTGTTTGTGGGTGCTCTGTTCTTCTTTCCCTGCTGCTGACCTGCTTTCTTGGAACTGGCCTCTCTAGAACCCATTTGCTGTGGTCTCTCTCCATACATTTCTTGGCTTCTGCACCTAGTGTGGCATCTGTTTGCCAGTGATGAATTTCTCAGTGAGGAATGCGTGACCCAGTTCCTCTTTTTAAGCCAACCAGAAACCATAAGCTACAGGTTGCTAGACACCGTGGGACAGGGTGGCAGGTGGCACAAAACATGCCTGCCTCTCATCACAGACAATGTGAATGGGCAGCTTCCTTTACACTCGCGTGTAGGCCGGAGTCCCTTCCACGGCTCTCCTGCATCACACCTATCCAAGGTATGCATAGCTGAAACTGACCTCTGCCCTTTTAGCAATTACCACAGTTGTAAAGGGTGGCTGGCTAGTAACTCTGCAAAGAAGCAGTGACTTTGGACAATGGTCACTGAAATCATACAAGCTAAAGAAATAAAATGGCAATATTGAAATTGGCATTAGAAAGGAACATAAGCAGGGGTCCAGAAATACTTGAGAAGGAGATATTGAAAGTTCCTGGTCCCACTATTGACTCTTAATGAGGTAGAAAGTCAGCATTGTCAGCCGCCACTTTCACCAGTTGCCACATCAGTGATTTCTTTTCAGACATCCGAAGCTGGAAGGAAGGACCCCAGGCCTGCTCCCGTACGCCCGTTTGTACCTTCCAGCAGGTTGCTCAAAGAAGCTAAGCTTTCACCGAAGTCAATGTCAGGACACAAAAAAGTGTCCTCTCCTTGGGCTAACTGCCCTCCTCTTTTTTTAATCTTGTCCTCATTTTCAACCTTCCTTTCTGCACGTTGATGGAATTTTTTGATGGATCCTACGATCTTTCATCTCCTCTATCCAGATCTTCTAGGAATGTGGAGGGGACTTCCCTGCCCCTTCCATAACTGGTAGAACCTTGCTATGGCTTAGTATTCTGAAAGGTGTGTGTGTGTGTGTGTGTGTGTGTGTGTGTATGGGGGGGTGGGCAGGGGACAGCATGGAGGAGGGTGGCAAGGTTTGGGGCTGTCTTTGCGGTTGTGAAAAAAACTGCACAGTCAGAAGACAGAGCAGAAAAAGGCCACTATTTACTATAACCAATAGGGACATGGGTCAGGCAAAAGTCACCTGTGCTGCCTCTCTCATGCTTTTACAGATGAAAATCACATTAATATGAATTTCCTAGGCAACTGAGTAGGTAAATACAAGTGACAGAACCTGCAGTCTGAGAGCTGGTGTGAGAACCCCTACTTTGTGTGGACGCAGGCATTGGGAAGGGCTTGGGGCTGCGGACGGGAGCCCATGCGGGCCTCCAGCCTTCTCTTGCCCAGCTGAGGCTGCCCACTCAACCGTCAGAGGCTGTTCCTTTGAGTCCCTGGCCAGTCCCTGGGTTGCAGCGGGGCCAGAGCCAGGGCTAACCAATAAAGAAACGTTTATTGGTTTCTTTAATTCCTGATTTTCCGGAGCGCATTGCTTGACCACGGAGGAGGAAGGTGGGATATTGGTATCACACCATTCAAGTTCATTGGATGAGTGCTTGTCCAACTTGAATATGCAACAGATTACCAAAGGGTTCTGTTGAAATGCAGATACTGACGCAGTAGGTGTGGAGTGGGGCTGGAGAGTCTGCCTTGTTCAGAGTCGCCCAGGGGATGCTGACCCCACTGGTGCACTGACCACACTGTGTAGCAGGATCTTAGACATCACCACCCACAAGTCTGCTGCTAACGTTCCTCCAGCAGCTTCGCGTAGTTAGGAGTACAAATTCACTCAGCCTCTGGCACCCCAACTCCGTCCCACAGGGAAGGTGGGAATTCTTCAGCACATGCCTGGTTAAAGGGTAAGACGCTAGAGCTGACCTAAGCTCAAGTTGGCTTTGATTCCAAGAGCAAAATTAGACCTTTCCCGATGTTCCCCTGGCTCAAGTGAGAGAGAAAAAGCAAATTTTGTGTTTCTCTCCAAATAAATCTGTAAACGAGGAGGAGAGAAGTTTTTACAGGCTCATTTCCAGGGCCAACAAGAGCTGCCAAGACCTCCAAACCCTGACTTTTGTGGCTTTGTTTTCTGATATTTCAGGCACAAAGTCAAGGGAATTGTGTGTTGTGTTAGAAAAGGGAAGAATGAGTTTAGGGAGGAAGAGGGCACTGCCTGATGGGTTATATATAGGCTGTGGGGACTTTTTCTGAGGTAAAAGTGGACAGGCCTGGGATGAGCATAGTGTGTATGGTTTTGTCCCCAGAACGGCTGGATGCGCTCGGCAGAGAGGAGGCTGGGTAGGCACCCAGGCCCTGCCGCTCACCACCCAGCTGACTTTGGACAGGCCCCTCTGTGAAGGAATGGGACGAAGCCCTGCTTCCTTACAGACCAGTGAGAGAGGCCAAGAAAGTGACAGATGTCTCATGTCCTAACCTGGTGGATGATTTTTTAAAATCAGGCAGATAGTTAAATATATGGGATAAAAAAAACTAAGTGTTTCCCCTGAACACAGGCTAAAGGATGGAGTGTATGAAATTGGTACCTGAACGTGCCGTTAAAATGTCTTAGAAAGCCCTCCGGCTTGGAATTAAGGCCTGAAGCAGTTTTCTATGGTGAAACGTGCACGCTTTAATGCCTGGACATGAAGTCAAGGCTTTGCTCACTGATTCTTAGCCATTTGAGGAAAATTACTCTGGATATGTGAGACAAGTTTTTCCCCCATAGTGCTATCTTGTTATCCAAAAATCTAAGGCAGACTTTCTTAATGCATCATGAATCTGTCTGAAGGGTTAGTAATTTGAATTTTATAGTCTGTGCGGTAGTTTGGCTTACATCACAGTGCTATATCATTATCCATTTTAGTTCAGTTTTTCCCCAAGTGTGAGGCGTATACCACTGGTACTGCTAGAGATGATTTTAAGTGGTACTGCAAAACAGTAGGTTTTCATATTGAATCATGGTGAGAAGTTATCCTTTTTAAAAAATGTTCCTTTTGGATTGCCTTCTGTAAAATTTTATAACACCATATTGTATTTATTGTTACATTTATCTTCTGTATCTGGGTATAATAGCTGTTTTTCATGTTTATGATTTCAAAAAATTTGCTCCCTTTAAAAATAAATCTTACTCAGACTTAAAAAGGCAATTTAAAAAGAACGAGGTAAATAATACAGAACATACGTGCTATCCCAGTGTGGCAAAAATTAGGAAGGTGCAGCCGGGGTGTTTTCTGGAATCGCTGATTAGTATTAGCGTCCCATGCCAGGGAGGCCATGAGTGTACCTCACTAATAGGACAAGTAGGATTGCATACAGCACAAAAGGCCAGAGACTGCACCCCTGGCTAGTTACTTGGCAGACTTGAGTTAACAAGACACTAAAAGATAGTTTTATTACAAGTTCTCACCAGCACCAGGACCTAACACTTCAGAGTAAGCAGATAAACAGCCTTAACACCAGTAGGGTCATCGTCCCCCACATCTCGAGGCTAGACTCTGATTCAAGGCCTGGGGTAGTTGTTCTCTGTCTGACCACGAGATGCTGATCAGTGTAAGCGGTCTGTGGCTCTGGGTTATTGAACCAGTCTAAAGCCAAATTTTGATGCCTGCTGAAATGATCTTGTGTAACATCAAGTCTTGGTGTTTCTGAGTATGCCCTGAAAAAAACAATTGTTTCTGGCAAGCAATAAATCTAGTGTACCTCGTAGCCTTCATAATTATGAATACAGTAAATCCTTGGATTGCGAGCAACTTGGTTTGCAAGTGTTCTGCAAGACGAGCAAACATTTCTGTTAGGTTGGTGCAAAACCTAATTATTAAGTAGGTTTTGCATCAACTTAATAATACATTTTAACGTGGTAAGTAAGCAATGTCTTACAATACGAGTACGTTGTTTCCAGAACGAATTATGCTCGCAAACCGAGGTATTACTGTTGTTAGCTTTGCTTGCTTTTTTTTTTTTTTTTTTAAATTACATATGCCCATGCCACAAGTGTGGCAGAAGCCAGTTTTTACCCATGCAGATTTCAGACTCACCATAATCAAGCCACTGTTCTCTCCTTTATCACTGCCTAATTTGCGTCCAAGTTTAGTGCTCTATTGAGCACACTGCCTTGGTGGCTGGGCTCAATATTAGAGTAGGTGAGTTTGTGACTGTTAAAATATTATAGGAGGCATCCAGGGAAGGGAGGCCCCACTGGGAGCCCCTCTACCTTATGATTGGGCAGCAGACAGTTTGCAACCCCAAGTTTGCTTTCTTCCCTTTGCAAGTGCTCCCACTGTCCTATTATGTGCCTGTTCTCTGTCTTAACTTTTAAACTTCTCTTTTGACAGGAAGAGGGGTTAATATAGAAAAAAATATAATTGCCTTCTACAGAAATATCATTGATATTATAGCAAATCAACCTGAAAATTCGTCACAATTTCATGTTACAAATTGTTAAATCAGAAGGGAAATTTTTACAACTATGCTTTTGCTCAAAATGTTTTTGGAATCTTTCAGATTTTTAGTGACTTATTTTGCTTATCTTCAGACCAGTATCACTTTTTAGAGTGGATTGGTTATTAAAAACAACCAAACTTTATTCAGTTCCAATGTAGGTACATAACCAGGGCACTGAAAAATCTTACGTTACTCAAAGTCTGCTTCAGATAGCAATTTCAAAAAAGTATAAAAGATTAAAAACTATTGTTACTTTTTATTATCTTAATATGGTTAATTTTCTCTTATCAGAAAAATTGTGACTGTGCTGAAAAAGTTGTAGGTTTATATAACTTTCTCTCCTGCCTTTTTGTTTTGTTTTGTTTTTTAATTATCAGGTTTGTAATAGAGATGGTAACCTCTGAGTTTGAGAACAGTACCTCTGAATATATTTTTTAGGTCAACAAGCCCTTCAGTTAGTCCCAAGTTCTCTAAATGCTTTGTCTATTTTAAGTAGCTCCTTATCTTCCTCCCTCCTCTCTCCCACTTTATTCATTCATTTAATCTTTATATGCTATGCTCCGTTAGATGTTGAGTTTCCCCAAAACAAAGGTGGATTTACTCAGAACAGGCTAAGTTAGAGAGACAAAAATGATTGCAGTGGCTTCTCCTGAAATAAAACAAAACCCCAACACGTGAGATGACAGTTTCTCCTTGACTTTTTTTTAAGATTTTATTGGACAATTGGGAGAGGGGAACAATGTTGGGGAATCGGGGAAGGGGAACAGACAAGTTGCTGCCTTTTTGTTCTTCAATCTAGTTGCGGAGGACGTTGCTTCACTGGCCCATGTTGGTATCGTCATTGTGCTCTTCACGGATGAGGCAGATCAATTGCCGGCCTCTGGATGGCCACTCACCGTGGCTATTGGCAGCTCATGCTGGGTGCCAGCCGCTCATGCTGACTGCCGGCCACTCACTATAGCCTATGGCAGCCCACTGCAGCAGGGGCTGCAGCCTACACTGTTGCCGGGGCTTGCATAGCCGAGCTCCAGGTGGAGCTGTTGTTAGCTGTGGAGGGCAGTGTCACTGGCCCTCATATGTGGGATCTGAACCGGGGCCACTGGCGTCCCAAGCCAGCTCTTAACCACTGCACCACTCGGCCCCAGCCCTCATTGTAAATTCTTAATCAGTTTGAAAAATCCTTAGACCTTCGCCTTTTTTGTTTTTTTTAATGCTTACGGTTATCAACTGTATGGCCCAGAATTATTCATATGTTTGGCTACAGGCAAAATTTATGAGTAGTTACTATAATTGTGTAAGGATATTTGCTGCATCCTTTTATCCCTTGAGATAAATCTATTGGCACCACAGATCTGTAAGGAGCTGCACATTGATGCCTGTTATACTGTTTATATGTAAGTAAAGTGATCAGGGTGAGCACAGAAGAGTCAGTATGTGGAACTGGTTTGAAAGAGGCTTGAAGGAAGAGTGGGGCACTTTGGGTTTGAAGTTGAAATCAAGACGTAAAAAATTCTCATACTTTAGTTGCCAATTTGGAAGGAATTAATGAGTGGATTTCTTAGCTAAGTGTCATTGTTATTGGAAATTTTCTCCAAATGTTTGTAATAGATTGACGGATTCAGCAATATTATAATGAATGCCAATATCTCAGTTAGATTGTCTGTTAGATATTCACTGAAAATTTTAAAATTCACCAAAAATCAAAGGAGGAGCACTCTGTATATAACGATAAGAACAACATGAGTTGTCGTGGGATTCGTTCTGTTTTGGCTGTACAGCCAGCTACTACTGTGTTGTAAAGGGTTTGATCTGCCAGGTGAAACGTTAAGCTCTGTGCATTAGTCAAGATAGACTAACTGTTGATCTTTTTAAAATGCCAAAATCTGAAGGGCTCACACAATGAGGAGCTTTATATTACTGCTCAACTTACAGTCCAGTGTGCGTGTGTGAGCACAAGTGTGTGTGTATGTGCGTGAGTGAGCGTGAGTGTGTGTGCATGAGAGAGTGTGAGTGAGTGTGTGTGCGTGAGTGCATGAGTGAGTGTGAATGAGTGTGTGTGTGATAAAATGGGGAGGTGGGTGGTGAGAGATTCTGCTTTATACAGTCAAGGGTCCAGGCTTGTTCCTTCTTGTGATGCTATGCATTCATTCCACTTGTGGATTCCAAGGTCCTTGTAGGAGCGGGAGAAAATGGGAGACTGTGCATAGGCGAGTTTGGGGCCATGTCAGGAAGTGCTGTACATTATTTCCATCCGCGCTCTATTGGCCAATTTTATGTCCCCAACTTAACTGAAAGGAGTTGGGAAATGCAGCTAACTATTGCACATGAGGAAGAGAAATCGTGCTGTTGTGAAGGCACTAGCATCATCTTCCTTGACTGGCATTTAATTGAATGCTGGAGTTGTATGATTTTATGTCACGGATCACACACAGGCCTACTAAACACACACACACACACACACATACACATGATTCTGTTGCACTGTCACAACCTTCCAGTGAATGACACATTTATAGGAAATTCAGATTCATGCCCAAAGAGGACAGGGTAGCCATTCTTTTCACACCTGCACAAAAATGTATAAAGCCAACCAAGCATAGAATAGCATGATTGATGGACACCAATTTGCAAATAGTTATCATAAAACCTATGTAAGTATTCATGATTTTTTAATTTTATTTTAAATTTTCAGACACTGGTTTAAAGTATGTTTTGAAAATTCCAGTTTTATGTTTGAGGAATGGTTGTTGAAGCGCTTTCTCGAGGCAGCATGGGGGCATTAAAGGTTTTCCAGGCAAGAATCCCCATCTTGGACAAGTTACTTAATCTCTAGGTATTCTCTGTTTAATTGAGGTTATAATAGCACCTACTTCATAGAGTTATTGTGACTCTTAAAAGAGACTGTATATGTCAAGTACTTACAACAGTGCCTTGTACCTAATGAACAGCTGCGGTAATTAATCCTGTCTTTCATTTTGGGTCATGACGATCTGAACAAGGACTGTGGGAGTGAGGATACAGGGCAGGGAAAAGGACACAAGCAGCAGGTCTGAAGGACAGAGTGACGTAGCTGAGGGAGATGTGTCTACCTGAGGGGATGTCTAGATGTTGTGTACCGTACGCCGGGCATTGTGCTGTTTCATCACGTATGTATTCCATCTAATCCACATACTAATCCTGTGAGATGGGTAGAAGCTTCTCAGGATGACTGATGAGGAAACGGAGGCTTGAAGTTGTAATGTGCTCCCAAATCACTTGTAGTCAGCAGTGAAACTGAAATAAGAAACGCAGAGGAGTGGCACTTTTAATTTTTTTTAGAGCATACTGAAGATGGTAAAGTAGGGCTGATAGTTTTAGTCTGTGTTAGTAAAAGGATGTAGATGATATTATAACTTGGTACTCTCTGAATTTGGACATAAGAGCAGGGAAAAGTCCTCCTAAGATTTAAACTCATAGAAATCTACAAAGTGAATGAATTAAACTATCTGTAGAAGTGGCCCATCCTAAGAGGTGGCATTTAAATCTTTTATGGCCAGAAATGGAATATCGTCTAGTGAAAGATAGTACAGCTTTCTCAGTAAGGGCCGATGTAATACTTCTAAGGTAGTTGTTGTGCTGTCTGGGCAAAAGATTTGGTGCATTGCCAGAAGTGTAGAACAAGGAAAGCCAAAAACTAAGACTGTTTGGGGTTTTTACCTTCAAAAGAAAAATAAAGAGATTAGACCACATGAAGGTCCCAGGTCCCTGGGAAGCAGGTGTAGCCTGCTCTTAAGGAAATGACTTTGTCAACTCCGATTGCTGATGGCTAAGATCACCTCAGGTTCTTTTCTCTGGGTGTGAATATTCACCAAGCACTCTGATGGGGCAGTTCATTGTCAATATGGACATTGATATGATGACATGTTGACATCAGTACCCAGTTCCTTTGACATGTAGATAGATCACTTGGTCCCATGTGACTTTTCTTAGTGTGGCACACATTTTCATAGCCTTATCTTCTCTGAGAAAACTGTCACTGCCCTGGCAACTTGATGGCTCTCGCCTCGTTAAGCCACCAAGGTTCATCTCACCTCTGAGGCTCTGCCTAGAGCAGCCTGCAAGTGTCCCTCTTTGAAACACTTCTTTGCAACGCTGAGTAGCCCCAGTTAGCAGGCTTCCTTTTTTTCTTGCTGTAGACAAAGTGAATTACATTTGACCTATCCCGAGAAGACTAGGAAGAGTGCCTTGGGAAGGGTAGAGAAATGAATTATTAGGATCATTTCTTTCGCACTTCTGTATTTTAAAGCGCATATTCACTGTTAAGAATTAATACCAGTGAAACACAAAGAAACACCGTTGAAAAACCAAGAGATCTATGTAAATCTTTATCATCAGAATATTTGTTCGATGCTTACTCTGTACCACCTATGAGGCTAAGCACTTCATGTGTATTACCTCCCTTAATCCTTAAACCATCTCCAAGAATAAGCTTGTATCTTCTTACAGATGAGAAAACCCAGTCTCTGCTTGAAAACTTTCTCTTTGTTTGCATGGCTAGTGAGTAATAGAGCTGGAGTTTGATCCCAGGTTTGTTAGACTCCAAAATCACAATTCTGTCTCCCCAGTATAAAAGTATTTATATGCTATTCCCTAGAAATAATCACCATTCATGTTTTGTGTATTTTTTTTAATCTTTTTTTTTTCCTTTTCATGAACTGTTTCACAAAATTGGAAATGTACAACACGTAGCCCTATCTTTTATCCACTTAACATAGGCTGTAAACACTTCCCATACCATTATTGTCAAATACTGAAGTGTTTCAAAAAGGCAGATTAATCAGTACCTCCTTCCTTTTTGTCTCTCTGGAGACTGTGTGCACTGATTTAGACTCTTAACACCGACAGGAAGCTATAGGTTTCAGAGGTAGGACTGATATGAGAGAACCGACGAGACCGGAATTTCCAGAAGCACATGATAAGTTAAAAGTCAACCAGACAGAGTGAAGAAAGAGGTGAGTAAGCAGGTTAGAAGTCTCCACCTGATTTAGGATTCGTGTGTTGAAATTAGTCAGGGAGGCACAACCACCCCCTCGGGCAATAGTGGCAGAGGTACCTTTGGAAAGAATGTGGGCAGAAGCAGACCAAGCATAAATGCTCAGCTGCTCGTGAGGTGCGGTGAAGCCATTGGTTCTGTGTTTATGTAACATATGTGTTGTTTGTGACGGTGCTTGGGGAAAGTACCATTACCCAGTAATAGTGAAGGTCTTGAAGTATTTAACTTTGTCGTTCAGCCTTTGTTTGATGGTTTTGCACAGTGTTAAAGGATTGGCCTTCTTCCATTCAGCAAGACTGATGAATGCTGGGTCAAGATGAACAAGTGGGTCTGAGCAAATGAGACAAAAGTGGGAGGGCCCAGTGCTAACAACCTGACACACGCCCACCACAAAAGACAGTTCAGAGCAGGGCGGGGGTGTTGGGGGTGGGAGGGACAAGGAGCTGGAGTAACCCCAGAGAGACCCAGGGGACAGATCTCTGCAGAGGCCCAAATTAAGTCAGAGGCAGCAAACCCCTACGGGAACTGAGTCCTCAATAAACGGACTATGCTGTCTGTCTCATGCTGTCTGTCTCATGGTCTGTGTAGCCGGCTAGGAGCTGACAGGACACAGCGTGGCAGGGACCTAGACCACTCTGAAGTTAGCCGTTAGTTGAATCAAATGCCATGGGAATGTGCTTTATCACAATCACAGGGAGCATCTTTGCTCCAGGAAGCCCCTACTTGCCCCATGCCTCCCCACCCCTACACACTTTTTAGATCCTCACTTTATCCAGGGGCTGCGGACATTGGTAATGAGAGCAAACAGCCAGCTACTGCTGTTCCTCTGCATCAAGGTCCCTGCCTTTGGCTTTTGTCATGGACTTGCCGGCCTTTAGGTTTGACCAATTGGAGCACCACAAAGAGATCTTCTCCCCCGTGGGTCCCTGGCGTTTCCTGAGCAGATGCTTTGGCCTCTGGAGAAATCTTTCCTGCTGCCCTCTTTCTATGCTAGCAACTGTTCCTACCTTCCTTGGGGAGCGAAATGGGAGGAGATAAGTTCATAGACATGTTCTAAATGAAGGCAGCGTATTTCATTCTGAAAAGCACCACAAAACACAAGTGAAGTCTTGGCTAGAATGTATGTTTCACTAAAATAAAGGACATAGGAGCAGGAACAGGTTTTTAGAATGAATTGTATTCATTTCTTGAATATTTAATCAGCACCAGGCATTTGAGTTCTGTGCTAGGAGCCAGAGATAGCAAGTCAGTTTAGTGATGGCTCTCGAGGAATTTAGGGTACAAGGATGGGAGGACCAGGTCCATCCATGACGACGGGACCGTGTGGAAAGTCCTGTCACAGAGGTATGCCTGGAGGAGGCCAGCAGGCGGGGTGTGTGTCGCCATCATTCCTGGCAGAGATGATGTTTACTCAAGCTCTGAGGAGCAAGGAGCAGGAGGACCCAGGGAAGTGCAGCAGGACATTTCTGGGTGGATGCAACAGCATGAATGCCTGTCTGAAGGCTCGGAATAGCCTGATGAATTCGAGGAAGACAAGATATCCCTGGAGTGCATGGTGAGAGATGAAGCTGGAGGTGGATGGCGGTCAGATCATGAAGAGCCTGTGTGCTCAGCTAATCAATGTTTTCTTGAAAGCTGTGGGGGCCCTGACAGGGTTTCCAGCAGGGGAGGGGCTCACATGTCACCATGGCACTAGCAGGGAGCGATGCCGGGAAGCCATGTTGAGGGTGGGAGGACTGGTGAGGGCAACAGAGGAAAGGAGGATGTGGACCAGGCTCGAGGGTGATGCGTGGGAAGCTTGCTGGATGGGGAGGGGGAGGGCGAGTGAGAGGTCTGGGTGGGGATAATCTCCTACCTCCCACCACAGGAGAGAGAGGAGACACTGGGGAAAGAAAGGATCAGGCCTGGAGGGGGGGATGAGTTTATTTGTGGGCATGTGGAGGGCGAATGCCTTTGGGATATCTAAACGGACATGTTCAGTAGGCACCTGAATATAAGGGTCTGAGGCTCAAGGGAGAGACTGAGCTGGTGATCAAGTTTTGCGAGTCACCTATGTGTAGGTGATGGTTGAAACTACGGGTATGATGAGGTCTCTCCTCAAGGAGAACGAGGGGATGTGGAGTTGGAAGGGCAGATGAGCAAGCAGAATCCCATCGTTTAGGGCAAAGCAGAGAAAGACGTGCCCTTGCAGGATTCCGAGAAGGAACAGCAGGAGGATTTGTCAGCAGCGTTGACTGGCATTGGAGAAAAGGCCAAGCAGGAGAATGGCAGAGCAGTGTCACCCTGTTAAACAATGTAGAGGCCATCGATCCCCTGGCCTGGAACGAAAGCTTGCAAATTAATGGATGAAGTCATCATGGATAAAACTGTTCAGAAACAGGCCGGAGAAAGGCAGCAGCTTGGGGACCAGCATCGGTAAAGGACTGATCAAAAGAAACTGGAGAGAGACTGGGAAGGCACCGACAGAGAAACGGAAGAATCCCGAGAGCTTAGCCGTGGGACGAAAGGCAGGGAAGCACACCCAAGAGGACTGCAGTGTCCTCCTGTATGGGGCAGAATGGCCAGTAAACATGGCCTGAAAAGTCCCATTGGATTTGGCATCTGAAGGGTCAACTGGGACAGCAAAAGCAACATCCCAAGTGGTGTACAGCACACGCTGCTTGTTTTATGCTTTTTCCTTGACTCTCTGTGAAAGATCAGAGGAAGGCTTGAAAAACACCAGCAATCGCCATTTCCTGGAGGAAACAGCAGCAATCCCTGTTTCCTGCTGGGCCCGCCAGTTCTGTGGGACATGAGCGATGATGATGGTGGTGTGCCCTGGACAGCTAGCTGACTGTGATATAATTAATGGAGGGATTTCATAACTCCCCGGTCATAACGTGTACATGTTTGATCAGTGTCCGGCGAGGGAATGAGTGAATGTGGCACTGCTGCTGCCACAGTGAGGCAGACCCAGGAAGGGGAAGGTGGGGGCAGCCAGTCACCCATATTCTCTTTCGGGAGTCTGGTCATTAGCCATGATTGGGACCAGCGTGGCCTTGGGACGTTTGAAGCCTGGTTATTCCCTATTAAAGTTTGAGGACCACAGACAGATAATGTTCCCCCTTCCAGGACCTTTAATAATTGCAGTGACCCATTGGGTTTCCAGGTTTATTTCACCTTGGGGTGTTTTTTAATTATAAAAGCAATATATGGTCATTATAAAAAGTCAATGGAGGCAAGTAAAGGAAGTCAGCAACCTGCCCTTCCCACTTCCAGACTCGTCCGCTGTACAGGGCTGAGGCCACCAGCGTTGGGTGTCACACTCTGTGGGGCTTGTTTTTATGCGTCCTTTCTTACTCACTGCATTATGGGTCATAGTGGGCAAATACTGTGCTTTTCTTATTCACTTTTGTCTCCTTACCTTCTGTCACATAGCCTGACATAAATATCAGGGTCTGTTAAATATTAGTTGCTTAAATAATCAGATGAATGAATGAATGAATGAATAGGGTGACCTCTTAGGCTTTGCCCTTGGGGCTGTTGCTTCCATCCCTGCCATTGTAATTTCAGAGAGAAACTGGATCTTAAGAGGAGAACACCCATTTTGGGGACTTTTTGATTTGTAGGAGCTCCTATTCCATGGATGGCACTGTGTAACAAGGTATAGGATCTGCAGCCTCTTTATCCAACCTAGAGGTGCAGATTTCTTGAATTACGTGAATCAAGTTAATTCAGAATCTGGTAGATACCCAGCTAAGAATAAATCAGACACGACAGGCTTCCATGGAATTATAAAGTTTGGTATTTATAATGCATTTTGCATTCTTAAACAGCACGTTGGAACTTCTGCATTAAATCCAACACTCTGGAAATGGTCCACCATGCGTTCTCTGCATGTCGGGCACTGGGGTGTTATCACAAGCATGGCAGAAGGAGGAAGCCTGTCCAAGAGATGACAAGCTATAGCCTATTCCCAGAGGCGTTTACACCATGTGGGCAACACCGCATGTGCAGGTTTAAGAGGGAGGACGGAGAGGAAGATGACCAAGTTCAGTGAGAGAGTGCCCTGCTGATCCTGAGACCGCAGAGGAGGAGACTTTGAGGTGTGATGAGAGCAAGAATGCCTTCTACCTAGACATTTAGACTTTAAATTATGGTCTTTCTAGGGCCAGCCAAGTGGCGCGGTGGTTAAGCTCTGGCTTGGGAAGCCAGCGGCTTCAGTTCGGGTCCCACATATGAGGGCCAGTGACACTGCCCTCAAAAAAAAAAATAAAAAAAATTATGGTCTTTCTGCCTGAACTAGGAGCAGTGTTTCTCCCTGTGGGCTCTGGGACCTCCCCACCACATTAGAATCCTTGTTGAAATTGCTTATTTCCACCTGACCCATGAACTGTGCAATCAGGATATGCAGATCTGGGTCCCGGAGTCTGCATTTTTGTCTCCAGGAAAACTCATGTAAATTAGCATGGGAGCTACGAGAACCCAACAGGACCTAAGCAGCCTCTGATGGAGGCGAAGATCCTAAACGGCATTTAAGCCAAAAGGATGTCTTTACAGTCTGACCTTTCTCATCTCCTGCTAAATCCATGGAATAATGGCTTAAGTATACAAAATGGTTTTTGTCTAGTTCAAAATTCAAGCCCCTATTATAACAACCCTGATCATACTGCAGCAAAAGCAAACATTTCATCCCCTCTCTCCGTTTTTGCCCTAAACTTGGATGGGGCTACCTGGGAGGATTCCTCCAAACTTGCATAATATATCGTCTTCAGAGTGAGATTCAGCTGAAGCACAGAGTATATTTTATATGGGGTTAAATTTTCTGTAATTCAAAGAAACAGCATTGGCTCTGCAAGGTTTTCTCAGAACACTGAGTTACAAGAAATACTTAGAATTCTAAGAGAGAACTTCACAACATCCATCCAATGGTTGGCAACGCTAGAAGAGTGCACACGCATGCTTCATAAGATGAATACTTTAAAGATATAATACCAATTTTAATGTATAAGTTCTGTTGTGTTTCTTTTTTAGGAGTTACAGGCATTATAAATGTCATAGTTTTTCATCTGTCAGTTGACAGCTTATAATTTTTAAAGTCCTTAAGCTCTTTTTGTAGAGTATTCCTTTGAATAATATAAACATGTTTTTGAATACAGTTTTTAGAATTCTTTTGCACTGTATTTTCTAGTTTAACCTCTTTTTTTTTTAAGGTTGCTTTTGAAAACAAGCGTGCTTGTATTATAGGTAGAAGGATTTCTTAAAACATCGACTTTATTTAAAAATGGGAAGGAGGCAGTTAAATTAGATTCCTACAGTTCCCCTTTTCATCTTTTTCCCACCTATTTCCTCCACTCCTTCCATCATTTTCAACTGAACAACAAAACAGCTTTCCCTTGTTACAATGCTACTCTGCCTCCCATTTTGAGGCAGAATAACAAAGCCTTCAGCGCACACAGCCTTTAAGTGTTGGCTGCGCTTCCATCTAAGAGCAGAAATAGCTTCATTATGGAGGTAAATGGTGGATGGGAGCTATGAGTAACGGTCAGCTACCACACTAACATGGCCAGGGCCTCGTCAACAGTGGGTCTTACCTGGCTGCATACCAGATTCAGCTGAAGTAGTTTTAAAAATAAATAAATAAATACACGTGCCGCCCGAATCCCACCCCAGGCTGACTTACTGGAATCTCCAGTGATGATGGACCCAGATGATTCTGATATGCAGTCAGGGCTGAGGACCTATTAGGTTAAATGCCTGCATGTCCCTCAGAGGCAGCCTTAAGACCCTCCAGGAATGCTTGGCTAACATGCAGAATTCTTCCCTAGACCCTAGACCTGGTGAATCAATTGCTAAGAGTGGGGCCCAGCTTTTCACCAAGTAAGCACATCAGGTAATTCTTCTGCATGCCGAAATGTGAGAAAATGTGAGAATGCCCAGCTTCTGGGATACTCAGGGCTTTCCTTAGCCCTGGTTTAGGGGTGTGCACCGGAAAGGGCTGGGGAGGACTGGTGAGAACCAGTGTTCTGGCTGGTCCGTCTGCGCCCAGTGGCTTCCCCCCTGAACTTCTGGAGAACCGTGTTGTTCACTTGGGGCCTGCACCTTCTCATCTGCTCTGCGCTTTACCCAGAGAGCGCTTTTAGGAATCTGAATGACTCATCCTACCCTGTGGTGGAGCCTGTAAGCCAACACACGCTGTGCATGGCGTGGACGTGTGAGAGGCGAACACTGAGTGTAGTAGAAAGTTTATCCCAGATGACAGGAATCACAGATTGTTTTGGGAAGCTGAGGTATACTTACAGAGGTACCACAAGACAGCATGGCATCAGGCCCACAGAAGTCATGCAGCGCAGTGGGGCTGCCCACAGATAGGGGCTCTTGTGCAGTTTCGACGGAAAGAGACTTGTGGTCCAGGGGAGGTGGAGGTGATCTGGGGGAGTCAAAGATTTCATTTCTGGGTCAAAGCATTCCTCTATCAGAAGGCTTCATATTCCTACAGGATTTCTGTACATAAATACCAGCAGTTGTAATTTTCTCCATATCATATGGGGATAATTAAAATGAGCTGTAATTTTAGTGAATGTTAAAGGAGCTGATGAGTGCAAGTATGGTTTTTTTAGTGTTTGGTATTTAGTTGCTGTTATCTTGAGGTTTAAGTAGACATTATTCAAAATCATACATATTTTGTTTGGGGAGGAGGGTGAGTAAAAAGAATGACAAACTGTCCACATTTTCCCCCTCTTCCCATCATTCCACATGAAACCCAACATTTAATATTCTGTTACTCCTTTTCACTTGTGTGTGTGTGTGTGTGTGTGTGTGTGTGTGTGTGTGTGTGTGAATCAGGATCTTGTACCTCAAGCCATGTGTGTGTTTATTTAGCCAACTCTGCTGGGGAGGAAAAGCTGAGGCGTAAAGGTTATTTTGGTAATTGTGGCTAGAATTAGGTGAAAAATCTTCTGAACTGGGAAAGCTCTTTGCTAGCACGAGCACCAGGACTCTAAAATAAAACTTTGACCAAGCGCCTCTCTGTCCCATCTTCCATCCTGCCCCGTGCGGAGACCCCCTCGTCACCCCATCTGCTGGGCATTGGGTCTGTGCTCACCCTCCCTTTACAAGCCCTGGGAAGGCTGCTTGGGCGGGAGCTGTGTCTACAAGGCTAGCCGCCTCCCGGGTGAGGCTGTGCGGCTGGGATAATATGATAACCGGGATGCTGTCTTTGAAAACAATCTGCATTTAGCTCTTTTTCCCCCTTGCACGCCCAGAGGAACAGCTGTGGCAGCAATGCGGACTTGGATCATGCATTCGTATTTAGTCTTGTTTGACAATCCCAGATATTTTTAAGCGTCGTGATGGAGTCAGGCAACCACCAGCATAGCGTTCACACTGCCTTAATCAGCCAGCCCGTTTGGCACACAAGGGCCTTGTTTTACCCGAGTAGTAAATAATTCTAAATGAAGCAATGTGATGCACTGAGTGTGCCCAAAGTCACAACATCCTGTATTTTACTACAGTCTGTCAGCATCTCCTTTTACATGATTGCTGTGTTCACTGCTGATTGTCTTTTTTTTGTTTTGTTTTTTTTGTAGCATTTGATTTCTATCTTTGGCTATGTCTCTATTCATCGTTTTTATACATAATGGCATCCTACATTCCATGCCAATGTGACCCTCGCATTAATCCCTTCCTTCCTCCCCGCTCCTCCATGTGGCATTGCCTAGTGAGATGCAGTGATCATTTATTTGCCAGGAATATTTCCTACTTCAGAAGGCGCCTTCTGAAGACCATGGGATTTGGTCATTCACCTCTGCTGTGGTGGGTGGATCTCATCCCATGAGCCTGCTCTCCATTTCGGGGCCTGCCTACACCAGCCTGCTGCCCATAGGCTCCTCTCTGCCTTTCACGTAGCCAGGGCTCCGAAGCCTTCACTCTCTGTCCTCCCCGAACGCCCTGCCCGCCCTCCTTATTGATTTTGGAGCAGAGATAGGAATGAGCTTCCACAGCTTTCTTCCACCCCGCTTCTCACTGCCTCTCTGTAACTCGGCAGATACTCCAAACAAACAAATCAAGCCCGAACACAATGACCTTATTCTCCAGAGCTATAAACCCCTCTTCTCTCCCTCTAATTGCCAGGCATTTTGAAGGCATACTCTCCCCCCAGCTTCTCAGGCTTTTAGATTTAATGGAGCAGCATAATTTTTCTTTTTTTAAATAGGGTTGTGACACAACTCTGAGTTGCTAACTCTTAATTTTGATAAGACAGCCATCACTGTCTGTTTAGTAAAAAGACACAGGGATTTCAACCCCCCAGTCAGGATATAATCTCTGATTAAGCGACAGGCCTTTTAAATAATGGAGCTTCATGAACAGAAAGCTATATCACCTTATTTCCATTTTCCGCATCTTGCATCGCAGACTGGGATTTGGCAGCTGCTGTGTCACACCCCCTTCCCCTTGGTCCAGTGGTTTGGCGTCCCTTCAGACCACTCTGTACGGTCCTTGCGAGGGCGACCGCACATTCCCAATGGTGAAGTCCCTGCCTGCCTTACCTGTTGGCTGCCATGGTGACCAGCCTTCTCAGTGACATTCTGCTCCCTTGTCTTCTTGGCTCTGCTCCCACAGTTCTCTTCCCCTCTGCCCGTTGGGTGTTCCCGTCCCCATGACAAGAGACCCACTTGCTTTCCCTCCCCTCAGTGCACCCCTCACCCCATCTCTGTGCAAAATGACTGCCAAGTTGTCTCTTGGAACCTCAGGCGTGTGTTTCTACCTCCCCTGTCTCCATATGCATCTCTTCTGGCATCTCTCACTCCAGCAGGCGTGGGGCTGATTGGATTGGACTCCCCAGACTCTCAACAGTTACTTCACTGTCTTCTTCAGCCATGGGGCAGAGGGACTGGGATGGATGTCCAGGCTCTGCCCCTCCACATGCCAGTGGAGTGACCTTGGAGAATTGAATGTTTCCGAGCCTGCTACTGTCTGTCCCAGTATTTGTCATAAGGATTAGAGATGATGTTTGCACAATGTCAGTCCCGATACCTGGTACGTAACAGGCAATTCTTCTTATTTGAAGCCTCATAGTCAAGTGGTACAGCAGGGCTTGTCGGGGAGGAGGCTGTACCTTTTTTCAGAGCCATAACTTTCACTTTTCCGGATCCAAGTTTGTCCCCTGCTGTCCTCTCAGTGCTCAAGACTTTCTACTTGTGTTTAAGTAACAGTGACAACAACTGTCAGGTGACTAATTCCAAGAGGCTTCTCTGAGCACTAGGCAGTCAGGTAGCAATTTCACACCTTCATCTAAAGTAGAAGTATAGTGCTAAAAAGTATGAAGTATGAAGTATGGTTTAAAGGAGGTGTGCGCACACTTGTGTGTGTGCGTGTGTGTGCGCGCGCGCACACATGCACATGTATGCACACACTCTTGATACCATGGCGACCAGCGGGAGCCTAAGTGTCAGCTCATCGTTGGCCAAGGTGAGCCTTGGTGTACATTTTCTTCTTACCAGGAGTTGCTGTACCATTTGGAGAACTCAGTGTGTGATAAACAATATTAATCTACTAAGTTAATTCCTCTTAATGGGAGGGGGCAGTGTTGGATGGGAAGATCAACTTCTTTATAATCTTGTATTTTGCTCTTGCGTCATCCGCTGCATTTTAACATTGTTAAATATAGAAGGTGCTCAATATAAATGTTGATAGTTTCCATGAGAAGGAAAACCCAAGCGGACTTCCTTGTAGGTCAGGTCTGAAACATTTTCTCTTTATGGATCAGAAATACAAATGTAACCAAACTCTAAAGGAGAAGTTGTTCATGTTGAATGTGTCTTTAAGTGGCTTGTTGAATGTGGATGCAGCGTTTAGGGAAGGTTAGCAGCCTCAGATCCATGTGTTCTCTTGCGAGTCATCTCTGCCCCTGCATCTCTTTGCAGGGCAGCTCTTGGGGTGGCGTTCTTTGTGATGATACCATTTGTTTAAGCTACGTTATTTTTTGTCTGTCTTTGAGTTGGTTTAACAACAGTGACGTAGCATTGAGGTACTGCCCTCAAATTCTTAACTGTTCATGCAGTTCCACATTTCTGTGTCCAATATTGGATACTAAGAACAAGATACTTGCATAGAGACTCAGTTCTTTCTACACTGACAAGAGTTCTCGATGATGTTTTTTCCCTCTGGTCTGAGCGTATGTTGGGGATGAGAGCAGGGCAGGAAAACCTATGCCCCCCAACTCCACATGTTGATATAAAAAGTGACCCACACTCAGCAATTCCAACCTGTACCAATTTGGGGGGGGGGTTGCCTTCCTCTCCCCTCTTTTAGTCCTTTGCAGTTATGTACTTTAGCAAGTTATTACGCACACTGTCTCCTACCTCTCAGCAGCCCTGGTTGATGAGTGAGGCTGAGAACCCAAACACCCGTTTTATGAGGAAACGGAGGCTCAGACCTAAGTGATGTGAGGATGATGGCTTGGAATCTAAGTTCTGATTCCAGGCCCGGGCAGTTTCGAAGTATTGCTGAAGGCCTGCCAAGGGCCTGCCGTGTGGTGAACGCGGGGAAGATATTGGGGGACAACACAGACCCTGAGCTAGTGGGGAAGCAATGTATTGAGTAATTTTCTCTAGTGTTATATACTTTTAAAATTTTTATTTTTATTTTTAGAGGGCAGTGTCACTGGTGCTCATATGTGGGACCCGAACCAGGGCTGCTGGCGTCCGAAGCCAGCGCTTAACCACCGAGCCACTCTGCCGGCCCTATAGTGTTATACATTTTTGAACAAAGTGCTTCAAAGAAGAACTGTTAGGCATTACGGGAGGCCTAATCTGTATGAGGGGATGCACGGAAGATTTCATTGACATTAAGGACACCATATTACCTTTGTTTTGGTGGTGCTAATTCCATTGTTTTTCCTCTCCTTTTTTAGGAGTTACATTAAGTAGGAAATAACTATGAAACATTTTAGTATTATGTACTTAATCGAATAACTATTCTTAATGTCCATACTAAGTCATAATCAAAAGTTGGTAACGATCCACCACACCACAGAATTAAATTTTAAAGTTCCTTGTTTGTTATTTTGATATTTTAATTATGATATCTTGAAAATAAGTGATTGGTTTGGCTTTGTTAAACCAGAAGACTGAGGTAGAGGAAAAAGTTGAAATCTGCTTTAGGTGGTCAGACGGGCTGGTGCGCCTCCCCCCGGGCACCTTCCGTTGCGCCACTGAACACTCAGAGGCAGCATTATCCTTGACATTGATGGGTGGCACCTCAGGGTCGCAGCGGGGCACGCGGGCCGAGCTTTGTGGCTTCTCTTGACCTCACTCATTCTTTTTAGAGACAACATAAGTTTATGGTGAAGAGTGCAGATTCTGGGGTAAGAAGGTCTGGGTTCAAATCCTGGTCCCCCTAAACCCCCCACTCCATAGCCAAGCACACTCGACGAGGCCCGTACGATCTGGTGCCTCAGTCCTTCATTCAAAGACTGGAAATGATATGGTAACTTTCGGAGAGTGGTGAAAATTTGGATGAGTCCATTTATGCAAAGTGCTGAGAATCATGCCTGACGTTGAGTCCGCTGTTGGCGGTTTTTCTGTCACAAGTTTTTAGGGAGAGGGTTCTCAGAGTGCAGCGAGGCTGGAGGCGGGGGAAAGAAAGGGGTCTGTGCTTGGACTGCACCCAGGACCCTGGCCTTGGCAGTGCCTTGGGCTCGCTAAGCCAGCACAGTCACCTTGCTATGGGGATGCTGCCGTAAGTGTAGGTGATTACTTCCATAGCTCTTGCCCTGCGCTTAAGAATAAAATCTCAGCTTACTAACTGTCCATATAATATGTCTTGGGGTTTAAAATGTTAATCTTTGCAGTTTTACAAAAAGACAAATTAATAGATGGGGATTTTAATTTGTTTTCTGTAAGTATTTCTAATCACTTTTAACTTTCTATTTCCTAATGCTATCAAAAGGTATTAGATCATCATAGAGAACAGCCAGAAAAATATGCAGGACTTGTTTTCTTGGCATTTCATGGCACTCTCGGTGGAGAGAGTCTGCTATTGTAACTTATTAACATCAGTGAACCCAGGAGAAGAGATGCTATTTATATAGAACAAGAATAAATGCCAGTGAGTAATTAATTTATTCGGGAAGAACTTATTGTGCCCTGCGTGGAGCTGGGATCCTAGACAAAACAGGCTGTCTGTACACAGTCCTCCACAAAGGGAAATGCCCTGAAAGTATCTAAACTCACACATACGTGGAAGAGCCTGAGAGGGCCCTAGGTCCAGTCTGTCTCCATCACCACAAGGGCCCTAAAACCCCGATTCCCTATAAAAGAATGTGGACCTAAGCCTATGTGTTATTGGGGTGGGGGAGGGATAGGAGAAGGTGGACTCTCAGCTTGATGTGTTTGTTAAACATGGATGCCAAGAAATGAGTCCCAGGAAGGGCAGGCAGTGTCACTTTAAATCGCTTTTTAAATGACTAGCTGTAGTGAAAGCTGTATTCTGCATCAGAAGCCCTTGGGCTAATGCAGACAGGATGTCCTCTGCCTGGTGGTGCTGAAAAAGGTTTTTGCATTGAGAGTTGAGGGCTGATTATCTATTTCCTGTGTACTGGTTGTAATGATGGTTCTATTGGTAAACTACAGATTTGGTACTTTTATTTTTGAAACACAACTATGCCTCACTCATTCAAAGCAATTCTGATTCAGAAATAATGATAGCTAGATTAGAGGGGGTTTGAATTAAAGGCTGTCTTCAAAAAGTTATGGGGAAAGCATTACTTAGTTTTACAATCATTCTCAGACATTTTGTAAATATCAAATTTTATGCTTTTATTCTTGGACCATTCAGGAGACAAAACCAGTTGAATTAATGACAAATATGAGTAAAAAAAATTTTTTGTTTCACCTTATATAGAAGCTTGAACTAAGCTGAATGTTGGCAAGTAGAATTTTGGGGGTACATTCCTTAATAACTAGAAAATACCATTATTTCTAATATTTGTATGTAAATTTATTCAAGGCTTAATCATTATTATTGTATAATTATAATTTGTGATATAATTTTATAGAAGGTCTGACAATTAAGTTTGAAAACTCACCCTAGAAAAAAATGCTACATACCTCATTGCTGAATATTACTACTGTCACCTTTGAAGTACTCCCCTTGGGAAGCTTTGCACGGATGCCAGTACCTATTCCACCCTTTAAAGCAGTTTTGGAACTCTTTTTCTGGAATGGCCATCAGAGCTGTCGTCATATTACCCTTGATGTCCTGAATGTCATCAAAATGTCTTCCTTTGAATATTCTCATTATCTTTGGGTAAAGAAAGAAGTCATTGGGGACCAGATCTGCTGAGTAGGGAGGGTGTTCCAGTACAGTTATTTGTTTACTGGCTAAAAACTCCCTCACAGACAGTGCTGTGTGAGCTGGTGCATTGTCGTGATGCAAGAGCCATGAATTGTTGGCAAAAAGTTCAGGTCGTCTAACTTGTTCACACAGCCTTTTCAGCACTTCCAAATAGTAAACCTGGTTAACTGTTAGTCCAGTTGGTACAAATTCATAATGAATAATCCATGTGTAATCAAAAAAGGTTAGCCACATCATTGCCACAAGTTTGTGAACTTAATTGCCAGACCTCCTATAAAAACTGCTCCCCAGAATCTGTAGTATTGGTGAAACAGGGTGCCATGAAATGCATGGGCCAACCAGCACCTCTCAGACCAAGACAGAACATGGCGTGTCATTGCCTCACTTGCCTGGATAGATAGCAGTGTTCATCCTGTAATGGGTTCATGCATGCTCATTCATTCTTAAGCATGGCAGTGCCATGACCCAGTGTGGGAGGGCCGACACTCAGCGACATAGGCCGACAATGATTGGCAAGCCACTTTATCTTTCTGAGCCTTAGTGTCCATTTTGTACAATTATTTATAAATTAAAATAATTTATATTTAGATTAAGGTGTTGTATGTAAAAGGATCTACCACTGTATTTGTTTCTCAGGGCCCACAAATATTTGTGTGTCTTAGAAATCTATTCCAGTCTCAACTGTGGGCAATATATAGCTGTTGTATTTATGAAACTAGGATTATAATGTTTGCTCTTTACTACTTTATATGACCATGCAAGGCAGAGAATAGTGTGAGGAGAACATTACCATAAATTTAAATTTGAACTAAAAGCTTTTGTGTAACTGCTGATTACTTCCTGGTTCTTGGACCAAGGCATCCTTTTTTCCCTGTACTTCTCCCTTCTCACTGCCACCCCCAGTTTAGAAATATTAGGTATGTTTTGGCTCCACTTGCATTTGTCCAACTGGTGGAAGAAACGGCATGGGACCAGGAGAACCTTTTCTGTTTTAGCCTTTTTTAATGTTAATGTATCCAAAATAAATGTAGTTTTGAAATTAAATGCTATAAACTAACCTTTTAAAGCCCTAAAAGCTATAACCTCAGCTTTCGTACCAAGAGAAAGAGAACTTAAAAAAACAATCCTGGTCATTTCAAAATCACAATATTTAGTTGCCAGTAAACATGGAGAAAATATTCAGCTTCAATAGTGAAAAAAGGAATATAAAACAAAATGATACCAGACTGTTTTACCAATAACACTGGCGGTTTTTAAAATGTAAGAGAAAGAAAGGAGGGAGAGAGATGTTGAATCAGGCACTTGGTACAGGCTGATGGAAGTGTAAATATGTATAATTTGCCCCCCTCTAAGGCAACTTAAAATATTTATCAAGTACTGTAGAGATGTTAATGCCTTTGACATAGTAATTACACTTCTGGGAGCTTAGCCTAAAGAAATAATCAGAAATGAACATAATATAACATCAGGAACTTGGAAACAACCTAAATGTCCAACAATGGAAGATGGATTAAATAAAGTATGAAAATATATGCAGTTGGGCTCTTCTGCTGTTAAGAATGGCAAAGTATTTGTAACAAAAATGACAGAGAAAAAAGTTTGTAATATAATGTAAAGTGAAAAAACCCAAATCAGCATGAACCTAGTATTTTGAAATATAATTTATTTATACACACACACAGAGTGTGTGTGTGTGTGTGTGTGTGTGTGTGTGTGTGTGTGTGTGTGAATGAAAACAAAAAGTATATCAGAATAAAACATTATCTCTGGTGATGGGAATGTTGGTGGTTTTTATTTCATTTTTTTTCTTTGGACTTTTCTGTATTTTCCAAATTGTTATATTTATAACCAGAAGAAAACCTACAATTAATGATGTATACTTTGGAATCCTTTGTACTGATACAACCATATGAAAACATAGGGAAAGAAAGCCTAATGGGAATTACAACAGAATGCCATCTGTGACTTTTGATAGGATGATGGAGCTTGGTATTTGTTGTAGTTTTGAATATTTTTTGATGTACTTCTGTTCAGAAGCCTATTATCTTCTATTAGGAAAGCAAATATAAAATAGATTTAGAAAAATACTTTAGAAATCCATTCCACCTTTGAATAGAGGTTGTAATTACCAGATAATTCTCTGTGGCTGTGGTCCATTTTGAGGATGATGAAAACTGTTGACGATGGTGGTAAATGATAGTCTTTTTTGTTTTCTGGCTCCTACAGATATTCCTGAAATTCCAGAAAGCATCTCATTCTGTAAAGCACTACAAATAGCTGACTTCAGCGGAAACCCACTGACGAGGTAAACTTGCTGTTTGATTTTCTGTCTATAGTACCAAGGATATCTTTTTTGAGAACCAAGCAAAGAACACAGCCAGGGTACCTATCTTGGCGTTTACCTGGATGGATTGCTATCTTTATCAAGGATGGCTGACCTTCACAGATATTTATTTATAAATAACACTGTACCATAAAAGGCACGCTGTTCTGGTGATGGAATGCTGAAAGGATGTTGATAGGGGTAAAGGGAGGCAGGGTGGAGGGTACAAAACAGGCGATGAGTACATTTCTGAAGCCATATGAAGAACTGAGTAGTTATACATCTCCTATTGATCCGTCTTATCTTGTGGGATAAGACTGAGTTCTAAACTCCCATAGAGCTTACCCTGTAGTTATCCAAGAAGTCCTATAAAAGATATTTTTTTTCACTCCAGGAGCGAATCATATTTAATATCTCATCTTTCCTCTAACTCTTCTTAAAAAAAAACACACAAAAAAAACCCCAAAACCTTAAAACTCTGACACCATTATTTCCTGACTTGATCAATAGCTGTGGATTACTTTGGGTTTATCCCTCCAGATAGAGCCACCTGTCACTGGCGTACTGCCGAGTCCAGCTTTGCCCTTCCTGCAGGTATGACCCTGCATGCTGCCTGGTTATCATGAGCCCCTCATGGTGGCTCCTGGCTCCATTATGAGCCCACTGACCGCTGGCTGCCAAGGCCCTGTGTGCCCACTCAGCGATGCATAGCCAGCCCTAGAGGGTCTATTCCAGAGGTCCCTTCAGGGCTAGGTGGGTCCATTTCTGAGATTCTCCAGACAGCGTAAGCAGCCTCAGGAGAAAGGTACTTTTCCTTACGTTTTTTTTTTTTGGTTTAGGATATAGGAAAATAAAGATTAAATTAAAGTTTGGAATTCATCTCACCCATTTCAGTATGCCTGGGACTTCATGGGTATAGAGTGCTAGGGAACGCTTTCCATATCTGCTTATTTCCAAGATATAAATGTGTTTGGTGTTTTTTTTAGAATATTTCTGGCTCCCCTTTTTTGAATTTCAGTGGTGAAGTTACTAATAACATGTATTTTTATGAAAAATAATGCTCTAGTAAGTTTTAACCTAATCGCTTTCTAACCCATCACTGTCCACAAGCCTTAGCCTCTTTCTTAACCATCTTCCATACAATGGCCCCTTTTCTTCAAACCTTCCAGTAACTCCTATTCCTATCAGATGCAGTCCAAGCTCCCTGATGGGCTGTGCAAGCCCCCCCAGCCTCCTCTGTCTGTCTTTCCACCCTCACTGTGCTCAGTTGCCTGTTGTCAGACCTCATGCCCTGCTGTAGTAAAGTGCTTGCAGGTCATTCATTTTACACCTCCTCTCTGTGATGATGCCAGCCATTTCACCCTCCTTTCAGCATCACATGTCTTGATTGTTCTCCACAGTCCCCTCTTCCTCTGGTCTTCTATAGTGCTCTGGGCGTACTTATTTCCTAACACTTGACACTGACATTTAAGTTATTGCTTTGACCAAGATTCCCCAACCAGACTGAGAGAGTTAACTTGTATTCCTCTGTTATGTATTGTTGTATCTCCAGCCCTACTACAATTTCTGGAATGGAGTAAGCATTCAATAAGTGCTTGTTGAGCTCAACTAAGCTGTTTATTTATCCTTAAGGCAGCTAGTAGAGTTAGGCACCTGGGAAATATTCATTATGCTGCCCTTGAGTTTTCTTAACCATTCAATTGCTTAATTCCCTTTTCTACTTCTTTAGTTTTCCTTTGATAATGTCTGCTGACAAACGATTTTTACCATTGTCTCAAAACTTTCTCACCTAGAACACACCCACATTGTAGGAGGATTTACTGGGATTTACCCTGGCCTCATATTTGGCAGGTTTCTTAAAGTAAAGCCCTTTTAATTTGGCAGGTACACTGTTTTAAGAATTAAGACAGTATCGGTGAGTTGAAGGACCTTAAAAATCATTTAGCTTGGCCTGTTGATTTTACAGCAGAAGAAACTGAGGCTCAAAGAGGTTAAATGATCTTTCAAGATCACATGGCCTCTGAGTGACATCTCAGACTAGAATCCCTTTCTCTTAAAACAAAAACAAAAAAAAAAAGAAAGAAAGAAAGAAAATAAGCCATTTAAAAATAAATTTTTCTTATACTTAAGTCATTTTAGCCCATTTAAAAAAATTATAAAATGATAAATATTTTCTGGTAAAAACTCAGGCAGAAAAGATAAGTTGCATCTTTTTAATTATAAATAAAAAATTTTTATCGCTGTCTTGCTATAGAAGAGGTTTTAACTTTGTAAAAATCATTGCTAAAAATGTATTTCAATGATTATGAAAATTCCAGTTAATACTCTCCTTTTTCAGGGCCTGGAATTGGTTTTGAACTTTGGAATTATCTATATTAAATGTCAAACAGTAACTTAGGATTTGTTTGTTTGTTTGTTTGTTTGTTTGTTTTTTCAAAAGGACCCTGAAAAGGGGAAAGAATTGGAAGATTCTAATCTAGAGACATCACTTAAGCAAGAAGTTTTCCTCCCAGTCCCCCCAAAATGAATTATATGTTTGGTTGTCTATATTAGCAGGTTTTTTAGGACCTTTAGCATTTTAGATGCAATGAGCTCTTTTTTTCCTTCAGTTAGTTTTTTTCTTTCCCTTCCCTAAAATACTGGTAACCATAGTAATACTGAAAGTAAACTTTCTTTGTAAGTTTTTAAATAATTTATTTTGAAAACTCTTATGCAGTAGAGTTTAAGGGAAGTATAAAAAATGTCCTTTTGTGTAGAACATAGTGAAACATACAATTATCTCAAATGATTGGCATCTTAAGTCAAATTAAAAGAAAAATATTAAGAAAGTAGCCATTGGCTGTCAGCTGATCAGTTCTAAGTAACCCATAGCTTTGCTCTGGGTATTATAAGCTACAAGAAAAAAAAAAATATTTTAAGCATTTGTTTTGTGGTATATTATAAGCAGTTGTCTTGTATTTTATTACATTTCTCTTTATTTTATCTGCTAATCAAAGTATTTTCAGTCTTGGAACTTTTAGCTGCAGTAACCATCATTTTCTTTCATAGAGAGCACTCAGTAGTCACAGCATTTTTTCCCCTTTATTCTTAGAACTTGCATATTTTTCCTCTTTAAATATTTCTGGACCACCCTATCAACAAGTATTTATCATGCTCTTGTACTTCTAGGTAGCCTAAGTCCTTGTTTGTTTGTTTGTTTTCCTTTTAAGTGTCTGATCCATGAAAAGATGAGACATATATAATGTAATTTTAGGAGGTTATTTCAATTGGCATATAGAAGAAATAATTATGATTATGTTCGGTATACACTGTTATGTACTTTTATTTTTCATTGAACAAGTTTTGTTTGTTTCAGATTACCAGAAAGCTTTCCTGAATTACAGAATTTGACATGTCTTTCCGTAAATGACATCTCATTGCAGTCTCTACCTGAAAATATTGGCAAGTAAGTTTTTATGTCAAGTTTGAGTGTATCAGGGCAAAAGCATGTTTATATCATCCACTCTGCCCTCCTGCTTTTATTCAGCTCTTATTTTTCTACTCAGAAAGTCGTTTACCTAGTTTTTAATATCACTCTCAAGAAGGACCATAGCCCGCCTCCTGTGTTTTCACATCCTATTGTCTCTACGTTCTAATGGTTAAAAAGGCTGTTACTACTTATTACGAGTGAAAACCTCAATTTGTTTGGATGTTCTCTTTAAATGAATGATTCCAGAATATTTAATTTAAGCAAAGTAGCATGTGTTGTGCAGGTGGTTAGTGAATAGTTAAAATTACCACTCACGGTAATTTTAAACCATGCCAGGAACGCCAACGAAGGACTCCACTGAGAAAGTAGCGTGCATGCCCCCAAACCACATCCGTGTCTGCCGGCGTTTGCGCCCCTCAGACCTGGGACTTGGGGGTGAGGATGGGGTGTTTGGAGAGCAGGCGTGCAGTGGGCAAGAGGGATGCAACGGGGTGGGCGCATTTCCATGTCGCTGGCTTCTAAGTCGGGGAGGACGGCTGTGGCAACAAATAAAATCCTTTGAAGACAATCCATGCTGATGAATAAATGTTCTGTTATGCTGTCTCAGAGGTGAATTAATTGAATAATCTTAGCAGCTCTTTTCCATACCTCCAGGACACACAGTGGGTGAAATCAGGCCTACAGCTCATGCTTACCCACCTACAGCAAAAGCCCAACATGGCTAAGCTAACCTGGTGGACATGTGTTCCTTGTGTCCTAAAGGATCTCCCTCATGTTTCCCTGTCCCGCCTCAGTTCTAAGACAAGACAGAAGCTTGCTTTGTGACAACGACAGTGTCTCTGGCACATGACTCTTCTGCAGAGTTTCCCTTCCCAGAGGTCTCCAGAAGTTTTTGATAGACAGCTTTGTCCCCACCTTTCCCTCCTGTGTGGGCAGAAGACAACTGGCTGACGGCGTTTCAGCCAGCAAGTCCCTGTTTTTCTGAGGTGCACACTGTTGCCTTATTACCATTTTGCTAGTAGACTTCCATATTAGGAATTGTGCCCTTCAGCTCTCAAGAGGGAAAGGGGGCAAGAAGCCCCCGGTCTACCCTGAGATTATGGCATCAGTCGCAGAGGAAACAGCAGTTTTTACTGTGCATTTCATGCACTTACACTTCACTTGTGCTGTGTCAGGTTTCATATGTTTCTAATGCATGTAGTAAGCCAGTCATTTAAGTACCCAGACTGACGCTGTGCTCCTCCTCTCCTCGGGGTCTCCGGGATATAATCCCCTTGCACCCTCCCTCCCAGCCTATCACTGCCCAATTTACATATTTTCAAAAAGGATTAATGTTTTGAGAGAAAATACATTCTTATTAAATCAGAGTGCCTCTCTCACTCCACACTACATTGTTTCAATAGAAAATGTTATTTAATCATCCTTTTAGAATAAATGACAATATTTTATATCCCATCTTTTCTGTTAATATCTGTACCAGGTTTTGCCAGTGTTGAGGATTTCTCATGCTTCTGCACTATCATTAATGAGGGTAGTGGTGGTTTTGTTGGTGGTGGTTTTGTTTTGATTTTAGCCTTAATCAGCTTGTGTTACTATTATAGCCTTATGTGTACTGATTGTTTCCAAAATAAAAGGCCACTTTGAGCTTGAACTCTGTGGTGAGTTATCACTCAAGAAGAAAGAATACTGGGGGGGGGGGGGATGTCAGATAAGTGAATCAACTGATTTTTATTAGGTTAATTTGTGAAATTAAATGGGAAATGGAGAGTTTCCTATTCCTGGTTCTTAATAATTTTTGTTACCATAGCAAAACTCCATGATTTCTACCTGTTGGAGCTAAGATTTATGCATGCTAAAGCAACAGCCTGTTTGCACTTAGTAGAAAGAAACCGTCAAAGAACAGACTCCTCTTTGGAGAAAGGTTAGGCTCCTCTGGTGTCCTAGATCATGCTGAAAAGATACTTGAACGCTGAATTGGTGTATTGGTGAGGAAATCTCATAAATGCATAAATATACTACATTTAAGCAAATCATAATTTAAACTTAACTTCCCTCATGGAAACAATTCTTCAGTTTCCCAAAGAATTCCCAAATGGTTTCTTTAGAACATTTAACTAAATGTTTAGTAACCAAACAACTTTTCACAGTATGGTTTCGTAACAAGGCACAAATATTTGATGATATTCTAAAAAAGCTGAAAATGAAATGAAATGGCCACTTAAATGATTGATACTTACTGTTATCTTTATGGATTCTGAAGTGGTAGTTTTTGCATAAATTAACCCTGCTTATTTGGTTAAATGAGTCAGCCACCTCGGTGTCTGACTTATGAGCATGGGTGAAACCAGGACCTGCTTCTCCTTTTGGCCCCTAGCAAAGAATGTGGCATTCACTACGAAAACTATGGATTTCCCCAGGGCTTGGACACTCTCAGGGTGGGCAGGAGTGTCCAGCTTGGAGAAGAGAGCCAAGTTTTTATATGGGACAGACAGACTTGCAGCACCTCAAAGCTGGGCCACCTCAAGCGTCTGCCCCATCATGTGTTTGATTTGCACACAGTCAGTCTGACGAATGTTTGGGAGTTGATGGCAGAGTTGGAACTGCAGTAGGGTTTCCCTGGTCCCCACCCCGTGTTTTGGCAGTACGCCCCCCACCATCACCATAAGACAGTCAGTTCCCAGGACCCTTAGGGGCCCAATAATTTCTTACTGCCCCTAGAGATACTTCATAGCTCCGTTTATTAAGTAGTTAGGTCCAAACAACTTGAGAAGTGTTTTTCTAACAATCTAGTAGCTGTTTGTAAAAGTAATACATTCAAATGTTAAGAATAAATATTTTCATTTCATTCTTAAATATCCCCAGTCATTTGCCAGGGGATGTAACTACCTGTTGGCGGCCACTGCTCAGCTTCCCAAACTGCACCTCATTTCCTTTGCTACCTTGCTTTTTCACCCGGCACCTGCCTTTCATCACAGCAGTTGCCGAAAACGCAGCTTGCCAAGATATGATGTCCTGCTCTCAAATGGGACGCTGAACTCCCTGAGCTAGTAGTTCCCGTGGTGACTGACCGACCTGGAGTCTCGCTGTCCCTTTCAAGTGTAGCGTTCCGCAGTGTTTCTGTGTGCTGGCTGCGGCTTCCCCGGGCACCTGTTGCGCAGCAGCCACCTGTGTTGCTGTGTGGCACACTGGAGCGCGCACACCGTTAGGCATGCCTGGGCGTGCACAGCGTCCGCCTTGGCGGCGAAGCACGGCGTTTGCGTCCTGTATGTACCACGGGGCTTCCCGCCAGGGACCCCTCAGTGTGGCCACCCTGATAAAGCGAGTCTCTCCAATAACAGGATCTCTATAAGCTGTTGTAGTGAGATGAGGAAGGACCATGAAACTCGTTTGAACCACACAGAGGTGTACTGGCTACCTCATGCAAAAATCACACCTTGTCATTTTACTAAAAGTGTCCCAGGTTTGCTGTGATGGCGCATCAGCACCTTACTCATCCTTCAAAGTAAAGGTGATGTTAAACACTGAGTCAGAAACTAACTCACCTTCAGTGGGCTTTTAAAAACCCTTTTGTTGGGCCGGCCGAGTGGCGTGGTGGTTAAGAGCTGGCTTGGGGTTTTCGGGTCCCACATAGGAGGGCCACTGACACTGCCCTCAAAGAAAAAACCCTTTTGTTAAAAAATACCAAATGGCAACCCCTTCTCTTTTAGTCTTCATGAACCAGTGAATGACATCAGGGAGTTTACCAGCCAAATTTCAACAAAGACCTTGCTATGATCAGAAGAAATTTATAAAAATTAGTATGATGATTTAATAAATGCAGGTGATGTTCTTTTGGATCAGTGTAACTGTGTGAAGTATTTTTTTCATCTGTTACAGCCATTAAACCAAGTATCAAAATAAACAATTTAGAAACAACTGTTTTGTCCTCAAAGGTAAAACGAAAAATCTAATCCATAATACCGTATTTTCAATCCCATTGCGCTCGTTAGTGAGAGTCAAAAAGATTTTTGGGTCTTTACTAAAATATTTTAAAATATTTGTTCTTTTGTTTTATTTGTCTTCTACTTAAAATGTTTTAATTTTATATATACTTATAATATGTACAATATATTGGTACATAGTAACATCTATGTATTTTTAAAATAAACATAAGGAATTGGGAAGGTATACACTTAAATGTGCATAGAATAGAATGTTTGGGAGTCCAGACCAAGGGTTCTCAAACTCTGCTTCGTCAGGTCCCTGGGATTCCACTGAAGTCCCTCCAGGGCATTGTGGCGAGTGAGAACCAGTGCTCTGGTGGGTGGTCCCTGCTGATTCCTGTGTGCGTCAGCACAGCTCTATTATTAGCTTTCAAATTTTTGTGTGTGTTGGTGTTGCATATGATATTTGCTTTAACAACGTCTGCTGCAAATATTTTTCAGGTTAAGTTTGGAGACCACTGTTTGAGATGCTTGATTGTACTTGTTTATTGTATAATAGCAGCATGCATCTGTGGGGTTTTTACAGTGACGTAGGTCTGTTCAAACCCAGCAGAAAGCTTCCAAGCCTTTCATGAAAATGAACTTCAAAATTTTTTAACCCGCCTCCTCTTTTCAAACTGGCTGAGGTTTTTCCTTACTTAATGATTGAAAAATCTACCTCTTTTGTCCAGCCTTGTCCAGTGATTGGCAGAGGTGAAACAGATCCCAATTTTGCAGGTTCCCTGACCTTATTACCCTTTACTTCCCACACAATAAGCATCTTAGTCCTTTGTACACAGAAGTCTAGTTGTTGTGTGTGTGTGTGTGTGTGTGTGTGTGTGTGTGTGTGTGACTAGTGTGTACACCTGACTCACTTTGTACCCTAAAACAGTGGGGGCATCAGTTGTAGAACTCTCTTTGTGTTTGTACCGAAGCTGGTGTTGCTCTGACATACTGAACAAATACGTGTGACAAGGCACACAGTGTTACCTTCTATACCCCAGTAGCTTCCAACTAGCCATGCTAGATAATCCAGCGTGGTCCTGGGAGCTTTGTCCTGGACCACCACGTTGGCTTCTTCCCACGCTGTCACTTTTTTGTCTTACTCAGTTTGTGTAAAAACTTGATGTAAAGAAACAACTATGAAAAAATTTTCTTTGCTCTAAAACCTTCTAATGAATAATTATTGTCCATTGATATTGCTTAATTTCACCCCATATAAGGAACTGTTAGGGAGAAATTTTAAAAATATGTTTTTGTAGGGAAAAAAGTACCTCACCAGAAGAACTGGTAACCTTCGTACAGCTCTGACATTTATCTCACTTCCTTTTCTGTTTTTGTTGCTGGAAAGCTCAAAGCTAATTTCAGTGATCACGGAAAGCGGCCATATTAATTTCTGTGTGGTGAAGGGACTTCAGTAAGAAGTTGGAGGGAGAGGTGTTGCTGGCATTTACAATGGGGTGGGTGCGCTGCTAGCCATACAGTCTCATTACAACATCTGTACTCATAAGGTTCGCATTAACTGTCCCGAGCTTTATTAGCTTTGTGTGTAAAATGAGGATAAGTAACCTACCTAGGTTTGTGTCACTGGTGCGTGGTACAGCTGGGATTTAATCTTGGGTTCTTCTTTGAAGAAGCTGCATTTCCTTGACTGCGTGATGCCTGACAGTGAGCATATTTGTTTCTTCCAGCTTTGTGTGTCCCTAATTTTTTATTTCATGAAGCGTTTTGCATATTTGCACTTTCTAAAGACCTCTGTAAACGTTTTTAGAAAAAGTTTGAGTAAAATTAAGCAAAATGACTTTATATAATCACTGAAGATGCCGGTTAGCATGGCAGGGGGGCAGTTGAAGAGGAGGGAAGCATTCAGTAGGGCCGTCGAGTCGGATTCCAAGTCTTGGGTAGGCTTTAAGAAAGCTGTCTGAATAATATTGATGATTGCCCTTGATAACAGGGTCTAGTGAACAATGACTTTAATTTACTATCACCAAAAGTACTTGGAAGATTTCACTGGTAAAGATGGGAAAGATAATTTTGCTTTAAGGAGTTTTCAAATGTTGGTACACTGTGTGAAAGACTTTGTCTTCCAAAAGAGCATTTTTGATACTGAAAATATTTTTCTTGAGATCAGTTGTATCCATTTCTACTCAAGTAAATCACACACCATAGTTTTTACTTTAAAAAATGAGTTAGTCTAAAGATGGACATGATTTTTGTATATAGAAACTGCTAAGCAATCCACAAAAACTAACAGAACTAATAAATTAATTTAGCAAGATTATGGGATACAAGATTAATATTCAAAAATCAGTTGTATTTTTTATATACTGCCATTGAGCAATCTAGAAATGAAATTAAGAAAACAATTCTATTATAAAGCACCAAAATGAATATAATACTTAGGAATAAATTTAACAGAAGAAACGTATACCACATATACTGCAAACTACAAAGCATTGTTGAAAGAAGTTAAGGACCTAAATATTAATAAATGGAAAGACATCCTTTGTTTATGGATTGGAAGACTTAATGTTAAGATAGCAATACTTCCCAAATTGATCTACAGATTCAACTCAATCCCATCAAAATCCTAACTGGCTTTTTTGTAGAAATTGATTGTTGATCCTAAAATTCAGATGGAAATGTTGGGTTGTTGGAAAAGTCATGATGCATTTTTGCAACGAAAAACGTAGAAAAAAATACGTCATGACTTTTCAGACAAACCAACATAACAGACCCAGAATAGTCAAAGCTATCTTAAAGAAAGAGAGCAAAGTTGGAGGACTCACATTTCAGATTTCAAAACTTAACTGCAAAGCTGCAATCAAGACTGTGGTACTGGCATAAAGACAGACATACAGATCAGTGGGACAGAATTGGAAACTCAGAAATAAACCCTTGCATTTATGGTTAAATGATTTTGACAAGAGTGCTAAAACAATTCAGTGAGGAAAAATAGTCTTTTCAACAAATGTTTCTGGAATAACTGACGATCCATCCACATGCAAAAGAATGAGGTTATACCCCTGCTTCATACAAAAAGTAACTAAATGAAATAGAGACCTAAATGCAAGATCTAAAGCTCTCATCAGAAAACAGTAAGGGTAAATCTTCGTGACATTGGATTCGGTATGGGATCCTTAGATATAGCATCAAAGCCCACACAACAAAAGAAAAGAAAAGGATAAATTGGACTTAATCAAAATTAAAGACTTTTGCGCATCAGAGAACACTATTAAGAGAGGAAGGCAACCTGCAGACGGGGGAAAATATTTGAAACTCGTTTGCAAATCTGATAAGGGTCTTACATCCAGAATATATAAAGAGGTTTTGCAACTTCAACAATACAAAGACAAGTAACCCTATCAAAAATTGGCAAAAGATTTAAATAGACACTTGTCTAAAGAAAACACATACCATGTTTTGCTGTGTATAATGCTCTGTGGTGTATAATGCGCACCCATGTTTTTGTCCCAACTTCCAGGGGAAAAAAAATCTTTTGTTTTAATTTTTTAATTCAAGTTTTTATTTGTTTACATTTAGGTGCTTGTTTTTTGTATTATAAAGGAATTTTAGCATTTACTTATTAACATATTATAGTACAAGACATTTTATGTAACAAATAATTACAAAACACAAGAACAGATACAAGCTATAAGAAATTTTATGTACCAGTAACAAATTTATGATATTATGCATCATGGAAGGCCAAGAACTCTTGTCATTGCAAGTTCGTTGTAAGTTCAACAAAACCAATTATCATATTCCAGGGTATTGTTTTGCATACTGATATCGTTATTGATTTCTAGAATTACACTTTTAACTCATAAGCATAAATAAAAGAATTAGAAACATTTGTATAGATATGGAATTGGTACTACCCATGTATTATGCGCATCCTTATTTTTTCTTCACAAATTTGGGCAAAATGTGTGCATTATACAGGGCAAAATATGGTAAATGGCAATATGTACGTGAAAAAATGCTCAGCATCATTAGTCATCAGATAAATGCAGATCAAAACCACAGTATACACAGTGTTACACCCACTAGATGGCTGTCATCAAAAAGATGAACAGTAACCAGTGTTAGTGAGGATGTGGTGAAATTGAAACCCTCATGTGCTGATTCTGAGAATGTAAACTGATGTAGCCCCTCTTGAGGGAGCTGAGCATAGTTACCATATGACCCAGCATGTTCTGGGTATAGATATGTATACACCCAAGAGAATTGGAAACACATGTTTGCAGAAAAATTTGTCCATGAATGTTCATAACAGCTGTATTCATAATCGCCCAAAAGTGGAAACAACTCAAATTTTCATCAGTGGGTGAACTGATAAATAAAATGTGATATATCCATAGAATGGAATATTATTCAGCCATAAAAAGTAATGAGGTACTGATATATGCTATAACATTGATAAACCGTAAAGACATTTTAAGTAAAAGAAGCCAGGCAGGAAAGGCCACATATTGTATGATTCCATTTATATGAAATGTTCACAGTAGGCAAATCCGTTGAGACAGAAATGAGATTAGTGGTTGCCAGTGTCTGGGGCAGGGGGGTTGGGCAGGCTGAGGCTAAGGAATGACTTCTAATGGCCATAAAGTTTCTTTTTTTCTTCTTTTTGAAGTTTCTTTTTGAGTGATGAAAATTTTCTGGAATTAGGTAGTGGTGATGTTAGCACAACCTTGTGCATATACCAAAAACCACTGAATCGTGCACATTAAAACAGGTGAATTTTATACTATGTAAAATAGATGTCAATGAAAAAAGAAAAGGGTGGAACTTGGATAGATTGAAGCCTGGTACTTCTAAAGACGACCTATAGCAGGGAAACCCAGTTTATTCTTACTGGAAATAGGCTGTAATATAGCCTTACGAGTAATATGCTGAGGGCATTTTGTGTCCGTTACTCACTCCTGGTGATCAGGCAGATACACCAATGCAGTCAGGTGGCGGACGGTAGAGGGAGGGTTGGGAGGACACAGAAACCCCATTGGAATCGGAGAATTTTGAGGGCCTGGGAGGTCTCTGCTTTCATCTGGCAGCATACTGCTTTGTCTTTACTTTGTGGATCTGTCTCCATGAGATCACATATCCTTGGCCATAAAAGAAACTAATACCCTCCCCCCAAAAAGTAAGTTAGCCTAATATATCTACACATCTCTACTCTGTTTACTTAATTTTTTTTCCCCCGCTCAAAAAACAGCCTTTTTAAAGGATAAGGAATCTATGTAATGGACTGGCACCGTGCTCAAAACAGTGTCAGTCACTAAGTGGTTATTATGAATAAACATTTAATTATGACAGTTGGCTAATAGAAGCCGAGCTGGCCCTGGGTTCTCTGGCAGACTGAAGTGGAGCATGTGGGTCTGATTTTGTCTCTGCTGCCCTTGGGGATGGTGATCTTAATTTGAGTGGGCTTGAAGCGAGTCATGTGACCCGTGCTCTGCGGGCCTCATGCTAGGCTGTTTACCTATATTGTATTGGTGTGTGCTGCTTAAGAGGAATTAAACCTTCTTTTTGAAGACGATTATCATATTTTTGAGGCCTGGGAGTTTCTATAAAAACATTTACTGTTTCCAAATGAAAAAGAAAAATTTTTTTAGAAAAATATCCAGAGCAAAGCCACCATAAGGACATTTGTAACCAGAGAGTTCTTAAATATTTATTGGTATTTTAAAACGCAAAAATACTGTGAATGTTAAACAACTCCCTTTATCCCCATCAATATTGTTTTCCTCAAATATCATTGCCATAAGTGTTAGTAGACTTTACATTTTAATGGCTTTATAGTATACTGCCATTTGTTTGCTGGGGCCACCTTAATTTATTTTAGTCTTTACTTTCTTAATGATTTGGCCATCAAAATCAAAAAGTAATCCAAGTATATGAAAGAGCATTCTAAAAAATATAGTGAAGAACAGATGTCAATTCTTTAAAGTAACCACTCACCCAGTCCCTGAAATAGAATCCTAAAAATACAGTTGGCCTACATTGTGACTTACAAAAGAGTATTACTTTTGTCCCTGCTATCATGAACTGTGCAAAACATGGAGCATTAGGGGGCCCAGGAGACACGCTTCAACAGGCTGCCTGCAGGAGCTGTTAGGTTTTGTTTTAACCCTATTTAGTGGTTAAAAAAAGGTGGGAGTGATAGGGAGAATAGAAAAAATCATGATTTTTTTTCTGGGAGGGAAGATGAGGTCATTCCAACAGTATCACGTAGATATATAATTTGCCAGAAATTAAAATTGAAGAGCAAAATAGCTACTAATAGGGGAGTGTTTAAAAAATATATATAGACAGTGAGATACTGTGCAATTAAAAAAAATACTGGTATGTAAAAATAAGAAATGGGACAAAAATCTGTTATGGGAGGGAAGCAAAGTACCAGATGTGTATAGGGTACTACCTTTCATGTGAAAAAGAGCAGGAAAAGACTGTATATTCATATCTGCTTGTCTTTGCATAAAAGAAAACCCTGGATGGATGCAGAAGTAACTAAGAAAAAAAGATGGCTTCCCGTGAGGAGGGTCTCGGTGTTAGGAGACCAGATAGATGAGGGACCAAGGTGGGAGGAAACCTTATTAATAAATACTTTACTAAGCATGTATATTAATGGATCACCTATTTACAAAGTTGACTGAAGAGAGACCACAGAAGATAGTGATTAAAAATGCAGTTTCCTAGGGCTGGCCGAGTGGCTCAGTTGGTTAAGAGCTCGCTCAAGAGTGCCAGCTGAGCTCTGAGCAACAGCAGTTCGAGGCCCAGCCCGAGCTGAGCTGCCGCTGAGCTGCCAACAGGTGGCAGGATGGCTCAGCTAAAAAGAAAAAAAAAAAAAAAGCAGATTCCTTAGGGAGCCCTGGCTTTGCCACTTCCCTACCAATTGTGTGAGGTCTTGCTCAGGTCCCCTCAGTGTGCGTTAGTTTTCTCAGCCATAAAGTTAATTCTTAGAAAGCACTTACAGTGGTATGTGTCACATAGTAAACTGCTGCTATCATTATCAGTAGTGGGAATATTAAGGATCAGTAATTCTCAGATTGTATTTCAAGTGTCTAATTTTTGTCACATTTGTAAAGGTATAGAAATACCTGATACTTTTCTTCTGTCCCGATGATACCATATTTTAACTGACGTGCCTGATAAATGCCCGTGAAGCTTGGATTTCCTTGTTTCTCTTGGCCTTAAGCCTGGCCTCTGAAGTAGACAGAACTGAGTTCATAAACCCCTCACTCCAACACTTCTCAGCTCTGTTCTTGGTTAGGTGCTGTGATAGATGCAAAGGTGTTGGTGTTGAGTTGAATAGGTTGCTTTGATGGGGGAAGGCACGGTCCTGAAGTCTTGATCGAAGATGCTATATTCTGAAAGACTACGGAGGGAGATCATTCATTCATTTATTCATTCACTTTTGTATTAGTGTCTCTGGTCTAAATCAGCATTTAGGCAGATCCTATTTTCCATCAGCTGTTACTATCGTGTTTCCCTGAAGATAAGATCTAACCGGAAAATAAGCGCTAGCATGATTTTCAGGGTACTTGTCATATAAGCCCTACCCCAAAATAAGCCCCAGTTAAGATCATCAACCAGACACGACTGTATTTGAATAAATGTAGATTTTTGTATGTAACTAAATGAATAAGATGTGTCTTTTGGAGCAAAAATCAATATAAGACCTGGTCTTATTTTCGGGGAAACACGGTAGAACAGACTGGAGAGCCACACTCTGTGGAGTGGGCTGGTTGGACCCTGCGCTTGGCCTGGAACTCTCCGAGGTAAGTTACTGATGAGAGCCAAAGCCACTGATTCATTCTAGAACCAGTTGCTGATTCTCTGACCTGAGAATGACTAGCCCAGATTATACTCTGAGGTTTGGGCTCATATGGGAGGTGGGAGTCTATAGTCAAAGCTCTTTCTTTGCTTTCTAGTCCTTGTTGTCCCATTAGTCACCAGCTATGGCCAATGTGTGGTCACTTAAAAGTTGGTCAATGCCAGCGCTGACCATCTGAATGCAGGGCCTGTGCTTCAAGAAGTGTTCTGTTGTGAGGATGACTCTTGATTGATAGCGTCTTGTAGCCATCTTTCAGAAGACCCTGACTCCAGGCGCACACACTTGTAAGGCACCTGACCGTGCCCAGAGGCAAGCATTGTCTCAAAGAAATAGGGCACAAACCAGTTCTGTTCACTTGAAGGGAAAGTATATTATGCGCTAATTGCCATAGTAAGAGAAGATTATATTCATTTTAAGGCAAATTGAGATACAGCGGTGAAGCACCTCAGCTGAGCACATGCAGCTAGTTAGTGAGGGGACGGGCCAGGATTTGAGCCTATGCCTCTCTGGTCTCTTGCCTCTCGGGCACATAGCTTCTGAGTTAGTTTTTTTAAATAGTTTAAAACTATAGAGAAGCATTACCTCAGAAAGGCTATTATTTTATATAGTTTGTTTTAAATTAATTTTGAAAGGTTCCAAAAATATGATACTTGTTGTTGTTGTAACACCTGTACATTCACATTTTCCCTACTATCCAAAACCAATAGAAACTAAGAGGTTTTGTAGTCAGACCCTTTTTACTTAACTGGATGTTATATTTGGATGTTAAGATGACAAGAGTGGGAACTATGCATTTACTCTAACATGACGTTATTAAGTTCTGTCTGTCCCCAAGTCTGTTGGCATTTTTGCTCAAGCATTGTTTGCTTTTAGTAACTGGTGGCCTATGCCTTGTACCCTCAAGACACAATTTAAAGATAACCTAAAATTGTGTATTGTGTTTTTAAAATGACATACACCAACAAAAATTCCAGCGTCCGTGGTGTGGTTAAGAAGGGTAAGACATAAACTTGCCCAAAATTGATAGGTGTTTTTAAAATTTAAATTATAAAGCGAGAGTTCCAGAGAATGGAGGGAGCGCCTCAAGGCAGCAAGGCCTGAGGGCAGGGCTTTTGGCTTTTGGCCACATTTGAGCTGTGGCTTGCTGCTTTCCAGGGGACCTCACGTGAAGCCTGTCTCTGTTTATTTATTTTTTTGTAATTAAAGTTTATTGGAGTGACAGTGGTTAGTAAAGTTACCTGGGTTTCATGTGTACAATTCTGTAATACATCATCTATATATCACATTGTGTGCTCACCACCCAGTGTCAGTTCTCCTTCCATCACCACATATTTGATCCCCTTTACCCTCATCTACCGCCCCCCTCTCCCCTTCCCCTCTATAACCACTAAACTATTGTCTATGTCTATGAGTTTTTGTTTCTTTGTGTGTCTTGGTTCCTTTGTTGCTTTCAGTTTTATGTCCCACACATCAGTGAAATCATATGGTTCTCGACTTTTTCTGTCTGACTTATTTCTCTGAGCATAATAATATAATCTCAAGATCCATCCATGTTGTCGCAAATGACAGTATTTCATCTTTTCTTATGACAGAATAGTATTCCATTGTGTATGTATACCACACTCACTTTCCTAATTGTGTCATCAGTGTCCTGGTTGTTGTTACTAATCTGAAGAGATGGCATGAGGAGCCCTGCACAGCGCCTCCTGCCACAGGGAGCGGGTAGATGCCTCCCCAGCTCTAGTCTCTGAGTCCAGCAGGTGGCCTTGACCAAGGCCGCAGACCTTGGTAACATACCCAGCTCCAAGGCCTGTGTAACACTGCTTTGTAACATGCATTTGATGATGCCCGGCAAGTCAAATTTTTGAAGCAAAGCATGACTTTTTTCTCCTTTTATTAGCGGATATCTTTCATGAGTCAAAATAGATGTGCAAGTAATGGCATGTTGAACTTAGATAAAATGACAGGTCTGTCAGTGATTTTTAAACTTCAAATGTGAAAATTACCAAATGATTACCACCTCCCCAGTAAAATTGGCTAAGGGTTACATGAAAATCTAAAACTGAAAACAAAGCCCTTGGTTTTAAAGTCTTGTTTTTACAATTACTTTTGCAGTCTTACTTATCGCCCTTATTGCCAACTGCTTTTGGAAGTAGATACTGGGTGATGTCCTTACCGCCATGTAAAGACTTGGCCCAGAGAAAGTAGGACCACATAGCTCCAACTTCCCACCAGGTCACCTTTTTGTTTTGAGAATGTTGGCATTAGATTCATAATTACTTATTAGCAGAGATTCTGATTTAAAAGAAGATACATTCTAAAGAGTTTTATATGTTTCCTTTTGCTTTAATTATGAACACTATTACTCAGTTTTCTAAAATTAGAAAAGATACAGAAGATGTGCATTTCATAGTATAATTAAAGTGCATTTCCAAGCCACCAGGCTTTAGGTATGCCTATACTCCCCATGCAAACCAAGGTCACGTTTTCCAGTGCTAGGAAACCAGCTCTGTTAGTGCCCAGGATCCTGACTTCGGGGTTGGCAGGAGAACAAAGGATTAAGGAAGATTAGAGTGTTGGGATAATGTCTGACTCCCGAGTTCTCTGCCCTCGCACATGAAAATTCTCCAAATCCGGACGTTCCTATGGTGACATTAGCAAAAGCCTGAGTTTTCGATTGGTTTCGAGCTTGGTACGGTGCCTGTTGGAGTAACAGACAAATCCGCCATCTTCTGAATCAGTGTGTTGGGCCGGTGCTGACATCACTTGGGTGTTTTAGGTTTCGGGGGGTGCAGGTCATCAGGGCCCCTTCACAGTGCTACCAGTAGGCACGGAATGCACCCGAGAGACTGGAGACTCTGGGGTTTAATAGAAGTAAAAGCAACATTATTATAGCTGCCATTGACTGACTCAGCCCTGTGCTCCAGATCCCCTGCGAGGTGCGTTAGCACATTATCCCTAATGCAGTGAAATGGCAGTTATTTTCGTAGCGCTGCTGCCACTTCCTTTCTGAGCTTCTGGCCTTAAGTAGAACACTTGGGCTCCCTGGGCTTTCAAACAGGGACAGTCTCTCGCTGATGTTTGGAGGAAGAGCTCTGCGCTCCATGAGATGACAGATGTTACTGTTTTGATGGGAATGGCACATTTTTGACATTCTAACGTCTAGAGGCACATACTTGGCTTCTGTCTTGATGCTAAGAGTGGTTGTCTGTAGATGACCAGTGAGTTATTTTCACATATCAAAAGTGCAAGGTTTTTGAATGAGGGTGCGTTACAGTGACTGATACGACTCTTTTTATGTTAATATTAAAATTTGGGGGTAGAGATTATGTTGGGTTTTTTTTTAATGGAGGTGGTGGTGATAGATATTCTTCCCCTGGGAAATAACATACAAGGTTTTGCTAAGAGTTGCTGCTTGAGGGGTGGGGGTGGGGTGGTTAGGAAGAATCTCAGGAATTTTCCTTATTCTTTTCTCTTCTGTTCATTTCTAGTCTTTATAACCTGGCTTCACTGGAACTGAGAGAGAATCTTCTTACGTATCTTCCTGAGTGAGTCTGGGGAAAATGAGAGGGGATTTTGTACTGAAGGAATTTCTTTAAGCGTTTAAAAAAAATGTACAATAGTATGTTGTCTGAAAGTGATTCTGTGTCATATAGAAAGTGAGTCTTATTTTTGGAAATGAGTACTAAAAGGTTTTTTTTGTTGTTGTTGTTGTTGTTGTTTTTCTAGCTCTCTTACCCAGCTACGGAGACTAGAAGAACTTGATTTAGGAAACAATGAACTATATAATTTGGTAAGTCTATATTGAAAGGTGATTTGAATTTAACTTTTTCCTTAATTATGATCACAAAATATTTGGGGGAGCTCTGTAGGAATGCTTGCAAACCAATAATTCCACATATATAGCTTGGCAACACGGAAGAATGTGCTACAGTTCACACGGGGTTAAAAATTATGATTCAGGGGCAAGAAGGGTCAGGACCAGAGATGATGGGCATTGGCGGAAACAGCTGGCATTCTTGGGAGAGTGGTGGGGTGCTTTTAGGAAGGGAGGGGCTTGATATTAGAGGAATACCAACGAACACCTCTGTGGTACTCAATAGTTAACTGTTGAAATAGGATTCTTTCTTTCTTAATGGAAGACTACAACTTGGATCTTTGTTACCATAACCTTTTTTTGTTGTTTTAGCCAGAATCAATCGGAGATCTCTTGCATCTAAAGGATCTCTGGTTGGATGGCAATCAGCTGTCAGAATTACCTCAGGTACGTGCTTAATTTCACATTGTCCCCCACCTGAAACGTAAAACAACAGTTGCCACCACCCTCCTGTGTTCCCTGCTTCTGTGTGAAATTTTCTGTAAAAGATCTGCAAAACTGAAAGCATTGGTTGAAAAAGCCCACTTGGAAAAATATACTGGGCATTCGTCATGCTCTATGGCCATAGACCGAAAGGCCCAACCCACAATTCCTAAAGAGTAAATGGATCCTTCAGTTTGTGAAGGCTTCGTCCTTGCGGCCTGTGAGGCTCACTTCAAGCCCAACACACCTGTAAATGTCCAGGACCCTTGACTCTGATGGTATATATGTTTCTGCCATGCCTTAGGATGTACCAGGTGCTTTGGGATCATGTTGACCACATTTTGCCCTGTAATAATTGATATAAAAGCAATGTTAAAAGTTTTTATTTAATCTTTTTTTTAAAAGATTGCTAATGGTGTAGCTGGGACATCATGGTATTCAGGCTTTCCTTACTGCTACCCAGTGTGAGAACCGGGTTCCAAGTGAAATGGAGTCTTGTGTAGACTTCTGACCTCATGGTTGTCTTGTGGAGTCCCAGGAAGCAACCCTGCCTTCTGGTTGGTTGAAAGAGAAACCTAAACAAGCAAACAAACAACCACAAGTGGGCATTTTCCCATTACTTTGTTTTTCTCCCACTGTCACTGAATTGTTTTTTTCTTTTTACATTTTCTAGTTCTTTAATTGGGGAATTGGGGAAGAGGAACAGTGTTGGGGAATTGGGGAAGGGGACCAGCCAAGGTGTTGTTCTTCAATCTTCGTTGTGGAGGGCGCCAGACGCCATCTGGCTGCCCATTGGCAGCTCGGGGCCTCTAAGCTCAAGGTGCTGTGTTCAATCTTAGTTGAGGGTGGGCGTAGCCACCATCCCATGTGGGAGTTGAACCAGCAGCCTTGTTGTTAAGAGCGTACGCTCTATCCTCTGAGCAATCCAGGCGGCAGCTCAGCTCAAGGTGCTGAGTTCAATCTTTAGTTGCGGGTGGGCATAGCCACCATTGAACAGGCAGTCTTGTTGTTACACCAGCTGAGCCATCCTGCCACCGGTTGGCAGCTCAGCGGCAGTTCAGCTCGGGTGCAGCATTACTGGCCCATGTGGGAGTCAAACCAGGGTCCCTGTTACTCAGAGCTTGCGCTCTTAAGCTAACTCTTAACCAACTGAACCACTCGGCCAGCCCTGGAATTTTATTCTTTAGTGTATTACACAGCCAGTCTTTAAAGCCAGAATATATTTCGTGATGGTCTAGGTGCTTGTATTTTAAAGTAAGTCATCTATGTGAACCAGCTGCGATGAGCTGTGCGCTTCAGGTGAGGAGTGCCATATCAGCACAGGGAGGCCTACCACTGTGTTAGTGCTAAAGCGCTTTAGCAAAGACTACAGTCAACATTTAACTGCAGTGTCCATGACATCGCTTATGACGGACGGAAATAAGGACCAATCTGAGTCTATTCCTGAGGTCTTGGCTGCATTCAGGAAGATGAAAGGACAGATCTCCTGAAAGGACAGATCAACAACTGGTGTGGGTGAGGGTTTGATTAATACTTAGATATCTCTAAAAAAATTAAGAGAAATCCTGATTGAGAGAATTCTAGTTACTTTAGGAGTCAAAGGGTTAGGGAAAGATACCAGGAAGTTAGCCGGAAAGGAATAAAGTATCAGCTATTATACGTGAAGGGGGAAGAGTATATGGGTGTGCAGATGTGCATAAATGATTATGTGGAAAATGCCACATACTAAACACAAAGAAATTAAAACGCCAGTGATCGTGTTATAAATGGTTATTTAAACATCTCATTTGCTCCTCTTTATAAACTCCTATTAAATCAGGACTAAACACATCGACAGTCTCAAAATTATTTTTCTTCCTTGATGAAAGAAAGAAAAGGCTATAACAACATCGTTAAAAGGAATTAATGAAAACGTAGAACATCTTCAGGGGTCAGGCATGAAATTGGTAGAAATGTAGCCTGATCTGCTACAGGCAGGGACTAGAGGGGCGGGGTCGTGGGAGATAAGCTGGAAAGAATAGATCAGACCAAATTAAATACAGATTGAGGAATTTGTACTCATGTAGACATCAGGGAGCCATGAGACTTTTTTGGAGTCGAAGAGGTGGTCTGATTACATGACTAGAAGTAGCTGTGTTTCCGGGAGGGAGACATGGAAGCACAGTTTGTAGAACAGACTTGGGGAGAGAGAGAGAGACCAAGGGGCAGAACTAATAGTCCAGGTGAGAGGGTAATGAGAGAGAGGGAATTTAATGGGGTGGCAATGGCATGGAAAAGTGGAAGCAGTCATAATAGAGAAAACACGTGTTTTGTGAGCGGAAGGGAAGATAACTATTGAATAGACTGTTAGACTCATTGAGGTCCTCTCCCCACTCCTGGGTAGACTGTTTTCCTTAAAAACAGTATGCTGCTTTTTTCTGTTGATATTAAGTGTGTCAGTGGGTTTCTGTGCTCCACGTTTGCTAGAAAGCAACTGCACTGATGTTTGTTGTAACAAGTGTTATGTCACAGGAGATGAAAAATAGATGGTTCCTTAAAAGAGAAAATCTCAGGGCCATCCTGAAGTGTCATCCGGTTACTAAGTGGTCGGCTCCAAACTTGGAGAACTGGAGTCCAGCCTCCTCTCCCCCCGCTTTTTGTGTGACCTTAAAGCTATGTGTTGGATCTTGGTACCTATCTCCTCATCTGTTAAGTGAATGATTCTTTGCTTGCCTGAAGTTGGAGGGCTTGGCATCCCTCCCAGCTCCATGTCTGAAATTCATGCAGCTTCCCATTTTCATTGGAAGGGGGTCTGGAAATTTACTCCTGCTTTCACATTTAGATAAAAGCTAAAAAAACATCCTTAGGACTGCTTTGGGATTTGATGGCGAAATAGCACTGTATTAAATTCCTCTGTACTACGGCAGGTTTAAGCGTGAGTTTCTTTTTCTATGTCATTAATATAGGAAATAGGAAATCTGAAGAACCTGCTGTGCTTGGATGTCTCTGAAAACAGGTTGGAAAGACTTCCTGAAGAAATCAGTGGCCTGACTTCATTAACGGACTTAGTCATTTCCCAGAACTTACTAGAAACAATTCCGGATGGCATCGGTAAGTACTGCAAACAGCTTACTACTGAAGGCACTGGCCTTTGTCTCCAGTGTTTGGACCCTTCGGTAACCACGCTCAGGCGCTGGGGATGTGGCTCCTTTAGCCTCCTTGTTGCTTTTTTTTAAAGAGGGAATGCAAAGAATATTTAATACAATTTAAGTTTCTCTATGTGCAAGTATTCCTTGCAGCAATTGTAGCTATTATTACTTACAAGTGTTGATTTATATCTACTTCATTCACATCTTGTCTCAGTGATTTCAGCAGCGATTAGCTCAGCTAACAGAATGTGTTTCAGGCATATGAGCGATCGCTAAGACATTTCTAACCAAGCATCCTAAGTAGTTTATGAGAAAGTAACTTTGACCTAGTTGCGTGACCTAGGGAAGGACTGTTAAAGAGAGAACGGTATGCCGGAGCTGAGCCTTTTCTGGTGCATTGAGAATTATCTTTTATGTTAACCATTCTATGCTATTTCTGAGTGTTTGCTTGTTTTAAAATTAGTCCAGGCATTTCCTTTACCATAAAGGAATTCAGTCCAGTTTGAGAAAATAAATGGAAACAGAGAAGGTATAAACAGACATGGACTGGCAGCTCCACCAGAGCAAAGCAGCTTGCAAGTTGTCAGAAGCTATATTGAACTGTATAGTTGTCATAGGATTGCTGTCTTTTTTTTTTTTTTTTTTTTTTTGAGGGCAGTGTCACTGGCCTTCATATGTGGGACCCGAACTGGGGCTGCTGGCTTCCCAAGCCAGCACTTAACCGCTGCGCCACTCGGCCGGCCCAGGATTGCTATCTTTGACCTTCATTTCACTCTTATTCAAAATGTCAAAGGAGGTTTTTGAAAGAGTTTCAATAGTTGGAGAAGCTGTAGACAGAGGACCACTTCCTTCCTGGTATTTGGTCAAGATGAAAGTGGTAATTGATAGTAGCAGCTCAGCAGGCCTGTAAACATTGCCTTTTGGCCAAGGTTGGGTGGAAAGTTGATGGGGATTTTTTTTTTTTTTTTAATTTTTATTGGGTAACAGTGTGTTGATGGGGATTTTGACTGCAGGTAGAAATGTTCACTGAGAATTGTGTATGGCATCTGAAGACAGTTGTAGGAACTGGGGCTGTTTTGTGCCTGGAATGGGAAGAAACATGAGGCAGGAGGAGATGGCTGACTTTAAGCATTTGAAAGGCTGTCAGGAGAAGTAGACTTATTCATCTTCCAGTTCAAATGGGTGAAATGAAAGGATTTTAAATCTCAATTTGGTTTAAGAAAGAGCTTTAAAAGAAATATTTGTTACAAATCAGTTTGGGCTGCTTAGTGAAGACATGAGTGTGCTGTCACTAGAGGTCTTCCTAGGGAGGCTGCGAGATCCCTTGTCAGTAATATGGTTAAGGAGGCTTCTTGTTGGGGTGAGCTGTATCAGGTGTGCCATTCAGTGTGCCTGCGGAGAATGCTGATGTGCCTCCTGCCAGTGAAGACAGGTGGAAGCCCTCTGGCTGCAGTGTTAGGCGGTTATTGATTATGCTAAATAGAGAGCTTAAGCAGCGGTTTGTTCCTCCGCTTTGCCCTGTAGGGCCACAGAAGGCCAATTAATCTTTTCAACATTTCCCTTTCCCCAGCTTTATGCCTCGTAAGATAGAGGCTGCTTTCTGATTTCACTGGGGAAAGTGTAACATGCCAGCCATTCTTAGTAGATACCAAAGGACATCTGCTCTCTAGCCTCAGCCTTCTGAGCTGTGTTGACAATGAGATTCTGAATGATTTAGGATTTCCTTCTTTCCCTGGGGACTGAGGAGGCTGCAGTAAACCCATTCTATTTTTCCATGACCGGAGGGCATCACCAGCCCTGAGTGAGATAAGCTTAGTCCCTAATGTGGCATCTCAGATTACCGTCTTATTCTGCGTATATAGAAATAAATTCATTATAGGGATCTTCACAAAGTCGTTTTCATTCGTAGGTCATAGAATAAACTACACTTTATTGTGGTTTTTGTTTTTTTTTGGTTTTAGTAAGGACGAATTTTGGAGTAAGATGAAAGCCTCTCTCTGGTCTCGAACTGTCTCCTGTATTTAAAGATCCATTAAGAGCCAACTGTTTGTTTTTCCTTAAAATTTCTGGCTTGGATATGATATATTTAGGTAGTGGCTTTTAACATGATTTGCTTCTAATTGCTGACTGTTTTTGATGTTCTGAACAAATTATTTTAACTCTCAACCTTTAATGATCTAAATGAGAATGATATAGTTTCATAATATGAAAAGCTGTGTGAGGGAAAAATGAATCACTATTTAAAACAAAAAAAAGAACAGCAAATAGGAAATACCATGATTAGGTGATTAGGAATGCGACGATTAGGAAAACAGTTGTCACTAATGAGTTGAAATAATGCTTTTACAGGAAAATTAAAGAAACTGTCGATCTTGAAGGTGGATCAGAACAGACTAACACAGCTGCCTGAAACAGTTGGGGACTGTGAAAGCCTCACTGAATTAGTTCTTACAGAAAACCGGCTCCTGGTGAGTGTGGTGGACACATTCAAATGGCTATTTATGGTGTGGTTTCTCTGTTAGAAAGATCGATTAGGGTAGGCTCTACTTTTTTGTAATTTGAGTGGACTCAATGGAAATTTCCTTAGGCTACATCTGAAAAAAGGGACTTGCGAAGCACATATGTGGCATTTTTAACCTGCTTCGGTGAAGAAAATAGTGTCTAAGTGCCCCTGTCAGAAAGTGCATGCCACTTACGGTGCTTACATTACAGGGAAGGAACCGACACCTCCCGGGGTCCCCAGTGAGGTGTGAGGATAAGCCAGTGCCAGATGTGCGGATGCCTCTGCCATGGCACCCAAGGACTACGAGGAAACACTGTTCTCTCTGGGTTCTTTGAGCACATGGGAGGAGTGGGAGAGAAAGGGAAGAAATGGCGGCTGGCCAGGGAAAGCCTTAGTGGGAGAAGCCAGAGAGTGATATCTGCTAGGCTTTGATCTGTGATGGGGGGTGGAGGTGACTGCGGATGTCCTGCAGGGACCAGGCTCCCCATCCTGCTGAGGGCGGAGGCCTGGGTGAGCACCACCTGCAGGGTGGGTCAGCAGGGGGACAGCAAATCTCAGTAGCCTCCTCCCTTCCTGCTGCCACCTCGGCTTTCATCAGTCCTTACTTTGCCACTTCATCGTCTCCTTTCTCTCCTTTTTTAGTTGTCTTGTCACCACTGTTTTTTTCTTCACTTTACTTGACTACCTTTCTCTTTTCTTTTTGCTATCTTTGTTTTGTCACTTGATTTTTAAACCCTATTTCGCCTTCTCTTTGTTCCTCTTTCTTTCCTTTTCCCCTTTCTTTATAAAAAGAGTAAGTGATGCTTTTTAGGCGAAAAGAGCAGAGAAAGACAGAGGCGTTGATCAAAGACGCGGCGTTGGTGGGCGGGGTGCCCGGCAGCCCCTCTCCTCAGGCAGCTCAGGCAGGCGTGGTGGAGGTGACCAAATCCTCCTGCCCTAGCTTGTGGTTTTAGGCTTACCAACAATCACCGTAACATTTAAAAAAATAACATTCACCCTGGAATTCCATGAGAGTGTTGAAGACCCTTCATGTGGGCCCTGGGCTCCCCACGCCAGCCCCTGCCGTCACGGTGCCCCTGCTCACGGTTCTGCTTCCCTGCCTCGCGCACTGGCGTCCATCGTCATCTAAGGCTGCCGTCTCAGTCTGGCTTCTCCACGGTGCAGGCAGGGAAGGGAGGCGGGTCTTTAAATTTCCACTTTCTCGTGTTGAAGGACCTCCATCACCTCTTTGCTAGTTGTTTCTGTGTTCCCAACAAAAATGCAGAATATTAATTCCACATTCCCCAAATGTGGAGCTTTACAAATACCTGATATTCAGGAAGAGCTATTACTTCTGTTATGGGGTGAGAGTATGTTCTTTAAGTCGTTGAAAAGATCTGTTTTACTGTGAGACATGTGAAAAATATGTGTTAATAATAAAAATGTTATTTTAACAGACGTTACCTAAGAGCATTGGAAAGCTTAAGAAATTGAGCAACTTGAATGCAGACAGAAATAAATTAATGTCTTTACCAAAAGAGGTATGTGCTTTTAAAAAATAATCAAATAGTAATTGTAAAGAATGAATAATACACAAGGGATCAAAACTGTGGAATACTTTTAAGTGACTTATGTGGTACTTTTTAAAGGTATGAACTCCCATCTGTGAGTATAGAGATGGTTGGAGGAATTATATCAAAGAATGATCATCAGTAACGTTGAAGAGAGTAGATAGGTCTCTTTCTTTTAAGAGAGAGATTGACGGTTCGGGCTTGACCTACAGAAAGCGGTGACACCATTGACAGAAACGGGTGATTTGGGAGTTTGGCAGAGAAAGTGGATGAGTTTGGGTTTGACTGAGTTTAATGTGAAATTAAACTTCCCCATAAGCCATTGAAATTACAAAATAGATCTTGATGTAACCCTGTTCCTGGCAGAGTCTGGGCAGCATTCACATATGGGAGAGAGTGAATAGACTCTTCACAAACGCATTCACATGGAGCCGGGCAAATGGAAAGCTACAGCCAGATTCGTGGGGTTTTTTATGTATCAGTGCTTCAGGCGGGAGAAAAGACAGTCTCCGCCCGTGGTGGAGAGTAGCTGCGTGGCTTAGAGGCATTTACACCCTGGCAGGGAAGTAAAAATGCCGAGAATGAGAAGGAAGCCCCCAGCAGGTCAAACCAGGAGGTGTCGGCTAGTGTGCTGTTTATGACGAAAGCTTACTTGCTGTTTGGAACTAGGAGAACTGGATTGAGGATGGGTAGTACTGAGCTTGAGTTTTTATTAGCAGTAGAGCCTAAAACTAAGCTTAAGCCACCTTTCTTCCCTTCATCAAGTGTCGGTGAGTCCCTCCCTGGCATCAGGGCCCCACATTAAAAGGTGTGGTGTTGTATGATGTGATCGCTGGCCAGGTGCTGTCTCCTTCGCAGTTCTCTGTTGGACCCTTTCCACCATCTGTCTTGGAATAATTTCAAAGCTGCCATCCAACGAGCCAGAACTTGAGGGGCTCTGATTTTCCGAGGGTACTTCTCACGATGCTGAAACATGGCCTGGTTTCTTCTTTCCTTCCCTGATCTCGGGGTTCTGGCCTCGCTGTCCCAGTCTGCTCCCTGGGTAAGACGGCCAGCTCTCCTGAATGGGGGATATTTCTTATAAATGTGACCGTCTTCTGATAGTCCTAAATCTGAACACTGGCATCGAAATAAAACTGTTTCAAGCAGAAAGCCTGTCTACATCTCTGCTAAGCTGGGACACAACTAAGAGACCCTGCTAATCAAAACAACTTGGTTCCAGTCTCTCAGGGATGAACCAGAACAAAACACAGAGCCAAACATTATTCTGAACATTAATGTTTCTTTTGTGGAATAGCACATGTGGATGGGTAATCGACTGGACACATAAACACAGGCACAGAGAAGGCGCAGAGCTTTATCCCTCTGCTTGCTCAATGCCTTGGCTGCCAGGGTGCTTTCATGTGGTTAACTCATTGAATCCTCACAGCAGCTTTGGGGGTCCTGAGGAGTTCCTCACTTCCCAGATGAGGAAACTGAGGCCAGAGAGCCGCTTTCCTCACGGACTTGCACAGGAGCTGGGAGTGGGCAGGACTGGGCTGCAAGGGCTGTGTCTGTCTCCCAGCAGCCAGCTCACTGCCCTTGGCACTGCCCAGCCACAGCGTGGCCACTCAGCTCAAACAGACGCAGCCCAACCTTTCCACCTGTGTGACCTTGATTTGGTAAAGAAAGGTCAAGTTATCTTTGGTTTGAACATTTTAGAAAATTAACACATTTTAGGACTATTTTCAAGGTAAATGCTGAAGGGAACCCTTTTAAGTGTAATGGCAGGTCCCCAGTTTCACCACCCACTCTCAGAGATTTTCGCTTCTTCTCTTTTGATTCTTTCAAAGGAACACATTCTAGACAGGAACTTGAGAATTTTATTTTTGTACAACTATCAGCATCATTTTAACATCAGTCCTGTTTCACTTTAAGAGAATGAAACTTATACTCCATGTATCTTTTAAGAGGCTTATATCTAGTGCGTGCCATGTGTCTGCATAAACTTATTAGAAACAGCTTTTCATGATTCGAAAAGTGAAAGTATTGTGAAAACATTTCTAGCTTCAAAGCATTTTAGTGAGCTATCACGTTTTATCAATTTTCTGGGAAATTCTGATGGGTTTTCTGGCATCAAGAGTTTAGTGAAGGAATAAAGTCTGCGCCTGTTCCTTCAGCTGTCTGATAAAGCAGAGACTGTTGAGGATTTTTAGGAGCTGGATCTTTTCTAGCACACCTTCACTCCTACTCACACACGCTCAGCTTCCAGAGTAGGAAATGCACCGAGCACATGTCTCCAATTCTGCTGCGGGTCACAGCTTGGTAACCAGCAGAAATGGTTGAGTGCCTGCCTCTGACCATGAGGGCTGAGCTGCCAAGCCACCGAGGGCCTGCTGACCTCGAATTGCGTCATGTTGGTCTGGGCAGCACCGTCATACTATGAGCCTCAGTGCAGTGAGCGTGGTAGGCCGTGTGTGTGTGTGTGTGTGTGTGTGTGTGTGTGTGTGTGTGTGTGTGTGTGTAGGGGAGGCTTATGCCCAGCGACCATGTGTGCATACTCACTCTGCCTCCAGGCTTGATACCATTTGATCAAATCCTGCACTTTCCTGACTGGATTCTTTTCTTTCAAAACTTTATTACTTTCTCTTGAACAATTAAGTTGCATGCATGACATATCTCACCAGAAATGCTGACCAATTCAATTTATATGCCAGAAATCCATAATTGTATCAATTGCCATTGGTCTGGTGTGCTGTGTAGCTCTTCCTATTTTTTGTCGTTTTTTTTTTTTTTTAATTTGAAAGTGCTGTATAGTGTCAGTTTTATAGCACAGCTTCTTAGTCGATAGCAGCATTTAGTTGCATTTTGTTTTTTTCCAAATTGTTGAGGGGAAAATGTTTGTACTGGGTAGGTCACAATTATAGATTCTGTGTTTTTTGTGGTGTTATTTGTAGTAAACATTTGCAAATCAATGAATGTCTCTTGTTTTCTTAATTGTTAGCTGCTTGGAAATTTAGCAAAGTCAGGTAAACTTGTTTTCTTGTAAGTATTGTTCAGATCACAGCTGCATCTCTAACTTCCATTTGCTTCGTAAATGCATGAAGATTCAAATCGGCTGACTGCTTTGTGTGTACTTCATTGTAAAATATTGGACATTTTCCTCTAAACTCAGTTTTTTTGTTTTGTTTTGTTTTGTTTTATTGACTGCATGGCCTGGAACCTTATTTTTTATGTGTTTGTCAGATTTGTTCAGATTATTCTCTCTCAAAAGAATGCTTTTCTGTGAATTACATTTTAAGTTTTCAGAAACTCTGAAAGGCATAACTTGGCAGCTCATCTGTCTTTTTCTAAATTCTAGTTTGTTGGCACGATTCTGTCTCTAATGGAAAGGCTAGATGTGCTCTATATGCTACATGTGGCATGCTTCTGATTTTTTTCAAACAACTCATTTGGATCTTTTATTTCTCGTCCTGTTGCTTATGTATGTGTGCTTGTGGGAAAAGGAGGCTTTCTAAAAAATCTCCTGTTTTTTTTGTGGAGGGAAGAATTAAGGAGGAGAGACTGTTGTAGTGTGACTTGTGGAGAGACAGAGAGCTGTTATATGTATGATCATGGGTACGATGAAAGACAGCCAATAACTTTGTATAATAATATTCTCCAGCCAAATGTTGGCTTTAAATGGCCTGGACCCTAATAAGTTTCTGGCGGGAAGAAACTGAGCACATTTCCAAGTATAGATTCCAGTTTTATGTCTCCATTAGATCAACAGGAAAGTGACCCTAAACTACATCACAACTACCCAGTCAAATGAGACAAGATAGGATCTGCGGACCGTGTATCAAAGCTTTTTTTTAAATCAGGCAGTCTGTAAACATAGGTATCACTGTGATATTCAGAAATGTCTGTGGTGGTTGAGTATTCAGTTTGTGGATAGCTTTTTGCCTTCTTACTATTACAATTTAAAATCATTTTAGTGTGAGTTTCCATCATATTCTGAATGAATTGTTGATAAATAGAAGAGACAATATAAGTTAAAAACCTAAAAATACTAGACTAAAATACAGCTGACCGTTGGATGTCAAGATGGAGAAGGCATTCCTAAGCATAAAACAGGAAATAAGTCATAAAAGAAACAGTTGATGGATTTGTCTGTATGAAAACTAGACTTTTGATCATTAAGAAGGTCAAGACAGCCCGGGGGCTTTGGGACATTTGCAGTGTTACAAATAAAGGGGGCCTTTCCTGACTCTATTTGAAATTCTTCCACATTGAGAAAAAGATACTATAGAAAAGTAGACAAAAATAAAAGCAAAGAACCGCCCCCCCCACACACACACACACAAGAACCAGTAAGTGGTTCACAGAAGAAAAACAGAAATGGCTATAAATATGAAAAAATGTTTGCTCCATCAGTATTCACAAGATGTTAATGAAAACATTTTGATCTGTCAAATTTTCAAGATTTAAAACAAAATAGTGATACCAGATTTCAGCAAGGGTACAGGGAAGTGCATATTAGCGTGAAAGTATAAATTATTACGGCTTCTGGGCTAGGGACTATGGTACTATTATTAAAAACTTGAAAAATGTGCATATCTTTGATTCTGCAGTTCCCCTTTTAGGACTTGTATCCTAAGAGAATAATTATGGATATCCATGAAGAAGGATGCACAGGAATATTTCTCACAGTCAATACGGGACCAGCTAACAAGTTGCAGGCTACATGCCGAGCAGTCCCGGGGCTGCTAGCATGTGCCAGGCACTGTTTACTTTCATGCTTCTTCTCATCTAGTTTCCACAACAGTTCTGTGAGATGTAGGTAAATCATTAAAAATATCCATCAGATTGTGAAACTGAGACAGAGGGCTTAACTAACTTGCCCAAGATCATACAGCTAGTAATGGCAGAACTAACTAGCAGTATGTAATATGGGTGATTTGTTAAGTAATATGCGATACTTTGTAGAAGGACATAGTTCTGTGGTCAGTAAAAATCTTTTTAGAAATAGAATGACATGGGAAAGCGCTCTTGATGTCATATGTAAGCACAGGTGCTAAAGATCAGAGTGCAGGCCCTAATTTTGTCACAGCATATATATATAATCACAAGTGCATGGTGGGAATTCTGCCAAGATTGTACCTCAAAACGTTAAATACTGACGATCCTTTGTGCTAGAAGGTTTGGCTTGAGTTATTTTCTCATTGTTCTTTCGTGTGTGTGTGTGTGTGTGTGTGTGTGTGTGTGTGTGTGTGGATATGTGGTTTTTATTTTCCAGTCAACGTAAGTTCCTTTTTTACAGTCAGGAAAGAAGAATGCCGTAGCTATTATCGGATATTTTTATGTCAGTGGCTCAACCATTCAGGGAGTCCCAAAGCCACATGATTTCCAAAGCATTTATGAAGTAGGGAACATTTGAATAATATGCCACAGATGATTCTGGAAAAGGCAAAAAATAGTCTTTGGTTTCTAAAATTACACATCATATTATTTCTGTTCAAATTGTATTTTGACCAGATTTTGCTTACTGTACATTTTCCTTTATGCCGATGACATGTGGGTTCAGTTCTATTACCAATCATATAGAAAGGAAGACACCAAAGGCAAATGCAAGCGCCTTTATACTTAGGACAGGAATCCGCAAAGTGGAATATAGACGGACAAAGGTGGGCTTTCTCTTTGAATCACTGAATCTGTCTGATCATCTCTTCGAGGGTAATGTAACCTGCCGGCAATTAATACATTGCTAAAGTTGACCTGACTTAAAAGTGTACTTAATGGCCTACAGGTCCCATCTCCTTGAGATGGATTAGATAGATCAGTGCCAAACAGGGCAAGGATAGTGTCAGCCTGACTTAAGAGACACAAGACAGCTCAGCAAGGAGACTCACTTACATTCCATAATTCTCAGAGGATCCACGCCCAAACCCTTGTGTTCTGGGAAGGTGCTATCATGTGCTTTCAAGGAGGTTTAAAAATACCAGCTTCCTACAGTACTGGTCCTCAGTTATTTAAACAGCTACTCTGCTTCCTAGAATTTCTGAGTGATACAGACATGTTATCCCGATGGCCACTAAAGCACCTGTAAACTCTGCTCCTTGAACCCAAAAGACAAAGCAAAAATAGATATGAATGATACATATACTACAGTACTGAGCTCATGTCCATCTTCACTGGTGTTAACACAACAGGCCACTGTGATCCATGGTCAGGGAGACAGTTTTTTAAGAATACAGGTGGGTTCAGGGAAGCGCTCGCCAGGATCCGCCCAGAGCCAAGAGCGTAGTAGGCACGCACGTGCTGACTGAGCTTCTCATTCGGGTGTGGGATTGCACTTCACGGAAAAACAATAGTTACCGCATTTGTTTGGCAGCAGCGGTAGACAGGTTCTATGATAGATGCTAAATTATACTTGTGGTTTCATTGAATTTAATCCTTATTGTTACCTTTGGTTAAAGTAATATATTAAATAAACCCACAAACCATATGACCGAGCCTACACTCTCACCTGGATGAGAGTGTGCTCTCAAAGCATGCATTCCCTCCATTCCACCTCCATCCTCTCTGACGTCTGTAAAGAACTGTGCCTTTTGTTTGTTTGTTTGTTTGTTTGTTTTCTGAGGGCAGTGTCACTGGCCCTCATATGTGGGACCCGAACCAGGGCCACTGGCGTCCCAAGCCAGCGCTTAACCACCACGCCACTCGGCCGGCCCAGAACTGTGCCTTTTGAGTGCTTAATAATCTTTTCTAAAAGCCAAAGGCTCGGGCCATCCCTTCCTGGCTGGTTTGGAAAGAGGGCTCTGTCTGTGTGAGTGTCTGCCTGGGACATGCCGAGCAGCACACACTCTGGGTCGGCAATGTGTTCTCCAAAAGCCGTAGACAGTGGAGGGCAGAGGGCGCCCCGCCTGCTGTGATAGCCCAGATCCCTCCAAGGCCCTTGGATACGGTTGCTTCCCACCCCTTGGCACCACACATGGATGTGAGATTAGAGCGGGAAAGGAAAAAAGAAAAAAAATATATATAAATGAGATTAAAAATACAGTGGACAGATCACACACTCCATTGGGAGGGAGTTCACTGTATTTCTCCCAAAGCGCTTCAAGGATGTTCACTTGTCCAGAACTTTTAGTGCTCTTCCTACTTTTAGAGCCCTCCCTGATCTAGCTTACTTAGCCAATTAATTAACTCGTTTGAATATATAGTGCATACACATGATACAAATTGAAAGTGTATGGTAGGGCCCCAAAACATATATCCTCCAGGTGGCTGGGGAAGTGGACCGTTTCATGACAAAGTGCCCCAAATCACAGTCCAGCCTTAGCTCTAGACACTCTCCAGGAGCCGTATGTCCCCTCGGGAGGGCCATGTCTGTGAATAACTGATATGACCTGCTTTGCCTCCCTGGAGGAGGCTGGTGGGGTTGGGGTGTCCAGCCTCAGCCGTGTGCCAGCCTGGAGGCTCGCAGGCCCCTCATGGCTCGCAGGCCCCCCCAAGCCCAGACCCCGTGCAGGCACCCCTCCACGTGGGCAGGGTGGGAGGGGCGTCGCCTCCACGAGGACCTTGCGTATTCCATCTCATGAGTAGATCTTTGTTGGGATCATTTAAATTTATCAGAGAATCTAATCAAGTTGGTCCTCCATAGAGTCAGGGTTTTGATTTCTTCAGTGATTTTCCTGAGCATATGAGTAAAACTGACGGCAGCCACCATCAAGGGAGGGATGAATCCCTGGCCCCACAGAAGATCCTGTCTCACATCACTTTGTAAAACCTAAGAGGGGCCACACTAGTGATTCTTACTAAGAGAAAAAGAAGAGTTTTGTGGTCTCCTTTGCTACACATAGATACAGGTAATAACTTGAAGTAGCAGCCTTTCACTAGTAAGTTAACACAAGTGTATGAACATACCTAAAAGAGAAATGTTGGTAGGTAGATAGCCTACAGGTGAAGAGATAGGTACTGTACTTGCCAAGTACCCTGAATGTATGTAGATGTACAAATGAAACAGCTCAGTCCAAGATCTGTCGGAGGGTTTGCATAGACCAGAATTATGAAAGAAGTGCAGAGAGCAATATATCAGTATGGACCATGGGGTCCTGGAAAGACGTTATTGAGTACAGGATGCTTAGGTAATTTTGGATGTTTGGTAAGATTTGGAAAGACAAAAAGAAGGGGGGCATTTCTATGAGAAATAGTTGAACGAAAAATTGAAGCTATTTTTGCTGGGGTGGGAAATGTGAATACTGAGAACTAAAGGGGACGTGTTTTTATATGCCTGGGTATTTTCCAGGTGACCAGAGACGATACTTAGTCCAAGTTTTCTTATATATGTTTATTTTTCTCTTACGTCCATGATGGTTAAATACTGTGGTTACAGATATTATTTCAAAATCTTTATATGAACTCCAAAGGGAAGACATAAGATTGTTCATCAAGGTGATTATGTAGCCATTTCATAAATATGCGGTCTGCTTTTTATGATCTACATGTATCAAGCACATATATAAGGAGAACAGGGCAGAAGACATATTCAGACCTCATTGGAGATTCAAGCCTTCTGGCCCTCCTCAAGCAGGAGGCTCTGGAGTGGTTTTCCAGGTGTCAGAGAGGCCTCAGCAGGTTCCCTCAGGAGCCTTTTCTAGCTGCCACTGTTAGTCAGACCAGGAAGGACATGGCGCTGTACAGCGTCTGCGGAGTGTTGTCTGCGGTCCACTTAGGCCATCACCCGCGTGGTGCAGCTTTCCTGGCTAGAAACCACGCCCAGTTTTTTCAAGAGAATCACTGGACTTTTTTGTGTTTACGTTCCTTGTTGAAGACTAGACTTACACAAAGCCCCATTATCTTTGAATTTCTTGTTATTGCTTTTTTTTTTTTTTTTCCTTTTTAAAGGAAATAATCCAATTTGGTGTGGCTGTAGGTGTTCACATATGCTTTTACCAGCAGGCCATAGTTGAGATTCATGTACAGGTTTACCAAATTCACTCTTGGCTAAAATGTTGACTTTTGTTTTTATCCATTGGTCAAAGGAAAGTGAATTTACCAAATTAAGTTGTGAATGAAAACTATTAAAAAATGTTTGGTGGAAGTCAATGTACAGTGTCATCTATCCCTTCTTTTTTGTTTCTAAATTGGAACATGGAGAACACTGAAGTTAGTGGAATGAGATGGTCTTCAAAGGTGTGTGTAAGACAGTGTGTGGGTGTGTGCATGCATGCTTGTGTGTGTGCGTGTGTGTGTGTGTGTGTGTGAGAGAGAGAGAGAGAGAGAGAGAGAGAGAAAAGAGAGAGAAAGGGAGAGAGAAAAGGGAGAGAGAGAGAAGAGAGAGGGAGGGAGAGAGAGAGGGAAAGAGGGACGGGGTGGGGGGGAGAGGGTGAGAGAGAGAGAAAGAGAAAGAGAGGTGAGGGGGAGAGAGAGAGGGATATTTGGCCTAATTTTTAAAACTTGGAGTTCTGAAACTCCCATATTACCAAATAATATTTGTCTGGACCAGTGTAGCTTGGTTAACATATTTAAAAAAATGTAGTTGCATTAGATGGCAGTGGAAAATGATTCCTTTCCAGAATGAAACTTTTAAACTGTATTGTTTATTTTCTTGATTTAATTGAGAACATGTGTGTTTATTGTTTTGTAGCGATTCTTATAAACGTATTAGACTACGCAGTGTTTTTGTACGATTTAAATTAATCATAGTTGGTCATCAGTGAGACTTCAGATCATGTGGTTTAATTTTATGCATTCTTTTCATGCCATTTGATAAATAGGATACTGCAGTCCCACCCTAATCTCCCCAAAAACCTGGAAAAAAGATGTATTTTCTTTCCCATTCTAGATTGGCGGGTGCTGTAGCCTCACCGTGTTCTGCGTGCGTGACAACAGACTAACCTGGATACCTGCTGAGGTGTCTCAGGCGGCAGAGCTCCGCGTCCTGGATGTGGCGGGGAACAGGTGAGCGTGGGGTTAGCTTTGCGTGAGGGGAAGGAACCGACAAGCACGCGTCCCTGCCGTCTTGCCTCGCTCCATCTTACAGAATATATACCGGTTACTCAAATGACCTGGGCCCCAGCAAGTGGTTAGTCTAGGTGCTGGCACGGCTGAGCCCAGAGGAGCAGAGGAGGTCAGGGGCAGCCCGACCTTCTGTAAAGGGGCGCCTGACAGTTTAGGTGGGCCTCTGCTGTACAGGGAGCAGCAGCACTGCCCGAGAACGGGGAGGCGTCGTTTCACCTCAGCTTTTATAACTGGCTTTTCTAAGTCGCCGTGGACTTCACAGTTTCCTTCCCTGAAAAATGAATTTGAATGAGTTTGAACTCGATTTGAACCAGGGTCTGGATATGCTGTGCTGGTGACTCTTGAGCCCTCGGAAATTGTAAACCCTCTAAAGGTTGTAGTCCGGGCCATTGTTCTGGCCAGAGGATCCACAGATCATTAGAATTGCCAAGCGATTCATAATCCAAAGAAAAGTGAAAAACCACCAGACTGGTGTCCCCAAGGTCATAGCAGTGCCATTTCTCAAGTTCTGGGATCAGAGGTTGTATTGGACCACTCACCAGTGTCTGGAATATCTCTTCTCTCCACCTTTGTAGGGTACAGGTTTGTTTCAACATGTCTGAGCTGACGTCATTGCCTCACTTGTCATCTGCCCTTTCTTCCCCCAGAGCCGACACACACTGTTCTTTCTACCCGGGACCCTCTTCTCTCTCTCTCTTTCTCCATTTTTATTCTTCAGCACTCATGCTTTAGTTGTCTCCAGAAGCGTTCTCCTCTCTGAGTCTGCATCTTTTTTTTTTTTTTTTTTTTAAGAGGGCAGTGTCACTGGCCCTCATATGTGGAATCTGAACCCTGGGCTGCTGGCGTCCCAAGCCAGCTCTTAACCACCGTGCCACTCGGCCGGCCCAGAGTCTTCATCTTTTAATGACCCCTCACATAGCACTTGCAGCACTGTAGGATAATTGCCTGTTTACATGTATGTAACCCTCCTAAATCTAAAGTTACTGAAAGTTGGATGTTACAATTTATGTGGGGTTGGTTGTATCATTTGCCCCTTTACAGTACCTGGCACATAATCATAAGAGATGCCTGGTGAATATCTGTCGACGTAATGAAAATGTTAGTTTGACAGAATGAATAGCAGGCCACTTCGAAATGCCTTGTAACACAGGCTTTATTGCCAAGAGGAATTTTTAAAAACATGTTTTTGAATTTTATATAGTTAGATAGGAGAGAAGGCGCTAAACCAGGGAAAGATGAGCCACGATTTTACATGGTGAATACCAGCGATCTGAAGAGTGTGTAGGGGATAGTGTCCCAGTGCTGATGGGCCGGTCACTTAGGTTAGGCTCCAGCCACCGTTTTTCATTCTCACTAATGGATTATAGACAGCAGTGCTAAATACACAGCAGTACTCAGCAGGCACCTGGGGGTGAGTTATGGCCTCAGGAACTGCTCACCTATTTAAAGTAATGCTTTCAGGACATCTGGATGGATTCTTAAGACCACTAACTTGCGACTGAAAACTCAGGATTAATTTGAGGTGAACATTGCCCTTCTGCTGGCTGAAGGCTGCCATGAGACTTAACAGCTTGAGAAGGGTGGCTGTTTCCTGGTCTCTCACCCCCAGCGGTGGAAACCCAGTGACCCCAAACCTTGCCTGGTTCTTGCCGCACTGGGGAGCATGAATTTGCACCACTAACTCTTGAACAGAAGGACGGCTCGGGTGTCTAAACACTGGTTTTCACAGGAGCGAAGCCTTCATTCTTCAGTCCTCGGAAGAAGGGAGAGTTAGATTTTTATGATGCTTGGGCTGGTGTGGAGAAAGCCCAATTAAAAAGTCGGGTTGCATAGCTGTCAGCTGAGTCAGTTAAGTGTGTTATTTAGTCCATGTATATATATATAGATTCATAAGTAAATTTTAAGCCTATTAAAATACATAATTGGTACTTATTTTAAAGTATCAGTATAGAAACTAATAAAAAAAAAAGGGGCGTGTGCTACCATGTCAGCTCGTTAGCTTGCAGAAATGTCACACCATGGGAAATCAGACCAAATGTTCTATCTTTTCTCTGAAGCATATAAAAACAGCAAATGGCATAAGGAGACTACATCTTAATTTCCACAAACTTTCTTTGACAAATTTGATAGGATAAATTACAGCAAGGAGAACTATAAAATGCCACTTGGGAACTAAGTATCAAACCATCTAGTACAGTAGTGGTGGAGGCGTCTGGTATCATCAGCTACCCATGGACACGGAATGCAATTTCTTTAATTTTTAGACCCTCTTCCATAGGAATATCTATCAAATATACAAAATTGGTTATTTGAGGATCTTCCTTGCAGTATTAGTAACACCAAATACTAAAAACAGTAGCTGTCAATGGGGAAATGGTTTATATCTTTAAATTTTATAGTCCAAAAAATTAAAAAGAATATTTTAAAAATCACCTCATACCTGTTAGAATGTGGCTATTACCAAAAGTCAAGAGATAACAAGTGCTGGCGAGGATGTGGAGAAAAGGGAACCCTGTGTACTGCTGGTGGGAATGTTAATTGATGCAGCCACTATAGAAAACAGTAAGGAGGTTTCTCAAGAAAGTAAAAATAGAATTACTATAACATCCAGCAATCCCACTTCTGGGATTCAAAGGAAATGCAAACAGGATATGAAAGAGACTCTTCTGTTCACTGCACCACTATTCACACAAATAGCCAAGATATGGAAACCTAAGAATCTATCACTAGATGACTGGATAAAGAAGGAGATGTGTGCGCATGTGTGTAATGGAGTACTACTCAGCCACGAGAAAGAAGGGAACCCTGCCATGTATGAAAGCATTGCTAGATCTTGAGGACATGAAATAGACAGAGAAAGACAAATACTGTCTGACCTTACTTACATGTAGAATCTAAAAAAGTTGCACTCATAGAAACAGAGAGAGGAATGGTGGTGGCCAGGAGTTGGGGGCGAGGGAACTGGGGAGATGCTGGTCACAGGGTACAGACTTCTTGTTAAAAGAGGAATAAGTTCTGGGGATCCAATGGACAGCATGGTGACCGTAGTTAACAGTACTGTGTTATATACTTGAAAGTTGACAGGAGAGTAGATTTTTTTTAAACTTTATTGGGGAACAGTGTGTTTTACCCAGGACCCATCAGTTCAAAGTCAAGTTGTTGTCCTTCAGTCTAGTCGTGGAGGGTGCAGCTCAGCTCCAAGTCCAGTCGCCGTTTTCAATCTGTTTGCAAGGGGTGCACCCCACCATCCCATGCAAGAGTCGAACTGGCAACCTTCTTGTTAAGAGCATGCACTCTAACCAACTGAGCTATCCCGATGCCCACCGGCAGCTCATGGCAGCTCAACTCAAGTCATTGTCTTCAATCTAATTGCGGAGGGTACAGCTCACCTGCTCATGTGGGAATCGAACCAGCAACCCTGTTGCTCAGAGCTCACGTTCTAACCAACTGAGCCACCTGGCCGCCCCAAGAGAGTAGATCTTAAATGTTCTCACCACACACTAAAAAGAAAAAAAATAATAATGTGAGGTAATGGAAATATGAATTAAGCGTACTGTCATAATCATTTCACAATATAAAAATGTGTCAAATCATTATGTTGTACACCTTAAACTTACACAATGTTATATGTCAATTACATCTCAATAAAGCTGGGAAAAATGAAAAAGTTAAAAGACAAAAACACAATGTAACAGTGTAGCTGTACTGTGGAATACTAAGTGGGTAAGAATGAGATATTTTCCCGTGTAGTGTCACAGGAGGAGGCCCGCGATACTGAGTGAAAGAGCAAGTGTGCATAGCGCTCTCATTTTTGTTTTACATTTAAAAAAAACTTTTCTGTGCAGCAAACTGAAATATTAATAGCAATTCCCCTAGAGGCGGGGTGGAGACTTGAGGTTACAGGGGGCTTTCGCTTTAGATATTTTGGTATTGTTTAAATTGTTTCACTGATTATGTTCTCTATGTATATATACCTTTAAACATTTTTGAAAACTTCGCTTAAATCTGAAAGTTGTAGTAGGAGGTAACACACAGATGAAAGATTTAGTTGTAAGAAGTGTGCAAGCTTAGGTGGACTTAGTATTTCATTAATCAGCAGGCCACATTTCGCTGTGCATTGCATTTGACAATGCAGTTTTTAATAGTAGTTCAGAGATGGACAAGGTCATTGTAGGTGGGGTTGGTCATGGACATACTGGAAATGAGAGGCTCGCATTTTGCTTATGCATTTGCTTTAGTCCTTGCACCGTTGTTATAAATAGTAAGTGCAGGCCTTTTATTTCTGGGGGAGATGTGGTCCTAAATAGAAGATGGAGATGTGTACAGATGGGGCTAGAGTTTCTTGTGTTGATTCTATAGTGTACAGAAGGCATCAGAATATGCTGAAAATGTATTATTGACTCCTTTGGAAAGCAGGGATACTCCCCTTGTCTCTGGGTTGGTTCACCCAAGAGAAACAGAGGAGTGTGTGTGTCTTTTTTCCCTCCAGGCTGAAGAGAGCCAGTGAGGGTTGGCCCACCCAGCCCGCAGAATTCATGTGTGGACTGAGCCTTTTTTTTCTCTCAGACACCATAGGAACCCCTCTGTCCACAAGACACTTATGAACAAGCCCATGTGTGTGTGCTTTGTCGGCAACAGCCATATTCAAGCTGACACTTTGATCCTTTGCAGGGAAATGGTGTTGTGGACAACAAATTAATCTTACATGGCTTTGTTGAATGTGATTATAGGATCTGTTGTTACAGAGTTTAGTAACGTATTTTAGCTTTTACCATACATTTGTTGTCCTTAGAAGTTGTTGTTTATTACTCATGCTCTGTTTAGCCTTTTATTTATACCTTTCCTTTAGCATTTAGCTAGGAAGCCAGTTACGAGTCTGAGAAGGAACGATGATGGGGTTTGAGTACCTGTGTTTTGTGCTGGCATTCAAATCTTGATTTTTGTTTTTTTTTATGCTCTCATGTTTGAGAAAAGTAGAGATGCTGACAATAGATTTCTTGCCCAAGACCTTGGAGGATGTTAGCTTAACTGCTTTTTAAAAAGCAATAGGAACAAACTTTCAAAAGAAATTATCCTTTTGTTCAATAAAATGAAAAGAGTTGTATGTACTTTAAGCTTTTACAGTGTATTAAGACATGCTTTTCAAAAAATCCCTGTCACAGTGCCTGGCAAATACACGACTTAAGTCTTTTAACTTCCTTGCCTTTGAATATGTGTGGCAGCCTACAGGCAGAGGGAGAAGGCATTTGTCATATAAACATAAGAGATTTCATTTTCTGTCCTGCTTGAAGAACCAGTGCCTCAGAGTAAGGAGAAGTGGAGTTGTGAATCTGTTATCCCTCAGGTCCCCTGGGGCATCCTTCTCACGGTCTGAGCATATACAGAGGGTGCCCCCAAAATGCATACATATTTTAAGAAAGGAAAAAACTGTATTAAAATTACACTGATGGTAACCACTTTGAGCACCTCTTGTAATTGCAGAAGTCAAATGTGACTTTCTGTTCATCTTTTATCATCAGTATATATTGAGTTTTACAATTTTAATACAGTTTTATCCTTTCTTAAAATGTGTATGCATTTTTGGGGGCACCCTGTGTATATCCCTGTACTGCATGGATTCTGGGATATAGAAATGCATATTTCTCACCCAACTTGTTTCTCATTAGTGAAATACTATTGTGTACAATCCATAGAATCCTTTCAACAGTACTTTAACATACGCAGTTCTCATGGATGCATTGACTTTAGAAGCTAACTCCCATGTAAGGTACGATTCCAACCTGCTTCATGCTGAACCCAGTACTTATGTGTGGGATGCGTGAGTCTTTACTGACTCATTGTTAGGAAAAGAAAATATTTCCTTGTCTTCACAACTCTTACGAGTACATTGGAAATCTTTTGCAAAACATATTAATTATTCTTATGAAAAGTTTCACAATGCATTTGTTAATGCTCACTATGCCCTCTTTGATCATTTTTCACTTCATTTGTTTAAGTAACTTAACCGGTTTGTGCTTACATTTTACTTGGTTTTATAATATCAGAGCACAACTTCTCCTCGTATCACTACATAGAGTTCCAGTGTATTTCCCATAAGCCTGGCAATTCAAACCGGCATACAGGCACTCCTTGGAGATGATGTAGGTTTGGTTCCAGACCACTGCAATAAAACAAGTATGATGGTCAAGGTTTTGCCTTCAATCTGTAAAAAAAACACAACATCTGTGGAGTGTGACAAAGCAAAGCACAGTAAAACAAGGTGTGCCTTTGTATGTCTAATGATGCAATATTGACCTCTTGGTAAGATGTACAGTTCGTTCTCCCACACATGTTAACTGGAGATAGGTATACAATTTCATAAAATAAAGAACCCCAGGAATACATGCTGTCCTATCATTTGTTATAGGATTAATGCATCAGAGATTTCTTTTAAGAAAATGTGTCTCATATAGTGGCTAACAGAATGTGATTAGCTTATAATTAATCTTACCTAGCTTATGAAGTCACTTCTAAGATTGATCCATAATTTAATACACAGCGCCATCCTTAGGGTGAAAAATACTTGATCCTATATAACCTTAGGTGCTTTAAACCTTAACTTTCTGGTATCAGCAGAGGTTTGGTTGTTTTCAGAGTGTACCAGTAGACTTGTGTAAAGCATTGGTTTTTGCTAAAGCAGCGTTTTCACCCAAGGCACTGTTAGCATTTGGGGCAGGATAATTCCTTGTCATGCGGGCTGTTCCGTGCACGTAGGATGTTTAGCGGCATCCCTGACCTCTACCCACTAGATGCCAATAGCAGCCCTTAAAATGTCTGTAGATGTTGCCGGGTGTCCCCCAGGGCAGATCACCCCTGGTTGAGAACCACTGCACTAAAGTCATCTTTGCCAAGTACCACGAGCACATGGCTTCTGGTTCTGGTCTCTACTGGATAGGCCTCACGGGCTGCAGCCACGCTGTGTGATATTAGTGCAAACATCCACACAAAACTAATCTTTAGGTGTCACATTACAATTTTCAAAGTGCTTTTATATATGCTGTCTCATCTGAAATTGAAACGGTCTGATGTGGATACATTATCACGTAGGAGTCTGAGAAGTGGGAGCTTCTAGAAACTGAAAGATAGAAGTTTAAGACAGAATACCTAAAATAACCTTCCAAGAGAGAGCAAATGGAGTCCACCCATGAAAAATAAAGTTGTTTTTAATCTTTATTTTAACTGCCACTTATATTCTTCAGCACCCCCACACATCTCTTTCCTCTGGTCCTCATTTGCCAGGTGAGACCAGAAACAGGTAATCCCACAGGCTCATACCAGTGCTGTAGGTAAAGCTGTTGCTATTGACTGAGAACTCTGGCTTCCAGGTCCTTCCACAATCACACTGGCTTTGTTTTTCTCATTAAATGGAAACCTCCTAGTACAAAACTGAATAATGTGTTCCATAATTTCCTCATTTTTTGCCCCATGGCCTGGAGGTGCTGATGATATAGGTGACGGCAGAAAGGGGAAGCCAGTAACCTAATGAAGAGAGTCTGCTTGCAAGGAGTAAATCAGGTGTCTTATTGTAAACATAACGTCTTTTAAAATACTGAACCCAGTCCCAGGAGACTGGTTGTTTTTTCTATTTTTATTGCTAGAAATTGATTCATTACCAAATTTGAGATCCCCATATCGCCTTTTGTTTTAAATTAGGTTGATGCATCTGCCCTTATCTCTGACAGCCTTGAAGTTGAAGGCTTTGTGGTTATCTGACAACCAGTCCCAGCCTCTGCTCACCTTCCAGACAGACACGGACCACACAACCGGAGAGAAGATTTTAACCTGTGTCTTACTTCCTCAGCTGCCTTCTGAACCTACTTGCCAAGGTGAATTTAAGGACATTCGTCACTTGGCCAGGAAAATTAGTAGGAGCTGATATCTATGCAGAAGACCTCTTATCCTCACATGGGTCTGTATTTTGTCCAATCTGCCCCTAGAGCCAGTGCGGTGAGGTCATTGGGGGTCTACCCTGGGAGGCACTTTTTGCAGGAAAAGTGTCACTTACACTCATTTATCATGTCTGAAATTCCTTCAGCAGCCTTTTGGTTTTGAGTGATAGCTAGGGAAGGAAGTACAAATACTCCTAAAAATGGTAACAGGGTCACTGAAAATCCAAACTGATGGTTTGGAGGATCAGTATTGTACACAATGGGCAAACTGTTTTTAAGCCATTGAGTTGTTTTGAGTCACTGTACCTTGTTTTGTAAACTATGTGTCTTTTTTTTTTTTTTTTAATATTCACACTACCATCAAATTGCTCTTATAAACCCTTTGCTGAGACCTGGTTTTGAAAGAAGAGAACTAGAATGCTCGGGGACAATGAGAGCCCCCTAAGTGGAAGGGCCCTAAAGCCACGTTGCTGGTCCCAGCCTTGTCAGATGAACTTTTTTAAGACCTGAAGAGGAAAATGGGGTAGAAAGGGTCACTAAGGAAAGGCCTGCACAGCATGTGTTCTACATGTGCAGCCACCTCGCTGTCATAGGCAAGTTTTTGAAGTTAATGTGTAGGAAAGAGTCCTGGGAAAGGACTCTATAAATTATTGCATCCTGTCATGAATGGGAAGCACATTCGTTTAGCAGATATTTTCTGTGATCTCAAATATAATTACGTGTCATGGACAAGGAAGGGCAGCTGTCTCAGTCCTTTTCCTTTTCGTGTTTAATTTTTAAAATGACTGGAGAGCAGTCTCCAGCGCCGGGAACCCGAGCTCCCTGCTGACGTGACTTTTTCGTGACAGAGAACCTGCCCCGCTGTGGCGCGCTGGAGAACCTGGTGAACGATGTCTCCGATGAGGCTTGGAATGAGCGCGCCATGAACAGAATCAGTGCAATCCGGTTTCTGGAAGACGAAAAAGATGAAGAAGACAATGAAATGGTATGGAAATGGGGATGCCTGGCCCTCATGGAAGTGCAGACTGTCTGTGAAAACCTTCCAAGGTTGGGAATGGCCCCTCGTAAGGATTTCTTGTCTTTTCAAAGAGTCTGTTCTCTGTTTTGCCTTCAGCATTTAAGATTTTTTTTTTTTTTTTTTTTAGAAGACACAACTAGTTACTTCTAGGTACTGATTCACCAAATGTATATAAGGCACATGGCACTTTGGTGGTCTTTTGCATGAATAGTTTATGGTGCTTCTTTTTCTTTATTTGTGATTGTTCCCCTCCCATCCCTACTGTTCTCTTAAAATCGATTGGGAATGTTTCCTTTTTTGGTGTTCCCAGTGAATTCAGCCTCTTCCCACCCTCAACCGTGTTTATAACTCATGTTGACTCTGTTCACCCTTCATGGTGTGACTTAGCCTGGCCCTCCTGCACCGGATCTCGCTCTCTCCTTTGCGTAACCATTCTTCTCGTCACCTTTGTGCAGAGCCCCTGTGACCTTAGTTGGATTACTTATGGAGTTTTCATTCAGAAATCAGGAATAGATTTGAAAGTACCCCTCGGCCTTCTTTTCCCCCACACTTGAAAGGGTCCCTCAGACACCCCAAATCTCCAAGAGTCAGTGGCAACTCTTGTAATTTTCCTCCAAGTTGACTTTGGCTTCTTAAACTCCTTGCCAGTTGAGCTTTTCATAAGCAGAGCGGAGAGGGAGTATTTGCAGCCTTCAAAACAAAGAATGGTATTTAAATTATTACCTGGAGTCTTTGTTATTCCAGCTGTCACCGAAGGGGATTTTATCCACTTTCAGTAGTAGAGTGCCAAATAGAAATTAGGCATGACAAAGTAACTTCAATATAAATGACTCTTTAATGCTCACCTCATGGTTTCTTTGAGTGTGATTGTTTCACCAATTGCTTCCTGGCCTCTATCGTGCTCTTATTTTATTAGCCTACTTTAGCTCCTCCTGAAACTCCTGGACAGACCATTTGAAAGATGTAAATGCTGGTTTATGAGCTGAAGAGCATGTAACATGTCAAATAATACAGTTTTTAAAATATTGCCCCTAGCCTATTACTTCACTTCCAACACTGCAGTCTTTATCAGAAGAATGTGAACTTTCTCCAGTAGGTCAGATAAATAAAGAGCACACACAGCAGCAAAACACAAAAAGAAGCCCTTCTCTCGCTTCCCTTTTTCTTCAACTCCCAGGCCTCCGGGGTTGAAAGTAGCCACAACCACTTTGGGTAATAGTAGAATATTATAGTGATTTTAACTCACAATTGTTTTACCCCTTCATCTTTTTCTTCCTTCCACACCCCACAATTATGTCTTGTAAATCTTTCATTTTTCTTCTCACGGTTCATGGAACTTTATTTTTATCATACACACATCTCACATTTTAAAACATATTCTTTTCTTCTGAAAGCAGTCCTCCATCTTGACTAGGTAACTTACGCGAAACACTTTCATCTTCCATTAACTATCAGTGAGCAGTTGGTACATGCTGATATGTCCGAGAACAGCTTTGCCATCCGCTCTACCTCATCGGGAATGAGAAAGGAAGGCTTGTATTGGAACACTACTTGTTGGAAAGAGGAATAGAATGAAACCAAAACACTCACTCCACCATTTTTGTTTTCAGAGAACACTTCAGAGGCGAGCCACCCCACACCCAGGGGAGTTAAGGAGTATGAAAAAGACAGTGGAGCACTTACGGAATGACATGAATGCTGCTAAAGGACTGGATTCCAATAAAAACGAGGTCAATCATGCCATGGACCGAGTGACCACTTCTGTGTAGACTCTCGCTTCTGAGTTTTACCTCCCGAGTCTTCCCCTGCTGTTGAGATGCTCCCCTCTTCTGAGGCGCCTCGTGCAGTCTGTACCCTCACCGGAACCCGTGCATCGCCTCCCCACATCGCCTGTTGGGTTGGGACGCTGCTGTCTCCAGGGAAGTGCCTTACTCTAACCAGTCAACCAGTGGTCTCCCAGCATGATGTCTCCTTTTCCTCCATTTCGGTTGTTTGTGCTAAGTAGAATATACTACTGTAAACCCCTGACCTTCGTTTCTGTCTTACGTTGGGATCAGGGAAAACAGGAAGGGGCATTTGTATCCTTCTCCCTCCCCTGAATTGCTGGGACATCGCTGGGACAAGTTTCCTTAGACCTACTGATGAGAGATCGTTTTATGTATGGGGGAAAAAAATTGATACTTTTTTAAACCTTTTTGGCAGCTCAGATGGTGTAAATTTAAAAATTTGTATAGGTTATTTCATAACGAAAAAACACATATTTCTTTTTTGTTATTTTATCTTGAAAACGGTACCTATTTTAGTATTTGTGCAGAAAAAATAAAAACACTCCTAAAGTATTTGTTTTTATTTGTACCATCCACTGTGCCTTACTGTATCCCGTGTCTTGTTGAACCAATTGTATACAATGGCATCCCTGAGCAGTCAGATGAGACAAGGAATGTGGTACTTTTTAAAGCAGTGTTGGATTTTAATCTGTGATCTACCTGGCGAATTTGTTTTTAACCAAAAAGAAGAGTTACCACTGATTTGTAAATTATGTTGGATGATTTTTCTTTTAAAGATGAACCAAAGGCTTAGGCTGCTAATATTTCATTTCTTACACTTTAACTTTTCATAAATGAATCTCTTAAATGAGTTCAGTGTCTGATTTTACCTACTCCGGAGCGTGTGTGCCGTTTGTAAAATAAAATAGAGCTGAAAAGTACAGAAAGAGAAAACCTGTTCGGAAATTCAGTGGGTAAATAAATTATGTACCACAAAAGAAAGGATGGTTTTTACTGAAGAAAGCTTTAAAAGTTTTATATTGAAGTATAAAACCACAATAAAGCAAAATAACTTACAACCATATTAGAAATGTTGCTGTCTTTATAAGTGCAATTGAATTTGTAAATAGAGTGAATCAAAGTCTAACAAAATATTGCTTCCAACTTTTAATTCTAATTTAAGGGGTTTGGGGGTATGTTTTGGTGTGTTTCCATTGATTTTTTTTTTCTTTTTTGTATTTTGTGAAGAGAAATGAAAAGCGCCAGTCACTATGTAGTATCTAGGAAAATCATGTTGTTGGTTTTTTGTTTTCTTTCCATGAAATAAAGTCACCCTGGACATTAGCCATACAGCTTTTTAAAATTAATGATCACCTTGCGTATTCAAATGATAGCAGGTAGCCAAGTTCTTTGACAGTGTGTTCCCTTCCTACCATTAAAGATCAAAAGTACTGGTCAGTTTTGAGTTAACTGCCTGTGGGACCCTCATTCCCTGGTCCTTCTTCTACACAGGACAGAGCCCAGAAATGCCTTCAGTTCTTATAACTTCGGGTTGTGGCATCTGGCCAGTTGGACTCCTTAGAAACCTGCTTTCAATCAACCAAATACGATGCCTTCTTTTACTACTATGCATTTACTTGTTGAGTTGACTTTGCTATTTAAGTTGTTCGTATCTATGTATATACTTGTAAACTTGATTGAATTGAAAGTATATGGCACGTAAGTGGTCTGGGGCTGGTTGCTTTTATACCTTGCTCCCTAATCTCCCAGTTTCTTCATTTTAAGATGTTGGCACACTCTGTTTTGTTTTATAAAGATGATGTCACTGATTCACGGGCTGATGGATAAGCAAATTGGTTTTCTTTAAGGAGAGTTATCTTGACCCTGAAAAACAAGTAGAACTTATATAGTTTTTGTTTGTTGGTTTGTTTTCATATAAAGCCCACACTTTACTACTCAGTTTATCATGGCTTTAGTAGAATAGAGGTGGACAGAAAAGTGTGTGTGTTTAACTTCTTCTAGGAAATTTTATATACCTAATTATTTGTTTCCTTTGACCTATCTCCTGCACATCACATTAACCTGGGTTTTTTGTTTTGTTTTTGGTTTTCAGTTTTGAGGATTTAGTTACTTTTGGGCAAAGTACTTTTATCTTAATCGTTTATTTTGGGGTGACATTGCAATGCTCTTTACCTTCGGGATGCTGGGACCAGACTTCCAGCTTCTTCCGTGGAAACAGCACGAACCTATCAGACCCAGCTCGAGCACATGCCAGCTTTTTCCCAGGAGACCTCTCGTCATTTTGAGGAAAACTTAATTACATGAAAGAACGCCTTTTCCTTGTGAGGCTAGTGCCAGGAGGTCCTGACCTTTTCCTAGGAGAGTGTGTTACACAGCACTGTCAGCCCCCCTTGCTCCCCCATTTCCCAGTCTGGCCCTCCCTCTAGGAAAGGAGGAGTATGATGTGCTGCCTGTTACTCTTATGGGAGTGACAGGTAAAAGCACAAAAGAGTATGTCCTGTTCACCCACTTTTTGTATAGTCCCTTATTTCTTCTTTTTAGCAGGGACATCACACCTAAGTGGATAAAATAGTCAAAAAACATTTAGAGGGGGTAAAATCATGAAAGTCACTGACAACAAAAAGGACAGGTAAGAAAACTAGAATTATTTCCCTGGAAGTTCTGTTTTTTCTTGGAGAGTTTGGAGGAATGGTCCTGGCCTACCTAGTCTATCCAAAAGCGTCCTTTGTTCAATGTCACAGGGAAGGAAGCACAGATGGGGTCGCTCATGCCAGCCTTTCACAGCAGTCCTTCTGCCATCTCTTGGGAAATCTGCCACACCCAAGAAGACACACTTAATGGATGGGGTGGTGGCTGGGAAAAATTTTCTTCGTCAGAAAGTCCCTCCGAACAGCCAGTTCTAACCTTGTAAAAATGACTGACACCCCAGCTTTGGGCACGCTGGCTGGTGAGTGGGAAGACCGTGCTGATGACAGACAGCACAGGAGCTGCTTATTAATGGGAAGTGATCAGGGATATTGCAGCCCAGTGACATCCGTGGAGAGCTGAAATCTCACGTCAGCAATTAGTGTTGACTTACCCAACGTTCCAAACAGCCAATTAGAAAATAAAAACCCAAACTTTTATTATGGCTAATCAACAACATACAAGAGTGGAATTATATAATGCACTCCCGTACACCTATGATCCAGCTTCAACAATTATCAACACAAGACCAACACTAAGCCATTTTAAAGGAACCAAATTAAGTTTTAAAATACATTCATAAGAAGATAGCACAATGAAATAAATAATTGAAAAACGGGAAGAGCAGAGAGCACGTATGCCCTTGAAAGCAGCACTTTGGTGTTAACAATTTTGCAAGTCAGCATAGCACAACCATTGGAATCAGAAGGACCTGTGATTTGAATCCCAGCCCTACCACGTGACTTTGGATAAGCCATTTAACCTCAGTGGCCTAGGGTTCTTTGTCTCCAAAATGGAGCAGTCATACCTCTTACAGGCTTGAGTGAGGATTAAATGGGATACATAAAACATAAGCTCTCAGGAAGTGGGTGGCTGCTATTATCACAGGTCTTGCTGCTGTTGTGACAGTCGTGTTATTAGCAGCTCTGCAGTTCCTACCCTGGAGCCTGCAGTGTGTGCTCCCAAGGGTAGCGTTCATCAGGAACGAGGACACATACTAGTTCTCTGGCAGATGGTATGAAAACATCCTTACCTATGTGGTTACATGTAGACCCTGGCCTCAGGAATGGGCTAGGGGAATTTTAGTTTGTCAGATCAGCTCACCTCAGCAATGGTCTCATGGCAACCTCCTCATTGTAATGACTTAGGACCTAGCTGTCATCAAGGTAAAGCTAGTTTCTACCAAGAAACTACTAAACATCTCACTAAGAAAAGGGTCTCTCCGGATTTCCACACAACACCCTCCTCTTGGTCATATTCTCAGTTTTCAATGTTTTGGTCGATTGTGCCCATTTACTGTCTTATCTCTAGTTCCTCTTTGATTTTTGAAACTTCCTCCTTTTTCACCTCTTGCAGTGTTCTCTTTCTCAAAGGTAAACCTCTGAGGCTTTTATGTATCAGGAGAGGCAAGTACACTTAAGAAATGGATCATGCCTGGAGAAAAACCTACTGGATAAAAGAAAGAAGTGCAGCCTGACTTGGGGAGCGTAGAGAACACGCCCATCTTGCTGCCCTGTTTTCTTTTTTAAAAAGCTAACAGCTGGCGGGAAAGGAAAACCAACCAGAAGATCCTGATCTGGTTGCTTTGGTTCACCAGGCTGTATGGAAGGCTGGAGGTGAGCTTTTGTGCCTCCCAGATGGCCAGGAGTACAATGTAATTTTAGAGTGAGAGTGGGCAGTCACTGGGGCAGTTCAAGGCTCTTGAGGTTTAGCCAAGGGCCCTTGAGTTCTGACTGGGCAAGAATTTGATTGAGTTGATCCTCCAAGGTCCTGTTGAGGCATCAGCATTTAATTTCTATACAGATGCAGTTGACCCTTGAATAGAGCGAGGGTTAAGGGCACCAACCCCTGTGCAGTCAAAAACCCACCTATAAGGCAGCCCCCTTCACATCTGCAAATTCAACCTACCAAAGGTCGAAAACAGTATTTTCGATGCTCAGTTGGGAATCTGCAGTTATGAGTCTGCAGTTGGCAATGGGAAAATACTTTTCCCGTCCTGTTTTGTTGAATCTGCAGAGGCGAAATCTGCGAATAAGATTCACAGGGGTAGGGCTGACTGTATTTATTGAAGAAAAAAGAAAAAGAAAAAAAACACACGTGTCTAAGTGGCTCCAAGCAGTTCAAAACCGTGTTGTTCAAGGGTCAGCTGTAATGAGTTGGCCCCTGGTATAGTGAAGTAGGAGTTAAAATGGCTGCTGCTTACTGAGCACTGACCATGACCCACCGAGCTGCTGACCCAACAGTCTCAGTTTTCCAGAACAACCCCAGGAGGTAGGTGCTGGCATTTGATCTTCACAAAGGACAGAATTAAGATTCAATTAGTTTTAATAACTTTTCCGAGCTCAAGCACTCAATGATGAAGTTGAAATTCAAATTCACATCTCCATTGACCAGAGTCTTAGGATCTCAATTACTCCTAATTTTACTTTGCTCCCTTCCTCAGATAAAAATACTGTGAACCTGTAATTACATTTGGAGTTGTGTTTATCATAGTGGTGATGGCTCTGTTTTAATTTATGGAGATTATTTAGGCCTAGGTTATGGACAAAGACTGACGTGGAGCTGAGTGAAATTTAGCGACCATGTTTGCAGACTTGGGCCTTCATTTGAGTCTAGTTGTGGTAGCAAGTGTTAGGACTCTACCTCCTGTCCTCCCACCAACCCCCTCCCCCTGCCTATGTTGTCCTGTGGTCAGTGCTGTGAAAATGTTCATGACTCATTTGGTCTACCATCTCAAACTGCTTACAAATCACAAGAAACTTGGGAGATACATTAAGGAGTTGATTCGGGGGTAACTAAAAACAAAAAAAGGATGCTTTTTAACATTGACTAAGATGATGCTTGGTAACCAGCTTGCTGAGAGAGCTATAACTTGTTCCAAAAATTGGCAGTTAGCTCTAGAGTAAGCTAATTAGTTAGGAATGATTTCTATCTTCACTACCCTTACTAGCCTACCCTTGGAGAAACGACAGACAGTGAACACGTGGAAATCAATCAATAGGGCTGCAACATGACCTTCATGCAGTTTGGAGGAAATAAGAATAGTGAGTCATGATTGATTTAAAACCCTCCTTTTAAAAAGCAATGTTGCAAAAGATGTGACAAATAATGATCACTCCCACTTAGGAGCTATGGTTTAATCAAAGAGCCGGAAAAGAGAAAGAATAGAAAAGTCATGTGACTAAGCAATGTTTCATTTATTTGAAACTGGGCCTACCGCCCTGGTTGTAGAAAGAGAAGGACTTACACATTCTTCACATTGAAAGAAATATAGTGACACTCCATACCTGATACCAGGTAAATAGAATCTACGAGCACTTCTCTTTGTGCTTTCTTAAGGAGTGTCATAGATGAGGTCTTCCTGCTTGCAAAACATTGCCCCAGAACCCATGAGACAGCACTTACTGAGCACCTACAGGAAATGGGCTCTCCTCTCCGGGGAGACAGTTTGTTCCTGTCTGGACCCTGGGTATCCAGCGTTCACCTTCACACACCTGGCTGCTGCTTCCCGCCCGCCCTTGGCTGTAGGTGTGAGTGCTTGTTTGCTTAAACCTCGATTAGTGCTGCTTGGAAAAACAAAACAACACACTTACTTGTCTGGGCATTGAATGATCTTCCTGAATTTTTGTCCTGCCCATTGTCCCGGAGGCATAATGGGTGGGGCGAGTTTCGGCGTTGGTTTGGAAGTTTCGAGAATGGGCTGTGGGCTGGTTCTGTTAGGTTGGGGCTGCACTTGGATCTGTTCATTTTGGAACGTCTGAGGTCGGAGCATTGCCATAGATGACTATGTGAGTTATGTTCTGGCTCTGCCTTTTTCTCACATGAGGGCAGATGTACCCACGGAAGCATTTTATAGATCCCTGACAGATGTTAGGTAACCTTCATCCATATTGCGTTCTCATCTGGATACCTGAAAGGTGTGCAGGGTAAAAACATCACCAGTTAGATGAGACACCTGTTTGACGTTGACTCTCTCCACATCTGGCTGCTGGTGTTCAATTCTCCCTCCTCCCCCCGACCCCCTGCCCCGGCCCCCAACGTGTTGATGTCCACCATCATATAAAGGTCGTGTGCCCCCAAGACCTGGGTAAAACCAGTCCTTCAGAAAGCCAGGGTTTTTCACCTGTAGTAACTTGACCCTGGGCCATTACCTAACCTCTTGTTTCCCATCTCAGAATAGCAGTTCCATGTATAATAGCACACAGGTTGTTAGAAGAAATGATGTCAACAAAATATGATGAAGATCTCATGTATGGTTCTTTCCTTCTGGCTCTGCCACAGCTACCTGTGCTAGGATTGCTTTGCTCTTCAAAGAGCTAGACCTTGGCAGGCCAGATAAATCAGTGCCCGGGCTGCCCTGTCTCCTCCCTTAGTGTCTTGGGTTAGTTCAAGGCTGAGCATATTCTTGCTCACTGTCTATAACCTAGCACCTACTACAGCATAGCAGGTTCTTGAAAAGCATCATTTCATTTCATGTTATTTTGTTATAACGTTGATGAGATGCAGTAGGAATTTAATTTTTGTTTTTATCAGTGAGCCGATGGTAAATGTCATTATACGCTGTTTTGCAGAACCTATCGAGATGTTAAATGAGGACTTACTGTATCCTTTTTTGCAGTGGTTTTCAAACTTCAGGGTACATCAGAGTCCCCTAGTGGCCATTTTCAAGCAGACTGTTGGGCCCCACACCCAGAGTCTCTGATCAGGAGGTCTGGGTGGGGGGTGAGAGAATTTGCATTTCTCACAAGTGCTCTGTTGCTCATCCGGGGACTGTACATAGAGAACCACTACTCTAGTATATAAGAAGGAATGGAAGCTTTAGAATTAAGCAGAGCTGGGTTTAAATCCAGCTATGGCACTTAATTTTGTGACCTTGAGAAATTTTTCTTAATTTCCCCAAATCTCAGTTAACTCATCCCTAAAATGGGAAAATCTACTCCATGATGTTGTAGAGATAACAAAGTAGGCTTTCAGTAATTACCAGCTCACACACAGTTGTTCCACATGTAGGCAGAAGAGCATTTTGGCCACTTTAGTCGACTGTTGGACCTTAGGCTCCTCTTGTTAAATGTACAAGCTAATAGGAGTAGAGGAAGCAAAAGCTAGCAGAATTAGAAGCTGTGCTTTCCTCTGGGTGAGTGCCCAGGGGGAAGCCTGGCAATGTTGATGGCCAGACCTGGTTAGAGTATATGGACACTTCCAGACTTGCCCGATGGCAGGATCTGAGTGTTACTCATGTGTCTGTGCCTGACACTCCATCCAGAAATCTCCAGACTCACAATCTGCTGTTACACCTGGGCTGCTGGAGGAAAACCCTCAACCATGATGTCTCTAAAAATTTCAGGCTCCCAAACCTCATCTGTGTTCTTCATATAGTGCAACCATACTGTTAGTATCCTGAGAAACTGCTTGCTTCATTCAACTGTGCCAAGTTTTTATACACTCCCCAAATCCAGTATCCCCTGTCGTGTCACCTCAGGGATGTTCCCCAAAGTGGATAACTAGTGTGGAAATATACAGTGATATATAGATCAGCACATACATTTTAAGTGATTTCCATGTTTATCATCTAAAGCAAAATTATATGTACCATAAAACTACTTTCCTAGAGATCTAAATAGTAGTGTCATTTATCATATAATTTCCAAATAAGTTCTGTGTCTTTAAGACCCATTTAATGTCGTGATCACTAAACGATGCCCTTTTCTGAGCATGGTTTGATTTGGGAAGAATATCAACATTTTTTTGTTAACATTCCTATTAAAATGCTCAAGTACAGGGGTCCTTAAAAAATGGCTCACTGCCTGTTTTTGTAAATACAGCTTATGGCACACAGCCATACTTATTTGTTTATGTACAGAAACTGAATGGCCCTCAAAGCCTAAAATACTAGTTGGCCCTTTACAGAGAACGTGTTCAGTGGTTTCCGCTTCTAGGCAATAGTTCCCGCCTGGTACTTTCGCCACCAGAGGGCGTTGGATGTACTGCCTGCTTATCTCAGCTAGTCACCCACGTGGACACCTTGGCTTCCCTCAGAGAGCCTGCACCTTGGTGCCTGTCGCCAACAGCATAACCTGTCCTGCCACTTGCTTTGCCAACATTGGGATGCTCTGTAATACATGCCCAGGGTCACCCCTTGTCAGGCTGCTCCGGGGCTGGAACGTACGTGCCCTCAGCTCCCCTTCTGGGCCCCGTTACCATCGAGGCCTTGCAATGGTTAAGGCAGCCTATTTAGATACCGTCTGAGTGTCAGCCTTACCTTAAGGAGGAAATCCAGGCTTTCCCCTGGGAACCGCCAGAGTCTCCATTCCCCACTACATGCATCCATGCAGCATCTATACTGGCCTTACTTCGTGGTCACAACCAGCTCTTCCAGCCACTCTCCTGACCCTTTCTGTCTTAGAGCTTCATCAATGATCCACTTTGCCCCATATCTTCAGCCACTTCTATACATTTGTTTAAATGTTATCCTAAGTAAGCAGTAAACCTTGAACTTAATTCCCTTCCATAGATAGCTACCTGTTTCCCCTTTTCTTTGCCCTCTTAAAAAAGAAGTATTCTTGTTCTCTCCTCTTCTATATCCCCACACCCCTCTCCACTCAGTCCTGCGGACGCCCTTCCTCCAATATGCTGTGGAAACCCCTCTGGCGCAGTCACCAGACTCCCCTGTTGCCATACCCAGTAGACTTTTTTCTCCATCTTTACTGAGATATAATTGACATATAACAATGTGTAAGTTTACTGTGTACAAAGTGTGGATTCGATGCATTTATATATTGCAAAATGATTACTACCCACCAGCAGCAGCTCATACCCTGATGGACATTTTGTCTCCGCGCTTGCCTTTCTAGACCTGTCTGCTGCATTTGGCCCTGTGGACAGCTTCCTCTTCCTTGGAACCCCTACCTCAGTGTTTTCCCAACATTTTTGACTACGACTTCAGAAGGAACTTTTTACATAGCAACCCAGTAAATATATACAACTCTGAAAGTTTCCCAGCACAGTACTTATCCTTAAGTATATGCAAGGAATTCTGATACATCCAGTTTCATTAAAAGAAAAATGAAACTTGCTGGTCACAACCAAGTAAATTAATTTCATGACTCACTAATGGGTCAGGTTTCACAGCTTGAACCCTTATGTGTTTGCTTCCTCTGACACTCATTTCTCTGCTTCTCCTCACACATCTCTTACTATCCTCCATGAATCCCATAATGTTTGATGTCCTCCTGTGTTCATCCTTCAGCTTTCTGTTTCTCATGTGTGCATTTTCTCTAGGTGATCCCATCCTCCCTCTTTGTGCGTCAGACTCCAGAATCTGTCTTCATCCTGGCACCTCCACACTGTGCTCTTGCAGAAAATGATGTTGATCCCAGGTTCAATTTCCTCCCAAAGATCTACACTAGCTCAAAGTCAAGGAGACTAAATCATTGGGTTGAAACTAATGGAACGGGGGCTGATCTTGGACAAAGGAACCAATCAAGAGACTAGACTGCAATAACTAGTATTTCTGTTTCTGCCTCTGTCCCACTAACCATTAACATCCCCAATTTGTCATTTGATCGAATGATAAAATAAGAACCAAAATAAAAAGCCCATTGGACTTTTCTGGAAGAACCTAAGACAGAACTAGTTTTCTCCATTATCAAGTTCTGATGTTTCTTTTTCTGTACTCTGTTGTTAGAAGTGAGTACTAAGGTCAGCCCCCATTTGACGGAATCGTCTGGCTTTAGCTTCAATATGAGAAAAAGAGATAATAGCCCTTTTTTTACCAAATGACTGTTATTAAATGTCAGGTACTGTCCAGGCTATAGTACAGATACTAGTTCAATTCAGTTTTTTTTTTTTTTTTTGAGGGCAGTGTCACTGGCCCTCATATGTGGGACCCGAACTGGGGCCGCTGGCTTCCCAAGCCAGCACTTAACCATCGCACCACTCGGCTGGCCCTCAATTCAGTTTTAATTCTCACAGCATTAAGAACTTGATGATATTATCCACATTTGAATGACTAGGAAATTAAGGCATAAAGAGGAAAGTTGACTTGCCCACAGTGGCAGTTCTTGTGCTTGATCATTTCGAAAGGAACCTCAGCCCCAGCGTTCTCAAAACTCTTTAGATCAAATGACAAATTGGGGGTGTAAATGGTAGTGGGACATAGAGAGACATAGAAATACTAGTTACTGCATACTAGTCTCTTGATGGGTTCCTCCAAGTTAAGCTCGCCTGGCCCAGTTAACTATAGCAGTAGTAGGGAGGGAATAGTCACATTGAATAAAAATGACAGAAGGTTCATGCAGCCCTAAGAAGCTCCTTAACAGGTGACTGGAGTCCATGGTTTAGTACTGGGAAGACATTGTGTTGGAGGAAGCTCATTAGCTTGGGGTGTGGGTGGGGGAAGGAAGGGAAAAGTGAAATGTAGTGAGTGTTTATGGGATGAGGAAGGGGTGGTGATGAGAGGAGAACGGGTTTGGAAGCAGGATATGTAGGGAGGTAAAGAGAATGGTTACAAAAAAGGAGGAAATAAATTTGCCTACTTGACAGGCCCGTTATGAAAATTAATTCCTGAACGGTAAATATAGCTCCATGGTCCCGATTGCACTTTTGGAAGAAAGATAACATATGATTGTGGAATAAGAATCATATACAGGTTGTCTCTGCCCTATTAAAGATTCAAGGAATAAGGCTCACCAAAAATGCCTTTTCATTTTCAGTGAGATCTCCATTTTCCTTGCCACTTGATGATCTGTCTGGACGAGATTTCTCCATCACATTTATGCTCATGTCAAGTGTATCACTAGAGACCTCTCTGCCTGCTTCTCAGGGAAAAGTGAACAGCATTTCAGGCTAAGAACAGAGTCAGCCTAAGAAGTTGGGGATTTTCCAGTACTCTGTCTGTGATAAAGTTACCTGTTAGCTTTGTGGACTCTCAGCGCAGGCCCTCTTTTGAGGTTTGAACAATGTTTTAGGCATTGTTTGTGTTCTTGTGACTGCCCGTTACTCTCACATTTATTTATTTATCTATCTATTTATTTATTTATTTATTATTTATTTATTAGCTGAGCCATCCTGCCCCCTGTTGGCAGCTCAGTGGCAGCTCAGCTCGGGCTGGGCATCAAACTGCTGTTGCTCAGAGCTCAGCTCGCACCCTTGAGAGAGCTTGTAACCACCTAAGCCACTTAGCAGGCCTACTCTCACTTTTAATGTCTGAAATCTTCTCTTAACCATCTTTGAATGGCAAACAGGGAAACTGTGGCTTCCTGATTCCTACGTGAATATTTGACTAAAACCCACTTCTGAATTTTGCTTTACTGTTGCTGTAAGGTGGGTTCTGTAAGATGGAGATTTGCGTGCAGGAAGTTGATTGGAGAGTGATCTCAGCAGCAACAGTCTTAACTCTTTCACTGCATTAATTGCTTTCAAGTTTGTTTGTTTTTTTCAAAATGTGTCAAAATTCCACAAAAAATAAAAAGTTGATACTGTGTGACTACTTTGTGCATTTAATAACATTTTGAGCTGCTTTGTACATAAACAACATTATTTTTATTTTAAACCTTTGTTATATGGTAATACATTTACCACTATATTGAATTTAAGCAAAAAATACTCAAAACATACTAAGTGGTATCAATTAGATTTAAGTATAGATGACATTGATGGCATAAAAAATGTATTACAAAACATTACACAATATGGCATACAACATATCTTTGATGGTGATACTGCAAGCCACAGGAAAACATATCCGGACATCTCAGCAAAAGATTAAGGGAGTGAGGAAGGCAGGACTGGGCAGCAGGAGAAGCTAAACTGTAACGCGTTTGTGACAGAGCTTCCGCCCATCCAGCTGGGCGCTTGGGAGCCCAAATGAGGCGAGACGGTGGCCCTTTGTACCCCACAGCCAGTGGTTAGATGCGGCTGTCACTGGAAAGGAGGCATAAACCTGAGCAAGGCAGCTCCCTTCAGGGGAGGTCAGTTTCTGGACCAGGTGGGGAACGACAGGGCCCCATGGGTGAGCAGCTGTGTGGGCAGCTGGGCAGTCAGCACCTTAGTTCTGAAAGGGCGTCTGCAGATGTGGTGGCTGCTTCCATCATTTAGATGTTGTGGGTATTTTCTGAGTATTTGTTCAATTTTAAATATTGTTTCTTCTGGGACTCAGTTTGTTTTCCTCTTTTTTATTATTATTTTTTTATTTTTAATTTAATTTTTTTATCCCCAGTACTAATTCATCTTATAACTGAAAATGTGTACCTTTAGTGTCAGGTTTTTTTTTTTTTTTAACTTTTTATTAGCATTCATTGTATCTCACAACAGGAGATTAGGAATCATTGATTTGTTAAATTAAACTGTATCCTGACTCCAAATGCCCTAAGGTGTCTTCTGAGCCTGAAGTACATCATTTATATTTCTTTCCCCTCTTTCTGGTTGTTTTGCAGTCTGATTTCTAACCCAGGGAAGGCCTTCACTGTCTTTGGCTTCTTAAGTCGGGACTAAACCAGTGGATACGTTTTGTCATTAATGGTTTTAGCTAATCAAAGGTCTGAAGAGGTCAGATTATTTTACTTCTTTTTTAGAGAATATTTTAAAAATAATTTTACAAACTGGCAAATAGTTGCTCAACCTAACAGTTCCTTGATTTCCTACAGTCTCTGTTTCTCCATCCTTAACTTAAAAAATACAAAATCACTGTGTGCTTTCTGCACTCAGCTAAAAATGTGCTGGGAGAAATAAAGAAATGATCCTTTCTCCCCTCTGCTGATAAGTTTTAAATGGCATGGCCCCTCTGATTTTTATCAAATATATATGGTTACATTTTATGTGCATTTTGAACAAGGCCAGATAAAATTGCCTTGTTTTTATGCACAAAAACACACAAAAAATGAACAATTCTAATCATCCCCAGCACCATCCCCAAAGCTTGCTAGCAGAGTAAATTGTAGATTAGATTTGTGCTATTTTCATTTCATAGCAAAAGTTATCTTGTAAACAGAAATAGCTGCTCGCCTCACATTCATGTGAGCCGCATTGTTGTTTATGAGTGTTTGTTCTTCTGCAAGGAATTCTCTAGTAAGGAAAGTTTCCCATCTTTTTTTCCCATCCTGTAACAATGTTATGAGAGCATTAACTATGTGGGGATGCAGCAAAACATGCCTCTAGATCAAAATGTGGAACAGAAGATGTGATAAGATATTGCGAAGGAGGCCAACAAGTGCAATCGTAATGGAGGAGAAAATTCTCTGCAAAGTATTAGCAGCCAATGCTTAGACAATACAAGGCAACAGTAAAACAGGTTCCCTCTTCAATTAGCAAAAAATGCTGTAGAACCAGAAAAGGATAATGGAAAAATGTTAGAGAGCATGGCTGTAATATCAATGCCACTCGAAGGAGGCCCAGAGTTTACAGTGCTTGTATGTTCATGCTGTCTGGGAAACACATCTTCAGAATTTAAATTTATTTCGATGGAAAAATTAAACTTGGATTGCGTGAGTTTAATGGACTGTAGTCTCATGTTAGGAATGCTCCCAGATTACGGAAAGAAACAGATGCGAATCAACTCTGGAAAAAAATGCAACTTCAATCCAGGCTGACAGTGATGGTAAGATGAGTCCTGAGGTCAGGATGTGAAAATATAAATATATATGTATTGTTGTTGAGGGGATGAAATGTGGTAGTGTTGAATTTCACCTGGACTCATGGCCAAGTATCTAGAGACTGCATTTCCCAGCCTCCTCTGCGGCTAGAGAGCATCAGGTGACTAACGGGCTGAGAGCAGGCCCAGGTTCTCACCTGCCCTGTTTCCCTGCTGGCACATGGTGACCATTGCAGTGACTTCCCTCGACTCAGTATGGAAGGTCCATGTTGAAGGTGACTAAGCTTCCCACCCCACCCTGGGTCCCTGGATCACCTAAGGTTCAGAAACATCTATTTGCCCTAGAACAGAGGTTGGTTAGAATGTAAAGGGTCTGATAGTAAGTATTTTTGGCCTTTCTGGCAATACAGTCTCTGTTGCAAGTACTCAACATGGCTACTGCAGAGGGAAAGCAGGTATGGACAATAAGTCAATGAACGGATATGACTGGTTTTGATAAAACTACAAAACAGGCCTCAGTCCGGATTTGGCCCCCAGGATGTAGTCAGCTGACCCCTGCTCTGGACCATCCACACATGCTGTATGGCAGATAGAAATATCTATATTAATTAAGCCACCATAGTTTGGGTTCCCTTGTTATAGCATCTTAGCCTGTATCCTAATTCAGCCTTCATGATGAATGAACTCCCCCAAGCAAGTTCTTCACCTGGCCCAGTTCCTAACCTGCCTCTCTTCTTTACCCAGATTGGCAGTGGTCTTCCCTTGGCATTCCTGCTGCCAGTCTCTAAAGCCTGTGTGTCAGTCTCCAACCTGCCGCCAAGATGGAGCTTTTGAAAACATATGTCTCATTTGGTTTTTCTCTCTTAAATGCTCTATGTTCACTTCTTGCCAAGGGTAAAATCCAGCCTTTTAGAGCAGCAGAGGGGACCCTGCTGTAATTGCCCCGCTGCCTGCCTCTTCAGCTTCCACTACAGGCGCAGTTAGGCTTCCAAGACGTTTCTGTTTGTGCAGCTCCCTCTGGCTGGAGTGACCTTTCCAACAATAGTCCTCCTGGTGCAATACAGTCATCTCTCATGGCTGAGGCCCAGGGGCTCCTTTTCCAGCAAGCCCTGCTACCCGCCCCACACCCACACGAAGAAATGAACTGCCTGGGAGCAGGGACTCTATGTCATTGGGTTTTATTCCTCTAGGATCTAGCACAGAGCAGCCTCTGTAATGCTTGACTGAATAACTCTTTCCTCTTCTGTCATGACTAGTAACTAAGTTGATCTCTTTACCTAGAAAACACATAATATAGTATATAAAATCAGAGAGAGAATAGACCACTTCATGTAGAAATGAGAAAAGGAGGACCACAGACTAAGTGTATTGCTCAAGGTTTATTTATGTTTTATTTATTCATCTTCACACCCCACCTGTTGTGAAATCCTAGCCCTCTGGATCAACTAACTCCTTCTCCCTGTACCTGCAGTTAAAATCCTTCCCTATGTCTTGACTCAGTTTTGCACTGACAGCTGTAGTGCTCAGACCATTCCCCGCCTAGATTTGCATACATTATGTGCCCCGTTACTCTGCACACATGGGTAATTTCCTCCCTCTTTACCTCGTGAAAAGGGTTGTGATGTGAAAATTTTGCCTAAGATCCTAAGATGATTATCATGAAAGTGAGTTGTGGAAGATAGCATCCTCTTTTGTAGAGCCTGTGCAAAGTTAGTGGCTCAGCACTGGACTGTTGATTTCTAAACCTCGTTCGTCTGCCACCAAGGGTGTGAGATGTTGGGAGAACAGAGAACAGGGAGGGATATGTAAAAAGACTCGCAAGTATGCTATGAATCTCCCCCTTCTCCCACCAGCACCTACCAAGGAGGATCAGTGCCTCCTTCTTCAAGTCCCATAATAGGGGCTTCAACGTACCTCCCCAGAGAACTAGATATGCTTGTATGCCTCTTAGAGTTACAAGGTCAGAGTGGACTAAAGATGCACTCTCCCACCCCACCTCCAAATAAACACCTGGAGAAAGCTTTGGTCCAGAGACCAGTTGGGCAGTTGAGTGAAGGATAGCTGGGATGGACCAGACCTCTTAGAGGTTGTCATGAGTTTTATCTTAAATGAGATCCAGGTGCAAGTGAGAGATGCAACATAGGGTTCCCTCAAGTCTTGTCCAAAGGGGCCACCTGGAGGGGCTCCATACAGCTCAGCAGAGAGAAACTGAAGATAGGACTAGATTTCTAGGAGCTTCAGGTAGCCAGTCCGGGTAGAGATGCATGTGCCTGGGTCAAGAGAACTGCAGGGGGAAGGTCCACATTGAAGAGGGGGATTGCTGAAACACCTACCAGCAAGGGGAACAGTCAGCTGTATCCGATCTCCAGGCCCAGAATGCATGAAGCCAGCTCATAGTGTTGCCAGTGAGGGCAGAACTTCCCACCCGCTTACGTTTACCTTTTCCCTTCACAGGCCTTCTTTTAACACCATGGGGGGCAGTCAAATGCACTGAGCAATCCTGCAGAGGGCAGGGAGACAGGCCAGGGGTGCAGGAGCAGACCTGATGGCCTGCCCTTTCTTCATGAGGCTGGCATCCTGCCAAGGGCAAGGCCTCAATGGGAGGCTAAGGGGCACGGGGCCTGGAGTTTCACATTTCTGGACCGAAGAGGTTGGCATTAGCTGGGAGTGACCAGAAAAATCACAGGACTAGCCTGAATTTTCAAGGGCATGGGAGAAGTGGTGGACAAAAACTGTTTTATGCTTGTATTTTTCCCACAATAGGCTTGTTTCATAAATCAACTAAAATGTTTCCCACCTATATTTTTAACTTGTAAAGACTGTGAAATATGTATTATTCCTAGTTATTTTTGCCCAAATTGAAGGAAAGAAAATTGAGAGGCAAAAATGATGTGTTGTTGGGACTGGAGAATGAGGGGTGTTATTTACTAAACCTGAAAAAAATATATATAACATGAGGATATTAAGAACTGAGCCTATTTTCTCATTAACTACATTCTCACACGCTTTGATAGTATTTTATAAAAGTATCTGTCACATTTCAGCCACCTCTGGGATTGGGAATCTGTTATTTTCCACCCCTGCTCTGCAGTTCTTTGGAGAGAAAAGCAAGCAGAATCATTGGGCATCTATTCAACTGTGAGAAGTGCATGGAAATACAGATGACATCTAGTTAGAATCCAAACCTCCTGAGAAGGTTGGCTTTAAATTTCATGTTCTCCCTAGGGAAGTATCTTGATTGGAAATCTTTTCTAAGCCAAAATGCCACTGAGGATAAAGTATCTTCAGAGTTAGCTAGAGCTGGGCTGCTGAAAGGAGCCCCCAGCAGGAGAAAACTGGCAACCTGGACTCACCCAGCTGTGGTTTGTAGGCTCCACAGGTGTGGCAGGCATGGTGACGTCGGTGGCTGTGGAATCACCTCCGTTTGGCCACAAATCATTTGCAGAATGGCTTCCTTTCACAACAGGCTATGTGGGAATAAATACTCCTGTTATTGTGGAATTAGAAATAAGGAAAGCTTGGTTCAGGGACTGAGGTCTGACTTTTAGAGGGAAGGCTCTCTAGGAGGGAAGCAGAAAGGACTGGCGTTGTGAAGCGGTTACTCAACTTGGACCACGACTGGGGCCGCCCTACCATCCGTCCCTGAGAACGCAGTGGGAGGCCTCTGCTTTCTCCAGGAGCTTGCCATGGGGACTGGCCAGCATCTAGCCTTTAGAAGGCGAACGCTTTGCATCTAAAGTTATTTTTATACTAATAAATATATGACACACAGAGTTGATATATGTGTATGTTTAAAAGAATAATAATAGAAGTAAAATGATCACCTGTACATAACCATCCAGCTCAAGAAACAGAACATTGCCAATATTTTTGAATTTCTGCCTGTGCCCTAACTGATCCCGTCCTTCCCCTCCCCACACTCCAGAGGGAACCCCTCGCCAGAATTTTTGTTTATTAATCTCTTGCTTCTCCTTTACATTTTACCACACAAGCATGTACCACCAATCTGTACATTATTTAGCTTTGCCTGCTTTTGAGCTCTATATAAATGAAACTACGGCCAGTATTCTTTTGTATCTTGTTCTTTTACACAATCATTTGAGATTCGTCCATGCTGCCATGCGTAGCTGTCCTTCCTTCTCACCACTGGGTGATGTTCCGTGGTATGAATATATCAGTGTCTATATATTCTATTCTTGATTAATACCAAGATATTGACCTTTTTTGTCTACAATGAATACTGCTGTGATGATCATACTTGAACAAGGCTTCTGCAGTGCATCCACAAAATTTCTCTTTGGTTGCAACCCTTGGACTAGGATTACTATGGTACAGTATATGTATGTCCAATTTTACTAGGTAATACCAAAACATTTTCCAAAGTAGTTGTTCCAATTTATAACTACACTGGCAGCGTCTAAGAGTTCCCATTGTTGCACATCCTTGATTACCATTGGTGCTATCAGACTTCACATTTTTATCATTCTGGTGGGTGTGAAATGATATCTAATATTTAATTTGCATTTCCCTGGCTAATGTGATTCCTGGTCTAAAAAGGCTGAGAATATTTTCAGGAATTATAGGTATTCTTTTTCCTCTTTTTTGAATTCCTGTTCCTATCTTTTGTCTGCTTTATAGGGTTTTTTTTTTTTTTATTGTGTCATAGGTGTCCTTTATTTTCAATCTTTTGTTAAGTGTAATACAAGTGTTGCCTCTCAATTTATGGCTTATGTTTTCACTTTCTTTATGGTTTCTTTGATGAATGGGATAAACAGAAGTTTTAAAAATTTAATGGAGTCAAATAAACCAATGCATTCCTTCCTTACTGTGAGGTCATAAATAGATTCCCTTCTAAATGTTTAAAACGTTTGCCTTTAACATTTCATTTCTTAATCCATGTGAAGTGTGTGTGTGTGTGTGTGTGATGCTTGACCAGTGAGACACTTCCTACCTGAACAGGTATGCTGGCACCAGGATTCAGGATGGGAAGCAGAGCACATCCAGGCATCTCTTCAGTGGGAGTCCCTCCTGCTCTCCAGTGGTCATTCTTCAGCCCCCACGGTGACAGTTCAGATATGGAGAAGGACATCACTCTGGCTTAGAAACCCTGAGATCAATAGGAGTCAATACTTCTCTAACTATGGGCATAGCTTTCAGGTCCTGGCAAGGGAAATGTATAGTTATAAGTTACGTGGCATTAGGGAGGATCCCACAATATATATAAAATATTATATTATATATTATATATAAATAAAATATTTATTATTTATATATTATAGTCTTCCAGGACAAGTACAGTTATCAATCAGAGGTCATTTTTATCATAAGAACTATTGCCTTGCAACACAGCTGAAATTCTACCTTTATCAGGTTTCAAGGTAAACAGAAGAGAAAAGGTAACTTAACCCAAGGCCAATCTCTTATGTTGAAGGAGAAAAGGTTGAGCTAACCTTTTCCCTTCCCTCACTCTGTGTGTGTGTGTGTAGAATATGAATAGGGATCTAGTTTCATTATTTTCTATTTGCTGCATAACTCATCTTTTCCTCTCTGATCTGCAATGCCAGCTAGATAATTTTTCAGGCTTCACTACAAACTTGAGTCTGTTTTATTAGCTCTCCATTATCTTCCAATGCCATGTATGCTACTTACTACCACATAGTTCTAATTAATACAGTGTTATTATATGCCTCCCTACCTGAGAGGTCAGATCTGCCTATTTCTGCAGATAAGCCTTGTTTATTTGTGATGGCTTTTGTGATCTGTCAACTTAGCTAGATTATAGTCCCAGTTATGCAATCAAACACTCATCTAGATGTTGCTGGGAAGAAATATTTCAGATGTAATTAAAGCCCCTAATCAGTTGACTTTTAGAAAGATGATCCTGGGTTTGGGTGGGCATGATTGAACCTTTTGGAAGGTCTTAAATGGAGGACTGAGGTTTCCCCAGGAGAAAGGAAATTCTATGTGGATGACAGCCTTGACCAGTGCCTGTGGAGTTCCATTGTATTTATGGTGGTTTCTTCTATGATTTTGAACTTGCTTATCCAGCCCCTACAATCCTGTAAGCCAGTTCCTTATAATAAATCTGTTTGTCTCTCACTCTGTCGTTCTGTCTCTGTGTCTGTCTTTGTCTCTCAGTCCCTCTGTCTCTTTATTCTGGTTCTGCTTCTCTATTTGAACCTTGTCTTATATACTATTCTTCTCGTCTTTATTTCCTTTAAGTTACAAAATTGACTTGTCAAGTTGCACAAAAACATGTTTGGATTTTTATTTACATTACAGTGAATCTATATGCTAATTTGAGTGGAATTGGTATAGTCATAAAACTGAGTCTTCCTATCCATGTTTTTTTTCACTTATTTAGGTCTTTTACAAGTCTTTCCATAAAGATTTATTTATTTATTTATTTGTTTATTTATTTATCTTTTATTTTGAGGGCAGTGTCACTGGCCCTCATATGTGGGACCGAACTGGGGCCGCTGGCTTCCCAAGCCAGCACTTAACCACCGCGCCACTTGGCCGGTCCTAAGATTTATAACTCTCTTATAAATATCTTTTTTGTGTAGCAATTATAAATGCTATATTTTAAGCCACTTGCTTACTAGATAATGCACATATATAAAATTACACATCTTAATGAATGATTATAAAGTAAACTCCCATGTAATACTACTCAGATCAAGAAATAGAACATTGTCTGATGCTTGCTGAGTGCCTTTCCCTGTGTAAAAATTCCCCTTCCTCTACCTGAAGCATAATCATCATTCTGACCTTTATGGCAATCTCTCTCCCTCCCTCTCTTGCGTCCTTTCTTTCTTCCTTACTTTAACCACTTCTGTAAGAATCTCCAGATAATCTGGTTAAGAACCTTATATAAATGGAACCATTCAGCAGGTACACTTCTGTGGATGCTTGATTTATGACTCAATGTGAGGCCATGTTATTATTTCACCTTCACTTTCCCTGATGAGATAAACATTGCATCATTATGAACTATCCTTTACCTCTTAAGTCTTTTTCTGCCTTAAAGTCTACTTTGCCTGATATTAATATACCTTATGAGCTTTTCCCCATTCTTTTATTTTTCAGCTTTTCTGAATTCCTATGCTTGGTGACCTCTCTGGCTTGCCATCTTTTCTTACATTTTTTTGCCTAGAATCCTTACTATTTTATTGCCCTCCAAGCTATAAAACATTATGTATTTTGTGTAGATTTTCAGTTACCCTAAATAGGCGGGTTAGTGCAACTTAACCTCATCTGTCATTATCAGAAGTGGAGTCTTTTCCTTGTGGCTGGCTTGTAAAATTAAATAGTTCTTGGGTATTGATCTTACATCCTGCAGACTTGCTAAACTCTGTTATTAATTCTGGCTTTTCAAGTATAAATTCTTTTGGATTTCTACATAGTCATATTACCTGCAAATAATGAGAGATCTCATTCTACCCAATCCTTACAACTTGAATTTCTTTCTTTTGTCTTGCACTGGTAAGTACTTCTAATAAAATAAATAGAAAATAGTAATATTGGAAATCTTTGCTAATTCCTGATTTTAAAGGGACTCCATTTAATGTTTTATTATTGAGCAAGGTATTTGCCATAGGTTTTTTTTTCAAAATAGGTAAGCCTTTATCAGATTAAGCAGATACCTTCTTATTCCCAGTTTACTAAGAATTTTTTAAAAATCATAAGTGGTTATTGGATTTTATTGGAGGTTATCCTGCATCTGTTAAGAGGGTCACATGCTTTCTGCCTTTGAATCTGTTATTGCAGTAAATTATATTACTTAATTTATCTAATGTTGAACCAATTTTGCACCCTTGAATACATCCAACTTGATCATGATGCATTATTATTTTTATGCATTTTGTGATTTGGTTTGGTAATGTTTGGTTTAGGATTTTTACATCTATGTCACTATGTGAACTGGAATTTAACTTTATTATAATGTTCATGTTTGGGTTTGGTATGAAGTTTATATACGCCTTATAAAATGAGTTGGGAGTGTTCCCCATTGACCTTTCTTTGAAAGAACTAGGGTAGGCTTAGTATTATCTGGTCTTTGAATATTCAGGAGAGCGCATTGTTCAGCTATCTGGGTCTTGTGTGTTCTTTGTGGGAAGATTGTAACTATTGATTTAATTTATAGGCTGACTCTGCAATCATTAAGGACTCCTGCCAAGGGAACGCTTGCTGCACCAGCAGAGCCTGAGCTGTCTGATGGCTGGCAGGCTCCTATTTATTACCTGGCTGTCCTCTGTCCCTCCCCAGCTTTCTCAGAGGTAAAATCCACATGGGCTGCAGCTCCCCCCAGTGGCCACAGGTAGGTGGCTCTGAAGAAGAGCTTGTTCGAGGCACAGCTTGGGGGAACCAGCTAGGCGCTGGCCAGTTGCTGTGTTCCAGTTCTGTTGCAAGGGTGCCATCTTCCCCAGTGAGCTGTTGCTGTGGTCAGGGGGAAATGAGAAGACAGGGAGAGGACAAGTGGGAGCCAAGGAGGGTGAGAGGGCTGGTGGGTGAGTGGGCTGATGGGTTTTCTGGAAAGGCAGGGAGCATGAGGAGAGCCAGTGGTATGTTGATCCTAGAGGCTCCCTGCTGTGCCACATAGTGACATGTAGTTGCTAGATCAGGGGATATCTCAGAAAAGGGGCAGTGGTGGCAGGCTAGTTGGAGAGATGCCTGGACAGGGTGTGGAGTTCAATGCAGCAGCTCTTTATGAGCAAGTAAGGACTTTTTTCAAAAATTTAGTATCTGTTACTGCTGTTCTACTATGCACCAGTTCTGATCATCAGATATATGTTTCTGGATTTTCTTTCAGCTCTTTGAAGATATTATATCACAGGCCTCTGGTTTCATTATTCTGGGAGAAATTAGCTATTAGTCAACCTGTGAATTCTTCATAGATCATTTGTCTTTTCTCTCTAACAGTGTTTAAGATCTTTTTTTCTCTTCTGGTGTTTTGCAGTTTCATGACGATTGTATCTAAGTGTTATTTCTTTTTATTTATTCTGCTTGGGTTTCCTGATCTGAGGATGAGAATCTTTCATCAGTATTAGCAAATTGTCAGCCATTATCTCTTGACTATCGTTCTTCTCCATTCTCTCTGTTACCTTCTTTTGGATTGTATATGGTACCTTCTCACTTTTTCCCCATTTTTCTTTAACACTTCATTTCTCTATGATGTTTTCTAGGTATTTCTTCAGGTCTAAATTCCACCTCATTGATTCCCTCATTGTCCATATCTAACGTGATATTTAACTTATATATTGAGTTTCATTTCTATTTGGTTCCTTTTCAGAAGTGTCTGGATAACTTTGATAACCTCTTGTTTCTTAATCATGTTTTCAGTAATCTTTTATTTCTTTGAAATCTGGAACATGCTTACTTTAAATTTTCTATGCTGTCTCCAATCTTTGAAGTATTCATAGGTCTGCTTCTGTGATTTCCTGTCTCTTACTCAAAGTTGCTTATTGCCTCTGTGCTTGCTGATTTTTGACTGTAAGTTTTAATTCTTAGCAACTTTATCTGTGGCATATCTTTGAGGCTCTGAGTTTGAAGTGCTTGGACCAGGGACCTGACTCTTTAAGCAAAATTTTCAAATTGGAGGTTTGGAGATACCATACAAGTAGTGTGAATTCCAGATCCAAACCCATTTGTTTGGTAGCTTGTCATAAATAATACTCAGGAAGAGATTCCACCCACTCCCACCAGTAATACCCAGAGGCAAGGCAAAAATAGCCAGGTAGAATATTACTACCTGCTTTCTCTATGGGGGAGGGAAGTTGGAAAGGCTGTATTTTATTCATTATGGACGTCACCCTTTGAGAATCTCAGCCTTGGGAGTCATGGCTCTCCTACCCAGCCTCCTGGACTGCCCACTCAACTTGGTCCCCACATTCTCCAAAACCAAATTTGGTTCTTGGCCAACATTGACCAGATTTTTCCATGTGCTATACCAGGTAGGGCTTTTCCTCTTGTTTGACAGTCATATTGCTGGGAATGGGTTTATATTTTATTTTTTAAAAGAGTCTTTCTTTATTCTCTCCTCTCATACCCAATTTGCACCATTGCTCCCTTTATCAGGCTCGTTATAGGGTTCTAAGCTGGAGCGTGGACTCTCCTCCCACCCTACCAACCCTTACCTCAAGAAGAGTTCAAGAGCCAGCGGCCCTGGTTCGGTCCCACTTGTGAGGGTCAGTGGTACTGCCCTCAAAAAAAAAAAAAAAAAAAGAAGTAGAGTTCAAGTAACTAAAATTGAAAGGACAACTAATTGTTTATGTAATTATTTCAATTTCTAACAGATTCCACAGATCCTGTTCAGGGCAATTTATTATAACACACACAGACACACACGGCATCTGCTATATATCACACAATGTTCTAAGTGCTTTATAAATATGAACACCTTTAGTACTTATAATAACTCTCTGAGTTGGGTACAATTACTTTTCCCATTTTACAATAAGGAAATTTAGGCCCAGGGAGATTAAGTAACTCTCCTTGTATCATAGAACTAGTAAATTGGAAAGAAAAGATTGAAATCCAGGCAGCCTGACTCTAGTAACCAACTGTTGGAGGACGCCGTAGAGAGGATCTGACTGCCAGTTGACCCTTGAGCTGGACCTCGGCAATCGGAGGCTCCTCAGCCCCTCCCCTGTCCTTGGAATGTACGTTCTGCCCCTTGTTCCACAGTAGGAGCAGTTTTCAAGGACACTCAAGCATAAGAGCAATGTATTTAGAGACCATCTGTATGATCTATATGACTGAGCCCAGTTCAGGCTTCTACATAAACTTTCAGGATTCTGGCAGGCAGTTGCAGAGATGCACTCGTCTTGTGGCCACCCAAGACAAGCCTCCTACGTAAGTCCATTCCCTTGATTACTAAACTTGCCGCCTACCAATCTGGAGTGGTCTGCATCTTTCTTTGGTCTCTTCTTGTGCTCCATGTATGGGGACCAGTTTACGAACCAACACCAACTGCTTAAACCAAACACAATGCAGCCCTGTAGTAATTCTTCATTCGTTCTTCTTAATCTGCTTCCAGCATTGTTCTGTTGGTTTCTTAAACATTCTTCCTATAGGTACTACACATTTTGGGAGATAATCCCAGAAAACTCATTTTGCAAATACTCCTGATGTATTTGTTAGGGCTAAGTCACCTCATAGGAAATGGGAAAGGAGCAAAGCTGAGGAGAACGAAAATGGAGTTCCAGCGATGATTCAGTTGGAAAGGTTGTGAGAAGGTTACCAGGGAACTGCCTCATCAAGGGGCTGGAGAAGGTTTTTGAGTGACTGCTAGTTAATGGGGAGTCTCAGTGGCAGCAGCAGGACAGTCCCTGATGCTTTATAAAGGTCTTCTTTCTCTTTAATAGCTCCTGGGGCTTATATGTTCCAGATCAACAATCAAGTATCTGGTCCCTCCCACATTCCTTCAAAAAAAATTTAGTTTCTGCAGTTGCCTAACTGTAATGTTATGATGGTATAGAAATATTTTTTGGATGTGGATTTAAAAGATGATTACACCAATTAGGTCAAATTTCTGCTTTTCACTAGCCATATAGGTTGGTAATTTAACCCTTCTCATCTATAAAGAAGAAATGATAATAGCTGTCCTACTAACCTGCAAAATCTGTGCTTGTGCTATATAATTATTGTTAATAATAGTAAAAGTATTTTCTGGTCATGTACCTATAACCAGTGATGAGTAGAATAAAGGAAAAAAGTAAAATTCAAGTCAGTATGTTTTATTGTTATCAAAAGGTTGTCTCATTCCGATTCAGCAATTTTATTTTCTTAGGTTTTCTGTGATTGAGCCCACTCCCAACATATCAGTGAACTTGCATTTAGGGTGTAAGTTTTTAATTTTTATAGTAATTTACTCATTTAGAACTTCCCCAGGTAAATGTGCATTTGGTTCCTTATAGATTTTTGCATGCAGTTTAAGGGGTATTACAGATCTCATGCCCATCATCCATCTCCTGAAGGCCATGGACATCTGGTTATGACCTAATTTTATGGTTCCCATAATTGTACCTGAAATGGACCAATGTGAATAAAAATCTTCAAAGTCCATTGCCTTGTGGCCTGATATCCTATATTCAGATGCCAACTGCATCTGAAAAGTTAGTGCTGGACAGCTTCAGTGCCAGGAGAGAATGCTTTTTTTTTTTTTTTTTTTTTTTTAGCTGAGCCATCCTGCCACCTGTTGGCAGCTCAGCAGCAGCTCAGCTCGGCTGGGCATTGAACTGCTGTTGCTCAGAGCTCAACTTGCACGCTTGAGTGAGCCCTTAACCAACTGAGCCACTTGGCCGGCCCTTAGGAGAGAATGCTTAGGGAGGTGATATACATAGGAAAAGAACTTACTTGTCCAGCAGGCTATCGTTGTATGTCCCCTTAGGACCTAGCACTGAGCCCACACCTAGTGTCTTGTAGAATGGGATCAAGGCCTTTGAAGGATCTAAACATCTAAAAGTTTACAGTGCTTCTGATCCCCATTTACCATATGTAACTAACAAAAAAAATACAAAATTAAAAAGTATGGGTGTAAGGTCTATCAAGTTCGGATTTTTCCCATTGAAGTTTACATTTCTATGAAATATGAAATCTTTCTCTACCACAGCCTGACCAATGTGTTTTCTGTATGTGTCCTTGCTCGGCTGGTTCTCTAAGAATGGGCTTACTATGCAAGCTGGTTAGCCCAGCACTTGTGGGCACTCGTACACATTTATTAATTACAGAAGAAGTAGATTGATTAATTTATTTATATTTTTCAGTAACAGTTGACATTCAATATTGTCCTGGTTTCAGGTGTACATCACAGTGGTGAAACACTTATATAACTTACAAAGTAATCCCCCCCATAAGTCTTACTCTCATGACACCATGTACTTATTACAATATTATTGAGTATATTCCCTATGCTGAACTTTACATCCCCATAACTATTTTGTAACTGACAATTCATACTTAATCCCTTTAGCTTTTTTCACCCAGTCCTCCAACCCCCTCCTATCTGGCAACCATCATTTTGTTCTCTGTATCTATGAGTTTGTTTGTCCATTTATTTTGTTTCTTAGATTCCACATGTAAATGAAATCATTTGATATTTGTCTTTCTCTGTCGGACATATTTCACTTACCACCTAGGTCCATCCATGTTGTTTGTTGCAAATGTTAAGACTTCCTTCTTTTTTATGGCTGAGTAATATTCCATTGTATGTTGTATGTACCACTTCTTTATCCATTCATCTTTTTTTTTTTTTTTTAGAGGACAGTGTCACTGGCCCTCACATTTGGGACCCGAACCGGGGCCGCTGGCTTCCCAAGCCAGCACTTAACCGCTGCGCCACTCGTCCGGCCCAGATCCATTCATTTTTTGATTGTCGCATTCAACCCATTTACATTTAAAGCAATTATTGATGGATATGTAGTTATTGCCATTTTAGGAACTGACTGCTTTTGTAGTTCTTCCCAGTTCCTTTCTTATTCTCTTGCTCTCTCCTCTTGTATGTTGTTGACTCTCTGTAGTGTTGTGTTTGGATTCTTTCTCTTTATTTCTTGCATATCTCTTACATATTTTTGGTTTGTGGTTGCCATGTGCTTTATATATACCAAGCTATGTTTGTAACAGTCTATTTTAAGTAGACGGTCACTTCAGTTCGAACATATTCTAAAATCACTGTGATTTTTACTCATCCTTCCATAGTTATGTTTTTGTCATTATTTTTTACTTCTTTGGTGTGCATGTGTGTATGTGTATCCCTTAATTTACTGTCATAATTACACATGATCATTCTACTTTTGCCTTTTAACCTTTGCACTAGTGTTAATGTTGGATTATGTGTTTGTCTTTGTCAGTGAGAATTTTTTTTCTTTGTGATATTTTCTTATTCATGTTTTTGATTTTCTTCTTCTTAAAAAGTCCCTTTAATATTTCTTGTAATACTTGTTTGGTGGTGATGAACTCCTTCAGCTTTTTCTTGTCTAGGACAGAAACTCTAGTTTTAGAAGGCGCTGCAGCATCTCCAGCCCTGGGAGTGGTACCCACCTAATTTCATCTCCATATAAAGCATCTTTTATCATTATCTAGGGCAGGGGTCGGCAAACTTTTGGGATGAACGTACCCAAAGAGCCCCATGTGGCTTGCGAGCTGCAGTTTGCCGATCCCTGATCTAGGCAAACCTCATGAAAGCCTATCTTTGCTTGAAATGCTGGCTACCTTATGTGTATTCAATCATTTTTAATGTTTTGTATTTTTATTGCTTTGTTATATTTACCTTAGTTGCTTACTAAAATTACTCTGATAAAACCTCAAGTGGCTTGTTGGTGTCCCAGGGGAAGAAGCAAGTTTTTCCATAACATGGAAAGAGGGGAGCACCTCTCATTTCTTTCTCTGTCTTGTATCTAGTTTTGCCACCTCAAGCTGTCGGCCATGTTCTAAAAAGCTATATTTTAATGTGGATATTTTGCTTATTAATTTTCAGTATTTTTATCATAATGCTATTTCAGTATTTGATTAATATATCTTCAGTGTACAGGAAGTCCAATATAGTAGGTGGGCCTTATCCTCTCCAACTCTCTCCTTTTTCCTGGGATCTGCCTCTCATCCTCTCAATCAAGTGATTTTATAATAGGAGGAGCCATGTTCTTTCACACGGTGCTAATCACCCAGATGGAACTAAGCTAAGCCAATCAAAGAAATGATAAAAAAAAATGCAGGGACCAGTAGACCTTTATTTTTGAATTACTGAGATATAAACTCAAGGTGTTGGCCATTGCTGTTTTCATCGCAGGGAGTTAGTTTGGGAAACAGAAGAAGCCTGACTATTCATGTCCGTTAGAAACTGTCCTGTGGGAAGCTTGTGTTGATCCCTTCCATGAATCATATTTTAAAGTCACAGTGGATCGTAGGTTGGACTGTAATTGGTTTAATTTGGGAGGTTTCCAGAGATGAAACTGCCTGAAGATTTCATAGTTATCAACTTTATCCCTAGTTATCTTCCATCAATGTAGTCTTTAATAGGGAAATGACATTGTTTTTCCCCTAACAAGGATAATGCTGTCCTCATTATACAACGTATGAGGTGTGTAGGATAAGCAATAGTTAGGAAAAGAGTTTTTAAACATGAGCAGTGCATGTAACTCTTTAAAAATATTTTTCATTTGCCCATGTTGATGAAACAATTTTTGAATTAAATGTAGTTAATAGATAAAAATAAAACTCATTATATACTTTTTGTGTTTGTGTTATATGACCAAATCAAATTCATAAATTAAATAAACAATACTTGTGAAATTAATAACACTTGTAAAGCTTTTCCTGTGTGTGTGATTTATGTCTATTTAGCTGATTTAGTTATCCCAGAAGCAGAAATTGCTCTGTCTCATTTGATTGATAGATGAGAAATGGAGGCACACAGGGCATCAGCTACTAGGTGTCGGAGCTTTACTTTGAACCCAGGCAGTTTGGTTTTAGAAAATGTGTGTTTAACAGTTCTGCTAGGTTGCCTTTCTAAAAGCTGGTGAACAACATTAAAGTGACAGATGGCACTGAAAAATGAACATTAATTTGCAGGTAATTAGTTTAACAGGAGAGAGATGTATGTGTGTGTTGACTTGATTCTTTTAACTTAGAGTGTGATGGACCATCATCTGAGTCATCATCATTACTCCTGCTGTTATTTTCTGCTTTTAACACTGAATGTTTTAAATACACATCTGTTATTCAGATGAGCCAATTTAATAGTGCATTACAAAACATCATTCTGTAAAACTAAAAAAAAAAAAAAATTCCTTCATTGCATGTTTACTTATTACACTGATTGTTAATGAACTTTTGCAAAGTGTTATGAAAAATGTATCATTTAAGGAATACATTCTGGAAAAATTGCTGTGGATTGTTTTGATTTTAGAAGATTCTAACCCATCATGTGACAGCTCAATTCTCTTACCATTTTTTCCTTCTTTGAATGGCAAGAGAATCTTTTTATTGTTTGGCCTCCCCTGGGCTCAACATGATCATAAAGTGAACTGCAGGGCTGGGACAAGTGTATACTGAGTTAGTGGGTTGCCATGCAGATTCTCCAGAATTCGATTATATTAAAAAAATTTCATCATCAAAAAACTCAACATTAAATTTCTTTAAAAAGTTGTGATCTCTCAAAAATAGATTCACAGTAGTCTCTAGTCTTCAGTTTAAGAGCCGTTGGGCTGCAGGTAGGTCTCACAGGCTGGAATTCAATCTGGTGCTGAAAGGAATGTGGGAAAGTGGAGCAGGCTGCCTGGCGAAGACCAGAAAAATAGCCCACTGACCATGTCACAACCACGCTAGGCCTCACTGGGATGTGAACTGATAAGTGCTCCTTACTTCAGTCTCATAGGAATGAGGACTCCGGGCCTGTTGTTTGGGGTTGTTCTTGCTTTGTTAAAGATTGCTAGGGTATCGCTGCTGAAGACCAGGCTTCATTTGTATTGGTTTCATTTAGTGAATCTGTGGGTGGACTCTGAGTGTTTACCATTGGACCCCCAACTTCAATGTTTCATGTAAAAACAGGGGTGCCTGCTGATAAGAATGCCTTGACAGGGGCTTGTAGGAGGACACCTGTCCACCCAGTTTTCCAGGTTTGCTTTGTCACTGTTGTGTCACCAGTTCTCAGCAGGGCTTTGCACACAGCTGTGGCTCTATGACTCCATGTTGAGTGATGAAACGCCACTATCCCTTTTAAGGTCTGGAGAGACATTTTTAGTTCCTCTATGGCACAATATAATTCCAGGTATTTTATAAATATGATCAAGTGATTTAATGGCCTTGAAGGAAATTTTCTAAAAGATGGCTTCTGAAAAGTGACAGATTGGATTTTTTTTTGTTTGCGCGATCGATGAATTCCTTTTTCCCCCTTCTCTGAGGAAGGGACATTGGACAACTGTACTTCCATTATGCTAGGCACCCCCTTGTAAGCCTTCCAAACTCTTCTGGCTATAGCCTCAGCTGGGGCTGTCAGTACACTCCATGTAGGATGATATTTGTGAGGATTTCAATCACCCAGTCCTGTCTTTCCTCGCAGGGTGTGGGTAAGAAGTCTCTGAAATCTCAGTAAAAGCTAAGTGTCCATGTTCCCACTGGGGCTCCTTACAAACAGGCAGAGAACAATTTTTATGGTGATTTTTGAACAAGCTCAGCTTAACTAATGAAAAATGGAAGGAAGAGTTAGTCCAGAACAAGAAGCTGAGAAGACAGAGCTCCTACCTAAGAACATAAGAGAATATTTCCTTTAAAATGGAATATACTAGATTAAAAACAAACAAACAAAAACCAAACTAGTTTAGACCCTTCTGTTTGGAGGTACAAAAGTAAATATTAACTAAACAAATGTGTTTGTAGTTCTGGTCCAAATAGTGTGCTATAATGTTGCCTATCAACCACTTGGAGTTATTTTTCCCCTGACGTGTAGTAGGTTGCATTGATTTTCTCCATCCTCTCAGGACTGGTCTCCTTTTGTATTTGATAGCGTGTTGCCATGGAATCATCGAAAAGTGCTTTCCTGCCAATGGATCTGTTAATGGACTTTTCTATTATCAGTTTCAGGAAGGGAGTGGAGAGGGGGAAGAATATAATTTAATTATTTAAATTAATCGAATACATCCCATAAATTTCAGTGAAATAATGCAAAAATATTTATGTGCAGAGGAGCTAAAATAACCCCTTGATGAAATGGTATTTATGCACAGGGTGCTCCTCTTTGTAAATACATTTAGATTATTTGATTACTTTTTTTTTAAGTTTGATTTGAACTTTCCAATGATTGATCTAACACTAGAGTCTACCTTAGAGGATTTAGTCAGAAGATTATCTTCTTATTATTAGATCTTATACAGTTAGTTGACATAGTGCTGTTTCTTGTAGGACATTATTTTTGCAAATCAATGTTCTTTCTTGATAGTTATTTAAATTTTTTTCTAAGTATCCTAAAAATGATCTTTTTCTTTGCTATAATTATTTAATTTCAGTATTGCCTAACTTTTAAAACTGTTTACTGATTGTTTTAGTAGATTGCCTCTCAGTTTGGTAACGCTAGGTTTAAAAATTTTACAGATGAGTTTCAGCAAAATCCCTCCAAATCACAGTCTTCTTGAATGGCTTAATGAATAATTCATTTTATTTCTAAGCCTGTTATTTATTTATTTATCTATTTTTGCTTCTGTATTCTACATTAAAAACACAAACAAACAAACAAACAATAACCAGTTAAGCCTTTAAACTTGAGTGTACTAAAGAGATTTCTTCACCTAGGCATCTTTCTTCAAGACAGGGTGAAGTTACCCAGAGGAGGACCAATTGTGAGGGTTGTAGTACTGGCAATGTTACAATGTTTGAAGAGAAGGCAAGAATATAATATGCCAGAGTGAAAACAATCTATCAAAGATGTTCTCTAGGTCTTAGACTATTGTTTACCAGTTGGGTGAGTAATATATTTTTGGACCAATGTCATCCCCCTGCTTTATCATCATTTTAGAGGCTGTGCATCACTTACTTTTTCTCTTAAAATCTAAAGCATGAGCCAGTACCTTGGCAATCTCTTGGCAATAGAGGTCAACAGCAGAGACCAAAGAAATCCCTGGAAAGTTTTTCTAAGAAATCAAAAAAGCTACAGGCAAAGGGAAGATTTTGGTTATAACCAACAGAAAGAGGATACAGTGGGTTCTAGCGACATCTTTGGAGGTATTCAAGGTTACCTACATCCCATTAGTGACAAGCAAAATATAGCAGTACTTAAAGGTGAAGCAATTCCTTCCAAAATATTTGTTGCCATCTTGCCAGTCAGAAGCATCTTTGTAGATGGCAAATGGCCTCCGTGGGTTTTGGTGAATGTGTGCACGTGTGTATGCACACGCATGTGTGTGTTGTGATGTGAGAGTTTAAATACACAAATGTATCCACTACAATTTCTTTCTCTGAACCCACCTCTTTAGAAACCAGTGGTTATTTTCAGTCTTCAAAAATTAAATGTTCTAAGCCTGATAGTATACTATAGAGGAGTTTATCTTGCACTCTAACATTTGAAGTGAGATTACTGGAGTTTTGTCTCCTCTTACACACAGACACACATCGTTATTTGTCCATCACTCTGCATGTGTCTGTCATGGAGACGGCAAGGACAGGACTATCTCAGAGGTGGTGGCTGTGTTTTGTCTGAGGCCTATTATTGACTGGCTGTGTGTTCCGATGTAGGTAGGTGGCTTACTGCTCTGGGCTTCAGTCTCTACATCTTTAAGAAAGATAGATCTATATGGTGTCTAAATGCTCTTGTCATCCCTAAGTTTCATAGATCATTACAGAATCTGTAGGAAACAGGAATCTTTCTCTCAAGTTTTTCAAGTTCTAGAGCTGCCAATCATTTAGAGGAGCAACATATAAGCATTGAAAACATCACTATACATATTAATGAGCTTTATACAAACATTTTAGAAATGCATGCATGGGTGGTGACGTGGTTGCTTTATTTCTACCATGATTGTTTTGTCCTCTTTCTTAGGAATAAGCTCTAGACATAAGGACCTCTGCAAATGTTTTTAGGTCTCTTAGAAAAATGCTGACTTACCTCAACTACAAGGGAGAGAAGAAAAGATAGAATAACCTTTTGTTACTCCTTAATTAAATTCTTAGTCACCAGAGATGAGAAAGGGAGAGGGAGAACACTTCTGCTGGTGGAATGAAACTAAATTTTTTTGTTGGTATTATAATTAAAAAACAAAAAAGTTCAAATTTTATTTTGAATGAGGCATATTTACAGTTACTTTAAGGATTTTGATTTAAAACGTTATTACTCACTATGGAAAAGGTTAATTTATACTGAATGAAACTAAAGAACTCAAGAGAGGAATACACAGGTGGGAGATTCAAGGAAGGGTGGGAACTATCTGCTAGGTTTTAGAGATGATAAAAGCTTTAATATCAATCAAATCTTTTTCTTGTATATTTTAATGAAACTGGCTAGAGTTTTTGAGACAGCCAGTGTTATACTCTGCTGATCAGTTTAAGATGGCATAAACCTTTTGGAAAGCAATTTGTCAACGTGCATCAATAACTTTTAAAAATTCATACCATTTGACCTAATACTTTTAGAAATCTACCCTAAGAAAAAAAATATTAAAAGTGGAGATTTATATTCAAAAGATGTTTATTGTTAGGCTATTTTGAATGTCAATAAGACCCCTGATGTTTTGACTTTGTTCCTTTCCAGGCTAGATTCCATAATCTAGTTTTAAAATCATTCCCTTGCAAATACCTTCCTTTCTCTCTCTGCGGGTCTTTTATCTCATTCATTTGGCAAACCCTGACATTGCAAGAACCCAACTATGTCTTTACTCTCTATCTGAACCTCACCTTGTTGGAAAGAATCACAACCAGGCAGAATAGTGGCACTATAAACTGATGCTTACCAACCCCCAACACTGTTAATGTGCTTGATACGCATGTCAAATACAGTGACAATTTCTATCCCTCCTATTGGTGAATCTAAGGACCAGCATTCATTCCTTTATTCATGAAACACCCTGAAGCTTCCTTCTGGGCCATCACGGTTTCTCTGCTTCCCCTCATGTTGGCATCTTCTCTTTGACCTGACTGACATCTCAGTTTTCTTCTAGTTCTTTCGACCTCTTTGGACTTTTCTTTCCTCACTGCATTCTCTCGCTCTCAATGACTGTGTAGTATATCCCCTCTGCTCTAAATGCAACCTCTGTGATGCTGACATCCAAATGTTTATCTCTAGCCCCTTCTTCTCTCCAGAGTCTCCTATCCCAATAATCAAATACCACTTGGCCATTCACTGGCATCACAGACTATAGGCGCCCCCTTCCCATCTGCTCTTCTTTTAGAAAAGGCTATTCCACACAAAGAAAATAACAACTTCCTTAATATTTTGATGAATTTTCTTTTAGGTAAATAAGAGTTATTTTGTGAAGAAAAATACAAGTGCTAGAAAATAAAAAAAAATCTGAGAACTTTCTTATCCAAACTCATGACTTTGGTTGTTTGCAGAGCTTATTAAACTTCTAGTTTAATAAATGCAAATGTCAGAAAATGCAAAACATGGAACACTATTTATTGAGAGCTCACTGTGTACCTAATAGTAATTTGAATATTATTTTTTTTAAAAATCTAAAACAAACCCTTGCCAGTTTCCCAGGCTGTACATCTACAATTCAGACAAACAGAAAGTACACCAGATATGAAATGGTTATTTCTCAGAGAAACAGATTCACAGATATTCCCATTTGCAGAAATTCCCCGGAATCAGTAACATTATTACAGACATTCCACTATATATACATATTTTAAAATCACTCTAAGGCTTACAGGGAAAATAACTGCCTCTGTTTTGTGTTTGTGGTCAGGGAGAAACAGCTGATAGGTGAACATTAGCAACATAGATTCACTTTTGAAAAGTAGATCAGCTTGAAATTGTGAGTCAGAAACAATTTTTTAGCTCAGTGGTTCTCAGCTTTTCAAAGTATGAGAACACCTTTTTAACATCTAAAAAGAGTTACAGACATTTTCTTCTGTGAAACAAAGCACAAGTAAATCAAACCGCCACACAACCTGTTATGTTTTCATTTCTTTCAATTGAGGAAATAAAGTGACAAAAACGTTACCATGAATTTGGTAATTCTTTAAGAAACTCGTATTCCTTTTTCTCTTTCCCTTGCTTTTCTTCCATATTCTTAATATATATATATATATATATATATATATATATATATACACACATATATATATATATTCCCCCTACAAATAATTTATATATATGATAAAAATTTATATATTATATATACATAAAAATATATATGTATATTTATATATGTATATAAATTCTTTGTGGGGGGAGTATAGGTATTAAATTATATTTTATATATAATATATATTTTTACATATATATTCTTTGTGGGAGGAGTACAGGTATTAAAAAAGAAAATTTAGTAATTTTTAATTGGACAAGATATTTTTTAAAATTATGAATAATTTATATTTAAACTATGTAAAGCTTCATATACAAACCACTTAAGATGTCAGACAAGTCTACAGGGCTTGCAATAAAAAACTATCAGTCCACTGGGCACCTCTATCCAAACTCCCAAACTTCCTCTCCTCAGCAACGACTTTTGATATTTACTTTCATATCTCTATATGGTAGACTTATGTTGTCACATTTTTTTACTATAGTTTTATTATTACTAAACTTCTGCAGTTTTAGTCATAATGTATTGACTGATACCCTTGCTTGATACTTTTTCTTTTGACCTACCATATGCATCTTTACTTCCTGCCTCCTCCCCTCGCTCCTAATACAGCTAAAGCAGAATTTTGGTTAGATCGATATTGTGTCATTATTTTGATTATAGACATGCTATTTTTACAGATAAGCCAAGTGGCATATTATGGTTACTTTTTCTGTCTTGTAAATAATTTCTTGGGAATTGATAATTATTTGCTTCATTACTTTATATGCTTGTCACCACTTCAATTCCAAACTCTCTTTGTCAGTTGTCCAAATTTAATCAGCTACATTAAGTTCTTTCTGGCTATCTTCTTGAAAAAATCCCTCTTGGTGGCTTCCAACTTGCTCTAAACTCTCCCAGTTGCTCTCAAGGCCTGCTTCAGAATCATCTTCTTGAAGCTGTCTGTAATTTTCCTAGTGATTTTTTTTTTTCTCTTATGTTGAATTATCTGTTTTTTGGTTCCCTTGTTTTCCTGTTCTTCCTGTTTCTTGGTTTGGTGGAACCTATCCTTTGCTAGTTTTCTGAGCAAGGTATGTCTGAGAAAAGGTTATAATATAATAACTTACATTATTAGAAAATAATTTTTATTTCACTTTAACTTTTAATCAACAGGGTTTACATTTTAATCAATTATATACTCAATTTTAATCAATTGGGTATATAATTCTAGGTGTTAGAAATCTTTTTACCTCATAATTTGACTTCTAGTTTCCAGAGTTTCTCTTGGGTGGTCCAATTCCATTTTGATTCTTTTTTTTTTTTGAGGGCAGTGTCACTGGCCCTCATATGTGGGACCGAACCGGGACCTCTGATTTCCCAGGCCAGCGCTTAACCACCGCGCCACTCGGCCGGTCCTCCATTTTGATTCTTGATCTTTTGTAAGAAAAGAAAAATTATTGAAGCTTTTAGCACCTTCTCTACCTTCCTATTGTTCTGAAATTTGATAATATGGCTTCATGGTCTATATTCATCTACTATATTATAAATTTGTGGGCCTTACAATGTGAAAACGAATTTTCTTCAATTATGGGGAATTAAAAAATTTACTATCTTGATTATTTACTCTCTGTTTTTGCTATTTGGATTTCTATTATTTGGGTCTTTGTCTAGTGGATTTTTCTAATTTTTTTTCTATTTTCCATCTTTTTGTTTTACTGCCTGGAATACTTTTTCTTTTTTCTAAGTTTTTCATTTCTGCTATCACAGTTTTGATCTCTCAGAGCTCCTTTTTGTTCTCTGCATATTAGTTTTTATAGTGTCCTGTTCTTGCTTCATGGATTCAATGTGTTCTCTTATCTTTTTGAAGATATTAACCATATTTTTTGAAGTTTCCCTCCCCCCCCTTTTTTAATGTTGTATCTGTCTCTTATAAGTTACTTTTGTCTTGTTATTTGCCCTGGTCTCTGTCTTTCATATGAGATACTGTCTTCAAATGCCTGGTCCTTCCTTATTTGTCTCTTCATGTTACGTGGGGGCATTAAAAAGCTGTTTGGAAGCTCTATGAATGGGGATGTCATGGCCTGTCCTGTAACGCAATCTGGTGATGTCAGTATATTTAGAACTTTTCTCTCAGGCTAATAGGAATTTCTAGAGTAGTTCTAATTTTCTTTCTGGAATGTCTGTACCTAGTTTCCAGTAGCCTAGGGAGGGGTGTGTCTCAAATTTCATATGTAAGCTTTTACTTAATTCTACCCATATTGCATATTGTTGCATAGGATAATTTTTCTTAGGTTCTTTAAATATAACGAGAAAAAGAGAAAACCTCCAAGTCCTGGGGAATTGTTATGGTCACCCTACAAAAGCAGGAGGGACCCGCCACTCGAAGTTTGGTCTGGATGTTAAGACTGATGACGCCATACACATACCGATGGAGTATGGAAAAGTCTATTACTTACATAATGGGCATTTCTGGGGGAGAACAAGGCAGGCCTCTCAATCACGTCCAACACGGCTTGAGATAGCAAGGAAAGGAGAATAGTCTGGGTTTTTACTGTGGTTATGGGGATGGGCTGGAGCGAAGGTTCATGTGCAAAGATTGTGTGCTTTATATTTCCCACCTACACCAAAGCAGTGAGCACCCAGTCTTTCTTATCAGCTTGCTCAGAGGCTGGCACAAAGGGAAGAGGGAATGGTAGGTCCGAGAGCTGCCAGAGTCAAACCTCAAAAGATGGAATCAGAATCCTCATTACAAAAATGCTGTGAGCTGAGGGCAGGACAAACTTTCTAAGGATGGCATCCATTTACAGGAACTGTTACTAGGGTAGATTGTCTTTCCTGGATCCCAGATACAGAAAAACTTTTAAAAGTTCATTTCTCCCAATGTGTGGCTAATGATGAGACCAGGAGTTTGGAGGTGATTCTATAAGACACAGCCTTCAAAGAGGTAATTTTTCAGAGTGTTTTAGATCACCAGAAGCATCAGCGTCTCCTGGGAATTAGTTACAAATTCAAATCTTCAGGCCCCACCTCAGCCTACTAAACCTGAAACTCTGGCGGTGGAACCCTGAGATCTCTGTCTTCACAAGCCCTCTATGTGATGCTAACCTGCTTTCCAATTTCAGAACCACAGGTGGAGAGGATGCAAGTTAAGACAAGTCTGGGAAGGAACAGGAGAACGTCATGGTGCCACATAATGAAGAAATAGGACTTTTTAATTTTCCACTGGCAGGTGCACAGATAGGCTGCTTGTCCCTGAAAAGGGCCGAGAGCGTGGAAGTTTTTTCAGAGAGGAGTGGAGCCCTGCTGCATGGCAGAGGCTCTAACCTTTGAGGGAGAAGAGAGTTGGTGAAAATTTCCGGGAGGTAGGGATGATCAAAGAACTCTTAAGAATGATGATATATCATATTGTGCTGTACATTTTCTATGTTGTAATATCCCTGCAGCAGCCGCAAGTCTTCAATAGAAGTCAGTTATTCACAATCAACTTTTGTGGGGCAGTGGAGAATGAGGAGAAGATGCCAAAGGAAAAAAAAAATCCATCATTACTTTGTGTAGAGAGAGCACACATTATAATTTTTTCCTTACTGATGTATGCCCCAATGCATTCAGTTTCCACTGACTGACTGACTAAATAAATTGTTGGAGTATTTTTAGAATTTATGGAAAGAACTTAGGCATATTTTTTAAGAGAAATAATTTGTTGCTATAGGCATCTTATGTATTAAAAATAGAAATGAAAACTCATGCTTATGCATTTGATTTTTCTCCTTAAAAACGGTATGTAATTTTTCTTAAAACTGTTCCATAATTTCCTGATAAATAGAATATACCTATATCTGTAAATGTCTATATCAATTATCTATAGTATCTATATTTCCCTTGAAAATTGTTAAAATGAAGTCTCATTCCTGTACACAGATGTCTGATGAGCTTATAGAATACTTTTTCCTGTACTTTAAAGAAGTTAAGCATTCTTATTAGGGAATACTGGAAAATAGAGATAGTGCAAACAGAATGACTAGTGTTACCTACCCATAGTAACACATTTAAAGATGAGCAGGATCATGTAGAATTTTAGAACTGGGAGAGACCCTCTGTTGTGAATCACATACCTCTGCTTCACAGAACTCCCTGCTCTCTGGCCTTTCAGCTCAAGGTCTTTCCCGGCAAACATTAGCTTACTGATTAGACCAAAGCTTCAGCATCAATTGTTATCCTTTATCATTTTAACTTCTCCACCATGGCCATTGTGGTAAAAGAAAAAAAAAAAAGTCAAAACTCTTTCCTTGAAGAATCCATGTTCTTTCTTCCAAGTGTGTCTTCTTTCTTAGTATATATTAATTCTTAGTATCCATTAATCCTGTCTGTGAATCCATCCGTTCTCCTGGCTTCCATGACCTGAGGGTTCCTAGCCTATTTCTCAAACTCAAATCTCTTTTCTGTAACAATGTCATATCTCCATCTGCCCTTATGAGATTTCTTTTTGGATATTTTCTGGTATCTGAAAGTCTTTATGTCCAGAAGGGAATTCTGGTTTCCTCCTCTCTGCTCCAAAATAAAGTCAGCTCTCCTGAATTACCTGTTTGTGTCACTAGCATCATCATTCTTTTGGTCACTCATATTATCAACCACCCCCTTCTCTCATCTCTAATCTATAACCAAGGCCAGTTGAAAGTTCTTACATGAAAGCGTCTGTGCTGAGTCTTTCCTTTCTTATTCCTCCTCCTCGTGAATGGCTTCCCTGCCTTGAGTCTCTCTTCCCCTCCAAGACTCACTTCCAAGTGCTGCAGAATTAACCGTAGAAAAGACACTGTTCTTCTTCCATCATTCTCCTGTTCAGGAACCCTCGGGAGCTTCCTGTCGTCCAAAGGGTAGAATCCCAAATCTTTATCCTGGTGCCTAGAGCTTCCACAATGGGCTGTCCATCCTTCAAACTCATCTCCTGCTACTTTCCAATGGGAAAAAAAAGAAACTCCCTAAATAGGTTGTCCTATGTTTGGTCTTCTGAATTCTCCTCTTCTGCTGGCAATCATCTCCCTCTGCAAGTCTTACTTCAGATGCTAATATTGTATAATGTTTTTGATCAAGCAACCCACCCTGATTTCTCACTTATTTGAACTTCAAAGCACTTCCTGTTCCATGTATTTGGCTTCTAATTATATAACAACGACTACTCTCTATTGAGCTGAGTGCCTGCTATGTACCCAGCAATGTTCTAAGCTGTTCTTGATTCATGTATCATCACACAATCAAATGAACTACATCAAGTTATCACCTCCATTTTACAGAGAAAACAGGCGTAGAAAGTTAAGTAACTTACACAAGGCCACAGGATGGTAGAACCTGGACTGGGATCTAAACCATCTGTCTCAGAATCTGCCCTTGTATCCACCCACTATTGCTTCTCTGGGTATGCTGCCTTAGATGGCTGTTTCACTCTCTGTGTTTGTGTGTGCACATTTGTATGTGTGTTGCCTTCCCCATTAAATTGTGTGTCTCTTGAAGGCAGGCACCATAACTAATAAACATACTCCAAAAGGATTAGCAGAAAGCTGTGTACTTAAATAAACATTGCATGTTTGAGTTGAATGGATTACAGAGTCTTTTTTTTCCTTCCTGAGATGATATAGCTAATTTTCATTAATTGAAAAGATAGTCTTACAATTAGATTTGACAGAGCCATGACTAAATGCATGCCAAAATCAAGGGGTGAACCACTGTCCTGGCCTCATTGCTCGGGTTCAGCAGAGTCCAACCATTTCACAAGTTACACTGAATCAAAGCAGGCAATATAATGAGGGCTTAATGAGCCCGAGTCCCTTTCCATATTCGTTGTAGCAGAAAATAAACTTGGGTAAGACCTGCATGTCAGCAAATAAGAATTAACCAGCTTTGACTCTAGAAGTTGTAGCTGAATGACCATCATTGAAAATACAATTACTTTTTTTCTACTTTTATTTTTTTTTCCTTTTGAAGCCAAATGTGAGTTGTAGGAGAAAAGGTTTGATAAAATGTTGTGGATTATAATGTGGAAGGGATTCAGAGGAAGTGTAATAGATATATATGATATGGGGGGAGAGGAGTGGGGTGGCCAAATGGGGGAGGGGGGTTGTCACTTTGAGGGGTAAAAAGTATAACTATTGCACTGTGTTGTACACCTGAAGCTAATTAAAAATAAATAAATTAATTAAAAAAAATGTTTGTGTGTTCTCCGGGTCCTTCACTGACAGGCTGTTCAATGAAAATTCCACAAAGGTGTCTGGCATACCAGAAGGAGGCAAACAGCTAAAGGTATGACAGAGGAGATATGTCATTTACCCACTGAATCATACTGTGTTACACACTTAAACCTATGTCACAAGTTGTCACTCTTGATATTTTTCTCTTCCTAGAATGAAACGTCTTTAGAAGTTTTTCCAGATCACTTTAAATTTAATTTATAAGGCTATACAAAATGAGTAAAACTGACTTTCTTAAGACCCATCCACTTAAAAACTGAGTGTTTCACAGCAGTTTCTGGTATTTTTCAGGTACTTTGTAAGTGAAAAGAACTACTTGTGTTTATTTTGTGATTATTAACCTGCATAAAATTTGCCTTTTGCAAAGCCCTTGGAGACACACACACACACAAGCACATGCACACACACACATTTTTAAAGAAATACATCATCACTTACTTCCGGTCATGCACTAGGCCTATTGGGCACAGTGATGGATGTGAAAACAACCTGGGCCTGGCTGCTGCCCTAAAGACATTTACCCTCTAGTTGAGAAGGCCAGATTGGGGCTGAGTCCCCGCCCCCTTCAGCTTGTGTTTGTGCTCTAGGACCAGAATTTGGTCTCTAGGGCTGTTTTCCCTGTCTTGACCTGGGAGGTGATCACCCCCAAGGCTGCCAGTTCTGGTTTGCAGAGTTGCCCAGTGCCCAGCCTGCACATCAGCACCCGAGGCCCCTGACCTCTGTGTCTAGGTGTTTTTTGCAGTTTGCCAATCTTATTTATTCTGTGTTTTTGTCACTGGGTTAATATCCAGAGTTCTGGAGGCGGTTACCTTACTGTTATCCCCGTGGGCTAATCACATAAAATACAAATTAAAGAAAAACAAAAAGCAGACATTTTAAACACAAGACTATAATAAATGAAAGATTAGATTACTTGGAAAATGCATTCTCATGCTTCAGAGGTAGAGCCATAACTGTGGAAATATGTTCTAAGAGTCAGAACATTCGGTTTCTTCCACTGGGTCTGTTGCTTATTAATATTTTGACACTTGGTGGGTTATTTTTAAATGACTTTTTGGAGCCTATAGAAAGTGGAAACACCTTTTTCCCTGGGTTGTGAGGAAGCTCACAAGAATATGTGAGAGCGATTCTGGTAGACAGAAATGATCTATGCATGTGTGTCACCGACTCTTCCTCATGGATACAGGGCATTGGAGTGTTCTGGGAAGGACACTGAAGTGGGATTAAATCTGGAACATTTTGTGCATTCGACTGAAGGCAGGAGCCATATTTGGTATTCATCTCTGCCTCAAGCACTTCCGGATAGTTATGAGCTCCATGTTTTTGAGATGAATGAAAAAAACAGATGAAATCAACTACTCCAGAGAAAAATGAAACATATGCGTATACTGACCCAAGCTCCAATTTTTCAAATCACCAAATATGTTCTAAGGATATGTACTGTATTCCAGCCATAAATTTAGGCAATGCGTGTACAACACTGAACAAGACAGAGAGGTCTTTGCTTTTTAGAGGGTGTACTGTGCTGGCAAGGCAAGAAGACATTTAAAAAGTGATGAAAATGGGTTGAGTTTTATAAAGAGATGTCCAGGTATATACGAGGTCTGAATGTTAGGGTCACAAACGTGTTGCAGTGACGTAACTAAACTTTTTTGATCTCAGTGGGATTATTCATTATGAATTTATATCAACTGGACAAACAATTAACCAAGTTTACTATTTGGAAGTGCTGAAAAGGCTGCATGAAAAAGTTAGACAAAAATGACCTGCACTTTTCACCAACAATTCATGGCTCTTGCATCATGACAATGCACCAGCTCACACAGCACTGTCTGTGGAATTTTTAAGCCAGTAAACAAATAACTGTATTGGAACATCCTCCCTACTCACCTGATCTGGCCCCCAATGACTTCTTTCTTTACCTGAAAATAAAGGAAATATTGAAAGGAAGACATCTTGATGACATTCAGGACATCAAGGGTAATATGACAGCTCTGATGGCCATTCAAGAAAAAGAGTTCCAAAACAGCTTTGAAAGGTAAACCAAGTGCTGGTGACAGTGCATAGCTTCCCAAGGGAAGTACTTTGAAGGTCACCATAGTGATATTCAGCAATGAGGTATGTAGCACTTTTTCTAGGATGAGTTCTTGAACTTAATTGTTGGACCTTGTAATTAGAGGAGTCTGATGATTGCTAATTTTAAGACTATTATTTAAATATATGTACAGAAAAACTTATTTCTGAAAGGAGTTTTTAAAATAAAATTGGCAGTTAGTATGATTTGCCAGACTCTTCTTTTTTTTTTTTTTTTAAAAGATTTTATTGGGGAATTGGTGGAGGGGAACAGCGTTGGGGAATTGGGGAAGGGGAACAGACAAGTTGCTGTCTTTTTGTTCTTCAATTTAGTTGCGGAGGATGTTGCTTCACTGTTGGTATTGTCATTGTGCTCTTCCCGGATGAGGCAGATCGGTCGCTGGCCTCTGGATGTCGCTCACCGCGGCTATTGGCAGCTCATGCTTGGCTGCCAGCCGCTCACGCTGGCTGCGGGCCACTCACTGCAGCCTATGGCAGCCCACTGCAGCAGGGGCTGCAGCCCACATCATCACCGGGGCTCGCACAGCCCAGCTCCAGGTGGAGCTGTTGTTAGCTGTAGAGGGCAGTGTCACTGGCCCTCATGTGGGATCCGAACCGGGGCCGCTGGCATCCCAAAACCAGCGCTTAACCAATGCACCACTCGGCCGGCCCTGCCAGACTCTTCTTATCTTCTTCTACAGAAGAGACTTGTTTGTAGATTCTTTATGGTGTTTGTTTAACTGAGGCCTAACGCATGACAGCTTTTCCCAGAAAACATCTAGTGGCATTGGCAGCTTAAAGTTATTTATTTTTGAAGAATTTATTAAACATTTACTAAGTGCAAGGAGGTACCAGACCCTGCCTTGAGAAACACACTGTTTAATGTGGTCTACGAGACGTGTGGAGTTATTGTATACTTGAAATGTGGCTACTCTGAATTGAGATGAGTTATAAATATAAAAGATACCCTGAATTTTGAAGACTTACTATGAAAAAAAAGTAAAATACCTCATTAGTCAGTTTTTATATTGATTACATGTTGAAATGATATTTTGGATTAAATATGTCATTAAGATAAATTTTACTTGTTACCTGTTCACATGTGGGTACCAGAAAATTTAAAATTGTATAATGTGACTCACATTTGTGGCTCATATTACCTTTTACTGGACAGTGCTTCTTTAGAAGTTAGTATGATAGGGAGACAGACATAAAAGCAAATCATGAGAACTCAGTGGGACAAGGGCTTTAAGGGAGGCTGGTGTGAAGTGTAGAGGAGGGCACAGCTAATTTGCTGGTGTGCTCAGGGAAGAATTCAAAGAGGAGGACCATGCAATGAATTTTTAAATGAACAATAAGATTTTTCTAAGCAAACTGGAAAGGAAGGCAGGCTAAGAAGTGAGAAGAGTATGTATGAGGCAAGGAAGAAAGACTGGTGGCTTTACGAAAGCATCTACTTTTCAGGGAAACACAGAAAAAGAGCCTAGGAGAAGCAGAAGGAAACTATAGAAATACAGTTTGCAGAGTTTCCCATGATATAGCTGAAGTCGTGTGTAACTTATTTGGAACATTGTTATGTCTTGTGATCTGAATGACAAGAAATTACTCAGGTATCACAAATGCATTATTTCAGGTACCACTAGATGGCACTATGCTCTATGCTTGAAAGGCAGGATGGCAAGGAAAAGTGGCAATTTAATGCCCCAGTGGCCTAAATTTTTCAAGCGTACCATTTTTGAGCATGCCAACACAAAATATGTGTGTCTGTTTACTTATAAATTATATACCGAATACTGCATTGATGTATTATATCAATTTAAGACATCCATATAGAAAAATAGAAATATAAAAGGCTATGATCAAAAGTAAACTGAAGTTCTAGTGTCTTTCCTCTCAGTGGATTTTTTTGGGGTGCATGGATGTCCATGGGGGTGTGTGCGTCACACTTTGAAGACCACTGGTCTATTTCATGAATTTTATCTTTATGAAAATAAAGACCCAAAAGTCTAAAACAAAACATTTTTACTACACATGGTATTAAAATATGGATTACAGTTACATGGTACCCATTTACAAGTACTGCAATTGAAGACGAAGAGGAATAAAAAGTCAAGACTTGTTGGCTTAAGGATCTGGTTTATATTTGGCAATTTAAACCAGATTTGGTCTAATATATTTTGTTGTTTACAAATCAAAGAGGCTAAATTTAAAAAAAAGTAACCATAAGCAAAATAAACAGTAAAGATGTAAATTATATCAATGGATTAGTGGTGGTGCCTCATGCCAAATAATAGTAGAACTGAGTTTCAAAAAGAACCCTATAAAACCTAAAGCAAAGGGGAACTTTATCCTGACTTTATTAGAGGAATACAAGTAATTACCTTGGTCCTGATTTCATAGAAATGTCTCTGTGGGAGGTATTTGTTTTGTTTTTTCATATGATAGGCTTTTGGATTTTGGATTTTGGAGAACAGGTGCTCCCCACTGGTCATGTGATCCCTGCTGGTTAGATGCTTCTGGCTGGTTAGGTGACCCCTGCTGGTCCAATCAGCTGTGACGAAGGCAGGGACTAGAGCACAGAGAGATAAACGTAAAACCCACTGCTGTGATTTCGGGTTGGGGGTCAGATTTCAGAGAATAAGGTTTATGAGGTAGGCAGAGACCCAACAGGCATCATCTAGATTCTATTGTAGAAGGATAATTCCTGGTAATGACACTTGTACAATATTTTAAATTTTTTTTGAAAGACATGTACAGTGTGTATCAATAAGAAAGCTAGATTTGGGAGTTAGTAACCTCTGTCATCACTATGATACTCTTCTAACCAGCTTACTCATCAGTCTTTACTCACTATGATTCAAACATAAAACAGGGTTCTTTTTCTCTTAGCACTGACTCCAACCATGCTCTGTCAAACTCACACACAGCTTTTTAATGACTGAACATGTGTGCTAACTTTGCATGCATGGTTAGGGCATTTAAAAGCCCTAGTCAGTACAATTTAAATTCTAATTTGATATCCAATTTAAAGCTTCCCCCTCTCCACCCACTGGCCAAGCTGGTGTCCAGGAGTCTAGGAGTGGGGGTGGGTGTGGACTGCCTCCCAAAACCTCCTCCCTCCTCTTTTTAGGTCTCTGAGTCCTCTGATGCATTAAGGATTGAAGGAAGGCAATGGAAAGGGGCATGAGTCTTTGTTAGCTAGTGTGCCTATGGTCTCCTCTGATGGTTGCTGCTGCTTCTCTCTATGTGACAGTTACAAAGACTAGCTCTCTCATGGGGTACCTCTGAAAGTGTCTCTGAGTGCCCAGGGCCTCCCCACTGCCCAGTTCCCCATCAGAGGTCTGGCTCCACCTCGTGTTCTACTAACACCCCTTAGCTCACATTCCCAGAGGCTTATCTCACAGTCTACTTGCCTCCTTGGCAGCTGTCTTGGGTAGAGAACCAGCAAGGATGTTTAAGTTCAGCTACCTTCTAACTACCATTCTTAAACTCACAGGAAACTCAACATCCATGCTTAGGCAGACCTCATGCAAGACACTCATCTCTTTCCCATATGCCATTTCTGCCCAATTTACTTTTTCCTGTCTAGGTGGTTGCGGAGTAGCTAAGCAAACATCCAACAGTGAGAGATGCCAGCTCCCCTTCCTGAGGCACTCACAGTGTCTCCTAAGGATTCTCTGGAAACCTCCATCACTTGATATCCTTCAGGGGAAGAAACCACTTTCTTCCTCCCTCCAAGTGGAAGGGAGGGAAACTGTAGCCTGCTCCCGCAGTTGTAGCTTCATCATCTTGGAAAATTCCATCCCTTTGCCCCTCCCCGGTCTCCACAGTAATTATAATTGAGTACTGAGCATCCCTTACACTTATTAACTCACTTACTCCTCACACCAATACAATAAGTTACTTTTTTTTTTTAAGACTTTTTTATTGGGGAATTGGGGAAAGGGAACAAACAGCCAAGTTATTGTTCTTCAATCTTAGTTGTGGAGGGCGTAGCTAGCTCAGCTCCAAGTCCATTCACCATCCATCCACCCATCGGCAGCTTACGGCTGCTCAGCTCAAGGGGCCATGTTCAATCTTAGTTGCGGGAGGGCATAGCCCACCATCCCATGTGGGAGTCGAACCAGCCACCTCGTTGTTAGAAGCACGTGTTCTTACCACCTGAGCATCCTGTCACCTGTTGGCAGCTCAGAGGCAGCTCAGCTCGGGCACAGCTCACTGGCCCATATGGGAATCAAACCGGTGACCCTGTTGCTTAGAGCTTGGCTGGCCCAATAAGTTACTTTTTAATAAATGAGGAAACTAAGACACCAAGAGGTTAAAAAGCTTGTAAAGTTTACATTGTTAGCAAGTGGGAAAGCTAGAATTTGGAACTAGGTGGTCTGGTGGTCTGATTGTGGGGCCTGTGCTCTTTAGCATGTTTTTTCATTTTTTTTGTTTGTTTGTTTGAGGGCAGTGTCACTGGACCTCATATGTGGGACCCGAACCGGGGCCGCTGGCTTCCCAAGCCAGTGCTTAACCACCACACCACTCGGCCAGCCCATAGCATATTTTTTGAGTTGTGTGTTGGCGGGGTGGTGGTGGTAGTGGTCGTGAGGGTTGGTGGTGGTGGTGGTGGTGGTGGTGGTGGTGGTGGTGGTAAGGATAGCTGAGAGGTGTGGCTGCTGTGGGACTTGGACTGGCGGTAATGAGCCAGAGGGCTACCTCTTACTAAGCGCTGGGGAGTGTCTGGTCCCCAGATGTTGGTGGTGCTCTTGGGAACATGAAGTTTATTCAGCTTTGAGTATTTTCTGCATTAAAGACAGGAGGAAAGTAATGCCTATAAGATTTCTAAAGGCACTTGTTACTTTAAGAGTTTTTAAAAAATTATTCTCTACGTGGCAATATTTTAAAGCAAATCAACCTTGACTTCTTGGCATGAGGAGTCCTTAATTTAAAAGAATGCTCTAGCACATTTGACACCTGGCTTTTTTCGGTCTTCATGTTGAGATTCGATTTTTTTTTTTTTTTTTTTTTTTTAGCTGAGCCATCCTGCTACCTGTTGTCAGCTCAGCGGCAGCTCAGCTCGGGCTGGGCATCAAACTGCTGTTGCTCGGAGCTCAGCTCGCACTCTTGAGCAAGCTCTTAACCAACTGAGCCACTCGGCCAGCCCAGGGTTCATTTTTTTTGATGGACAGATTAATTAATTAATTTTATGGTGGGGGAATTTTGAGTAAGCATGGTTGATAAAGGACAAAATTCAATTTGAAGATCTAATTGGTTTTATTAAGAGATTCATGAATTGGGCAGCATTCCATGTAGTAAGTAGAAGGGCTCTTGAGGGGTTGTACAAAATGGAAGATTTTTTACAATTTAAGTATAGTTGGTATACAATCTTATATTGGTTATATTAGTTTCAGGTATACAATATAGTGGTTTGACATCAAAATGGAAGGCTTTATAAGAAGTGGGGCATCATGGGAGCTCTTAACAACAGAAAAGAAATAATTATTTTTTTAAGCTAGGACATCTTTTGCGGGGAAAAGAATGGCAAGGATTTTAATTATGCAGATTGCTTCTTCTTTCTATAGTGAGATGGAGAGGGCCCACGTTACAGATTACCTTACTGGTGATAACCAGAAAAATTCCAGGCTGGTTGATTAAGGTTATGTCTCTGGGAGCAGTTATGTCAGGTATTATTAAATCTAGATTTGGCATCATGGGCTTTAGCACAAGTGATGCCATTTTGAGCCTGCGGTTTTCTCTTGAGCATGGTTTATCAAAATAAGGAGCAGAAATTAGGGGGGAAAGTGTAAGCTGAGGAATTACTGAGACCAATTAAGCCTCTACTTTTCTCTGAACCATGAACTGGTATAAATGATAGTGTTAGGCAATTAAGCTGATAAGTAGAAATATTTTCTTCTTTAAGTCCTTGTATTAATTATATATTAACTGAAGCACAAAACATTCTGCAATTTACCTTTGAAATGAATTTTCTGTTAGCTTTGGTCCTTGGAAGTAACTGAGGAGTTGAATTTACAGCCTTCCTTATTAGCACATTCCCAAGAGAGTCATGCCCAAGGGTTGGGGTTTGGCCATTTCAATTGTATTGAATCTGGAGGAAGTCAACTTCTCCCTATCTTTGGGGGGTTGCATTCTACAATACCATAATGAGGTGAATGGAAGGCCATGTAGATACTTTTTATCTAAAATTCAAAACAAGAGTAATAAAATAAAAGGGACTTAATGAGTTAATTTTTGCCCCACAATAAAGTACTGTCTCAGAACCTGGCTCATCTGATTCTGCTGATGACTCAATTCTGATGGCTGCCTCATTCTGGAAAGTGAATCATTGGTAACAGTAAGTTACACATGTAACAGGGAGAGATGGCCTCTTGGTGTTGTATTTAAGCCAATGTTTTCTCACCTCTTCTGTCTGTAATTCCTCAGATATGTTGGATTAGGTCCACATAAAGAACTGCTGCACCTTTCTGATGAGGACATGGTCACCATGTCAGGTTCTTGCCCTTGACTATATTATTTTGAAGATCAATTTCTTGAATATCCCAGACTCTGGATTAAAGAAATACTGAATTGTAGTTTAGCTTTGGTAACAACAACAACAACAACAACAACAACAATAACAACAACAAAATTCATCCAAGTAAAATTTGAAGATTTAATTGGCTTTACTAAAGGATCCATGAATTGGACAGCATCCTATTTGGCAAATAGAAGGGAGCTTCATCGAGCTGCAGAAAGTGAAATTTTTTAAAGGTGGGGTGGGGGGATTATTAGCAAAGATTGCATTGTTTTAGGCATGGTCTCCCTTTGAAGGGGAATGGATGGGGCCTCTCTGAGATTGCCCCTAGTGCTGATTAGGAAATTCCAGGTTGGCTGGTTAAAGGTTACATTCCTGGGGAAGGTTGAAAGTATAATTAGGTTAGGTTATTAAGTCTTGGTTTGCTGATGTGGCGCCTTAAAACAAGTCACTTTATGTTAGGCCTGTTGTCTCTCTGTTTTTTTTTTTTTTGTTTTTTTTTAACAGCCTTAAAGGGGTACAATGCCATGACAGGACTTCTATTGAGAAATATAAACATAACACCACACGTGTGACATTAATATTTTCATGGCTTTGTAAGCAGGTTACATGTGCATTTATTCTCATGTCTGTAATGCCACTTGACCAAGCTCCATTAGTTTTGCTTTTAGTTACTATTGATTGATATTAATTCATGGTCATTGTCTTAGTGATCTCAGGATACAAGTTTTAGAATTTTAGTATTAGTCTATGACATATGTAAGCTTGGGACAAATTGAGCTTTTAAGATCAATCAACCTACTAGACAGCACATGATTTTCTACCTGACAGTATTTAATAGAGTATACTCTCTAAATATTCTTTATTATAGTTCTGTGTTCTACAGACTTTTTGGGATATGAATGAACAATTTTATTTATATATCATGTACATCTATAAATGATTTAAGTGCATTATGGTATTATTCTATTATGCAATCATAAAATACATACAAAATTATGATTCCCTAAGAGGATGAGGTAAAAAAAAAAACATATATAAATTGAAGCTCTGATCTTTTCTTCTTGCCTACCCTGGATCTATGCAGTCTCTGCTTGAACTCTGCTGAGGTTCACAGACTCAGAATTAGGTCTACCTTTCATGTAGCTGTGCAAATAAAAACAAAAACCAATATCATCATTCTGGAAGGAACTTTTCAGAGTTTGCTTGCCCAATTTCTTGTTTTTTAGGTACAATTATGAGATTATTTCTAAGGTAAAAATTCATTTTAAAAGTTCTACATTTTAGAAGAGCTTGCTCAGTCATGTGTGGGAGTGGAATTATTCCTAATAACTGGAAAAACATGTAAGTGGTGACATCACTCTGTGATTCATTCCCTACTATATGGCTTCTGTCTCCATGGAATCAAATGTTTGCTTGGGAGGTGGTGATGCCCAGGACCTGGGAATAATAGATCTCTGTCCAGGATCCCTGTTCTGCAGCCTGAGTCATATGCACACTAACGGGGATGTTTAGGGACACACCTCAGTTCAAGGATGGACCCTACTCACAGAAGCAGCTTCATTTGGCAGCTCTGGCAGCTCTCGCAGCCACTTCTAATTCACAATTAGACTGAATGGAAAGGTACATTCATTTTTTTTTTTCCATGATAATTTGAAACTAACCTGAGCACAGCTTGTTCAAATGAGGAACAGATAGGGCATTTATTTACATCAATATTGAGAGCCAGAGAGGAAACTCGTGTCAGTATTTCCATTTGCTACCCATGTGTCTAGGCCTTGTTACCATGGCTTGTGAGAGCTCTCACCCAGTTACGAGGCAGAACTGGGTCCCTTTGGGAATGCTATCTCTGCTTGCACATGGCCTTTGTTCAGAATTTTTCTCTTTTGCAAGGCTGTTCACTCCTCACTTGTCCAGGGAGGATTTTTTTAATTTCACAGTGTTTAGAATGGCTCAGATACTTTTTAGTGTTTTCACAGATTTCACTTCATTTGGTCTTCATAATCTTCCCAGGTAGGCAGAGTAGGTTGTTGGTGTCTCTGTTTTATGGATAAAGAAATAGAGCCTTAGAAAAGTCCAATGATTTCTAAAAAGCAGCAGGACTAGGAGAAGAAGGCTGGTCTTCTGACCTCTACCCTAAAAGGGTAGTCCATGCTCTGACCCCTAAAAGGGTCAAAAACATTATAGCACAGGAAGTATATAATTTGTTATAGCATTCAGTATATTCAGATTAATTCTAGTTTATTTTTGATTTCAGCTGAATATGTTGTAATTCATCTATTGCTGTCCTGAAGTTCATTTAGGTGGACTCACCCAGTCCTGATATAAATGCTTTGGCAGCATTTATCCCCGCTCCCAGCAGAACTCATCACCCTTGTGCTAGGAAATTGACTATAAGAACATGAAATGTGCAGTAATGTCTTAAGATGCCTCCTTTTATTATATTTTTATTTTTATTTTTTTAGCTGAGCCATCCTGCCACCTGTTGGCAGCTCAACGGCAGCTCAGCTCGGGCTGGACATCAAACTGCTGTTGCTCAGAGCTCAGCTCACACTCTTGAGTGAGTTTTTAACCAACTGAGCCACTCGGCCGGCCCTAAGAAGCCCCCTTTTAAATAAAAGTCTTGGAAATGTGTCCTTCACTACAGGGAATATTTAGCTATTTGTAGAGGGGCTGTAGCACTATACACAGTCCCTCCTGTCATTGGGTGTCACAAAGATAAAATGGTCAGTTTAGGAGACCAGCCCAGCTAAGTGAGAGACGTCAGCCAACAAACAGCTTAAACACTCTGGGATCATTTTGCTCTACTTTATGGGGCAGTTTTGTTTGGGCAAAGTGAATGATCTTCCCTCTTGTTTCCTAATTCAAGACGTCTCCAACTCTGTCTGCTTTCATAGGTGCCTCTTTGGGCCTGGATCTGCCACTTCACATTTTGCTTCTTTTTCTATGTCTACTCCAACCTCTCTGTCTTCATCTTTTTCTCTCTATATTTCCTTTAATTTTGTTTCTCCCTCATTTTCTTTTATATTGTCTGTCACCTTGATTTTCTCTAATCACATAGTAATTACTAACAGATTAAAGAATTTTTTACATTATGAGAAAAATTTAGAATAGTTTTTCTTTAAGAATTTTTGACTCTCTCTCTCTCTCACTGAAATTTATTGACATGTTATTTCCTTAACCCTAGCCCTAAATGTATAATTGAAATATACTTGTGTCTTGCTCACATTACCTCTCCTGCACAAATACCCTGATGTGTTTCTTTCCAAATAACTCTGCAGTTCAAGATCACATGTATTTACATAGGTAGTAGTAGAATCTTGCAAAATGTGCTCTTTCCCAAGTGTGTATGCATAGGAGAAGGAGGCCAGCAGGTGTCAGCCTCACCCAGTAGAAGAGCTGAGAATGGATTCACTGCAATTTTTCCTTAAGACAGTTTGCTTTTGGTTTTGCATGAACTTTTGAAGAACCAAAGTTAGGTTCTTGTTTGTTTTAAGCAAACTTTTAGTTGGTTTAAAGTGTATATAGATAATCTCAACCCTGTACCATCACACACCCATAGTGGTATACTAATTGATCTCCTCCTGTTAAAAAGACAGCTATTGGATTGAGATACAATCTTATTATTGTCCGGGCATCTGAGCATCATTAAATAAGTGATTTAAATTTTATTTTTACTTGCAGGGCAATTGACTTATTATAGAGAACAGAGCTTCAATAGAGGGTCCCTTTGGATATGTGCAGCGGTATCCTAGCACCTGAAACTGTGGAATTAGTCATCAATACCCGACCACACACCGTCCCCATTTTCAGAGGAGGAAAAAAAAAAAAAAAGATGTAGAAAAGATTCATTCAAAGTCTCGCAGCTGTGGGGAAGAGGATCAGTGTTAGGATTAAAATCAAGAGCCAAAGGAGCTGTGTCTTCGAGGAGCCTGAGTGATAAAGCTGTTATCTGAGTCTAGAACCAGTGGCAACACTGTTGACCTGGGGATTGTCTGGAGTCCATGTCCTGTGCCCCTTGGTGTCGCCATGTTCAGATTGAAGGGGCCAAAGCAACATCAGACTGGAGTGGGCTGTCAAGAACCTGTGCCCGTTCACAGATGATTATCTTTAGTGGAATCCCCATAGCAACGTGGCAAAGCGCCTGCCCTTGGCGGGATGGTAAAGATGATTATGCTAGAGGAGGAAAGAAAATCATAGGGGCAGCTTGATTGAGGAGTGGTTGTGAGGCACGTTTGCAGCTTTGCGTCCCCTTCGGCGGCTGCAGCAGGGGCCTGTGGAGCTTGTTGTTTATGTAATCAACCAGCAAACACTTACCCTTGTAGGTCAGGAACTGACTAGCAAGCCTGAAATCACTCCAGTTCGTGTCTTCTAGCTCCTGCAGGTATTTGAAGGGGAAGGACACTCTGCCAGCCAGTCCTTGCCATTCGCTCTGAAGTTCATGAAACTAGTGCAAGCTACTAGAGCTTGAGGCTGAGGAACAGATGCTAAAGGTAATTTTTCCAGAGGTGAAGGCTTGCCATCCTTGGCGGAGGAAAGTAGGCTTAACAAACGTAGGGACAAACTCAAGGTTGGCCTTCCTGAGAATGGTTTCCTCTGTGTTTTTAAAAGTGGTTTATGAATGTTAAATATTTGTTGTTTAAATGTTTTTACTTAAATGGCGTGTCTTTATAAAGCAGAGGATACAGGGATTTTGATAAAGTCAAGTAGGTAGGACCCCAGTCTGACCAGTTAATACGTATTGGCGTGTAGACATACCAATGTCTATCAATGTCAGAGGAGGCGTGTTGCCTGGATCTTACTTTAAGGAAGAGCTTTTGGCCAGCCGAGGAGACTGTTGTCAGTAGACAGCCCATAGTTGTCATATTCTTCTGTATCTGCCTCAGCTGCAGAAAGCTGCTTTGAGCACATCTCCCTCTGCCCAAGCAGCCCACCTCTAGTGATGGGAGGTAGAAAGCCTAGCCAGCCATTTCTACCCAATGTGGGCCACCTCTGATGGGCACTACTCACCAGAGCTCCCACCTGGGTTGGCCAGTGCTTGTTGGGCTTGTATCCAAGTTCCTCTTTTTCCTTTGCTCAATGCAGCTTTGTCCCCCATCCTACCCTTCACAGGTAACTGATCCCAAATCCATTTCAGCATCTGTTTTTGGGAAACCCAACCCACAACAAGCAATCTGTCTCTTCTGATTGGAAAATGTTATGGCTCTATAAAGTAAATGCCTCAAAGTCTTTTGTGATCATTTAACATTTCAATAATATTTACACAAGAAACAAAAGAATTACTTTTACAAAATCTCAGAAAGGAAAAACATAGCTATCTAGTACTAATACTATAAAAATAGTTATTATATTGGGTTGTCGGAAAAGTCATGACTCATTTTTGCAGTGAAAAACATAGGAAAAATACATCATGACTTTTCCGACAACCCAATACATTGACTCTCAACATAGTCCACTTAACCACTTTGTACGATTGGAGGAGAAGGTTCTTGGCTTCTTGATTTATGAGACCCCCAAAATCACAAGGAAGGTTTTCATGCGCAGTTCCTCATTAATGAATTGCCCCCAATTTTTTTCACATGTTTCTAGTTGAACATGTTTCTAGTTGCTAGGCTCCATCAACCTTCCTAGCTAGTCTCAAAATACCAAACATTGCCTTGCTCTTGTTGATGGTGGGTGGGTGGGTGGGTCAAGGTTCCTTCCTTTGTGATTTCCTTCAGAGAGGGAGGAGGAGCAGGGTAAAGAAGAATTGGGTGGGGAGGGTATCTCTAAGGCACCAGGGTCTACTCTATTGCCCTAGCAATTTTGTTTCCAGAGATTGCTGGATCTGTACTTGGCCTTTAATTACCTAATTTGGTAGTTTAGAATCTAATGGATTGGGTCTGGAAAAGAAAATGTCTGAAGGAACAAGTCACCTCACCTTGAAGGTGCTACACAGGAAATGAACAGAGGTAATGAGCAACTGATTCCTGGTAAATTTATCTTTGAGTTGATGACGTGGGAGATGTAATCTAAAAAGTAATAAACATATGCAACAAATTGGTTTACATGAAATCTGAAAAAACTGAGAACTTAAAAGGTACAGAGATTTAAAGCAGCAACTCAACCTAGGTCAGATTTAGAACTGTGTTTTTAATATGATACCAAGGGGTGATATCCTGGTTCATACGGGCTGGATCCTGTGTGTGGATGTTATGGCTAAGATAGCATCTTGTTCTTATCTGTATTTCAGGAAACAGTCTTATTAGAACCATCTCCTAGAAGAAAGCAAGTTATATTAAAAATATTGAAACATGAGCCAGTTTTCAGTGTTGCAGAATGATGAAAAACCAAATATATGAAAATTTTAGTGAGAGCAGACACTTAAGAAAACGAAAGAAAGAAAGAAAGAAAAAGAAAGAAAGCAAACAGGTGACTAAGAAGAGTTTTCATTTCTAGGATTAAGCAATTTTCATAATACTATATAGAGTTCTGTCACAAAAATGTGGTTTAGGTTTTACTCAGTAAGTTGTTAAAGCTATTTTGCTTCCCCTAACATAGTTCTCTTAAATTTCATCTGAGAAGTAAAAAGAAGTTACAAACTGCTTACAAAATGAAACTGTCCTTTTTCTCAGTGATGATTTAAAATATTAAAAAAATATTCAAAAATATTGTCTCACAATGGCACTGATGGAGTAGTTTCAGGACTATGTGTTTTAAATTCTGATACATTTCCAGTATGTTTAATCCCCAAATGGGAGTTATATGTTTAACCTACGTGGTGTGGCTTTAGGTGTCCTCAAATTGGCAATGCAGACCTTTCCTTTGCCGGACTTTAGGTTCTCATAGCATCTCTTAAACAAAATATACTGGCTTTAAAATTAGTGGCTCTCATCATGTATTGGCTGGGCTTCTTTGCTAGGTCCTTCCATTCTATAAAAATCAGAGAACATTTCATCCCTGTTCAGCTGGCCTGTCTAGAACAAATACCTTTTCCCTGCTTTCTCATTTTACTCTTTGACCTTTCAAAAGTTTCAGCTATGCACCCTTATGGTTTCTTCCCTTATTCTGCCCTTAGTGTTCTCTGCTGGTCGTTTCTTTCATCCTATCCTATCTCTGTTTTATTTGCCTGTTGGTGTGAATGTTTCTTTCTTTCTTTTTTTAACCTGCTGGAAGGGATTCTTACCGTGTTCACTTAAAAGTTCTAGTGGTACCTTTTAGAGTCTTTACTGGACTTAATTCACATTTCAACTGTCAGTATTTTACCTAAAATAAATGTTATTGTCAGGTTTATCCTCTCTAAAAGATAGTAGGGCAGGGAGAAAAAGGGTAAAGATTTTAGCAATGACCAGGAAAACGTTCTTACTGGGTCACCTGTGGGTATCCAGAGCACTTAAAAATTTTTCTTCTCATTGCTCTTCATTTGTTTACACTTTGGGGATCCGTGTTCAGAAGTTTAAAATTCCCATCAAAAAGATGTTCGCATTTTATCATTGTGGACAGAAAAAGGAGTTTCATGGAAAGTAACCTCAAAAGGTGACCGGGATTATAAATTCCTACCATTCCTACAGGTCATGGTGTGTAGTCCATTCCAGACCTATAACTTCTTTTTTTTTTTTTTGAGGGCAGTGTCACTGGCCCTCATATGTGGGACCCGAACTGGGGCCGCTGGCTTCCCAAGCCAGCGCTTAACCACCGTGCCACTCGGCCGGCCCAGGCCTATAACTTCTTTAGTGAAAGGTTTATCTTTGTGTAAGCATGTCCTGTCCATTGTTTCTGCGCATCTAGGTTAACACCCCTTTGAAATAAGCCATAACCACCCTCAAGAGAGCACATAATTTTGTTAACTGTCCTATAATCCAATCCTAGCCTTGCTTTCTACATTTCCTTCTGAATTTCAAATACATAAGAGAAGCTGCAAAACTGACATTCCTGGGGTCATTTGCAATCTCGTTCTCCAGCATATTGTCATCAGTTGGCTCAAATAAACTCTTATATAAAAATTCTCTATAGGTTTGAATGTTTCTTACATAGACATCATAAAACAGTTACATCTTTTCATAGTTTTTTTCTTAGATCTGTCCAGAGAAGTCATAAAGAAACTGTAAAGAGACCTCAGCCCTCTGTATTTGCCATCTCCTTTAGATGCATTTATCAGGTATTATATTTGTGATTCTCTACAGCAGTAAAATATCCACATTAACAAAGATGGTATCACCTGAAGGACCAAAGGAGTAACATTATCCTGGGGCTTAACAGTCAACCGTGTGAAATGTAAGAACAAACTGAAGAGATGAATGTCAGGCTTTGGGAAGGTAGCTACTTCCTGGAAAACTGGTCCTGGGGAGTTTGAGTGAAGAGCACTGAATGCCTCCGAGACACAGGCGCTTTCCCTTTTCCGCCCTCTGGATCAGTGGGATAGCTCATTTTATTAACTTAGATTTTGCCACCTATCATAGTATGACCTTTACCTTTTAATCTAAGTGAACATTCAAATCTCTTTTCCTCCTACTCATTTTGTCTACCTTTAGGCGAGCCTACTGAGAGATCAACGTTTTTAATACCTAAGTGTTTATTTTACCATACACTGACTTTCTCCTTTCTCCTTTACATATCATGAAATTCACTCATAAGGCATCAGTATTTCTTTTTTTAATTTAGAAAGAATTTCAAACTCACAGAAACTTGAATAAGAATAGTACAAAGGACAGCTGTTAACCCTTTATCCAGCTTCATCTATTGTTAATTTATGCGATTTGCCTGATCATTTGTGCACTCTCTACTTTCTCTCTCCATGTTTATGTATGCATACACACATAATGTGTATATACACACATACATATGCATATATACATACACATATATACCATATTTTATCCTCATTTGTACTTTCTTATTTGACTTTATGTATTTTTGGCCTTGTAAAAAAATTTTAATTTTTATTTAGTTAAATTTTTCACTTTTTTCTTCAATTGCATCTGGATTTTTAGTCACAGTTAGAAAGACTTTTCCCACCCAGTTTATAGAGGAACCCATCTTTTTCCCTCTGGTACTTGTATAGTTTTTTTTGTTACATTTAGATCTCTGACTGTGAAATAATAAGAAAAAACATATGTATAGGTATATATGTATGTATGTATGTGTGTGTGTTGGGTTTGGAGAGCTTCTGGGTTAGTGAACACATCCATGTGCTGGGAGGGCACTGCACCCCCAAATTCATTGGGACAGAAGCTCTTAAACTCAAGACCCTTCTGGAACCTGCCCTGTGTATCTCTTCACCTGGCTATTCACCTTTAAAATATTCTTTGTGATATCCTTTAAAATATTCTTTGTGATAAATCAGCAATAGTAAGTAAAATATTTTCCTGGATTCTGTGAGTTATTCTAGCAAACTGTTGAACCTGAGAAGAGATTTGTAGGAACCCCTGATTTATAGCCAAGTAAACAGAATTGGAGAGTAACCTGAGAACCTTCTACTTACAATTGGAGTCTGAAGTGGAGGGAGTCTTGTGGGACTGAGCCCTTAAACTGTAGGGACTGCACAAATTCCAGGCGTTTAGTGTCAGAATTGCTGGGTGTGTCAGAAGTGTTGTGAGTGTGGCAGTAATGTGAGAGCAGAAAGGAGACAACAGGAGTTTTCCTTCTTCATTTCCCTGGTTCATTTGAAATTAATTCTTCTGTATGGTGTGAGAAATGGTTCTAGTTTTCTCTTTTTCCCAATGGCTAATCAGTTGTCCAGCATCATCTATAAAAAGACCATCTTTGCTCCACTTATTTGTGATACCACCTATATCATAAGCTAGATTCTATATGTAGTTAAGCCTTATTTTTTTGCAGGCACTGTATAGATGACAATAAAAATTGAGGTTAAGTAAGCCTCTGAACTAAGTCAATGGACCCTTTGTAACAATGAGTTTTAAAATTAAAATATCATTTAAAGATTTTGATATTAGCCTTAGTAGAGTACCTGAATTAGGTGTCACAATTAAGGCAGTAGAGGATCACATATCTCTAGCACCCGTTCTCAAGTTTTGTTAAAATGTAAATTCTTGAGCTCTATCATTAAAAATTGTTATGTAGACATTGAGGGTGGGCTTTGATATTTTATCAGCTTAATAACCAATGTGAGTGGGTAGGTAAGGCGGTCATTAGATCACTTTTCAAAAAGAATGGCCTTAGAGGAAAGGGACAGCCTCATAGAATAAATATCCAACACAGTGACATGTAGGAAAAGTAATAGTTAAATTATTTTGATGATGCAAAAGGAAATTCAGGCTTTCCACTACATATAAAACATGAGTTAACTCAAAGAGCTAGATGGGAACCACTAAGGTCATTGAAAGTAAATTCACATTTGGTAATCTTTCCGAATTTTAGATTTTCTTCTTAGTTGTCCGGACCTGAGATTTTGGTACATGATTCTAAGACCTTTTTAGTTTTACATATTGCTCAGAAAGTCCAGGGCTCGGAATGACTTGTTTCATGATAAAGCCTCAGTTGGGCCATGTTGATAAGAAGGTTGCTCTGATTTTATGAGGCTAGGAATGAGATTAAATAACTAGGTACACTTATAGTTTAATATTATGCATTTTGTGATGAAAACATGAAGATTGCTCCATATACTACCTCCTACCATCTGGAAAATTAATAATTCTGAATGTTCTTTCCAAGACAGAGATCTAAATGGTTGAGCATGGAAACAATAATCCATAAATTTCTCTACCAAGATTTGACACTGCATATGTAGCAGTTTTGTGTTAGTATGAGAAATACTTGCCTCCATTTTCTGGGGCTAATTCACTGAATCTTCTCATCCAGATTTGTTTTCATCAGTCCATTCTTTTGTCTTACAGAATAGAGTCCATTGTGGTTCTGATCTCTGTTATGCATGTTTGTATGAATAAAAATCCAGGTACACATATGCACATTTTACTATGAAATAGTAAAACCTCAGTGTGTGAGAACCTCATTCCCAGTATGCTCCTATGGTTCCCTCTCTTTGCATTTTTAAAATTTCATGTTGACCTGGCATGATGGACAGGGATTTTTCTTTTTTACTGTGACTCAGTCTATACTAACCATAGAATTGCTAAATGTGGAATGGATTGTTGGCAAAAATTTGAATAGCCGCTGTCTGGCTTTTTCTGATTCTCATCTGTATTTCATAACACAAAACCAAGGAGGATTTCACTTTGGTGAAATCCGACTACTAAATGATGCTTGTAAATAACACATTTGTGAATTAGCATTTGGGATTTTGATTAAACCATTTTGTAAGTAATATGACATTAGTGACTGTTAAAGAGTGTATTTTAAAAGCAAAAATGTGTTTTTGCACTGAGTAGTTTGAGGTCCCCCTTCAGTTGATCAAAATCTGTGCAAATTGTAATGTAACTTTTTAATGTACAGGTGAACCCTTTGGGTTCCAGCACTTACTATCACATGATAACACAAAACAATGTGTGAGTCAAATATCACCAAAGAAATCTCAAAGTCAGGCTGACACTACAAATGTTTAACATTTTTATTGTCTTACTAGCTCTAACTGAATACATTGTTTTTGTTTGGTTTTTTTTTGTTTGTTTTTCCCATTCTACTGCTTAAAACATTTGCCCCATTGTTTTATTCGTGCTGTAGTCACGTCTTTGTTGGTAGTTATGTTTATTTGATTACTCATCTTTTATGGTGATTTCTGGCATTTGGCTCAACTTTTTTTCCTTCATCCTCCTTACTTTTGAAATCCCTACATCTCATCTATTAACAACATCTGAATATCTCAAAGGTAACCTGGGTTATCCTGACTTGTCCTTGGACTTCAGATGAGGACACTGATCTGTTGTCTCAAGACCCAGTTATTTCAAATGAAAGGTAGAGCCAGTGGTGATATCCTATTCAGACTGGTTAAATAATGCTTTTTACTCATCTTACAACTCGCCTAGAAAAACTATTTAATATTTTTGTCATTCATGGTTTTCTATATTGTATTTGAGTCACACTACCTTTGTCATAGTCTAAGAGGTTGGTAGAAATTGTTTTAAACAGAACAAAGAAAATTCAACTCCATTTAGGTTGTCTTTCATTTGTAAGTAGTATTTGAAATTTGAGTTAAAAATTTTATAACTTGGAATGAAACAGTCTTGATAAAATGAAGTTGTTGCAATATTAAAAATTTTCTACTTTCCAAGTATATTTTATGGAAAACTCCATGGTCAATGACTCTAAAGTAACCATGGAGGTGTTTTTATTCATTATATTCCACTGAAAAAAAGTGGTTAAAATAATTGTGTAGATTTTTGCCTTTTTCTTTTATATCCTGTGTAACTAATTCTTTGCTTTATGTACAAATGCCTTGGTTCCTAAAGGCTATTCATTTTCTGCTGAAATAAAGTACCTTTTCAATTTAGTGACTAAGTTTGAATAAACATGCCTTTTTTTTTGGCAGAGAGAGGAAGTAATAATAATTTAATTCATTATGTGTAGTTTTTTCCTCTAAGGTGTTTTATTAATTCATTCCTGGTATTATATTTTTTATTTGCCTTCACCAAAACAGATCTCTCCTCCTAGAATAATGCTCTTTCCTTGAATAAGTGCTGCCATTTGTTAAAGTATTTTAGCTTAGAATTAAACAAAACAAAATAAACAAACAAACAAACAAAAAAAAACAGTGCATTTTCCTCTAACAAAAAGTTCAGATACTATTGGATGCCAGGGTTAGTTCAATGATGTCAGATTTTACATCTCTGCAATTCTTTTAGCCTTTTTCCTTATCTTCACAAGATGGCTGCCATCAATTTAACCATTGTACCTGCCTTGAAGGCAGGAAGAATGGGAAAGGACTTGCCTTTATCTTATAATTTAATAAATAGATATGAAACTATTTTCAGAAGGATCTATAACCTGAAAATAGAAAATGTTACTTTTCTATTTGGAATAATATTTTACTTCTCAAAGTTATTATCTGAAAGGCTGTAAAATATATCTTTATTATATTATTATTTAACATATATTAACTTAAGAAATCTGTATACCAGCTTTGAAATCTGTATACCAGACAATGTTTTAAAAGTTGAGACTATAAACTCAAAACAGAAATTTTGTACAGGTATTTTCTGTACTCATCAGGAAGAAAGACCAGGAAACAGACAAATACAGTACCGTGTGACTGATAAACCGTAGAGTTTAACAGTGTGATGCGCAGGATTAGAGTGGAGTTGCTAACTGGTACCTGGAGCAGATGAGGCTTGGCCTGAGATCTGGAGCATGAAGATCAGATAGTTGATTCAAGTGAGGCAAAGATATTGTAGGGGAAGTAAAAAAATTCTCTTCTTTCCTTCTAGGTTCTTTGGCTGGTCTTATAATTAAATTGACATAACACAGATTAACAGGAGAAAACCAAATTTAATTTCATACATACAGGGACCCCAATGTTACAAAACTCCAAGAAGTAAAGAAAGCAGGCAGTATTTAAATCTTTTAGGCAGGGAAACAATAAATTTGTAAAGAACTGACAAAGGGGTTTAGCCTTGGGATAGCAAATTAGTGAAGTAACAAGGTTAGACAGCTTTCTTGGCCCTGAATTCCCTACCTCTGCCAATAGGGATTCCTTTTATCCTCCTGGTACCTTAACATGGGAGATTTATTTCCTGCTTTCAGGGGGACAAAGGAAGGTCAGAGAATCCTTCTCACACTGCCTGTTTCTTAAGTAACTTTGAGTCAAAATAACCAATCTGCCAAAGTGGCATATTTGGTGGGGTGTGGTGATATACTCTGTTCTCTTTCAATATGGAGGGTATTCAGGCATCAGGCTCAGCATGTGCCTGGAAGTGTCAGAGTGCATGATTTACTCAAGAACTACAAGTAATTCTCTGTGGCTGGATCATAGGCATGAGGGATCAACATTTAGGCAAACATTTTACTCGAGACTTTAGTGTTCATCCTATCCTTGGTAATTAAGCCATACTTTCACCCGATTCCAATTCCTTAGAATGTACTTTTGGTTCCATTTGCTAATCAGTCAAGTATTTTCTTACTTTAACATTATTATTGAATATAAACTGTATATTAGTTATCTACTGACCTACAGACATGGCTAGTCAAGAGAGTAACCAAGTTGGTCAAGAGGAACTTGGGTAAAAATACAGAAGTGGAAGTCCATCAGATACAGAGATGAATCGATGCAGAGGTGCCCCAGCTTGTCCTCAAATGCTCTTCACTTGGTGGCCCTCTCATTTTCCTGACCTCTGGAACTGATGACCAGCCATGGCCCAGGGACACTGTCCATCAGATGTATGCCTTTACACCCACAGAGGCAGTGACTGCCAGGGATCACAGCTCTCCTAAGACATCCTCTCCTCACAATTTCCTTTCACAGCCCTACTTCAGAGGCCAGCTGTGCTTGGCTTTCCAGGTCTCCCTGCAAGCTTTGACTTGTGCACTAGGATCAGTGCTCCCTGAGAGTTGGTTAATGACTCTTCTGTCCTCAAACTCCCTTTTCTAGACCTTTGCTTCCCCTGCTCCTCCCATAATTGTGGAAGCTCTAATTCCTATAGGAAATCCCTTATTCCCATAACACTCATAGTGGCTCTGCTTCTCCAACTAAAGCTGAACTGATACACTCCTGGGCTCATCAGTTGCCTTGTCCACAGTGAAATTTTTATATTGAAAATAATCATGTATCAACCCAGTCTCCCCTTTCCCCATTAATCCTTGATCTTCATCATTTCCCTTTCAAAATTCCCACTTCGCAGAATTCAGGACTCCATCTCCCCGGGTCCTGCCCACCTGGGCATGCTTTGCCCACACCGGCACACTGTGGGGTGCAAGGCCTCTGCTCTGATCCACCCGAATAAAGCAGACCAGGGTTGGGCATGGAGCAGATCTTCATTCATGTTCTCGTTCTGCCCCTTCGTAGCTGGGGCCTTCGGCAAGTTTTTCAGCAATAATTAGGTGCAGCTTCCCTACTTGCAAAAGGGAGAGGATAGTTCCAGCTACCACAGAGAATTTGTATGGGATGTCAATACAAAGCTGTCCACAAACATTGACTTGTTTTCTCTTCTTTCTTTAGCTTCCAACCCTCCAAGGAGAAGAAAGATGTGGCCTCATGGTCCAGATATTTTACGTCCTCTAACACCACAACCTCCAGTGGAAAAGGCCGGTGAGTGAACCAAGGATAGGAGTACTGAGTTTGGGGTAGAAGTAGCTTGGTTCAGGGGCAAGATAACACTCTGTCTTTTAATGTGATTGTTCTTTAAGAGATGACAGTGACGCCACATTAAAAAAAATTGTTGACGTTGATGCTGATTACAGATATGAAGAATGGGCAAAATGAGAGAAATTTTAAAAAGAAACTTTACTGTAAAAGCAATACTGACTATAGATGCTTGTATCCATGGCTTATTATTTTTGCCTAATAATTAGCATGCCACACAATGGCAGTGATGCCAGGCATGACATATATCACACCATCAACTTGTTGCATTCAGTTGCAGCAGTAAGTATCTCAACAGACTCTTGGCCTAAAGTTCATCATTCAGGTGACATGTTCATCTGCTAGCAACCTAGAACAAGAGAGAAAACGCAGTTCCCACAAAAATAATGGTGATATGTAGTGATCCTTTTTTTCACTTCATCTTTCAGACAATCCTATAGGAGAGTTGTTATTCTTATTCCCGTTTTTCTAACAAGAAACTAAGGCTCAGGGATTTTTTTTTTTTCCATTTCATAAGCACTTGGTTTTATTGCACAGAAGCCATTGAAAGGAAACGCCAGTGGAAAAATGTGCCCTGATGTGCATGGTTCAGGGGCCAGTGCTCAGCTCCATCTGCTCCAGCTCTTTCAGGTAAAGAGCTCTGGGCAAGGGTCTGACCACTCACTGGGAAACTAGACAGCATTTGGGAGAAGTTAAGACATCTCAAGCATGATGTGTTTCGAACTGCTTAGTAGTTACTGTGGTCATCTGTCAGTTACACATACAGGAAATAAATGCACTTTTTTGGAAAGGAGAGGGGCAGCTTTTAGAATCAAGTGTTTATGTGTAGCATTCAGCCTAAATGCCGATAGCCATAAAGATATACATTGGACTCAAATAGTATTCCATTTCAAGCTATTATTTGGACTTTTGTGGCAAAGCTGATCTGTGGGAAGATGTTTAGTGACACACATAAATGTCTTAATGAATGAAATGAAAATGTGAAGAGAGACAGATTTGCATCCATCAGGATTCGCAGGTCTCCCAGTAGGCTTAAGTCTAAGGCAAGGGTGTGACTGCTTGTTTGCTGCTGGGGTCTGATTGCCTCAGATGTTTTACATTTTTGGACATTTACGTTTGCCTCTACCTTAACTTGCGGAAAGCTTCAAACATTTTCAAACAATTCTTTTGTCTTCTCAGCACTCTGTAGCATCTCTGAGCTACTCCAATGGCCTAGCATTGTCTTTAGTATTTCACAGATACCACTCTGTCCAAACAGACAACAATGCCCTCTATCGGTGGTGTGATTCCTCCCGCAGGGGGACAGGTGATTGATTCTCATGCTTAATGGCTCTTGAGAAGAGGAGGCTACAATTGATCCAAACTTTTAAATTAGACTAGTAAATGCTCCATGTTACTCTGACCTGATAAATTCTTCTGCAAGTGGTGGACCAGAATGTCATCCAATTTATGTTTGAAGAAAAGGAAAATGGGATAAAAGAGACTTTAATAATGTTTTGAAATCTTGAGAAACCTCATTGCATTACCTTCTTCAAGGGTGTTTGTCACCCTTTTTACTTCCTGGTTTGGTAGTTATTTCATAACCCCATAAAAAAAAATGTATCCATCATCCAATGAATATGTACCAATTAATTTATGGATATGAAGATTAGCTTGCAATCTGCTAATGCTGCATTAACAAGTTTATGATTTTTATAAAATACATAAACGGATTTTGAGTTTTACCAACCTCAGTGGTTGAAATTAAAATGAAAATAGCAACATTGGTTTTTTGTTCTCTTTATGAAGCAACTAATTATTTTCCTCTGGGTAATGATAATTAACAAAATTCCTCTCATGTTCCTGATCAGTGCACAGCTGGTACTTGAATAATCACCAAGACTTGGTTTTATGTGCTGACTTTATACCCCTGACTAACTTGGGAAATGCATTAACTGTGTACTATTGCCTTAGTTTATTAATTCTAAATTATGCCTCAATGAAGTTCTCAAATTGAGACTAACATGTATATTAATAAATTGTAGTAAGAGAGTTATCATAGTTATCATAAGAGTCTGCTATTGAGTGTACATTTTGTCTGCTTCAGATGTTAAAGTTGGGCTTCCAACGTTTATATGTATGAATAAGGCCCAAAGGAATATCTCATCCACTATATTTTTAGGCGTTCTTTCATTTAAACAGGAATATGCTTGGTAGGCCTGGGCTTTGGGGCTGGAATGCGTTCAGAGCATCATCACTCCTGTTCCTTTGCTCTCTAGGAGAGTAGGTTTGGTCAGAATTGGCCAGAGAACCAGTTGGGTGCGTAACACTGAGGGAGTTCCAGGGCTGTGCAGGGCAGCCTTGAGTGGAATGCAGTGGTACTTCTCTGTGTCTATGCCAGTGAAGACCTGAAGACCATTGTCCTTCTCATCCTTTACATAACATTGCCCTTAGGGACAGGACAATATAATCAGTATTTTATCTCTAAGTTTTGCACAGTGATTGGAAGTTAATAGGTGCTTAATCAGTGTTTGCTGGTGAATGAAGGGTGGTACAAAGGAAGAATGGCATGTTTGATCCTGGATATCAAAGGAGACTTGATGCTAGTTGGCCAACGAGTGGCGATTGTGTCTCAGTATCTCAACAGTTATATAGAAGAAACCATGTTTGCACTCATATTGCCTTAAGGACACCAGTAATGTTATGTCTATCATAAGTTTCCATTTGGCAAATATTAAAATATGATAATACTTTATGCTGGTGAGGGTATGTGAAAGACACACCGATACAAACCCTTTAGAGAAGAAATTAAGAAATATCTATCAAGAACTTGGATAATGTTGAATCTGGCAAAATTCAGCATCTGGAAGTCAATTTTAATGAAATGATTCAAAATAGAGAAACAGCTCCCTACACACCAAGATGCTCTTCTCAGATTTGTTTAAAATCATGGAAAACTAGAAACAACTTAAGTTTCCAGTAATATGGGAATGATTAATGAAAGGTGGCATAGTCACTGATTGGAGCTTTATATGCTGATATAAAATGTTTTTCAAGATTTTATAGTAAGATAAAAAAATTCTTATATTAAGGTCTAAAATGTATATATCACAACTAAAATATACAGAAAAAGACTGGAAGGGAATATTATTAAATCTGGAATAGAAAAAAGACTGGAAGAAAATCCACCAAAATATTATTGTAACAGTAGTTGTATTTTTTGTTTGTTTTATTTTTTCTAATTTTTAGCAGACTCTTCTAATTATGTCTCCTCTAGTCTTTTGCATTGAGAATATGTGACCCTGTCCTTTCCTCTCCACATTACACTGCCCATAGCAGTTGGGATCATGGTGGACACCTGACTCCAGTTAAACAAATTGGATTCTCTCTCTTGCAGAGAATTTAGAATAGTTATTTATTTAAATTATTGGGGTGACATTGGTCTATAGACATAGAGGTTTCAACTGTACAATTCTATAATACATTGTCTATGTATTGCATTTTGTGTTTACCACCCAAAGTCAAACTTTGTGCATTCTGTCACCATATAGTTGACCTCCTTTACCTTCTTCTACCTCCTTACCCTCTGGTAACCACTAAACTGTTGTCTGTGTCTATGAGGTTTTGTTTGTTTGTCTTTTTCATTTGTTGCTTTTAATTTTATATCCCACATATAAGGGAAATCATTTGGTTCTCGACTTTTGTGTGTCTGACTTAGTTTGCTTAGCATGATAATTTCAAGATCCATCCATGTTGTTGCAAATGGCAGTAATTCATCTTTTCCTATGGCTGAGTATTACTCCATTGTATATATGTAATATATCTTATTTATCCAATCATCTATCAAAGGACACTTTGGTTGTTTCCATGTCTTGGCCACTATGAATAATGAATGCTGCGATGAACACTTGGGAATTCAGAGAAAGCAAGTCAGTTTGTATGCATTCTCTAGATTGGGGGACATGCAAGCTTTGGGCTGGAGGTTCAGCCGTCTTCCCCTACTTACACATAAAATAAGCAAATTTTCAGAAAAATAAGAAGAAAGCAGATACACAAAGAGAGAAAAAGGCAAATGATCATGGGAATCCAGAGGAAGCTGGTGTCTGATGACTATTTTCTGGTTTTAGACCTCATGAAGCCTGGCTGAATGCCATGTGATATTCTTGTGTAATAATAATAATAATAATAATAATAATAACAACAACAATAATAATATTCTTCTTGAGTCAATTTATGTTACCTGCAATTAATATAAGCAAATAAGATACCTCTACTTTTGGATAATTAAAAAATATCCAGAATGAACATGCATTACTACTAAAATATTATCATAGTAAGCATAATAATTGATTTTTTAAAAAAAACATCAGTGGATATTTCATCAAAAGCTCTTGTTGACACACTGTAATAAGTAAGAAGCACAGGTCATTCATAGCCATAGAATTGCAGTGCTTCTTCTGGTCCTGTTTTTCTGAGTTTGGGGAAATTTGACAATTTCATGTGTTTCTAACATACAATTATTTGTATTTTAAGCAAACTTAACATGACCAATATCAATCTAAAAATGATAAAGGAGGGAACTATCTGTTGAAGTGGGTTACACCCAGCCAGTTTTCCTCATCTATGCCTTTGTCTGACCTTTGTCTGACCTGTCTCCCTGACTCTAGGCCAGGCCAAAGATTATATTTGCCAGCATCCATCCATTAGAAAGGCTAATGAATAAATGCATTAATGACAGGAGACATTATAAATAACATATTATTCAATAAAAATACAGGTTATAATCCTAATCACTTTAAAAAATATAACTATATGAAAAAACCTAGAAAGAAATATACCTTAATACTAACTGTTATCTATTTGAGTTGTGGCTTTACAGAGAATTTAAATTTTCCTTTGTGTACTTTTTAAAATTTTCTAAATTTTGTACAGTGTATATGAATTAAGTTGGTAATACAATGAAAACAAGTTAACTTTTTAATGAAAAATAATTACTTTAGTCACAAAGATAGTTTTATCAGTCCTCTGTCCTTATTCTGTAGGGTAAAAGCGTTTAAGAAGGAAAGGAGGAAGGAAGGAGGAATAAATAGAACTTGGACTGCGCTGGATGCTCTATTGCTGAGATTCAGGCCCTCTGGTTGCTTTTTGGGGGAGCATTTATCAAGAAGAAGTGAACTGGGATTTATTCCCAGTCTGGAGAACCCAAGGCTTACAACCAGTCATGGCTGCGAGCTCTGGCTTGGGAGTAAACATTAGTGTTTGATCCTGGCTCTACTCCTTTCTATCTGTGTGGAGTTGGAAAGTTGCTTAACTTCTGTAAGCCTCAGCTTCCTCACCTGTAAAATGATGCAGTTCCCTCATGGGGTTGTTGAGAGCGTCAAATGAGATGGCGCTATATCAATCACTAAGCAGAGTCACTGGCTCATAGTAAGTGGTTGTGGTGCTTTTTATTATTCCTGTTAGGTGACAGATATAAATCCTCCAGTGGTACTCCATAAATCCTCCATTTCCACCTGCTGTTTCTCAGACACATTGGCCATAATCTGGCCTCCATGATTTTAGTTTACCCCTGACATGTCTTCCTTCCTAGCTCTAGCAATTCTCCAAGTAGTTAAATCAGTGCTTTTCAAACTTGAATACCTGTAGGAATCACCTGTGGGTCTTGTTCAAATGCAGATCCTGACGCTGGGGTCTGGGGTGGCATTCAGGATTTTGAATTTTTTTTCCTAAAGTGGCTATACCATTTTAAAAATTAATTTCTTCCCCCAGTTTGAGGAATAATTGACATACAGCACTGTATAAGTTTAAGGCATCCAGCATGATGGCGTGATTTCCATATTTTGTGAATAAGATTTTGAATTTTTCATCAGCTCCCAAGTGAGGTCCATGTGCTTGCTGTCCAAAGGCAACCTGAGAAGTAAGAGTCAGTTAGGATGACTGAGCTCAAATCCAGCATCTGTGTGAAGTCACCTTCAATAGCCTTCTTCTTTGGCTCTCAGAGCACACCATTTTTACTCCTAATTCAGCGCTTATCGTAGTCAGCCTGCTTTTTTTTTTGAGGGCAGTGTTACTGGCACTCACATGTGGGACCCGAACCGGGGCCGCTGGCATCCCAAGCCAGCGCTTAACCACCGCGCCACTCAGCCGGCCCAGCAATCAGCCTGTTTTCGTGTCTTGCCATACGTGGTCCTGTTCACTCCTAAATAAGCTCATGACAGCAGACTGTGCTGTTCGACCCTGAACACTGTCAGCACCAGCAGGGGTGTGGATGCAGTATTCAACCCATGGTTGTCAAATTATTGATCTGGATGAAAAAGAAAGTGTTTTTTTTTTTTTTTTTTTGGTTTTGTTTTTGTTTTGTTTTTTAATTTTTTTACATGAGTATTCACTTAGAAATTGTCAACAACAAACCAATTCAATTTGTGAAAATAGTTGGAAGAGAGTATGTGAATAGTCCCAAATGGCCCATACATGATAGTGTTATCTTCTTTCTTTTAAATGCATCATAGAATGCAGAGTAGGATGATAGACTTGGTGCAATGGCAGAGCCAATCTGGGATGATATAAATTCTACAGATAACCAAATAAATGGGCAATATTTTGTTTTTTAAACCCTGAGTCTTTTGGTCCCAGTTTAAAAGTAGCATCTTAATGGACCTGAGCCAAAGCTGAATTATCTTTCACACAGGCTGGACATGTAATTAGTGGTCTTTAATAGTTAGTGGTCTGTAGTGTAACATGGACTCAACTGCTGTTGAGAGTAATTGGTGAAGAAAATCCATGGGAACTGAAGAAGGTACAGGGGAGGTTTGCCCTCTCTGGCTGTTTCCTGGTGGTTGAATGGCGGGGCAGCTGCCCTGCCTAACGGCAGGCAGAGTTCATTCAGCCGTGCACATATTGCATAACTCTCATTTTCCTTCTCTGGAGCAATTAGCATTTAATTTCAAGAGGGCTTTCAATTTTATTTTAAAAATCCAATCAATACAAGTAGAAGAGAAATTCCATTTCAGTAAGCTTTTACTCTTTAACCACTTATGTCCTTAGGGAAAGTTAAGAATTTTTCATCAGTACATTCAAAAGTAAATGGTTGGACATATTGCAACACTTTTCCAATGCTTCACTCCAAATCCCCACTACCACTAAGATAGTCTTTAAAGAAATCATTTGGGGGAAACTTAGCAACTACTGCTTTCGTGAAGTGGTCCCAGTGGGTATGCGGCTTATGCCTAACTCTTTTTAAATTTAGTTTCTGTATCTTGTGCCTGGGATCTAGCATTAGAGTAAACAGTATTTTCCAAAGACTGACAGGGTCAGCTGCTCTGGGAATGTGGCCGGTGACCTCCCTGATGGATTATCATCCTGTAGGCTGCTTCCAAGTCAGCTGAAAGGTAAGCATTCTTTCTGTATAAGTGCAGGCTGCTCTGGAACATGTTTCAATTTCAACTGATAAAACTGAAAGTATATCCTGGGCACGCTGTCTCAAAGGGCACGGAGCTGTTACTGTTGGGGGCAAAGCGATTTGTCATGTCAACACAACCACAACTGCTAAGCTTCTGGGTTTATGGGGGAGTGAGCTACAGTGTTGAATCTGGTTGCTTTGATTAAGTCGTAAAGGCACGGGAAAACTTAAACCCAAAATTCCTTTGGTAATATTCAAAAATAAAACTTTCAATTGGAGTTCTTTTCCCTGAAGACTTCTCAGTTTAACTTGGCTTACCGTCTTCACTCCTACAACAGCAATGAGAGAGAGAGAGAGAGAGAGAGAGAGAGAGAGAGAGAGAGAGAGAGAAAGAGAAACAGACAGACAGACACTATTAGGAGGTGTGTCTACAATTCAAAGGGTCTGGAAATGGATTGAGTGTTACCAAATGTAAAAGCAAAACCCTGTTCAACCCAGCACTTCTGTAGATGTCACCATGAACAAGAGAAAATATTCAACAGTCCATTGAAAATTGTGGATGCCAAGTACACAATAGTTGAGAAAAGGGAACGCTAGACTTGGATCCCCTGACTGGTTTTAATCAGCTTGTATGTTTTAGATGCTGGAGGTAAGGATTCAGTTTCATATCAGAGTTGTTGTTATTTACAAATTATTATCAGTGTTGATATATTAGTGTTTTTTTTTAAAAAAAAAACCCTAGCATTTTATTTTTCAATAATTTTTGATAAAAGAATTGCATTTTTCAGATGCACACATTAAAAAAGACAGCACTTTTCAAAGATTCTCCCTGCTCTCACTTGATTGGAGTCTTTCCTAATGTTCCAAACAAACGCAATGTTATCAAGAAGTGATTTTATAAAGAAAATGTTCCTGCCCTTACATTGACTAAAATGTCTTTTCTATAGTCATTTAAAAAATATGGTCCAATTGGACTGAAGGCTTTGTCCACAAAATGACAAGGGTCAGCTCAGGAAATGTGAGGGAGGGCACTTTTATCTCCCTTGTTGTCATTTGAGGTTTTGATTTCTGGGTAAAGAAGCCGTTTATCTTTGTAAACACAAAACATTTTTGCTTTCTCCAATTTTCTGTTCATGGCGAAAGAATGGAAGTGAAAGAAGCTTTACTGATTTTTGAGACACACACACAGACACACACACACACACACACACACACACACACACACACACACACACACCCCAGAACCAAAATAAGAAGATGGGTAGTATCAGAAAAAGTAAAAAAAAATATCACATTCCAGTAGAAAAGGTTTATATTTCACCAAAGAATGGTAATTACACAAGTACAAATTTGTTAAGCTGTCATTACTGTAATTATCATATGCTCATATTTTAGGGTTTGCCCTTGTGTCCACTTGGCAGCTTCAACTTACAAAAAATGTTTATTATATAGGGACAAATTCTTCTATAAACATTATCTTTTCCCAAGCTCTGGGCATGTACCACAGCGCCTTGTACCCTGTACCTCTGGTATGCAGAAGCCATAAGGATGTTTAACAGTGGTGATGGTGGGAGGTTAAAAGTGTTCCTGTGTTTGCCTGTGTGACAGATGTACACACAGATGCGAAGAAGGTAAGAATGAGAGGATTTTCCAATAGAGTCCATAGCTGCTGTTTAAGAGTTCACAATTGCCAAAGCTGACAAAACCAGAAAATTCTGGGAACCATTTTCTGCCTTTTATTTATTTATTTTTAAATTTTATTTATTTATTTATTTATATTTTGAGGGCAGTGTCACTGGCGCCCTCATATGTGGGACCCAAAACGGGGCCGCTGGCTTCCCAAGCCAGTGCTTTAACAACTGCGCCACTTGGCTGGCCCTGCCTTTCATTTTTTACTGCTACATCCTTACCCACCCTATTTGACTATTAAACAGAGCCTTCTAGAGACATAGGCATATATTTTGGACCTAGAGCAATACCAATAGGTCAAAAGTTAGCTGTTTGAGTAAGATTAGTTCTCAGTGCTGGATCTGAGCTAGATTTGCTTTTGGCTCTTGGGCTCCACAGGAAATACATTCCTGAAGTGGTTCTGGGGACAGACTATGGCATGTGGAGGCATGTGCTGAGGACAGGGTATCCCTGTCCACTACTAAATGGATATGGGGGTTTCATGGGCTTGTAACTTGACCCTGAAAAGAATACAGGGCCCATGTCCTGGAGGTGCTATATGGAGTGAGAAGAAACCCACGTAAAAGGCACCCATTGTCTTAGAAGAGGGTCCTTGTTTTAATGAAAAGGTATTTATCCTTGGGGCATACAATATGGAAGATCCTCAGTTGTTTACACAACACTTTGTAGACTGTCATTTTTTTCAAAGAAATCAGCACTCATTTTTCATGCCTCTGGGTGTCTATCTACTTTGTATGGTTTCAGAACTAGAGTGCTTATCTGTGCTTTTGTAGTGGAGATGGAAGTACTTGAATGCAGGTATGGGGGAATTGCTACTATTGAAGAAAACAAAAAAAACAGAAAACTGCGTTTAGCCCTGGGGCCCAGTAGATGAATAAGCCCCTTTAGTGCCTACAAATTCAACTTTTACCCAGTTTTTATATATAGGCCCCCAAATTTGAGCAGCTGTGATTTCAGAAGCCGAATATCACCACAAGCCATGTGGTGATGATGCAAAAAACTATGAAAGATAATGCAAAGGAATAAGGTGGCAGTATCTTGAAGCACTTATTTGCCAAGAGGGTCATTTATTTCAATTTTGAATGGAATTCTTTTTTTTTTTTTTTAAAGATTTTATTGGGGAATTGGGGAGGGGGAACAATGTTGGGGAACTGGGGAAGGGGAACAGTCAAGTTGCTGTCCTTTTTGTTCTTCAGTCTAGTTGTGGAGGATGTTACTTCACTGGCCCATGTTGGTATCATCATTGTGTTCTTCCCGGGTGAGGCAGATCAGTCGCCGGCCTCTGGACAGCCGCTCACCATGGCTATTGGCAGCTCATGCTGGCTGTCGGCCACTCACGCTGGCTGCCGGCCACTCACTGTAGCCTATGGCAGCCCACTGAAGCAAAGGCTGCAACCTACACCGTTGCCAGGGCTCATGCAGCCCAGCTCCAAGTGGAGCTGTTGTTCACCATCTTAGCTGTAGAGGGCAGTGTCACTTGCCCTCATATGTGGGATCCGAACCAGGGCCTCTGGCATCCCAAGCCAGCTCTTAATCAGTGCACCACTCGGCTGGCCCTTGAATGGAATTCTTGCTTGCCTACTGTAGTGTAGATTTTCATTTCCTATTTGGAGTGACCCCTTGTGCATATTATATTACTGGAAAAAAATAATACATTTCCAGTTTAGAAAAGGAATTGTAGATCTTCCTCTGTTATTTTTTTTTAAATAGTAGCTTTGTTGACATATTCACATACCATAAAATTTACTCTTTTAAATTATACATACAATTCAGTGATTTTTAGTATATTCAGGGTTATGCAGTCATCATTACCTAATTTCAGAATATTTTCATCACCCCAAAAAGAAACTCATACCCACTAACAGTTGTTCCCCATTTGGCCCTTCCCCTAATATCTGGCAACCACAAATTATCTTTTTTGTTTTTATGGATTTGCCTATTCTGGACATTTCATATAAATGAATCATATAGTATGTGGCTTTTTGTGACCAGCTTCTTTCCCTTATAATTTCAAGTTTCATCCATATTGTTCTATGTATCAATACTTTACTCTTTTTTATTTCTGAATAATCTGCCAGTATATGGATATATCACATTTGTTTCACCATTCCATGTGTTGATACATGTTTGTGTTGTTTCCACTGTTTGACTATTATGAATAACGCTATCATGAATATTTGTGTGTAGGTTTTTGTGTGGACATATGTTTTCACTTCCCTTGTAATATATATATATATATATATAGATATAGATATAGATATAGATATAGATATAGATATAGATATAGATATAGATATATCTAGAAGTGGAATTGCTGAATCATATGGTAACTCTCTATATAAAATTCTGAGGAGCTGCCAAAATGTTTTCTAAAGTGGCTGTTCCACTACATAATACCACCAGCAATGTATGAGGGTTCCAGTTTATTCACATTCTTGCCAAAGCTTGTTGTTCTCCATTTTTTGTCATCCTAGTGGGTATGAAGTATTATCTCATTGTGGTTTTGATTTGCATTCCCTAATTAAAATTTTTTTTTTTTTAATTTTATTGGGAACAGCCATGTCATTGGTTGCATACTACTTTCATGCTACAATGGCATAGCTGACTCTCTTAACGGGAGCGCAGCTCACAGAGGCCCATGCATGTTTGAACCGGCAACCTTGGTGTCATCAGCACCATGCTCCAACCAACTGAGCTAACCGGTCACCCCCGCTAATTAAAAATTTGTCAAGCATCTTTTCATATGCTGTTGCCCATTTTCTTGTCTTCTGTGGAGAAATGTCTATTCAAATCCTTTGTGCATTTAAAAAATTTTTTTGTTTTGTTTTATTTTTTTAATATTGAGTTGTAAGAGTTCTTTATATGTTCTGGATACAAGTCCCTTATCAGAGAAATTGTTTTCTCCCACTCTCTCTGTTAATGTTTGTGCCATATTTGTTATCTTTGGAGTAAGTTTTTTCCTCGTAAACTTCACATGTAGCCCAGGGAAATAATGGCTACTGAGAACCTGTCCAATGCCAGACACTGTGTTAAATTCTTTGCACCGTTACCATATTTAATTTTGGTAGTAACATTAAGAGGTTGTTATCATCTTTTAATGGGAAAAGGAACTGAAACTCTGAGAATTAATTTACTCAAAGTGACTGAAATAGAAAGTGGCAGAGTCTGCAAATGAATCCAATTTTTCCTGCTTCCTAAGTCTATTTATTTCACCTTTAATAGTTGTTTAAGATAAATGAACAATCAATATTGTGTTCATCTGTAGTATGATTCTGTTGAAATATGCATTTTATTTCTCTGTAGCCTCCCAAAAGTCTTATAAATAATAATGTATCAAATGTCCTAAGTCACATTCATTTGATATATTTCCATTCTGTGTCACTTTTCTTCCTCTCCTCCCTCTTTCCTTCCTCTCCCTCCTTCCCTCTTTCCTTTACAAGAATTTTTTTATCCTTATTATGTTCTAAGGGCCTGAATAAAGTGATGAAGAAAGCACCCTCTGGTGCTTATACTCTCCTAGGAGAGATCAGATACAATTAAATGGATATGGGTAAACTTGAAATAGCATGTGAAATAATAGAATGCCAGAGGGGATAAGAGCTATGAAAGAAGAAAACAGCTAATGAATGGACACAGGGTTTACTGGTTTAAATGGGGTCATTGGGCAAGACCTCAATGAAGAAATAGGGCAGACACCTGACTATCTGGGAAAGGAGAACTCTAGTCAGAGGAAGAAACTTGTCTGCTGTGACTGAAGAACAGAAAGGAGACTCAGTGCCTGATGTTTGACCAGCAAGCAGATGAGGGCTAGCTTTTGCATGGGTATAATTTTACCTAAGCAAAGCTCCTGTCCTTAAAACATATCTCCGTAAATATGTAAGCATATCTCTGTAAATGGATGGAGTGGCTAGTATGCACCATACAGTGCTGGTGCTATTTCCCCGCTCTCCCTGTTATGCCTGTGAGAAAATTATTTGTTCAGAAGCACTAAAGTGCACAGTGGTTAGGAGCTTGGGCTGGGGGACTTGAGTGACATCTGTTAGTTGTATAACTGTCTTATTTTTCAAGTCTAAAATGGGTATATTAGTTTGTTAGGGCTGTGGTAACCAATACCATAGACTGGTGATTTAAACCACAGAAATATATTTCTTCACAATTCTGGAGGCTAGAAGTCCAAGATCAAGGTGTTGCCAGGGTTGGTTTCTTTTGAAGGCATCTCTCCTTGGCTTGTAGATACCCATCTTCCCCCCTGTGTCTTCACAGGGGCTTTCCTCCATGTGTATCTTTGTCCTAACCTCTTCTTATAAGGACACTAGTGGTATTGGATTAGGGCCCACCCTAATAACCTCATTTTACCTTAATTACCTCTTTAAGGACCCTATCTCCAAATATAGTCTTATTCTGGGATATTGGGGGTTAGGATTTCAACATACAAGTTTTTTTGGGGATGTAATTTGGTCCATAACATCGAGAAAATAATAGCATGTACCTTCTATAGTGTTTCTAATAATTGAGGTAACATATAGAAAAGCTATTGAAGTGTGCTATACAAGAGTATTATTATCCTACTTATATCCAGTCACACCTACATTGTGTTTGTAGAGGGAAGAATGTAGAGATTGTATCCTTTTTTTTTTTTTTTTTTTGAGGGCAGTGTCATTGGCCCTCATATGTGGGACCGAACCGGGGCCGCTGGCTTCCCAAGCCAGCGCTTAACCACCGAGCCACTCTGCCAGCCCTGAGATTGTATCTTTTAATCGTATTATTATTCTTATTTACTATTAAAAGAAAATCTGCCTGTATCTAGAATAATCATCACCCATTATAGGTACTTGGTACATGTTTGTTGAATCAAATCTTTCATCCCTCCCACTACCACTGCCCCATCCCTCCTGTTATCACTATTATAGTTCTCCTTTCCTGACCAGCTCTGCATCCCACCATTCTCCACTGCTAACTGGATCCTGAATGTCACCTTCAGGTATGAAGCTAGCCATAACTGAGTTTCCTTTTACATCCATAGTTATTTTTTTCTAGAGAGATTTTGGATTTCCATTCATGTAAAATTTCCACTATTGCCTTGCTTTTCACACATACCAATCTTGTATGCTGATAAACCTATAAGACTTCAGTTTTCAACCTTGTTAGGGCAACAACTAGTACGTATGGTTCCCTTTCTAGAATTCAGAGCTGAGCCGGAGAGGGTAGCCCTTTTACCCCATGAGTCTAATATAGTGTTTCTGAATTCATTATCCTGAAGCAGGAGTAGCTAGGTTTATTTCCTACCAAATGTTTACTTCTGAAATCCTTAGCCCTTTCTCATGATACAGAGTAAGCTCTAGAGCAACGCTGCCTGGCAACAGAGCACCAGCTGTAACCACGCTAAAGGACAGAGCTTCACCACATATTTCCTAAAATGTTTTCTTAAGAAGTAAAGGAACAACTGATAGGAAATTTGAGTTAAGATCAGGACATTTTAAATAGGTTGAGGGATTAGGTCACCACAGAGTTCAGTCTTAGCTGACTCTGAAAGCCATTTTTGTTTTTTGATGCATCCACATGTCTGGTTTGCTGCAAAAAAAAAAAAAAAAGTTAATTACCATCAAATTACACAATTCATTTTCTTTAAAGCATGTGACAACTTCTAAAGAATTCGGAAAACATTTGTTCTACTGGAAAAATGAATTTCATCTCCTATGTCATAACTTTGTTCCCAGTCGAAAAGCCAGTATAATGAAGAACAAAATCAGTTTTTGTGAAGAGAAACACGATTTTATTTCAGGTTGTTTCTAAACATCATTTGCCAACTTTTTACGGAACAAAATTGGAAGCACCCCTTGAATATATGTGTTGTGTGTCTTAATCATTTTAATTAGTTTTCATTTGCTCTTTCCCTTTCTGTCTTGTGTAAAATTTTGAACTACACAATAAATGTGAAAATGCCTGGACTACAAGGAGGGACAAAAATTGGAATTTGGAAGAAAAAGACTGGCTGATTCATATTTGCTATATGACAATCACATTTGTCCTTTTTGAACTGATTTATCCAGTCTATAGTCTCGAATGTATTTTATTCTACTCCAAAGGCTATTAATGAATTCTTTGATAATGGCTGTTTGTCATATACATCGTACATGGTTCAGGGAAACTGACCTGTTGGAATATTCTCCTGTTGAAGAGTTTGCTTTTATGTCTAGTGACATTTATCATTATCTAAGGCCAGCTGCCTGACTTCTCTTCAGTGCTCTGTTTATGGGGTTTGAACATCTATAAATGGAAACACTAGCTAACCAGAAATTATCGCCAGGGCTTTCTGATAGTGTCCTAGGGCTCTCACAACTTGGAATGTCCTGCACTATCTAACATGTAAGCACGTCAACTCGTTTTCTAGACGAATCTGAATCAATCTCTCTCTCTCTCTCTCTCTCTCTCTCTCTCTCTCTCTCTCTCTCTCTCTCTCGTTCTCTTTCAACATGGAATTTGAAAAGCATGGAAAAGGAAGCTTATTAAGTGAGAATTCAGAGGAGAAACTGACGGTAAGATTTGTGATTAGCATAAACAGATTGATAACATAATCATCAAAAAGCAGCTGTCACCGATTGGAACAGTTGTATTATCAGCCAGTCTATATTTCCACGTTTTTCTGGTCAACGACCTTGGAATTAATGAATTCCACAGGCTTTGCTAAAAACCATGTAATCGAGTTATTTAAAAATGGTCATTTCTAGCATGGGGGCAAGTTTGACTTAGTTAAATAATATGGTTTACCTCCATTTTTACAACCAGAATTGATTTATTTTGAGCCCTTGTTGTGATTGCCTCCATGCTGGGAAATTATTTTATTTATTGATATAAAGCTTAGTAAGTATTCAAAGTCCAATTTCTCACAGAGATACCAGGAATATCAAAAAGTATGTAAGTATTATTGAATATTTAATGTCTTATGGAATGAGTAAATGAACTTCTAATGTAAGGATAAAATTTACTCTCTAAAAAGTTATTATTTTTTTTTGCTATAGAAGCTATTATTTTTTTTACTGTAAAAGTTATAAAAGTAACTTGACCTTGATACTAAGAAATTAAATGTCAGTGAACCAGTGTGGTCAGCTATATTTGCTCAAACATAAAATATACTATGACCTTGAGTAGGATGTGCTGTCCATGGTTCACCTGATGGGTATAGGAGGCTAATGATGTTTGTAAATTTACTGTGGTTATATACTTAATGTTAGAACAGGGCATGGCTAATTTTAATAACAGCATAAGGAGCAAAAAGTAAAACCATTTTGACTATGAGATTGTGGTTTCTTAAACTCATGAGAATACATTGTTTGGGACATCTGAAGTTGAGCTTTATGCACTATTAATGATAATACTTGAATTATGAAAAAAAGAACCACATTGGGTTGAAAACTCCTAAAATGTATTAAAATTTCAAGGACTTGAAGACATGTATTGGACAAAATACAACCTCTTCTTAAAGGATTCAGGTCATAATTTTAAATACCAACTGTGAACCTCTGTTCTACATGGGCATCTAAACATGTAATGCCACAGAGTACTTTGCTTTTTGACTGTTTTTAAAATCCATGCATTATTGTAGAAATAACAAGGGGTTTTGAGTCTGAAGGGTCAGAGTGAGAATTCTCACTTCACAAATTCTGAAAGTAGGGCTGTGGGATTTCGTTTAAGCTTTCCGAGCCTCAGTTAACATGCGTGTAAGACCTAATTTGAAGGTTGTTGTGATGTTTAAAAACTATAATGTGTGTGAAATTCCTAGGCTGAGCTTGTTATTTTCAAACTGTTTTTGGCCTGATTTACTTTGAAAGTATTCAAAGTTTTAATACCCAAAGTTTATTAGAATAGAAAGAGAAAGCTGACATGCATTTCAAAGTAAAAGGAAAACTCAGATATACTCATCATAAAGACTAGCATTAATAAAACCTTTATGGAACCAGATAGAGTCAATAAATACACGAATAGAGTTGCTATGTATTAGTGTGAAAATTGATCCAGGTCTTCCTGGCAGTCTTTTACAGGAAGTTTTGCAAGTAAACATAGTGGACATGGGGCAAATGAAAAAAAAAAAAAGATCTCTTATTGTTTGAAGTGATTTGATGTATAAATATTTCATCTTCTGGAAGGCCAGACCCTTTGCATGCCCGACTCTACCTTGAACACAGCCATACATCAGGAAGTGAGAACCTCTCCTTTGAGAAAGTAGCTGTCACACAATTCATGAACCCTGGAGGAGAGGCCTAGGGCTAGCCTGTGACTAACTTCCAGAAGATGGCAGATCAGAAGGCGTGAGAACATCTGATCTGCTCTAAGAAGAGATGGTTCTCAGGAAGGGAGGGAACACATTCAAGCGTGATATTTGGGGCAATTTTCTGTACAGGCAAATGGAACTATATATGCCACTCAAACATCTTTCAGATATAGGAATTCTGATGACGTTGTTATCAAGAAAAGGTTGACATATTCAGTATCTCTAGTTAGGAGAGCTGGAAAATATATATCTTTCAAAGTTTCTAATAGACATTTTAGTTAAACACTTTGGCTGTTTATGTACATAAACATCCTAAAACTTCCAATTCATGGAGCATTGTATTCCTTGATAATACCAATGTAATATGGTCTGGTTGGCTATGTTGCCGAATATAGTTTAAAGTGTATTTTCGTGGAGTTCAGTAAGTTCTGAAAATTATTAAATTATTATAAATAGTAAGGTTTGTAAAATATGGTTTTAAAAGGAGAAAATATCGTGCCTTTAAATAGTTAAATAGGCATTTAATATGGTTGAGGTCTAATACCCATCTTGTTTAAAATTAAGGATGTACTACTTCTCATAAAGATTTTATCATGAGTAATGTTATAGAATATATCACACAATTAAGAAATGTGCATGGTTGGCTTTATTTGAAAAATATTTTCTATGGTTAGATCTATAGTAAGAAAATCAATCAATATAGTAAGAAAATCAATTTTCAAATCTTTCGGTTCATTCTACTCAAAGATATAGACAAAAATAAAGTAAGATTATTTATTATAACTTCAATATGAATCTTATCTTACATGAGCAAGTGAATTGCGATCTTCAGCAATTGACTTCTTTGCCCTGAATTTGTTGTTCTTTGGTGGTTAAAAGTAGATATCTGGGTGCTTAACAATTAAAGGTGCCTCTTTTACATCGGTTCATCAATAGATATATAGAAATAAAAAGTGCGATGCCGAAATCCTTCAAAATGTCCTCAGTTTACCAATGCCAATCTAAATTCCTCATAAATTGGTTGATATTATCCCAATTTTTCAAACATAAAAAAGAAATCAATTAGCATGGACTTAGAAAGACATTTCTACCCCTTGAAAAATCAGCGTATTAAACAGCGTCAAATATTTTTTTAGCCAAATCTGATTGTGCAAAATCAGATTACACTGAAAGTAATTTTTGTGGCGGGTAGAGGAAGGGAGGGGACTGTTTTGTAACAGTACAGTTCAGTTTTGTGGTTCCACAATAACTCACGTAGTTGCTAAATGGATCTTTTGTCTTTCCTTGTCAGGCTTGAATAACTGTTGTATCATGTGTTTCCCAAAATATGTTCCTTGGAACTCTGATTTTCCAAACTGTTCCACAAAAAGAGGTTCTGGTCCATTCTCAAGAGCACTCATGAAACACTGTATACGGAGTTCACTATACAGTATATTTCCTCTTGGAGACTCATATTGGATGTTATTTATATCTATAACATGAAGTTATTTCTGGAATAACTTTAAAAATAAGTACATTTCTATTTAGTATGTTTTAATAAGTAAGTAGAATTAAGACAAGAAATTCTGTCTACTCTCCAGGCCTCTTTTTTTAGATTATTAAATGCATAATTAAAGAATTTTACTTACATTTATCTTCAACAGAAATTTCCTAATGAAAAGGAAAAATTCGTGTATTAATATGGTAAAAGTAATCATGCACCTGAGGGCATTCTGACATAATAATGGTTTCTTTCTCTAAGGGATGATAAGAACAAACAGATCTCATGCATAAATCTAATAATTTCTATCACATTAACATAATATGTCTCAAGAGACAATTCTATCTTCCCTAGTAATAAATGTTCAATAAATCTCACAAAAATAATGATAACTAGTGTATTCATCCAACACATTTAATATTGACACTTGGTAGATACAAATCAACACAGTAGTCAATTTTTGGATGTCATAAATATTACTTTTTGAGTAAAAGTAATTATCTGAGTTTGAGAAAGAAATTATATCATCTGACAATTTTTTAACAGGGTATACCTCAGCTTAGGAGCTGGAAACATATTTTAAATAAAAAATACTTTTTATATTTAAAATATTTTTAAGTTATGCTTGAATTTGAGAGTGAAAGACTTATCAAATGATATGTAAATCTGCTTATGATCTCACACAAAAAAATCTTGATTTCAGAAAAAAGGAATCATGCCACTTTTTTTTTTTCTAAGACTACAATGAAAGAGGAAAGAAATTGAAGAAAAACTGTGGGTAAAGTGTAAAACTACAGAAAACTATGCATTTTAAAATTCTGTGATAATTCATCATAAAGTATTTCATAGCTTCCTTAATACATATGAAATTAATAATTTACTAAGAAGACATCTGTTAATAAACAAAAACCATGGTACTAGCACTTTGGTTATAATTCCTGATGTTATTACCTTATGACAAGTTTGAATTTGTTGGGGAGCATCTTCATGGATGCAACCTAGGTAGAAATGTCCTCAGAAAAAACAAAATGAGTCTTTCAAATCAATACACACTTCTGAATACCTATTTCGAACAAGGCAGAGTACTAAGGACTGCAGTGAAAACATACATGATAAAATCTTGGCCATCAAGGAGATGATTATGTCTTGATTATTTTTAGTAGATTATGAAATAATAATGGTAAGTTTTAGTAACTTGGAAATATTCTCAATGTATAAAACATAACCATCTCGAAGTCTTTTTTCTCACATAGATTTGCAACAGCACATCTATAATTATTCATCAGAATGTCTTAACAATGAGAACAATTGTAAAGCATTTTATGCAGTAACAGTATTTTTTTCCCATCATAATATTTACTGTTAGAGGAGGTCATTGAGAGGATGTAACCACTGGTTGACCCACGAGCTGGACCCTGGGCAATCAGAGGCTCTCCCATCCTTGGAATGTATGTTCTGCCCACTGTTCCCACAGTGGGAACTGTTTCCGAGGACACGGCCTTGAAAGAGCAATGTGTTGTTCAGACTATCGGATGGCACAGGTGACTGAACCCAGTTAAGGCCTCTATATACATTTTAGGATTCTGGTGGCCGGGTGCACAGATCTACTTGTCTTGCTGTTGCCCAAGACAAGCCTCATATGTAAGTTCCCTAGCTAATTATAATATTAAACCTACCACCTACCAATCTGGGGTGGCCTGCCTCTTCGGCCTCTCCTTGCCCTCCGTGTAAGGGGGCTAGTTTCAAATTTTACCTGGGAGGCTCCCAATATTTTAAACCAATACCTACATATCTATTTATTTTTCTAATTGTGTCTACACTGGAGTCATTGGTTACAGGTAATCAGTAACTGAAAAATAATTGTACTGCTGATGTTTCTAATGTGTTACCTAGAGATTATTTTCAGTATGGTTTGAATGTTGTTTCTAATCTATATATAATAAAATAAGTGGTACATGTAGGGTTGAAATTTCTGGAGGTAGGGTACTACATCTATGTATCTTTATATAATAATTGATTGCCCTGGATCCTTAATAGACTACTTTTTATGATGTCCAAAATGAAGGAAAGATGGAAACAAACAAATGGTGACATTTCGTTTTCTTTGGTATTTGATTATTTCAGAAACACCTTCCATTTCTCTGCCACTTGTAAGAATGGACCAGTGAGTCTTGCTATGTTCTGGATTTTACTGATAAATTGGCCTTGGATGTCCATTTTGTTTCAGTGATCATTTTGATAGTAGATGTGAATTCATGTGTCCCTAAACGTTAGCTCCTTCTGCTGCTGGCTCACCTCATGGAACGTGGTCGGCACGTGGGCATCTATAAGAATGCTGCTAGTGTGTCTGACATGTTTGTCATGCCGACTATGCATTCTACACCTCCGTTTGGCACATCTCTCAGGATGGCCCATTCATTATCAGTATATTTTGAATTCATTATTTCCTTTTCTCCAGAGAGGGCCAGAGCTCTGTAATAAGTTGACATTTAAAATACTCCGTGGAAATAATTACTTTCAAAAAACAGATGGGCTGTAATGAATAAAATTTTATGGTTAGTGCCTCAATAAGTATCCCTCAACTGGAAGACAAGAGGAAGAAATTCCGAACTAGGATTCTCAGAAGTTCTGAACTCAGTGTTGCTTCTGAAGTTTTAGTAAGATTAATTAATTTATTCCTATTTCTAAGGGAGATAAGAACTCTCTGAGAAGTCAATAAATTTGTATGGAGGGTTGATAAGTCTGCACCAGGTATTAGAGAGTTCATTGATTAAGATAATGTTCTCCAAAGCACTGAGACATCCCTTAGGCACTATGAGTAGTGAGAAGATTCTGGTTTTACCTCAGTTGAAGATGTATAGTTGGAAAGAGTAATCATGAATTCTGAGCATGTGGGAGGTCAAAGTGAAAAACTAAATAGTTTATGTAGAATTTATTTTGCATAAGAAATAATCCCACCCTCAACCTCTTTCTGGCCTCCTCTCCTTAGAGCCAGTAACAACACATTTTTAAAAATACTTGATGAAGGGTCTGCAGCATGAAATAAAAAGATAAAAAAAGGAGGGAGGAGATGAGATGCTGCCAGGATGGTGGACCATGGGGGTCAATGGGAAATGACTAAGCAGTGGGAATTGAAATGTTAATGAGCATAACCACAGAAGGATGAGTTCTGAATAATGCAGAATAATGACCTGCAGAATCATGAGACTGGAAAAATGACGAGTTAGGGTAGGTGAGTTCATGCATGTGTTCTGAGTACCATCCTAACATACCTATGAAAATTGAAACAAAGAGCCTGTGCCTTTGAGGTGGTGTGTGTGTGTGTGTATGGTGTTGAGAACTTCATCCAAAGAAGAGGCCTTCTCTCTCTTCCTGAGTACCCCATCTAGTGTGGTGAAAAGCATGTTGTATGTGAATTTAAAAGACCAGTATTGGTGTTAGAGTTGTGGTTATGTGGCCTTTGACAAATCACTTAACCTTTGGTTTCCTTATCTACAAACTGAGAGGTTGGGTTGGATTTGTAAAGATTTCTATGCCCTTTAGAATTTTATAACTCTGTAGAAAGTGTCCTTGGATGTGGACTTATTAAATCCTTCCCATACCAACAATGCCTGTTTATAAAAACATTAGAAACTTTGAAGTATTTTATATTTTTATGTCATCGCTGACCAAATGTAAAATAAAAGTCCTTGTTATTAGATTAAACCTTCTTTGTAGTATAGAAAGTTCACAGTTCAATATTCATGAATTGAATTGCATATATTTTTTATATCTTCACTGAGAAACAACAAAGATTTGAGAATTGGCTCATGGGTGAAAATTGTGGGATAGATGAAGAAAGTAGCATGTAAGTGTCTTTATGTTAATATCAAAATATTATCAAAGTAAGCATTCTATTTTCTCATGTTACATAAAATAAAGTGGATGCTGTGTTCTCATTAGGAAGAAAAATTTAGAAAATATAAGACATGTGTTTTAAATGTTATTTCTAAATTTTTTTTTTTAGCTCTTACTCATTCCCTTTCGTAGTTCTTAACCACTCCCTGTTATGTACCTGACACAGATATCTTAGTCCCTTTGCAACTCTAATTTTAGTCCCTTTGCATCGCTGAAGGCTGCGGAAAATGTGGGCTACACAGAAATGGCAAAAATCCTAGCCACCATTTCTACTTTTCTTTTTCCTTTAAGAAAAATGAAGGCTGTGTTTATTAGAACCCAGGGAAGGGAGGTGAAAGTAAAGGGAAACTGATAAGGATCCAGATTTCTACTTTGTGGTTCAAATGGACTTCTTGAAGCCATCCACTCCTTTGAAAACCACTGCTGATTAAAGCAGGGTCTGCTGAGAATGTAAGTCTGGCGTGCACTGTTTCAACGGATCTTTTGATACAGCTCTGTGTGATGCCGAGTAACAGAAAGGAGATGGATTGCAGGCTTTACCGAGCTATGCTTTCACAGTGACATTTATAACACACTGATGTGCAGCAAAATATTTTCATTGTGGGAATTACAGTTACTTACATATCTAGTTGTTCCTTTCCCAAGCACAGCTCCCCTCAGGGAATGACAAATAGACTGCTGTATTAGTGACGTAATTACATTAGAGAGTCGTGGGCTTTATTTTGCTACATGATCTTCATAAATATAAGGAGATGGTTTTTTTAAAAATGGTGAGAGGATGTCTGTGGTTTAACTGCCGACCTTTCTCTTTTATTTATGACCTGAAAAATTCTCCAGGGACCCTTTCATCAATTTTCTTCTCAGTTAATGTGTGTTTCCTTGCATGTGTGGCTTCTGGGGAAGATGTCACCCAGCTTGTTCCCCAAAATAGGCCACGTGTCCTTGTCAGAATGTGGGGATTCAGAGACCACCTCATGCTTTTAAATACTAACTTGATGACATTCATCTCGAGCAGAGGAGAGAGCCCATAGGATTGCTTTCCTGAACCTGTTATAATTTCTCTGGGATATTATGTCCTACTGGGAGACTGAAGGAGGAAAATGTCAGCATGAATTAATAAGCTTATCACAGAGAGTTCTTGTAGAATGTGTGAAGAAAATATGGGAAATACGTTTTTTCATTTCTATTTTGTTTTTCCATTTGAGTTCAGCTTTCAGCCTGGGAATTGCTGCATGTTTTGATGTTCCATCTGCTTCTGCCCATCCATCCATCCATCCATCCATCCATCCATCCATCCATCCATCCATCCATCCATCCATCCATCCATTCATCCATCCATCCTGGGAGTTCTCTGCTTGCAGCTTGTTGACCTCCTGGAAGCTGCTTCTCCTTTGCATGGGGTGTGGAAGGAGAGGGGGGAGTTGATTTAGAGATTTTCAATGAATTCTCTTTGTGACCCCACCACAGTCACAACCCCTGTGAAATTGCCTTCCTTGACTCTGATGAGCCTTGTAGGATTTGAAAAGGCATTTATTAGGGTCCCTTCCTGTCTGCAGCTCTGCTTTAGCTAGCAATACACCTCTATCTCCTTTTCACCTAGAAATTTACAATGTATTTTTTCATGCTGATTCCCTTTCCCTGCCATATCTCTTATTATTGTGGGTATATTCTTTTACATTCCATTACTCTAATTGTAATGGGTTCAAGAGAAGGATATGAGAGAAACTCATGTGTTCTATAAGCTATGTTGAACCCAAAGCCCGCCCCCCCCCAAATTTATTTTTAAAGCTCTTCCTTAATCTGAATGTTTTCAATAGTTAGTGGGTATTGTAGAACATCCTTATTCTTCATTGAAAGATAAATGGTGTTATGCAGAACTGTTGCATAGGCTATGCCAAAAAATATTCAGAGCATATGCCAAAAGGAAAAAAAAAGCCATTTCTTAAAGTTTGGAAACTGAAAATTAAGAGTTATAGTTTTGACCTTTCTTTCTGCCGTAGTGATTTTGGTTGTTAAATGCAAGGACTCTGGGCTGAGGGTTTGAATCCAGGCTCTAGTGTGCTTACCCTGTATGAGCTACAGTTTCCTCACCTGTAAAATGGCATAAGACTTGCCTCCCAGGGCTGTTATATGGACTGAAAATGAGGAAATATTTGAAAAGTGCCCATGCATAGTAAGCCCTCAATAAATAGTAGTCATCAGAGTAACGAGAATCACAGTGGTGTATAGTTAAATTCTTGTGTCTGGGGAAACCCTAGACTTATGATTGGTGTTTGTTCTCTTCAGACAGCCCACACATGATTTCAAACAAACTGTTAGACCACAGGCAATGCTTACTTTCCCACTAGGAAGTGGGCCCTCATCAAAAGTTTGTTAAGTTTTAATATATGTCTATCTTGTGAAGACTGAAGGAGATTCAGAAATAAGAGTGTTGAAAACATGGTGCCTTTTCTGAAAGACATTGTGGCCTGGTGCTAGTGGAGAATAATTACATTCCATGAATGCAAGTACTGTATAGAGATAGGAATAAATGGCTAAATTGTGAGTTACAAATAATTAGGACTATACCTAATATGTAGCTCATACAATTAATAAAAAAATATACCAAAAACTGCTAGACTTATCAAGGCTGGATATTTGTAGGAGAAGAACAGGTAAGTAGAAAGAGAGTTCTGGAAAGGCATCAATATATCCTGGTATATGTGAATATGCATGTGTGTAAAACATTCAAAAGTTTTATGGTTAACAATACTGTCTGATTCAAAAAGTTTTAACTCTAAAAACCATTTTTTCTGTTCAGGATATTAACTCTTATCTTTATCTAGCATTTTTCTTCCCTGCATGTAAGTTAGTTTCTTGGGAAAGCAACATTTCCAATACTTAATTTTTTATTTAAGATTTTTTTAAATAAAACATATAGTTTCATATACTACACATAGAATCGTAAATTGATACAAGTTTTCTGGAGCATAATATGCATTGAGGCCTTAGATACTAATATACTTACTGGAGAGGTAATTTTAGTCTAGGATTTTGGTTGAAGCAAAGAAATATACAAATATTCAGTTATAATGATGTTTATTATAATATTTTTATAAAATATTTATAAAAGTACAAGTAATGGACACAGTAGGGGAATTACTTATCTATAACATACAGGGAGAATTAAGGACAGTGGTACAGTAGACAATATACTCCATTTTTTTTCTAAAAAAATTACAGATATTATGCAAAGTGGTGTGATTTTTTTATGGACCGTCCATGTTGCTAGAACATTAACATGCAATTCAGTGAATACATTTGTGCAGCACATCTCTTATTGCCAAACCAGGGAATCTTAATAGTCCAAGTAAAGGCAAAATTACCAAGGGTTGAAATGTATTTTCCAGTTTTGTTCATATTTCAAATAGCTCACAGTGACTTTTTTTCATAATAACCTTACATTTTTATGATCCTGCTAGATTGATGAGATTCTATCAAGGAAGAATGTAATGTAAGCTGCTATTTGGTGCTTTATTCTTCACCAGAGAGCAGATTTATAGAAATCTCAAATGCTTTCATCCTTTTGCCTAAATAGTCTTGGCCACCAGCAAACTGCAAATTCCTCAAGGTTGGAAGTTCCTGTCCTGGCACCTAGGGCTATCTGATACACGGGCAAGGGGTACTCAGTAAGCCTTGCTTAAATTGTATGGGCATGACTTTTACCTGTTTCTGCGTATGTGTGCATGTGCAATGCACTTTATCTGACTTGAGAAGTGGCAGGGATCCCGAGCTAAGCCCAAACTGAATTCACTTTAAGATTCAGCCACATCTTGGAGAGCTGAGAGTTTGGCATTTTCAAAGGATCGTTTTCAAGAGACATTGAAGAGCCTCCCAGGCAGAGACTTATCTTGAGTTCCCACAGGAAAAGACAGATGAAATACTCATGTTGTTTGTTCATAGAAAATGAGGGACCCTGAGAATGGCAGGCTGCCTCCCCTTCTGATTAACTCTAATTCAGCTGCATCATTTTTGCTTGTGAGCAAAAATGGAAAGAGTTGTCTTCCACAGAGTCTTTGAGTGTTGTAAAGAGCACTAAAAGCCCACACGCTTGGTGCTGGCAGTTTCAACAGAGGTGTCAGCATCCTCAACACAGAGCCGTGGACACCTTGGTGCCTTGGCAGGCAGCCATGGCAATGGCAAAACTGCAGATTTGGGCATTGGCAGTAGCAAGCCAGAATGTGACAGGAGGAAAATGGCAGATTCCATATACCAAGGGTGCCAAAAACATGTATACAAGTGGACACTTTGGTCAACGTTGCTCAAGCAATAGTTCGCTGTGATCAGAAGTGTCTGGACGCTGACGGTAACCACTTTGAGCACCTCTTGTAATTACAGAAGTCAAAAGTGACTTGTATTCATCTTTTGTTATCAGTATATATTGAGTATTACAATTTTAATTCAATTTTCCTTTCTTTAAAATGTGTATACATTTTTTTTTGGCACCCTCTGCATATTGGCCAAAGTACTAGTTTATGGAGCAACAGAAGAATTTTTGAGGTTGTGAAATGTTCTCAGAGTGAGTAGAGATATAGCCATAAAGATACTATTTATAATACCATTTAAAATAATTAATTGGACCTCATTTTTGCTCCAAGAACAGGTTATATTTACAATTCCTGTGTGAAAATTAAGTACCACATAAAAGTGGCATTTAGTGTTAGATACTTTTAGATACCTGGAAACGCTTTACCATTGGCAGTGATGATTAACGAGATACTTAAGAAATCAATAAAATCTGCATTATCTTTGAGGATTTTTATGTTTATTTTTGAAGAATTTGTATTTGGCTTAGATTCTGTTTCTTACCCTACCAAATTTCAATGCTGAGCAGTAGATTTTTCTTGATCATAGTCTGTAATAATAATTATAGAGTATGGATGAAGTAGAACAGAGTACTTGAGATAGCTGGAATTTTTGTTCACTTGGTTTTAGTTTGTTTTTATCATACTTGAGATATAAAAGCGATAATTTTTTGGTTCTCTGTGCTTACATTTTTCTAATAAGAATGTTTCTTTTTTGTTGATGTTTTACTGTCAACGAAGGGGCAGCTATTGGTGTTTTAATTCAGTAGTATAAATAGTTTTACAAAGTATTTTAAATTGAATTTTTAATGTAATATCAGACTTGAAAACCAAACCTCTGTTTACCATTAGTTTAAGAAAAACTGAATAATTTTGCCTAAGTGATAATAATATTGATAATAGCTAGACCATATTCCACATTCCAAAAGTAGGTGAAGCACTTATAATCTTTTTCCATATCTATTGATATGATCATATGATTTTTATCTTTCATTTTGTTTATGTGGTGTATTACGTTAATAGATTTGTGGATATTGAACCAACCTTGTATCCCAGGAATGAACCCCACTTGATCATGGTGTATGATCTTTTTAATATATTGCTGAATTTGGTTTGCTAATATTTTGTTGAGGATTTTTACATCTATGTTCATCAGGGATATCAACCTGTAATATTTTGTTTGTTTGTTTGTTTGTTATGTCTGCCTGGTTTTGAAATCAGGGTAATGGTGGCCTCATAAAATGAGCATGGGAGCTTCTCCTCTTCTTGAATTTTTTGAAATAGTCTGAGAAGGATAGGTGTTAATTCCTTTTTGAATGTTTGGTAAAATTCACCTGTGAAGCCATCTGGGATTTTTGTTTGTTGGGAGTTTTTTGATTACTGATTCAATTTTACTAGTAATTGGTCAGTTCATATTTTCTGTTTCTTCTTGATTCAGTCTTGGAAGATTGTATTTTTCTAGGAATTTATCTATTTCTTCCAAATTGTCCAATTTGTTGGAATATAATTGCTCATAATGTTTTCTTATAGTCCTTTGTATTTCTGTGGTGTTGTTTGTCACTTCTCCTATTTTGTTTCTCATTTTATTTATTTGGGTCCTTTTCTTTTTTGCTTGATGAGTCCGGTTAAAGGTTTATCAAAAGGTTTATCATCTTTTCAAAGAACCAGCTCTTGGTTTCATTGGTCTTTTGTATTTTTTTAGATTCTATTTTGCTTATTTCCCCTCTAATCTTTATTATTTCCTTCCTTCTACTCACTTTGGGCTTTATTTGCTATTGTGTTGCTAGTACCTGTAAGTGTAAGGTTAGATGTTTATTTGAAATTTTTCTTGTTTCTTCAGGTAGGCTTGTATTGCTATGAATTTCCTTCTTAGGACTCCTTTTGCTATGTCCCATAGATTATGGGTCACTGTGTTTTCATTTTCATTTCAAGGTATATTTTGATTTCTTCCTTGATCTCATTGTTAATCAATTCATTGTTTAGGAGTATGTTTTAACCTATGTGTGTTTGTGTGTTTTTCATTTCTTTTCTTGTAATTGATTTATAGTTTCATACCATTGTGGTTGGAGAAGATGCTTGTTATGATTTCAATCTTTTTAAATTTATTGAGACTTGTTTTGTGGCCTAACATGTGGTCTATCTTGGAAAGCATTCCATGTGCACTTGAAAAGAATATATTATATATTCAGCTGCTTTGGGGTGGAATGTTCTAAAAATATCAATGAAGTTCATTTGGCCTAGTGTATCATTTAAGTCTTGTCTTCCCTTGTTGATTTTCTGTCTGGAAAATCTATCCATTGGTGTCAATGGGGTGTTGAAGTCCCCTCTACTATGATTGTATTATTTTGGTCTCTCCCTTTATGTAAGTCAATATTTGCTTTATATATTTAGGTGCTCCTATATTGGGTGCATAAATATTTGCAAGGGTTATGTCCTCTTGTTGGATTTGGTACCTTTATTATTATGTAATATCCCTCATTGTCTCTTTCTGTAGCTTTCATTTTAAAGTCTATTTTGTTTGATATAAACATTGTTACCCCAGCTTTAATTTTTCTTTCCATTTGCATGAAATATGTTTTTCCATCTCTTCTCTTTCAGTTTGTGTGTCTCTTTTAATCTGAACTGCATCTTTTGAAGACAACATATGTATGGATATTGTTTTCTTATCCATTCAGCCACCCTATATCTTTTATTGGAACATTTAATCCATTTGCATTTAAAGTGATTATTGATAGAGCCACAGTTATTGCCATTTTACTATTCATGTTTATGTTCTCTTTAAAAAGATTTTTATTAAAATATAGCTAACATACAATATTATATTCATTTTAAGTGTGCACAATAGTTATTGAACATTTATATACCTAAAGAAGTTATCACCATAATTCTAGCAAGCGTCAGACACCATACTATGCTATCCCATGACTTATTTGTTTTATACATCAAAATTTGAACCTCTAATGCCCTTCACCTTCCCCCCCTTTTTAAATTTTTATAATTACAGTTGACATTCAGTATTATTTTATACTAATATCAGGTTTACAGCATAGTGGTTAGACATTTATATAATTTAAGATGTGATCCCCCTGACTAGTCTAGTGCCCACCTGGCACTATACATAGTAAATACATAGTAATTACCATATCATTGACTATATTCCCTATGCTTTACTTTACATCCCTATGACATTTTGTAACTACCAATTTATACTTCTTAAGACTTCAACTTTTTATCCATTCCCAGCATCCCTTCCATCTGACAACCATCAAAATGTTTTTTATCCATGAATTTGTTTCTGTGTTGTTAGATTCCACATGTAAGTGAAATCACATTGCATCTGTCTTTCTCTGTCTAACACTCCCCTCAGCATAGTACTCTTCAGGTCCATCTATGTTGCCTCCAATGGCAAGAATCCATTTCCTTTCATGGATGAGCAACATTCCACTGTGTATGTGAACCATCTCCTTTTTATCCATTAATTCTTCCTGGTGTTTAGCTATAGCCACAGCTTATGGGCTGCTGTGTGGGAGGCTTACCCCACAGAGTGGGATTTGCCCCAGTGGGCTCTTGTGGCTGTTGAGATCACCCTTTGGGTTTGCCACTGATGGGGCTAATTGGGTAGTGCTCTGCTGTGGTCTGAAGCCAAACTCCAGGTATGTTGATTCTGGAGTCTCTTGGGAGGGACTCTGTGGGCCCAGTTCAGCCACTGACTGTGATTGGCTGGGGACTACATGGTAGGAGCTACAAAGATCTGTGGTTTGTCATTGCCTGTGCTGGACCTGGAGGTGCATAGGAGAGACCACCCTGTGATCCAAGGATGTCTGCCAGCAGTACCGGACCTGGGATAGCTCTACAAAAAGCTTAGAGCACCCTAAGCCTGCTATTGCCTGCCATGTTTTGTATAAGGCTCAGCTGCTTATAGATTCTTGTGCAGTATATGGTTTGGGTGATGCAGGATCTCAGGGAATCACCAGAGTGGGATGAGTGGTGTTCACCACATTAGTGTAGATTTGGGTCTGGTGCTACTGCTGAGCCTGGAGTTATTTAGCAAAAGTTTCAGAGCATACCAAAGCCAACTGCCACTGGCTGGGGGCCTGAAGACCCCTGAGAGTTGTCCAAGAAAGTGTGTAATGCAAGCAGGGCTGGCTGCTCGCCAAAAAAGTACTTCGGGTATTGTGCAAGTTGGGTGGGATTGTGTACCATGGAGTCACCAGGGGCGGAGCAAGTGGAGCTCACCAGGTCAGTGCAGTTTCAGGTTTTGCCATGTGGGGGGAAAGCTCAACATAGGAAAGATGTTGCCTACCTGCTGGCTGCATGAGAAGAAGATTCTACACAAGGAAAGTAATGACTGTGTCTCCAGTGCTCACCCCACAGCCACACAGCTCAGTGTTTCCCTGTATTTCTCTGGCGCCACCTGAGTTGCTGTCTGTCCTCCAGGGCCTGGGGTGAATGCCTGCCAGTGCATGAGTCTGTGCATGGGCCCTTTGAGAGGACACTTAGACTTCCTGTAGCCTTCTGTCTTACAGGAAGATGGTCGAATCCCCACTGTTTTTCACAGCCAGATATAGGGGCTCCTCTTCCCAGTATTGGTATTCCAGGCTGGATCTCTCACTCCTCCAGGGAGTGGGGTGTTCCATACTTGAGATATCCCTCTTGATTCTCAACTACAACATGCATGTGTGGGGCTGCCCGTTTCACATCTCTGCTCCTCCTACCAGTCTTGATGTGGGTTCCTCTTTATACCCTTAGTTATAGGACTTCTGATCAAAAGACTTCAGATGGATCTCCATGCTTCAGATGGTTCTCTTCTTTGATTGTTTTATAATTTAGTTGTAATTTTAGTGTGGTCACAAGAGGAGGCAAGCACAGCTTTTATCTACTCCACTATCTTGGATCCCAGTCCTCTGTAACTTCTTGGCATGTATTGTACCACATTTTTTTTTCCTTCTTTTAGAATCCTAATTTTCTCATAGAGCAAGCAAATCAGTCCTTCTTATATGCAAACACTAAATTAAATACTTTTTCTATTTTATCATTTGTTCACACTTGTAAGTAGGCACATTTAGTTTTCATACTAGGAAATTAGTTTAAAAACTAACAAAGTTTTTGAGCACATATCATGAGATAGGCACAATCCTTGGGATTTTAATATGCATTGTCTCATTTTTGCCTGATCACAGTATGTTTCCTAAGAACCTGATATTTCTTTTTCTCTTATGGAACTGAATATGCTATGGGTGGTAACTGAAGAATTGTAATATATTAGATGTTCAGAATGTTCTTTTGGGGGAATTTTTATTAATGAAACCCCTGGTTAAAGTTAATATGGGTGTTTTTTCAGCACCCAACGCAGACAGAATCTGAAAAAGATCACAGTCCTCTCATATATGTTAATAGAAGTAGATACTATTGTAAAATGTATCTCTGGTTGGAGTGGAAGATACATCAAAGTAAAAAAAAATCTATAAAAATAAGTTTAAATACTTTATTAAGATTGACATTTTTGGATTTTCGAGCAATAAAAGTTTCACTAATAAGGGGTATGAACAAATTTGTATAAGATCTTTGGAAACCTTTATTTCTAGTAATTTTAGATTTTGTAAAAGTTTAAATGGGTTTAAGTTTGACTTATATCTTAGTTTCCTGGGTAATTTCTTGTGTGATGACATTTTTATAAACTTTGAATCATTGTCCTCTGAAAATCATGTGGGGAGCTGCCATTTAAAAACAAACAAACACAGAATAACTCATGAGAAATAAAATCCTGGATTTAAAATAGGTGAATGTTTTTGAAGTGTGTTAATGGCCAAGAATGATCTTAAAGCCAGAGCTCACCTGTCTTTCAAAAGGAAAAGTTCTTTGGCACGGTGCAAGTATAGGTGATTGTTGTCAGATTTAGGGACTGAAAGAAATATCGGGTTGTCAGAAAAGTCATGATGCGGGCCAGCCAAGTGGCGCAGTGGTTAAGTGCTGGCTTGGGAAGCCAGTGGCCCTGGTTCGATCCCACATAAGAGGGCCAGTGACACTGCCCTCAAAAAAAAAAAAAAAACAACAACAAAAAAAGAAAAGTCATGATGCATTTTTTGCAATGAAAAACAGAAAATATACATCATGACTTTTCCGACAACCCAATAGTATTGGTGATGAAACGAAATTAGAAAATTTTCTTTGGCATGGTACTGAGCTGAGAATTTGGTTTCAAATGAGTGAATGGGTGCTAGCCCCACATGTAAATGTGCATACTGTTGGTTTACACAATACATAAACAAGCAAAATAGGAAAATTTAAAGCACTTTATAAAAAATTCTGCCCTTAAATAATCCAATTTATTTTGATTTTGTAGTCTATGAAATGAAGTTGAAAAGAATGGAGGTAATGTAATATATATAACAAACATTTGCTATGTCATCTCTTTGCATGTGTTCTGTGGAGTTGTGTGCTGAGCTGTTTAACCATGCTAAGATGTTGGTCATTTTTAGTCCAAAACAAAATAATAACTGCAGAATTCTTCACTTTCAGAGAGCTAGGGCATTTAAAAATAAGAAAGTCACTATCTTGCTCAGCAGATAGTGACTATGACAATACAAGCACAACACATTTGATCTGAAAGGGGATTTGACAGCACAAGCACTTGTTAGCAAGATATATTTTTGTGTTGAACGTAATATGATAAAAGGTAAACTGAGACATATTAAAAATGTTAAGAGTTTATTTGAGGAGAAATTGATTTGAATCAGCTAATGCCAAACCAGAAGTGGTGAGGTGCTCTCCACCAACAGCAGCTCTGGGAAAGACTTTTATAGTGAAGAGGCAGAAGCAAAGCAAGAAAATTATTTGATTGTCTACAACTTAAGCAGTTGCCTTATTTGGAGAACCTAGTTGGCTCTTTGTGATTGGTTGTCCTTAGGTTTTGATTTCTTAATTTTGAAGCATCAGGCTTAGGATTTGGTTTGGTTACGCAGTCTGCTAAGGCATTCAAGCTGCCTCAGTCTAATAGTTAATTGAAATAAACGAGTATTAATAGAATTACAGAGGTTTAGATATTGATTCTCATGATCTTTTTTGAGGACTTACGATGTATATGGCTACTTGCTTTCATTCATTAGTAATTCATTTACTGATTGTACTAAAAATATCTTTTGAGCATCTACTGTGTATCAGGCATTGTTCTAGGTACTGAGTTTATAGGAGTGGATATGAGCAACCATTGGGTTGTTGGAAAAGTCATGACACAGTTTTGCAATGAAAACCACAGAAAAAATGACTTTTCCAACAACCCAGTAGATTGCTGGTTCCTTCAAGGGACTAGCATTATAATGGAGAGTGTTGAGAGAACGGACAATAATCCATTATGAGACTGATGGCCTGCCTACTGCGCTAAGGAGGCAGGTAATAATCCATTAAATAAATGAATAAATGAGGTAATTTCAAGTAACAATAAATGGAAACAGAAAATAAAATAGGACGAAGGAACAGAGATTGATAGAGTTGAGAGAGTAAATAGTGGCTACTCACGAGTCTTCAGGAAAGCCTCTTTTAAAAGCTGACAGTTGATGAAGAGAAGACAGGAGAGAACATACTCCACAGAAAAACAGGTGCAAAGGGTTTTCAACATCTTATTTTTATATATTTCTCATTTGGTAAATTAGGAAACAAATTGTGCAAAGCCGACTTGTCCAAAGTAGCACTGTGAGGAGTTGGCACATTCTTTTCTTGAAGTCATATTTGACTCAAATCCTGTGATTTGAGCTATTATGTTGTACTTCTTACTGGAGATGGCTACTAACTAAAGCCCTACTTGGTCTGGACAACAAAGCAAACCAACCTTAGGTCTGGTGACCAAAGGCTTGTTCCCACAATTGGGGGTCTTAGCTCCTCACCTGTGTGGTCTGTTAAAAGCTTGATTTTGAACTTCCAGCCTCCAGAACTGTGAGGGGATATATTCTTGTTGTTTTAAGCCACCAAGTTTGTTGTAATTTGTTATGGCAGCCCTAGGAAACTAATACATGAGGTATATAAATCTTTCATGTAACAATATTTCATAATTGGCAGAAACTGGAAATAATCTAAATATCTGTCAATGTGTGACTGGCTAACTAAATTATGTCATTAAAAATAAGAGATATAGTAATACTGACAAATCATTATAAATGTATTGTTAAGTAAGGGAAAAGATGTAAAAATAACAGATCTTGTGTATATCCTATTTCTCTTAAAAGAAAATTAAAAAAATGCATTTGTATATATATTTCACATAAAGTGACTGAATGTGAGGTGATTCTCCATTTTTCTGATAGGGACAATATAAGTTGTTTTTTTTTTTTTTTTTTTTTTTTTTACTTAACATGTAAATCTTTAGGGACATAGATGAAATAATCAAGTCTATTTATAATCAATTTAGATAAACAGGCATATTTGACATCACATATAAGATAATATTAACCTAGACAGATTTGGTTTTTTTACTCTTAAATTTTTTTGTAATTTTATTCAAATTCTTGACAAGTTTGGTATCACTTGAGATCATTTCAGGCTAATACTTCCTCCTCAAAAAACTGCTGCTCTAAATAAACTTAGTGAGTTAGTTTTAGTGGCTGAAAAGGCACCACAAAGCTATGGAATCTTTCCAGGCTGTTTTTAGGGGTGATGTAGAGAAATCTGAGACAGCATGGTTGTACACATTGGAGAAAAATAAAATCATTTAATGTCTGTACTCTACTGAGTTCAATCTGTTCAATAAACTACTCAGCATTTGTTAATGCATAGAAAAATATTTGTGAGGATGTAACAATAGTTGTGAGGACAAACTATGTCCAAGTTAACAGTGGTTACCATGGGGAGTAGGATTAGTAGTAATTAGGTTTTTTTGTTTTGTTTTGTTTTTTTGGGTGTGTGTGTGTGTGTTTGTGTTTCACCATTTAGAGTTACAGTTCTGTATTGTTAGACTGTACTACATGGGCAAATATTACTTCTGTAGTACTAACATTGTTAATTATAAAATTGAAAATATTTAAAATTTGACCAATCCTTCAAGATGTAGGCTGCCTTTTATCTGTGTCCATATTCTTAGCCAGAAAAATTTCTCCCTACTTAAATCTCCCAGTGGATTTTTTTCTGTCTCTCTTTTATACACTATAATTTTTTAACCTAGTCACCTCTTCTTTGCTAAATAACTTTAATTTGTTTCTGAGAACCTACCTGCAAAGAAAAAAACTATAGAATACATATATAATCAATTTTTTAAAAATTTTCTTTTATAATTAGCATAAAGTATAATTGAGTTTTTTGTACCAGTCTATAAATTTTAACACATATAGATATGATTACTTTACTATTAGATACAGAACAGTTCAATCACATTAAAAAACTCTTTTATGGGGACACAATATGAAATTTCAAAATTCCCCTTTTATAGTTACATCCCCCTCCTTCTAACCCCTGGCAACACTGACCTATTATCCAAAACTATAGTTATGTGTCTTTGACAATGTGATATCAATAGGATCATACAGTATGTAACTTCTTGAAACTGGCTTCTTTCACTCAGCGTAGTGTCTTTGAGATCCATCCAAATTGTTGCATGACTCAATAGATCAACACTTTATCCCTTTATCGTTGAGTAAGATTCTATTGTACAGATGGTTCACAGTTTGTTTAACCATTTACCCACTGAAGGACATTTGGGTTATTTCCAGTTTGGAGCTATTATAAATAGAGCTATTATCAACATTGGTATACAGGTTTTTATGTGAATATAAGCTTTCATTTCTCTATGGCAAATAACTAGGAGGGGACTTTCTGGGTTTACCTTTGTAAGAAATTGTCAAACTGTTTTCTCTGAGTGGCAGTACCATTTTGCATTTCCACCAATAATGTGGGAGCATTCCAGTTGCTCTGTATCTTTACTTGCACTTGGGTCTTTTCAGCATTTTTCATTATATCCATTCTTTTTTTTTTCTTGACTTTTAAAAATTTAAGTATAGCTGATATACAACATTATATTAACTATTTTAGTTTCAGGTGTACAATATAGTGATTTGACAATTTTATACCTTGCAATATGATCACCACACTAAGTCTAGGACTCACCTGTCACTGTGCAAACTTATCCCAGTATTATTGATTATATTCCCCTTTATCTTTTTCATCATCCTCCCATTACCCTCTCCTCTGGCAACCATTAGTTTGATCTCTGTTTCTATGTGTCAGTTTTTGTTTTGTTTTGTTTATTGATTTACTTTTATTCCACCTGAAACTACACAGTATTTGTCTTTCTCTGTCTTTGTTATAGCTATTCTAATAGGTGCATCTCCTCCTGGTTCTATTTTGTATCCCTACTAGCTAATCATGCTGTCTTTCAATGTGCAGATTTGCCATTTGTGTGCTTACTTGTGTATTTATTTACCATTGGTTAACAAGTATTTTGCTATTGCCATAATATTTGGCAATTAATTTAATTCAGAGTTTTTTTACAGGCCTATTGTTGGCATTTTGGGTAGTAAAATTCTGGTTTTGTAGTCTGTCCTGTTCATTACAGCTCATTTAGATGCCCTGGTTTTCGGGCACAAAATGCTTGAAGCATCTGCCATTATGATTAGCAAAACATGCTCTCACACATTTCTAAAACTCACTGGAAGGATGGTACTACTTAGTGAAAACCACTAGCCTAGAAATTGGGATTTTTAAACCTGTTGCTGAAATAAGGTCAGTTGCCCATAATTTACTTGGGGTTTGTGGGGAAAGGGTGGCTAGCATAACAATATCAGGGTTCTTCTAGAGAAAGAAGGGATATGGATGCTAAGTGGAGGACCAGCAGTTTCCACTGGAATTTAACTCAAATTTCTCAATAGTCTATGGGTTTATGGCTTTTACCCATAACCTTTTTGTGAATAAAGAATTGACAACAGCCTCCTTAGATGTAATAAATATTTTCTGGACCAATCATCATCATCACCATCATCATCACCATCATCATCGGATTAGTCAGTCTTCTCCAGAGAAACAGAATCAATAGGGTATCTATCTATGTAGATACGCAGATATAAGAGGAGATATGTTATGGGAATTAACTCACATGGTAATGGAGGCTGAGATGTGCCTTGATATGCTGTCTACAAGCTGGAGAACCAGGAAAGCCAGTGGTATAATTCAGTCTAAGTCTGAAGGGCCAAGAACTAGGAGCTCCAGTGTGTAAGGACAGGAGGAGATGGACATTTTAGCTCAAGAATAGAGAAAGAGAAGTCACCTTTCCTTCACCTTTTTGTCCTATTGGGGCCTTCAAAGAATTGGGTGATGCCTACCCATTGGTGAAGATGAGATCTTTTTTCCTCAGTCATTGGATTCAAATGCTAATCTCCTCCAGAAACACCTTGACAGACACACCCAGAAATAATGTTTTACCAGCATCCTGGGCATCCTTTAAACCCAGTTAAGCTGACACATAAAATTAACCATCACAGTCATCCTCATCCTCATCCTCCCTTAGTGATGAATTTTTAGCTGACTTGAGAGGTAGGGAAGGGACCATGTATAGGAAAGGGACATAAAAATATAAAGAGGGACAAGGAGTCATCTGGAAAGATGTAGATAGAGCCACTTATGTGTGTTCAGTGTAGTCGGTAAGCATAAGTCTCAAGGCACATTCCCCAAATGTGCCCTGAGATTTCTGCCTGCATAGCACCTCACCACACCCCTTTTATTACAGTACCCCTAAACCTTTAGATTCTGTGCTGCTTCCTTTGAGATAGCCTCAAGTTAGAGGAGTGGGAACAGTACCCTCAAATACTTTGTATAGTCTAGTGCTGTCTGCTCCGAGTTGCACATTTTTAGAAAATATCTTAATTTTATCTTTAAAAAGGAATGTGAATTTTGCATTTTATTCCATGACATGTTTGCATTTGTCTTAACCTAAAAATGATGCTTTAAATTAATAGGAGAGTTTTTACCTATCTCCCTTGTGGTTAGATAAAATGAAATGAATTGAAAAGATCAATATTGGAAAAATGTGAGCTGAATTGAAGTAGCCCAGCACAGCATGCCAGGTTCAACACCTATGTAATTTCTCTTCATAGTGTCTGGGTTTATTCCAGATGTTTTTGTTTTTGCCCAGCTTCAGCTCTTTCTAAGGAAAGCTACTCTACCCATAACCCAATGACTTTCATGTTTTGTGCCAAGTATCTTCTCCAGTGACCTTTATGTAAAGCTAACTGTGCCAGGGACCCAGTCAGCTCAGAGCCAACACACAGATTGATATCTGGCAGTGAGATGGCTGGGCTCTCTCTTAGAATTAGGGAATAGGATTCTAGTTTGTGATAAGTTATAATGTATAAAGAAGTAGGGGAATTTCATGGGAGAGCAAAACTGAGTAAGTACCAGAAGTCCACAGTTTTAAGTAATTTAAGGGAATGTCAAGTTACTTGAATGCTAAATGTGGTTTTATAGAAAACTTAGTATACAACAGTATGTGTAATGGATTAGAATGAAGAGAAACTGGAATCATGGAGCAAGACAGAGCCTCACTTAAATAAAAATTATGAGGAGAAGGTAGCCTGGAATGCGTCATTGGCCTTGGAACCAAAGAGATTCAGTGATGTGTTTTGCTACTTTATCTTCAAGTTACCAAAAGAGATGATGGCTTAGTGCTTCTTTCTTCCTTTGCAAGTGGGGTAAAAGCCAAATTTGCTGGACTTTTAAAAAAGAACACTTACATTATTATTCTGTTGCTAGTGCCGATTCCGTGATTCACAGCAAACACACTCAACAGTCTGGTCATTTTAAGTGTTTAGTCTTTAAATTTGACAAATGTGCCAATTACCTTGGTCTGTGGTTCCTGGTTCAAGAATTAAAAGCCATAATCAATTTTAAAAACTGCCACAATTCCTTAGGAGTGAATGAAAACAGGATGCCAAGCAGCCATCCTCAGCTGCCCCACTGGAGCCATTCTTGTCTGGAAACAGGATGTGTGGTATTGGTGTGATGGGGCACAGCATTGTCTCCCCAGATAAGGCTGATTGCTCTGGCCCAAAGGGGACATTGTGTATCCTAGGACCTCACAATACAGTTTAAAATATACACTTTAGTTTTCTTTCTTTTTTTCTGAAAGATTGCAGTGTTTAGGAAGTATTTCAAGCCAATGGGCCCATGCTCATTATTGTTCAAATATGTAGGTCAAATACATGGCTGTGTTAGTCAAGTTTTTGGTGTTTGAAAGCAATCTTTTCTGTTGGTGGCAGGCTTTTTTCAATGTGACATTATTTCAAAAGAAGACCTTAAGTTTCATTCTGAAACCATTAAATAATTTGTACTGCTCGGGGGCTACTGCTCAGTGAAATTAATGTCACATATATTAGAAAGAAAAAGCAGAGCTGACCAATAAAAAGGACTTAGGAAACCAAGAACTTTATTTGAAAAGTTCCTTTAAAGGTTTTTCTCTAGAACTGCTTAGGTGCATCAGCTGTCATCTGATATGGACTAGGCAAGAGTAGAATAAAATTTCATATTGAAATTGTATAACAGGAAATAGTTCATGGAATTATACACAATATATGACATGTAGGGGATTCTATATTTTTATTAAAAAATTTATATTTATTTTAAACATAGTTATTTTAAACTTGGCTTCACATTATTGAATTATACTTCCCTCATTAGAAATTCATGAGGTATGGTGACATAGTGTGCATGCCCACATTTTGAGAGCTTTAAACTTCTCAAGGAATATGCTAGTGGGAAAAACATAAATTTGATTTCCCCGTGAGTCATGATGACCTGTTTTATTATAAAAGTAGAGTTGCTATGGATTTTGAGAGAATAACAGCATAGCTGGCAGAGACCTCTACTTTTGATTTCTTTAAGGTCAACTGTATTTGGTGGCAGGTTCTCTCTAGGCAAGATTATTAAGTAGGCAAGCTGGTATTTTTATCCTCCCCTTGTTTTGACCAGCTCAGTCATTGGTGGCTATATTTCTCTTCCTTCTAGTGTCTCCAGAAACTCATATCTCCTTTTTCTCAAAAGTAAATCAATATATGATTTCCATAAATATTGAGTAAACTAATTTATATTAACTTGAAATGTTGACCAATAAAAAGCTATTCTTAAAGCATAGGCATTACTTTTATTTTGGACTGGTATTTATAATGTTAAGAAAACTCCTTTTTTCCCCTCCCTATAATTTAATATATTTTTGTTTTAGAATTTATAGAAAATACAGCCAAACAAAAAGAAAAAACAAAATTCCCATGCTCCCAGCTGTTCAAGACTACCTCTGCTAATTTTGTTATATAGTATTAATGTAACAAAATGGGATCAACCTGTGTGCAAGTCTTAAACTGTACCTTTTCTCTTAAGTTTTGGTGGTATGTTTATATCTTCAAGCATGCTGATAAGCCATATTTAATATTTTCACGGTTTTGTATTACGTAACTATGCCCTAAGTTATTTAAATAATCCCCTATTATTTGACATTAAGAATGTGTCCATTATTTTGCTACTATAACTTGTCAAAATTATCATTCTATAGCGTATTTCTTCTAATATGATCATGGAGGAAAACCCTTGATACCTCATTATTAACGAGCTGTAGACAGAGACATTTCTTGCTCCTTGAAATCATATCTGTGCAGTCATTTTCTCTGCTTGCTGCTGAGGATACTCTTTGTCAGAACTCAAAAATTAACTAAAATTGAGCTAATTTGGAGTTGACAGAGTGAGAAAAGTAATAGCAAATAGTTGAAAGTTTGGAAGTGCTTTATGTTAAATTGAAAACAAAAAAGTAAATTATCTTACCTATATTTAACCCAGATTACTATGATGTTTGGAAATACTGCAATGAAACTGTGTTTACAGTGTTTGGGATTAGATGCAGAGCCCTTCATATGGAATTTACTCCTGGCCGAAATATTCATGATTCTAGAATGGTTCCTCTGAAAATGTAATTCCTGGTTAGTGTCAAAGTTACATGGTAGGTAGATCAGAAACTGCTTGAGACATGTGCTTGGGAACTGAACAAGGGAAAAAGGTCAGTGAATGGAGAGGAGGTGGGTGCTGCAGAGGCAAAATGTGTATGGGATTTGACATTTCATTGGTTACTAGGAGACAGAAAGGGAGATAGAGGATGGCTGATATGAGCCTGGAGGCAGGATGATGGTTCCGTCATTTGTTGTGTGGATATGGGACAAATTCCCTTGTAGGTATTTAGCCTGAGCTTTTGGCAATTTAACCATGTGCAGATATCCCAGCAAGGAGCCGGAAATACAAAATTGGAGTTAGAACAATAAGTGTATACAATTAATAGTTTTAACCAATAGAAGAAATAAGTGCACCTCTAGAGAAAGATGGCCTACATTTGGAGGTTGAAGTGAAGAATATGATGGCAGAGTTAGCAGGGAAGAACATAAGAGAGTGCAGGGGCAGGAAGAGCCCACGAAGGATGCCATTTTGGAGACAGATGAAGACTGAAACCTGCTGCCCCATGACTTGGTGTCACTGTTGAACTTCAGCTAAGGTGTTCCAAAGGAATGTGGGTGTCAAAGGCAGAGAATAATGGAAAAATAATGCCAAAACAAGAAAATGTAGCATGTGTTAAAAGTTGACTATATAACAGCCACTCTGTGAAGCAAGTCGATTGCCTACGGTCATTGAATCCTCTCAGCAATAGTTGTGATGCAGAAGTTTTCGTTGTCCCTATAGAGGGAAACCAAAGTCTGCAGAGATGAAATACTTTTCCCAAGATCACCCATCATGCCGCAAATAGAACACAGACTCAGGACTGTGCTCTTTAATTTCTCTACTGATAGTATGAATTAGCTGTGCAGCCTTCAAGGGAATTATACGATAAGTGGTTGGTTAGAAAGTGAGGGCAGCAGATTGAACTCCTTTTGAAGAAGATTAGCTCATTATTGATAAAAACTATGAGAGAGTCTTGGAAGAAGAAGAGAGGTGGTAATGTGGAAAAGGGATACTTGCAAAGTTAGGCATTGAAAAAGGAGCCCTTCCTGGGGAGAGACCAAGGGATGGTGATGTCTGCCAGTAGGTGGCAGAAGCACAGTGGAAATAAAAGTCATTTTTGCTAGAAAGGTCAGGTTCTACCTTGAGATCAGAGCTCTGGAAAGGATATCAGTTTCTGTGCCCCCCTTTAAAGGACATAGAAGACACTGAGTTGAAGAGTAAGATGTTAAAATCATCCGGGGATGATGGGCTATCATTCTGTAGCCAGAAGATGACACATCTGTATCATCTGCCATGGCTGGGAATAGGCAGTGCTATGGCGAAAGTGGGTTTTGAGAGAACAGAAGTTGCTAAGAAATAACAGAGAACAGTGATTGGAAATCAAGAATTGAGGGGGGCCTTGATGTGCTTCCTCTTTCTAGTAGTTGTGTACTCATGAAAGGGGGTGAAGCGTAAGAGACACTGTGTCCCATCACTCTATTATAATAGAAAGATGTTTTAGGGAAAAGGGGGCCATGAGAGAAGGGACAGGCATTAGTCATTGGAGAGGGGGGATGAAAGGAAAGATGAAGGCACAAGCTGAATATATGTTTCCCCTCAAGAGAAGAGTTTCCACAGAGCACAGATGAAGGTGCCAAGCTAGCTTCCAGTTGCATTTGTATGTGTCAAGTATTTGTGGTAGGAAGCTGAGAATAGACTGGAAATACCTTTTAGTGATGGAGAAAGAGCAGGATGGAGAGGAGTCCTGAATGGGCTGAGTTTTAGGTCATTTCCCTATCATTGAAATTACTAAGTAGAGTTGAATTTTTGATACTCTCAGTACTAAGAGCTGCTCCCTGAGAAAGTCAGGGATAGTAGAGGAATGTGGGGTATCACACTTGGAAAAGGAATGCTAATGCTGCTCTTGGTTGTCTGCATAGTTTTAGACTTTTTTTTTGAAGGTTATGGAATTAAATTACAACATTTGTTAACAATGAATTAGACATTAATGTGTTAAATGTCGATAGACACAGTTCTACATTCAATCAGAAGACTCAACCTTGGCTATGAGTTAGAACCCTTTGACATTTTCAGGAAATACCTGGGGCCCACCAAAGACCAATGGGAAGCTAAAGTTTGTGGATGGGGCTCTAGTATCGGTATTTTAACAATCCACCTCAGGTATTTCTGATGCACTGAGAAGGCTGGAAGCATCTGCCTTACGGAAAGAGCAGAAAACCAGGAGCATAGCTGAATAAACTTTTTCTTGATGTGAACTCACCTGTGTGCTCACACTTCTGCTGGGTCAGGGGTCTAGCGTCATCAGGAAGTCCTGACATCATTTGTTGCTATTTCATTATTAACCTCAGGGAATGTTGACACACATGCTGGATTAGTGCTGATAGTATTTGTTTGACAGTCAATATTACTCTATTCTTTATCTCTCACAAAGACACCTGTTAGGTGAAGGGAAGCAAATTGGGAAACACCCTACTTACTTGAGCTGAGAGGGGAAAACATGATAAAAATACAGTGTTAGCCTGTACAGAGGCTTTCTTACTCTACAAGGCAGGTGCTGTAGTGCTCAGCTAAACGCCACCATCACCCTGAATCCTAACTCCAGGTCTTATCTTTAACGTATTATTCAAAATTATATAAATAGAGCTCTTAGGTCATTTACATCTTGCATACAACTAATAACTTGATGTAAATTAGTTGTGGTTTCAATTAAATAATCATTAAAGAGTTTTGAAGTGTTTTTGTGAGGTAATATCCAAAGGAAATGAGAGTTTAATCCCTTTTTTCCAGTTATTTAAAATATATTTATATAAAATTTTCTTACTCTAACGTTCAGCACTGCATGTATTGTGACTGAAATGTTGATGATAGCTTAAGAATTGTTTCAGAATTAAACAAATGAGTTTAAGTTTGACTATTGGCTTGTGAAGGGTTTGAATAAATTGTGGAGTAGGTAGATAGGGTTTATTACCTGGGAGGTCTTTTTTCAGAAAAAGAGAACATTCATTCATTTGTTTACTCATTTTCTTTCTGAGTAAACATCTGAATATCAGTGTCTACTTTAAATTCATTTTTTTCCCCAGGTAAAGAATTAAGCCTGTACATGCATAAATATATACACATACTTTTTTATTTTATTTTACATGAGTAATATATATTCTTGATCTAAAGCACAAATAAGCAAAGAGAAGAAAATAAAAACACTTGTAATATATATTTTTTATCTTACCATCTTGGCAGTAACTTCTGCTAATGCCTTGAAGTGTAATCTTCCTGCTTTTCACACACACACACACACACACACACACACACACACACACACACCCAAATATATTAATTCTGTATAAAGTGTTTAGTGACCTGTTTTTTATCACTTAGCAACATATATGAATATTATTGTTCTCATTAAATATTCTTCTACAATGTGAATTTGTCTGGATACTACTGATATAATTTATTTGACAGATAATCTGCTTGACATTTAGATAGTTTATAATTTTGTTTGTTTTTGATTTTTGCTAATATAAACTGTGATGTGTTGAATATCTTTATAGTTCAATTCAAAGTTCTTGATGCTGAAACATGAAATGGTGGAAGAGGAAGTCGCGTTTTGCCCCAGTTGATTACCACAGTATTATAGTACATTTTAAAAATCTTGGCAAGTTGCATGGACGTCATGCATTAGTGCCCTAAAATCCTTGAGATTTTGAGAATTCTGAAAGCTTACTGAAGACAGTAAGCTCTTCTCCTGGTATTCTTCACCTAACACTAACTATTCTAATACACTAATCTTTCACATGAACTCATAGATCTGTGCCTGCGTGTTTACAACCATACCCTGAACTTTCCAATTTTTGTACTCAGGCTGTTGACTACCTTTGGAAGCTTTTGTTCCACTATATTTCCAACTCATGCTTTTGAAATCCAGCTGTCCAGCAAAGCCAGCTCAAAGGTCACTTAGGAGGAATTGACCTCCATCTCCTGTATGCTCCTCGCTCCACTCTTTTCCCACCAACCACACCTGAGCTCCCTGTTGGATTTAGCCCAATCTAGTATTAGTATTGCTATGTAGTATTAACCTTTGACATTATACCTGGTTAGCACTTGAAGGTTACTTAACAGTTAATATGTAGTTATTTAATAGTTAACGTTTGAAGAGTTGTATCCTGCAATATGTTTCAATCATCTTTGTTTTATTTGTGATACATTGCATAGTGCTTTTCAGGGCCTTGGGATCAATGCACTTTCTTTGTAATAAATTGCTTAATATCTTAAATTTAAATAAGCCATTTCAAATATTAAATTGTTTTCTTTTTTTAAAGGTTTTATTGGGGAATTGGGGGAGGAGAACAGCATTGGGGAATTGGGGAAGGGGAACAAACAAGTTGCTGTCTTTTTGGTCTTCAGTCTAGTTGCAGAGGACATTGCTTCACTGGCCCATGTTGGTATTGTCATTGCACTCTTCCCGGGTGAGGCAGATCGGTTGCCTGCCTCTGGATGGTCGCTCACGCAGCTATTGGCAGCTCGCACTGGCTGCCAGCCTCTCACGCTGGCTGTTGGCCACTCACTGTAGCCTATGGCAGCCCACTGCAGCAGGGGCTGCAGCCTACACTGTCGCTGGGGCTTGCACAGCCCAACTCCAGGTGGAGCTCTTGTTTGCTGTAGAGGGCAGTGTCACTGGTCCTCATATGTGGGATCCGAACCGGGGCCGCTGGCATCCCAAAACCAGCTCTTAACCAATGTGCCACTCGGCTGGCCCAAATTGTTTTCTTTTTCATTGCAACACAAAAGCAAGGAATGTGTAGTCATAACAAACAGAAAATCCTAATTTGCAGATCACCTCACTTTTGTGAAAAAAGTACAAAACAAAACTCACAATACCCTCAAACTCAACTTGAAAACAGACTCTTCATTTTTTTCCCCCCACATTGTTTACTCCTGAGAACTTCTAATGTCCCTATTAGGTCTTAATTATTCCTGCTAGTGTTGCCTATATTGTAGATAATTTTGGGGGACTATAATATGTAAGAGAAAGAAAATCTAGATTCTAATCCCAGATATGCAAATGAAGGCAATTTGATTTAATCACTCTCAGTCTCACTTTCTTAAGAAAACGAGGGAGCAGGAATAGGTCTTTATGGCTTCACCTAACTACAAATCTGTAATTTTAAAAAACATGGTTGTTGACCTATGTACCCAAAAGTTAATGAGCACTTATTATGGACTAGGCATATGCCATACATTCTATGTATGTTTTTGGTTTTGGTTGCTGGTAATAGAAATTCAACTCAACTTGCCTTTTTATTTTTCTTGAAGATTTTATTGGGGAATTGGGGGAGGGGAACAAAACAGACCTTTTGTTCTTCAGTCTACTTGTGGAGGACATTGTTTTCACTGGCCTGTGTTGGTATCATCATTTCGATCTTCCTGGATGAGGCAAATCGGTTGCTGGCCTGTGGATGGCCGGCGGCTCCTGGTGGCTCTTGGCAGCTCACACCGGTGGCCGGCCACTCACGCTGGCCTCTGGCCACTCATGCTGGCTGCTGGCCTCTCACTGTAGCCTATGGCAGCCCACTGCAGCAGGGGCTGCAGCTATGCCATCCTGGGGACTCACAGCAGCCCAGCTCCAGGTGGAGCTGTTGTTCACCATTTTAGCTGTAGAGGGCAGTGTCACTGGCCCTCATATGTGGGATCCAAACTAGAGCCCTGCTGCTCAGAGCCGGCATCCCAAGCCAGTTTTTAACCAACTCGGCCTACCCTCAACTTGCTTTTAATAAAAAGTGTATTATGGGTTGGTATAACTGGGAAGCCCCCAGGTTTATGGATTTCAGGCAGTGCTGAGTTTAGGAGTTCAGATGATGTGTTCAGTGTTCTTATTCTCTTCATCTCATCGCTGCTCTGCTTTTCTCTCTCTTTACCTCCTGGCTTCTCTGTGCTGGCTTTACTCTTAGTAGGATCATAGGCTACCATGGAAAAGATGGATGGTGATGGTCTCAAGCTAGAAAATTATGAGTGAGGACTCTAATTCGCCAAGTTTAGATCTAAGGCCTAACCCTTTGCCCAATCATTGGCTCCTGAAGAAGAAACATAATCATCCTCGGCTGTGATAAATGTCAAACTGGGTGCTTACGGGACAACTGTGATAAATAGCCATACAGGGAGCAATGAAGTGGAGTAGGAAGTAAAAAAATAATGGTGTCAGGAAAGTATATTGAGCTCCTAACAAAATCATGGCACTCCTGGGGCAGAAAAAAACTTAAAATTCATCTATCTATTCAACCATCCACTGAGAACATCTATATTGTATCTGCAATTCTGGCAAAAAAAGATTTAGGTTATGTTTAAATAACACAGAGTTTAGAAAAATGATTAGCATTTTTGTTTTTAAAAGACACAGATATCTATTTTTCTTTTATACCAAATAACTTAAACAATAAATAGTTATCTACATAAAAATAGATAAACATTGTGGGTAATGTTTATATAATATCCTAAAAATTCCTTGAGTTGTAATTACTAGTTTTAACACACATTGAAGAATGCTCTTTTCTTGCTGTTTCTTTACAAATTATAAGAAAAAAAAGTTATTCTCCTTAAGAAAGGGAGAGTACAAGAGAGAAATATGAGAAAACATTGGGACAAATTTTAAGTATATAATTCTAGAATGAGAGAATCAATTAGAGTGCAGAGGTGAATCTTTTTGGGGTTCTAAAGTGAATGTGACACTTATTTCACACAGAAAAAGGGATAGAGTTGCAAATGAGGGCTCATATTATGTACATCTACTTGACTCAAGCCTTGTTGTAAGAGGAAGCCATGTGGACTAGGGGCTTGTTTGCTTGGTTTGAATGTAAATGAAGAACATATACGATGGTTACTTTAGAACCTCATATGACTGACAGCAATAATCATATGCCAAGGTCACAGACCTAGAGAGTGGCAGTACCAGGACTTGAACCTCAGGCAGCCTAACTCTGAGTCCTGAAGCTGCATTATAATGAGTTGAGCCATACGTGATTTCCTATTTTTGTGGTTCAAAACAGTCAAAAATCAACTATTTTATAAGATAAAAGAATGTGTTTGGTGCTGGAGCTTTTCAGTGTTAAAAAGATAGATGATCTTGATAGTTTTATACCTTCAAAACCTCAGATGAGAATGGTGAGCATGGCTCAGTTTAAAGAAAAAAAGTGTGAGAATGGTGAGCATTCATGATGTGTCTCTTTTTTCACAATTTAGGGAAAATATCTTTCATTTCACCTAATTCTCATTCTAGGCAAGTGCACTATAAAGTTGGAAGCAATATTCATACTTACCATAGGTAGGGATATGTGAAAAATATCCTTATAAAGTTCAAGGGATGTGATATTAATTTCTTCATTTACCATTAGCAGGTGATCATGAAATTAAAATCGAAGAAAATAAGGCCAGTTGCAGACTGTTATCATAATTGCCAGTTTTGTGACTGTGGGCAAATAACTGAACTTAATTCCGTCACAATATGCGAGAACACCTTGTTAAATTATTGTGAAAATTAAATGAGAAAATACAAGTAAAGGGCTTAACATAGTGCCTAGCTGAATAAAATTTTCTCCTCCTCCTCCTCCTCCTCCTCCTTCTTCATTGTTATTATTATTTTCATTTTATTTCCAGATTTTTAAACTGTGTATTTGAGAATTATGTCCATTGAGAATATTCTGAGATGGTTTGCTGATATACGAACACTAGTGGCTAATACAATCAATAATACAGGAATGGCTTGAATTGAAGGCTACATGAAATACCCCAGGCTGCTAAAGCCCTGGCTCTGTTATCTAAGCCTGTGGTGCTGTTCATGACCGAAGCTTATTTCAGAGTTTAAATTTTATTTCTTGGAAGGCATCCAACTTTGTTATCTGAGTGGCATGAGAGAAATTTAGCCACGTGACATTTATTGACGCTCTGCAGTGTTGCCTATCTACAATTTTGCTCTTTCTCACACAAAGACCAAAGTAGTGGAAGTTCTTTGCAGTAGCAGAAACTTGTTAGAAGCCTCTCTCCTTCCCTTGCTGAAAGGATCCTTCTGTATCAGCACTCTCCCAAGAATTTACTTCCCACAGTGAGTCACACAGTCAGTTCCGTGCTTCCCGGTAAGCAGCTTAAGAGTCAAGCTCTGCAAGCTATTTTTAGCTGCTCCCCACCCTGTAATGGAAGATACTGGATAAACTTGCAAATGACACATTGTACTGATGACAAACAGGGTGGATTGTGTCAGATTGAGTTTCCAAGCCTCTGTTTTCTTTGGTGTAATAAAGACAGTGGAAGGGGGTAGGGGGAGAATGGGGAAAAAAAAAAAATCTCCTTGACATCAGTGCCATAGCAGACAAAGCACCATGTAGAGAAATGTGCACTGAAAGCAGAAACATGCTTCACTGCAATTCGCTGATTTCCACTGTTCCCAATCTATAATCAGGGCGAAATTAAAGACATTAAAGCAGTTATCATCTGTATTTCACTTGCAAGTTCTTATTGTGATCATGAATAATTCAGAAATTGTGGCTTCGAATGGTAAGTAGAACATTGCATCACCACGCACATCAATAGGGTAACATTTTCCCTGGCAGCCTGGGCATTGAGTCAGCATGCACACGCGAAGTGCCTTTTCTAATGAGGTAAATAAATGTTCCTACCTTTCCCTGCTCATTGTCTTAAGAAACCAGAAATCTCCTAAAGCAGAAGAAATGTGCACATACTCATTAGTGGGCTTATCAGACTCTATCATTGTTCTTTCATGTATCTGAGTACACTTTTTTTATCTGTGTCTCTAGCATGTAACATGATGCTAGACACAGTAGGTATTATTTATCAATATGAATATACAAGTATATGTGTGTGTGTGTGTGTGTGTGTGTTATATATATATATATATATATATATATATATATAGAGAGAGAGAGAGAGAGAGAGAGAGAGAGAGAGAGAGAGAGAATGGGATCATATTATGTATGTTGTTTCACAATCTGACTTTGAATATCTAACAAACATGGAAATTTTGCATGCCATTAAACATATTTTTCATATATTTCCTTTTACAGAAGAATCATAATTTATTCACTCAGTCCTTCTCTTTTTGTATTATATACAATTATTAAACAACTAAAATTAAACCAATTAAAACTGTTTATAATTATTAGGAAAAAGGAACATTGCAATGTGTTTTTATTCAATCCTTTTTCACTATTAATTCAGTCAGCAAATATTTACTGATTGTCTACTCTGTGCCAGACACGGTTTAAACTCTGGGAATATCAGAGCTAACCAACATTTTAGTGAGACTAGAGACATAATCAATAAAATAAATAAGAAAAAAATATACAACATAGAATCAAGCTAATCATTTATGATCTGCTACTTTTCTTAATGAATGTGATACATGGATAAATATGATTATTAAACATATACATATAATATATATGTTCAAAGGTCATCAGTACTATGGAGAAAAATTAAACAGGGAGCACTGGAGGGAAATTTTAAATAGACTGATCAAGGGCTGCTTGAGAATATGACATCTGACTAGACCTAAAAGAGAGGGGCCCCTGCTAAGTGCATTAAGGGCAGGGAACATGCATGCTTCTTTGCTCATCCTCATGTGGAGATCCCTGCCCTTGTGCTTAGAATCTAAGGTCTAGTATTATCTGGGTTATTCCCAGGTTATGAGATTAGGACGATTACACACACACACACACACACACACACACACACACACACACACACTGTATTCAAGCTTCTTTGCAACACCCACATGCCACTTTTAAAAAATGCTTTCTAAAATTATTTTATTAACATATCACACTGTGGACATGTGCCATGGTTGTAAGCCACCTGCCCCCTCAGCCTTATCCACATGAACTGCTATTGAACTAAGACTCATCCATCAGGCACATGGGCATCCTTTCTTTGCTTGAAATGCAAGAGTGTGCACTTGCATCTTTAAGTTTTGGCTCTAAGTGAACTAAGTTTGGGAAATTGTAAGAGTGCTTTGAAAAACTGAAATAGGATGCACTATACAGAACCTTGAATGTGAAAGGTCAAGCAGACCTTTGGGAGCAGTTCACAGAGCTTTTCACATTTCTTCTATCTCCCATCTTGGGAAGATGTTGCTCTCTCTTTGTTGGAGGTCACTCTTGCTTCTTTGCTCCTTGCTTCTTTGATAGGCTGCTCTATGAATTGATGCATTCGGGAGCACTTGCAGAAGTAAACAGTGGGAGACCCAGGAATGAGAAACTTATTCTGCTAATGAGAGAATGCTTTTATATTTTGTGTAGCATGATTTTAGTTCCCTCTGTAATATCGAGAAAGTCCCAATCTTCTATATGGAGAAAAATGCTAAAACCCATCTCTGGAAGCTTATCAGCAAGACTACCTTTATTTCTACAATTATTGTCTACTTTAATGTAAAATTCCTAGCTCTTTTTAGAGAAACATTTCTCTTAAAGAGTGAAGAAGAAAGTTTAAAAAGTATTTGCAACTGAAGGAAGAAAATAATTCGCTTAGTAGTTCATATTAGTTTTATTCACTCCTAGCATGTGCATAGAAGCTGATACATTCCAAAGCATTTTTATATCTCTCCTGTGATTTTCACAATGCTCTAAGATGCAGTGTTATTTTTGTACATGCTTTATAAATGAGAAAACTAAGCCACAGAAAAAGATTAAAAAAATTGCCCAAGGGCGTCAAGTTAACATTTATTGAGTACTTAGCCGTGTCAGGCAGGATTCTAAGCACTTTATATACATTCTCTCATTTACTTCTCACAGTAGCCCAGAAAGTTTGGATATTGTTATTTCTATCCTAATTTTTCAGATCAGGAAATGAAGCATTGAGAAATTAAATGACTTGCTCAAGGACATGCACAGCTAGTTAGTGGCAGGGGTTCTGGTTTTAACCCCAAACACCGAAAACATGATTCAGGACAGCTGCTCCATTGGCTGGATGGGAGACTGGGGCTGTGATCATGGAATCTGAACCCTGGGAGGTCTCTAAGTTCTGGAGTTCCAACCCTGGTGTGTGTACTGACTATGGCCTTGGGATGCAGAAGTAAGCCGCACTGATCTTGGGCTTTTCTTAACTATTACAATGAACACAAAGCAAAACGTATTCCTAGCAATTCCATTGTATTCTGATGTCCATAAAGAATAATAGATTAATAAAATACCTGTCAATTTGCATTCATGGGGATAGTACGTAGTTGATTTTGGGGCAGCAGGACCTGCATTCTTAGGAAATGCCGAGAGTACAGATCTCTTCAAACTTTCCTTCTTCCTGCAGAAATCTCTTTAAGACATCTGTGACAAATACTAACTCATTTCTGCTTGATAATACCTAGTCATACCAAGTTCCTTAATTTTTGGGGTCAGTTTGTTCTATTTGGGGATAATGAATTGTTGGAAATATATATATATATATATATATATATATATATATATATATATATATTATATATGATTGAAGTCTATGTCCTGATTACAGTAAAATATTTTGCTTTAAGGATTCCAAGATACACTGTGTAATCTCTGCATTTAAATATAGCACCAGTTTTATCAAGAGAATGCAGGAGATCTTTATAAACTGTTTGGGTCCAGGAGATAAAAATAGAGACTAAATGATCAACAAATATATTAATAGTTATTAAGAGGAGAGGAAAATCTGACCTGTAAACTTACACTGTGTTAACTCCCATGGTTTCTTCCATTTTACCCCTGAAACTTGCATTGGAAAGCTAGGTTATCATGGTAAGACTAATACAAGCAAATAATTTTACATTACAGCCTTGGAACAAAAAACATTTACACTGTGTGAAGACGGTGTGTGTGTGAGCATGCACGCGTGCGTTTTTAGGGAGATGAAAGAGAAAGATGTAGGAAAATTAACTGGGCAAATTAATTGAAGGTTATTTTTATAATTAGGTCTTTCCTTTCAAGTATCAAAATTTCCAGTATTAAAATTCAATTTGGTAATAATTATCAAGCATCTTTCAGGTGCCAGAATTTGTGTTAGGTATGGGGATCCAGTGGTAAAAACACAGCTATGTTCTCTGCCTCTAGGACACTGTGTGTGCTTGTGTGTATTCCTGCCAGAGGCATGAGTGGGGCTGAAATGCAGGCAGCTGTGCACATGATACATCGAGCCTTCATCTGCGTGGGGAGGGGGAACCGTTATCTAATCAGCACAGATGTGCTCTATGGGCTAATGACCCTCTGCCTGCCTTTAGAGGGCTAACAAGAAAGGCAGCCTTTGAACAAATTATTGTCTGATTAGTATTACAAAAGGGAAGCATAAGACACAAAGCTATAGATTAAAAGGCCAGGAAAAGCCTCCTTGAAATGGTGACATTTAAGATTTGCACTAAAGAATATGACCAGGCATGAAATCCACCTTGGTTTAGATGAAAAGAAGCAGCTCCCTTCTCCATGCCTCACCCCAAAAGTTGTTGCAGACATTGGACCCTCAAACAAATACCAGATATTGGCTCAAAGACAATTGTAATTCACAGTTAGTTGGAGTAGGAACCAAATGTCGGGGAGGATAAAGAGAGAGAGGAGAAAAAGGAGGGGACACAGAGAAAGTTATAGGAACTTACCTCCTTCCTCCACTGTAATGAATTGGAACTTAGAGCTCTGGGGCTGGACCTGGGTGGTTTCAACAATAACTGAGCAAAGACCTATAGGTTCATAATAATAATGATATATTATCCTCTAGAAACTGATTTATAGGTTGGGTATACTTTTTCAAGGTAGGGAGAAAAGATAGAGATAGAGATAGAGATAGAGATAGAGATAGAGAGAGAGAGAGAGAGAGAGAGAGAGAGAGAGAGACTATGTTGATTATTGTATCTTCAAAGATATAAATCAGTGTATTAACACACATTTCTATTGGTGTACCTAGCTTGCCTCTTCTCCTTCCATCCCTCTATTCTTTTCAACTGAATGCGTTGATTCTACCTTTTTTTTTTTCCGGATAGAGTAAAAGATTGTGGTTAGACCTCAAATCAATTCATATTTTTAATCAAAGCCCTCCTCTGGGGAATCTGGTACTTGGATAGTTATTAATAAAATGTTTCTTTGGTTTGTCTTTGTGAATGTCACTGCCTTGGAACTTTTTGGTGTTAAGTAACTTTTTGGTGTTAATTAAGGAATGTGAGAACTCAGACATTCCTATCTGTCTTGTTATAATCTATTAAAATATTGCTATTAATTCCCTTTAATGCTTCCTCTTTATTTTTTGAAAGATCAATATATGAAGAAGAGACAATACTTTAGTGAATAAGATATGAATTAAAACTTGATGACAATTAAAATTTTGGAATGTGAGTGTCAGAAAGGAAATTATTTTCTGCAAGTTTCTCATTTTATGGAAATGCTATAGATATAAAGGTGCAAAGTCACACAGTTGGTGAGTGAATGACCCTGGATTCACCAGCATATACTGTTTTAAATACCCTTCTGACCGTAAGTAGCAAGTTAGAATTATTAGAATGTCTAAAGGCTAGCCTAACATTTCTTTATAGGATTGGTTAGTTAATTAATGGGTGTTTAGAAAGAAAATGAGTATGTCTAACTTTATTATCTATTACATACTTTGGTTTATGAATGAAATAACTACTTCATTAGACTGGTCAGATTTAGTTTCTTTTCTCCAACTGGTGTATCTTTGTTGAATTCTCAGAATATTTTGAATCTTGATTAAGAATAAGATCTCATTCATTCATAATGGGTATATAATGATTTTCCCCCCAATTCTGTCCAAACAGCCAAACAGTAGACTTTTGTTAAAAGAGTTTTAAGATAATAAATGTAATGCTTTTGTATAATACTACTGTACTCACTTTAGAAATGTACAGCGTTAGAATCTTGTAAAAGTGGAAATGCCATATTAAATTATTATGTGTATGGAGAAATCTTATGTAGTTAACTATTCTTAAGTACTTTAAGTATTCTTTCAGAAACATCTAGATACCTCCAGAGCTACCGAAAGCTATAGTTATGTACTCTACTTACAAAAAGGACAATATTATATCTTCAAGATAGGGCATTCTTGCAAAAATTTGCAAGTCTTTCACACTGAAATGACATTTTCCTGAATCATAGTTATTTTAGCAACTCTTTCTTCTTAACAAGTTCAACTGAGATGCAAGAAATATTAGGAAAGAAGTTATTTACCTGTATTTTAATTTGACCTTTTACTATTAAAACCAATATTCTAAAATTTGCCCAAAGGACCAGGTTAGTGAAAACAGGAAGCAAACATCAGCTGGATGAGACTGTCTGTCGATGTGTTTAGTGATTACGTGTGGTGGCCACACTTGTAAGATGTGACTCCCACTTTGCATTCTCACCTGAGCCATCTGTTTAAATTACTGTGCTTCTAGTCATTCAGCTAATACATATTTTAATACAATTTAGATATTCTTAAATAAAAATTAAACCTATAGAATGGGGATGGGAAACATTTTTACTATCAAGGGCAACACATTAATAAAGGGTTATGTAAGTAACAATTGGTCTAATCTCTTATTTTTGGAACTAGCTTTAAGAAAATAAGGAACGAAAAACTATTTAGTGAGGACAATAAATTAGCAGGAAGGGAGTTAGAAAAGAAGAGAGAAAAAAGAGAGAAAGAGGCCCAATAAGGGTATGAGGATGAAATATAAACAAATAGAGAAAATAATACACACACACACACAGTTAATAGAGAAAGAAGACACACAGATCCCAGTGCATATTTAGCAACAATGCTCTAGGAAGAAAATCAGATGGCGGCAGATAGGGACAAGAGATCTAAGGATATTCACTAGGGATAAGATTTTTATCAATTCTTTGGCTAAAGAATTTTAAATCTGTGTTGTGTGTCACAATTCTAGTCATAGTCGATGCAGGCAATGGAAGAAAGCTTACAAAAGATCCAAAGGGGTTGAGATATCTGGGAGAAGTTTCTGCAACACTAGAAGCAGTCACCTACAATTTGTTAGTTTCACTCATCTAAACAGTTTTCCCAACTTGCTTTCTGTTTTGCAAGTGTCTCACCGTACTAGTAGAAAAACAGATGGTTCAAGAAGAAGATGGAGGCAGGAAGATGGAGATGGTTCAGTTAACTGAGCAACTTGTGCTGAGGACAAGGACCAGATAAGCAGTAAATAAATAACACTGTATCAGGGGACAGCTGAGTTCTAGACTGTACCTGCCAGCTGTCTAGTCCTGAGTTGATTACGTAAAATGGAAGCTTATTTCGTTTTCCATAAATGGGAATACAACCTTGGCTTACTGGATTTTCCTGAAGATCAAATGAGGTAGTATATGTTCTTTCCTAACTGTAAAGTGGACAAAATAAGAAAGTAACCACTGTCATTATTATCCCATTGTGCTCAAGGCTTTACACTAGGCACCAAGCTCTAGCTTTTGAAGAATTTATGTAATTTCAGAGACAAAAAATACAAATTGAATTTAGATGGCATTGAATAAATGAGAGCTTTTATGTATGAAACACTGTGCCAGCATTGGAATATCAAAATGAATTAGATATCATCCCTGCCCTCAGGGAGTTTACACTGGAGAATTAGCATAAAAATGAACGTAAATTTTATTGTAGTAATATTACCAGTGCAGATGTGAAAAATGAAAGAAGTGATCAGAGTATTACAGTGTTATACAGGAAAACCTTAGAAGGGGTGGGGAGATGAGACAAAAGTCAGGTTAGAAATCTTAGTTCGGTTTTAGTATAAGAATTGCCTAGGGATTTGTGACAATCTCATTACTTTCTCAAGTTGGTTATATCTATTTTTTAAACCACTGCCTTTTAAACTCTTTGCTTTGAAATGTACTTATTTTTGCTCTACAAATTTAAAACATTTCATTTGAGGAGAGTTCTGAAATCCTTTCCAGCTGACCTGATTTTACATTAGTCACCTCTGTGATCAAAAAGGAAATAACATCCAGACATAAATTCTAATCCTTCCCCATCTGAATGACAGAGGCAAATGAACCAAAACAGAGCACAAATTACTGTCAGTATTAGAACTATCTAGACATTTATGCAGTGTTCCTTACTTCCAATCCAAGCACTGTCCTATTATATTAATTCTCCCTAACACACCATTCTTCCCGACTGTCTTTTTCTGTTAGTAATTATACCCTTATTTTCCCAATCATAGTTTTCACTTTCCCTTTTTCCTATCCCTCAGTCCCCTCTGTTGTCAAGTTCTGACAAAGATTTCTTTAACATGCTATTTGAATTCAATTTATCTATTCTCCAGAACTATCTTGGGATATTTTAAGGGAGTTTTGCAAGTCTCTTTCTCCATTACACTGTGCATGTAACAGCCAGGTCAAGAGCCCTAAAAGCCTCTTTACAATAAATCAGGCTATTTTCTTATTTAAAAAATTTACAGTTCTCCTCCATGATTAAGCCAAAACAGCTTTAGACTTTAAGATGATCTATGGTCCAGGCTAGTCTCCAATTGCTCACCTCTCTGAAGCTTTTACTGTAATCCGATTTATACACCTTTCCCTGAAAGCAGAACCCCTTTCATTTACTGTCCCAGGAACTCCACAGGGCGAAGGGGAAAGAAGACAGACGAGGATGGAAGTAGTGAGATGGTGCTTACTCATCTCTCAACAGAATTCTCCTCTGTTAATTCTAGATTAATTTGAATATCTATTTCTCAATTTTTTTAAAGTGGAAAAAAAATCAGTAAAGGAAATTACCCATGGTAATTGGAAAACAAATGAAAATAAGGAAAAAGTCAAGTTTAAAATAGCCTCTTCATGCATTTTTGAACAGGGATCAGATCTTGTGCCTACCACATAGTGGGTGTTCAATGTTTGTTGAATGAATAAGTGACTGTTCAGGGCCAGAATTAAAATGATGGGTCAAATTGTGAGGCTTTTTTCTTCTTCCCCAGATACCTCTGTTCTCCCACCCTTTCCCCATCACTTTCTCTTTTAACCTGAGAACTCCTAATATTCTATACATCAATATATATGCATAGGTATGTGGATCTGTGTACTTTTAAAAATTAATTGAAGAAAAATTGCATTTGAAACTTACTTATTTTGTAATATTTATAAGAAAAATTTTGTATATGGGAAAGATATTATGACTAGCGTATTTCACTCTGTACAAATGATTATTTTTTATGTTTGCAGGTATAAATGTGCTGCAGATAGGTATTAAACAATTTAAATCATTTGGATTTGGGTAGTCAGATATTGTTGTAGTAAGTAAATTTGCTCAAGATAGATTGACCCTAAAAAAACAACAACCTCAAAGCTTTTTAAAAATAGACATCAGATGGGGAAGGAAGCTGCAGAAATAGGGCAGTGGTGTGTGTCTGTGAGCTTTCTTAGTCTATGGAATGAAAATTTTGTTCCAAATTTTACTGCCCAAGGCAAATATCTGTACTTAGAGAATCCATTGTGTGCTTTTAGAATTCTGTGTTGAACTTAATTGGTACAGAGAGTTAGAAAAGCCATTTATCGGTTTAAAATAAATAATTTGTTTTATCAAGAACTTCCAATTAGTGTGTCATTGGAAACAAGTTAAGCCTACTTTAGAAACTGTCCTATGTTTGGACTCCGCTTGCTTGAGGTTATAGTATTGATGATTGATTTTTCCAACTGCTAACAACTGTTGGCTTTCTTTTGGAAATAACTCAGGTGTGTGGAGATAATTTTGACTTAAAAAATAGGAAATCATAAAAATAACAGGTTGAGAAATGATGGCCTAATTTTTACTCACCTGTCTACAGATGTGTGTGTGTGTGTGTGCGTGTGTGTGTGTGTGTGTGTGTGTGTGTGTGTGTGTAGCCCCATTCAATCCCCAGAATCAAAAGTTAATAAGGAACATGTTTACTTGTAGTCCAGGGCCTATGCTTAAATTTATTCAATTCTAGGAAAAGGAGCATTAGAAAACACTAGAAAGTACCATTAGGTTTTCATAGTTTCAGGTCACTGGCAGCTGCTGACTACAGTAAAGCAGCCTGGAAACCTGCCCCTTCACCTTGTTCCCCGGCACCATTCGTGCCCAATATGACATGGGTATTTAATTTCTCAGCACAGTAAGGAAGAGGGTGTAATACAAGGACTTGAGACTCAAAGTCTCCTTCAAACTTTGGTAACACAACAGTAAACATTTCTCCCCTTGTATGAGTCAAAGTCAGCTTGCAGTTTTTCGGAACTAGAAAGAGGACTGTGGGAAGAAGAGGTGATTCGGGAACACCGGAGGCAAAGGACTTAATTTACATTAAACCAAAGAACTCATCTTCAGCAATTAAATATCAATTGAGGCATTAGGGAGTTTAACTATATACATATAGTTATTGCAATTACTCCTTGAGTTCAGATGTGAGAGAATCTGATAAACAGCTGACTATCAGGCAGGGGATATCCTTTAATATGGTTCTTCCAAGTTGCTAAGACCCGTGACTTTTAACAGGAGGAAGATAATGAAGGCTAAAGAGAGGCAATATTGAAAGAGATTGAGTGGTACTCCATTTAGGTGGTAGTTACATACACCCTAGTTCTGCTCATACTAGTAAAATCTTGAGCAATGAACTTTGTCCCTTCATTTTTGTATGTGAAGAATATAAATGTACTCACATCAGATGATTGTCATTAGGCTAAAACAAATTGATCTGTACTGAACACCCAGAATGATGCCCAATAATTGCTCATTGTGCGTTTCCTACTGTTATTAACTCAATTATAAAGAATCGTTTCTTGTTACATCAAAACTACCTCTAGTTAAACAGAATCAAGGATAGAGTTCTCGTATTCTTTTAAAGAGGATTACCTTGTACGTTCAAAGATAACTGCTAAACGTGTAAAGGGAATTGCAAGGATGAATGCAAACTAAGTCACTTTTTCTTCCCAGGGAAAAGCAATCACAGGAGTCTTAAACTACAGCATAAAGGCATTAGAGAAATCAAAAGGAATAATATACCAGTGAGATTTATGATTAACTGAGATTATGAAATCTAGGATGCTTCAGGCAAGTCAACCTTAGACAGCATTTGAAACAATTGGGTTGAATTTTGATGTGTCCCATCATCTTGGGTTTCCAGCTATTCCTCCAAGGGGGCTGCCCAAACCCTTCCTGGGACACCCAGTCCAGACCACCTCTGATTTACCTAGTCAGTATCATTTTATTCACCTCTCCTTGTCCTCATCTCACACTTTTTACAAATTTAATAGTTTTTACTTACCCAAATACTCTTTTCAATGATAGAAAAATAGATTTCTGACTCTAACTGAATATCTCATTTTTTTGACAATCTCTTCCACTTTTCATAAAAATAGAATTGTATGTAGTTGTAACCAATTAATTATTTCTTTTAGAACCATACAGAATTAAACCTCAACAGCTTATGCAGAATTCTTAAAGTAGCAGATTCTTTAGAAACAGACGTAAGAATTTACATTTTTCGAAATCAGTAGCTCATTCCAATTCACTTTCTAAAATTAGATTTGACCGCTTTTCCCAAGTTGAGGCTAAATTTTATAGCCCTCTTCTAAATAGGCAATCATCATTTTGATATTCTCTTAGGTTGAAGGGCTAATCAGCTGAAGTGGATTCTGTGTTTTAATATTCAAGTCACTGTTAAAAGCTGTCCCACACATAGCCTATACCTTGAACATTATAGGCAGAGACTGAGGTGTCACAAAACTTCGAATATCTTCATTGTCGTAATCAGGACTGGCATAGGCAATAGGACTCAAACTTTATATGGATTAGGCCCAAACAGTATCTTATTGACTGAAACACTCAAGCCAAGGTTGAGAATCCAGATCTCAGGTGACACTGGGATGGGCAGGCCTTCAGGGATATTTGACCTTGGGATTTACAGATCACCTCCTTTGGCACCCAGCTGTAGTTCTTTCTTCCTGTCAGCTTCTTTCTTTCCATGGGGTTGCCATGTGGATGGAACCATGTCATCAGTGGCTCCTAAATTTTATGTCTTAAAACCTTGCCATCCAAAGGGAGGATGGGCTTCACCAATCCATTCTCCAATCTAAAACATCCAGAAGAAAGTTCTATTGGTCCAGTTTAGGTCAAATGTAAATACTGGACATGGTCTATTGAAATAATTAATGGGACACTTTCTGTCAGAAGTGATCTAAAACCCTGTAAATGAGTTTTTGGTTTTGTTTCTCACTATTACTCTGTGAGATGGGAATTTTATCATTTTTATTCGATACATGATATCATCGAGGCTTAAAGAGTTAGGTGACTTACCTAAATTCACCAGCTAATAAACCTCACAGCAAGGATTGGGGCCTAGCGTTTGCTTCTGGGTTTATCTTTCTCTAGAGCCCCCACCATCCTCCACTGTCTATCTCTGATGAAATCCTCTGGGTCAGGCATGTTTCTCCTAGTTCATTGCCAGGTGGAGGGAGCATGAAGGAACATGTCAACTCCCAGAGTAGTCAAGGTGGAACTAGAGAGACATCCTAGAGAAGAGGACAATGTTATAGACATCCTCTGTGTTCCTACCATAACCTATAGAGATTTTGGGAGTGTTGGTCAGTCCAGCAAGCTTTGATGGCCCTGTTCAACACAGGAACACAGCTAAGTCACTTCTCCTTCAACACTGTGCCAAATGTCCTGAGAATTTTCGCTGTGTCTCCAAATCGGCAGCCCAGAGGTCACAATTTCACTTAAGGCTTATTTTATGGGGTTTGTACTATTTAATTTGTTACTTATTAGAATGAGGAGATGTATTTGTTTCTTCTTGAGATGATTTCAAGATTGTTCAGTGAATGTTATGCTTCCCTTTCCATGTAAGTGGATTAATCTTTCTCACTGGGATGTTTACAGATACTAAATGGAACAAATATATTTACATATGTCTGTTCAGATGTAGACTTTTACAATGGCTTGACAATGAAAGTAATGTTTCTGATTTCAAAATAAATGTTTCCGATTTCAAAATAAATGAAAATACTAAAAAAATCTCAGAAAATATGTCTCTTAAAAAAAGACTCAAATCAGCAGTATTTTTATTTTGAGCACAATAGACTAAACCACAAAGTGAGCTTAAACTATTGGGTTGGAAAAGTCATGACATATTTTTTTCTATGTTTTTTGTCACAAAAATGTGTCATGACTTGGGCTGGCCGAGTGGCTCAGTTGGTTAAGAGCTCGCTCAAGAGTGTGAGCTGAGCTCTGAGCAACAGCAGTTCAACGTCCAGCCCGAGCTGAGTTGCTGCTGAGCTGCCAACAGGTAGTAGGATGGCTCAGCTTAAACAAAACAAAACAAAACAAAACAAAAAAAAAAGTGTATCATGACTTTTCTGACACTCCAGTATATCTTATTTCTCTTTGGTACTGTAATGTCTCATCAACATAATTCTTTGAAAAGTTGTGAGAAAAAATACCGGCAAAATGTAGAGTGGTTGAGTTCAAAGTTTTGACTTACTCAACAATTTTTTTTTTTTTTTGCTAAGCATTTTTTATCTTTGTGACAATATGTATACTATACAGTTCCTCATTTTGTTTTATTTCTCCCCCTCTCTGTTCCTTTGGCAGGTAAACCACACCAAATGATTGTTTTCACTCTATAGTGTTATGAGATAAGGGAGGGACCATTCCTGACACTGGTGCAGGGCTGTTTTACTATTTTAGCAAGACATAGCTTAACTATCAAACTTATTTCCTAAGTCAGCCTCATGCCTCATTCATCATTTTTGTTGTTTCTTCATTTTTCTCAGGTACTTAGTATGTTGCTGGGACTAACCGAGCTTGATATCATGTCAGATTTTCCATTTCTCTCTTTCCCACTCCCTCCATGGTTGATATCCTAGATAATGGCCAATTGTTAGATTAGATTGCAGAGATCCTCTGCTAACATTTTGGTCACGCAGACATAGTCAGTATATCCAGTGAATGATTTCCAAGCTGACAGCTTATGTAATGTGTCTCTAAAACCATGTTGCTGTTTTCGTTTCTGGAAAAGTCATCGTATGTCAAATTTATTACAAGCAAAATTTGCTTTTTAACCTTGAGGAACCCTTTCCACAGCTATTATGGTATCGTGTGATCTTTTGCTGCCTTGGTCAAAGAGAAAACAAATATAATAAGTGAACTCATTCTATAAGGCAGGGATGCCAAATCTTCTTTTGGGCCATGCACCATCTTGTCAGTTTGAGGAAGATGATGGTCCCCTTCTTAGCATATTACTTTTACATGTATGATATAAAAAAATACATACAATAAAGGAAACCACTTATATTGAAATACAGACATCAACCTATTTTTTAAAAATTTTGGTATAGTAATGTGTACTTCATTCATTAAAGAACAAAATTTAGAGATGTTTCTGATTATTATAATTTCAAAGTAGTAACCAGTGATATTTTGCTATATCTGCACCACTTGTAATATAAAAAAAAAAATCTATGAATTTTTTTTTAAATATATGATTTTTAAAAAGTATCAATGTCACAAATAGTGCTAATGCTACAGTGGTTGATTAATTACATTCATATTTGAAGGATATGTTACATTTTAGTTAGAGATTAATGAAAACATAATGTAATATTTTTCCCATGATGGATCCCTTAAATTCTATTCATGGGCCTCTTGGAGAGAATTAAGATGAAAACGTTAGATAGAGTTAAGAACCACTGCTATAAATTGTAGGCAACTTAAAATTTTTTTATTACGGTATAATTGATGTATAACATTATGTTAGTTCAGGTGTACAACATAATGTTTCGATATTTGTATGCATTGTGAAATGATTGCCACAATAAATCTAGTTAACATTTGTCACCATACATAGTTATAACATTCTTTATTCCTGTGATGAGGACTTTTAGGATGTATTCTCTTAACACTTTTCCAATATGCGAGACAGTATTATTAACTACAGTCTTGTTACCAGGAAGGACGAATTTCCTCAGTTCTTGTCCTCTTGAAGGAAAGAATTCAGTCAATAAACAGGGATCAAGCAAACAGCAGGCAGCAGAGTTTATTAGCAAAGCAAGTACACTCTGAGCATGGAGCGGGCTGACCCAAGGGTGGGCAGCAACCCAACGTCTCTGAGACCCTGGCCTTATATCCTATAGATTGGGTTATTCTCCTCCTCCCTTTCCTGGTTTTCTCATCTGCATGGCTCCCTCATCCTGGTGCATTTGCACTAGCCCAGGTCTCTGTTGTGGCTCCTCACTTCAGTGGGTCTGTAACAGGGTGCTGATGACATCACTGGGTTACCTGTGGGGGCCCCCTCGTTCCTGATCCTCCTGCTCATGTTCACCTTCCCACCTACCCTATTGGTCACCATGCTGTACATTACATACCCATGACATTTATTTTATTACTGGAAGTTTGTACCTTTAGACCCTCTCATCCATTTTGCCAACCCTTCCTCCCTCCCCTCAAAGCCTCTGGCAACCACCAATCCATTTAAATTATAGGTGACTTAACATATTGCTTCTCTCCTAGGTATTTTAAAATTAGGCTTTCAGCAAGAGAGAAAATAAGTTTATAATAATGGGATTTCTAGCACTGTATGGTCCTCTTTTATGGGGATGTATATACTTTCCCCTAGTAGTGGTATATGTTTTAACAAACATGACAAACTTAAACATGCATGAGAGCTGCCACTATCAAAGTTGTCACTTCCATAGACTGTAATCATATTTGCACACTATTTCTAATTCCAGAAACTTCCTTGGGAACAACTTTTCCTCATCTTTTGAATCCATGATTAATCATTATCTTTCAGTAGCCGATTTTATTTTTGGAAGAGTCAAAGTCATGATGAATTAACCTGTTTGGGATTTTTTTTTTTTTTTTTGAGGGTCACTGGCCCTCGTATGTGGGACCGAACAGGGGCCGCTGGCATCCCAAGCCAGCTCTTAACCACCGCGCCACTCGGCCGGCCTAGGATTTTTTTTAAAAAGGTGTACGTTAAGGCAGTGAAATCATTTTTCTCTTTTTATAAATTAATTTTTAAGTGAATTCTAAGAGAGGTTTCAAAAATATTTTGAGAAATGATAGAAACATTAAAAAAAGATATTGACTCCCCAAGATAACTTCTTTGTAGATAAAATTCAAATGGATATATGTTAAAAAAAAAAAATCTTACTTCGTGAGCCATGTATTGTAATTTCAGAGAAGAAAGACCGTCCCATTGAACTTCAGTTCCTATGATTTAGGCATTTGTCTTTCCTGCTTCAGCATGACACTACTTCTGCCCACCTAAACTTTGCCACATTCCAAATGAAATGAAGCGCTGCTTTTGGTAGTGTCCATTAGTAATCGTTTTCTGGAGGTTCTCAGCATTCTGCAGTTTGAAGCAGCCTGTGATTTACTTTGAAATGTCACTGTGACACTTTGAGAAGTCTTAAGCAGAGCAGAAACAAAGTCTTGTCTGAATCAGCCATCAAAAGTAATCTTGCTCTCTTTCCCTCTGAATATTTCATGTAAAAGTATTGAGTGATTGACTTTATTCTTTGCTTACAAAGGCCTGAGTAACAAACAGGCCGTAGACACAAATAGATGCCTTCCAAGCATTTTTCTTTTTCCTCTCCCTCAGGGGCTGCTGTTGACTTTGTCAGCTTCTGGTGGGCACTGTGGCCTGGAAATGTCTGGAGAGTTTTGCCATCCCTTCCTCAAGCTTGCCACACATTATTACAGGTCCAGAGGCAGCGATCATCACTCACTCCTTCCTGTCAGGAGGAACTCAGTCTTTGCAACTATTGCCATCACAAGGCCTGTGTGTTGGACACATCAAATATTTAATAGATCAGAGTTTGGAATAGGACAGGTTTTATTTATCAAAACGGCAAGGAGAAGATGGGAGCTTTCTAGTTTTCTCAAGTTCATCTGAAGAGCACCCAAATGTGCAGCGCCTTATATATCCACAGAAAGGAGAAGGAGTGAGGCATGAGGTGGGATCCAAGGAACCATGAAAAATCTCCAAATCTCTTTGTACCCAATTGGGTTGGTCCAGAAGTTAAGTGTCCAGCAGAACTCCTCCAGCAATTAGCATATCTATAGAAATGCAGGCTGGAGTTAAGGTGGAGTCAGGGAAAGAAGCACTTCACCCAGTTACACAACTGCTTCCCTGCAGCCTTGTCCAACTTCCAAACTGTCCTCCTCTTCCAGTTGTGCTGGGCCAGGAGTGGGGTAGGAGGGGTGGAGGAGTGGGACTTGGAGCGTCTTTTTGTAGCAGGTTGTCTGCCTAGTACATCTTGATCACTCCCCTGTATCAGCTTTCAGCTTTCCATAGTTACTGCTGCAAGGACATTCCATTCCCATACCCACTAAAGTGTATTTTTAGGATGATGGTTCCAATTTTAGAAGTTAAATGGGCTTTGTGGATGTGACTGAGAATTTGTGTACATTTTACTATATTACAGAAAAACAACACAAAAGTAGTTTGCAAGTAAACTTTCAGTTTTGGTAACTTGAGAATTACTGTAGCTTGCTTTTTTTGGTTCGTCCTAAATGCACATATTTTAACCAATTTTTGTAAACCATCAGGTTCATTCATGATAGAATAGTGGTTCTCAAATTTTAGAATTTCCTAAAGGCTTGTTAACATAGATTGCGGGGCCTCATCTCCAGAGTTCCTGATTTAGCAAGTGTAGGGTGGGCCTGGCATTGGCATTTCTAAGGAATTCCCAGGTGATGTCCTGCTGTTGATCCAAAAGCAGATTTTGAGAACCACTGGCCTAGAGGACAGGCATGGATCTAAAGTTTACTATTAATCTCTGTTATTCCTAATCTATTAATCATTTGAATCTCAGATTTTCACAAGAGTGTGAATTTTAAATTCCTCTAGTAGAGACACAACTAAATGGAGATACATCCAGGCTCACTTATAATATATTTAATCACCAATTTTTAGGTTTGCCATCTGATGTTAACTCCACAATTTACGATGAAAACATATCATAAACTAGCAATAAACTGGCTACTATTCATGAATTCATATTTTTAACATGTGCTAAACCAAACTTAAGTTTACTTTTTTGTTTTGTTTTGCTGTTTTTTTCCTGCACTATTGATAAATGGCTCCCTGTATGTGCTTGCTGTGATAGGTGGAAAAATGTGATTGATTGTTATGGGAGTGCCCAGTGCTCAGCTCTGTGACCTGCCTACACTTTGTAGATGTGTGAATTGAATCAAATGGGTGAATTCTGCTGTTAATCACCAAAAGCTTTCAGCCTTGCTTTAGGAGGTGAACCGGCACAGCATTGCTTTTCTTTTCTTAATATAAGATGAAATCTAAGTCATAACATGTTTTGTGTTGCTTTTTCCTTTCTGTTGGCTCTCCTGTTTTCACTTTCAAAAACAAATTCCTTTTGATCATAATGCAGATATCTTTTTTTTCAGTTGTCTTCCTGAAAGATTCATAATTTCAATATTGGGATTGAGGAGGTTTGTACAGAAGTGAAAGAAGTCTGGATTTGGCCTAATTTGTGCAAATTAGTGGGGACATCTTTTTGTTCCAGTGTTGCTACTGGAACCTTCTGCAGACTTAAAGTATCCACACAACTGGGGAAGCAGAGTGGCATCAAAGAGCGAGCGCAATGTTGGGGACATCAGTTCAAAGCCCCACTGTGTCATGTGTTAGTTATACTACGTTGGGCAAGTATTCAGTTTCCTTGTCTATAAAATAATCTGGAGCCTGCAGGCTGTGAAGGATTAGATACATTAGACATAAAACACCTGATACACAGTAAAAAGTCAATAAATGTAAGTTATTATTATAGACAGAAATTCTTGTATTTGCTCATAAATTTCAAATTTTCTGACTTCTCCATTTGCGAAAGCACAGCTGCTAAATTTATTAGAGAAAAAAAAAATCCTAAATCCCTGAATAATAATCGGAGAAATGTCTATGTGCCTCTTACTGAATTTTTAGCCAAGGTGATTTATGCTTATTTGTCCTCACTTTTGTCTACTGTGTGGAGACAAGTTTGTGATTGGTTTGTTGAATTTTAACAACCACTGCAGAACTTTTATCAATTTGATCAAAAAATTTAAAGCAACTTTTAATCATGCAGCAGTTATAAATAGGATTGCAATTATGAGTCTGAGAAATGTCAAAAATCCCTACCACCTTGCCTAGCACATACCAATTACATGTTAGTGATTATTGTTAGTAACTAATATTTAGAAATTCATTCATACATGCTTCCAGACTGTACATGTTTTAAAGAGTGGTAGTGCTATTAGTTTTTTTCTGATGACTCCTTATGGAGGTCCTTAGTCAGAATGCAAGCTATCAGTTAAAGAAATGTCACATGTTGCTTATGGCCTCCTGGTCTCCCAGGCCATCAAGGCGGTTTTTTGAATGACGCTGCATGTCAAGCACTGAAGCTGCTGCCTCACAAGACTTGCCTTTGTCACTCAAGTTTCACTGCAGTTAAAAGAGGGGTTTTGAATATGTATATCTCATCATTACAGAACCATTTTCTTTTTGTGTTTTGGTTGACAAATGGGAAGGAAGAAGTTAACTTGGACCCCAATTAAAAATATTTTTCAGTAAGAGGGTGACTTATTTTACTGTTGTTTAGCCTACTGAAGCCTCCTGCTCCGGTGAGCATCAGCATGCTACATTTCTGATCTCTCTGGAGAAGCATTTACCTCTGCATCCACCCATCCTCTCTTCCCACCATGAGCTTGGGATCAGTGGATATGACAAGGGGCGGTTTAGGGCAAGGAAACCTAGGGCCCCTCATTATAATCTCCATCAGCCTTCCCAAAGCTACTCCAGATAAGCATAAAATCTAACTAAAAACCATGCACTAACTGTAATCATCAGCCATGTGTGGACGAGGTGTCCCTCTACCCAATCTAAAGCAGGTTGACGTCCCTGGGCTTTGCCTAATTGGCATTTGTTGCCTTCACTGGTCCCCCTTCTACAACTGCAGTAGTGAGCGTTTGGACCTGTAATTTGGAAAGGCAACTTGACCGACCATGTTTCTGGAGGACAGCATCCCTAGGCCACTGCAAGTAGGATTTCATTAATACAAATGCCAGGCAATACACTCATTTTCTGAATTGAAGCATGTCTATAGTCAGTGTTTGCAAGATTTCCTGCTGGAGAGTAGCCCAATAGATTGTCTCTGGGTGGCTCTTTCCAGGCTTCAGCGAATACATTTTGTATACCTTCTGGAGGCATTGCCAAAATCAAAGGCTAATACAGTTTCATTTCAAACAGCCCTGGGTGAAAAATGAACATCTCCTATATTCCCATCATGGGGACTGGTTGGTATTGTTTCTAGGCTTGATTTAGGCTAGTGTTTTCTGGGGGTGAGCATGGGATTTGCCAGAGGTTAGAACTTTAATGGAGTTTTAGTTTTAAAAAAGATAAAACGAGAAAGAAGTCAAACTGGATTGTTAACCTGATTCTTACAGCAGCTGGATAACTTTCCTAGTTCTCAACATCTACCAGGAGCCAAGGGCTGAGGTGAAGGATCCACTGAGAATGCCTTTTGCATTAGGCTGAGTGAGCCTAGAGCCCCTTTCATCATATTTGCTCTTCCTTTTGCTTTGCAGGCATTTTTACATTGACACATTTTTATTTTCTGTGCTTTAGACTTCGGCCTCTCTCTACTATGCAAAGCCTGAATTATCAAAGCTGCCATACTATCCTAATTATATTCAAATCAGCCCCAGTGGAATGATCTGTTCCCTTGACTGGTGGTAGATGTCTGTTTAAACCAGAAGCTGGCAAATCTTTTGTGTAAAGGGCCAGAGAGTCAATATTTTAGTGCCATAGGCTGGAAATACTCCACCCGGCAGATATAGCAGAAGACAATACAAAAGTGAATGAGTGTGGCTGTGTACCAATAAAACGTCATTTTCCAAAATAAGTGGCAGGCCAGAATAGCTCTGTGGACCCCTGATTTAGATCCTTTCTGATGAATCTATAGAAAGGAGACCATATATATTAAAAGCTTCAATATTCAAAATAATTATTTGTGTTCTTGCTTGAAATGCATGCCAAACTCAACGTTTCATTAAAATATTAAAAAGGGCAAAAAAGGGGCTTTTAAAAGCACACTTTCTCTAGCAGTCGGAACCTGCATGTCTAATTAACGTTTGGAAAAAGCACATGCCATACGTCATTGCACACAAAAGAGGTGGGACCAAGGGCTGCATAAACTCAGAAACACTGATAACTTGGCACAGTATTTATAATGCTTTAAGAAGCAGATGGGTAAAGTTCAATCCAGAGCACTTATCTTCAAAACACATGGCTCAGGACATATGTTTTATTACCAGACATATAGTTAGATTGTTTTAACTGTCATTGAAAATGACGGACCATTTGTTCAGTAATGAGAGAATAGCTTTACACAGGTAAAAATGAACAGTTTTCTATACCTGGGATTCACTTTACTGTGGTCCAGTTCATTCTCATTTTTACCCAGCAATTTAATGGAAAAATGTAGGGTGACCTGAATAGGTTATATGCCAACATGACCTACTATCATTTTGGCAGAAATATTTCCACTGGCTCCATTTGCTGCTCCTGGCAGCAGGGGGTTCTGTGTGGATCAAAGCTGCTGCCTGTGTGACACCTACTCCTTTATGACTTTCAAAAATTAGGCTAACAGCATTTGAAAATGGATTTGTAGTCAATTCATTTTCTCTCAAAAAATGTGCGCTCATGAAATACCACACAGGTAGTAAGTAGTGGAAATAGTTGTGTAGCATTTTTTATAATCTTGTCACGGGGCTTGGCAAACAGAAATACAGGAGTCCCAGTTAAATTTGAATTTCAGATAAATGACAAATAATTATTTCAGTATAATAGTTTGTCACATGAAATGTTGGGGATATACTTATACTCAAAATTTATCCTAAATATTTGTTGGGATGTAATTATACTAAAAACTTATTTGATATATATCTGAAGTTTAAATTCAGTTAGGCATTCTAACATACTGGCACATGTTCTAGTGAACAGTTTGTGACACATACTATGTTTGATATTGGTACTAATAAAACTTAAAAATGCAAGTGCTTCTGGTATACAATTCTGAATGCCTTATTGGTGAATCTCTCTTGGTTGAGTGTCTACTCCTGAAACACCTTTCTAATACAAGCATGGGAAGAATGCTCTTACTATACATGGTATGTTTTTTTTTTTCAGGGTATGTTTTTTAAAAGTCATGATGGGCAGGAGAGTTTTTAAATGCCTGCTTGAGTTTACTCTGTATTTTAATGATATATTTGTTGTTGTTTCATTCTAAGCTGTATGGCATATTATTTGTAAATTAGAGATATTAATTAGAGATGCTCCTTTTTTTGGAAAAAAAAGATACTAATACTCACCCATACTCTATCCAGAGAAAACCACTGTAAACATTTCGGGGTTTATTGGTATAGTCTTTACATATATATGTGTATGAAAAGTAGAGCCTTAGATATTTGAAAGCACTCCACCTCTGAAATGTCACCTTTACTGTTAATTTCCAAATAAACTTGCTTAATTTCCTTCTTCCATATTGTGAGAAGTCCAGTGTGCCCAGAATATTTGAAAAAGTTCACAAAAGCATGTAACTTATTTCATATAACTTCTTGTTCCCCATTCCTCCCTTCATGGATCCTCAACCATCCCTCTAGTTGTGGCACTTTCTCTTTTCGTGATGTTTAATCTCGCGTTGTCCCTCTTACTGCATTTCTCCAAAAACACTGACACAAAATTGTTGAATGAGTTAACTTCTACTGAAGGTTAGACGGTTAGTGGAGGAGGATTATACAGCATAGCACAGGATGGGAAGTAACTTGATGTTGAGTACTAGACATCCTGTTAGTAAACATTTCTCTGCCATCATCAATGGTGGGACTTTTTCACTTGGGGTCTGGCCACCTCCCTAGCTGTAATTCCTAACCCAATGCCCCTCCCCTAAGAATTCTTCCACTTGATCCCTCTTCTCCTCTTTCTAGAGCCCTGGCCTACCCTTTGCCCAATTGCCTCTGCTACCTTTACGTTCTTCAGACTCTAAACCTGAAAGTTCTCATTCCTTTATTATGTAGAACGTGTAGTAGATTGTTTTAATCACCTCTCCGCCCTGGCCTTTCCCAGGACTCTCAGGCTTTCTCAGACAAAAAGTGTATATATTTATATTCTGACATTGACAAACAAGTTACATCAGGCTTCTTTATTAACCTTTAAAATCAATCTATAGCTATATCTACATATGTCTATATCTATCTATAAATTTTGCCTGAGAAAAATTTATATAGAAATACATACGTACATACATATATGTAAATATATTGGCTACCCGAAGAACTAGAACAAACTTTGAAAGTACACTTTTTCTGTAACTCGAGCCAGACCAAGTTATTTTTGGACCAGACTTCCTTCATCACCAGTCATCCCTGTGGGTGAAAGAATATTTATTCTTCTCCATATATATATATATATATATATATATTCAGATTAGCATCCTTACCTCTCCCAGTCTCCCCTGTGAACACAGTAGATGCTTAATAAATATTTGCATTGATGGACCATTCACTGTGTGAAGGAGTCAATGGACTGATAAAATCTCTTTTTCTTTCTTTTGACCTCTTTCCTTGACTGCCCACTGGTATGATCGAGCATTACTTAATATCAGAGAAAATATTTGCCCTGAAAGTGAGCTGGTGTCAAACAGTGTAACTTTGAGGAGGAACAAGGTCTTGGAGGAGGTGGTACCTTCTTAACCCTAAACACCCCCAGGTCTCCATTGGTAGTGAAGAGGGGAGCCTTTAATGCTTGTGCAAATTACCAGCAATTGTGTTCAGAATTTCAGTGGCAGGCAAGTTAATAGAAAGCAGTGGAACCTCAAAATCAATGTTTGGTTCAAAGTGTTTTAATCAGAAAATTTTAAGACACTCTGACTTCTCCATGGTAGATTTTTTTGATACTCACAATGACTCACAATAATTGTATTCATTTTAATTTCACTGTTATTTATCTGAAGCAGAACCAATTGCTCCTTTACCTGTGTTTTGTTGCATTTTGAGCTTAGTAGTAGTAGTATTTTAAAGTAGTTTTGATATATGACAAAGAAAAATAATGAACTTTCAATATTCATTGAAATTTTGTGTTTACCTCTATCTTACTTTATTTCTCACTCTTGCCCAGAGTTTACTATCCCAGGATTACTGTTTATAATGTTCATGAGCATTTTATACTATTACATATAATCTATAAAATCATATATAGTTGGTTTTATATTTTTTAAAGCAATACACAAATCATATCATAGTTATTCTTTTATAGTTGACTTATTTTCCCAATATTATGGTTTCTAAGATACAGGTGTGTTGATAGACATAATTCTAGGTAATTTTATTGCTTTGTGCTATTTCACCAGATAAATGTATCATATATTTATCTATTCTTAAATTGATAGGCCTCCAGATTATTTTCTTAATGTTTACCCCTTTGCTTCTAATGTAAAGCTGATTTCTTGGGCCAGGTGCAGGAGTCTCGCTAGGCATACACCAAGGGATGGGGTTGCTGGGTCAGAGAGTGTACCCATGTTTTCTTTCCCTGGGATATTGCCAAAATGTTCTCCAAAGGAGACTTACCAAGTCACCCTCCCTTTAGCTATATGTGACATAACTGTTACTCCACATCCTTGCCAGCATTTAGTATTGCCAATTTGGTGGGTAGGAATGATATTTCATTATAGGTTTAATTTGCACTTTCCTGATTACTAGTAAGATTGCATATTTTTTCATGTTTTGTTTTTGTCATTCATGTTTCTTATTCTTTGACTTTCCTCCTTTTATATTTTGCTAATTATTCCATTTTTAAAAAACTGATTTGGGGAGCACTTAATATATATTTTTGACTTATACATTTTTGTTTTTGATCTTATATACTGCAAGTATCCTCCCCATCTATGAATTAACATAGGATTTTTTTCCATCTATGGATTAACAAAGTAGTTAATTCATTGTGTAATATTTTGTGTTTGCCTATCTCTTTCTCTTATAAGGCTATGGATTCAGGTGAGAGCAGGAACAGACTTTTTAAATTTTTATTTTCTTAGTCCCTGGCAAATAGAGACATAGAGGATACCCACCAAACCTGATTTGACTTGAGATTGCCGCTTAATTTAATGTAGATGCTATTGCAAATTTGAGTGTTCTACTTAAGGCTTTCAATTTGAAGGCATTTCTGTCAATCTTGGTCATGTGATATATACATGCATGCATACATACATATATGTATATGTGTGTGTGTGTATATATATATATATATATATATACACGTGTATGTATATTCGTATATGTACACATACATATACATACATACCACTTGAAAAAGTGACACTTTTGAACCAGGTCACATTTGGCTATTTTATTAATTTGTAAAATAGGGCTTTCCTCAATTTCCAGGCAGAGTTTCTCGTGGAACATGGCTAAGGTCGAGATAGGTTAACATATTCAGATGGGCTTGAAATAACAGATGCATTGCTATTTCTAGTCCAGAGCTGCTAGAGGAGCAGGGAGGAAGGAGGCATAATTGCACAATGCTTTGTCATCTTTGCAGCTCATCAATAGCAGCAGCTGACACAGGCAAGTGTTTGCTAATGAGTTCTGTTGGCTGACACTGACTTTGCCTTTACAACCACTGCTTCCTTACATCTCCTAGATGGACACGTGGCACCAGGATCCGTGTGCAGCTGGCACCTTGGACGTGAATGTGCTGTGAGTTCTCTGGCATTGTTAGTGCAATTCCTTTTTATTCTCACCGTGACACACCTTTGGCATCAATGATAGCTGCATATTGTCTTGTGTTTTTTGTTTCATATCGCAGTAGTTGTGCTTTAGTTGATGTGACTTTGATAATAGTGCAGGTAACAGATGTTAAGTTAGCTATGGACTGATGCTTGCCCAAGTTTGGAGTTGCTCCAGGAAAAGTTGATTTTAGTGAAACTTTTTATAATGAGAAGTAATTTAAGTAAATTGTGGGTTGGACTGAGCATCATGAATTTGAAGAAATGTTTTTCATTTAAGACATAACTGTTTTTTAAGACTAAACTTGAGGTTATGTATTTTTTTAATTAAAAATAAAATTTTAAGTGGAAGAATTTGGGAATGTAAAACTGTACTGTGACTTGAATGATTTATTCTTCAAATATGTTTCAAAATGCAAATCTAACTTCTTAACATATTCTTATGCATTGGGGATTGCAAAATATAGAAGTGACAGTTCTCACTTTTTCCCCTTTGCCCTTCTTTGTCCTTTGTCCTTCCTTCAACTTCCCTTTCTTTCTCATCTTTCTCATCTTTACATCTCCCCATCCCTCCCTTTCTCTTTTCTAACCTGGCGTCCGAACACTCTTCAGGTGAAACTTAGCACACCACTTTTAAAGTTTCATTACCTGTTTCCTGCCCTCCCTCCCACTCCCCAATAGTGTCCTTAGAAACTGAGAATTATCCACAGTAGTGACTGGAGATAAGATTGCTGTTTATGGTACTGTACATAATTACATTTACCATTGGGTGTCAAGCCTATGATGATGGAATATAAATAGGTATTGAGTGTTCCTGCAGTTTTATTTGCCAGGCATTGCTCATGCAATCAGGGTCATGTTACTTAGATATAAGTGAAATAAAGCATGGAGAAGAGGATTTATCTAATTCACTATGAATGCATTCCAGAGTGATTTGACTGTTTTCTTTACCTTCTAGCAGGTGGGTATGTGTACATGTGCAATAGCTGGGGATTATTTTATTGGGGCTAATAAGGATAGAAAAGTTTTGCCTCTCAAATGCGAGCTTTTCTTTTTTCTTCCAGATTCTTCAAACTGGGAAGATAAGTACATTTTCATTGCCTTTTTGCTGGTGCCCCCAGGATAGCACAGTTGTAACTGTTGACAATATATCCTGTTTATTGTAAAAGCTTTCTTTTTATTATCTCAGAGTCAAGAGAGCAGTTGAACAGTGAATTTTTGTTCCAGAAATTCAGCCATTGTGAATTTCTATAAAAATTTGTCTCTGCCTCACTTATTTCTAAGAGTTACATATAGCGTAAGACTTGAAGGTTTTTTTTTTTTTTAGATGTCAGAAATTACTCTAGAAATGTATTCAGATTCTATAGCAAATACCCAATTCTTGGAGGACCCAATAGCATGAGTAGTTTTGATTTCCAATCCACTGCACTATCTTATCCTGTAGATAATTTTTCACTCGGACTGCACCCATGGGAAAATATTCATCTTTAATAAGTCACAGGCTCCAAATAGGAGACCCTGAAGTGAATAACCGAGGGACATCGCCCAGTTAACTGGCAGTAACAGCTCCTTCCTACCCCTGTCTCCTGACTCTAATCTCACAGTTTCTAACTGGCTACTGTCCCAAGTGGCATCTCTGAGAGGCAAATCTCTGAGAAGCATTATGGGATAATGGTTTAGATCATGGTGCCATGGAGTCAGAAAGACCTGGATTTGAGTTCTCTAGCTATTATTTGCTTGGTGTATGACCTTGTGAGAAATTATTTAACTGTTTAAAAAAATTTATTAAGACTTTATATTTTAGAGCAGTATTTAGGGTCACTGAAAAATTAAGGGGAATGTACAGAGTTCCCATATGTAGCCTCCCCCATTATCAACATTTTCCCACCTGAGTGGTATGTTGTTATAATTGACGAACCTATATTGACACATCATAATAATCCAAAGCCCATATTTTATGTAAGGTTTCAGTCTTGGTGTTGTATATTCTATGAGTTTTGACAAATGTATAATGACATGTATTCATCATTATTGTATCATGTAGAGTATTTCCACTGCCCACCCTGTTCATTTTTCTCTACCCTCCACTAACCCTTGGCGACCACTGATCTTTTTACTATCTTCATAGTTTTGCCTTTTGCAGAATGTCATATAATTGGATTCATACAGTATGTAGTCCTTTCAGGTTGACTTTTTTTACTTAGTAATATGCATTTAAGACTTCTCCATGACTTTTCCTGACTTGGTAGTTCATTTTTTTTTTTAGTGCTCAATAATATTCTATTATTTGGATGTGCCACAGTTTATTCACCTACTGAAGGATATCTTAGTTACTTCCAAGTTTTGATAATAATGAATAAAGCTGCTATAAACATCTGTATGTAGATTTTTGTGTAGATATATTTTTTCAATTCCTTTGAGTAAATACCAGGTAGTGCGATTATTGGATCATATGGTGAGAGTATGTTTAGTTTTGTAAGAAATTGCCAAATTGTCTTCCAAAGTGGCTGTACCATTTTGCATCTTTACAGCAATGAATTAGAGTTTCTATTGCTTCACAGCCTCACCACCATTTGCTGTTGTCAGTGTTTTGGATTTTGGCCATTCAAAAAGGTTTGTAGTGATATCTCACTGTTGTTTTAATGTACATTTCCCTGATGACATATGATATGGAGTATCTTTTCACATGCTTATTTGCCACTTGTATAATTTTGGTGAGATGTCTGTTAAGGTGTTTGGCCCATATTTTAATTGGGTGGTTTCTTTACTTATTGTTGAGGTTTCAGTGTTCTTTTTATATTTTAGATAACAGTTCTTTATCAGATATGTCTTGCAAATATTTTCTTGCATCCAGTGGCTTGTCTTTTTTTTTTTCTTTGACGTTGTGTTTTACAGCATGAAGTTTTCAAGTTTAAGTCAGCCTTATCATTTTTTTTCATTGATCATGTCTTTGGTATTCTATCTAAACGGTTATTACCATACTTGAAATCATATAGATTTTCCTCTGTTATCTTCTAGGAGTTTTATAGTTTTTTGTTTTACATTTAGGTCTGTGATTCATTTTTGTCAAGTTCTGTGTCTAGATTTTTTTTTTTTTTGCATGTGGATGTCCAGTTGTGCCAGAACAGTTTGTTGAAAGACTTTCTTTGTTCCATTGTATTGCCTTTGCTCCTTTGTCAAAAATCAGTTGACTATTTATGTGGTTCTGTTTCTGGGCTCCCTTTTCTGTTGTGTTGATCTATTTCTCTAGTCTCTCACCAATACCATATTGTTTTGATTAGTGTAGCTTTATAGTAAGTCTTGAAGTCAGGTAGTGTCAGTCCTTCAACTTTGTTCTCCTTCAATATTATGTTGGCCATTCTGGGTCTTTTGCTTCTTCACATAAACTTTATAATCATTTTGTCAATATCCATAAAATAACTTGCCGAGATTTTGATTGGGATTTCATTGAATCTATAGACTAAGTTGGGAAGAACTGATTTCTTAACAATATTAAGTCTTTCTCTCTAAGAATGTGAAATATCTCTCCATTTATTTAGTTCTTTGATTTTGTCCATCCGAATTTTATAGTTTTCCTCATGTACATATTTTGTTAGATTTATACTTCAGCATTTTTGGTTGCTAATGTAAGTGGTATTGTATTTTTAATTGGAAATCCCACTTGTTCATTAATGGTATATAGGAAAGCAATTGACTTTTATGTTAAGTTTATACCTGCCACCTAGATTTTTTTTGTTTTGTCAATTCTTTCTGATTTTCTACATGAAATATCATGTCATTTGTGAACAAGACAGTTTTATTACTTCCTTCCCAATCTGTATACCTTTGTTACCCTGTAGTCTATTATATATATATGTATATATATATATGTATATATATATTAAGTATTAACTTTTATTCTCTTGCAAAGGTTTAGATTCCTCCATCCCTGTTCTTTCCCAGAACATCTTGTCAAAACAAATGAGTTTAAACCACCCAACATGATTAGTGTCTATCGCCCAATAATTGTCTGTACATTGAAAATGAAGTAATAGTTCAGTTGTATTTTGGCCTCAGGCTCACAGAGGGATCATTGCAGCACTATGATAATTGATATTTGTTATTTGTTTGAACTAAGGTAAGTATATTTTATGCGAAAATTGTTTTAATATTCATATTCTTTTTACATTTTTATATATTTTTATTTGATTTGATATTAAAAATATCAAAGCTATAGAAAAGTTTCAAACAAGAATAGTATGATGAAAAGAAAATACCCTTTATCTAGATTCACCAATTATTTAACATTTTGCCTTATTTGCCTTATCTATCTACCTATCTATCTATCATGTGTCACCTATCTATCATCTATCTATCTATCTATCTATCTATCTATCTATCTATCTATCTAATTTTCTTGTTCATTTTTCTTAAACCAATTGGGAGTAAGTTGTGCACATCATGACATTCCATCCCTAATACTTCAGCATGGATTTTCTAAGTAAAAGAAAATTTTCTTATATAACCCTATTACTGTTATCAAATTTAGGAAATTCAGCGTAGGGTCTACACTGTTTGCTAACATAAGCTCTGTATTACCATTCTCCACAGCTACTACCCTGCTCCCAACTCATCCTTTCTTTCCTGGATTAGTGCAGAATTAGCGCACTGCCCTTTGTGATGCTGTCCTTTATAGCCTTGTTTCTTTTCAACCCAGAATGCAATCCATGGACATGTGTTATATTTAGATATCATGTCTCTTTGGTTTTCTGTATATAGAATATTTTCTCAACATTTCTTTGTCTTCCCTGATACTGGCATTATGAAGAGTACAGAACATATATTCTGTAGCACTTTAACTTGGGTGATTTTTGCTTGTTTCCTCATGATTGGATTCAGGTTATTATTTTTGGCCAGAATGAAATCTAAGTGGCACATTTGTCTGATCAGATCAGAAGGCATAGGATTTCAGTTTTGTTCATTTATCGCTGATGCTAATGATCACCAGATTAAGGTGGTATCTACCATATTTGTCTATTGTAAAGATATCTTTGTTCCATTTGCAAGTAATACATTAGCTATGAGGAGATACTTTGAAACTATAACAAACCTGCTTCCAAACAAACTTTCACCTAATGACTTTCTCATCCACTGAGGAGACTTTCCTGACTCATTTATTATAATGAGGGTTCCAAAATTGTGATTTTCCAACTCTAATATTGCTTCTATTTTCAGTTGGTATTCTACTTTCCCTCCCTCCTCTATTTATGTGTATACATGCATTTTTAGTATCACTTTGTACTTTTCTTGACTCAACTTTAGAATCAGCTATTTCCTCAGGCTTGATCCATTTTAGGGATGTATGACACACAGAAATCAAGATTTGGATGCCTGATGTACTTATTGCTTCTGGAGTGTCATTGCTTCTAGGTCCTTTCAGCAGAGAAAGCTAGGAAAAACAAATGTTTGTATCGTTCACTTTAATATCCAATAGATAAGGGTTCCTCCTTGTCTTCTCCCTTCATATTTGTATCTTCTCCCTTCATATTTGTATCTTCTTCCACCCACAGTGAAGGCTCTATAGCTGCATACAATACTATGGATTAATCCTACAAATTTAATATCGAGAAAAACAACCCAGACTCAAAAGAGTTCATAGTATGTGAGTCATTCATATATAGAGTTAAAACACAAACAGGTGATACTAACCTATGCTGTTAGAAGTCGGGATACCAATTACCCTTGGCGACTGGATGGTAATGACTAGAAGCGGGGAATAAAGGGCATCTGAAGTGTGGACAAGGTGCTGTGTTTTGATCTGGCAGTTGGTTATAAGGGTATATTCATTTTTTATAAACTCTTTGAGTTTTACACTTACGTTGTATGCATTTTTGGGGTATACATTTTAAACTTCAAAAGTTACTTGTATTCATTTCTTTTGTTTTCCTTGTGTGGCTGTGTTGTCAATTCTATATCTGATTAGCTTAATTTGTTTTTGATTAAATTCACTTTTAGGATCCCCTCTATTATTGCTGATTTAATTTCATGTTTTTGAATATGTAAGACATTCGCATGAATTTTAAAGTCAAAACTGTACAAAAAAAGGACTTTGAACACTAACTCCCTGCAGTATACCTCCTGCCTTTTGCCTTCCTTCCCCACTGTAATCATTTATGCATTTCTGCTTTATCATTTCTTATAATCTATTCCTAATATAGCAGCCAGAATGATCCATTCAAAGTACAGTGATATCATGGTATTGTTTTCTTCCCAATATTTCAATAGTTTCCCATTTTGCTCAGAATACAAACCAAAGTCCTTACAGTGGCTGACAAGCCTTAGCAGCCTGGCCCCTGTTCTCAAGGCATATCTGCCTCATCTCTCCTGGCTCTTCCCAGCATCACTCATCCTCAGCCACACCAGCCTCTGTTCCTAACACATGACAGATATTCTCCTATCTTTGGGTCTTGGCTTTTGCTCCTTCCTCTTCTTAGATTATTTCTTCCTAGATATCTGCATGGTTTATTTCCTCCTTTCCTTCAAGCCTCTTCTTAAAAGTCACCTTAAAGGAAGCCTTCCCTCTCCAATCTATTTAAATCTATTTCACTTCCATCTCCATCTTCTGGTACTCCCTAACCATCTTCCATGCTTATTTTTTTCTCAGCACTATCACATTCTAATACATGACATTTATTGCATTGTCTTTCTTCCTCTAGAATGGAGGCTCCAAGAGGACAGAGATTTTTGTGTGTTTATTTCACTGTTGTATCTCCAGGACCTAGAGTAATGCCTGGCACATAGCCAGTGCTCAGATCAATGTTTATTGAACAAACAATGAATGAAGGAACATGGCTGAAGAGAGAAGCAGTAAGTCATGGCCCTTGGAAGGTCCATACCCCTATGGCATCAAAGCTAACCAATACAAGGTGGTTGCAACATTTTTGCAACTGTGAGGGTGGAGGGTGGGGAGGTGTTACAAAATCTGCCTTAGGTACTTAAACTGCTGAGGAGGTGGAAGCTTCAAATTAATAGCAAATAGCTTTGGGTTCAGATTGTTTTCTATTACTAAAAATGAACTGAGTGAATGAATTGAGGTGGGTGGTTTCCTGGAGGGAACAAGGTTTGAGTAAAGGAAATGTTATCTGAAGGAAAAAAAGAAAAGAAAAAAAAAAAAAGGGAAATCAGAAAGAAAAAATCGGGGCAAATGGGAATGAATGCAGTGAAAGGGGAAAAGGAATTTCAGATAAGTGAAGAGACCCTTGAAAGACCTTGGTGACTCCTCCTGAGTGCTCCTGCTTCTTCACCATGGGACAATTGGTCTCAGAAGTGTGTGTGGCAGTGAGAAGGGGGGAATCCTAGCTCTCCACCCACGTGGGTATATTGGGAGAACGTTACTTTGCCTAAATAAAATAAAGCTGACATGGCCTGGGTGATGTTCCCATTTATTGAACTGATTAAGAAAATTTTAAAAAACACAAGGTATCTTTAGATGCTTATGAAAAAAATACCTTTTTTGGACTCCTCTGCAGTGTGAGATCCTTGCCCTTTGCCGGAAGGCCTGTCTACCAGTCAGCAACACGGCTTTCCGGAGAGCCTGAAACTCGACTTGGGGAATGTGCCCAAAGGGAGAACTTCCGGGTGGGCCAAACTTATTCTTTATTGAACTCAGCTTCTTGAGAGGAACAGCTCCCTTTGGGAGGCTTCAGAAAGGGCCATGGTGTTGTTTTCACTGTAGCTCTTGTTTCAAAGGCAAAATATACATATTCTTATGGGAATGTGTTTTCCAAACTTCACACATTTAGTTTAAGCCAGGTGATTATTGAATTGAGGTAAAAGAGTTTGTCCTTTCTGAAGAAAATCCAGGGAAAAAAGAGTAACTTCTGTGAGGTCTTTGAAGCATCAAACTTTGTGACTGTGTCAAAGGTCAGATGCTGGATGTTCAGGGAGGCAGAGGTGAGAAGGGGATCTAAGTGGGAGATCTCAGGAACAAGGCAAGGCATACAAACATAGGACTGGCAATGCATTCGTTTATTTTACGTTTGCTTTCTCTTGAGTTCCATGGCAAATGTAGCAATCTTGATGTGAGAGTCGAAAAAGGCCAAAAAAGTGTGACCAACCGTCATTTAACTTTGTACATGAAGTTAAGTGCTCCCCACCCCACCCTCTCTTTAGCCCATTCTTTAAATTGCAGGAACATCAAATAATGTTTCCCGAAGCAGATCGGTCTCTTGTATGTTAGGGTAAATTGGCTTCTCAACTTTGGTGGTATTGTTTACCCACCTGTATCAAGCACAAGTGTCAAAAATCAGCTACCCTACTTGAATAGCTCAAATTGTACCTATTGCAGTGGCCTCAAAATGAGTAAGCACTTGTCAGTGGTTGTGCCAGGCAATCTGTTAGGACATGGGGAGAAATTATTAATCTGTATTAATTTTTATTTTTACCATTTTAATTTCCACTTAGGTGCATGGTTTGCAGTATACTTGTGCAGGAGTACATGCTCAAGATAATAAATCAATATTTATATAGTGGAAGTATGTGCTCAGATTATTTCATGGATGGGTGCATCCTCCAGAAACCTTGGAGACCAATAGTCCAGGATGCCCTTTGATACCCTTACCTCAGCTTAAACAATTGTTATGTGCTAACATCCTGGCACTGGGACTTTCCTCTGCAGTAAGTGTTTAATAAACACTTTAGAGCTGTGTAGTCAACATGATACAGGATGCTGACCCACTGGATGGGGTTTCCTTCATCTTTTTTTAATGGGCATGCTCATTCTTATGTTATGGATGATAACTCAATCAATATTCTTAAAATATTTTTTAAAATTAAGAGTGTTTGCCTACAAGTTGAACATTTGTTTAAAGGCCAATAGCCAAGAGTTCGAACTATTTCTAAAGGAACCTTAAAAAAAAAAGTATTTAGACAAAATTATGGGGGATTTATTTAGAAAAAAATAGTGCTCCCAAACAAAAGTATATTTAGAAGTACAACACAAACATCTTTCTTTTAAAGAAAACTGATTGTCTCTAAAAGTTTGTTTCATTGATAATAAATTTATTCAGACTTTAAAAGACATACGTGTGAATTTGCAGAGATTCTCTATGCGTTCAGCCATGCTGAGTTACATAACTGTATTAAAAAGAGAAGTCCTTTCACAATAGGAACATTTCAACAAGCCTGAAATACCCATGTCCAGAATGTAAATCCTATTGGGAAATACCTTAGCTGAACTTGAATTTTGGGCTGCTTGATATTTTACATCACCTGATTAGTTTTATATCGCAAGGCCATAAGGTAATTTTACTCCCAGGATTCAAAGCCTTACTTTTTCTTTCAATGGAATGCAGAATATGATGGAATACACATTTCAGTTCTGAACAATGAGGGTTAGCTGAAGTGCCTGGATTTTAGGACAAACTTATTTCTAAGGGATGGCTCATGCCACATAGCTCTAATTCTGAGACTAACCCTCCTACAGAGTATTCGTACCCGACCATTTGGGTCCTTCAGGAATCAGAATCAGAATCACCTTGAAATAGCATCTCAAAAGAACAAACCAAACACTGTCCCATAACACCAAATATATTTGAAGAATTGGTAACCCTTGAGTTAAACCCAAATATTGAGTTTATTTTTAACCTAAAATATGTATTGACCCTTTTTAAAAAAATAAAGTATTTAGTTTGAATTGCTGCCAAACTTCAACTTTTAAAAATCTATGGGACTGTAACAGAACTAGGGCATCAGTATATTCTCTGAATTACATTGGATTTGATCCAGTCCATTTGTCTTAATTCCCTGAATTGAACCTCCTGACAGCAGTAGGGTTCTCAAGGTGTCCATGCCCCAATAACCAATTTTCATCAATCTTTGTTGGTAGTACCTCTCCCTACCAAGATTTTAAATAACTTTGTCTCTAATTTGGAAGTACCATTCTTAGAAGAAAATGAGTTGAATGATTTATCAGTTTTTATTTGTTTTCTGATTTTTATTTCATGTGCTGTTGCATATTAAAAGCATGAAGAAAAATGAGCAGCAGTTCTCAAACTTCACCTTCCTATCGTCAGAGGAAATCATCCTTATTTCAGTTTTCCCCTCAACTCCTCATTGGTGATAATCCCCCTACTATGTCTCTTCTGGCAGAAAATGCAGACAATTGTATAAAGTATACCAATTACCTTATAAAGATGTCTTGAGAGAAAAAAAAAGTTATGCACAATAATTACATTGAAGATACGTAGCCGCTGTTAGAGTCAACTAGGTTTACAAATTACTTAGTCCTTTCCAGGAAGATACGCCCCACTCCACAATCAGTTAACATGTTTGACAGCCTTATTCTAAGGTGTTCACTTTATTTTCACTTTCTATCCAAAGCAACTTCCTTTGACCTTTAGAATATTAATGCCTCTGACTTCAAGACAATCATTTTGACCTGCTCAATTAGAGCAACTGGCTGGTATGGGAACCAGCCTTCACAATGTAATGAGCACCGGCTGTATGCAGGGCATCCCATCTGTGTTAAGTAGCGTGTGTGTGTGTGTGTGTGTGTGTGTGAGAGAGAGAGAGAGAGAGAGAGAGAGAGAGAGAGAGAGAGAGACAGAGAGAGAGAGAGACAGAGAGAGAGAGACAGAGAGAGTGCACGAGAGACTGAGAGAGACTCACATGCATGTATGTACATATGCACACACAAACGCACACAGGAGACAGTACAGCAGATGTTTTGACCTGCATGGCTTAAAATTTTCAAGCAGTCTTAAAGTGGCAGGCCATAGAGTCATAAAGTGACCTGTAATTTGCTAAGCATGAATTTGAATTGCATCTATTTGGGTTAATGTAGGGGAGCAAGTCACTTGGATAATGATTAAACCAACTGTACAGACCAAAATACAGCATTGTTTTAAAGGTGTGTGTGTGTGTGTGTGTGTGTGTTTGTGTGAAAAGTACTGTAAAACAAGGTTTCTTATCCTCAGCACAATTGATATTTAGGGCCAGGTGTATCATTGTGTGGGAGTCTGACCTGTGCATGGTAGGGTATTTAAATGTGCCTAGCCCCAACCCACTAGATGCCAACAGCACACTTCTTTTTTTGTGACAACCAAAAATGTCTCCAGACATGTCCCCTGGGGGGCAAAATAGCCCCCTTCTGGGTTGATAAGTGAAAGTTAGGCCAGTGGAATTTTATTCCTGATAACATATTTTATTCATAAAATTACAAAATTGACAATTTTTTTTTTAAGACACATACTAAATGTGGAAAACTAAATACTATGCAATCTATATTCCTTTAAGGAGCCATCTGAAAGCTGAGGTCTCTTAAAACCTTATTCAGTGAAGTATGAATTAAATATTATCTCTTTTACTGCTATCAATGTAACTAATATAGGCATTATCATTGACTTGTTTGAGAGAAATTGTTTATCAGTTGAATATAGGATAAAAGGGAGTGGGAAAGATTTTATTTAAGGAATCTTGCCAGGAGACTATTTGGATAAGCTCTGTCTATAAGATACGGTGAGGATGTGTTTTCAAGATCTTGTGACAGAAAAATTAGTGAGTTTCAAATAAGTGGTAATTTGTATTACTGTCAATGCAATCTAACCATTCCTCCAATGTGTTGAAGAGCAAGCAATGACTCGGCCATTACAGCCTGGGAACAGCCCCTGAGCTCAGCCAGTGCTCTTAGGAGCAGTTCTTGTGATCCTTCAAAACCGCAGGCCTCCAGTTACAGAGCTCTTTTAATTATACTCACACCTGTTGTTTGAGAAATTCGGCACATTCAAATATTCATACTTACACTCTCACTTCTTTGTACGTAACTAATTTCATGATTTATACTTTTTAATTCTTCAGTTTTCAGAGTCATTTCTCTTTTCAGCAAAATTGGCATTAAACGGAGCTTGTGTTTCTGAATACTAATCCTTGAAGATAGTTTTCAGAAGGGAACTTGCAGCTAAGTGAAGCACTGATAATTTGTCAACCTGGATGCTTTCTATAACATGACTTGACTAGGATCTGGAATTAAATACCCAAGAGAGAGGATTAAAAATAGAATGGGTTTCAATTTCAGAAAGTGAATTCTTGAAGTGTCTTTCCTGTCCTTTCCATTCAATTTATCACATAACCTGGCAATACGATTTCTGCAAATGAGGCAGTATTTCCTCTGGGGCTTCCAGACTGACTGAAATGGAACCAAAAGGGCAGAATTCTTTTGGCTGGATTTTTCTATGGATTGGTGGTTGCCATCTCAGTGCAAATTGTGACATATTGGCCTAGTACTAGCATATACTGTACCCTTCAAATGGAAACAAAAACTGGAAAGTTTTGCCTTTTTTATATATCTTGGTACATGTTAGATTCATATCAGTATGCTTCTATATTTGATGGTCTATGAAACATCTCATCTGGTCTCATTTCATTTATATGTAGGCAAAAAGTACCATGAAAATCATGCAGGCTTTTCAGAAACTTATTTCTTTACTGACCATATTTTTCCAATCAAAATATATTTAACATTGGTATAATTACATAATTCCTGTAATGTAGCTAATGTGTTATTACTATTAATATATTAAGAGTGTTATAGTAATGATATAAATAGCATTATAATAGAACTTATAATAGAACAGAATTAATAATACAATAATAATAGGAGGATTATAAACAATTTCTCAACAATTATAAGACTTTGAGATCTAAGAAGATTTGTAGCATTCCAATTCTATTGACTTTCTATCACTTCAATGTATGGTTTGATTGCAGTAAGAGCAGGTTAAAGAGTTATTGAATCTTAAAACTGAACATAGCTCTCAGATCACCAGGCCCAATGGCTTTCTAATTTGTGAACCACAAATCCAGTGTGTGTGTGTGTGTGTGTGTGTGTGTGTGTGTGTGTGTGTGTGAGGGGGGTGTGGGTACGTGTAGGTATGTATTCACAGAAATCTGAAAGAGTCTCTGAAACAGTGCTTATTTGGATATTTTCCAATGAGTGTCGATTCTATTCCATTTTATTCTTCTTTTTTCTAGTTCATTTAAAAATGCTGAATAGGACTTATTCATAGTCATAACCTGTGGTTTGGAAAACACTGGTCTAGTCCAGGTCGAACAGCTCATTAACAACAGCTACAGTGAGTTTTCTTTAAAAAAAAAAAATGTGGAATTTCAGATTCAAGTCACTTATTATTTGTCCCTTAACAAAATCATTTATGGCGAATTCAGAAAGGCTTTCCAACAGCTCTGATGGAAATCAGGATGTGAGCATTACCCACTGCCATCACACATGCATGCTTGCTAAGCTCTGTGACACATTAGGACCCAGAAACCCGGCTAAGGTAGCTGGCTCGTAGTTACTGCATACCTTTGGCACAGTTGTGGGAGAAACAAGAAATTCCTGAGTTTGGCTATTTACCATTCTGAGCCTCGAAGAACCCAGGTGGATGACACAGCATGAAGCACCTCAGAGCAGGCGTCCCGAGAACTGCTCGCTCTGTTCCAGGCTCCCAGCACAGGGCGTAACTTTGAACAAGTCATTCAAAATTGCTGTACCTTAGTTCTTCACTTCTGCCACACCGGGATAATAATATTACCTCTCCTTTCCTCCCAGGCTTTCACTGAGGAGCAAATGAGAGAAAACCAGGAAAGCTTTTGAAAGACCGAAAGGATACATACATAAAGAGTACTTTAAAAAAAAAAAAGTCCCTACTTGTCAAAATTCAGATATAATTTTTCCTTTATTTTTAAAAAATAGGAAGGCGTGACAATGATTATCTATGATTGTTATTGTATTTTATCTGAAGAACTAACATGAGTAAAATCAAAAGTTGGGTTTGCTACTCATATTTTTTCATACATATGAAAACAAACAACTAGTAAGAGGTTTATTCGTGTGTCTCCTAAAGTCATCATGAGTAGCAGTCAGTGGTGCCGGTACCACACCCTAAGATGTGGTGGTGAGGAACAGGTGGTAGTTTGGGCGATGGTTAGACCTAAGCTGTAGCCCTGCCCTCTGCCTGCTCCCTGTGTGAATGTGGACAAATGACTCAACCTCTGACAGGCTTTGTTTCCTCATTGGAGAAAGGGGATGCTCCTCCCAACCTCACAGAGTGGTAAAGACATTTACAAAATAATACAGCAGGCCACACCTAGCCTACCATGTGATTTTGTAAATAACGTTGAAAGGGAACACCAGCAAGCCCATTTATTTGCGTATTTTCTGTGACTGTTTTTAGCCATACAGTGGCAGAGATGAGTAATTGTAGCTAAGACTGTATGATTCAAAAAGCCTACAAAATTTACTACCTGGCCCTTTAAAATAAGTTTTTGAATTCCTGAGAATTATCTGATAAGGAATGTGAAGCACTTACCATTTCTGGCACACAGTAAATACCCAGAGAAGAGTAGCTATTTTTTTATTATATGGTAATGGACATGAGGACGACATGGATTATGGTAATATTGGTGATGATGATAATAGTCACAGATGATGAGTGTTAATAGTGATGATGATAATAATAAATCTTTTGTTTGGCTACCAGCTTTAATTTTTTTTTTTTTTACCTTATTATAGAAACCACTCCCCCTATTGCCTAGATAGTTAACAAAATCTTTTTCTTTGCCCTGGTATCAAAATGAATGTTTAAAGATTTTTATTAAAGTATAGCTAATATACAATATTACATTAGTTTCAGGTGTACACCATATTATTGTACACTTACACACCTAAAGAAGTGATCACCATAATGAGTCCAACAACCATCTGTGCTTGTACCATGCTATCACAGTATTATTGACTATATTCCCCATGCTGTACATTACATCCCCATGACTTATTTGTTTTATAGCTGGAAATTTGAACCTCTTATTACCCTTCACCTTTTCTCCCTCTTTTTTAATTTTTTGTTTACAGTTGACATTTAATATTATTTTATATTAATTTCAGGTATATAGCATAATGTTAGACATTTATATAATTTAAGAAGTGATCCCTCTGACTAGTACCCACCTGGTATTATAGTTATTACGATATTATTGACTATATTCCCTGTGCTTTACTTTACATCCCCATGACTATTTTGTAACTACAAATTTATACTTCTTAATCCCTTCATCTTTTTCAACCTGTTCCCCAATTCCCCTCCCATCTATCACCCCAACAAATCTAGTACCTATCTGACAACATATGTAGTTATTACAATATTATTGACTATATTCCTTACGCTATACACTACATCCCCATGACTACTGTGTAACAACCAATTTGTACTTCTTAATCCCTTCCCTTTTTTTACCCACCTTCAATCCCCCTCCCATCTGGCAACCATCAAAATGTTCTCTGTATCTATGAGTTGGTTTCTGCATTGTTTGTTTAGATTCTATATATAAGTGAAATCACATTGCATATATCTTTCTCTGTCTGACATACTCCATTCAGCAAACCACCCTCCAGATCCATTCATGCTGTAGCAGATGACAAGAACCTATTCCTTTCCCTGGCCGAGCAATATTCCATTGTATATACGAGTATGTAACTCTTTATTCACTCATCCATTGACAGACATCCAGGTTACCTCCACATCTTGGCCATTGTAAACAATGCTGCAGTGAACAAATGGGTGAGCACATCCCCTCAAACAGCATTTTGGGTTTCTTCAGATAAATACCCAGATTACTGTGTCCTTTTTTGTCTCTTGTAATAGCCTTTGTTTAAAATCTATTTTGCCTGGTATAGGTATTGTTACTCCAGCTTTTTTTGTTATTGCTTTCACGTTAATGAAATATCTTTCCCCATCCTTTTACTTACTTTCTGTGTGCATCTTTTGATCTGAAGTGAATCTCTTGTAGGCAGCATATGGAAGGGTCTTGTTTTCTTATCCATTCAGCCATCCTATGTCTTTTGATTGGAACATTTAATCCATTTACATTTAAAGTAATTATTAATAGGTATGTAGTTATTGCTATTTTGTTATTCATATTTTTATGTCTTAAAGAAGTCCCTCTAAGATTACTTGTAATACTGGTTTGGTGGTGATGAATTCCTTTAGCGTATTCTTGTCTGGGAAGTTCTTTATCTGCCCTTCGATTCTAAATGATATCTTTGCTGGGTAGAATAATTTTGGTTGTAGGTTCTTGCTTTTCATAACTTTGAATATTTCATGCTAGTCCCTCTGGGCCTGCAAAGTTTCTGTTGAGAAATCAGCTGAAAGTCTTATGGGAACTCCTTTGTAGGTAACTGTTTTTCTCTTGCTGCTTTTAAGATTTTTCTCTTTATCTTGAAACTTTGGCATTTTAATTATGATGTGTCTTGTTGTGGGTCTCCTTGGGCTCATGTTTTTGGGTTTCTGTGCTTCCTGGGCTTGTATATCTATTTCCTTCACCAGGTTAGGGAAGTTTTCTGTCATTATTTCTTCAAATAGATTTTAAATTCCTTGCTCTTTCTCTCCTCCTTCTGGTACTACTATGATGTGAATGTTGGTGTGCTTGATGTTGTCCTAGAGGTCCCTCCAGTCCTTGCCCTGAAGCCAGACAAATCAATTCCTTCCTGTAGGTCCCTGGCACCTTTTGAGCTGCTGCTTATGGGTGAGTCCATAAGCAAGTAAGTCTGTGCGTGGGCCCTTTAGAGGTGCGCCTGTACACTTACTCAGTGGCATCTCTGCTGGTTTTCACAGCCAGGTGTTATGGGGACTTCTGTCCCTGGCACTGGAACCCTGGGCAGGGGAGACTGGTATGTGGCTGGGACCCCTTGTTCCTCTGGGGGTGACCTCTGCAGCCAAGATATATCTCCTGATCTTTAATGGTCACTCAGGAGTGTGGGACCAGCCCGTTCCACATTTCTGCACCTCTTACCAGTCTCAAGGTGGCTTCTTCTGTATGTCCTTAGTTTTAAGGCTTTGGTTTTAGCTTCAAAATTAATTTTTAAGAAATAGTCTTAAACTTTTTATAAGGTTAAAGAATGAAGCTCTAGATGTTTAAGGCTTAATCAGCAGGAGTGAGGAGGTATTTTTGTGGGGAAATCTGGACCTGCTTCTTATCCATTTCTGCAAAAAGTGGCCACTAACCTTTTCACACTTATTTTTTCATGAGGGATTTTTGTTTTTTTTCCCCCTAAAATCATACTGTCAGTGTGTACCAGTGTGTACCTGTGTGGGGCTCCATGATGAGTCATGGTCATTTTTCCAGATCCCATAGGTTTCATTTACATTGTTTGGACTTTTTTTTTTTTTTTTTAAATAAAGCTAAGAAAAGGAGAAGGAGGAATTCTTATTCATATTTCTGGGCTGCAGTAAAAAGGTTTCCTATAAAAAGGATAAATTTGCTACATCTATGGCCAAAACAGTGTAACCCATTCTTACTACCCATGGGCCCCAAATATATCTTCAAGTAAATAAGGCTCATTTAAAAAATTAGCATCTATTTTCTCCCAGTTATGGATTCATAGATAGGATCTGTTCATCCCTTTGAAGCAGTTTCCTTAGCAACTAAACCACCCTTATAAGATCAGAGCGGTTTGTCACTTGAAGTTTGACTCTCTGACAAGGCCTTCTGGTTCATAGGGATGAAGGAAACAACCTCCAAACACAAACATTAAAAACACAAAGTATTAAATTACAAATGGAAACCATATTTACATAACGTAGATTGTATGTCAGTCCCTATCACCACCCTCCCCAACCAACCAGTAAAGATAGTTATCTCTTAAAGTAGTTATCTTTGTAACAGAGAACAGATGGGAATGATTCTCAAAGTGGCTAAATCATCTGAAAGATATATTCTGGGAAGCAGTGGGTAGGAGAAGATACAGGAAGGTTTACAGCAGGCAACCATACAAAATTAACTCACCTTATGATTGTTTAATCTTGTTTACCACTAGGCTAAAATAAAAGCATTGGTCACACCTCAGATACATCATGGAAACACAGATTTTACTCCCTCTACTCATAAAGGACCAAGAAAGTGAGAGGATGGGTCTCAGCGAAGCCTCAGTTGGGCTTTTCATTTATTACTGTTTTATTATTATTTAGCCTTGGTGCCTTTTCCCCCTGCTGTGTCCTATTTATTAATGACCAGTGTCAGAACTTCATTCAATTCTTGGTTTTCCTCCCCTTCACAATCCTATTCCAGCTCCTGCTATACTTAGCTAGAGTGCGATTAGGAATGTATAGAGTGATGGTGGTAGGAAAGAAGTAAACGAGAAAGTTGCCTGCTTTCTTATGTTATTTCCTACTCACCCCTTCACAGAGGGCAGAGAGAAATTTATAACTTCTCTAGAAATTTATGAGACTCTGTAGGGATGCCCCAAATAAGCTTGGCATGAAAGAATATTGGGACATATAAGAGAAGAATCGAAACAACAAAAGTGGAAATTTAATCAAAGTATTCTCACATTGAATTTGCATTCATGATCTCAAGATGAAAGGCAAGTTTTCTTCCTTGGAAGGTTTTCCCCAAGGGTAAGTCAAATGCCTATAATTCAGATGGAATGTGTCTGGAAGCCCCGGTAACATCTAGCATGGTGGTAGGTGTTAAGTGGAGTTAAATGAAAGAGGCATGTTCTACCAAACAAGGAACTTAAATCTTTTGCAAAGTCCATGCTGGCTCCAGGAAGCATAAAGAAAATGTTTTCAAAAGAATTTTTCTTGTAAAGATCTTTTGGATACCCTGTTTAGGGCATGAGTTGATTCATCCCAGGAACTTCATACAAATTATAGTTCTTAGACTAAGCATAGTCTAAGTTTTAATGAAGTATTCTGTAAATATTTATCAAAAACATATTATAGGTTTAATATTAAAATTGGTGTTTTGGGAAGAGAAGCATAAAATCTAGACACAGGGCGGTAGACACAGAGATACGCTGCCCAGGTCCCTCTTTGAGGAATGCGTTGCTGCTGAGCCACAGGAAGTGTAACTGACAGATAGTCTCCAACTGTCACCGCCTTCAGGGTTTGCTTCCTCTGCAGAGAGATGCTTTGCTGAGGTCACACCTGCCCAGGGCAGCCCTCATTTGGTAATTCTGATTGGATATAGAATACTCTCACAGTAATACTCACGCCTGAGCTCCTTACCCAATTATTCTGGCCCTGTTGACTTTGAATCACAGTTCAGCTTCTGTCTCTGTCCAGTCCCATTTCTGCCCCTTTGCTCTCACGAGTGTTGCTTCCTCATGAATAACTGGAATCCTGAAGTTTGTCTTGGGATCTGTTTCTGGAGAACCCAACCTACAACACCTAGTTATTATCTTATAAATAATTCAAGAGACAGATTATCCTATGGGGATAATTGATGGTGTAGAAAAATATATAAATGCTACAACATTCAAATGGGAGGGAGAGAGTTGAGCACTTCAAAAATCAGATACATATAGACTCCTGGAAGATCTGAAACTTTTTGGTTGAGTATCTCGAAGATACTTTAGGTTGACAATAGAATACAGAAAAATGGAGCAATCTGAGCAAAAGCAACTAGGGAGACTGTGAGGAAACCAGTCTGTCTAGAATGAAGTATGCATGTTAGGGAAGAGTTAGAAATGAAAATGTTGTTAATTCATTTAAGACTATATCTGACTGTAGACAAGAGAAAAACTTCACAATATATGTTTACTCCTCTCATGTTAAAAAAAAGAGAAAGTTCAGTCCTTACTTTGACTGGGGGCTCCTTCTGCCAATTTATTCACCTTTCTATTATCTCTAGAGTGAAACTTGTATCATCAGGGTCTAATATGGTTGCTAGAGATCTGGCCCTCACATCCAAATTCCAGATAGCAGGATGGAGGATGAGATAACCAAGGACATGGCACATCGTTTTAAGGAGACTTATTTCTAATTAAATCTCATTGGTCACAGTTTAATCACATGACCACACCTACCAGTAAGGGAGGCTGCAGAATATAATCTTTAAAGTAGGCAAGAAAATATATATAGTTGAAAAAATTTTAAATTGCAGTTGAAGAATATGTCACCATATTTTATTTCAGATGATAGAAACAAATGAGACAAAATTATAAAAAGGCCAAAATATGGTGTCTTGAAAATGATGGTAGCAGTAAAACATTTCTAGAAATTGTGGAGAAGAAAGGTTACTTTATATATGTATGTAAAATGTCAAAAAAATTTCAACATATTCAACTGGGCATTAATATTAATAATCATCTAACATATGTTGAGTGCATTCTATGAACCAGGCACTATATCAAGAACTTTGCATCTATTGTATTACTTAATGGAGCCTGTGAGATGGGTTTTCTAAATGACCTATTACAGATGAAGAAATGGCGATTTTGAGAAATTAAGAAAATCGATCAAGGTCATGCAACTTGTAAACAGTAGAGCCAAGCCTCAAACCCATGGTTGTCAACTTCCCAGTCGAACCACTTGTACTATGGTGCTCGTATTAAAACCATCAAGTGAAATATCAAAGAAGTGAAACTGGGGCTTGGGAGAGAGGGCAAAGTGGAGGTGGACGTGGAAAGCCAGCCAGCTCTCATGGGTATCAATGCTGTGAGAGGGAAGGACAACTGTTGGGGAGGAGAGAAGTCAGGCAGAGGGAAGAAGCAGTGCTGAGTGCTGAGTCTCTGGGCTCTTTCAGAGGAGGAGGCGCAGAGGAGGGATGGGGAAAAGCCAGGGCAGGGAGGGTCCAGAGAAGACAAAGAGAGAACTTTCTTGATGATGAAAGGAGCCAACAATGTCATTAACACAGAGGTTCTGAAATAAAAGTGAATGATATGAGCAGTTCAGAGGTCATTCATTGATTATTTCTAAAACTGTTGGAAGTGGGCTGTGGGAATGGGTGGAGGAAGGTCAGAAATAATGAACAAACTACTAAAACATATATAATCGTCCTATTGTTAGTAAGAGCTGATAATAACAGTTAATATTTATTGAAAGCTTATTCTATGCCAGGTACTCTTCCCAAGGCTTATGTGTAAACTAATTCATGTAACCACAACCCTTTGAGGTAGCTACTTTTATTATTCCTAGTTTGCAGATTAGAAAATTGGGGCAGTGAGAGGTTAAGTAACCTATCTAAATTCACACAGCTTTTAAATGGCAGAGTTGGGATTCACATCCAGCATTCTAGCTGCTGAGCTCATGGTTTGTAGTCTAGAAAAGCCAAAGGTTTCTTTAAAAAGTGATGAATTGGTGTAAGCCCACAGACTTTTTTTCTGAGACAAAAATCTCATGTATATTTTCATAGGAAATGTTAATGGTACATAATAATTATTCATTCTTCTTTCTCTAAAAAAAGCTATTTTGAAGAGGGATTAGTTTTATTTTGTTCCTTTTTAAAGGAAAAATATTTTATGTAATTAAGAAAAATTTGAAATCTTAAGGGAAAATATATCGCATTTTTGCTGGTAAGCTTATTGAGAGAATTCAAATGATACATTATGGACTTTAGTAAATGTCTCCAGAAAGAAAGAGGGTATTCTGTCTTTACAGCAAAACATTTTCATAACTATGTGCTGGAACAATGATTTTTTTTGTGACTCAAATTCCTTTATGCCTACAGATCGCTCAACTGAATGTTATTAGAACCTCTGAAACTTATTTTCACATAGTTTGAAGGCTCACCCATCTCCTACACAGTCACATGTTGATTTGAAAAAAAAAATGTATTTATACGTAACTGGACATGGTACAGTATGGGCTGCATATTGGAATCTAAGACTTACATATTGCCAGCCTGCTCAGCATCCCTAATCCTTTCCAGGTAACCAGACTTATTAATACATGCTTCCAAAAGACTGAGAAGTGATTCTGAAAATATTCCTGCCAGAAACACTGTAATTAGATTTCTGAATAAAGCAGTACTGTGATATTCAAAATCAAAGGCTCTTGAAAGTGTTTCTGTTTAGAATTTGCTGGTAATTAGAATAGGCAGATTTGATGGGAATGGGTTTGCCTTTCCGTGTAGACTTATCAATTAACAAAATTGTAAGTGAAAATAGAGTTTTGTTGTATACAGAAATATAAAGGCAAAAAAATAACACAAATTGATCAGAAAAAGACAAAGAAATCAAAATACTAATTTTAAAGTAAAGTACTTTGGAGTATATATTTAGTAACAATATTTTGATGAAATTTAAAAATGATTATGTAACTGGCATTTATTGGTTTTAAATATATACTTAATGCTAGATTGTTAGTTGATTTGGGTAAATCAGTATTATATCATATAGCTACAACAACAACTAATCATGTTTGAGACCTTATGATATGGTAGGCATCATTTTGGGATTGTCCCATGGTGTAATTTCATTTAATTATCACAAAATCCCTATGAGTTAGATAATCTAGTTCCTTTATGGAAATACGGGAGCCGTTTTTTGTTGTAAATGTTTAATAGTCTGTTTATTTTAATCTGGGGGCAAATTTGATAAGCAGGTAAAGTTCACTTTTCAGGTAAGGTGGTTGCTATTTCAGTTTCCCTTTCATGATATATAAAATACTTTTAAATGATCTATTTTATTAACTTCAAAATTTTCCTTTTTATATCCTTCTCACACACTGTGAGAAGAAAATAAATATAATGTTTTCCTTGTATTATCTTCTATCTTGCTTCTTCATATCTCACCTGTGAAACAATAGTCATTTCTGACTTAGGAAGCTTTTTGTCATCTAATGTGACTTAGTGAAGTGTCAGTGGAATGTTAAATTACAGTTGCAGCTCCTGACCTACCACTAAGGTGAATTGTGGGGAGAAACGCTTTGTGTTTCATCTTCAATTTCTTTACACTTAATCTGTAGCACCTTTTTTTCTTACCTCTTATTTTCTCTAGGGTAGGCATACCCTACTCTAAAGAAATATACGTTCAACAAATGTATATTTAGTATCTACTAAATGTTAAGCACTAGGGATGCAGTGGTGATCCATCATTCATTCCTATCTTCATGGAAGGTGGTTCGGCAGCCTGGTCCCAGGGCACCTCCCATCCTGCGGGAATACACTAACATGTTTTAGCCATCAATTAGTTTTTCCCTGGGTGAAAATTACTAATAGTCAACTCTGAAATCAAGAGGAACAACTATCCCAATGTGCAAGTAATTTGATTTACCTGCAACATTTGACCCACTCAATTAATATATTTTTAAATGCAAAGGTACCTTCATTCAAGAAAACCCTTTAGTTTAAGTTGTGATTGATTCTGGAGGATATGTAGCAAATGATAGATCTATGAACTTACCACTAAATCTGGTTTTTAGCTATTATGGGCAAGTCATAGGGTTCATAAAGGATCTTTATGAAGAAGGTTGTGTCTAACCCATGGAGTCGGGTTAGGAGTCTTCAGGTAGCGATTTTATGAAGTACATTGTGTGTCAGAAATGGTGTTACTCTCATGGTGCCAATTAAAAAGATTCATTGTGGAATCTCTGAGTTTCTTAGAACTCAGCAGGGCAAAGAGGAGTTAAGTAGGGAGAGCGCTGCTGGAGAGCATTCCAAGCAGTGTTAAGCAGCATGTCAGCCATTTATGTTGCTCATTTTTAAAGAAGAGAACACAATAAGCCCCACATGCCATCCCCATCCCTAACCAATACTCAATTTCTATTTCTGAGAATGGAGCCATAACTATTATTGAACATATGTATTGTCAAACTTTTTATAATAGAATATTACATCATGCCATTTTAACCTCACAACAGTATTGAGATATTCTTTCAAAATTTCAAACAAATGGGTGGATTATGTCTTGGATTGCCCCCCAAATAGTTACATTTTATCCTATTGTCCTAAAGTACAATTACTAGTAATGCCCCTGGCCCCCTTTCATGCTCAAGGGTGTCCCAGTGTGTGTGATAAATTCTATGGTCATAAATAAATGGAGCTCAGAGAGATGGAGAATCTGCTTTGGGTCCCATGGCTAATAAGTGGCAAAGGGTGGGGCCTACCACACCAGTGCCCTCTGACCGAAAGCCCATGTTCTTTTGAACATTGCAAACATGATTAGTTTTATTCTTACATTGCTCTCTATTTTATTCTTCCATCCACGGTTAGGCAGCCTAAGGCAAAACCAACAAAAACTGGCTCTCTGACATCTGCCTTTGGTTCCTCCAGTTATTTTGCTAAGAGTCATATATTTCTATAGAGTAGCAATGAAAAGAAATGAATTAAAATGAAATATAAAATACATACAGTAAGCAGTAGATTGTTTTGATATGCATGTCTTTACACTTATATTTATCCTATTCTTTATTTTGCCCAAGTATGAGGCAGTTGATTTAAAATGCAGTTGCTTCTGAAAGTCAAGATGTGACTCTAATAACAAATCATTGGTTATCAATCTTTTCTATGGCAATATATCCTGTGTGCGGGGCAGGTTCATGAATTGCCCTGGTGGGCAGAGTCTGAATGTAAAGAACTTAGAGCTTTTTAAAATAATCAGTTAAATTCTGTTATGTTTCAGCCATCTTAACAAGATTTTTTTTTTTTTTTTTTTGAGGGCAATGTCATTGGCCCTCATATGTGGGACCGAACCAGGGTTGCTGGCTTCCCAAGCCAGCGCTTAACCACCACACCACTCTGCCGGCCCTTAACAACACTTTTTGAACACAGTTTTTATCATCATTAAAGCTGAGTAATACAGATAAAATACTTATCTGTAGAATATGATGAAGGCTTTGTGAGGGCTTTCTTCATATGTAAATATAGCTGAAACAATATAGGATGCTATTGCTTCCCCCTTTATTTTACGTAAAAATGCATATAAATCATATACCAATGGTTATATTGGAAATACAGATTACTTTGTCATGGTCCTTTATGAAATGATGGTGTAAACTCTAAAGATGCCAGTATCACTCTGTCCACTTATAAATAAGGTTTTATATACTGTATCCTGGGTAAGAGTTTGTTTCTCTTATGATGTATATAGAAATGATTCACTATGGAATCTGAATATTTGTATTAAATCATATGCTTTATGCCTAGCTGTTTGCCCCACACTTTATTAGTGCCTCTTTGGATGTGTTTGAGATCTTCTAGTCAATCCTTCATCCATTTATTCAATTCATATTCTGGGGCTGCTGAAAATGTTGTTTCTGAACTGTTAGCACAAGTGGGTTTATAGTTAGTAGACCTGGGATATACCACATCTTTTTTTCTAACTTAGAGAATATCTGCTGATATCCGTCTATCTCACTATGCTCTCAACCCAGCCCAGATCATGATTAGCATTTCATTTAGTAACTTTGTGGGACTCTTTTTGTTTGACCAAAACACCCTCTTTTCGTACATTCATCAACAATCATAGCAGAAGGAACTTGCTGTGAACTGTCCAGTTGAGCATTTTACAATGATAGTGTGCATTAGGTAAGCAACAGGGTCTGTGGCTAAATAAATGTGAGAAACTGAGGGCTAACCCAAGCTTGAAAGGACTTTTGCCTGTGAGACTCCTCCAAAAGGAGGGTATGGACTATTCCAGTTCCTAAATTTGTTTGACCATGAAACCCCTTTATCACTATTCATCTTGCAAGGCTGATTGATATCTTAAAGAAGTACCTTGGGTAATACTGACCTATAATCTTCTTTTATAAACAAATTGTCCCTGAGAAGTAAAGTGATGTACCCAAGACCTCACAGCTATTTGATAAAACATCTGAGATCAGAATCTGTTTTGTCTGTTTCTGGCCTAGATGGTTGGACCTTCCATAGCTTTGAGCAGCCTGCTGTGTCTTGCTACAGGTATTTTTATGTAAGCGTCTTGGGGAGGGAGCTCACTGCAATTACTCTCATCTTGCTGCTTTCTTTAGTCTACATACTTTTGGTTCTTAGTGAGGACCTATGAACTCCAGCAACAACTTCCCAGTGGAACTGAGAAACTTGAGGTGATCGGGCTGATTCTGTTTTCTTCTGGACAGTCAATTCAAAGTTTACCGACATTATTATCCTTTTCATTAGAAGAAAAGAAATGCAAGAAATGCCTACAAATAAAGAGATCACTGTCAGTCAGGGAGTTCGGTGGGCAAATATTTCTTGAGAGCGTATATATGTGCAGGTACTATTCCAGCTGTTAGGAAAGTAGCAGTGATTAAAAACAAAACAAACAAAAAACCAACAAAAAAACCACTTTTGTCCTCATGGAGTTTAAAATCCAATGACTACATCAGGTAATAAACAAGCATTAGAAGTTGGTAAGTGCTCTGGAGAAAAATAACGTGGGGTTGAGGGGATAGAGAGTGCTGGTGAGGGGCTGTAACTGGGGTAGCAATTTTATGTAGATTGGTGAGGGATGTTATAGAGTTAAAGTGACCTTTGAGCAGACACCTGAGGAAGTGAAGGGACATAATAAACTTGGGAAAGACATTCCAAGGAGCAGGATTAGCATTCTTTATGAATGCAGGAAAATCACTGCAGCTAGGGCTGAGGAGGGGCGAGTAGGAGCCACAAGATCACATTGGGCTGTTGGCTGTTATAAGGATTTTGGCTTATCCTCTGGGTGACAAGGGAAGCTCTTAGAGGGTATTGCATAAAGAAGTGACATGGTCTGACGTGTTTCAAGTAGCTCAATCTTGCTACTGTGTGGAAAGTAACCATAGGAAGATGTGAGAGATCAGGCTCCAGGAAACGGACAGTGAGATGGAGATTAGCACACAGAAAGTTTACCCTCAGAGATCTCCTCATAGGAACAACAACTGTGGGAGATGGGAAGGAAGTGAGATTAGGCAGAGGGAGAACTGGGCTGCAATGCAGTTTCAACAGGTCTAACTGACCTAATGACGAGCTCTGAAATTGGCACTGCTCCTTAGAGTTGTCTCAAACTGGAATGAGAGCTCCAGGCCTTTATATGGATGCATCCAGTAGTTATTGGATACAGGCTGCCCCTAAGAAGTGTGTGTGTGTGTGTGTGTGTGTGTGTGTGTGTGTGTGTGTGTATGGGGCGATTTGGGTCAAGGAGCCTTATTCAGGTGAGAGCAGATCTTGGAGAGGACTGACAGCTCAGCACTGTCACAACACTTGCAGCCACTGGGGAGTAGTTCTTTAGCCCAAAGGGAGATATGGAAGATTTATGAGAGCATTCCACTATAGGAGGCGAAGTGGAAGCAGGGAGACTAGTTAGCAGGAAGTAATTCAAAAAGGAGGTGATGATAGCTTCTACAGCTAGAGTGTTAGGAGCAGAAGTAGTAAGATATGTTCATTGTCTGCATCTATTTTGAAGGGATTTATTTTGAAAGATATGTTGATGGGAGATTATGGGAAACCAAGAAGAATCAATATAAGCCCATCATTTTTGGCCTAAGCAATGAGAAATAGGTACAACTAGATGCTGAGATAGGGAAAAATGGGGGGGGGGTAGGGAACAGTTTCAGGAGAAAAACAAATCATTTAGTTTCAGAGGTGTTAAGTTTCAGATGTCTATGAGATATCCTAGTGAAGATGTTAGTTTAATATATGAGCACATTATCCAGGGAAGCCATTCAGGCTGGGGAAATAAATTTGGAACTCATTGGCTTATAAATGCTATTTAAAGTTTTGGAACTGGATGAACTAATCCAAGGAGTGACTCCTGCACTATTTCAAAGCTTAAGGGTCAGATGGCACAAAGCAATCAGAGAAGGAATGTCCAGGAAGTAGGGAGAGGGCCAAGAGGAAATAAATGGTATGCCAGAAGCCAAGCTGAGAAGGTGATTCACAAGGCGGGCATGATCACCAGATTCTATTCCTGATAGATGTTTCGTATCTATGTTGTCTCTTCCCCTTTCAGATTCTGCTGTGTATAAGGCCTATTCATTGCTTCTGAATGTACAATTATATCAAACAGCCACAATTAGGTGCTAGATTTTTTTCAATATTTTGAAGCTGATGGTTGACTTGAATTAAGGAGGGTTACTAGCATCCTTTTAACTAGGATGATATATTCCAAAGAGAAGAGAATCTGCAAGCAGTAGTCACAACAGTGGAAGCAATACAGATGAGGCCAATACAGATGCTCTATAGAGATGAGGCCAAACTGAGGTTGTGATGGAATCTCATGCAATTTTGATGAGATGTCAGAATTCACTTTAAATATCATACACTCAATTCTGAGTCTGTGAATTGGGACAGTCCTCACTGTGATGCCTTGAATCGCCTATTACCCTGGAGACAGGGATCCAAATTCCTGGTGATTCCCATCTTTAGAAGAAAAAAAACAGCAACACCACTTGAGGTTAAAACAGAATAAGTGACCCAATATTGGTCACTGGGAAAAGGAACGAGGAGTGCAGAAGCTAAGAGTGAAATCTCCCTGGGACTGGCCCGAGACCTTTTCCCCATGCAGCCTATATTTAGCACATCACCTTGCAGTCTCCTCTAATTCACTCACCACCAGTGTAACTTGTGAAGGTGTGTGGTCAACCATGTTGAGAGTAAGGTCCAAGACTTCTTTATCTTAATGTTTACCAGAGCTTAGAATAGCACCTGGCACTCAACAGATGTTTATTAATATAAATCAATGCGATTTCTTGTACCTTCTTTTGATCAAGTACGTGGCACAAAGAACAGACAAATGGACACCTGACTACCTTTGACAACTGGATCTGTTTAATCACTTACATGTTTCTTGGCAAACGTTTGAGGTCTAATCGATTTTTGTTCTCAAATTTGTTGCCCATGCCAAGAAGAGAGACTTTTGTTTTATATTACTAATGTGAAAAGCAATGTCTTAAGAGTCTTTTGGCTGGAAGATATTTCAGTAATATCTATTTAGTAAGACAGGTGGAGGATGCCCTCCTTTAGCCAGCAACAATGCCAGGTTTTAAAGGGAATTTTGGATGGTATTTGTCTCTTGCAAACTTTGACAAACTATTTTCTTGTGGAAAAAGATTATTCAACACAGCAGTTTCTGTTCCTTAGTGGAAGAGAGATCATTAAAAGCTTGTGTTTATAAAATGCTTCAGTGTCTGGTGCAGACCCTAGGTGACTTTTTGATCCATAGGAAAAGTGGTTGTAATTGGAGAATAGATGCCCCTCATCTCCTCTCCTCTTCCCCCATCCTCTGTAAGTAACGTACTTGCTCTTCATCATCCAAGACTGGGAACTGTTTTTTGTTTTGTTTTGATTTTTTTTTTCATTTTTTTTGACCAGATGTCATCATTTTCTATTCAAACGAGGATGGTTTCTATAGAAATTGCCCTAAATACATGTGCTCTTTGAGGCTATATGTAGTTACTAACCAGATGGCTGATGCATGCTATTATAAAGCATGCCTATTATGCATTTTTAAGTAAAAATTATGACTTCTATCAATATAGTTGTCTATAACACCAACAATTATTAATTAATAAAACAAGGGAAAGAAGATGATTAGTGAAAAATTGCCAATAAGACACAGAGCAAAATAGCAATATGGATTCATTTATTTGGTTTTCATGTTGTAAATGATTCAAGGAAAAATTTAAGTAGGGCAAAAGAGAGAGGGTGAGTATTTCGTCTCCCAAATTGGATTGTGCCAACATGTGTAACTATTGTGTTGTGTTTGGGGTGGGAATGAGAGAAACAAAAGATCAGAGGAGGAAGGATAGAATGAGCTATAGGACAAGCACTTCGTAGCTGTTTGAATCCATTTAGAATAAACTGATTGAATCATTGACAAAGAACTGGGCTGTTACTTCTCTTTGGGGAGCCACACACTAGAACTTTGAGATGAGTGGTCTCTAGGATTTATTATTGCTACCCATTGATATTTGCATTACTATACATATAATAGTAATTAGATATGTAATAGATAATTATATATAATATATATGTGTATGTGTGTGTATGTGTGGATATGTGCATATACATACACACACACATACACATATATATATCCTTCATTCCTATTCCCCACTGAATAAAATTAATATATCTTAATTCAAGATCTTTGTTGATCAGAGCTTAACCTGCTTATCTAGTCTTATTTTCCTTTATTCTCATTTATGTTATTTACCAAATTAAATAACATATTAACAGGAGCAATATATATGAAGTATTCGCTGGCAGAGTTAAGGCTTTACCTGTTGACTTTAACTGTTCTTATCCACGCTTCCCAGGTAAGAGGATGGAGTCTCCAGGAGGTCCAGTGACTTTCGCTGGGTCCCCCAGTCAGTGTACAATCTGACCCCACTGTCCCGTCCTTTACGACTGCACCTGCTGCTCACTGCCGTTCTGACAGGTGCCTTTACTCAAGCTTTTCTCTCCGTTTGAAATAAGTGCTATTCTTTCCCACCTTATAGGTCCCTTTCCCCCATCTTTCTAAGTACAGCCCAAATGCCAGTTACTCTTTTTTTTTTTTTTGAGGGCAGTGTCACTGGCCCTCATATGTGGGACCGAACCGGGGCCGCTGGCGCCAGTTTCTCTTTGAATTACTCCAGGTGGCTATGATCTCATCATACTCTAAAAATCCCTCTAAATCTTTACTACTCAAAGTGTCGCAGACCAGCAGCAGGGCATCAAATAGGAGATTTTTGGAAATGCAGAACCTGAGGCCGCACTGCAGTTGTTCTCACTCAGAAAGTGCATTCTAACAAGATCTCCAGGTGGCTGATGTGCAAAGTTTGAGAGCTTCAGCATGGAATCTTTCCTTCCTTCCTTCCTTCCTTCCTTCCTTCCTTCCTTCCTTCCTTCCTTCCTTCCTTCCTTCCTTCCTTTTCTTTCTCTCACTCTCTTTTTTTGCTTTGTATCTCTGTTATTTATATACCTGTTCTATATTCTCAATTTGACTGTAAGATCTTTGAGGGCAGGAGGGTATTCTATTCTCTTCTGGGCATATAAAATGTAAATATACATAGCATATAAAAGGTACATACTTTGTTTAGTGATGTAACACAACACTTATATTAAAAAAATTTAGATCATTTTATAGATCAGAAAGTTTTGTTATGTGGAATGCTCTTTCCCAATGTGCTAACAGAAGAATCACTTTTGACAATTATTTTACTTGTAATGATTCCACAAACTCAGGCTTTTGATAACATTTTAAATGTTAAGAGGCACAATCCAGGTCCTTAAAATAAAACTTTCATTTCTTCCTGTATTTTTTGGTCCATAACTGCTCTTGGGACACAATATCTTTCATTATCAAACGCAAATATAGATATGACAGATTTGGAAAAAAATCAATACTTAGAAAACAGAAATACTGAAAGCTGAAGACTCCAATTAATTTTGCGTGTGAAGTTTTGAGGTTTGTTTGTCTGTACTCAGGACGCTCACTGTCTGTCTTCTAGGAACCCTGGGATGGAACTTCGTTTTGACAAATGTTTGATTCCAAGCTTTATTTTATAGCTGATTTTGTTAATTGCAAAACTTCAGTCACTGCAGATGCTCCTGTGTGGTTGCGTGCTATTTATATGCCAAGGACCGACAATTGAAGTCATCGATTTTTTGAAATGATCACTGTGTGCTTTCTAGTTCTTTATTTAGACACAGTGTTTGCATATATTTGTGTCTCTAAATGTTGTCAGTGAGTGTGACCGGTGACTGATCACTGAGATTGGCAGACGCTCAGGCCCCTCACTCAGCTCCTCGCTGCTGCACAATCTGGAGTCTCCTTTTCGCAGAGTATGTCATTGGAATACACGCGTGACAAGAGGGCAAACACATATAGGTGGCTTTGAATTTTTTTTTTTTTTTTGTACTTCTGATAGCTCCATTTCAGCAGCCAGTATGACCTCTCCTGAAGTTTCAAATCCAAAAATTGTCTGAACATAAAAGTACTCTTCGGACCCCACAAAATTCTCCACTTCAGGGAGGATTCCACTTTACCTCTTTTTAGAATTATTTTTTTTTCTGTGTGACTGTGTGCATTGTGTCAGTGCGAGACTCCCTTCCCACCTCATCATTGGCTTGCTCCCTCCCTTATGTGATGAATCAATGCTTCCAGAATAGGGGCTTCTGAGTGACTGCGGGAACTAGTGCTTCCAAATGAGCTCGTGCATCTTAACAGGGAGCATTCAGACCACACACCTCAGGTAAAAGGGAAGTCTTTCCTTAATGCTTTCAAGAACTTTTGGAGGCTGTGCACTGTGCTGTTTGCTGCAAGAGGGCTTGAGGAAGAGCTGCCTGCATGTCGCAAAATGTGACTGTATGTTAAAATGGAACGTTGTCTCCAGTGACTCTAAAGGCAGAGCTGCTTCCTGGGCAATGTTCAGGATTGCTCTTGGTGTGGTGTTAATGCTAAGACACCGTGTAGCATCTCTTCTCAACGGGAGGCTAGTGGCCATCTGTGAGTGTGGGTGTCAACATCAGAAGAACAGAACTTTTAGGGAAATAGAAGAAAGGAAGGCATTGCAGCCCGAAACTGAGCCAGGGAGCAGTTTGCCTGCATGGCACAGGGGGAAGCAATTTCTTAAATTATTATTGGGCTGTCTGGTGAGAAGGGGACAGTCTCAGAGATTCTGAGTGTTTGAAACCATATTTAGGAAGAGATTTTAATTCTTGCAGCTCTGATTTCTATTATTAAAATAGTTTCCCAAGGATAGGAGCTAAGACGTGGTTGGAAATGGCATCGACAACTACAGGTGTTGTCGTTTAACAAGCTCAGTGGTATTAACGTGAATCTGTTTCTGCTTTGTCTGGTGAATGATTTTTCATCACCATAGCAATTCACTTCTGGGCTCCAGTGTAAGTTGGCCACAGTATGCAGTGAATAGCAATTTTTTTTTTTTCTTTCCTGCAGAAGGGCGTCAGCAGTCTGCTGGCTAACGTGTGGCTCTTCATTTAAATGTTGCAAAGTGTAGTTGGTATCATTTGAAATCTTTTTCCTACTGAAATTCTGTATAAAAATTTCTGTACCTCCTTGATAAGATACGAGGATGCTAGTAAAGGTGGATCAAAGCACCCCATGATAACATTGTACTCCCAGCTTAAAACTTAAAAGGAATACCAACCATTGCCCCTTTTTGTTGTTGCTCGTCTGAGGATATGTGTATGGACAGGAATTCATGGCTGATTTTGTTCTCTCACAGTAACCTAGGAAGATGAATGAGTCCTTTTACATTTTCCATTTTTTTGTTACTCTTTTTTAGATTTTCCATTTTTTAGTCCTTTTAGATTTTCCTTTTTTTTTTTGTTACTCTGAATTGCATCATATATTGGCTCAACTAAAATTAAGAAAATTATTCTTCTACCCTGGTGGAGAAATGTTTTGTAGGCTATCGATGTTTCTATAGGAAAATAGAACAATAAATTAGAAGAAAATAATTTTACTTCTCTTCAGTTGCTTTTGTCAGCATATGGTTATGTTTAGACATGCCTTTGAGGATGTTGTTATGAAAGCACACCTTATTGAAAGATCAGTTTTCATTCACATGAGTGGAGATCTATTTGTATTTTATAGAGATTTAAGTAGCATTGAATTATACAAATTGTGCGCGGCTCTTGAAGAAGTAAATTTTCATCATTGTACATGGTTTGAAGACAAAGCCACTTACTGTTAATAATGGTTATATGTATTTTGTATATGGGGTACTTATACTGAAGCCTTTGGTCGTTAGTATTTACATTTCACTTAGATGGAAACTAAGACAAACCTATAGTCATCATGTGGGGAGATCAGGGCAGGCCTACAGAACCTGGGACAAGTCACAATGTCACTTCATCTTTGAATCCTAAAGGACTATCTTTATTTCTTACCCAAATGAAAGTGTCTGATGAATTATCTGAACTACTCTTAGTGATTTCCTTGCTAAAACCACTCTCCATCCATTGTGATATGGGTGAGATTAGTCAGGTAAAGAAAGCTCCTAGAAAATAATCCATCCAGAATGTGTGTTGTATTATGTATTGCTGATAAAACTAGTAGGATTCCCTAATCTCACAAAAGATATAATGTTTCTATAAAGGAAAGCATTGACTTATGATAATATTTTCTGATGATAAGCTGAAACCTGGTAACTATGACATGACTGCAGTCAGGGAATAATGACAAATATCTTTCAAGGCAGAAAAGAATATTAAAAAAAAAAAGTGGCCCAGAAGGGTTTGTCTGTATATTTTATACCCACTCAGGAATATGGATTATTTTTGTAAGGCATAGATGTTTTAGTTTTTTAGTTACCAGAAAGATGTACCGTATAATAAGTGGTCCAGAGTTAGTTAATTAGTCCTATAACTTGGGTAAAAGAGCCTACATGGAAATCCAGTTCTTTTTGTTTAATTTCATGATCACAAAGAAAATATTTAATTAATAACCTAGTGTCCCAGGTAGCCTGTTTCAGGTATCCCCTGACCCCAGTCTCACACTGAGCCGCCATGCTAGCCATCATTCTCTCCAGACCAGCCTTGCTGTCATCCAACGTGGCTTTTGTTTTCATAAGGATGGCCCTGTTAACATTCTCGTCTCATAATTCCTTGACCTTCACACTCTCAGTGTCCTTCCTGCTTTTTCATCTCAGATACACAGTTTCAAGGCCAAAGCCTGGACCTAACAATCACCTAGAATTACTGTACTTCTAAATCTTAAACTCTCCCAACCATACTATGACCCCAAGCCGTTCTCCCAAACACTCACCATGCTGTCAAATCTATTTTGAGCAGTGGAGACTTCTAATCCCTTGAGTCTGAGGTCCCCATTCTTTACCTATCTAAACTGAACCTATCCATGGTTGATCGTTTGCTCTACTCTCATCAGACCTCTCAATTTCCTTGCACTCGCAACATCCTTCTGCTAGAATCACTTCCAAACATCAATTCTGTAAATGCTGCAATTCAGTTACTTCAGTAGGCACTTGAACATCCCTGGAGAGAATATCAAAAAGCTAAGCAAATTGCTTCACTACAAATTCATAGATTTACATCTGGGCTGGGCCCTCCATACAGTCTCTTAATCCTTTTGTTTGTTTATGGTCGGTCCTCTTTCCTATTGATGTTAGTGATGTTCCACCGGTTTCTATTTTCTTTAAAATCCATGTCTCCCTTCCTAGTTCTTTCTCTGCTGCTGGGTCTTAATGGTAGAATCTGGAGGGCTCAATCTAGCGCCTTTCCTTTCCCTATCTTTGCTGCTTACTCCCTTGGTGATCTCATCTAGTGTTGTGGTTTTAAATACTGTGTACAGGTTAACAACCCTAATAATTTTACCTGCAGCACAAAGTTTTCTTTAAATTTCACTTCCTTTTCCATATTTCCACTTGGGTATATATTTGGCATATCAAATTTAACCTTTATTCTCAAACTAGCTTCACCTATTGTTTTATCTATTTCAGTAAATAATAGCTCATAATTTGAAATTATTCAGGTCAACAATTTTCTACTCATCTTGGCTCTTATCTAATTTGTATATCCCACATCTAATTTTCCAGCAAATTGAAGTTTCTCCCTTTAAAATATAGCCAGAATCTTAATACTTCTGATCGCCATCATTGTAGCAACCCAAGTTCAACATAGCATTTTTTCTCCCAGGGGTTATTGCAATAGCTTTTTAGCCACTCTTCTTATAATAGCTTATAACTATTGAAAATATTATATATTTTTACATATGGTGTTTTTTTCCCCCTGCTCCCTTCACTACAATGTGTATCCCATTAGGGTAGAGAATTTTGTTCACTGTTATATCACCAACCTCTATAGTAGTGGCTCACATTTACAGGCAGTTAGTAAGGCCTTTTGAATTAATGAAAGTGAGTATAAGGTAAAGTATTCAAGCAAGGGTTGGTTTCAGTAGGAGCATGTGGCAGGACTGAAGGCCACATAGAAAGACTAGGTGGCTGAGTAGATATGTTGACGGGGACCTTGGAAATTCTTTTCTAATTGTTCCAATTTTTTCAGTGAAATGAGAAACAAAGTCATCAGCTCAGAGTGAGACTAGGGTAGAAAATGTTGGGGGTTTGAAGAAAGAGGGAAAGATGTGGTGAGCTTCCTGGGTGTGTGGAAGAATGAATGGGCTATGGGACCACAGCATGATTTAGAGTAGCACTGAAGGGCCTGCTTGAGGCTCAAAATCATAAATTTGAAGTAAAACCAGTAACCATGGTCATATAATATTCCCCAACCATGTTTACCTCTGTGGTGCAGGAGTAGAGTAAATAGGGGGTTAGGTTAGTGAGGACCATGATTTACCCAAATGAGGGTGATGGTGGGAGAGAGGGTAAGACATTTGAGGTGTATGCGTGGCGGTAACTGTGGTAAATGTAGTCACATGGTAAAAGGCTGGTTAAAAAAAAAAAAAAGAGGTCCGGGAAAACAAAGTTGGAAGGATCAGTAGATTTTCACTCTGATGGGGTCTGAGAAATGTTGGAGTTGAAAAGCTAGAGGAAGTGGTATCGAAAGAAAAGAAGTGGTGGTTGTAGAAGGAAAAAAAATGAAATTACAGAGGGTGGGACCTATAGTGATTACTGTAGCCTAGAGATGTGAGAGGCAAGGAAGAGTAGAGGTCAAGACAACACAATATTACGAAAATTACCCATGGAATATAATATTGAGTATTATAAAAAGCACAGTGTTAGAGGAAGTGGAATTGAGCCAGGAACTTAATCCTCCCAGAAAAAAGGGTTTGATTTGGGTGTGGACAGATGACGGCGACAAGGAGAGGTAGTGAGTGGTATAGACTGATGACACGAGATTCAAAGCTGGAAGTTTTTAGGTAAGAGGAAAAAAGAAGTAAAAAGGAGCAAGGAGGACACCTATTCCACTCCCAGAACCAGTGTGAGAGAAAACAGCTACCACTGAGCGAGCTTCTTGGAAAAAAGAGCCCTAATTTCGAGGGAACCATGGTTTAGTAAGAGCTAGAATATTCAGAGAAGATGGAGGATTTTATGTTGGCTGACAGTGTACAGTGGAAAGGGTTCAAGAGTTGCAGCAGGGTACAAGATGGGAAAAAACAAAAACTTGGGGTGTGCATAGGATGTAGGAATTGAGGGATGATTCAGCAGATCAGCTGGCCAAACTGCTCTTTTATTGTCATCCCCTACAACAGGATCTTCTTGGAGTTGTTTGCTTTTTCTGATAAATGGTATCATAATAAAAGAATCTGACATACTGGCTGTTTTTGTAGCTGTTTTTGTTGGCAACCATACACACGATCACAGGACAATAGGCAATTTATCAAAATAAGTGAGATAAATATCATGGTGTATAGAGAACAAAGTCAAGATAAACCTTTGACAAGACTGAAAGTCTAATTTATTACGTGTCTCATAGGTCTCTTCTGGTGATTCTGCAGCCAAACCTCTGATCTTCACATTTGTCCCCACTGTCAGAAGACTACCAACCCACTTTCAGTTGGCTGACACATCTAAATTCCTTGTTAAAATTCCTGAGGAACCAAGTGATAAGAATCCAGAAACTGTAAATAGGGTAGGATTATTTTATTCTTTTTTTATATCAAGCAAATTATGTTAAATTATCCATAATAATGACTTGGAAATTGGTATGAATGTTTATTTCCCCTGCTTAAAGTGAGATGATTGTGAAATCTAAGGTTGACTAAAAATATGATTATGTATTAGGAACTTAAATGTTATCAAATCCCAGGCTCTCTCTAATATATTATTCTCAGCCCTTTTGAGTTGACATCCTATTTTTTTGCTATTCACATGACACCTTCTGCCTCCTGGCACTTCCCCTTCTCTCAAATGTATCTTAAAATAATAAAAACAAAATTTTAAAAACAGTTTAGATTTGTTTTGAAAGAAAATGCAAGATAAACAGTGAAATACTTTCGCATGTAATAAATTAGCAACGTTAAAAAATGTAATACCCAATATTGGCACAATAGTGGGGATATTTGCATGCTCACACTTTGCTGCTAGTTTTGTGAATTTGTGCAATTTTGGTAGAAAAAACTTATTCACAGTCATAAAACTGTTCATACACTTTCAAGAATCTAACTCTTAGAAATGTATTACAAGAAAATAGTACAAAAGGAGAAAAATGTTATGTAGGAAAATAATCAGGGGAAAATACAAACAGCCTTATATTTAACAATCAGAGAAAAGATAAGAATATGATAATACCTTGACTAATAGCAAGAATAATCACTTTGACAAAGTTTTAATTATAGTGATTATATAACTCCATGGAAAATGTCAACCTTATAATATTGTGATCAAATAGGTTATAAAATTCTATTTATACCCTGATTATACCTATCTAAAATGAGAACAATACTGAAAATAAAATTAAAAAGAACAAAAACCTGAAAATGACTTGTATTAGAATAATGACATTGTGGGAAAACCAAACCAAAACAAACAAAACAAAACAAAACAAACTCTTTAAAATGTATGTTAATACTGTCTTATTATAAACAGAATGTTAGTGGGGGAACTTTGGTGTATTCTTGAGCCAACAGGAAGGAGGGTAAAATAATCTGATTTACCTTGTCTGTATGAAAACATCTTATCTAGCAAGTAGTAACATACCTGTGGTTCTGGGATTTTCAATGCTCATATTCAAGGACAACTGGGACCTAATTATTTCAAAGTAATCCTGAATACTACATAAGGCACTTCTGGGAAATTTCTCCCTACCAATACTCAGCTAAATATATTTTTAGGGTCCTTCATTGCTAGAGCTCTGAGTATGTGAGACTAGATATATAAACCAATCCAAAGCCTCCTACAATGGTGATATTCATTTGCTGATTGCAGTGACACATTCACAACATCTTTCAAAGAAGAAAAGTTGTTCTTTCTGTTTTTAAAAACAGTTTAATATTATAGTAGAACAGGGTAACTTTAACTGTTCATTCTTTATATATTTAACAACTGTATACTGAACTATGTGCTTGGTGCTGTAGATTGTGAGTAAATAAGGTTAACTCATAACTTAGTTTTTGGGAAGGCAGATAATGAAAAAAGTGAAAAGTGTATAATAAAATCTAAGGTGGTGATATATGTTACAAAAGTACACCAGAGTACATGAATAGGGAATGATGGACTGTGGAGGGAGTTATTTTAGATCATTAGTAATGCTCAAGCACTAGTTCAATGTTTGTTAGTTTTTTAGTTATTCCATTACTTTCTATAATAAACCTTTGAATCCTTCTATTTTTTAATTTAAACTTCCTTCTAATTTGGGCTTTTGTTATTATATAGTATTATAATTTAATATGTGAAATAACCATTGTCAACACACACACTACATTGACATCCATAGTTGAAATTTAGTTTATTTTTAATTAGTGTCATCTTTAACTTTCTATTTTGAAATGGTTTTATTTTTAATTCTAATTTTTAAACATATTTTTAAAATTTTCATTTACAGTTGATATATAATATTATATTAGTTTCAGGTATATAACATAATGATTAGACATTTGTATAACATGAAGTGATCACCCTGGTAAGCCTAGTACTCATATGACACCATACATATTAATAGTTATTATAATATTAACTATAGTCCTTATGTTGTACACCCCTATAACTATATTTATAAATGCCAACTTGTACTTCTTAATCACTTCACCTATTTCACTCATACCGCCAACCCCCTCCTGTCTAGCAACCATCAATTTGTTTTCTGTATCTATAAGTTTGTTTCTGTTTTGTTTGTTAGAGTCCACATATAAGTGAGATCATATGGTATTTGTCTTTCTCTGTCTGACTTATTCACTTAGCATAATACCCCTTAGGTCCATCCATGTTGTGGCAAATGGCAAGTTTTCTTCTTCTTTATGGCTTAGTAATATTCCATTTTATATTTGTACCACTCCCTCTTTATCCATTCAGCTATTGATGGACACTTAGATTGCTTCCACATCTTGGATATTGTAAGTAATGCTGCAATTAATAGAGGGGTGCATATTTTTTAAATTAGTGTTTTAGATTTCTTTGGATAAATATCCAGAAGAGGGATTGCTGGGTCATATGTTAGTTCTATTTTTTTTTTTTTAGGGCAGTGTCACTGGCCCTCATATGTGGGATTTGAACCGGGGCCGCTGGCTTCCCAAACCAGCGCTTAACCACCACGCCACTCAGCCGGCCCTGTTAGTTCTATTTTTAATTTTTGAGGAACCTCCATACTGTTTTCCATACTGGCTGTACCAATTTACATTCCCACCAACAGTACATGAGGGTTTCCTTTTCTCCACATTGTTTCCAACACCTGTTCGTCGATTTATCGATGATAGCCATTCTGATTAGTATAAGGTGATATCTCATTGTGATTTTAATTTGCATTTCTCTAATGATTAGTGAGCATCTTTTCATATGTCTATTGGCTATCTGTGTGTCCTCTTTGGAGAAATGTCTATTCATGTCCTCTGCCCATATTTTAATTCGGTTGTTTGTTTTTTGGATGAATTAGTTAAGTTGTGTGAGTTCCTTATATATGCTGGATGTTAACTCCTTATCAGATATGTCATTGCTGAATATCTTCTTCCATTCAGTAAGTTGTCCTTTTATTTTGTTTATGGTTTCCTTTGTGGTGCAAAAACTTCTTCGTCTGATGTAGTCCAAATTGTTAATTATTTCTTTTGTTTGTCTTGCCTGAGGAAACATATAAAAAAAAAATACTGCTAAGAGCAACATCAAGAGTTTACTATTATACTTAGTTTTCTTTCTTTTGTGGTTTCAGTTTTATGGTTTCATTTAAGTTTTTAATCCATTTTCAGTTTATTTTTGTATATGGTATAAGGAAGTGATTTAGTTTCATTTTTTTTTGCATGTATTTGTTCAATTTTCACAACATCATTTATTGAATAGACTGTCTTTACTACATTGTATACTCTTATTTCCTTTGTCACAGATTAATTGACCATGTAGGCGTGGGTTCATATCTGGATTCTCTTCTGTTCCATTGATCTATGTGTATGTTTTTATGCAAGTACCATGCTGTTTTGATTACAATAGCCTTGTAGTGTAGTTTTGTATCAGGCAGCATGATACCTCCAAATTTGTTCTTTCTCAAGATTACTTTGGCTATTCAGGGTCCTTTGTAGTTCCATATATATTTTAGGATTATTTGTTCTAGTTCTGTGAAAAATGCCATTGGTATTTTTGATAAGGATTGCATTGAATCCGTAGATTGCTTTGGGTAGGGACATTTTAATGATGTTCATTTTTCCTATATATGAGCACAATATAGCCTTCTATTTATTTGTATCTTCTTTAATTTCTTTCTTCAATGTTGTATAGTTTTCTGAGTACAGGTGTTTTACCTTTTTGATTAAATTTATTCCTAGATATTTTATTTTATTTTATTTATTTATTTATTTATTTATTTATTTATTTATTTATTTAGCTGAGCCATCCTGCCACCTGTTGGCAGCTCAATGGCAGCTCAGTTCAGGCTGGGCATCGAACTGCTGTTGCTCAGAGCTCAGCTCGCACTCTTGAGTGAGCTCCTAACCAACTGAGCCACTTGGCTGGCCCCTATTTTATTTTATTTTTGATGCAGTTGAAAATGTTTGTTTGCTTTTTTTATTTCTCTTTCTGATAGTTAGTTATTGGTGTATAAAAATGCAACTAATTTCTGAATCTTAAGTTTGTATCATATACTTTTCAGAATTCATTTATCAATTCTAATACTTTTCTTGGTGGAGTCTTAGGGTTCTCTATAGTATTATGATATCTGCAAATAATGACAGTTTTACTTTTTCTTTTCCAAATCAGATGACTTTTATTTATTTTTGTTGTGTTATTGCTGTGGCTAGGACTTCTAATACTATGTTGAATAAAAGTAGTAAAAATGGATATCCTTGTCTTGTTCCTTATCTTAAAGAAAAAGCTTTCAGGTTTTCACTGTTGAGTATGGTGTGAGCTGACTTTTTGACATATATGTCCTTTATTATGTTGAGATATATTCCCTCTATCCCCACTTTGCTGGGAGCTTTTATCATGAATAGATGTTGGATTTTGTCAAATGCTTATTCTGTATTTATTGATATGATCATATGATTTTTATCTTTCATTTTGTTTATGGGGTGTATCTCATTAATTGATTTATGGATATTGAACCAAATTTGCATCCCACTTGATTGTGGTATATGATGTTTTTAATGTATTGCTGAATTTGGTTTGCTAATATTTTGTTGAGGATTTTTGCATCTATGTTCATCAGGAATATTGGCCTATAATTTTCTTTTTTTTGTAGTGTCTTTGTTTGGTTTTGGTATCAGGCTGATGCTGGCCTCATAAAATGACTCTGAAAGACTTCCCTTCTCTTCAAATTTTGAAATAATTTGAGAAGGATAAGTATTAATTTTTCTTTGAATGTTTAGTAAAATTCACCTGTGTAGCCATCCGGTCTAGGCTTTTTTGTTTGTTAGGAGTTATTTGATTACTGTTACTGGTTATGGGTTCTCTTCAGGTTTTGTGTTTCTTCCTGATTCAGTTTTGGAAGATCGTATGTTTTCTGGAATTTATCTGTTTTTTCCAGGTTCTTCAATTTGTTGACATGTTAATTGTTCATGGTATATTCTTATAATCCTTTGTATTTCTGTGGTGTCAGTTGTCACTTCTCTTTCATTTCTGATTTTATTTATTTGGGTCCTCTCTCTTTTTTACTAAATGAGTCTGGTTAAAGGTTTATCAATTTGGTTTATCTTTTTCAAAGAACCAGTTATTAGTTTCATTGATCCTTTCTATTATTCTTTCAGACTATTTTGTTTCTTTCCATTCTGATTTTTATTATTTTTTCTTTTACTCACTGTGGGCTTTGTTTGTTGTTCTCTTTCTAGTTCCTTTAGGTGTATGGATAGATTATTTAGTTGAATTTTTTCTTGTTTCTTGAGGTCATCCTGTATTGCTACAAATTTCCTTTTTAGAACAGCTTTGTGTGTATCCCATAGATTTTGGGTCTTTTATTTTCATTTTCATTTGTCTCAAGGTATCTTTTGATTCTCCTTGATCTAATTGTTGACTCATTCATTGTTTAGTAGTGTGTTATTTAGCCTCCATGTGTATGTGTGTTTTTCTTTTTGTTTTTTGTTTGTTTTCTTTTTGTTTGTTTTCTAATTGATTTTTTGTTTCATATTGTTGTAATCAAAAAAGATCCTTGATATGGTTTCAACCTTCTTAACTTTATTGAGACTTCTTTTGTGGCCCAACATGAGGCCTATCCTGGACAATATTCCATATGTGCTTGAAAAGAATGTATATTCTGCTGGTTTTGGGTGAAATGTTCTAAAAATATCAATTAAATTTATCAGGCCTAATGTGTCATTTAAGGTCACTGTTTTCTTGCTGTTTTTTTTTGTTTTGTTTATTGAGGGCAGTGTCACTGGACCTCACATGTGGGACCCGAACCGGGGCCGCTGGCTTCCCAAGCCAGCACTTAACCACTGCGCCACTCGGCTGGCCCTCTTGCTGTTTTTTTTGAAGGATGGTCTATCTATTGATGTCAATGGGGTGTAAAATTCCCTATTATTATTGTATTACTGTGGAACCCTCCCTTGATGTCTGTCAATATTTGCTTTATGTATTAAGGTACTCCTTTATTGCATGCATAAAAGTTTCTAAGAGTTATATCCTCTTGTTGGATTGACCCCTTTATCATTATGAAATGCCCTCTTTTGTCTCTTCTTACAGTCTTTGTTTTAAAGTATAATTTTTTGTGATACAAGTATTGCTACCCTACCTTTATTTTTTATTTCCATTTGTGTGAAATATCTATTTTCCTTTACTTTCAGTTTCTATGTGTTTCTTTCTAATGTGGGTCTCATAGGTAGCATATGTATAGGTTTGTTTTTTTTTAAATCCATTCAGCCACCCTATATCTTTTGATTGGAGTATTTAGTCCAAATAAATGTAATTATTGAAATCTATGTAGTTATTACCATTTAATTGTTTTCTGATGTTTTTTGCAGTTCTCTTCCTTTCTTATTCTCTTGCTCTCTTCTTTAGTAGGTTGATGACCTTCGATAGTGTTATGTTTAGATGCGTTTTTCTTTATTTCTTATTATCTCTTGTAGATTTTTGGTTTGTTGTTACCATATGCTTCTTATATGCAAAGCTATTTTTTATAGCAACCTATTTTAAATTTATGGTCCCTTCAGTTTGAACACATTCTAAAATCACTACCATTTTTACTCACTCTTTCACATTTATGTTTTTGTCATTATTTTTTACTTCTTTTATGTGTGTGTTTATGTGTATCCTTTAATTTATTGTTGTAATTACGTACATCTTTTTAGTTTTGTCTTTTAAACTTTGTGCTATCTTTTAGTGTTGATCCACTGCCTTTACTAAGTGAGAATTTTTTCTTTCTTATATTTTCCTATTCACGTAATTGGTCTTTTCTTTTCCTCTTAAAAAGCCCCTTTAACATTTCTTGTGGTAATACTGGTTTAGTAGTGATGAAGATCTTTAGCTTTTATTGTCCAGGAAACACTGTCTCTCCTTTGTTTCTACCCTTGCTGGATAGAGGAATCCTGGTTGTGGGTATTTGCCTTACTGAATATTTTGTGCCATTCTCTTCTGTCCTCAATGTTTCTGTTGAGAAATCAACTGACAGTTTTATGGGAGCTCCCTTGTATATAACTAACTGCTTTTCTCTTGCTATTTTTAAGATTCTGTCTTTGTCTTTAACCTTTGGCATTTTAATTATATGTCTTAGTGTGGACCTCTTTGGTTCATTCTGTTTGGGATATTCTTGTGCTTCCTGGGCTTGTATATCTCACTCTTTTGCTTGGGTAGGGAAGCTTTTAGTTGTTATTTCTTCAAATAGGTTTTCAACCTCTTGCTCTCTCTTCTTCTTGTACCCCTATCATGTGAATGTTGATATATTTGATGTTCCAGAGGTCCCTTAAACTTTCTTCACTTTTTAAATTTTTTTTAATTTTTCTAATTAGATGTTCTAATTGGGTGTTTTCTACTAGCTTGTCTTCCAGATCACTGATTTGATCCTCTGTTTCATCAAATCTGCCGTCGATTGCATGTAATGTTTTCTTCATTTCAGTTATGGTATTCTTCATTCTGACAGGTTCTTTTTCATGTTTTCTTTCTCTATTTTTATGATCCCTATCTCTCGTTGACATTCTCATTGAGTTCATCTATTCTTCTTTTAAGTTCATTGAGCACTCATATAACCAGTGTTTTGAACTTTGCATCTACTCTATTGCTTGTCTTCATTTCCTTTAGTTCTTTTTCTGGAGTTTTGTCCTGTTCTTTCATTTGGAATATGTTTCTTTGTCTCCTCATTTTGGCTGACTGTTTTTATGTATAAAGTAGATCTGCTATGTCTCAAATAGTAGAGTGGCCTTATGTAACAGGTGTCCTATGGAGTCCAGTGGTTTAATCTCCCTGGTCACCTAAGCTGTGTGCTCCACAGAGTTACTTGTATGGGTTGTATATGACCTCCTGTTGTAGTTGAGCCTTGATTGCTGTTGGCGCATCAGTAGGTTGGATTGACACTCAGAATTACTGGCTGGGAGTGCTGGCCATGACTACAGTATGTGATCCGTTATGCAGCGGCTGACCCCATAGAGTGGTAGTCACTTTAGCAGGGCTCTAGTGCCAGCCAAGCCTGCCCTTTGGTTGTGCCATTTTTGGATGTTGGGTGGTGCTTGGTGTGGTCTGAAGCCATCCATGAGATATGTTGGTTCTGGAGCCTCCTGGGAGGGGCTCCGGTGCAGGTCAGGGTTTGCCACCACTTGTGCCTGGCTTGGGGCCATCTTGTAGGACCTATAAAGTGATTTGTAGTTGATTTCCACTTGTCCTGGGCTTGGAGGTACTTGGGAGAGGCTATTCTGTAAGCTGAGGCTGGCTTCCACTAGTGTTGGACTTGAGATCCTTTGGTGGGTATCATGATGCGAGTTAAGTCCAGCTGCCACTTGTGCTTGGTTTGTGGCCACTTAATTGAAGTTACATTCCAAGCCACTTGGCTGCTGGTTATGCCAGGCATGGGGCTAGCTGATGGAAGTTACAATACAAGTTGAGATTTGTCGCCACTTGAGGTGGGTAGCTTAGCAAGAGCTACAGGGCACACCAAGGCCAGCTGCTGCATGTTTGGGGTTTGTGGACCCTTATGAGGTTTTAGGAAAGTCTACAAGGTGAGATAAGAAAGGCTGCTTGTGTAGAAGAGCCTCTGGAAGAGTTTTTCTTGGGGACATGAGTTGGGTGGGACATAGTATCAGGGAATCATTAGGATGGGACTAGCTGTATTAGCCATGTTAAAGGAGAGCTCAGATTTGGCACCAGCCTATACTGGGCTGGCTGGGTTGGGAGAGGGATCAACAGAGGAACAAAGTCACCTGCCGGCACTTTCATCCCTGAAGAGAGCTATCCTGGCTCCTGATTCTCCAACTCTTGCCCTGATGCTAGTCAGTTTAGTTTCTCTTTATATGTGCCTGGCAGTTTTTGAGCTGCTTCCTTTGTGCTGGAGCCCAGAGCAAGTGAGTTTGTTATCTAGTGAATCTCTGTCTGGTTCCTTTAAGACCTGCAGTGCCTAGGTCACCATCAGCCCTCCATCTCACTTGGATATAATCCCTGATGACTTCCACACCCAAATATTATAGGGATTCCTGTTACTGGCACTGGAACCCTCAGATGGGGAGCTTGGGGAGGAGCTGGGACACTTTGCTCCTTAGCGGGGAGCTCTGCAGTTGAGAATTCCCACTTGATTCTTATTCACCACATCCTGGGTGTCGGATCTGCCCATCTCTATCCCTCTTTCCAGTCTTCTTTATATCCTTAGTTACAGTACTTTAGTTAAGCTATTCTTTAGATGATTCTCAATTATAGTTGTTCTATAATTTAGTTGTAATTTTGATATGGTCATGGAGAGAACATTTACCTGCTTGGCCAACTTGACTGGATGTCATTTTGAAATAATTTTAGTCTTAAAGAAAAGTTGCAAAGAAAAGAAGAATACTAACCATTATATGGTTGTCAAAATGAAGAAAATTAATATTGGGTCTTTTAAAACAATCTTAGCATACATAGCTACTGTTACTTTAGAAAAAAACTGTTTTGGTAGTGTGATAAGCTGTTTTACTCCTGGCCTTGTAAACCTAGTCCAAACCAATACAATGTAGAATGTTGGATGGGAAAAGACTTAGAATTACAAATCCAAAATAAAATAACAGCAAATAATCCTTTGTACTAAAAATATCTATCATTGTGGGGGATTCTATTCACAAGTTCTTCCTGATTAGCTTAGATTGTTTTACCTGAATATCTGTGCATTTTGTTCCAATTTAGTTTTCCTCCCAGACTTTTAGATATATTTATATTAGTTTAGAACCTTTTAATGTAATTTCCTTTCTCCATTGACTTATACAGGATATACCTCTATATTCTTGACCATTGACTAAATCCTTGAACAATCCCCATTTGTTTCATAAATGTTTTCATGGAAAACATTGCTCTCTCTCTTTTAAAAAAGTTATATCATGGTTTATTTGAAAGCAGGTTTGTCTGTTGATGTTGATTCTGAGCCTACATTGTGTTGGTTTGGACCAGGATAAACAGGTGGGCTAGTAAAAGTAAACCATTAAGTTCAACCCAATCTTTCCTAAGCCAACCTGATTTTTAAGTATATTTTTAAAAACTCTTGTCCTTGGCTATAATAAGTAGGTTAAAGTTTTAAGTGTACATTCATAAAAAGAAGCACTTATTAAACACATGCTAATACTTTTATTTCTCTACATTTATTGCAGTCTAATTTCAATGAGTACTTGACCTTGAATACGGGCAGCCAACAGGAGAGAGACCAAGAAACATTGGTTTATCCTTCAGAGGTCAGTGGAAATATTTCACAAGGAAGGGGATTTAAAGCAAACAAACCGCAAGGAATGCAGCAAGGTGACCTCTTCAAAGCTGAATATGTCTTTATTGTGGACTCTGAAGGGGAAGATGAAGCTACAAGCAGAAAAAGTGAAAAAAGCCCCCCTGGGGGAATGGGCACCACAGCGACTCGGCCCAAATCTCTCCCAATCTCGTCCAGTCTGGCCTCTGATGTGGTGCGTCCCAAAACACGGGGAGCAAACCTTCAGGCCCCATCATATTCTGAAATGCCTCAGGGTATGGCTCCTCAGCCAAAGCATGGGCAGGTAAGTTTTTGTTCTTATTATAAAAAAAGATATTGTTTACATACCCCTTGTTCAAGGTTATCATTAAGGTCTTCCTGTTCAAGGCATAAAACATCTCTTAAAGAAAAATATATTAAAAAACCAAAATCTTAAGCTTATAAATCATCAAAGTGTAAATATAGATAATAAATTCATAAGACAAAAAGGATTATACAAGTATACTGTGAACTGGCTGAAGAGAAAATGTAAAACATTTAGCTGGAGTGGAGTTCAGGGATTATTACCACTTACTTTTGAAGAATTCTTGGGTAGGCTGTTAATGGGAGTTTCTTAGGAGAGAGTGGTTGGTAAGCTGGGTGCATCAAGAAGCACATTATAAATATGAAAACATCCAGTGAGAAGACATCAATTGGATTTTATTAATAGATGTAGACACATAGCTTTTAAACTAGTAAAAGAATACTAAGAAGATACAGTAGAAAATAAGAGTGCGTAAGTAAAATAATTACTCCCTGTGCATCTTAAGGGAAATATGTACTAAGGTCCTAAAAGCCACCAGGGTGGGTTGGCTTCAGTGAAATGGGGAGAAGATCCTACCCCAAAACTTGGCAGCAAGAGGGCCGGATGAGTGGCGCGGTGGTGAAGCGCTGGCTTGGGAAGCCAGGGGCCCCGGTTCGGGTCCCACATATGAGGGTCAGTGACACTGCCCTCAAAAAAAACCCACAAAACTTAGCAGCAAGATTGTATGGTTTCTTTAAGGTGGAGAACATTGGATATAGTAGGAGAAGACCCATGTCTATGATGGCAGGAAAGAAATGGCAAGGTAAGAAAGATAGGGAGGTTTGAAGGGGAAATAAAATAGGAAGATTTTGTCATTGACTGGCTATTTGTTGTAATGAAATTATAAGATGACTTTGACAAGTTGTAGGTAGAATGTCAGGAATGCAGAGGCTGGCTTTGCAGTAAATAGTGGATGAGAAGCTCTCCTTGACATTGAGCATGGGTCAGTATCAAGATATCCTGTTTAGGATCTACTAGACCAGGCCTTTGCAAGCATCCCAGAGTAGCTGGGAGTTGGCCTTTTAGTGCTACCAGATCTTATGCAAAACACATTAGTAGGTATCTTATTTTCAGTTGTACCCTATCTTCATTTTTGCAGCCTATACTGACTTCCTGATGCTGTATTTATATCTCCTTTGAGCACTCAGTTCCTCATGCTGCCTTTTGTTGATGGAAGACTCTTATTGGGGTGCCCCGACCCAGGTTCACTGGAGTAAAACTTTGATTTCTTCTTGAAGTTAATTCTCAGCTAGTTATTGGAAATATTCTAATCATATAAACATATTCTAAGTAAGTGGTACAGGCGTAAACATTTTTTTTTCTTGTCTCAGGAAAGATGATGGAATAACCAAGTTGGAGATCTGGGGTTTCCAAAGTCAGTGGAGGAAAGTTTGATGTGGCCCCTTTGAAGAACACGTAGGCATAATAATACCAAATATAAAGAAAAATATTCTTAATGAAGCAGTATTTGGATTTTTGATTTCTTCTTTTCCCCAATTGATATATTTCTTCCCCTGAATTTACCATTTATTTTATTTTTATGGGACCAAATATATAGAGATCAAACTAGAGACTTAAACACACACTTTGGGATCTTTTTGCCAATGTAGGTTAGTTAGGAGTAGGTTATAGTTTATGTTATTAAAGCTCCAAATGAGAAGGCAACACTCAACTTAATTCATTAGTAGTGGTTGAAAATGATAATTACCACTAGTGGAGGAATACTGGATTCTGAAATATTTGGGAATAGTCATAGTTCCTGTTTCCATTTCCTGTAATAATTCATTTGAGTGATGAGTAGTAGATCATCATGAAATAAAAATAGGATGAATTAAAAATAAGATGATTGTTACCCACAAATTTAAAGGGAAATGTCCATAGCACCAGAGACGGCACTCTGAGAAATTTAATGTAGTCACTAGTAGAAGTTTAATGTGAAAAGTCTAAAAAATATCCTGTGATTGGATAGTTTGATGCCAACATCATTTTTTCAATCAGAAATGCAGTTAAGTAATTTTTCTGGTCTATCTGGTAAAAATAAATCCATGTATAGAATTGTCTGTAAATTAACATTATTAATTAGTCATAATAATTTATTAAGTTATTCCTAAAAAATGTTTTTAGTTTTTAGTTTGGATTTTAGCCATTCTATAACCTAACCTAGGTGTCATTTTCCATCCACATCTTGCACCTCTTTTCTTCAGCTGTCCTGAATTATCACCAAAGTTGACACTTCATACCTTCCCATCCCTGAGCCCTTGATTCCTCCATGTATAATGCTTCTTTTTATCCCCAAACCAATGCCCATTTTCACCTATGCTACTTAGTACTCTAAGCTCAGCTCAAGTAGCACCTTTTCCTAGAAACATTCCCTTTGAAGAGTAGTGAGTTTTTCTTCTTCATCTTTGTCATTTTCCTTATAGTTTTGTAACCTTTTTAGAAAATCTTCAATATAACTCCTCTTGACTTGGTTATAATTGGTTGTATCTTTGTTCCTCACTAGACTGAGACTAACTTGAAGTCAAGGTCTGTCTCCTGCTCATTTCTGTATCCATAGCACTTTGTGTAGTGTTGTGAACTGCATGCACATAGATGAGGTTCAATAAGGTGTATCAGAAGAAGAAATAGTTCAAAGTTTACATCTTTGAAATTCTCAGATACTGACTCCTTCATGAGGTCTGCTTTGATTCATTCAATGAAAGCAAACTCACCCTCAATATAATTCTGATAGCTTTTATTTCTGAACATCTTTTATAACAGTTATATATTCCAGCATGTTTTATAACTATTTAAGTTCATGTGTTTCCTTCTCTAGAAGGCTGTAAAGTCTTTAAAAGTAAAGCCCCTCTTAAATACATTTTTATTAAACATTTTGTTCCCTATAGTGGTTATTATATTATCTCAACATAAATATTGGGTTGAGTGTATTTATGTTCCAAATACATTTGTTGAAGAAGTGGCATGTTTACGCAAAAGTACATTATGTTAAAAAAAAGTCACTAAAGAAATTAATATTTTAAAGTGTAAGTCAAAAGAAAAAATTGTATATAAGCAGTTGAATCAAAATCCTCTCAAAATTCAGAAAAGAAAAGAGTAATGTTTTTGAACGTTGATATAAAAGTATAAGAATTGTTTTAGCTAGGGACAGTATTAGAGTTAAAAGAGAGGTGTATATGCACATTCAAACAGAGTGATTTGTCTGATAGACCTATGATATAGCCTGGAGTTAGCAATGATAGTGGGAATAAAAAGATGGACTTGTGGGGTAGAGTAGTTAACTGGATTTGTTTATTGACAATATATAGGAAAAATCAACAAGGCATGACATTTTTAACCAAGGAAATTAGATGAACGTTGGATTAAGTGAGAAAAGAATAACAGGTCTTGGGAAGTGATAGAAAGAGCTAAGATCTCTGATGTTGAGTTTGAGATGCCTTGGTGGCATGGCATGATTATGTCGAGAAAGAAGGTGGGAGTATGAATCCGGAACATAGGAGAGCGGTGGGAGACTGGAGAAACTTGCTACATAGGTTGAAGCAATGAGAATGGAGACATTTACTCATGGAAAGAATATAGAACAAGAAGACATAAAATACAAGCCAGGAAACAGTAAAATATAAATGGCCTGTGAAAGAAGAGAAGCCAATGAGAGAGACTGGGAAGGGATCAAAGAAGCTGGAGAGAGGAGTTTCATGCAATGAAAGCTAATGGGGCTTTCAACAAAAAGTAGTCTATAAACAAGATCAAATAACCAAAATGTGTAATATTTAATTAAATTAATTTTTTAAAGGTCACTTAGGAATCTTTTTATTTTTTTTTCACAATAGAACTCAGATGAATCTGGTATCCATTATATCAATTTGGAAATACAAATAATAACCAAAGACTTTTATAATATAATAATAATATAATAATAAATAACTTTATGGCAGCATGACATATTTTGAGTACTGACTGCCCTGGACTTACCAAACATGAAGCACACTAGTTTTCCTCTTCTTATGCTGAGAAAATTCCTGGGGAATGAAGCCTTCCTTAATAAGACTGTACTTTGATATTTTCTAGCTGCCTTGCCAGACTCCCTTACTGTACACTAGCAAGTAGTTCTGCCAAGTGGGACAGCCAGGTTAGGATATGCTGTCGCTTGATTAGGGAAGAAGGGCAAGTAGAGAGATTCAGGAGGCTCGGATCAAAGCTGAGGGAAGGATCCAAGGCCTTTTGCTGATCAAGCTGGAAACAAAACACTAAGAGACCCTGAGGGATGTGGCTCCCCTATAAGGCAGGAAGGGGAACCTGTCTCTTCAGTACTAGTAGGAACAGAAGATATTCAGGGATGAATCCAAAGGTATGGCCACTGTCTCAATTTAGAATATGGGAGCCCTTCCACTCTCACAGGTCAGCCCCCCATCACCTACTCGGAGCCACCCCTCCTCTATGCTCCCTCCTCCTCTGGGAGCGGCAGGATGAGGTTGTCTGGCATATGACCAGTTCTGCTCCAGAAGTGTCACCTGGTGCCTTCTATTAAACTATTATATAATGTTATTTATTAAAGTAATGTAAAATTTAGTATAAAACGTTATAAATATTATACAAAGAAAAATATAAAACAAAGTCAAATACAACAGGACCTGCAAAGCCCATTCAATCTGGGAATTAGGTGGTTATTTGGTGACTTTAATGAGAACAGTGAGAAGGGTGATGAGCAATGGAGAGGTGGTGAGGAAAGGGAGGTCATACATTAGAGGGCTGGTATGGGAAAACAAAAATGAGATGGGAAACGTACTGGCCATGCTCCCCTGGGTAGTTACTTGTGATCAGAAACCTTAGTTTCTTTGTTTGTTAAATGGAATGATGCTATCAACCTACCTTATGATATACACATATACAGGAGGTCGGATAGTTAAGTTCGCGAACTTGTTGCAACGATGTTGCTAACCTTTTTTGATATCAGAGGGATTATTCATTATGAATTTGTACCAACTGGACAAACAGTTAACCAAGTTTACTATTTGGAAGTGCTGAAAAGGCTGCGTGAAAACATTAGATGACCTGAACTTTTTGCCAACAATTCATGACTCTCGCATCATGACAATGCACCAGTTCACATGGCACTGCCTGTGAGGGAGTTTTTAGCCAGTAAACAAATAACTGTATTGGAACCCCGCCCCCATACTCACCTGATCTGCCCCCAATGACTTCTTTCTTTACCTGAAGATAAAGGAAATATTGAAAGGAAGACATTTTGATGACATTCGGGACATCAAGGGTAATACGATGACAGCTCTGATGACCATTCCAGAAAAAGAGTTCCAAAATTGCTTTGAAGGGTGGACTAGGTACTGGCATCGGTGCATAACTTCCCAAGGGGAGTACTTCAAAGGTGACCAAAGTGATATTCAGCAATGAGTTATGCAGCATTTTTTCTAGGATGAATTTGTGAACGTAGTAGTCAGACCTCATATATCTACAGGACACTTTTATTCTTCATTCCTGCATGAAGATAATAATATCTCAAGCACTAAACACAAGGGGAATCAATATTAAAAGGCACAGTATGTACCTTTAAGGAACTTGAAAAACAGATGCACTGGTAAACAATGACAGTGAAAGGTAACATATTCAGGAAACGATTAGAAATATAGGAAGATGAAACATCAGCCTCGAACACGAGGAAAAGTTCACACTGTGTGAGCTGAAATATAAAGGATAAGTACATGTTTTCTGGGCAGACAAGCAGTGCCTGGGCATTTCTGGGAATAGGCAGAGAAATACCAACATATAAGAAGAGGGTGGAAGAAGAGAATGAATATGAAAATGACTCATCAAAAGATAAGAAGAAATAAACTAAGAGAGAGTGATGAAATAGAGACCCCAGAAAAAAAAAGTTTTGAAAAAGAGGTAGAGGTTGGAAGTATCAGATTTGAGAGAGAAATCAGTAAAGATAAGAGGTTCAAGTGCCTGTTGGTTTAGGAAAAGATAAATCATTGTAGACATTGGTGATATAAGTTTCTGTGGAAGAGTAGGGGGGAATAACTGTTAAGAAGCCAGTGGGAAGTAAGTGTATCAGTTTTCCATTATTATGTAGCAGGTTACCACAAATTTACTTGCTTAAAAAAAAAAGCCTTTTTATTTATTCTGTTTATTTTCTCCTGTTTTCTATAGAGCAGGGGTCTGGGCATAGTTGAGCTGGTTCATTGCCCAGGGGCCTCAGAATGTTGAAACCAATGTGTCAGGCTGCAGTCTTTCCTGGAAGCTCTACTAGGGAAATTTTGCTTCTGAGCTCCTTAGGTTATTGGCAGAATTCACGTCCAAGAGGGTGTAAAATTCATGGCAGCTTGTTGCTTGTAGAGGCAATAGAGAGAATCTCTGCTACTTTAAACTCTAGCCCTTTGATGCTCTTTTATTTTTATTATTTTAAAGATTTTATTGGGGAATCGAGGGAGGGGAACAGCATTGGGGAATCGGGAAAGGGGAATAGATAAGTTGCTGTCCTTTTGTTCTTCAGTCTAGTTGTGGAGGACATTGCTTCACTGGCCCTTGTTGGTATCATCATTGCGCTCTTCCTGGGTGAGGCAGATTGGTCACCAGCCTCTGGACGGCCGCACACAGTGGCTCACAGCAGGCTGCCAGCCGCTCACGTTGGCTGCTGGCCACTTACTGTAGCTTATGGCAGCCCACTGCAGCAGAGGCTGCAACCTGTACCATCGCCCGGCAACTCACAGCTGCCCAGCTCCAGGTGGAGCTGTTGTTCACCATTTTAGCTATAGAGGGCAGTGTCACTGGGCCTCATATGTGGGATCTGAACCGGGGCCCTGATGCTCAGAGCTGGTGTCCCAAGCCAGCTCTTAACCAACGCGCCACTTGCGTTGCGCCCTTGATGTTCTTATAAAGTACTCACTTGATTAGGTCATGCCCACATAGGGTAATTTCCTGTTTAATTAATTTATAGTCACCTGATTAGGGACTTCAATTACATCTACAAAATTCCTTCACCTTTGCTAGGTTCTATTGGAAGCAAGTCACAGTTTCCACCCATACTCAAGGGGAGGGGATTTTACAAGAGTGTGATCCTGGGAAGTCACTTTTGGGTGTGTTGGCCACAAGAAGAAAATCAGTTCAGTAATTGCATGGTACAGAGGTGACTGCCAAGAGGACAACGCGGGCTTGTACCTGTGAGGAAGACGGGAATCCCTAAAGATCTTAGTGTATGTGTGGACACATGGTACAGTTAGCTTTTGCTGCTTAACAAACCAAGCCAAAATTTAGTGTTTTCAAGGAACAACTATTTATTTAGCTAAAAAACAAACAAACAAAGAAAAAACCCTGTGGGTCACCAATTTGGCCAGGTTCAGCTGGGTCAGGCTCAGCTAATCTTTACTGTGGATCACTTACGTGTTTGCACTTGGCTGCTGGGTTGGCTGGTAGGTGGTTAGTTGTCTGGTGGCTGGTTAGCTGAGATGTGGCCTTGAATTTTCCAGTAGACTAGCCTGGGCTCATTCACATCATGGCAGTGCTCCACCGTTAGCAAGCCAGTAAGCGCCAATGCACAGTGCTTTTCCAGCCACTGCTTCTTGTATCACATTTGCTAATGTCCCACTGGCCAAAACAAATCATATGGCCAGTTGAGATTAGGGGTGAGGAAAAGGACTTTGTCTTTTTAATGAAAAGGATAGAGAATGGTGGGCATTTTTATAATCCACTACATGATATTTATTATTATGTTTTTAAAGATTGGGAGGATTCTGCTTCATATTTGTGTGTGTGTGTCAGGTAGGGGCAGGTCATTCACTTTTGCTTTTATTCTGATGCTTTGATACCTCATAGACATGTTAGGAAAAAATGAATAGATATAGGAGCATTCAATTTAGATTGACTAAAATTACAGGGCTCCAGAATAGAGACTGGTTGTTAAAATAACTGATGACTTCTATTATAGGATCCAAAGGCAGATTTATTTACTTTTTTTAATGGATTTTTTTGAGGTTTTAGCTATTCTTTTATTGGTAATTGCAGATACTTTCCATTTTTGATATTAATTAGCAATTCACAATTAGAAACAGGACTGGTTCCTACACGATTAGGTTTTTGCCCCATTTTGAGAAAACTGAAATGTATACTGCTCTATACATAATAAGTTTAGAATTTTGACAAAAACAAAACTGGATTCATGGTAGGAGAAGGTGATTTTGTAAAATTAGTTTCAAGTATACAAAACAACACAATGATTAGACATTTATATACCTCCCAGAGATAACCCCAATAAGCTTATTACCCATCGACACTCTACATAGTTATTATAATATTATTGATGATACTCCCAATGCTGTACTTTATATACCTGTGGCTTTTTAAAAATTAGAGTTGACATTTAATATTATTTTATATTAGTTTCAGGTGTAGAGCATATTGGCAAGGGTAGATTTATGATTGAGATCGTCCACTTGATGACAGCAGTGCATTGCAAGCGTCCTCTGGTTAATAGATAACTGATTACTGCGATTGTTATAAATGTATTCCAGAGTTCAGGATAGTCTTTCAAAGTAGTCTTTCAAAGTTTTGAGAGTGGCTTTAGAGGAGGTGTGAGGTAAGGGGGCTCAAGGAAACAGAAGATGGCTGCGGAATGGAGAACACAGACAAGGGTAGCTCTAAGCGATGTTTGAGGCAAAGGAATCAACAAAGATCAGGTTAGAAATCCATAGTGGAGAAGAAGCAGAATAGGTTTGAAGGAGAAGGAATTAGAGTGTAATTACCAAACCTAGGATACAGCACAGGAGTTATTAATGGGGAAGTAGGAAGGGATGAAAATAATTTGTAGACATCAATAGAGAAGTTGATGTAAATCCCCAATAAGGGATTTACAGGGAAAAGGTAAAATGAAGGATCTAGTCTGAGCTGTTTGAGCATTTGACAGATATTCATTCTTTCTTTCTGTGTAAAATTATTCATTTCCTTAGCTCCTCATTTTAAATACTTATTAATGACAGGAACTCAAGAAAATGAATCTTTTTAATTAAAAAATGCATTCCTCATTCCTGGGAATTTTATAAAAATATGGTGCCACATTTTTATATTAGTATACATTAGGATAATGTCAGGATGTATTTGCAAATTAGAAATGAATGTATTACAAATACATATTAATATATTGAATAGGGAAATATAACATAAATTATATTAAAATGAATACAAACATAATGAACATCCTTAGACTTCTCAGTTTTTCTCTTAGAAGTTCTTCAATAATCAACTACTGAAAGGTATAATAAAATTATGAATTACTTATAGTAGGTAAAATATGACTTAATATAGTAGACAGTTTGGTAATTAGAAGCCATTCTCTTGAGGAACTTGGAACAGTCTTCTCCTCTGAATGAGACTCTTAAAGTTATGGCCCTATAATTTGAACATGATACTTTGGTGTATGATCAAGGTTAATTAATGAGTTTGTCATATAAATTGAAGTTATTTGGAAGCATGACTAAAAAGATAATGGGATTTTTGTGGCTGTTATTATTAATTTACAAAATTCTTTACCAAAAGCTGTGGCATAACAAGAAACAAGACACCCTACGGAGTCTTGAAATTTCTTTATCCCTTTGGTGATTTTGTTTTGTTAATTACTATGGTCATACATTTTCCTGCTCTGTAATGCAAAAAAATAAGCATATAAAATCATTTAGTAAATAAATATTCATTAATTCCCTAAATTCTTTATTAGACACCAATAACTTCCTTTCTCTTATGGATTGATAGAATCAAATTTATAATTTTGAGAGGAAATCTCTGTTTAAAAGATTTGGCTTTAGAATCACTTATGCTTTCAGTATTTGTTTTAAAAATCCTGGTTGATTTAGGGCCATCCAAGTGGCTCAGTTGGTTAAGAGCTTGCTCAAGAGTGCAAGCTCTGAGCAACAGGATAACTGGTTCGATTCCCACATGGGTCTGAGCTGAGCTGTACTGCTGAGCTGCTATCAGGTGGCAGGATGGCTCAGGTAAAAAACAAACAAACAAACAAAAATTCTGGGTGATTTTAAAAATAGTACAAGAATGCATACACCCAGTTATTTCACAGGCTGTCCCTAGCTTCTCTTGAAAATGATACATTATTTCTTTATTATTATTTTTTAATTTGATGCAGGATTAGTGGGTTGCATTATTTCAGGCAGATTACTCTGGCTTCTTTTGATATGAAAGAATATGTATCCCTTTCAGCATAACCAAGTTGTTTGCTATAAGTTCATCCTGGCAAATAATTTGGGTTAATATTTTTTGTAAGCTAAAACTCCGTTTCTGTTTTAGGCTTTGGCTTCTCTCTCCTTGTTTATCATTCTATGTTGATATTGGGTACTGCATCTTTTGAATTCTGGGCATTTTTTTCAGGTTCACAATATGTAGGAGTGGTCCAAGTTTTTAGAATTATAAACATTTGAAGTATCTTAAATTCTTAAAGGATTATAGTCATTATTATATTATGATTTATATTCTTACAATGGAAGAAAAATCATTTTCCAAAGTGATTTTGGAAATTGATATTGATGATAATGTAATTTTTTTTCAAATCACAGAATCCTAAATTATGAGAACTATTGTAGATTTTGTCAATGAATTATTTTCCAAGTGGACATATGTGAATACAATTTAATATTAATGTTCATTCTGGGGAATAAGTGAGCTATCATAGTATACAATACTTCACAGTTTATTTGCATTTTATTACAAATTCAAAACAATGCCTCATTAGCAAAACAGAGTTTCTTCCACTTTTTAACGGAGTTTTAAGGTGCCTCCTCTGTTGTAAACTAACGGGGCTGTTGGCATAATAAACACACACATGCCAAGACTATTTTGATAGTTCCACAAATAACGTCCTATTGCAATGTCTGTTTCTCTTTCCTCTAGTTAACTTCTTCTTCCACTACCTCTGAGCAGCTTGCCTGTAAACCACCTGCTTTCTCCTTTGTTTCTCCAACTAATCAGAAAACACCACCTGACCCAGCTAACCTCGACGGAGCCTCTGTGCTAGAGGAGTTCCACGCTAGGAGGCTGGATGTCAGTGGGGCTTTGGTGGAAGAATCAGCTACGTATTTTCAAACTTCCGCTCACTCTTCACCCTTTTCTGCACCGAAGGGCGCCTTCTCCACGCTGCCGTTTCCCCATTCTACCCACTCACCGGGTTCTAAGCTATCCAGCCCCAGTGCCGCAGATCAAAAGCCTGGACTGACATCTGAAGCGCTGAAGAACACGACATCGTTAACCTCGCGTGTCCTGAGCCCCGGAGAAAGTCTGAGAACCTCTCCTCCTTCACAGTCCTCCGGTGCTTCTCTGAAGTCCAGTCCAGCCTCATACATACCAGTCCGTATTGTCATGCATTCACTCTCTCCAAGCCCCAAACCATTTCCCTCCTCTTTCCACGGCTCTTCCTCCACGATCTGTAGCCAAGCGTCATCTAGTGGAAACCTCTCCAAGTCCGGGGTGAAATCCTCAGTGCCCTCCCGGCTTGCCTTTCTCACTGCTCTGCTCAGGTCAGACCCTTCTCACCAGAGGCCCTTTTCCCCTGCGTCCTGCCCCACTTTCTCCCTCAACTCCCTGGCTTCTTCCACACTTACACTCGATCAAAGAGCAAAGGAAACCTCACCCACACCAAAAAAATCTCTCTCGAGTTGCTCACTGAGAGCCGCGTCTCCAGAGCAAAGGCAACAACAGGCCCCGCACCTTAGCCAGCAGCCATTTCACTTACCTTTTCTCAGCAAATCTGCTCCCCTTTCCCAGGCGCCCTCCCCTTGTCCCACAGAACCTGTCAGCAGCAGCCTTGCTTCTTTGAATGTAGAGAAAACACCATCACCCTCTTCTTTGAAGAGCTATCCAACATTCTCCCTGCTGCACACAAATACACCGAGCCCTGCAGGCCTTCCTCCCGTCCCACAAAGCTTTTCTTCTTTTTCTTGGAAGGGCAAAAGGGATGCCGACCTCTGGGGCCCCGAAACGCCCCGGAGTGTTTACATGTATCCCTCTACATCAGCCTCCTCTCCTTTATCTTCTGCGTTTCCCACTAACCAAAGAGCCGCACTCTCCTCTCCCGAGAAATGTCTCTGTCCTTCCCCAGCTCTTTCACACCTGATAAACAGATCCCAGAGAGCATCGGCACAGCTCTCTGGCCAGGGGCAGAACCCTTCAGCCTCTGTCTCTACGGCTAGCTCTGCCTCTCTTCCCAAATTGGGGGCGTCCCCTCTCCCTCATGCTAATCTTCCCGCCCAGGAGCCCCAGCTCAGTCCTTCAGCACTGCACCCACATTGTGGTGGTGGTACCCTGCCTTCGAGACTTGGGAGATCTGAAAGCTCAGTGCCCGACCACAGGTCATCTATTTCAGCCCCATCACCTCCCATCTCTCTAACAAGAACCAAGGAGCTGATTTCACCTGCACTATCCATGCCAACAGGCCCTGAAAATACGAAACCCAAGGTATCTTTTGCACGTTGCATGGTGCATGCGTTTTTTGCAATATGAAAGAATCTTTTTTTCCCCCAGGGGAAAAAGATCAATAATTCTGACATTCATTGTACTCCTCCAAGGAGGTAAAGAAAGTACAAGAGGCTCTAGGATTTGGTATATTTAAACATGGAGATGAATTAGAATCTGTCTAAAATTGTGCATGTTTCTGTAAAACTCTTTGATTTTGCAAATCCTCCTCTTACGATGATGTCTTATATTTATAACTTCAGGCATAATAAGAGTTATACCATTGATCCTAAAGATGGAATTTAAAGCTGCTAGTTGAGATTTGAGAATATGGTACAATTCTAATTTTTTAATAATATGGAACCTATTATCATGCACTGATAGAATAGTAGACAGGATTAGTGTAAAGTGGAATATTTTCTTAGATCTAGGCCCATGTTCTTGCCAACCCAATTTGAAAACTTTCTATTTCCTTTGCCATCATTCATTTATAACTATTAGCTTTCTTACCCTTCTATCAGGTTGATTTCTTTATTGCTCCCTTGCTCCGTATACCTCAAGCAAAATCAATGTGGATTTAGCTGTATACATACAGCGTAAAAGGGAATAGGAATTTCTTTTGTATGTGAAGATTATGTAATTTACAATAAACTTTAAAAACTTAGTAATTATGAAATGCAAAAACAATAGACAGGTTGGGGATAAGGAAACAGAATTAAGAGGAGAAATATTGGCTTTTAAATGCTCTGAAGCAACTCATTGAACACAGGTGTAAAACTGACATTTATTTTAATATGATTAGGGAAATATTTGAAGGAATGACCCATAGAGTTTTTTTCTTACGGTAAAAGGCAACTTTGTTGGAAAGCATGGCAGCTTCTGAACTATTCTCAAATAATTTAGAATGTGGATCTTATAAATCCACAACTTGGTCATAGTTTATAAATAAAATAAAATTATGAAAATGCCTGTATTAGGAAGGAATTGGGATTTTCGGTTTGGTGTATTGAAATAACAGGGCTCTAGAGCTTTCAAGTTCCATGAAGATTGTTTTTTAATTTTGTGACTGTTTGCATGATGAGCTTAAGATAGGAAAGATAAAACAACCCACATGCTCTCGCTAATGACGTTACAATATAATTAATCTTAGAAAGCATGCATTAAACACCTACTGTATGCCTACCTGATCCTAGCTGTTTTTGAGGTGTGTGTGTGTGTGTGTGTGTGTGTGTGTATGTGTGTGCGAGTTTTAAAGGAAAGTAAGAATTTTTTGTCTTAAAAATTTTTATTCAGCCGAAAAAAAAAATATATATAATGTGGAGAAGCTATATGGAGCTATTAAATCTACAATAAAGGTAGAAAACAAGTATATTAACATAATATAATGTAGATTATATATATCTGTTCACTGAATTTCATATAATAGAAATATTATTGAGATATGGTTAGTGAGGGAAGTTATCATAAATGTCAGACCTGATGGTATTTATCTTAATGAAGAGGAAAAGAGTTGGTACTTCAGAAATGGTAAACAACTTGACCAAATACACAGAAGATGATTGGCCTATCATCAAATAGTGATAATAGTAATGATAGTAACAGATATCAAATGCTTTCTGTGTCAAGGAATAGCCTACTAGTTATGCAGAATAGCTAAAAATTAATTAAAAAGAACTATGTTGGTTAATTTTTATGACCTTATAAGATTGGTAATATTATTTTCTCCATTTTATAGCCCAAGAACTGAAGTTGAGTGAATAACTAGCCCAGATCAGATACCTTGTATTGGCAGAACTGATGTGTATATTAATTTAAGCCTACTGATTCTTGAAGCACTGTTCTTTATTACTATGCTGTATTGCTATGGAACAAAAACTCATTTTAATTATCATTTAGCCTTATTTAATAATTGTCATGATGGAAATTGTCATTATTATGGAATAGGAATGGTCAGAATTATTAATTTATATATTATTTGGGTCATTTAAAACATGCATTTTTAGAGATTATTTATTTATTTATTTATTTATTTATTTATTTATTTATTTATTAGAGGGCAGTGTCACTGGCCCTAATATGTGGAATCTGAACCTGGGCCGCTGGCTTCCCAAGCCAGCGCTTAACCACCGCGCCACTCTGCCGGCCTTTTTAGAGATTATTAAAGTCTTTGTATTTTAAACTTTGAAAACAAATGGGATGTAGAAAATCTTTTTCTGTAATTCTAAATTAGAAAACCTTATTTATTTAAGGTTGAACGATTTGATGATTATCCTTTCGATACGTATGTGTGATTATGAAATTCACTTGTGGTGTATTAAAAAAACCCAAAAAACAGCTGGTGTTCTAAACATTATCATTTCCTGAATTTATTTATAATTATTTCTTAAACCATACTGCCATACACTTAAATTATTCATTACCTTTGCAGAAAGTGATTTTACTTTTTCAGAAGGCTAGTGTTACTGTTCGTGGTTCACTTTGCTGCATTCATTCATGTTTTGTCCTGTTTGGGGAGAGTTGGAAGAAGGTTGGCCTGAAGGGGCTTTTTACAAAGTCAAATCCTTTTTTGTCCTAAAACCAAGTTTGTTGAAGTCATGATCTTCCACAGCTCACTTATTGCTCCCAATATTGCAGGATTTTCATCATTTGCTTTATATTTTGTTTTATTTTCTTTATTTCCAAGTTAAAATTCAAGCTTATAGACATGTATGATAAATTTGATATACATAGAATATGAAAATATAAAGAAAGATTATAACTTATCTATATTTCATCTGTTGCTTTGAACAGTAAAAGGTATTTCTTATAATGGGTAAAATTTATAATTTCTGCAAAAATAGTCATTCTTGGAGACATGCTATTCTTTATTTATTTCTTCCTTGCTTCCTGTTATTATCTTTCCAGGTAAAAGTCAGCCTACATAATTTTTTATTGCACACCATTATTTACAGAAATCGTAGCTTAAGTATCAAAAATTCATTAAAATGGATGCTGGAATAGATAAATCTTATCCCCATTTCTTTTGATGTTTGAGTAGTTTTCTTCAAGTTGCTAGGATTTTTTTCATAGGTTGATAGGAGGAAATAGACAAAAGCTTTGGGATATCAAAGATTTTATATGCTTTTATGGATTGTGTTTTGTCTTGCTCCTTCCACTGTGATGTTAATCCAAGCATGGGGCTATCTTTTTTAAGTCAAAGAGCTTCAGATTTAAATCAGTTTCACTCAGTGCCAGATCCCAAAAGGAAAGAGGTCCTGGAATACAAATGGCCATCAAATTAAAACATGAGTGCTTGAAGGGTATTAGTTCAAAGTCTGAGCCCTGCTGGCCTTTGATATTAAAATAAAATGGAGCAGCTAAAGTATGCTGAGCTAACTTCAGATATGAAGTGTGCTTAGTGTTTCTTTTTCATAGATCAAATCTTAAGGTTCTGAGTCTGTTTGCATTGGTTTGATATATTTTAATTTCAGATACAGGTAAAATGACTATTTCATATTATGATCATGGCCTTAGACACGAGGGACATCTCCCTGAATGCTGCTCAGGCTACGCTTTGATCAACATCTGTGTTTGTCTGAGATGGTTTTGCCCTTTGGGAAAACCTAAGTATCAAAAATTAATCCATGGAGTTGTATTTGGATTCCAATATATTTTGTTTTCATTTATGAAACAGTTTAAATTGTCTCCTAGTAAGTTACCATGGTGTTCCATATAGGAATTTGGGGTAACCATTACATCAAAACCTCATATATTTTGCCACTCACCAAGAATGATTTGAACTTCTTTTCTAACTTCAGGGGCTCCAGTGGTGTGCCTGTCATGGCCTTAAAGTTATTTAGATACATAACATGTTCAAGGAATTAGTTGGGAGCTTTTTAGTATTTCTCGAAGTGTTATAGCTGGTTTTTATTAACAAACTCTCATTCCTTTAAGGCATCACAAAACATTTCCAAATACATCACACTAGAAACTTGGTGGCAACTGTCTCTATGTAACTTTCTCCATTTTTGCTGATCTATATGCAATTTGGGAAGTAAGCACTATTGAATGTACCTCTATGAGCTAAAAGAGTTAATCTGGGTTTAAACAAATCATTCATTCAATAAATATACTTATTGAATGCTTATTATGTGCAAGGCAATTTTCAAAGTTGTAAGAATATTGCAACAAATAAAACTGCAGAAATGCCTGTTTACAGAAAGTTTATATTCTGTGGTGGAAGAGAAACAGTCACCAATTCCCTGGTCAAATAAGTAATTTTTCTCATGTATTGTAAAGTTGTATGTGACATGGACAAAAGTATGTGAAGGTAAGGGATGGTGTCGCAGATTATACTGGGCAGTTAAGATAGGTTTCTTTCAGAAGGTGACACACAAATAAGTAGGTATAGTCAGGAAAAATGCCTGAAGCCAGAGAATGGTTGGCAGTTATAAAGAACAGATAAGGGAGCCAGTGTATCAAGAGTGGCATGAGTAAGGGGACGTTGAGGTTGTCAGGGGGAGATGTAACTGGAAGCTGGCTTCTATGCTGTCTTACAGGCCACTTCTAAGTCTTTGATTTTTAATTTGAGTAAGACTGCAAGCCATTGGAGGGTTTTGAATAGATAATTGACACAGTCTTATCTGGCTGCAGTGTTTAGAACAGACTATGAGAGAGGGTGAGAGGGGAAGTAAGGCCACCTTAGGAGGCTATTGCAACAATCTAGACAAGTGATGGTGGCTCCGGTGAGGTTATAGAACTGCAGGAGAAGATTTCTGTATATATTTTGTAGGTAAAGTAAAAAACATTCAGCAATCATTAAAGGCAGCCATATGTAAAATGGTAAAACAGATAAAACTAGATATAAATAACTTCTTCCTTTTTCTCTTTTTATCCCACTGTCTTTTACTCTCCACCCTCCACAAAGTTCTTGGTGACTTTCTGAGGATTCTAGATTTTTCTTGATTTTCCCATCCCTGCTATCTGTCACTTCCATCTCTGTACTAACCAATGCTGTGTTCCATCCCCTTTGATTCCCTCTAGCTAGCTTTTCTGAGTTAATCTTAGCAATGATTTACACTCAAGTATCAGTGATTGACCAAAGCATCTTCTTTTTTATCCCTTGAGGAGTATTTGCATTTTAATTGAGAGGGATTTATGAAGTTTAATTCAAATAAGAGATTTTAAAAGAAAAAAACCCCAGTGATTCAAGGTCATGAGTTCAAATCTTGAAAGTTTATATCTTTGAAAGAAGATCATTTTAGAAACCTAACCTATTGAAAATGCCTTCGGGGCATGTTCTGAAGGTGGAAGAGTCTCTAAACAGTCAACCTTGTCTAAGACTTGAATAATAAATGAGGAACTAAATCTTTGTATGTCCTCCCAATCTTATTGTAATTTTCAATTAAATACTTCAATTTAAGTCAACAAATATTTGCTGAACCCCTGTTCTTTGCCAGGTTGGTATTACATGTTGGAAATGATATAAAATCTCTCCTCTAAGACATTTCAGGCTAATAGGGATGGCAAAATATTGTAATACAATGAAATAAATGCCATAAGTTTTGAGTGTTAGAAATACAAAAAGATAAATCAGCCATGGAAAGGGGTCCTGGGAAGAGAGTTGGGAAGTTTTCTTAGTAGCTGCTATTGGGTTGTTGGAAAAGTCATGACATATTTTTTCTATGTTTTTCGTTGTAAAAATGTGTCATGACTTTTCCGACAACCCAGTACTATCCTCTGGCAGGCCATGGTCTGTAGCTATTTTTTATATCCTTCCCTTCCCCCCACCACTTCACTTATAAGGATCATTATAGAGAGTATCCTCTGCCAATAGCCTAGACATAAGGGAGGTGCCCTGGCAATCTCCTTCTGTGAATTGGATCAGGACTTGGGTTGAACTTTCATCTCAGGGAGGTTCTGACTCAGGCAGTGCAGACATGGTCCCTGAGGAGCAGTAAGTTCTTGTTTAAAGTGATGCTCTCATCTTTGCTCATGGGTGCTTCTGGAAGGAGGAATTAGACATGGTAGTAGGGAGACATTTCATCAGGGTTCTCTCTTCTTATTTATGTAGTTTGATGTTCTACCATTAAAGTGTAACTGGGAGTTCAAATCCCTGATTCTCAAGGCAACTTATATAGTTCACTTTGAGTCTTTATTATTAAAACCTGTGATGGAATTTTAGGCATGAGCAACAGGGGATAGGATAGTAGTGGGAAATCTTCTGAAGGGGAACGGTGTGTTCTTGCTATCCTTACCTTCACATCTAGGATTTATGTCACGATATCTAGCATTGCCTATAAATAAGATTAACTCTGATAAATTTATATACTAAAATGCCATCTCCCTTTCTATACCAAAACTTTGCCCTGCACCTGTCATGTAATGGATATTTAAGACATATTTATTAAATGTTGACTGAAAACATTGATTACAAATTGGAGAGATACAATAAGTATCATTGAATTTTTTGCTAAATTTAGGGTAGGACTAGTCAGTTCAACCATCTATGATTAGCTGGTGGTGATTCCGGCCTGTAATACTGCAGTATATTATTCAAGTTATAATTACCTTGACTAGGGTGATTTGTAATTGTAAACAAAGAAAAAGGAAACCAATGAGGTTGGTTTAACACCTGGAAGACTTGGAATGCTGAAGAAGTATGTTTCAAATTAGAGTGTTGTTAAGAGGACCCAGAGAACCGAAAACATATCACTTATAGCAACAAGAATAATTTTCAGACTGAAAAGAAAAGGCTATATATGTCATTGAGATGCATAAAGCCTAAGATAGATGAGGATCTAGAGAGATCACCTAGTTGCTTTAAATAAGTTCATATTTCCTGGCCTAGAAAAATTGTATCTCAAAACAGATGAAATTTCTACTTCTATTGAAAAACTACTGTAAATTATGGGAAATATGAAGTTGTCCAGAAAAAAAAGAAGCAAGCCATATGTTCCACTTTTCAAAAAAAAATAGAAATGTGGAAGGTAAATTCTGAAAATTATGGCTCATATTCTTAGTTTGTGAATATTTACAAAAATAGTTATTACTGAAAATCAGACAGTTTCTTCAAGCAACAGACATTTATTGAATGTCTTCTAATTTCTAGTTTTTATGATATCTTTCACGATATCATGAACAAGGAGATATGTGAAGTGTTATGACATGTTTCTCACATTTGTTCCAAGTGATCAATCCAAAGCATTCTCCAGGTCACATTCTATTTCATCACTGTATTTCAATTTTCTGCATATTATTGCTCTGTCTATGACTTTTTTTTTTGGTTTCTTGTTTGTTTATAATTTGTCTCCATTCATTAGGACATGAGCTTCAGAGAGTAAATGCTTTGAATGTTTTGTTTACTTCTGACTCTCCAATACTTACAGCAATGCATATCACGAAGTAGATAATAATGTTTTGTTGAATGAATCCATTAGTTGAGCTGCTCTACCCACATGTACAGTGTAGATTGATGTCCACCAGTTGGCAGGACCCAGGAGGCCATAGCTCCCTATCCCTGGTATATGACTTGAATGAAGATAAAAATGACAAGCCTAACAAAATGGGTCATGAAATACCATAAAAATTCTTATCTTCATAGTTTACAATGACAAACCAAATCTAGTCAGATGAAATTGGAGAGAGATAATGCCTAAAGCACTATTTTGAGATATAGAGAACAAAAACATAATGACAGGATATAGTTTAATTTCAATAACAAATCTTAAAAAGGATTATAGATTTTAGGTGACAGCATAGCCAGTGTGATCTAACAATATGAAATAATGCTAGCTTCATTCTCCTGTATATTCTAAACTCACCACAAAAAACAAGGAGATAATTTCAATGATTACCACCTTCATTGTATGAATTGTTTTATTGTCAGTATCATGGAGGTAATGATGATATTCTACTTTGTGTTAAAAATACATCTAGTTAAACACACATCTTTTCAAAATTTAAAGGAACATTGACAGAGGGAAATGATGAGGATAGTGAAATTCTTCACGTGAGGATCTGTAAGGAAGGGTTGGTAGAAGCAGCAGTGTAAGTACCATGCAGAAGAGCTTTTAGCATGCATCATGACTCGAAGGTGAAATAGGACCAATGGAGTAAGTTAGTGGGGAGCATACTTTGGCTCAATATCAGGAAGAATTAGACAATAATTCTCAATATCAAACAATTAGACCTAAACGTGCTGCCTTAGGAGGTAAGCAAGTGTTCATGGGGTGGCTGAAGAAATGATCAGAGAGATTCCTGTCTTGGATGAGGGGCTTAAACTCTTCAGATGGCCTTCAGTATCACTTCTGATTCTAAGATTCTATGGCATGATATGTGCAATAACAAGATACCTGTCTGTACAGGCTTCTCCTACTGTAATCTTTAGGGCAGCTAAAGGTAGGACAACAAACACTGTAAATGGTTATACATCCTGAAATGAGAGGCAAGGCCATACGGTAGATAAGTGCACTGTTGAGCTGGAATGCCTGCCTTCAAATCCCAGCTGAATTACTAATTAGTGACTTTAGATAAGTGATTTATCATCTCTGCACTTTAGTTTCCATATACAAAATGGATATAGTATAGTATCTACCTAATAGGCTTGTTGTGGTAATTCAATGAGATAATACACATTTCGAACTTTTAGAATGGTACCTGGCTCATGTGATTGCTAGTTATTGTTGTTATTATTGAAACTGTTTTTACAATTAAATATCCATATGGAGTATTAATGATGTGCCTTATTTTGTATTATTTGTCTGCTTAGATATTCTTTGGGAGAACATATTTTCTTATAGAGAAAATATCAATACTGGATCCAAGCAATGCTGGGTGCCAAACCGGTTGCCACTCTTTCTGGGCTGTGTAGTCCCTAAGACTATATGTGACCTCATCACATCTCCTTGTTCTAATGACTCTTTAGTTATGGGGCTCTTGTAAGATGAAATGAAGCAATCTATATAATTTGCCTAGTACAGGTGTCAGCCCTTATTCCCCTTGAAGACATGGTATTTCATTTTCAGTCCAAACATGCTTATCCAAATGTGTTGTCTGGAGACCTTTGCAGTACAGGGTCAATACAGAGACTTGAAGGGACCTGAGACTTACTTCCTCCAGGTCTGGCATTTAAATTTATACTTTAGCTTCTTCCTAAGGAAAATGAATGTGCCAGCCTCTTATGTTCCACGCATCAATTTAATGAAGGTTACTTAAATTATATGCCTAAAACTCAAGGTTTGATTGGATTGGATTACCCTATCTTCTGAAGACCCTTTGGTCTTTCAGGGGCTGAGACAGCTTGGAGCAGAATGCCAATTTTTCCCTGACACCAAGCTCCTGGGGAAGCTTCATAAGGCAGGGGCTTCTGAAGTGATAGGAGGCTTGAACTTGATAATGCAGCTTGGGACCCAGAGCTATATCAAAACTGGGCTTTCGATGATGCATATTATCCTGATTTCTACAATCCTTATTCTAACCCTTTCTCCCAGATACTATAAAAAATTAAACTACATTACTCTGAGTTTTACTTAAAACTCAGGCCATTTTATCATTTGCTTCATTAACGTTACTATATTAGAAAGTGCAGAAGATGATAAGGTTTAAAAAATGAATTTAAGAGCTTTCTAGTTTTTCCATTTTGGAGTTAAATTGATGAAATTACTTCTATTCAAAATATTGGGGGTGCCAAAAGAATGTATACACATTTTAAAAGGTGTTATCTATGTTCAAGCAGTAGTTCGCCATAATCGGAAGTCTTTGGATGCTGATGGGAACCACTTTGAGCACCTCTTATAATTGCAGAAGTCAAACGTGACTTGTATTTTTCTTTTGTTATTGGTATATATTGAGTATTACAATTAATACAGTTCTTTCCTTTCTTAAAATGTGTACACATATTTTTGGCACCTTCTGTATCTTGCTTTTTGAAATCATTACTAAATTTTATGTATTCGGTTTTTATGAATGATGTAAGAGAATGTATCAAGAGTTCAATATAATTGATTAGCATAGTATTTGTTAATTACAGCATTATAAAGAAGAACCACTTTCCTTTGAGAATTAAGCAACTACCCCCCACACACATACACTGTTATAAACTAGGACTCCTATGAGGGAATGCTGCTAATGAGAAATTTATATATAACTTTGTAGAAACTGGTATTTTTAAGTTCTGAAACTATATATCAAATAATTACCTATACTCCTAGGCAGATATTTTACTGTGATATGTCTTTGCCTCTCATTCTAATAAAATATTAACATGGTGAGCTAATTTTTCTGTTAAAAACAAATTGTTCAAGTGTAATAACCCTTTTCTTCATTTCATAACTTGTCATTTAATCTGGTAGAACTAGTCTAAAATAATGTCATATTCTTTACCCTTTTCATCTCCACTCTTGCTTTCTGGTTACTCATTCTAGCAATACAAGACCAAGTCAAGCTACAAGGCTTTTGCAGCAATCCCTACAAACATATTTCTTTTGGAACAGAAGGTCAGTGTTGGCTCAGAAGCAGAGTGAATTTTTGATTGTAATGTCCTTTTTGTTATGTTTTCTAAAATTTTTGTTTTAAAGTTCTGCCTGTACTAAAATAAAATGCTGCTCTTTGTTTAGGATGATCTAATAAAAGCACCTTGGTGAATAGAGTTGAAGGCATTGTTGATTTATCACTGGAGGCTAGATATGAGCCTAGAGTTGTCTAGTCCCATGTCAAGTAGGCTTGGGAAACTTGATTCAGATTTGGATAGGCCCTTGTCTTTTGGAATTTTCAATGGTTCTTATATTTGAGAACTTCTACCTCTATTTACATTGGTCAAAAGAGTAGAGGTAAAATGGGGTGACCTGGGTAACTGGACACCTTGGTTAAGACTTGGTGATTCATCTCAGCTTCCACAGGGTAGAAACATGTTAGCTGAGTGTCCAGTTTAGCCCCTTAGATCCATCCCATCATGGGCTCCACCTCTATCATCCTAGCCTGCCACTGATCTTACTGCCATGAATGGGAGAGAGGAGTGAGATCACTTTCAATGATCCAGCTGCTTTCACATGGCTCCAGGGCATTTTTGCTTGGCTCTTACGAGTCATTAATTATAACATTACAGGATTCTGCATCAGTAAGTAAATCAAATTATAGCCTCTTGTTCAATAAGCACATTACAGCTGCTGAAATGAAGGTCAAATGGAGGGTCATATAAGAATTGAAGTTAAATCAATTACCAAGTCTATGAAATTATTCATTTCATATGCTATTTTTATGATATTTATTTAGGCAATTTATATCTTAGTGTATTAAGCCCATTTTTCTATGTAATCAGTATTTCAAATAGTGTTATTATTTGTCAAATGTTAATGTTTGCCAACCAGGTGGTATTTTGACCACTGGTTTCTGGATCTACATTTCTGTTATTTTAGCATGATCTGAGGAATGACACCTTTGTATGATCTCTTGACTAAAAAATAGGAATTGTTCGTGGGAAATGCTAAGTAACATTGGTGAACATTATTGGGCAGCATTTCTTATATAATATCATGTATAATCTATAGCTAATTGCAAATTATTCACATGAGGTCCATAACCTCTGCCCTCTCTATATGAATGCTTTGATCTGAGGGGAGAGGGGTCCATTGGGCTACAGGGAGATTTGCAGCTTCCTCTCTAGCTTCTCTTATGAATTTCTACCTTTTATTAAGAGATGAGCCTGTAACTCTGATTTCAGGAGGCTTTAGAAGGGTGTAGAAAGTGACACTTTCACCAGTTGCCCCTTATCGTATGTGCTTTTTACTATGTTGAGTCATAATAGCAGCGTTCCTCACCACAGACCTTCTGCCCATTTGAGATGAAAATTTCTGGAATCTGGTCACAAGGTCTGCCTTCATGGAAATGAGAGAAGCTCTCCACCCTCAGGCAAAAGAGGGGAAATAAGAGCCTGTTGTGTCATGGTGGCCTTCCATTATACTTATTTCACCTAACCTAGCATATTCCCCTCTGCTTGTGTGGTATAGCTACATTAATTTTCCATTTGGAAAAAAATAAGTTAACTCTTCTTGAAAAACTTTTGTAAGATAAAGCTGGATGTCACCATTGGTTCCAGAATCTCTGTCTACCAGCTCTCTCCCATTAAGGAGATTTTGGAATTTGTAATCTATTAGTTAATCATTAAAAATGAAGAATTATTAGCTTACTTTCCAATTTTACTACAGACCCATTTCATAAATGTGTATGGTGGTATCACTATATATTTAACCTAATACAAATTCATATAGGAGAGGTTTTGTGTTTTTAATTTTGAGTAAAGCATACTTTTAATGAAAATAATTATTTTTATTTTTAGTACAACAAAATATATAAATGATGCCCAATTTAAAAATCATATTATTCTAGGGAGGATTGATTACTATACAAACAATAATGTGGGTAATTGTTTCTTGGCTAGGATAAATTGCCTTTGGACAATAAATATTTGAATTGTTCAAAGGTCACAGGTATGACATGATGGTTGTTTTTGCTTGGAGCCTTTGTATAATTCCACATATTTTTTGTTGTTGTTGGCTTTCCCATGTTATGTGTTCCTCAATGAGAAACTTTACTTTGTAAGAATTTTTAAATAATGAAAAAAACCTTATCCCAAGATTTAATGAGTTTATTTTCATTTTCACTAAATTTCTTGAATGATATTGTGCTGCCCCTTCATGGTTGTAATTTTTAAAAACTAAATATGATAATTTAGAGCTTTGTATCCATCTGTTTATACAATAGAACTCATTTTATGCTGTTGAAATCAAAGGAACTTATTTCTGAATTGAGTGGGAAAATTAAGACTATAATCATCAGAAATTCATCTATTTTGGGAAGAATTAACATTTTGGAATATTTTAAATCAAAGAAACTTGCCTGAGATCTCTTTTAATATCACACAAAACACCACAACTAAGGGGTAGGGTAATCCTGTGGTTCTCTTTATAATAATCTGTTAGGATCTGTGCTGTAGAATGCCTTGAAGAAAGAACTAACATACTGTTTCATTCAAGTCTTAGTTCAACGATTTATTCTTTGCCCCAGTCAGATTAAACCATGGTTGACATTTTATATAACATTCTGTTTTATATCATATAGTAAAATTAGTGAGGAACCAGATTCATTTCAAAACTTAATACTATTTTTAAAAGCAAGATTTTCTCCAAATTGAAATACAGGCATCCTCTGCAACGAGACAGCAAGCTATCATTGAATCACTGGATTGGTTTCAGATTTAATCACCCCAGATGAAGCACATAATTTTCAAAAGAGTACATTTTGTTGGCAGGGGATATGAGGTTTCTGGTATTTTTATTCTATAATTTATTTTCATCATCAAAACTTAAATTTATAGCTTATTTAATACTCTATGTTTTTTCCTCCCTATGTATGTTTAGGAGGGAAGCATTTTTAGCTTAAATCTTAACTCAGGCTTTACAGGAAGAGGTAAATCAAAGGTATCACATTTTAACATCAGGGTCTTTGGCCTCATCTCCTGCCAATAATCATCTTCTCCAAGATTGAGATGAGGATGAAATACAAGTGATTATAAAGCAGGAATCAAGTAATCAGATTAACTTGTATTTGTGACTGTCCTTGGACCTTATTTCAGTTTGTTCAACAACATACTGAGTTCTGTAAAGAAAATAATTTTGATATGGAGATTATTACTTAGTCTTTGTGCATGATCCTGTCCTTTTCAAATAATGTTACAAGTGTTTCTCTTATTGACTACTTTTTCTTTTTATCATCTGAGTCTGATAGCAATAGATAAAAAGTTAAAATTAAACTGAAAGGTACATATTAATATCTAAATAAATGGGTCATTATTTTTATTGTGCACTTGTATTCAGGAAAGGTGAAGGGATATTTCTATGAAATCATGTAATGTATGTTTTTATTGTCTCACAAGTGATTAATATTTTTCCATGTAATTACAAATGTTTGTCGTGAAAGTAATTTGAGTTCTCTGCTCCCTTCCTCACAAATATTTCTCAGGATAAAAATCAAGGCTAGGATTAGTAGCGTTTTCAAACAAATGGCATTTTTAGGATACATTTAATTCATAAGCTATGTGTGTTTGAAAGAAAAATCCTAGAGGAACTCAATTTTATAAATAATATATATAAATTACAGGGTTAAATATTTAAATAAAAGTTATGAGACAAAATTTATTTTTTTTCGGATGGATAGAATGATAAGAACAGCCGTTTTGAAGACTGTGCTATAAAAATAGAAATGTAAAGATTTGAGATATCTAGTCAGCTGTCAAATCAATTTATTCTAAGTTACAAGTTTAATTTTTGAGACATGAGTTGGTAAACTCCAATCTGATTAAACATATGTCTTTGAGTGAGACTATTTTAAGATCTCTGCATGTCTCAAATATTTAACAAAATCTGGTTGCTTATCATACGGCCTATACTAGAGAGACATCTCTTAAATTAGATTAGTATAAATAGTGAGTGTTCCCAATTTCTTTAGCAGTGGATAAATAACAGGATCCAAATCAATAGTAATTGGTTCTCTGTAGGCAATTGTCTACTATGTACATATCTCTTTAAAAGTACTTACCAAACCATATTTAATCTTGTATATTGGTTGCTTTTTTTTGGCAAAATTTCCCTTCCTTCTGTGTGGAAGGAAGACATTTAACATCCCAAAGATCTTGGGATTCGAAAAGCCAAGTAAATGTCCTCCTTGAAAATTGTAAACCAATCATATGAAAATAATCTAATGATAATGATAAACATTCCTAGGTCTTTAAAGAAGCTGTACCTTTATATATCTGCAAGCCCTTTTGGCTTACAGTATACCTTTCCTCCCATCTTAAGACTTGCATGCTATTCAGACCTGAATCTCCAACTAGATAATCAAAGTGAGATTTATTTTACCAAGAACATTTTCAATCCTACAAATGGTTTTGTGTTAATGACTATACGAGGACTGACAATCAATTTTGCAAACATGTTGTTGCCATCCATTTTTGATTATCAGAGGGATTATTCACTATGAATTTGTACCAACTGGACAAACAGTTAACCAAGTTTACTATTTGGAAGTGCTGAAAAAGCTGCGTGAAAACATTATATGACCTGAACTTTTCGCCAACAATTCAGGGCTCTTGCATTGTGACAATGCACCAGCTCACATGGCACTGTGTGAGGGAGTTTGTGGCCAGTAAACAAATACATGTATTGGAACACCCTCCCTACTCACCTGATCTGGCCCCCAATGACTTCTTGAAATATTGAAAGGAAGACATTTGGATGACATTCAGGACATCAAGGATAATACGTTGACAGCTCTGATGGCCATTCCAGAAAAAGAGTTCCAAAATTGCTTTGAAGAGTGGACTAGACACTGGTATTGGTGCATAGCTTCCCAAGGGGAGTACTTGGAAGGTGACCCTACTGGTATTCAGCAATGAGTTATGTAGCACTTTTTCTAGGGTGAGTTTGTGAACTTCATTGTCTGACCTCGTCGTATATCAAGCAAAGCTTTTTTTTAGTACCCAGAGGATTTATTCTACCAAAAAGCTGGTTAGATTAATAAAGTATAGAAGCATTTAGATTTAGCATTAATCCTTTTGTGGGGGAGAGATTCATTTGATACTTGCTAAAATATAATAACCCATGAAATTTTTGAAAGCCAATCCAATTAGATAGCCTAGGCATCACAAAAAGTTTACAAACCCTGTTAGATTATTCTTCCTTTGAAAGCAGTTAAGTTTCTACCTCTTTTAGAGTGAAACTGATGCATTCTATCTTTAGCTTTTTAGAACTTAATCGTATTTGCAAAGAGAGTAGGTTAGACTGATTCAATATATCTGACTAAAAATTATTTGCAATTCCATCAGAGATGTTTTTTTGGTGGAGGAACACTTATTACAGTTTAGTGGCAGGTATCCCCTTAAGGTCTTTGCTTCAGAATGCTTGCTCATAGTTCCTAGCTTTAATTATAATGTAGTGCTGTTCTCAAAAACTGTTTTCTTTTAAAAGTCAGATTTCTTGTCTCTTGCCCTAGAGTTGTCTCTATGCCCTAGAGTCGGCTATTCCAAGCAAAATGTTGTGACTTTTATTGAGAATATTTCTGATAGTTTATGTTAGATAAGAATCTTTGAAAATAGGAATCAAAGCATGTCCCCTTTATGCCTCAGTTGGCTATAGTCCAGTTTGGTAGAAAATATGTTTTTAATAAAAATCTTTTATTGGTGAATATCCTGAGAGCAGTTCATTCAAAAATGAATAAATATAAAGAAACATCAATGCAATCCTGTTGGCAAAATGTGAAAAAGCAATCTATGGTCAGATTTCTTGTTAATGGAGATTAAATATATTTTCTTTTAATACATTTTTGTAATGCAGAGGGAAAAAACTACTTTTATGACTGCTAGAAGGAGTGGATCAACATGAAATGTTTGATAAATAACTTCTTGTCAATAAAAAAATCAATTCTAGTAAATTTCAAGGCTATTTAAATTCAAAATAATCCTCTCTCCAAACTTTAATGCATTCTGAGTATTGTCTCCATTTCAAAGTTTCAGCACTGCTAACCTAATATTAGTTATATTCCTTATTTTCCCAAGGATTCTGAGTGGCTGTCTTTTTTTTTTTTCAATTCTTTGAAAAACTTGCAGTATTTTATTTTATTTATTTATTTATTTTTTTAAAGATTTTATTGGGGAATTGGTGGAGGGGAACAGCGTTGGGGAATCGGGGAAGGGGAACAGACAAGTTGCCGTCTTCTTGTTCTTCAGTTTAGTTGCGGAGGATGTTGCTTCACTGTTGGTATCGTCATTGCGCTCTTCCCGGATGAGGCAGATCGGTCGCTGGCCTCTGGATGTCGCTCATCGCGGCTATTGGCAGCTCACGCTTGGCTGCCAGCCGCTCACGCTGGCTGCGGGCCACTGACTGTAGCCTATGGCAGGCCACTGCAGCAGGGGCTGCAGCCCACACCATCACCGGGGCTCGCACAGCCCAGCTCCAGGTGGAGCTGTTGTTAGCTGTAGAGGGCAGTGTCACTGGCCCTCATGTGGGATCCGAACCGGGGCCGCTGGCATCCCAAAACCAGCGCTTAACCAATGCGCCACTCGGCCGGCCCACTTGCAGTATTTTAAATAGCATAACAAAAGTTGTGTTTGCCTATGTACGTTCCCACAGAGTAACCAGGATATGAACCTGTTTTGGTTTTGGCTGAAAAAATACTTTCTCATTACATTAACCCTGATCACATGCTCAGATCTCTGATGGTAAACAAATTTAACTAAAATATGAAAAAAGTAAATAATTTATTTGTGAGTTAAAATATTCAGAGTTTAAACCATTTCTCTAGGGCATTTGGCAGAGGAGTATTAAAATTATATTATTTCTATGATTTCTTTATTTATCTAACTTCATTTATTTGTCGGTTTACCCTTTTAATCCATCCTAAAGATCTTTACTGAGCACATATAATGTGCTGTATCCTGTGGCTACAAAGATAAATATCATATTTTCCCAATCGTAATAGGACAAATGGTCCAGTATGGTAAAGATACAGTTGAAAAAGTATTAATGATGCAATATGTTTAAGATGTGTGCAAAGTGGTATGGTGCCCCAAGGAGGAAGTGACAGACTTTGCCCGGTGTGCAGGCCAAATAATAATAATAATAATAATAATAATAATAATAATAGTAATAATAATAATAAAGCATTATAAAGGAGTTTGATTAAGATCTTCAGGATGGATAGGAATTTTCTAAGTGATCTGAGAGTGTAGGAAGGATAATCTAGGTAGAGTTAATAACATGAAGTTAAAAGGTCACCACAAGTTCAAAGAACTCAAGCAGTTCTTTGTGGTTAACGAGAAGCATGCAGCTGAGGAAAGGATAGCACGTATTGTTGGAAAGGTGAGAAGGGTTAGACCCAACTTCTCTCCTAAAGAGTTTGTCCTTAGATCCGCTCATTAATTTCTGAATTTTGTCTTCTCCATGATTAGCATGCTATTTAGAAGCCACGTATGGCATAGAGCCTAAGATTAAGGCCCAATAATATGTGCTGCCTTGACATGTGGTAAAATCAGGAGGGCCTCAAATGGCATAGCTGCAAGCTCCCCTAAACCTCCTTATCAAACTAACCAGGTACAGTTCCTGCTTATTCTGAAAAGCCAATTGCATCGTTCTGCAGAAACAGGACACCTTACCCCCTTGGTACTGAAAGCTTGCCTCCACCACCCCTGGTCATCTGCTCTATTCCTGAGCACACCACTGTGTGGCCCTGCATGGGATGCGGCATTCTCTTCCCTTGGGCTGTGAGTATATGTGACTAATAAACTGTTGTTGATTTCATCTGCCCAGTGTGAGGTCTCAGGTATTTGGCCATCCTCATAATGGCAGGGTGGAAACCCCTCCCCCTCACCAACAGGGTAAATAGAAAGCAATTAGGACACCATGTCAGGAAAACATTAAACATTTACACACCAGCTAGTAGTTATCTTTATGATATTTTCTGTTCTCTGCTATCCATTACTCATGATTAATCATAAATTTAGAGGCTGAAGGAGAAGAACAATTGAGAGATTTTTATTTACAGCAAGAAAGAGGCAATCTCAAGTGCTTCTATTAGGTTATCATAGCCAAGTTTTATATTTTGTTGTTTAATGCAGAGAAGTGGATTTTTTTGGGGAAAAATCTGGACAGTATTTTCCTTGGTAAATTATTGAAATAAAGGGAGGGTAAACTTTATCATTTAGATGTCCCTTTTCTGAATTCATAAGGGTAGATCCCATGCCAAAATGACAATTACAGCATCTGGATGGTACTGTTGGTGAAGGTTGATTTTTCTGGATTTGTTATATCACTGGCTCTATGAGAAATAGGAAAATTAGCCTGCCTCTAAGTGCTGAATGTGATCTTCCACTTTTTTACACTGAATGGTCAGGGCATAGTCTCAACTACTGGGAGCCACACAGAACAAAGGCGGTGGCTTGGGCAATCACAAAGGTTTGAGAGACAACCAGGAACTCAGGCTGAGATAAGTGATGAGGTTCATTTCCTATACAGGACCAATCTGTTAAGACTGGGGGAAGTGGCTGTTTTACCTAATGCACAGAAACCAATACAGAGAGTGAAGGCAAATGAAGAAATAAGAGAATATGTTCCAAAGAAAAGAATAAGATACACTGCCAGAAATGAATGTTAATGAAATGGAGATAAGTGATTTCTCCAATAGATAATTCAAAATAACAGTCATAAAGGTGCTCGCTGAGTTCAGGAGAGCAAAACGCATGAACAAGTAAGAATTTCAAAAGAAAGATAGAAAATATAAAACAGTACCTAACAGAAATCAGAGCTGAAGAATACCACAGTACGACTGAAAAATTTAACAGATTCAACTGTAGAATAGATCATTTGCAAGAAAGAATCAGTGACCCTCCCCATCCCTTGCTCAAGATAGGTCAGTAGACTTCATCCAATCAGAAGAGCAAAAAGAAACAAATAAATAAAAAAGAGTAAAGATATCTGTGGGACTTATTGGACACCAGGAAGTACACCAATATAGTGTACACATTTACAGGGATCCCAGGAGAAGAGAGAGAGAAAGGGACAGAAAGCTTTCAAAGAAATAATGGTTAAAAATTGTCCTAACCTAAAGAAAGAAGCAGATATCCAGATCCAGTATGTCTAGAATACTAAATAAGATTAACCAAGAGAGCTACTGTGAGACCATTATAATTAAATTGTCAAGAGTTAAAGACAAAGAGAGAATCTTAAAAGCAGCAAGAGAAAGCAACTTATTATGTACAGTGCACATTTTCAGCAGAAACTTTGGAAGTCAGAATGGGGTGTGATGTCTATTCAAAGTGCTGAAAGAAAAAACAAAACACCTGCAAAACAAGAATACTCTACCTGGCAAGGTTGTCCTTCAGAATTAAAGGAGAGATGAAGTTTCCAGACAAGAAAAGGCTGAAGAAGTTTATCATCACTAGACACCTGTGCTCATTGCAGCACTATTCACAATAGCTAAGGTATGGAAACAGCCTAGGTGTCCATCAACAGATGAATGGATAAGAAAATGTGTACATATACACAGTGGAGTTTTATTCATTCTTAAAAAGAAAGAAATCCTCCCATTTTTGACAACACGGATGAAACTGAAGGGCATTGTGCTAAGTGAAATATTCTAGACAGAGAAAAACAAATACTTCAAGATACCATTTATACAGGGAATAAAAAGTTGAACTTATAATAACAAGCAGTAGAATGGTGGTTGCCAGGAGCTGGGGAAGAGGGAAAATAAGGAGGCATTGGTAAAGGCGTACAAAGTTTCAGTTATAAAATGATGAAGGGGCTGGCCGAGTGGCGCATTGGTTAAGAGCTGGTTTTGGGATGCCAGCGGCCCCGGTTCGGATCCCACATATGAGGGCCAGTGATACTGCCCTCCACAGGTAACAACAGCTCCACCTGGAGCTGGGCTGTGTGAGCCCTGGCGACGGTGTAGGCTGCAGCCCCTGCTGTAGTGGGCTGCCATAGGCTACAGTGAGAGGCTGGCAGCCAGTGTGAGCTTCCAATAGCCATGGTGAGCGACCATGCCGGCAACCGATCTGCCTCATCCGGGAAGATTACAATGAGGATACCAACATGGGCCAGTGAAGCAACATCCTCTGTAACTAGACTGAAGAACAAAAAGACAGCAACTTGTCTGTTCCCCTTCCCTGATTCCCCAATGCTGTTCCACTCCCCCAATTCCCCAATAAAATCTTAAAAAAAAAAAAAAAAATGAGGAAGACCTGAGGGGATAATATATAATATGGTGGCTATAATTGATAATACTGCATTGTATAATTTAAATTTGCTAAGCTAGTAAGTGAAACTTCAGTGTTCTTACATTTCCTGCCCCTAAGTATAAATATGTGAGGCAATGGATGTATCAATTAACTCAATGGTGGGAATCCTTTTATAATGTATACATATATCAAATCATCATATTATACACTTTAAATATATTACAGTGTTATTTGTTAATTATTCTTCCAAAAAGCTGAATAAACGAGGAGTTTGGGAAATTTAAACAAATTAAAAGAAATGATGAAGATATACCTATGTATAAAGTAGATATTAAAAAGCTAATAGAGAATATTGTGAAATCCTGTTTGCAATAAGTTGAAAACTTAGACAAAAGACATGAGTTCCTAAAAAAAAAAACAATGACTTTTCAAAGCTGACTCAAGTAAAACAGATGGCTGAATAATACCCAAAACCATTTTAAAAAGTAAATTAGAAGTTAGAAATAAAACCTTTCTACAATAATTGCATCAGTCTAAGATGATTTTATAGATTTTTCAAGGAAGAGATTTAATCTTACACAAACTTTTAAAGAAGATGGGAAGAAAGATGACTTCATAACTAATTTCATGAAGCTAAAATAACCTTGCTATCAAAACCAACAAAGAATTAAAATGAAATGAAATAAAACCCAATCTCATTTAATGGCATAAATGCAAAAATTCTTAAAAACATTAGCAAATGAAATCAACATTTGGACTGTATTTATCAACATCATGATTAAGTTGAATGTATTCCAGAAATACAAGATTAATTTAATATTAGTGAAGTTGTTTAGTATAATTTATATAACAAATATCAATGTAAAAATATGTTTATATGATACAGATATAGATACCTCACATGTATAAAATTGATATACACTTAGAAAAAACATTTGATAAAGATTCAGCACAAATTCATGATAAAACCTCTTAACAAACTGTGAAAATAGATGATTTTCTTTTCTTATTTTTTAAAAGGGTATTTACCCAAACTTGTAGCCAACATCATATTTAATGGTGAAATATAGAGGTATTTTTTTTTACCACCAATTATAAGATAAAGATACCTGGTCTTCTATTTAACATTTCATTGATATTTTTTATGCAGTAAAGGAAGAAAGGAAAAAAAACAACCAAGAATTGGGAAAGAAGAAATAAAACGATACTTATTCGGACATAATTCTCTACATAAGAAATTCAAGAAAATCTAAAAAATTACTTATAATTAAGGCAATTTATCAAGTTCACTGGATAGAGGACACAATTGATATATAACATCACCAAACAGTTGATGATTTTTAAAATGGAAAATTTATACTTGTAATCCTCTAAATAAGATAACTGATAATTATGTAACCAAATAGGTACAAGAAGTTTTCAGAAAACAAACAAACAAACAAACAAACAAACAAACGGTATTGGAAGATTTCAATGAAACAGTTAAAGAGCTATAATGCACTGAGATTAAGAAGTCAACTTTATTCATATTTTGATGTACAAATTCACTGCTACTCCTATTAAAACACTAACAAGATTTTTGTGGAACTTGGCAAATGTATTCTGTAGTTAGAGTAAAAGAGAAAATGGCCAAGAATTAGACAAGGAATTTTTGAAGAACAAAATCTAACTGCTTCATTAGCTAGCAAGGCTTACTATGAATCTGTTATAAAAGTATGTTATTGAATAGAATAAAGTAGAATACAGAATAGCTCACATCTATGCAAATGATAAATGAAATGGTGTCAATGAAGAAGAGGGTAGTAAACATATGAAAGATGTCCAACCTCAAAAATTGTCAGGGAAAAGCAATCTAAAACCAAAGGGAGATATTTCATGTGCATCAGGATATTAACATTTTTTTGTAAATCTGAAAACAGGAATTCTCTTTCATTGTTATTATGAGTGTAAAATTATACAATTGTATTAAAGAACAATTTGAGAATATCTGATAAAGTTGACTCCATTATTACACTATTATGCAACTACTTTAGTCTTAAAACTATAAATATGTTTAAAAAGAAATGTGTACATGGATGATAGTTGTTATAGCTTGTAATAGTGAAAATTGGGGATAACCTTAAATATTTAGCAACAGAAGAATGTATCCATTTTGTCATGGAACATACATGCAATGGAATACTATGTGGAGGTGAAATAACTGAACAAATATGGGGAAAAAAATTAATAAGGGCAGGAAGAAACTTTCAGAGGTGATGCCTATGTTTATGGCATAGATTGTGGAGATGGTTTCATGGGTGTATACTTATTTCCAAACTCATAATGTTGTATATATTAAATAGGAACAGGTTTCAGTATGTCAACCACACTTCAACAAAGTGGTTGAAAAAAACAACAAAAAGCTGAAATAGCAAGTCCCAAAAGCATGCATTATACTTACACAAAATTATAAGAATTGCACAAAACAACCTTATACTATGTTGTCTAGTGATGTATACATATATTAATATGATGAAAAAAATTAAAGATATACATATGATGGTAAACACAAAATGAATGAGAATGATTACCTCTCATTAGGAGGAGAAGAAGCCAGTTGGGAGGAATACATGCTGGCTTCTATTAGTTGGTGATATTTTACCTCATATTCTCAATGGAGGGAATACAGTAAACAGGAGTGTTTTATTCTATTTATGAGTATATATCTGAAATGTATCACAATAAATAAAAAGTATATTTCATTATGAAAATAGTTAAATGTCATTTGAGGCCCAGTGTCATGGATAAGATAGCCAAGACTTTTTGTATATAAATTATTAAAAATGAGGTGATTTTTTTGTTTATTTGTTTGTTTGTTCGTTTGTTTAATTGTGTGTGATGCTTTTCATAAACTGGCCCTGAAGCATTTCCTCAAGAATAGTTTTGGTAAATTTTTGAGAAATGGACACATCCTTGTTATTTCTGTGTGTAGCTTCTCAAAATGACTTTTTTGAAATAGAACAAGGCTCATCGGAATGTGTAAGATGTCCAGGTTCTAGTTTGTGCGTTTAAACACTTAGCTTCCTTTCTTTATTCAAACATCTTATAATAGAAATATCGATTCCACAAGAGTAACTAAACAAATGTGGAAACTGCCTCCCTCTGAGAATAGCTTGTCCAATTATTCAAAGATTTTTAAATATTGAGTTATACAGGGCTTTCTTTGAAGAGACTTTTGTACTACATTTATATTTGACTAAAAGCCTCACATGAGAACTATTTCATTTACCACTAGGCACTAGATGAACCAGCCAAGAGTGAGAGTGTCTCCAGGGACAGCACGTTAGACCCACCTCTGCAGGTAATGACTTCATATTACCCCTACTTTTGAAATGCAATCCCGAAACTCATTGCTAACTCAGTACCTGGTTTCACTTCTTCCAGTTGTGTAACCCTGCACAGCTCAGGCAGCAAACTGAAGAGCTCTGTGCTACCATTGATAAGGTCTTACAGGAATCCTTGTCTATGGTAATGCCTTAGACTAGAGTGTGCAATTCAAAATTTGCTTTGCTTCTCTTCATTTCCCTCTCCTTGAATATGATGCATCACAGGCTTGTCCTTTTTTTATTTTTCAGCATTCTTCTAATTCTCCTGCAAGATCCCTGCAGACATTGTTGAGCTCTGACACTGTCAAAGTATGTATTTATTTAATACAATTTACTGAACTGTAAGAGTTACTAGATTAATGATTTTTAAGCTGCAGACCAAGACCTGGTAATGAATTAGGAAATGAACTTAGTGGATAGCAAACAGGATTTTTTCAGTTAGCAAACAGCATTTCAAAAATTGAATAGTTAGAATGTAAACTATCAGACTCTATTTCAAGTAGTGTGGGTATTGTTGACATTTGTTTCAATTTGTTTACATATACATATACATATACATATAAATATACCTATAGATATGTGTATACAGGGTTGCAAAGTAAAATCTATTTCTAACTGTGGACCAAGTTCAAAACATCCCGAAAGCTAACATATTAGACTATGTGATCCGTTGGCATTTTCAGAAGCTATATTATACTAACTGCATATAGAATTTGTGGCCTAGTCTTACCTCAAACCATATCTTCAGTGATTATGCAATTCTTAGAACTGTAGAAGTGGACAATGAAGCAGGCTAAAGTATCATTAGTCAGCTTTAGCACAGGTATTTCTGGAACTTTTTTTCTTTTGATTGATGAACTCTATTTCATTGTTTTGTGACTCACAGGGACAGAAACTTGGATATTTTAGATTGTTAGGGTACTACTAAAGTATTAATTGTTGTATTTAATTGTAAATATGTTCTTCTTATAATGTAGCCCTTTTAATTGTCAGGATAAAATACTACATTTCTCCAAATTATTATTTTAAATGCTTACTCCAGATCTATTTATCAAAATTTCAAAATGGTTGTGATTTTTCCTTTATTGATAATTGTTAGGTTTTCTTTGTCAGCTTTACTTTCTCTCTTGGAATTAGTATAAATACTTTTTGCATGTTCTTTTCAAAAATTAGACACTGTGTGTATGAGTAGGTTTCAAATGTACAGATTGCTTACAATTAGAAGAGTAACCCTAATTTTCAGTTGGAACATTATAGACAAATATCCATTAATAATGAAACAGAAACCCAGTGACCATTAACTTTCAATATTAATATATATTTATATATATATATATATATATATGTATATATATATATATTATAGTAATATTAGCAGAGAGGACCTATCAATGAATAATTATGGTTTTTATGTTTATCTGTTTTATTGTACATTCTTTAAGGCTTTTAATCTAAAAATATAAAACCTTGCTTTGCCAAAAAAAAATACTATGTAAATTTTAAAATATATTTTTCTTTATTTGTTGAACATATTAAAAATACCCTATATTAAATATAATAGGAATAGATCTTAAATAGTAACATGCAAATACTCATCTTTAATACTGATTTAACAAATATTTAATGCTTATATTGTTAAAAAACACTGGGCACTAATTTTAAGACAATTATTTCATTCAACAAATACTTATTAAGTGCCTACTGTGAGCTTGGAACTGGGAGCAGTAGGGGGAGAATGGTGAACAAGGCAGAGTAACATAAGGAGCATACTTGGGATGTAGTAATCAGAAAGTAGAATTCAAGCTGAGACCAAAGATGGACAGAGGAGTAGGCATGTGCAAGTTTCTGGAGGCAGGAAAGATCTTAGTGTGTATGAAAGTGAAGACCAGTGTGGTTACAGCAGAATGAGCCAGGAGTGAATGATGTAAAATGAGGTTGGGAAGCTGCATTAGGACAGCGTCTTGACTTACGTGACAAGGTATGAAGTTTGGATTCCAAGGAAAATGGGAAGACAGAAAAATATGGGAGGAATGTTATGAAATCATTGGAAAAGATCCCAATGGATGCTGTGAGGAGGCTACTGAGGGTAGAGAGGCATTCAGTGTAGTTGGCCTGGACAGGATGGGGTCAGAGCTGGAGAGAAGTATGGGGTTTGAGAGAGATTTCAGGCTTGCTGTGGGTTTGGATATGAGTAGTGAAGGAAAGGGGGATCATGGGTGAGCTCTAGGACTCTGCCTTTTGCTTCGATGACTGTGATGGAGGCACAGTGGGGCCGAGGGAAGAGGGTTATGCTTCTTTTGGTCAGTATGAGTTTGAGATATGTATTGAGGAGGGTTTAAACCTGTGCATTTGGAGCTAGTGGGAGAGATCTGGGGCTGACCAGCACATGGATATTGTGAGCACCCATACAGAGCTCCAAGGCACAAAACATTGCAAGTTCAGCAAAGGAGGTGGAGGGGGAGCCTGCAAAGGAGAAGGAAGCATCCATTGTAGTAAGAGGGAAATCAGAACAGTATGGCATCAGGGAAGCTACAAGAGGAAAGTGTGGAAGAAAATATAATTGTGGTGATTGCTGCCAAGAGGAAGAGAAAGATAAGGCTAGAGAAGTGTTTATTAGATCTGTGTAAATTTTGAAACTGTATTGCTATTGCTTATGTGTTATTCATGCTCACCTTTTTGATTTTTATAATCTTTACTGGCATATACAATCCTTTTGAACCTAAGACTGTGTTTTCAGTATAGTATGAAAATAGTGACCTTCTATAGGTAATATATGTAATTTTTAATAAATGTTTTGTTAATTTTTGTATTCTTTATATTACTTTTATCTTTAATTTCTATTCTTTTACTTTTTTTTTTTTTTGAGGGCACTGTCATTGGCCCTCATATGTGGGAACGAACCGGAGCCGCTGGCTTCCCAAGCCAGCGCTTACCACCGCGCCATTCGGCTGGCCCTCTTTTACTTTTTTTTTAATCTTTTTATACCCCGTTATCTAATTTTCTTCAGGACAGCATATTTCTGGATGTCACTTTTATATTCAATCTGAGGTTCTCTTTATCTGGGACCCAATGCCATTTATAATTATTATAATTCTTGTTATATTAGTACTAATTTCTGCTATCTTATTTTATGTTTTCTACTTAAAATGTTTTCATTTTTTGCCTTTCTTGCTTTCCTTTGGATGATCTGACACATTCACTGGTTTGAAACTTTTGAAAATTTTACATTATATTTTTCTTAGTTTTTGTAGTTACACATGAATTATTAAAGACAATAATTAGGTTATTTACCTATCAATTTTAAAGCTAGAAAATACCTTTTTCCAAATATTAGGTAAGTACTATAGTACTTTACACTTTTCACATGTTTTTAATCAAGATACACAAACAGGACCATAATTTGTAAGTATTTTTTTTTTTTTGGACTTCTATACCTCAATTTTATGGTTATGTTTCTCTTAATATCTTCTTTATTTAGATACTTATTCTTTATTTAGATCCTTATTTCTCACACATTCATAGCTTTCTCCTGAATTTATTCCGTTTCTTGTTAGAAACATGCTGAAAATTGTATTCAACAAGGTCTGCTTCTAGGGACAATTCTATGGCCTGTGTCCCTGAAAATATCTTTATTTTGCCCTTTCAGTTCAATTTTAGTTTTTCCAGACATAAAATTATAGATTTTCTTTCTTCAGCATGACAGTTTTCCTCCTAGGTTTGTTTGTTTGTTTGTTTGTTTGTTTGTTTTGCCCCCGACAACACACTGGTAAAATATTTTGGCAGCATGTATTTACTCCTCTGCTATAGAATGATCATTTACAGAGTAGTACCATCATATTTTAGTATTTATCTTTATCTATGAAGTTACTGATTTTTCCTATAGTGTGTCTAGGTGTGCATTTTTTTTCTCTTATGTATCCGAATTGGTACTCTCTTTGACCTTTCATCTGAAGTTTTCAATTTTTTCTTCCCTTGTATTTAGGATAATTTTTAGTCATTATATTTTGAAATTTTTTTTTTTTCTTGCTGGGACTCATAGTACTGATTTTTTTCATTTTTGCGTCTGTTTTCCATATCTCTTAATCTTTATATCTTTTTTCTACTTATTGTTTCTTAGTTCCTTCAAGAGAACTTGATCTGATATTACAATTCAAGAATTTGTTCAGTGTCTATTCTGTTCTTCAAAGACTATGTAAAGTTCTTTGTTGTGGCTTATATAGTGTTTTTTTTTTTTAAAGACAGGTTTACTGAAATGTAATTTACCCACTGTAAAATTCACCCATGTAGTGCACAGTTCTATGAGTTTTGACGAAGCATACAGTTGTGTTATCACCATGGCATCCAAGATATGAAACACATTCATCCAATGAAAAAAGTTCCCTTGTGCTTCTTTGTAGTATACCTCTCACTCCAACTCAAGTGATGGGCAACCACTGTCCCTATACTTTTCCCTTTTCAAAAATCTTATATAAATAGGGTTATATAGTATGTAGTCTTTGAGTCTGACTTTTTATACTTAGAAGGCAATTGAGATTCAGGCATAGTTTTGCATGTATCAGTAGTTCATTTCTTTTTATTGCTGAGTGATATTTCATTGTATAATTGTACCATATGTTAACTATTTACCAGTTGGTAGACAATTTGGTTATTTCTAATTTGGGGCTTTTACTAATAGAACTGCTGAGAACATTTGCAAATAAATCTTTGGATGGTCATGTGCTTTCGTTTCTCTTGGGGAAACAGCTATAAGTGGAATGGCTAAACGATAGTTTTCTTTTACAGTGTTTATATTTTTCAGATGTCCTATTATTTTTCCATGGAAACTCAAAATGCTCTGGGTTGCATGTAAACTTGATGCCTGGGTTGCCAGATACTAAAGCCTAGTTCCTAGGATCTGCCAATTGTGTTTTTTGTTTTGTTTTGTTTTTAGCAGGAGAAGCATGTCTCAATATAGAAACTCGATAATATCAATCATTTCCCACTTGCAACTTCTTCCCCCTCCAGTGACACTGTCCCTCAGCTTTGCCTCCCAGCACCTCTGCTTATGGCACTCCATCTTCCTTTTTTCCCTGAAGCTATCTCAGTTGTCATCACTGTGAAAGGGATCAGGAAAGCGACACATCAGAACTGGTCTGCTGTCCAAACCTATTATTAACTGTTCCCTTCTCCTCAGCCAGGCTGAAGGACCACCTTGATATTATCTTCATAGATACTTCTCTTCACCATCCTTAAATTCTACTCCCTCATACTGCCACTTTACTTTCCTTATCTCTGGCATTGAAAAGCATTGTGAGTGAGAAAGTGTGTCAGACACACACACACACACACACACACACACACACACACACACACACAGCTACTACTTTGGAATGTTAAGCCGTGAAAAGGAGAAGGAAATTAGGTCAGAAAAGGGGGCAGAAATGAATTTTTTGCAGCTTTTTAAAAGCTGAAAAGGACAAGAGCAAATTGGTATGCTAATGAAAGAGTGGGAGGTACTGTTTATACAAGAAAGGGAGATCCTGAAAGATGAAGTCCCTTTCAAAGGGCACAGAAACTAGAGCCTAACTCAAATAGGTATTATAGGATACCTTTGAAAGAAGCTGAAAGTGTCCTCCATTGTAACAGGACAAAAAATAATAATAAAGAGGAAATGATGTAAAGATACAAGTATGGTGGTAGGTTGATGGTGGGAAATTGAAGATTTTACAATTAATATCTTTAGTTATTTCATAACTAACACTTTTCAGTGAAGAAAAAATTAAGATTATTAACTGATATTAAAGAGGGACAGTATGATGGGAAAGTGTTTGCAAAAGAAGAAGCTGCTCTCAGTTCTTCTCCAATTCCCTCTTAAATCCCTTGCATGTAGGCTTTCGTCCCCACCATGCTTCCCAAACCACTTTTCCCAAGTTTTCAGAAAGTCCTCTCCATTGTTATAAACTCAGCGTTAGCGGAACTGAGCTGACATATCAACAAAATTGGAGACAGTTGATCACTTCGTCCTCTTTGGTATACATTCCTCTGCGTCTTCCAGGACTCCATGCTCTCTCAATTTTTCTCCTACCTCACTTGCCATTATTATTGTTTAATCTCCTTTTTTGGTACATCCTCTTCTTCCCAAACTATTATATTTGGAGGGTTCTAAGTCTCAGTTCTTGGACTTCTCATTTCTCTTTATGTTCATTCCACTGATGTTCTCACCAAATCTCAAATTTAAATTTCTAGTCCAGAATTCTCTCTCAACTACCTACTGTTTGTTTTCATTCATATTTCTAATATATAGCTTAAAAATAAAATCTAGATTTTCTACCACAAAAACTATTCCATATTCTGCCTTCCCATCTCTATTGATAGGATTATAATCTTTTATTTGCTCAAGGCCAGAAACTTTGCTATCAAGATTTATTACTCTCTTTCTCTCACATTCTACATCTCTTCTGTTAGAAATCCTGTTGCTGTAGGATCCAAATATATGTTGAATATGACTACTTCATACATTATATACTACTGAGCCATCATCATGTTTTACTGGATAGTACAATCGTCTTTCCTCTATATCCTTGCCTCTCTGTGATCCATTCTGGACACATCAAACAAGGATTCTTTTAAAGCATGAGTCAGATTCTGACCCTCCTCTGCTGAAAACCAGCAGTGCTTATATATTTCCCTCAGAATATGAGGCAAAGTCCTTACAACCCTGGGTGGGCCTTTGTGAACTGATCTTCCAATACTTCCTCTATCTGCTCTCCTAGTCTCCCCTTTACTCATGTCATTCCAGCCCTACTTGACTCCTTGCTGGTCCTTGAGTGTGCCATGCTCCTGCCTTATTAGCACACTTAGTTCTTTCTCAAATCATCTATGTCACTTTTTATAGTTTCTAATTCCATGTAAAAATTGGCAAACTTAACACTTACCTAAAAAAAAATATGGTTAAGTATGGTGGTTTTTCAGTCCGGTTCTATGAAGACGAATTTCTGGATTCTTTGTGGGTCTTTTTTTTTTTTTTTTTTTTGAGGGCAGTGTCACTGGCCCTCATATGTGGGACCGGAACATGGGCAGCTTCTCAAGCCAGTGCTTAACCTGTGGGTCTTTTTGATTCATTATTGCTGCTTATTCTTACATTGTCTTACCTCTTTGTTTTTCTAATCTGATTGTGTGTTGTATAGTCTACTTGAAAATTTATTTATAGAAATTATTTGAGGCCTCAGGTGATATTGTCTTCCTATAGAAAGTCTTTTCTTTGTGTCTGTTAAGACACCAGGAGCTCTAGCAAAGAAGGATTAGCTTAGTTTAATCTCAGGTTTTGAGATGATTTTTTCTTTTCTTTTCTCTCTTCTCTTCTCTTCTCTTCTCTTCTCTTCTCTTCTCTTCTCTTCTCTTCTCTTCTCTTCTTTTATTTTATTTTCTACACAGTCATTTTTAGGGGATTTGAGCCAGGCTGAAGACCATGTGAGGTCTTCTGGTTCACTGTCACTCCTGGGCCTCCATCTATTCTTGGCTCTGGAGACTCTGACTTTTATCTCCCTACACCTCTGAGACTGTCAAAACTTTGGATCAGCTTCTCAAGCAACTCGTCATTATTTGTAAACACTCTCAGGGCAAAAGCAGATCTCAAATGCCTGACTCAGATTACCATTCTCTCCAGATCTTGCCCCCAAATTCTTCACTCTTATTAGTTCATTGATCTTTTTAATAAAGTATGAGTATGTTGCTCAATTTTGTTATTGTCTATTATGGAGGATTATTTGAGTTCTCTAGCCCCCATTCTTAGAGGTGGAAATCCACATAAGAACTTTGTACTTTTTCTGTCTGCTTTGAATGCTTTTAATCTTGATGTCCACAGAGCCAGCTTTCTTACTTTCTTCAAACCTTTGCTCAAATGTCACCTTTTCTAGATTGACCATCCATTTAAAATTGTAAGCCATCACTACCCTTGACCTTCTATGGACCTCCTTGGACCATATTTGGCTGGTCCAAAGCATGGTGTTTGGCTGAAGCAAAGATTTCCTTTGGAAGAATATATTACCCTAGGCTTCAAATTATCTGTACTCTTCCTTTTTATTGCACTTGTCACCTTCTAACATCTGATGCAATTCACTTATTTATGATTTTATTTTTTATTTTCTCTCCTGCTGAAATGTAAGCTCCAGGGGCAGAACATCTTTGTGTCTTTTGTTCATTGATAAATCTAAAGGGTGAAGAACAGTTCACAGCATACAGTAGATACATAATATTTGTTGAATAGATGAACGAATTCAATAGCCATCTCATCTCAGAAAGTGGGAAAATGGGCCTACAAGAGACAAAAATGGGAGCTTAACAGGCAACATTGAATGTACATTGGAAGGTGATTATCATTAATTTATAGTGAAATCAATTAGCTTGACTGAGATCTTCCCCAGTAATATTTCCCCAAGTTTTTTTGTTTTTTTTTTGTTTTTTTTTAATGTGTGTGTATTTCACAAGGGAGAGAGGGACAAGAGAAATTAGGGCATAAAATGACTGAGAATATGAAACATATATAAGCTATTAATAAGAGGTAATAAAGCCAGAATGGAGCTGGTAAGGGTCAATGATTTTTTTTTTTTTGAGGGCAGTGTCATTGGCCCTCACATGTGGGACCGAACTGGGGCCACTGGCTTCCCAAGCCAGCGCTTAACCACCGCACCACTCGGCCGGCCCAGGGTCAGTGATTTTGAAGTGTCAATGAGTCTGAGGCAGAAGAAATGTTGCATTAAGGATATCTGAGGAATGAAGATGGTGGATAGGACATAGAGTTCTCAGGGTAAGGTGTTATAAATGGAAATTTTAGAGGTTCCTCATTTTATATGTGAAGGCAAAGTACAGGAATGGTCCTGGAAATTAATGATTGAAATGGAGTGGATGAGAATATCTTTGTAGTTGAGCAGCTCAAATAATTGAAAGAATAGAGACTTCTATGTAAATATTGAAACAGCCAAAAATTACTTAAGAAAGTATTATAATCTGTGAATGGACATCATCACTAAATAAAGGAAAATTTACCAGAAAGCCAATAGATAACAGCAATGAAAACAATAATAAAGTGATACAGTTTAATGAAATAATTTTTAAAGGAACAGAAGGTTTTATACAGAAAAGAGGGAGTAATGGTTAGAAAGTCTTAATAGGAAAAAAATAAAAAGGTGAACACTTGTCCCAGAAGTTAAATTTTTAATATTTTATTGATTATTTCAGTATAATTGTTTTTATTTTCATACAGACTCCTACAACTGTTCCGAGAGCAGCTGGTCGAGAAACCAAATATGTAAGTCCTTTCATAATTATACATACTGCTTTTTAAATGAGTGCATGTATATGCTTGGAGGCAACTCAATTGCACAGTCATTTAAATTGAATTAATTGATTTTTTTCATAAGTGGAAGGGGTAGGATGGTATGATCAATCCAAATGTGGAAAAGCATGTATGTCAAGTAAGTTTATTGAATAAGTTCCTTCTTACTTGAGGTCTAGTTTGAATACTTTGGCTAAATAAAACTTTAACACCTGCTTTCTGTCTTTCTAATTATCAAAGCTTAGATGACATTTTTATTTCTGTAATGGTTTATTGTGCTTATTATTCAATAGTCAACTCATATACTTGAAACATTGATTTGTTCATTTCCAATGGAGATTGTCAGTTTAGTTGATTTTGACTAGTTTGTTGCTTTCTTGCATTTAAATTATTATCAAATAAGCCAATTTCAATTTATGAGCAAAAATAGATTAATAATGAATGTGTAATATAGATTCACACACTTAATCCAATTAATTACAGGGAGCTGAATATCCTACACACACGCAAGCACGCACACACTCACACTCACTCACTCACTCACTCACTCACTTGCACTCATACACACAGCCTCACCCCATCCCTACTCTTTATTCATCTAATAATCTATCATGTGGCCAACTTCTACTTCTGACCAAACATATTATAGTGGAAATAAGATTTTTTCCTAAGCAAGTGTTTAGTTTTTAGTTCAACAAAGACCATTAAACTACTCTTTTATACTATACATCATATTTTCTAATATGTAGCCTTCATCATCATCATCAAGAGTAAGTAGTTGTTAAATTTATATTTTGTGACATGTCATCTTTGCAATTTATGAATTTCTGACTTCATTTGAATCTCTGTAAGGCAAATAATAAACTGTGAAATTACTGAATTTTATTACACTCAGGAAATGGTGTTTAGAGGGCATGGGTAGGAACACCGCTTAAAGCATTTCCTAGAAGCTTTCACTGTTATTTGTTATTACTGGAAGCCGTTTGGAGTAATACTTGAAAGACTGGAGGCATTTGAAAAGCTATACTCAAGTTTACATCATAGTGTTGCTGTTTGGTAATTGTCTGATCCTGGAAAAGCACTTAACCTCTCTGTGCCTTAGTTTTTTCATATATAATATTGGGATACTAATAACCTTATTTGGTTGATGTAAGGCTTAGATTGGTCAATATATGAAAAGCCTTTAATATACTTCTGACACACACAAATCGCTTAATAAATAATTGTTCTTCCGGGCCAGCCGAGTGGCGCTGTGGTTAAGCGCTGGCTTGGGAAGCCAGCAGCCCCGGTTTGGGTCCCACATATGAAGGCCAGTGACACTGCCTTCAAAAAAAAAAAAAAAATCGTTCTTCCTTTTCTTCCTTGTTTTCCCTTCATCACTGCCTCTTCCCTTCTCTTCCTTTATCTACCTTGGAAAGACTAGAAACACCAAGATTTCACTGAATTCTTTAATTCTTCAGTTCAGTTCAAGAAAAGAAACTATCCTAAATATGTTTCTATACTTTTTGTGGCTAATACATTCTTCAAGAGCCAGACCTAGGAAAAAGTTGCTAGAATATTTTTGCTTTCTCACCTTTCTTTCTCATCTACTACTTTTCACCAGAGTGCCTCTAATTTAGACTCATTTACAGTATGGGGCAGAGGGCTGATGTCTCTACCCACCATTCCCTCTTGGTGGTTAATTTGATAGGAGTTGGAATAATTCCGGAGGAGTTTCATGCTCCATAGTTAGTAGCCATTTCAAATTATTCTTCAATCAGTTGTCAGGCCTAATTAAAGTTGGTTAACATTTGCCCCAAACTTTGTGAGAACGTTTGAGTCATTCAAAGTTTACATTGAATCATCAAACAGATTTAGTATAGACTAGAACAAATATAAACTTTGATTCAGCTCAGATTCTTGTCTTTGATTAAATTTGGTTTCCTGATCGAGAGACTTTGCTGTTTACTTTCTTTTACAACATGACATTTGAATTGTCGTTTGTGACACCTCAAATGTGTTCATGTTTTTTGGAAGACGATAAGGGATAATTTTTCAGGTGGAAGGTAAAAACCATTTCTTTGGTGCCAACTCATAGATTAACCACGCTTATAAATGTTTGGCTGCAGTTATTACATTTGCTAAATGATGTCTGATATATTCGTGAATCTGAGAAATCTACAGGCTTTAACATTTCAATATTCTACCATCTCTCTTCAAAACTTTGAAGAAAGTAGGCATCTTACAGTACGTACCTGCTAGGACTCGATGTGTCATTGACTTTGTATGTAGAGAATCTTAGATTAGACTCAAAGCAGGGATCACACCTCTTCCAACTCCTGCACCACAGAGGAAAAAGGGAAGACTGAAATTAGATCGAAGAAAAAAAGTTTTGTTGCACTTGAGGATATTCTTAACCGATTAGCACAGACCATTCAAAATCCCTATTTCTGGGTGCTCTTTAAAAGTATAATATATAATCTATAAATCATGACTTGTAGAAACTCCAGTCAGTATTTTCTAGCTCCAATATTCATTTTTCCAATTTTGTTCATTGATTTGATAAATAGTGTGTGTCTGCCATGTCTCAGTACTCACTGAGAAATCACTGAGATGAGAGAGATGAACACAAGGTCCCCATTTCTGACATACGCAATGGGGAGACAGTAAACAATTAAAATAGTCAGAGCAAGATACCTTCTTGTAGAAATTAGAGGAGAGCTGGTCAGAGAACTGGTTGATGTTAAACTTACAAAGTTACTAGTTTTCAATATATTAGTATGTCCTTGAAATTTTCAATTTTCCTGGGATGATTATAATGATTTAATTAAATAATGAGAAATTGTTTGACTAATTCCTACTTGTGGGGCTATTGGTGACAGGCTGACTGTTCTGTTAAAAAAAGAAAATAAAACCAGTGCAAAACAATTAGTTTCCTTTTCTTACTTTTTATTGTACTTATTGTTACATGTCACATAGTCAGATTTTAGGATGAGCCAGAAGAAAAGTACCATTAATTCAGACTAATTAAAGTCAATGTTTTCTTCAATTCATGGTATATTTGAATTGCACATTATTTTAAAGTACAGTTGACCCTTGAACAACCTGGGTTTAAACTGTGCAGGTGCATTTACTTATATTGCAGATTAAAAAAAATAAATACAGTAAATGTATTTTCTCTTCCTTATAATTTTCTTAATAACATTTTCTTTTCTCTAGCTTACTTCATTGAAGAATACAGTATATAGTACATATAACATAATGAAATATGTGTTAATTGACTGTTTGTTATCTGTAAGGTTTCCAGTCAACAGTAAGCTATTAATAGTTAAGTTTGGGAGGAATCAAGAATTATATGTGGCTTTTTGACTGCACACGGGTCATCCTCCTCATTTTCAAGGTTTGAATGTGATTTAATTTAGGTTCTCTTAAGTGTAACAGAATTTAAAGTAGGCTAACAACATGTCGAGTGATCTCCACAAGTCACTTGTGGGATTGATTTTAGTAATTTATCATCAATATTTTACTGGGTTGTTTTTAACAGATGTCAGATTCAATAATAATCATAACTAATATTTTAAGTTCCTACCTTTCAAATGAAGTTCAACTATCTCATTTAAGCTTACATCAGTCCTCTGAGGTGGATATTGTTACTGAATCTCCATTTTACAGAGTAAGTAATCGAGTCTCAGAAGCCATAGTGAGCAATAGCAACCCAGGTCTTCCACATGTCAAAGCCCCTGAAGTTAATACTCGTGTGAACCTACAAAGCTGGGAATCATTTGTTTACTTTAAATATTTTATCAATATGTATTTATTCTCTGGGTCTAAATTATTTCTTTATCCCCAGTAACCTTCAGTCTAACTTTGAGTGAATAATTTCATATTTGGTGACAACATCTAAGGTGATGATGTTTCACTATATTTCTAATGTTTTAATTCACTTGTTTATATGTAAATTAACTCATAATCTATCAGATACTGTATGAGTGATTATTCTTCAGGACACTCATTTTTTTTATTGGGGAATTGAGGAAGGGGAACAGTGTTGGGGAATTGGGGAAGGGGACCAGCCAAGTTGTTGTTCTTCAATCTTCATTGTGGGGGGCGCCAGTTGCCATCTGGTCCCATCGACAGTTCGTGGCCTCTAAGCTCAAGGTGCTGTGTTCAATCTTAGTTGCAGGTGGGCATAGCCCACCATTGAACAGGCAATCTTGTTGTTATACCTGCTGAGCCATCCTGCCACCTGTTGGAAGCTCAGCAACAGCTCAGCTAGGGCACAGCATTCACTGGCCCATGTGGGAATCAAACTGGTGGCCCAGTTACTCAGAGCCTGCACTCAAAGCCAACTCTTAACCAACTGAGCCACTCTGCCAGCCTGACACTCATTATTTTTGTATCCCTTTATGTAAAAAAATGAGTTTCCTATTTAAATTTCTATCTCATTCTGTTTTCACTCTATCATCTTTGGAGGGGAATATCATGTTTTTCTTTGTGTTACACGTGTCTCTGTAAATGTTTATTATATTTTATTAACTGCTACCAGTTTAAATTCATTTCATTCATGTATTTCAAATCCGTAATGTGCTTTCTTAATAAAGAGCAACCTCAAAAATAGGGCAAGTATTTGGACCCATTACTAATTTATCAGAAAAAAAAAGACCCACAAAACCCTTAGTTGGAATCACATTCTATTGATAATAACTTATTTCATAAACAGTTTATCTTTAACAAGTTACTTTTAAGTGCCAGCAAAATAACAGAGACAAGTATATTGAATATTATATAGTGTACAGGTAAGATCTCATTTTAATGAGCTCAGAGAACAGAAAAATGTCATTACAACTACATACATATTGCTTTCAAAATATCACAATATATTAAAAAGTGTCAAACTTTATTAAAAATATTCCCCACTATATGTACAGATATTCATATAAAGGTCATCGTCTGCAATTTAGCCAGCTCAGAAACTCCCCTTGTTGCTATGCTTGAAAATGTTGCTAGGCTGGGTTGTTCGGAGGTCATATGCACTAATGTAGTCGTGGATCTTAGGGTAAGAGGTGACTTATATCCAAGCCACTTACGTCAGACCTGGGTTTGAATCTTCTTCCATATGATACAACCAGAGATTTGATGAGTTACAGGAAGAACAGTGAAGAATTTGTGCAAGAAATTCCACTCTATCACCCATTGTTATTTATTTACTTTTCATTGTGCAGCTATATAAGGTATGCTTGTGTGAAAGAGGATGAGGAGGGAATAGAAGATTATTATGTGGGTTTTGCTAGATGAGGAGGAAAGGAAAAGATTTAATGAGACACCTTTTAGGCCTTGCATCCTTTTCATTATTATTTTAGACTTCATCAAGCATGACAGTGCCATATGTCAGCCAGACTTCCTCTTGATCTGGTCCTTTATCTTCTCATTTGCACATATTAATATAAACTATAACCTTCACTGGTCACTATGCCGACTTAGTCTGCCTATCAATTATGTTCACGACAAGATTGAATTATCATTCTCTAGCTTAAAGAATAAAACATTTTAAATATCTCCAAACCTATTTTTATGTTTATATCTTTGAGGATATATTATTAACTTATAAAATAGCTTTTAATGAGCTATTCATATAGGGTAAAGTCTATAGATAGTTAGAACAAACAGTGTGAATCAAAAAAGATATGATGCCTCATAATATATCTCTATGGCTTTTGTGTCTAACGTTCTTGCCATTGAATTAATTCTTTTGTGTCATGCCTTATGTACAAATAACAGAAACACTTTCTAAGTTAAGGGTAAGACAATTTCTTATAATTTTACAACTTTATATTTCCTTAACACCAAGCTCAGAACTCAGTGATTATTAGGTGCACAGTACATATTTTAAGTTTTCTCTTTTTATCTGTATATCAGTCTTGTCTGGGAGAAATAACATAATTTAACTAATACAGTATGACTGATTAAAGTTTTTTGAGTCACCAGAAAAGAAAACTCAAGACAACAGAGTCAACAGAGAAAAGGTGGAAGACAAACATTTCAATAATATGGAACTAGATATGATATTCAGGTGGGGAGGATATAACTACTGAAAAGGAAAATAAAAATGGCCAAAAGTGGATGCCACAAATGTAGAGTGCAGAAGGCAGAAACAACTATTCAATACTTTGTATCTGATAAAACTTGATTTTGTCCCAATCCTCTAAGATAGTATCCACTAGTGTTTTGCCAGCCAAAAAGTCAAAAAGTCAAGAATGGAGAAAAGTTGCAGACTGCAAGGAAAAGCAATCCTAGACAATGGCTAAGGAGCTTATTTGTACTTCATGTGCCTCTGCATCAAGTCTTTGGAAGAGGAAAATGGTTTTTCCAGAGCTGGTTTGGCACAAGTGGTGGCCTTGTGTAGCAATTTATTTTTCAATGGATTTCAAATCCTCTTTTCTTTCCTTAGTCTTTCACTCTTTTACTTTCCATAGAACCCAACTCTTTAATAGACTGTCTTTGAAATAAAAATTTTTGACTTTCAAAATTTTTTGACTGTCCTGTTAGTTTTCTTTAATTTTTTTTTTTTTAATGTTTTGGTTAAAAAGTCCTCTCATTTTCTCTCTCTCTCTCTGTTTGAACTGTCCTGTTAGTTTTCTTTAAGTTTTTTTTTTTTTTTTTTTTATGTTTTGGTTAAAAAGTCCTCTCATTTTCTTTCTCTCTCTCTGTTTGACTTTTCTTTCTTTTGTACTTAAAATAATGTCAAAGGCTGTAGAATATAGATTATGGGATTTTGTTTCACACAAGAACCATCCTTACACTCATTTCTAATGTTGTTCTTCATAGTTAGTATTAACATGGATAGACACGAATGACTAAAACCTTAATGTTGTTCAAGTCCAATTTCCATTTTATTTTTAGGTACTTCAAGTTGCTTCTCTACCTCAGGAAACTGACAGGCAGTTGTTCAAAGATATTAGCCTCCTCCCTGCACTCACCACTCTAATCTCAATTCACCAAACAATATTTCCTCATTTATTGAAAAGTACAGTAATTGTTACAGTTTTGATAACATAACTATAGCTACAACATTTAATAAACATCATTAACCTGTATTAGGGAAGCAGAGTGAGGCTTCTCAAAAGGTTTGACATGATTGGATTGATTGAAAGAATCTGGTTTATAGTCATGGTAATACACATAAGTCTTTCTTTTTCTCTCTCTCTCTACACACACACACACACACACACACACACACACACACACACACAGGGTGCCAAAACAATATATACACATTTTAAGAAAGGAAAAAACTGTATTAAAACTGTAATATTCAATATATACCAATAACAAAAGATGAATACAAGTCATGTGTATACAGTTTTTTGGCTCCCCCAGTATATTATTTATTTATCTTTTTCGGTAAAGGATCTGCCGTGACTTTATAAATATTTACTTAACCCTGAGGTTCATATTTAATTCTGTCCTTTCTCTGAGAATAGTTTTTCGTAATAGTGATATGAAGTTCATTATATTAAATAAAATACAAATGTACTGGGGATGTCTAAAGCATCTTTTTGTTATGTCATGGTTCCTAGTGAGGGAATTTTGGGGACTTTTGGAGACTGGATACAAAAATATTTGGGTTGTCTGTTAATGTAATTAATATGTTTGTTTGCTTGAGCATTTTATCTTTTTTCCCTATAATACTTTGGTATTATTTAGAACAATGTACCAATAAATGTTAGTAATGTAGTTAAATTGTGCAAATACAGTGAAACCTTGGATTGCGAGTAATGTGGTTTGCGAGTGTTCCACAAGATGAGCAAACATTTCTAATACATTTTAACATGGTAAATGAACAATGTCTTGCAATATGAATAGTTTGTTTCTGGAACGAATTATGCTCGCAAACCGAGGTATTGCTGTACTTTATTTTTAATGTGTAACCTCTTCTTTCCTGTAATTACTGTGATAAAAATTTAACTGTGTTTTGTTTTAGTCAAGATACATTTAATTCAGCATATTTCACAGAAGGTATTAATTTCAATTAGGAAATTCATAGAGAATCCTTTCATTATTACAATAATGAAAAATTAACTAGAAAAAAATTAGGGGAAAATTAAAGGGAAAACAACTAAGATTTTAGAAGAAATCATCATTACTCATATTACATAATTAAGTTAAAAAGGAAACTCTAGGCGCACAGAATAAAAATGGTGATGCATCCTGGAAGCCTTTCTGCAGCACAGAATTGCCATAAACCTCAGTGCAGACTAACCTAGTCAGAGATGCGGAGCCCTTAGCGAAGACAGCCTGCATCCATAGCACAGCCAGGGATGGCGTGAGTGTTGGACACAGTGTGAGAAGGACTGCAGTCACCTCATCATTATGTTTGGTGATTCCCACTCCTATATTCTTGGCAATACCATAAGAACCACTAAGCTTTCAATTTCCAGTATCATTTATCCCTCATACAGTAAAAGCAATATTGATACTTCTATAATAAACCCTGAAAATACTTGTTATTTTAAAAAGAATGGGAATATTTAGGAACACAACTTTACTGTGGTTTAGCCAAGTACATTTATAGTTATGCATCTATCTGTATGTTGACCATTTCCCATTAAAGTTGAAGGCTTAGCTGATGTGGGAACTCAGCCTCCCATTTAAATGCAGCTATGCTTGACAAAGCATAACTATTAAAAAATGTGTGTGTGGGTCGGCCGAGTTGGCTCAGTTGGTGAAGAGCTCACTCAAGAGTGCGAGCTGAGCTCTGAGCAACAGCAGTTAATGCCAGCCCGAGCTGAGCTGCCGTTGAGTTGCCAACTGGTGGCAGGATGGCTCAGCTTAAAAAAAAAAAGAAAGAAAAATAAAAAATAAAAAATGTGTGTATGTGTGTATGTTTGTGTGTAACCCAACCTGAAAGAAAAAGAAACAAAGAAAAAGGAAGGAAGGAAGGAAGGAAGGAAGGAAGGAAGGAAGGAAGAAAGAAAGAAAGAAAGAAAGAAAGAAAGAAAGAAAGAAAGAAAGAAAGAAAGAAAGAAAGAAAGAAAGAAAGAAAGAAAGAAAGAAAGAAAGAAAGAAAGAAAGAAAGACTGGCCACTGAATGCCAGAAATGAAATGAGAGTTCCAAGTGTGAGTGCTATACGGAGCTCAAGCTCTGATGGATCACAAGTACTTCAGAACCTAGGTGCTAGGAGCTAGGAGCTTAGATTTTAATTTTTACTACATAACAAGTTTAAGACCTGTACAGGAATTTGTTGTGTGCATCCAGGAGCCTAGAAGGCCATATTGACCATGAAGCATGAAATAGAAAAACGATAAATTCATCTATCATCTTCACCTTGCACTTGTGAGTGGTAGAATAGTCATCCACGAGATAGTGCGTCATAAACCTGAATATGTGGTGATCTTCCATTCATGAGGTTTAGAAATATCAGGGTGATGAAATAAAAAGGAAGCTGGTCCAGTGCCAGTAAAACTCCTACAAGAGTAAATTTGAAATGTATTGTAGAGATAGTTTCCCAGCCCAGGGCTTCTCAGACACCTACAGAAATCATCACCAAAGTTACCCTGACTGAAGATAAACTAAAAAAAAAAATCTATAAAATGACTAAAGATCATATGGGAGAGAGATATGTGGGAGAGTCAGCAGGTACAAGAAACAGGAGATTTAACAATGAGGAACTATAGAAAAATCTGGAAAGAATTTATAGATATATTAAAAATGTTGAAATACTTAACAGGAAATATAGTTACCATCAAAATAGATTTGAAAAATAACCAAATAGAACATCTACAAGTTAAAAATAAAGTCATTAGAATATAAAGTTCAATTGCCATGTTAAAAATAACAATATACAGTTGAAGAAAAATTAACTGTTGGTTGGGATTATATGTGTTAACCATCCAGAATGCAGCATAATGAGATAAAAAAAATATGGAAAGGGAATTTTATAGGAATGGAGGATGGATTGAGAAGAGCTAACATGTATTTCATAAAAGCTCCATAGGAAGAGATTAGATATAATGAGAGAAAGGCAAAATTTGAAGAGATATTTATGGAGGATTTTCCAGAATTGAAGAAAGCTATGCATACTAAGAATGAAGAAATGCACCAAGTCCCTCAAAAAGGATACAAAGAAATTTGCCCTTAGATACATGTCAGTAAAATTACAGAATGTCAAGAAGAAAAATCTTAAACACTAATCAAATGTGAAGACAGATGATCCACCAAGTTATGACATTTAGACTGACAGCAGTGACAGAAGCCAGAGCCAGTGGGCTAGTGCCATTAAAATGCTGAGAGATAGTAACTATTACCCTAGACTTCTATGTCCAGTAGAACTCTCATTCAAAAATGAGAACAAAATAAAAATAAAAATTTTATTTTCAGACAAACTTCAAGACAGTAAGGTTTGAACTACCAAAGCATTTACTTTCAAAATAAATACACTAACTACATTTCAGACAAAAGGAGTGAAATACAGAAACTAAGGATAAAGAAACAATATTGGTCTCCTCTTTAATTAAAAGAAAACTTTAAAAACCAAATCATTTTATTTCACAAATCATGAAAGCTTTATTTTTTGTGTAAGGATACTTAAAAGTTTTTCTGTTTCAATGTACCGTAAATATATATAAACATCCAGCAATGCTGACATATTTAAGTAAAATATAGAATATACAGAGAATGAAATATTATGTGACCTTGAAGCAGTTTCCATGTCTTATGATAGTGCTTATATTAAGGTGTTAAGGAAAATCAATATATAAAACATCATATTCACTCTTATGTGAACTGAATAAAAACATGTAGGAAAAATATTGTAAGGCAATGTACCACAAATGTTAAGAATAATTTTAGGTGGCATCATAATATTTTTCTTTTTACTTTATATTTTTAAAAAAATCTTACAATGAACATTCATCACCTTAATAATAAAAGAACTTCTAAATACTTAATGACATAGATATATTATTTTACTGAGTTATTAATGTCACTAAAAGCACCATGTGTATATTTTACAGGCAAACCTTTCCTCACCATCCTCTGCAGTATCTGAGAGTCAGCTGGTACGTATCCTCCTACTAAGTTATAGACCTACTTCAGAAAATGCTGATCCTCAAGACAACTTTATCTGAGTGAAAGTCAACTGACAAAACATTTACTACATATAAGTTTATTTGCTTACTAGTCTAATAAAAGTTTACTAATGCTTTACTAAAGCTCTATGATGGTGGTTTTGCAAGTTACAAACAAACATAAAACTATACATAGACCCTATTTACCAGTAATTTGCATTCTAGTAGTGGCATTAGGATAGAATTCGCAGGATCAGAAACAAGGTGTTGGAATTTAGAGGGGAGAGCTCACTTCCTGATGGGAGAGCTCAGAAAAGGGTTCAAGGAGCAGGTCTCATTAGATAAGGTAGGGTAGGTTCTAGACTTGAGGAAATAGGATGTGAAATATTTCAGACAGGAAGATTAGCATGAGAATAGTCTAGACCAGTGATGAGCAGCAGAACTATAATGTGAACCAGAAATGCAAGTCACATACATAATTTAAAATTTGCTAGTAACCACATAAAAAGATACAAAGAAACAGGTTACATTCAGTATTAAATTATTATATATTCAGCGATATAGTCAATGATATATTTGATTTAATGGTACATAAATATTATGTCAACATAGACTCAGTATAAAATTGAGATATTTTTACATTCCTTTTTGTTGGGCCAAAGTCTTGAAATTCGCCATATATTTTACATTTACAGCCCACCTCAATTCAAACTAGCTATGTTTCAAGGGTTCAACATGAGGACTAACTAGTGACTACTGCCGTGGACAACACAGATGTAATCTTTAGAATCTGTTATTTTTAGATAAAAATTTGATAAGATAATTACTTTTGCTTAGCAAATTGAAGCCATGAAAAAAGTTGCCTACGTATTACAAGCTAAAGACTTTTCATATCTTTTTTCTTGTTTATAATTGTAAGTTTGTGGATAATATAGGCACCTTTAGTAAAATAAAATTTCTAATAAAGCAGTTTGAGACATTAAGAAGATGAAATCACTGCTTGATACTGATTTTATTTTCCCTTTTAACACATTTATTTTAGTGTTCTACATCTTGTAATTATCATGCCTAAATGATGATGACAATATTTTTATTTTGTCTGAAAAATAAAAAGCCTAATTTAACTCTTAAATTAGCCTGATTCAATCAAACTCCTTGGGTATGTTGGTGTTTATACATAGAGTGGCTACATGGGGGTGTTTGAGTGTGTGTGTGTGTGTGTGTGTGTGTGTGTGTGTGTGTGTGTGTGTAATTTCATTGTCAGTTGGCTTAGAACAGTGGCGGACAGTATAATATGGTTGAAAAAATGCTGAAATTGGAGTCAAAAAATCTACCTTGTACTTCTTGCTCTGATACTAACTATTGAACTAACATCAGATAAGTCACAAATCTGGGAGTCTGGGCCTCAAATATCTAATTGAGCAATGACAGCATTCTGTTGTGTACTTTCCAAGCCCATCTAGCACTGTGAATATATGATTACTAACACAGTGAAGTGAAGGAGTTGTCATGGAAACAAGCACTGCAATAACATAATAAAGTTGAACAATTTCCTACCTTTAGATATGGAAATATTACTACAACTATTTTAATATTTAAAATAATGATATGCTTGTTTCTTGAGGGTAACGTTGAAAATCAAGAATATTTTAATGTACTCATATATAATCATACTTACAGTATACAAAATACAGATTTTAGATATTGAATGATTATATATTTAGTCATATACAAGTAAATATTTGTGTATGTAAATATATTATCAGACTGACATACATATGACAGTTCCTGGCTTAATATTTTAAGAAAGTATTTCAAAGAGGCAAATATACAGAGGGTGCCAAAAATATATATTCATTTTAAGAAAGGAATAAACTGTATTGAAATTGTAATACTCAGTATATACCAATAACAAACGATGAATACAAGTCATGTGTATACTTTTTTCGCACCCCTGGCATACACAATGACTGCATAAAATGGGACATAGTAAAAACAGCTCTGTAAATGTGATAAATAAACGTTTCCCTGCATAATTCTATAAATTCTACATTTGTGCTCTCTAGGGGGAAACATACAAAGCATTGTTTGACCGACTTTGGTAATAATTACTTTACTTTAGACCTTTTCTCTAATGAGTTCAAAGAATTTCTTAACCAAGTTTTAAATTAAGTTTTAATTCCCAAATGCCCTTGGGATATAGGTAGGTTTGTGATGGGATTATCATCAAGCAAGCTTATCACATAAAGAAAAAACCACCTGCATTGGTATAATTATTCAATTCAATGACTTTGACTTCTATTTCATGACATTAGCTCTGTATTTACATTACCTGGGAATAAAATAGATTAGAAATAATTTCATGCAAGGGATATCATGTGGCTTTGCTTCCTTAAAGGTTTATAATATTTTTACTCTTAAGTAATGTAATTTATGAATGAAATTATATATATATATATATATATATATATATATATATATATATATTCATTTTTATGAATGAATTCCCAATATTTGCCATCATGAATTCTCTTCAGGATTAAGTTCTTAATAATTTAAATAAATAAGAATGCTTTTAAAATACAAAACTATATACTCATGTGTATATACATACACATATGTATACTTATGTATACACAAATACATACACATATGTATACTTATACCCATACATATAGATGCCATCTGACAGGCACTTCTGATAATATATATTACTTTTTGTTTATATGTGTGTATACATGTGTATGTGGAACAAAAATCAATATTACTAGAAACATATAGATTATAGTTAAATTACATAAGTAAATGTATAAAAGAAGTAGTTAAAACTACTTGACTCCTATTTTAGGGGAGAAATGTAATTGGTTGAAATGAAAAATATATGATAAATTGCTTTGGTAGCACAAGCTTAGTACAGAAGCCATTTTGCTTTTGAGATTGAACTTTTTAAAGCTATATCACTTTTTCAAATTTTTTTTTTTAACTTGGCTGACGTATTTGCTTATTTACATTGCCACTATGCCAATTCAACATTGAAATGAAAAGAAATATGACCTGGCCCTTTCTCTTAAAATGTTTTTACTGTTTACTCTGGAAGCCAAATTATTGAGTAATGGGCTCAGGGAGAATAGTGTAGGGGCCCTTGTGAAACTAATTCCCCAATCTGTGTCTCATTTCTCTTCTATAAAACACCATCACAGTACATCAAAATTGGAAGAGGAATTTAGAGATGAGGGGATTGGAAATGCCCATTAAAATGGAGGTTGGTGTAAATCCTCTGTCAACCTGAAGGGGTTATTAGAAGACTCACATATCATAATATGTGAAGTTGCCAGTGCAGCCCTGTACCTGTGGGGAGGTGTTATGGTTGTACACAAAATCTCTAAAACATTTATCTCTGAGATTACATAAGCAGCCATTTTTACAGATCAGAAACAGTCTCACAGAGTTTAAATAGATTACGTAAGACCCCAGTGTTAGTGGTTATCCTGTTCTATGTGACTTTCAGAAGGGAATTATTATGGAATTTAGATAATTCGAGAGGAATAAGAAAAGGTTGATGAAGGAGCTGGGAAATCGGGCCTCTGTAAATGTGTGACATTCATTAGGCACCCTCTTGTGTTGGCCCTGGGTTGGTGTTTTAGCATTACCTGCAAAGATGTGAACGTTTACTGAAAAGAGGGGTCTGAGGAGGATCATTTAGGGTGCTGAGGTTTTGCACCTGTGGATAGTGCTTCCCCTAGCATGATAAAGAGAGCAAAACCAAAGGAGGATCTAGGTTGAAACTTCACAGACTTTCCTAATTCCTGAGCTGAGCCATCATATTAACAGAGGCTGGAGGAAGTCTGTTTTTTCTCTGGATAAGAAAATAGGCTGGGCTCAGCAAAATGGGGGAGTGTGGTTTAGATGACATTTGGCTTTTGCTTTTGCAATTTCATGCCATTACAAAATGTTCATTGTTGTCCATGATGGAATACTGAATCGAGGGAGTACAAAATGATAAACCATGGCCATATACAGGTAAAAGCAAATGCAGTTTACTGGAACGGTATAAAGAAGAGTAGTTTAAACTTGCAGATACTTTGTTCCCAGTTCTGAATGCCAGCTGATGTGTCCTGCTTTAGTTGTGCCTGACTCATCCTTCTGAGGGCTCTTGAAGTCTGTGTCATTCAAAAAATGCAGCCCTAAAAGCTTTTGTGTAGAACTCATATCTTCTTTAAGCTTAACTGCAGCTCATCCTTGATAAGTTTTTCCTTGACACAATGTAAAGTGCCACAGCATTTATCATGCACACCTCCTCAGGTCTGAGTCATTCTATTGTCTTTCCTTTAACCATTGAAATATTTCAGTCTGGCCAATCTGTATCATGTACATTCCGCAAAATGTTTCTTGAGCCATGGGATGTTGTTTATAATTTTTGAAAGCCTATGTGTATTTATTATTGTATAACTATCATAATAATGATATATATTTTGGAAAAACACATCAAGTTTTATGGCTAGTGTAGATCACTTAATATCAGCACTCTGCTATAAATGAGAAAATAGAAAAAAAGGAAGTTTTTTCCTCTCAAATTCCTTTTATGCTGTTTTTCTTTACAAAGCTCTGTCAAGCATATTATCTCATTAGAGTCTCACAATCACCTTCTGAATTAGTATGTCAGGAATTGTTATTTTCATTATTCCGATGAAAAAAATCTAAAGTACAGTTATCTACAATGCCATGTCAACAGTCCCATGGTTAATGAATGGTATACAAATTGTGTTTTTTTTTCAGTCTTAAAAACTGTAGCGTTTTGAAATTTGAGATATTTATTTGAGGCGGAAAAAACCTTAAGGATTTGCTTCAAACATATAATATTGCTTATTTAAAAAATAATTTGAGTTAATAAACATTTATTCATTGAATGAATAAATCAGCTAAGTGGTTTAGAGAATATTGCTTTTGTTAGCAATCTTGATGGGTAGAATGTTTTTGAGTTTTTATGAGCTTGTTGCTACAGAAACTCTAAAAAAAATAATGACACTGGAGAATGAAGACAAGAATGAAGAAATGGGTAAAAGAAACAACTATGGAACTTTCACAAACTCTTTGGATTCATCAAGTGGGTAGAATTCCTAGCCAAACTCACTGAATTTTTTATATGCTGTGTTTTATTACATTCTTGCTGTTTTATTACATATCTTATTTCTTAAAAAAAAAAAAAAGATGTGTAATAAAAATAAGCCCTTGAAAGCTGGGACCCTATCCTTTATTTCTTGTGTCCCCTCATTACAACCACCCCAGAGCTTACTGCTATAGTCAAAAACAATTAAAAACCTCAGTCCACTAGTTGACATTACAACTTTAAGAAGATGTTTCTCTAAGAAGTTATTATTTTGAATTACTGGTAATGGATTTTCTAGGCCTGCATTGGCCATTAATTTTCAACTTTGGTCTCCAGCCAGAGGCAGTACCAACTTGTTGTCAGAGAACTATGATTATAAGTTTCAAAGGGCAGAAACAATGTCTATTTTTATAATGCCCTGAGCAATGCTGAAGTATAAGTGTATACTTGATGAGTTATAAACACAAATGAATAGCAGGCTTAGACAAGTGCCTCATGGGCCATTAAAACCTTCCAGGCCCTGGGGACTCCATATCCTCTCTTGGACTTTTTCTCCCTCAGGACTAACAATAGAGATAGATATGATCTCCTGAGTTCCACCTCACTCTTGAATTCTCCAAAAAAAGATGACATTATTGTGTTTTGGTGGTGAGTTTTATTGCTTATCACAATAAGCAAACAGGGGGCATAACAACCATTTTCTTTTTGTAATGGAGAGGGTGAAAAATCTTGTAAAGTCCCTAGAGACATGGTCTCTGGCCTTGACTTCTTATATCTATGTATAACTTCAGAGATAACTTCAGCCATCTACTCTTATATCTGGGGTGGAACTCACTAAACCACTTTCCTTTTGCTGGTGAAAGGTAGAGTGGATCTCCTATCCTGAGAAGTTTCCTCTTCCTGGGCTAGACTGTAATCAAAAATTCAATTCAGGAAAAATAGTGGGAGACCCCAAGCTGGCAATCAATACCTCTTACGGCCTCCATATTGGATTATAGCAAGAATCCTGGGCTTCTGCCTGTCAATGAATTTATTCATTCTTCAAATATTTATTTAGCATCTACTAGGTTTCAGGAATAGTTCTAGGTGTTAGTGATACAAAAATAAGCAAAACAATGATCTCTAGTCTCACAGAGCTTATATTCTAGTGTAGAAAACAAGACAAACAAACTGCTGTCAGATTGTGATCAGTACTGTGGGGGGAAAAAACGAAGGCAGGAAAGGGGAAGAGATGAGGATTGCAATCCTGGAAAGGGAGAAAAGAGTTCTAGATAAAGCAAAGAGCAAGTGCAATCTCCCAGAAGAGGGAAGGTCATGCGTGTGCTTGAGTGGAGAGAGTGAAGGGGCAAGAGGGACAGTAGCAAGAGATCAGAAAGGGAGAAGCTGGCTGGGGATAGGAAAATTAGGTCATACAGAACCTCTTTGGCAGGCCTTGAATGCAGTTACTCTAAGTGAAAAGGTGAAGCATTAGCTTTGAGAGGAGCTGAGTGACATGGCTTGACTTACACTGTTATTGTCCTGTGATTTACTCAACTGTATTATCAGCCCTCTGAGAACAGGGGTTATATCTTACTCATCTCTGTAGACACTACAGCTCCTGACGTAGACTAGGTTCCAATTGGAAAAAGGGCCCCAGAGAACCTCTGATGGAGGTATGCTTTAGAGCTCCAAAATAATGGTGGTTTTGTTTTTGAGGCACTTCTAAAATGTATTCCATCCAGTGTAAATCAGTTCTCAGTGGATTCATAAGAATGAGTTGAAATTTACCATTTGGAGAACCTTTCTGTTGTTGTTTCTGTGCTCTTTGTGCTGACTATGAGAATTATTACCTGTTTTTGTTTCTCCACTTAGGCTGGAAAGAAAATTCTGGAGTTGCTTTTCCTGGCATCATAAGAATGCCATTTATGTATATTAGTCATGAGCCTGGTTCTTCTATGGATTCCATAGCACATAGAAATGAAAGAAGGATTTCTTTGGTTTCTTTTAGTTGTAATATTGCTGGACAACTACAATCTTATAGTAGTTCACTTTTATAGACCCTTCTAACCTGATTCATCTAATTTCCTTTGTTTTTGTTTGGACACAGACTCAGCAAGTTAGATTTGCTAGGATTAGAGAACCAAAGTCTACTTGAAGTCTGAAGAGATCAGGGGACTAGGAGCAAAGATACAATATAGACTGGAAATGAATAAAGGATAGCATGTTCTAAAGCCTCTCCTTCAATCTGGAGGCAAAAGCTCAAGGTTAAAGAGGTATCTTTCAGATGTCAGACCAAGGAAGACCTATTTTTCTGTGGGCAGCACAAACATTTTAATGGGGTGAGTTCTAGTTGAGTGCCTTTCCGTTTTTAATGTGCTTATGAATCACGCAGGGATTTAGTTAAAATGCAGGTTCTGATTCAGTAGGTCTGGGATAGAGCCCAAGTTTTGGCACTTCTGAGGTGATGCTGATGCTGCTTATCTGTCGTCCCCATTCTAAGTGGCAAGATACTAGCAGTCATCTTCTTACTTGGATAGAACCATGAATTTAGCTGTGTTGAAATTTAATCTTTAGCAATTGTAGATTACATGACTATTTGACATTGAGGAAGATGGTATTAGGCAGAGCAGAGAAGTTAGCAAATATTCCAAGATAGCCTTATGTGTGCCAGCAATAGCACTCATATGCTTTATATATGTTCTTTTATAGACTTTCTAAAAGGCACTTTGATACCCTTGCTTGGATGATGTATTTGAAAATTCGGAGGTGGAGTGTGGGGTGTGTGTGTGTGTGTGTGTGTGTGTGTGTGTGTGTGTGAGAGAGAGAGAGAGAGAGAGTGAAGGGAGGAAGTATGGATTTGTATATTGAGTAGGAAAACATCAGGTCCTAAAGTTGTTCAGGGGTGTTCTATTGGCAGGAACACTTCTGCTACCCTTAAGAAAGGAAAAACTGGATTTAGGAAGAAGAGTGAATATAAAAGATGACACAGAATGGGATAACTGGCAAAATCAAGAATGTGACAATTGTTAATGGTTGGATAGCAGAAGTTATAGAAAGATGGGTGTTTAAAATGATTTAAATATCTATGTGCCCCTCTCTCTCTTTCCGAAGAAGGCATAGGTGTAATTACAATCATGGGCTTGGTAAGATCATACCTGGATTTAACCTTGACTTCTTTACAAATTAACTGCATGACTTTGGTATGTGATTTATTCTCTCTAAATCTGTCACAGGGTTGTAGATAATAAACCGATGAGTTAATCTATCTAAAATATTGAATACCATGGGAGGAGGGTGGTGTAATCTTTGAGTCCTCAAAGATTTTGAGGCTCATTTCAAAGCATGTGGAATGGTATGAGCAAGGTGCAGAGGCTGGCGTGAGCAGGATTTGTTGGTGTAGCATCATGGACATGCATGAGGTTCAGAAATGAGCCAACCAGGTTCTATTTCCAATTGGACTAAATACTGAGAGACAGTTGGGTGTGGAGGAGATGGTTAAGCTTATAGGATGGGAAGTGTGAACAGTGTCAAAGGCAAACTATGCCTAGTCTTCTTTTGCCCAGAGGTGGCCTCCATGTCTGTGAAATACTAACAGTTGCATGACAACGGGTTAGGTGCAGGAGAAAATTAGGACTAAAAAAAAAAACAGAGGTCATAAATATAATATAAAAATCAGAGCAACCATATCAAGATCAAGTAAGCAAACTCAAATGAGTAAAACTCCCAGATTTCATATAGACCAAGCCTAGGGACACACAGTCCAAGAAAGAGTATGTGGAAAATCTGGTAAAGTAGAAAAAAATAGAGAAAGAATCATTGTCACATTGTCATTCAACTATCAAATCCAGGAAATTCATGGGAACTAAGGAGCATAAAGGCTGGTAGAGAAACATGTTGAAGTAACAGTAACTGTTTCTGATACTGAAGGCACTTGATATCCAACCAACCAGAAGAATGTCTTTTCTAGTCTCACCCTGGAGGATGGTGATCCCAAGAGAGATGATCTGAATGAAAGGCTTCAGGCCAAGATAACCCAAAACATTTGTCTGCTAGCAATACAGGGCCCATTGGTCATATTTCTCTGGTAGAGAGTTTCTCTTAGCATATTGAGTGGTCCTGGTAAAATTCTTCTCTGTGCTTTCGTCTTCTTGTGTACTGCCACCAAGCTTCGCTCCCAAAGCTCCATGTTGGTTTTAGAATCTGGTAGGACCCTAGTACTGGAGTTCTTGTATTGGTTTCCTGTCTCACAAAAGAGCAGGAGAGAAGGAGAAGGCACAGGAGTAAGGGCAGAGGAAGAAGAAATGAAACAGGAAGTCAAGTAGAAAGAAGAGACAGGAAATCTGGACAACTTAGGTTCATGACCCAGATATCAGGCCTCTCCCAGTAACTGTCTGGGCTTTGTTCTTGTGTTGGGTTTACTGGAGGGATATTGCTCTCATATATACACTCAGCTGTGTGACATCATGCATAATTCCATGTTACTTGCTCAGTTTTCCCCTATGAGAGAAATTAGTTTTTTAAGTGGGAGATATTTCTCACCCTGGGGAAAATAGAGTTTTTTTTCAATCTGTATTTCCCCAGTTGGTGTGTGTATATATTTCCCCAGTTGTTTTTATATATATAAAAACAACTGGGGAAATATCAAAAAGTATTGCAGAGTGGCATTTGTTCAAGACTCAAAATATTTCAGGTGGTTTATAGAGCAGAGAGATAGATGCAGTCCCTGAAGGCTTAACTTGTGAGCATCCGTACTGACTGCGGAGAGCTAATTTACTATTTTCCAAAAGGAAATGGAGTTGAAAAGAATGATTACAAGTAAAATGCTTAAACAGAAAAGTGTCACAACTTTTTATTGAATTCTTGTTTCAGATGTTTTTGTACAATTATCAATCATTTTGTGACATTTTACTGTGTAACAAGATTTAGGTATTTGTGAAGCATCATTTTGAAATGGCCCCAGACTAGATTTCTTTCTCTTTCTCTCTTTCATCAAGCTGACATTGAATGGTACAGGTTTATGAATCTTGAATGACTGGTCTATTAGCGAAAACTCTTTTGATGGCAAGTATTAGAAGTAAACTTGACTTTGGAAAAAAAGGGAAACTAGTGTAAAAGGAAAATCTTAGGGAGCCTTGGGACAAGAAACCCAGCCTCTCTCTGCTGCCTCTCCATGCACTTTGCTCTGTCTTTCTTGGTCTTCTCAGATCTGTTTTATGGCAGTTTAAGGCTTTCCCATTGCTCCCAAATTGACATATTATAATTTCAGTCTCCTAAAGTGACTACAGAGCTGTCACTTTCCACATTCCTTCGAGAGAAAACCTGTTTGCTACCCACTGCCCACCCTCACAGGTCAGAAGGCCACCCCTGGTTTCATCATATAACATAAACATGGTTTCTGGGGCCATCGCTCTATGGATTTGGGGACATGGGGGTGGGAGAAGCAGTTCTCAGAGAAGGAAAGTTGTTATGGACTTATTGGATGTGCTAAATTCATCTGTCCTACTGTGCCCAGAATGAGAATGCAGCCTGGCACCCAGAATACTCTCAATAAATATTTGTCAGCTGACATATTTATTGATGGAATGCACTGACAAGAATATATAAGACCATGTGTGGCTAGATAAATGAAGAAGTTTTTGCATTTTGAACATTATAGATCTTTATGAGTTGATTCCTGTAACAGTTAACTGAAAACTACAGTTCCATTAGTTAAAATCATTTGATTTCCAGGCTGTTTTCTGATATGTATTTGGAAAATCATTTTACACTAAAAAAACATAAATTTTTGTGAGAATATTTGAATGACATAATAATACACATATTTATTTATTTTAATAGTGTTTATTTCTCTTTTTTTTTTTTATTACTTGATGTTGATGAAGACTAAACCTGGAGTAATTCGCCCAGCCCCTGTAAAATCCAAAATATTACTGAAAAAAGAGGAAGAAGTCTATGAACCCAACCCTTTCAGTAAATACCTGGAAGATAACCATGACCTCTTCTCTGAGCAGGTGAGTAGACACATGAGAAAGCCTGAATATAGTACGTGCAAAAAAATGTTCATTTAATTGGAATATCCTTAGTAATAAAAAAGGTCCATTTTTTGGCATAATAAAATTAAATTCTTATATATTTCCAGGATAATATTTTGAAGTATTTCAATATTTTTTTCTAGAAAATTTCTACCTGCTGCTGGTATTATTCTGGGGACCAAGGCATTACTCTCTGTAGAGATATCATAATGTCACTAAGTTGCCTATGTCACATAGGGTTGTATTCTTATTTATAATGTCCTGTTTCCTTTTAAAGAGATGCAATATTTAGAGTTGGTTCATTAGTACATTAGTACATTAGTACAAAAGATCTATTGTTTGAATTCCTATTAGCATAGTAGAGACGATATGATCCCCTGGATTGAACAGTACTAGTTCAGGGATAGACTCTCAAGTTATTTAAGCCTTTGTTATCCATTTGGTTTATGTGTAAAAAAATATATACTGTCTTCCTCTTATATATGCTATATGTTGGAGGAGGTATAATGGAAGCTTGTCAATGGTACTTTTTAAGATATTTGGGAAAAATATGAAAATACACATTTATACAATGTGAAACTTCTTAAATTATTTCAAAGAACAACTTTATATATTTATGTTTTATTAAAATGCAACAAATAGGCATGCATTATATAATTTATTTCTCAAACATTACATGAACAGGCAATGTAAGCAATCTAGAAGTCTTTCTGGATACAACCGGAACACGTAAGATTACTACATTTAATAATTCATGATAAAATAGACTCATAAAAGAATATAAGATTATAAACTCTTTTTAAATTTTAGTTTAAAAATGATAACTAACAGTATTCTTGAAAATACAAATAACATCCATACTAATGAAACATAAGGGATCTTTCACCTGCCACATACTAGCTCTCCAACACTCAGCACGTTGTTTCTGGTCTCTAGGCTTCAGTTTCTTAACGTAGAAAATGAAATGTTCTGGTCAGGTACTTTTTAAAGATCCTTCAAATTCTAAAATTTGAGGTACTCAAACTCTAAGATTGACTGGATCTGAAGTTCTTATGCAGCCTTGATAAAGTTCATTATAAACACTTTCTCATGATTAGCTATAGTTTTTATTTATAAATGGAGATGATATCAGTGAAGACTGATGTGATTTTGGTAAGTAAAAAAAAAATTAGAAGATACCAAAATTGAAAATGAGAAAAGGAACTATATTTAAGGAATCAAATGTAGTTCTTAATTTAAATTAGAGAAATCTTATTGATATATATACACTTATAGGTTTGTGTTCACTAATTCCACACATAAGAGAAATGGAAATTCCTGTCACAGAGTGTATTACCATCATCAACAAAAACACTTATTTAGTATCTATTGTTTGCATGACACTAGTATTTTAGAGGCTTAATGTGATATTGTAGACAGTATAGGATCTACAATACAAAAACGTTTGTAAAAGTAATGTAGTTATATGACAAAAGTGCCAATAATTAAATAAATTTCAGGTATTATCCATGTAACTTACATTATTCAAGATACAATCTAATGCTCTAATTTTGTCCTTTTGTATATATTAATTTCAAATTTATGCATTTTACTTTTAACAAGATTCTTTGTAGACTATCAAGTTAATGTACCTATAATTTATCACAATTTGCTGCCCTCTGAAATGATAAATTCCATTTTCAAGTGTAGGAAATCCTTGTCATCAAAAGGAGTTGCAATTTCTTTTTTTTTTCTTTTGCTTTTCCCAACTGTATAGCAAGTTTAAAGCTCTCTTTATGTACAATGTAAACCTATGCATTTCCAGATAGTTTGTTGAAAGTTTGATTCTTTTGCAAATATTGAGATGCTGCAAGCATAATCTCATTTATATTTTCCTTCAACCAGTTTGTTCTTGTGTGTATCCCAATTTCCGTACTGAACATGGGAAGTAATAGAAGTCTACAAGCTGTTGGAATTAAATAAGTCCAGCATACTACTTGGAAGACGAATACCATATGATCTCACTTATATGTGGAATCTAAATAACAATATAAATGAACAAACAAAACAGAAACAAACTCATAGATACAGAGAACAAACTGACGGTTGCCAGATTGGGGGTTGGCTAGGTGAAAAAGGTGAAGAGAGTAAGCACAGTCGGTAGTTACAAAGTAGTCACGGGGAAGTAAAGTATATAGCATAGGGAATATAATCAGTAATATGGTAATAACTATGTATAGTGCCAGGTAGGTACTAATCAGGGGGATCACTTGTTAAATTATATAACTGTCTAACTATTATGATGTACACCTGAAACTAATATAAAATAATATTGAATGTAAACTATAATTGGAAAAAAATACATTTAAAAAAAAAGCGAATTCCAAACATTCCATGGTCTTATTCATTGACATTGCATGAGAGGGGGACTATAAGAGAACCTTGGGGTCCCTGCACACTGAGAAACTGCACATACTATCAACAGGCCTCTTCCTACTCACTAACCATCTCATTGGGCCCAGAAACTACAATGGAGGCAGATGCCAAAGACAGCTCACAAATGTAGGTGCTTAGATCTACTTAAAAAATGAATTGAGCAGTAACAGCTTCTAATCTCAGCCTGGCTGCTTCATCAGAACTTCAGCAGAGGAGAGTGCCCTGAGATGCAGTTCTATTGACTATTGTGTTTCCTTGTGCTGCCGCCATGGAATAAATTGAATGGCTCCAAACTCAGTTGATTTCACCCACCCATGTAATGGAAAATTCTTTAGCCAGAATGTTGAGCCCAATTGAAGCAGCCCTCAGCCACTTATCTGCCTTGTACTGGGGACAGTTCCACATGACAGGAGATGTTGGATGAGATTAAGTCAAATATCCCCTAGCAGCTTCACTGCCATAAAATAGGATTTCAAAACTCTCTGTTACAAAACTTCACACAGTACCGATGATGAGACCAGAGGGAAATGTATTTACTGTAGCTTAAGGAGGTACAGCGGGACAGCCTTTTGAACTGATAATGAACTGAAACTTCGCCTGGAGACAGCCTCTGAATCCTCAAAGCAAAGTTGGGAAACGCATGCATAACCAAGTAATTGAAACATATTAATTAACAACTTTTAGGCTAAAATGGCTCAGGCCAGGAAGCATCATTCTGTATTGGTGGATTTTTTTAATGAAAACTCTTCAGAATGAAACTTAGGCTTTTCTGAAACTACCTTTAAACCCATTATTGTATCAATGTGTGGTCTTTCTGAGTTATTACAAAATATCCTCACTCTCCACATATGGATTTAAAACTATGGTGCTATTTGAAGCACAGTTCTATCGATAGTAAAATCAATTCACCCCGATGAAAATAAAGATACTAAAGGGCCAAATGGTTTTGTTTATCTGACCACTTGTGAGTTTGCAAACAACTATATTGATTACTTTCTGGTCATTTAAGGTATCTAATTAGATAAAGGTGATTTCTTCACTGAAGATCCTCAGTTTAATATAAAAAGCAGTTGCTAACCTGAGTTATGTAAAATATTCTCTCTCATTCTTTATAAATTAGTAATTCAGCCCATAATATTAGATATGTCATTTCCTCCAAAAAGCCCTAGAGAAACGTATAAAAGAGGTTTAGGATAAAACTAAAGGGGGGATATTGTTGTTTCATGTGATTTTCCCAGAACTGTTTTCCTGTTTTAAGAAAATGAGAATGCTTCCCAGCACATATGCGTATGCCTCTTAAATTTTACTTTCCTTTGAATTTGCTTCAATAGGGAAAAGAACATGCTTATATGTAAAAATGACCGTTTAGCACATTTCCTCCATATCATTTCGCAGAGAACATAGAAGGATAATTATAGGGAGTTTTCTTTGTTGTAGTGTTTTTATTCTTTCATTTCTTCTGATTTTTATTAGACATCTGACTTATTTCCCTTCTTTACCAAACTATCTGCTTGATATTCAACTTTGATGATTATGTGGGTGACTTTCAGATATCTAATGATTCATCAAGTTATATTTCTACTGTGACCTTTACTTTCATTTCTTTATGTCATCCATGTGTTAATATTATAGGGCAAAATACTCACCTTTGTCAGAAGGTGAAATTGACAATATTGCCTTTTATTCTGAATGACTTCTGGCTTGGCCACAAATTGCTAGTTTTTCAACATTTGTTTCTCAATCGAGATGGCTCATTGTCTTTTGTCATAAAATGATCTTTTATCATTCCTAAGCTTTTATTAAGAAATATTTTTGAGATTGAAATGTCTACTTTTTTAAGTCTAGAAATGATTAGGTGGTTTGCTGCATTGTTTTTAGGAGAAGAGAAAACTGGAATTCCTTGTGATGTTGCATTTCTTTTGGAAGGGTTAAGATCAGAGATTTGGCTTTTCCAAGTTTTACCACGTTGTTTTTGTTTATCCAAGTAATAAAATCCTTGTGAGTTTTTCTCTTCTTTCCTTTTGCCTTTTCCCTTTCCTTCTTTCTTCCTTCTTTCCTTCCTTCCTTCCTTCCTTCCTTCCTTCCTTCCTTCCTTCCTTCCTTCTTTCCTTCCTTCCTTCCTTCCTTCCTTCCCTCCACTCCATTTATAGGTTATAGATGATAGCAATTTATCATTAATAACTTATGTACTATATTTAATAGATACTTTATCATTAATACAATATACTATTTTCTTGGAGATATATATATATATATATATATATATATTTAAAAACTTGCTTCTTCCTCTAGGATATAATCAGATAGGATCACCTCTTCAAATTTACTATTTCATCTCTTCCTTTTTTAGGCTTTAGCTCTCTTTTGACCTTGCATATGTAGGAAGGTTGGAAGATTGGAACTAAAATATTGTAATTTTCTGTTGCAATGTCTACATTACTGATGGAGACTTCTCTTTTGCCCCCTTTCCTGCCTTATGTAGGGTTAAGAATCTTAAAGATATTTTTACTTGCTTTAAAATAAACAAATACAAAGAAGACGTATTCGCCACTTCTATCATAATAGAAATATTCTAATAATTCTAATAGTGAAGCAACTGAATTCTAATAATTGATTAAGCTCTGAAGCATTAGTTGCTAAATCAATACTTGGGGAATATGTTGTGTCTGACTATATCTCAATCTACTGGGAAACAGTGGGAATCTGAAAGGCTTATGCAGATATGTTCTCCTATGTTTTACCCACTCATGATGTTCTGATACATCTTTATCTAAGAGAGGTGGCCATTGCCATATTTAGAACTCTCATGGAAAGTATAATCCACTTTTCAAATAAGGCCTTGTTAAAATAGAATTAAAACTTCTATATTGGTTTCATCTGAAAAAAATTAAACATTAGTTAGAATGTTAAAAGAGAGTAGGTAACTGTGTCAAAATAATTTTTAAGTAATATCCAAAGTAAATGTTATTCAGAGATTAGAAAGTTAGTTTTATTTGTTGGCATGATAAAAGATACAGTCTTATGTTTTACCTCATAGGAGCCTCTATCCCAAAACTTGTCCTTGAACTTTGAGTCAAGAATTGTAGACGGTAACAATCACATGCCATTGGCATAGTTTTATATTATGGTATATAGTACAATTTTGGTAAAACTAGTGGCCCTCCCCCAGGACATTGTTTTCAATAATCTACCCCTTCCCTCCTTACATAGTTTCAATTCTACAACTGCCTTAAAATTATTAAGAGGATAGTTATTGATAAATATCTTGAGGAAATGCAGTCAGAGTAAAGGGCTTGTGATTTTCTTTTTTCTCTACCGAACATTTTCTTTTATCCATGAGAAGTAGAATCAAGGTAGAATGCATAGAGGAGGATAGAGTAAAACCAAATGAATATAAATGCTAAGATTGATGTGTTTGAAACACAAGTTATAATTGCTAATCACTGGAGAGGTTGTTGCATATTTTAAAGTGTGAGATTAGACTTTGAGTGATGACAAATGTAAAGGTCACAGTGAGATATATAAGTTTGAAGATGAATTCTGTGTAGAGAGTTGGGAACTCTCTGTGATCCAAGATAAAGTAAAGTCGATATTAAGGTGGTGAAAACAATAAATCCAAATGAGAAGAGCAACCAAAAGAATGCATAGGAGAGAGTGAGGCAGCAAACTAAAACAGGTAAATAAACTTTAAAAACAGTTAGAAAACTGAAATCTGATGAAGTATGTCACTTAAAATAAATACTGTATGATAAAAAGCAAACAAGATTAAAAAATGTTTTTCTTTATTTCAAAGGCTACATAGAAAAATGTGTAGTAAATTTGTAAATTCAAAATCAGTGATTCCTTAGGGATGGGAGAACTGTAGGTTTTTAGAGTTTTTCAAAATAATATTCTAATCTCCCAAGTAAGATGTTTCACTCCCAATGTTTCACCCTCTAAGTGAAATTTAATCTATGTAGCCCAACCATCCAAATATCAATTTGTCTTTCGGACATTTATGTCCAAAATGTCAATAGCGCTGGGGTAGTGACACCCACTAGACTATCCCCTGGCTGCCGTCCAGTTCTAAAATATTGTGACCAATGAAGCTCAATGTTAATCCCTGCAGGGGCATTTTAGTTCAACCAACATTGATTAGGTGCCGCCTTCTTGTGTTTAACAAAGAACTTTTCCCCATTTGACATATACAAGAGGTGAGTAAGCCTCCATTTGTGGAATTTCCCACATTTCCAGGTAGCCTCCACTCATAATGATGCCCTGTCTGATAAAGGACATCCATTTTCATTGGCTATGGATATTTCAGCAAAGTGGTAGCTTCCTCATCTTTCTAGACATTTCTCCCTCCTTCTTGTATTTCCTTAGTTGTTAGGTATCAGGGCAATCAACTAAAAGAAAAAAAAAAATTAGGGCCAGACGAGTGGCACATTGGTTAAGAGTTGGCTTGGGATGCCAGTGGCCCCAGTTTGGATCCCACATATGAGGCCAGTGACACTGCCCTCTACAGCTAACAACAACTCTGCCTGGAGCTGGGCTGTGCGAGCCCCGCTGACGGTGTAGGCTGCAGCTCCTGCTGCAGTGGGCTGCCAAAGGCTACAGTGAGTGGTCTATAGCCAGCGTGAGCGGCTGGCAGCCAGCGTGAGCTGTCAATAGCCGCTGTGAGCACCATCCAGAGGCCGGCAACCGATCTGCCTCATCCGGAAAGAGCGCAATGACGATACCAACATGGGCCAGTGAAGCAACGTCCTCTGCAACTAGACTGAAGTCCAAAAAGACAGCAACTTGTCTGTTTACCTTCCCCAATTCCCCAGCGCTGTTCCCCTCCCCCAATTCCCCAATAAAATCTTAAAAAAAAAAAAAATTAGAAGTCAGCATTCTTGATGATAACTCTTAAAATGTATGGTGTGCGACTCAGTCCCTCCCAATACTGAACCTTATTATGTAGCTGAAACACGAGAGCAGTGTGCAAAGTAACTTTGAAGGTTCCTTCTTACCCTAAAATTCTGTGCTTATATATTTAAATATTATTGAAACCCTCCTGATATTTCACATACTTAGATGACAGAAAGAAAGAAAAGGAGGGGGGGAGAGAAAGAGAGAGAGAGAGAGAGAGAGAGAGAGAGAGAGAGAGAGAGAGAGAGAGAGAGAGAGAAAAGAAAAGAAAAAAGAAAAGAAGAAAGAAAGAAAGAAAGAAAGAAAGAAAGAAAGAAAGAAAGAAAGAAAGAAAGAAAGAAAGAAAGAAAGAAAGAAAAAGAAAATAGATGCAGGTCATAAATTTGGAGAGATGGAAAGTCTTAATCTATTATTTATGTCAAAGTCATAACAAATAATACCCATCCCCATAGTTTACTGTGATTTTTTTTTTCCTTTCGGATTGAGCAAATTTGGGTAGTGAATCTTTTTAAATTTAGACTTTTTCCTTTCTTTACTTCCTCTTTGTAGAATATTGAAAATTCATCAATATGATTTGTTACAACTATTTCCCTTTGAATAACTATAACTTTGTTTTGTTTTTCCTTAAAACAAAACCTTGGGAGGAGAGAGAATTTCTATTCAAAATTAAATATATATGTGTGTGCATGTATATACATATGTGTGTATGTTTATAAAACACACACACATATTTAATAACATTTTAAGGGTCCTTAAATTACTCTTTTTATACATTGGCCAATCTGACAACGATTTTTGTTGCAAATATCCTAAGTAGGAAGGCTAAGTAGGCAACCTAAGATTTAAACAAAGCTGCTTCTTACAATGAAAGTGGAGGTGTCTTTGCAAGTCTTTCCTGTTTCTGCATTTCTTAAGTGCAGCAGACACCATACTTTGATTAATTTGTTTTATAATCACAAAAGACTTTAAGATAACCTTTGCAATAAACTTTGGGAATAATTTTTGCTTTTTTGCCTCTCTGTGGGAGATGATGCTAGACTGGGTGACAGGTTCTGTATAAGAAACATAGTTTAGTCGCAGAACATCAACCCATTCACTTAATTTTCTCATTAAGACAATAATAGATGTAACAGAGCAAAACCTCAGGATATTAAAAACTGTAAGATCATTTTTCCTTAAAATTTTAACACTTTGTTAACATGAACAATATTAATGTTGCATTTACACTACCTAAATATACAAACCTTGTAACATGCGGGAGTTTGTAATGGTGTAATATTAAACCTATCTTGTATGTACACAGCCTGCTGAGAATTTCAAAATAGTAAAAGTGAGTTTTAAAAAAAGTGTAAAGACATTCTTGCTTTTAGTATCAGTGAAGTAGGAATGAGCTCATATTTGGGTGCAGGGTATGTTAGTTTTAAAATGTTACCCCGAAATAAAAAAACCATGGTCTATTTCAAAGGCAGGGCAGTCCCTGAAGTAAGTAGTTAAGGGCATACAAATCAAGAAAAGCACAACTGTTTAATTTTCTATATGTTTTTATAAAAAAGATCCTATCTCCTCACAGTTAAGTCAGAGGTAGGCAGGTATCAGTCAAGTAATAAATTTTTAAAGCAAAGTACCATACTTGGACACTTTCTATCATTTTGTGAAATGGTATAGTTCTTATGATTAAAGAATCTCTTGGGCCGGCCGAGTGGCGCATTGGTTAAGCGCTGGTTTTGGGATGCCAGCGGCCCCGGTTCGGATCCCACATGAGGGCCAGTGACACTGCCCTCTACAGCTAACAACAGCTCCACCTGGAGCTGGGCTGTGCGAGCCCCGGTGATGGTGTGGGCTGCAGCCCCTGCTGCAGTGGGCTGCCATAGGCTGCAGTGAGTGGCCCGCACAGCCAGCGTGAGCGGCTGGCAGCCAAGCGTGAGCTGCCAATAGCCGCGATGAGCGACATCCAGAGGCCAGCGACCGATCTGCCTCATCCGGGAAGAGCGCAATGACAATACCAACAGTGAAGCAACATCCTCCGCAACTAAAACTGAAGAACAAGAAGACGGCAACTTGTCTGTTTCCCTTCCCCGATTCCCCAACGCTGTTTCCCTCCACCAATTCCCCAATAAAATCTTAAAAAAAGAAAAAAAAAAAAAAGAATCTCTTACTGTTTGAAAAATCCCGCCGCTTTCCAAAATCTCCTTTAACTCTCAGAATTATCTCTCTTAGGGCTATTTTTCCTCCTAGATGCACCTGGCAGTCATTTCTCTTCTGTGGGTCCTATATCAGACTAGGCACTGGGAAACTTGTGATTCTTTGTGTTTCATCCAGTTTTACTTGGGAATCCAGCACACATGTCTTCTCTCATTTCTGAGTACCCCGGTTTATCAGGGATTGTTTTAACAACTGCCAACTCTACCCCAGGACCCAACCCAATTTGGTGGTGGAGCAGAGACAGGAACCTTTCTCAGTCACATGCTGGGTCTTCTAATCCCTGCTTCCCCCTACCCACTCCATCTTCTTCTCCCTTGTCTCCCCCCGTCAACCTAAGCACACTTTTCATATTTTCACTCTGATTCATTATGTATTCTTCCAGAGTTTTGATGTCCAGGATCTTGGACTTTTGAAACCCAAATATTTTCTCTATCAAAGTATTACCACCATCATGGGTCCCCAAAATCAATCTTGAAACTCAAAATTCCAAAAAAATGGACTCTTTCTCTTGGAAATTCTGCTCTTACTGTCACCACCAAAAATCGTATCCTGAGACATGAAGATGGAATTAAGTCTTATCTGCCTGGGTTTGGTGGAAGGACCATTTAGCATAGGACTACAGAGTTGAAAGAACTGGAAACTATTCCCCGGCATGGGGCCCTTGCATATAGCTGACTGGTGCTGTGGTTTCCTGATGGATGGTGTCACTTCCCTCCACACTGATTCCCTTTCCTTCTACTCTTAGCATTTAACCATTTATCATTTGTGCCAGGCTCTGCAATATATATGGGTGACTCCACAGAAAATAGAGCAATCTCTGCCCCTTGCCCCATGGAGCTTAGATTCTAGTGGGTTCTAAATATTCTGAACCTTGGTCTCTGTCTCTGTTCTGCTACTTTTAGTCTTCTCTGCAACCGTCAATACTTCTTCACTTGAAACTGTCCGCTTCACACTGAGGCTGTACACTTCATGGCCTGGTCTTCTGTCCTTTAATCCATGAAGGGACCCTACACCGGCTGCTGGTTACTGGAGCCATTGACCTCTCTGTTTCCTGCAAACAGGGGAAACATTATGATTGAATGCAATGGAAACAACACATGATCTTGGGAAGATCAACTCAGCACTTAATTTTATCCTAGGAAAATGGGACAACCAATCTCATTTTTAATGGTATTCATATTAAGACCATTCATGAGGAAATGAAATAGTCACTATTTCTAAATACTCACTAAATTAATGGTGAAAGAGCTCTGGACACTTTAAAGGGAATGCTCATTTTAAATATTTACTGTTATTATTTCCTTCAGGATCACTGTAATTTTGGAAGAAATGGGTTGACTTCTTGCTAAAGGTTCATCAAATATGTTCCCCACTCCTCTCCACCATTATGAGAAATCACAGACATCTCTTTTGTATGTTACTTTCTGACTTCTTCAATATAAATTACCCCTCTCCACTAAATACATCTAGTTAGTAATGCAGGACAAGAAATAAACTATTTGAACAGAAAAACATAAAACTCAGCATTTGAACCCTCTAGTGCCCACTGTGATTGTGAAATATTTTCTCTTTTCCCTTGAGCGCGTTTCTATCAAATATCTTCTTACTTACCAATGTCATCTGCTCTGTGAAACTTGCTGTTGGACAACCACAAACTTTAAGCAATAAATAATCCAAAGCCTAGGCCCCAAATTATATTTTAATCATTTATAAACATTTCTTTTTCTTCTTTTTGTATAGGGAATTTGAAATAGCTAAGCATATGTTATCTTTTTTCATACCTCACAAGTTCACATTTTTGGTTCAAATCAGGATTCAAAATAGATAAGTGTTCCTTTAAGTATGTCTGTTTTGAAAATGCATATGGATTCTTCCAAATTAGGGCTGATAAGCAAGAAGTTATGCCATATGTTCAAAAGTAAGAGACCTAATTTATCTTGGCTTGTTCTTACTGAAATGTAGATTATTAGAACTCTTGATAATTCGGGATCTCTGTGATAGCATCTGTAAAATGATGTATCTTTGCCTGGCGTCACTCTTTAAGAAATATATTGTAACTGTTACTGACTTTTTATGAACAGAGTATTGTTTTACATTAAAACTGTAGAGGAAATGTTATAATTCAGATTGTAAGTTGTTATAAGCTCCAGGCAGGCAAGCTAAAAAGAAGTGCTGCATTTAAAAATAAGTGTTGTTTTACCAAAGAGGTGGGGAAAAGTGAGAGAGGAGGAAGTTGAAGGTTCCAGTCATTTCACTCAGCCGTTCTCTGAGCTCCCAAAGGCACCAGGACAGCAGGAGCAAAGAGAAAGTGGATTTCCACCCTTCACTTCCAAACCCCAGGGAAGGAGATAACTTTAAAATGCCAGGATGCAACAAAAGAGTCTCAGATGTACAGACTTCAATAAAAAGAACCCCTGGCCTTAAAGTGCCCTTTGGTGTTGCAATGAAAACAGCTTGTGAAGTTAAACAGACTTGATGGCTGAGTAGAAAGTGGGCTTTTGCAAGAGTGGTGAATGCATCTGATACGGCTGCAGCGTTAATTTTGTGATGTCTCCATCAATATTTAATGCTTCAGTATCTCTAATTTCTTAATAAGCAGGGCTAAGTTAATTTATTCACTGCCTGTGTATCTATTTTTTTTTGTAATGAACAAGGATATTATTTGCCTCATCGGTTCTTATGTTCTCAAAATTTTACAGGATATGATACTATAATCAATCAAAATAATGAATTCCTTTTTAAAAAATCAAGCTCCTAAGTAGAGCTTATTTTATTTTGAGAAATTTGTTCTAAGTGTTTTTAAATTGAAGAAAATAATTCTTAAGTAAGTGAAGAGCAGTTTGAAGCATTTTATCATAGTTATGTTATATATCTCACTTACAGAAACATGTACAAGAAAATTTTATGATCCCTATCCTTCCCTCAAAAGCTAGAACATTAAAAGAGTCATCTATTGAATACTAAGGCAGGGCAGAAGATGTTCTTTTTCAGGAATCATTTAGAATGGTGATTTCCAAAGTGACATGTACCAACCTCAAGATAATTCAATGGGGTTGAAGGGGGTTGCAGGTCAGATATTATAAAGATTTTGTTAGTTTGTTAGTGTTTGTTTGTTTGTTTTACCTAATATAGGGGTCACAAACTATGGTCTACAGACCAGATCTTATCCACCACCAATCCCTATAAGTCAAGTTTTTTGGCACACAGCCAAGCCTGTTCATTTATGTATTGTCTAAGGTTGCTTTCATGCTACCATAGCAGGCGTAATTGTGACAAAACATATGATTTGCAAAGCTTGCAATCTATACTGACTGGACCTTTACAGCAAATGTTGGCTAATGCCTGAACTAAAATAATAAGAAAGATTTTAAGCTTTGCTATATGAGATGGGTTTACACTGGTCTCCTTTGTAGGTCTGAGTGCCAGACAGTCACAATGCATGTACGTGCTCAGCAGGAAGTCCTGGAAATGTATCAGGGCTCTCTCACTCGGTGCAATGAACAGACGGTCCTCAGTTGTCTATTCCTTAAGACTGTTTCAACTTATTGCAGCTCACATGCCAGCTAGACATAATGATATATCATTTTAACTATTTTTAACTAAAATAATCCTCATAAAATGAGCAAGTGACTTGATTTTTAAAAATCTCCAGCAAACTAACCTAGATTGAATATACCACTCCTAATATAGGCATAAATAACAAAAAATGCCAGAGGTGACATAATATGTATGTTTAGTATAAGTTTGTTATTAGCTGTAAATGTACTTTATAAACACTGACACCTTACTTGAATTTGACAAGAAGAAGGCCAGCTTTTTGAAATAAGTATTTCTATCTACTTTCATCATTAATATGCCGAGCCCTAATTTCATATTTTTGCCTTGAGTTTTAATGAATAATTATAGGATGGCATCATAATTAGTACGATATATACAAAGTAAGTATCCAGGACATGGACATGCTGTGCAGTTTTCAATAATGTTTAAAGACATGGGCTAGTCAATATTATAATATTTACAATTTAATGAAATAAACAATAAACTAGTGTTTTCTTTATAAAGACATCTCAAAAAAGATGTTTATCATTTATTTCAGTAAAATTTAAATATTATAATATTGAGGATGTGTACGTTCTTGCTGTAGTAAACATTGTGTATGTTTCCTACATACATAAGATACATACATAAGAATAATACATAATAATACATAATACATAAATAATACAAAAGGAAACAATAGATTGGTGAACTGAAATTCATTCCTTTGTATCAAATACCATTAGAAAATGCACAGAAAACACATCTGAGGATTTGAAACAGTAATTAATGAGCAAATTACAATATGTTGGGGTTTTATTATACAGTTGGATCAAAGTATAGATTTAAAAATATTCTCAGTTTACAGCATCTGTGTTCTAAATATGAAATATATGAAAAGTGACACTTTGGGTGCTTAAAGGAAAATAAGTCAGAAAATTTATTCTCTAAAGCAATTCACTTCTTTAATAAAATCTCTGCTCTGTGGAAAAATCATGAAGATATATCAGCAATGGAATTGTATATATATATGAAAAGTTCCCGTATATAGGATTAAAGGCATTTACATGTATTATATATATCTATATCTATGTATATATAAACGAGATGGAGAAGCACCAAGGAAATCTTTAATCTTTGGATCACTCAGAGTTTCTCAAATTATCTCACAGCAAAGTGTTTTAAAAAGTGACTAACTTCAAAATGCATCATGAATATTTTTCAAAATACAAATGAGGTTCCTGGTTGGAATATGACAAGTATATGAAGTCAGCAGTTAATTACATTTTATCATCTTAATATCATCCAAAATAAAAAAGTAGGAGAAACAAAACCACAAACTCCTATTAAAGCACAAGTAGGAGGCAACTCACTAAAGGACTGCTAAAACCAAAGAGAATGAGTAAATGTTCATTTGGGAGCAAATGGAGGGAGGATACTGCAGAGTGCAGAATCAGCAAACACTCTTTCTGAATGTGTGGGATACACATCAGTATGCACACCCCAAATCCCTTGTCTCTGCATGGGGGCACATGTTGGCAACAGAAGACCCTCAGACTTGATTTTCCTCTGAGAAACAGAGGAGGTGTGGATATACATTGGATCACACAGCGATCATATTTGCAGGAGGCTTTCTCTTTATCTTTCTCTGTGGCAGCCTAGAGACAGGCAAATTGCCATGTAAAATACTGTATAGCTGACTATTTGAGGATAAATAAAGGCTAAAGAAAGCCCAAAAACTGTATCTTTTGAGCACAAAAGACAATCCCAGTAGTGGCGGTCCCTTCTGCATAAACACCTCTTACAAAAAAAAAAATCTGGTCCAGGAAAGATTCATTTGCTATGGATATAAAGAAAATTTTAAAAGGGAAATAAAAACCCTCCCATACTGGATAACAAACAAAATCAATCTTTAAGTTGAAACTGTTAAATAAAGTGACTGAGAACAATTGAAGATGACAAAGTATTCCAGGTACTACAAACAAAAGGAAAGGAGAGGTTATAACCTTCACAATGGGTAGGCTGAATGGGCAGGTTGAATTCAGGCCAAAAATTTCTTAAGAAAGACAAACAAAACCCGTTATTTGCTAAAAGATGAACTTTACAGGGAAAATACAATTGTACATTAACATTCAAGGCAAAAGCAAGAGATAGGATGAGAATAAAGTAAAACATACTAGTGGTAAAATAACTTGGTTTTCAGTTTATGATAGGGTATGTGGAAAATCAGTAGAGTAAGTTAAATATTTATTTATTTATTTATTTATTTATTTATTTATTTATTTACAGTTGGACTTTGTATCCTGCAACAAAATAAAAGAAAAACTATTTCTTTTATTATTTGTGGAGTCCTCACAAAAACTGATTATATATTAGGCCAAAAAGAAAAATCTATTTATTACCAAAATAAAAATAATATACACAAATATCTTTAATCTAAAAATTTATAAATTAATATAAATTTAGAAAATACAAAATGTCCGTGCCATCTGTATGTTGAAAAATTTGCTTTTCAACAGATCTTTGATTAAAGGGGGCATTCAGAATAAAACATCTACCTGGAAAATAAAATGTGAAATCATTGTCTATTGAAACTTATGGGATACAGTTAAAATAGTCCTTGGAAGAAAATTTATAACTCTAAGTATTCTTAATAAATAATAGATAACTAATAATAAATAAATAATAATAATCAACATGGAAAATTTAAGAACAATAAAATTTCCTGTGTGCAAGAAAAGCAAAAGAAAGGAATTTATAAGAATTGACAGAAGATGCCTGGAAAACAGAAAAGCTGTAGTAATCATAAATATAAAATGTTTTTGAAAACAAAAAATAGTAACAGTATATGTAGTAACAATACTGTTACAATCTAACAATTTCAATATTCTGAAGGAAATTATTTTGCTTAGAATTTTCTATCCAAAAAAATTAAATGTAAGGGCAGAAGAAAGTTTTTAACATGCAGGTTGTCAAATATTTGCTTCCAATTCTCCACTTCCCCTAGGAAGCTCCTTTAGGGCCCAGTACATATGAGAGGAAACCAAGAAAAAGACACTGGAAATAAGAGATGGAACACAAGAGATAGGTAAAGAAAATTTCCAGGATCTTGGTAAAGAGAACCGTAGGATAACAAGTGACACAAAGCATAGGAGACAGCTAGCACAAGTTGGAACATGTAGCTCAGATGACGCATGTGTTGTCTGTCATGACCGAGAATCCTTTCACCTTTCTCTTGTCTTGTCAACCAGATGGTGCTCGAATGAGCCTGGCCATGGTTCTTAGTTCCCTTGGGCTTTTCCAAGTAAAATTCTGCTCTCCTGTCCCTGCGCAGCTGCCTGGAATAGCTCACACCTGTAGAAACGATCAGGCGTGACCGACGACTCCTGAGAGATGGAGTTTGATCACCTCAAGCTTAGAAGCATAAAATGGCAACACAACTCACCACACGTTTTCCTCCCCTCTGATTTGGCCTTGACCTCACCAGATTTCCCCATGGAGGAAACTCTCTGCTTCCGGTGGATCACTACAGCCTTGCCTCCTGACATCTTCAGAATGATTCTTAAACCTCCAAGAAAAGCTGAAGCCAGTATATAAACCAGAGACTCTGTTCAGCTCATCTTTTCTTAGGCACCTTCAATTCTCAACGATGCTGCCTTTTTCTTTCACAGCTAGTCTAGTGCTTGCTACTCGGTGTTCATATTAATCACTTTTCTCACTGATTAAGAAATGTGAAAAGTTGTTGATAAAATAATTAAACAGTTGAGAAATAAATTAAAATTAGAATACATTTCAATCTAAAAGTCATCTTTAATGGGCAAAACTACAAGCGTCCCACTAATGTTGTACACTAACACGACTATTACTTAATAATGTTAGAGCTTCTCGCCAATGGAATTAGACAAAAGAAAGGAATAAAAACATAACAAAGTGACAAAGAGGAGGCAAATTTAACACTGTGCTAGATGATTACAATATTTTAGGTGATATACCTGGAGTTTCCAAGAAATCAACTGAATGACAATTACAATTAATGAAATAAGTCAGTCATATGTCTTTTGTAGGAAATCCAAAGCTTTCATGTTCTGACATAGAAATGTTCCAAAGCTATTGTCAAGTGGAAAAAAATATCCGAACAAATAAAATGCAGAATATTGTATATAAGATGCTACTTTTAAAATAATAGTGTATATCTATGATATGTATGTGTGAAATAATTTGTATTTGCTTGATATGTAAAATGAACACTTGAAGCACAAATGAACAACTAATAAAAATAAAACTACATTTAGTTACCCTTTCAAGGTACAGAGGATTTAAATCCCTAATTTCTATAAACTTAAATACCCGAGAATTATAATTTTCTAACCTGTGTAAAATTTTCTGAGAGTGTTTTAAAGTAAGATTTCAATCCATTGGTTTTTAAAAGGGAGGGAGGGACATTTATAGCAATGACATTCAACAAAAATTTTAGAAAAGCAATCAACGGCTTAAAAGTACATGGATTTGGCAAAAAGAATTCAGCTTGAGATATGAGGCCCTTATATGTCTGTTTCCTTGCTCCTTTCACATAATTCATGGCCTCATCTAGAAGCTCCTAATCCCTCAGTCTTTGGCATCCATCCCCTTTTCAGCTTAAAGGCCCACTCCATTTAAAGTCTCCCTGCTTTTCCTCTCTACAGTTGAGCTCATCTGTCTGTCTCGACTTTCTCTCCAAAGCAACACACTGGCTGGAATTAAAGACCTCATTCACCCCTACCTGATCCCTAGTTCATACTCAGCCCAACTCAACAACTTATTGTACCATGAGTTAAACAGTGTTTTGCCCCAGTTTTGATAGCCTCAGCAATGCCCTCCCCTTTTTCCCCAAATTTCCCCCAGACCCAATCACAAGTACCCTTAAATTAATTCTCACTATTACCTACCTCTTTAATGAACATTTTTCTAATCCCATCCTACCCCTTTTGAGATAAGCTCTCTCCTTCCTTAAACATTTCTCCTCTCAATACTTTCAAAAATAGCAAACTTAACACCTTTTAGGAGACAGTACAGGCACTTGTTTAGATCCGTGAAAGGCTGATGCTGATTGATTGACAGGAGTGATTGAGAGACAAATAATACTCTATGAAAGCAGGGGTCTTGTGAGAGACCTGAGTATGAGAAGAGGTTTTCTTATTAGTCAGAAATTCTGACATAATGTCTGTCATATTTAGACTTAGTGCCACATGAGGTTGATTTTTGTCCACTAACATACTCTTTATGCCTTTCTTCTTCCCAGGATATGACAGCCCCTCACAAGCCTGTTTCTCTCCATCCTTTATATCAGACTAAACTCTATCCTCCTGCTAAATCCTTGCTGCATCCACAGACCCTCTCCCAGGCCGACTGTCTTACCCCAGGACCCTTCAGTCATTTGTCCTCCTTCTCACTGACTGATGAACAGGAGAATTATCACACCCTGTTTAGTCACAACACGTATAATAAGGTGAGAATTCCCTATCGTAGTGAGAATTATTCTGTGCTGTGAACCTTCTTTATGCTTAACCTTTAAAACCTAAATGTGGAAGAGATATATATTGAGAATATTTCACTATCTTAAGAATATTAAATATTTGTGTTAAGGCACATGACATTACAAAAGTAATAATTAACCTTGAGAAAGTATTAAGTATTTATTTTTCCTTTCAGAGTCATTCCCTGATTTGCATTCCTCATTGTTTCATGTTCTAGTCCCAGGGTGAAAATCCCAAGAAATTTTTCTAAAACCTTACGAAATCCCATTATTAATTTATCTTCTAGTCTTAATGTTCTTAGAAAAGCTTCTTTAAATTATACCTTGAGAAGGATGCTCTTTTAACTGCAGTCAATAGGAAAAGAAGTACTTAGAATTTTGGAAAGTATCTGTAAAATACTATTTACATTTTATTTTAAAAATGTGTCTATCTGTCTAATAATATATAGTGATGGGATATATAAAAAAGTGTTCAGTACCCAAAATATGCATATATGTTAAATAAAAACAAGCAAAAATATTTATAGTTGGCTTTGGAATGCAGTCATAAATGTTCTGTTAGAAGCAAGTACTCAGTACCATGCAAGGCTTCCATATAAGTGCCCTTTCCTCTTCTGAGCATCGTGATAAGGACATCCCGTCTAGGACAGACTCAGACCCTGAAAATTTCCTAAGAGAAAATTGACTCATCAAAATCAACCCGCAATTAAATCTTCTTTTTAAAAAAAATTCAAAATCTTGTTTAGAAGCATTTATTTTGCAAATTCTCTATGTCTCACGGACATATTTGAAAATCATACTTGAAAATCAATCAAGGCCATATGTTCCAGGATATAGTTGAAAAACGTTCCTATAGCCTTGAAACATTTTTTTGAAAAAATGTTCATAAGCCCAGTCTAACAACCAACAATCATCTAAAAAGTAAACATATTTATATGATGAAAAATTTGCTTTTTTATATTTAATGGCATCTATCAACAACTGAATGATCAACACTGACTTAAACTTTAAAATAGCCATTTTCTACAAGCAAAATGTTTTTGGACAAAGTTCAGGGTGACATTTCTATGGCCTTTGTTTCCTACTCTTGGTCTAGAAAAAGTATTTCAGAGAAAGTATATTATTTTTAGTGATTTGATATTATTTGAAATTCTTCCTGATTTAATGATTGCCAACTTTTATGAAATGCATCTAGCTATTAAAGTTAATAATTCTAATAATAACATACCATTTCCTTATAAATTATTATCTATGATTAAGTTATAATTGTATTTGTATAGGTAATGATTGCATTAAATGCCTCATTCTTTTCATATTTTGGTGAAGTTTTCTGAAACTATTCACCAAGGATAGAGTTAGTATTTTATCCATATTTTAGCCTGTGTTTGATCAGACTGTGAAAAACAATATATAAAAGCCATTTGAGGTTGGATAACTATTTTCAGTCTACACAATCTTCATAATAGATTTTTGTCTTTCAGAGTCTGAAATTTATTGATATTGAATAAAGAAACATTCACATCTGAAATAATAATAATAGTAATTCAAGGCAATATTCCTTGATGGAAGATTCAATTTCTTAGTCTTGTAATTCAATTGTTTCTATTAGAATGTATAGATTACATAATTTGATAACTATGTTTACAAACCTTGTGTTATAAACATTGGACCAATAGCATATTAAGTTATGAAGACTTGTCTTCTTTACTTGAAATAGCTTCTTGTCTGTCATTGTAAAACATAACCTGCCATCTAAACTAACATCTCTCCAATATCCTAACATTATCCAGGCCTGATTTTACAGTTTACCTGTTAGGCTCATCTCCAAACCCAAATGTTCTCACTATTCTCCCAGGAGAGCCACATTGAACTTGGCTTAACTATATTTGATGGTTCTTCATCAATTGGGGCCACAGAAGTTGTTGAACAGGTTTTATTTTCCTGTCAAATCTGTAGTGTACATGCCTCTCTTCTAAATCTTCATCAGGCTCTGAGGGTCCTAAATTCCTACTCTAACCCCTACTCTCTTCTCTTACTTTCAAGATAGAGTTCTATCATATGATATCATATCATATATGATGCACAGGTATTGACTTTCCTTTTCATCTTAGAATTAACCAGTATATCCTCTTTCCCCTAGTCTCATAAAGGGAGTCATTACTCTTATTAATCCTTAAAAGTAATATAGCCCAGTGGATAAGAGCACGAAGTCTCTAGTCAGTTTGCCTGAGTTCATTTCTTGACCCCACTCCTTCCAGATGGGGATATTAGGTAAGTCATTTAGACTCTGCTTGCCTCTATTTATTAATCTATGAAATGAAGATGATAATAGTATCCATCTTATTAGAGTATTATGAAATTAAGATGTACTAATATGTGCAAAGTGCTTCAAATAGTGCCTGGAACATAACAAGAACCATACAAGAGGTCTTATTATTAATAAGGCTTCCTGGAGTGTCACTCTTATCATTCTCTTGAATCTTCAGTTGGTATTTTCCCATTGGAGACCTCCTCTATGTGTGCAGAAATCTGAAAAAAGAAAACTAAAGGAAACATTGCCCCATCCTTTTCATTGATGGTGCTGCAAACCTAGTAATTTTGAGTCTTTCTTTCAAAGCGATCAATAGCCATTATCTCCTTTACCTTTCTATAATATATACTTTTTAATCCATTCTTGAAAGTATTCTTTCTCTCACCTGAAACACCCTACAAGAATTGCTATCTCAAAGGTAAACTGCTGGTCAGCAAGCTCAGTTGAATTTCCTCAGTCCTCTAGCTCTTTTATCCCTTGTAGCAATTGACATCCATAAAAGTGAATTGGCATCTTGGGATGCTTGACCATAGACTTGGGAGGACTGTGGGTGGAGCTGGGCCCACTGTTAACTCTGTAATCCTGGCTTCCTGTTTCATTTTGTGGTAGCTTCCTGGGGAGGGATGATAATAAATGGGAATAGCCATCTTGGGATGGTAGTACTTCTTTTTCACGTGGGCGGTCAGTTGGAGCCCTGGGTTGGAGGTGTGCGTTCCCCACACTGCGCCCTAGTAGTTTTTGTTTCTTTTTTTTTTTCCCCTGAAAGAAACCATTTATTTTGTGGATTATTTGGAGAGTTACTTTTGCCGGTCAACAACATGGTTTATCATAAACTCTTGACTCTTTCTCTTCGCTCTGCTCTTGGGATAATATGGTACGAGTCTGTACGTTCCAAGCTCTCTGACAGCTCCTTTGTTTTCTTTGTGGACACGTTTCCTCCTCTATCTCTTCTCTCTACTTGCCTCACTTCAGATATTCACCCACTCACTAGCTTCCGTGATCACCATTAGTACTGATAATTCTCAGATCCACATTTCCAGTTCTTCTCCTCTGAGATCCTGTTTTATAACTTCAGCTGCTTGCTTGTCAGTTTTCCTAGGATGTCATGTTGTCACCTCAAACTCATCATTCATTTCGCTTCAAACTAGTTATGCTCTGGTTTCTCTACTTCTGTCATCAGGACCACAATTCTCAGTCTCCAAACTCAAAACCTGATTTATCTATTAGACTTTTTGTCCTCACAGCTAGTCCTTCACCAGGTTGAATGGACTCTTGTTTTGAATTATGTCTGTCATGTTGTATTCTCTTACAACTCTTTATGATCATTCTACTTTACTTAAACTGATCTAGTTATTTCCTTGCAGGCATGCCTTAGGAATTTCTCGCTGTTTATCCTCCTTGTGCCTCCTCCCCACATAAAATACCTTCCTGCTTTTTGTCCTTACTATGCAAACCATTCTTATACTTTATGACCTAGTCAAATTACCCCTCCTCTAGAAGTTCCCAATACATCAAAAATCAAAGTGGTATTTTTCTCCTTTCAATTTCTATAATCCTTGCCTGTGCCAAGGTATTTCATGCATATTATATATAGGCTGTCTCATATTTATTTGGTGTGATTGTCTTAGTGTTCGTCTAGGATGTGACATGCTTAGTATGGTATTTCTCACATTATAGGTATAGCAATAATAAATATGTGTTAATGATTGTCAAACCCTAAAATGATCCAAGCTTCTTCAGTAAGAGCCCAAGATACTTGCATATTTACAATTATTTCTATTTTAAGCAGAAACTAAATCTGAGCCCATTTGTAGATTTATCAGTACATTTAGTACAATTTCAGCCAATTGAGAATCTCTGTCTTTTAAAGGCTGCATCTGATTTCCATGAACTTATGGAGTGCCTTGCATGAGAGCATAGGTGGGGTGGGAATGTGAAAACAGGACGATCTGATCTTTTTTTGCTGTATGTGGACTCTGGTATCCTCTGGGGTGTCTTCAGAACTGTCTGGTATATGACCATCAACCATATGAAACACTGATGCATCCTTTTTCTTCACCTGCATGGCACATCCTTGTTCACTCTAGGTTAGCTACTTCTGAGCCCCTATAGCATGCATGGGGAAACATTATTACTTGCATACTGGGAGCAGGTAAACTTTGTGAGCCTGTCTCAGAACCGCCAGCTTGGATACCCTACCTATTCTTCTCTACTCCACTGTTTCTGCCCCCTTTGCTATAGGGAGCCCCACACGAGTTCATTTGTGAATTTGCCTACCTGCTGCATTTATCTGTGACCCCCAAATCAATACTCGCTACACTTTTATGGTCATTTGTGGACATGTGAAAAACTGTGAAAAATTTGAGTGGTCTGTGCACAGGGTCCCAGTTGAGGTTGAACAAAGTGATTCGCCACTTGCTTGGTTCAGCTCTGGTGCTATAAACAAGTGTCCTTTTCATGGTCTATCTAGTACTATGTGTTTTGAATTTTTATGCTTGTTGGTGACGTGCTGTTTAAAATATTGACTAAGAGTAGTGCTGAAGCACTGTCTAGTATTTTCTAAGTGCAAGAAGGCTGTGATGTAACTTAAGAGGAAATATGCATGTCTGGTAAGTTTCCTTTAGGCATGAGTTATAGTGTTGTTGGCTGTGAGATCAGTGTGGATGAATCAATAATGTATATTAAATAAGGCATCTTTAAAAGAAACACACATGAAGGGCCGGCCGAGTGGCGTGGTGGTTAAGCGCTGGCCTCGGAAGCTAGTGGCCCAGGTTCAGTCCCACATCTGAGGGCCAGTGACACTGCCCTCAAAAAAAAAAAAAAAAAAGAAAAAGAAACACACATGAAACAAAGTTATATATGACTGATTGGTGAAAATGTGATCAGACTTATAGGAACATAATCCTGTATTTCCCTTTGGAGAATTAAATCAGTGTTTTCTAATTCTGTGTTTGTAATGACATTATAGACCATAAGTACTGTGAATAATGAGAACCATTGTATCTTTGTTTGGGATACTCTGCGAAGAAGATTCATATATTAGTGGTTAATTTGGGATGTGGTTCCAGGAAATACCAGTTAGGGGAGTGGGAAACAGAAATAAAGACAAGACATCTAATAAAGGGTCTGTTATTGTGGGTAACTAAAGCTTGAGTTTCCTGGGGAATTCTGAGAGCCAATGTGAAACACAACAGATCAGAGTTAGGCAATCTGAAGTGGGGGAAGGGAAGCCTGCTAGTCTTTAGTTGAGGGCTGTGCTGGGCTAGGAGAGCATTAATCCTCAAAAAGGACCCTCAGGCAAAGAGAAACAGAGATAAGCAGCCTGAAGTTCAGGGGCTGGTACTAAAATGTCAAGGCCTAAGATAACATGATTTATACTATATAGTCACAAATCTTATGTTTATGATCTAAATTTGAAGTCCAAGACCCTGCAAATCAAAACTTTAGTTATCAAAACACAAGAGAATTTTCTTTATTTTTGATATACTTTATGCACACACACATACACACACATAAGTAGGTAGATAGATATAGATAGATATTTTGATATATATTGGGGTACTTACGACTGTTGAAACAGTAAAGGGTACAAAGGAAATATGTGCTATGTGTGGGAGTCACGATCTTAAATTTGTTTCACCCATAGTCATTTTGCCAAATTTCCCTCCATTTTGCAATGCATTTAAAAATATTTGTCTTCAAACCTAATAAAGTATCATGCACAGCACAACTGTTGATGTGGAGTCCACCCTCTGTGTCTGAGAAGTCAATTCACTTAGAAAGATGACTCTCCCTAAAGAGTAAGGAGCACATGACCATGGGAGCCTCAGCCATTTTCTTGGCCCTCTGCTGGGAAAACTAATGTGGGTAATAAATGTAGAAGTTTATCATACTCCATAACTTTTATTCTTGTCTCCCTCCTCTGTTTCATTTCTCCTACCTTCTACTCTCAAAATCTCTGAGGTACCTCTGTCTTTTTAAGTCAACCCAAATTCCACTTCTTTTGGCCTGCTTTCACATTCCAGTTTAAGTGCACTCTTTTCTCTTTTCTTATCCCAACTACATTTCTTTTATTTAGCACAACTACAGGCCATGTAGACAAGAAGTTACCCCATATCCTCATCTCCCCAGAGTCTTTACTCTGCCAATTTGCAACAGCAACAAATAAGAAAACACATGGCCAGCCCATAAATGGAACTGGAGAGAGTGACAACAAAGCCTTCACAGTCTGGATGACTTTTCTGATCTGTTGACAGGAGAAAGCCTGGGATTTCCTCCTTAGGAAAACTCTATTTGTAGCGAAAGCTTGAGAGGTTTTTTTACATGTAAGAATACAGTCTTTATAGACAGAGAGACAGCTCTCAAGCCCCAAGAGAAAATTTACAGCCATTCTGAGAATATCTTCCCTTTCAGTTTTCAAAAATTGTATTTTTGGGGGGCGCAGGAGGGCCTGTTGGTGACTATGCAGCCATTTTATTTCACTTCTCCCACTATGGCTTTCGCTTCAGAGCAGGAGAGAGTTTCTCACCTTTTACCTCTACTCTTCCTGCCCGGAATCCCTCCCAGCCCTGACCACTCCCACCCCCACTCCCACTGGCAGACCCCTAGGCTGATATCATTACTGCTAGAGGTCAGGGCAAAACTTTAAGGTAGCTCATAGAGAGAGGAAAACATATTTTCCTATGTGGGACCACATGTACCCTGATCTGGCCTGGAGAGTTTTTTGACAATATATCAGTATGTGTTTTCCTATTTTTTAATCTGTTTTTAAAAATAGCTTTTTGAAAATAAATATTTTATAGGTCTGCCAATGTAACGTACCATTTCAGTCAATAAATATTTTTATAATTATATGATTTCAATGATTTTTAGTGCCCCTTCTCATTCAGAAGGGTCTTGGTTTGATCAGAAAGTATACCTATACTTATTTTACGCGTAGTGAAATGCAATTAGAGGTTCATCTGTAGACTCTGTTTATAACAAGATATCAGTTGCTGAATTAATTCTGTTGAATACATGAATTGCTTTATGCCTACACTTGGAAAAGTAATCCAAACTCTTGCTTAAGCTTCTTTGACTGAAAAATAGTAATAAAAATAGAATCTCTATCATAGGATTGTAAGCAGGATCAAGTGACACATGCAAGTAAAAATTAATGTTCTAACTTAAGCACCCAGTTTTATATATTTTTCAGCATGCTAGCTATTATTTGTAGAATTTTGGTGCTGGAGTGAAGAAACAGTCCATCAATATGACTAGTAGACCATTACTTTCATTTAAATGCCTTTTTCCTTTATTATAACCTATTCATTTCTTTAATGCTTTTAATTTATTTACATATGTATTCTCTTTAATTCTGATTTCTCATTGTTTTGCTCCCCATAGTTAACTATACTAATGTATTTTATTGTTTGTATATTTTATTTCAAAAGTAGTATTACTATTTTGTGTGCATTTACTTTATTTTACATAAATCCTATTGTGTCACATACTTCACTCTTTTTCTGTGGGTTTCTTTTTCCTCATCTGTATGAGTAGGATGTTGAGTTTGGCTCCAAATTTCTTACTCTAGGGTCTAAACTGGGCTGATTGCATCAAAATTATGTGAGGAGCTTTAGGAAGATGCTAATTTCTGAGACTCACTTCAAACTTCTAAACTCAACATCCACTGAACTGGGTGATCTTAAAGTTTTTACCTCATCAAAAATTCTGTGCTTCCTTTATGATAACAAATTTCTCTTCTTTTGATTCTTAAATTCTCTAATGATTCAGCAAGGAAGTGAGCTTCATTATGAAAAATAACTTTACAAAGGAAAACTGTTCAAACTGTTCATTTATAAGTGCTTGATTATAAGTGATTTATTTTTTCTCATAAAACCTCTAGTAAGTAAAAGGAAACAAACTATTAATTAGTGTATATATTAATTTAGGCCACCGGGTTTTTTGTGTGTTTTTTTTATTTGAAGAAGTTATAAAATGTTGAGTTCTTAATATTGTTCCTATGTGCTTGTAATATTTACAACTGGGCTGAATGTTTATACACCCAGCATTTGAGTACTTATTGAATCAGAAAGTACATATTGTTTTTTCAGCTCACTACTTCAATTATTAAAAGTCATTTTTATTTTGAAAAATAATCACAGTTGCCAATATATACTTTCTTATGATTTCCTTTTTAGAAATTAACGTGCCTTTTTCTGCTAATAAGCAAATAAAATAAAAATAAAGTGCCCTTAGGGCCGGCCCAGTGGCTCAGTGGTTAAGCGCTGGCTTGGGAAGCCAGCGGTCCCCGGTTTGGTCCTACATATGAGGGCCAGTGACACTGCCCTCAAAAAAAAAAAAAAAGTGCTTTTTTCTGAAGGCACTTTTAAAATATAATAATCCTTTATGCTAGAATTCTGTTTTTGTTAAGAAAGAGGAAGCATTCTACTTGAAATATATTTTATCTTTATGATATGTTAACAGAATATTTACTGATGAGTTTTCATTAATCATTTTTCCAAGCAGCTGCTCTTGAGATGGTAGATTATGAATAAAGAGGAAATATAACTTGTCTGTGAATAAAGAAAGTGAGAGGAGAGTGAGCAAAATGGAGGTGTTTTCAGTCCAATTCCATCCATTTTTTAATCTATTCTATGAAAAAAATCACTCCACTCACAATAAGCCAAGGGTGAGGCACCCATTAGAATAGCAAGGGGACCTACCTAGCAAAATGTATTATGAGTGAGAAATACGCAATTTAGGGAATAGGAGGAATAGGAGAAAGAAACAATTGTAATAGTCAGCTCTTTGGGGGAGTTGGGCCCTATTGTCTTTTGTTGTCATGTCATAGAGTATTAGGAGGTTGGCACACAGACTTTGGAACCTCTGATGAGGTTTCACAGTGATATGGTGCTGTGTAAATGAGGTAAGAAGACAGAGAAACAGAAAGAACCTTATGCCTAAAGTGGGTGAGAGGGACAGGGCTCTCCATAAACTGGCTTTAGCCTGCGTCCTAGGTCATAAGCATTCTTTCTTTAAAATTTTTGAGTGGTTCACCCTATAAATGTTGACTTTTCTCTTTTACATTCTTTTTCTTCGTTTTTTTCTCTGACTTATTTATTTTCAAATTTAATCTATTTGTGAATTTCATATTTCTATCATTATTCAGAACATCTTAAGTGGGATTATCATTGCATAGCTACTCAGAGAATTGACTCTGACAATCTACAGAAATCCAATCAATGAATTAAAATATTCATATGATAGGTATATTTCCAACATGGGTTATATTTTCTAGTCATTCCTTTTTTCCTGAGTATTCTTCTGATATTTTAACAGACATCAATCAATAGAAGTTAAAGCTGGCTGTAACTTAGCTGGTAAAATCTAACATAATTTTAAGTTTCACTTACTGGTTCGAAGGCTGAGGAGGCTTTGAAACAAAAATTTGTTTTTCTAATATAAGCTATAAATATTAAGTTCTAAATGTGTGAAAGATATTTTATAAATATATTTCAAGAATACAGTGACACCCCTTTGAGATAAGCAGTTTACAACTTTTCATAGCTTTAAAATGAGAAAATGCTAAGTTAAGTGATTTGGTTCAAAGTTCCAAAAACCTTATCTAACTAAGAGCCCAATTCCCTACCAATGACAAAGAGCAGACCTTGCAACTTTTTTGTTCCAACATGACATCTCGGAACCTTGGAGTCTGGAGGCTGACAAAAGATTATTTATCCACTTCACAAAAATGTATTGAGTATCCTTTATTTGCAAAGCATTGTTGCTGTGCTGACCATGCACTGAAAAGTGAGGAGATAGAAACATGAGGGGCCTTTGCCAGGCACTTATTCTCTATTGGGGAATAACAAAACAAAACAGAAATTAAACAAATAAGCAAACATTCATTACTTGATGACAACTGTGACATTAAACAATAGAGCAGAAAACAATAGAGTAGATATGAGTGCATATAACAGAGGTCTTTATCTAGTCTGATGAATCAGGAAAAACTTAATGAAGAACTGATATCTGAACTGAGGTCTGAAAAGAAGCAAAGGTTAGGGACAGGCTAGGCATTCCAATTCGAGGGAACAGTATTGGGGAAGGTTTCCAGGCAGGAAAAGAAAGGAACAGAGCAAGCTTGATAAAATGAAGAGAGGCTGGAGGATTGAAGAAGCCACTGGAATCGGGAAGTTCAGTTTGAAGATAGCAAGAAGTAGGACTGACAGACAACTTCTGCATCCCTGGGAATAATGAGTTATCTGAATTGGTGAGAAGAAAGCAGGGAGTGAATTGAGGGGTCACTGAAATTTTGAAAGAAAGAAATTAGTATTTCGAAAAAGGAGGAAATGTGCCACTTACTTTACAGTTTTAATTTCATTTAAATTTCAAAACAACCACAAAGTAGGTTTTATCCCCTTTATTTTGCATATGAAGACTCAGAAAATGTAAATGATTTGTACAAGATTACACAAAATTAACTTAAAAGCTGGCACTTCACTGATTTTCTTTAAGATACTCACCTCACCACCATAAAAAAGATATATCTATGAAATAGCATTACCGCTTCACACCACCACCACCACCCTGGGATTATAGGCTTTTATCTGTCAAACAACAGGCCCATATACCTCAAGACTAGAGCTCCCCACTGAGGCCATCTGACTTCCTTAGGTCTACAGATGAGGAAACTGTAGACTAAAGATGCAAAGGGACACATCCAAGGACATGGTGTGAGTAATGGATAGAGCCTGGGTTTCTCATGAGCCACACTATGCTTTTCCCATATTGTCCCCAGGCTCCAACCTTCTTTTGGCATCCACAGTTCCAAAATGTCAGTGGCTAAGAGAACCATTATATATTTAATACTCTCACAAAACTTAGGGAGGCAGCCACATGCACTGAAAACAGTCATCTTGAATTTTGAAGACAGAGCCTTGTTTTATCCTCCTCATTAATAATGTCTGTTGGTGTTCTGTCTATATAATTAGAAATCTTTCTGTGTGAATAAACCAAGGTAATCTATTTTCTATCATCATAGAGATAAACTGCCTTGCTCTCAATTTTAAAACTTTCTGACACTTTTGGAGTTATTGGGAATTGGATAACTATTACTAGATGCTGTAGAATAGAAAACCTTTGAGGGTGGTGGAAGAGGAGAAAAAGCTTTATAAACTCAAAATTGGTTTTTAATGTTTAGAGATTTTTCAGGAAACCGGAACATGGGTACTGTCCGCCTATGCCAAATTGTTTTCAAATTGGATGAATTTGTTCAATATGTTCATAAAGGACATTCTGTTCAAAATGGCTAAATGCAAATTATTTAGTCTTTCAACATTAAAAAATGAATTCCAGTGAGCAGGTATTTTAAGAGAAAGAGTTCTGAGAAATGAAGTTATCAATCACATTTAGTGGGGTTCTCCACTAGAGGGCAAAAAGAACATTTCAACCCAATAGATAGATGCCTTGACAGGCTGGCATTTCAAACCAGGCATGTTTCAGGTTATTTAATTGCCAGTTATCATTCTTAAAATGTACTTAATTTAATCACAAACAGTTGACTTCTAAATTTCTTCCAGGAAACTGAGAACAATCAATTTCTTATATATCTGTCCCTAAGCTCATTTGTTATCACCTAGCTGAAAAATTTTCACTGTAATTGTTTTATTTTTTAATTTTTTTAAAAAAGGATAGTTTTTATTTTTTAGTTACAGTTGACATACACTATTCTATTAGTTTCAGGTACACAGCACAGTAATTAGACATTTATATAACTTACAAAGGGACCCATCTGCGCCATACATAGTTATTACAATACTATTGACTATATTTCTTATGCTGTACTTTACATCCCATGACTATTTTGTAACTATAAATTTGTACTTCTTAATCTCTTACCCCTTTCACCCATCTCCCTAACCCGCTTCTCATGTGGCAACCATCAGAATGTTCTCTGTATCTATGAATTTGTTTGTTTTGTTTATTTTGTTCTTTGTATTCCACATATAAGTGAACTCATATGGCATTTGTCTTTCTCTGTCTGACTTACTTCACTTAGCACAATACCCTCTAGGTCCATCCATGTTGTCGCAAATGGCAAGGTTTCACTCTTTTCTATGGCTGAGGAATATTCCATTGTATATATGTACCACCTCTTCTTTATCCATTCATCTATTGATGAACACTCAGGTTGCTTTCATATCTTCGTTATTGTAAATAATGTTGCAATGAATATGGATGCATATGTGCCTTGGAAGTAGTGTTTTGGTTTTTTTTAACCAATCCAGAAGTAGGATTGATTACTGGGTCCTTCTTTGTCTCTTGTTTAGCCTTGTTTTTTTAAGTATATTTTATCTGGTATTAGTATTGCTATTCTAGCTTTCTCTTCACTTGTTTCCATTTTCATGAAATACCTTTTCCATCCCTTTCCTTTCAGTCTGTGTGTCTTCTGATCTGAAGTGAGTCTCTTGTAGGCAGCATATGGAATATGTATGGGTCTTGTTTCCTTTATCCATTTAGCCACCCTATGTTTTTTGATTGGAGCATTTAATCCATTTGCATTTAAATTGTTGATAGGTATGTAGTTATTGCAATTTTATTATTTGTATTTTTTATCCTTTTTTTCTTAAATAAGTCCCTTTAACATTTCTTGTAATACTGGCTTGGTGTTAATGAATTTCTTTAGTTTTTTCTTTTCTGGGAGTTCTTTATCTTCCCTTCTTTTCTAAATGATAGAATAATCTTGGTTGGGTAGAATAATCTTGCTTGTAGGTCCTTGCTTTTTATCACTTTGAACCCTTTGTGCCAATCCCTTCAGGCCTGAAAAGTTTCTATGGAGAAATCAGCTGACAGTCTTATGGGAGCTCCCTTGTAGGTAACTAACTGCTTTTCTCTTGCTGCTTTTAAGATTTTCTCTTTGTCTTTAAGCACTGGCATTTTAATTATGATGTGTCTTCCTGTGGGCCTCTTTGGATTCATCTTGTTTGGGACTCTCTGAGCTTCCTGGCTTGTACACGTGCTTCCTTCACCAGGTTAGGGAAGTTTTCCATCATTATTTCTTCAAATAGGTTTAAATTTCTTGCTCTTTCTGTTCTCCTTCTGATACCCCTATGATGCAAATTTTTTGGATTCCTTTTTTTTTTTTCTTTTCTGATTGGCTGTTTCATGTTACCTTAGGTTCCAAATCGCTGATTTGATCCTCTGCTTCATTTAATCTACTGTTGATTTCCCTTAATTTATTCCTTCTTTCAGTTATAGTATTCTTTATATCTCACTGGTTCTTTTTTGGGTTTTTGTCTGCATTTTTATGTTTCCTAACTCTTTGTTGAAGTTTTCACTGAGATCATTAAGCATCCTTATAACCAGTGTTTTGACCGTGCATCTGGTAGATTGCTTGTCTCCATTTTGTTTAGTTCTTTTTCTGGAGCTTTGTTCTTTCATTGGGGACATGTTTGTCTCCCCATTTTGGCTGCCTCCCTGTGTTTATTTCTATGTATTAGGTAGAGCTGCTATATCTCCTGGTATTAGTAGAGTGGCCCTATGAAGTCGGTATTCAGTGGAATCTAGTGGTGCAGTCTCTCTGGTCATCTGAGTTGGATAGTCCAGGTGTATCCCTTGTGTGGGTTGTGTGTGCCCTCCTGTTGTAATTGAGGCTTGGCTGCTGTTTGCACATCACTGGCAGGGATTGGACCTCAGACTGATTGATTGTGAGGACTGGCCATGACTTCAGTTGAGGAGCTGTTGTGCAGAAGCTGACCCTATAGAGCAGGATTCGCTTTAGCAGCGCTCTGGTGCCTGCTTAGTCTGCCCATTGGGTGTGTCATCTGTGGAAGAGGCCAGGGGGTGTTCCCTCACTGCCTGAAGCTGGACACGGGGCATGCTGGCCCTGGGCCTCCTGAGAGGGGCCCATCCACAGAGAAGGGTCAGTTCAGTTTCCACTTGTGCCCCACCCAGGGCCACTTGGTATGAGCCACAAAGTGATCCGCAGTGTCTTCCACCTCTGCTGGGGTGGTGGTGCCTGGAAGAGGCTAAGCTTTGAACCAAGGCCAGTGGCCACTAGTGCTGGCTTGGGGTTGCTTAGTAAGGGGTACAGAGCATGCTGAAATTGCTGCTTGTTTGGGGTTTGTAAACCTTTGAGAAAATTTAGGAATATCCACAGCATGAGTCAAGACAGCATGGAAAAGCCACTGGGTGCAGATTGGGTGGGCCTGCAAATTGGGTGGGTGGGGTCTCAGAGAATACCATGGCGGGGTGACTGGTTTTAGCCAGGTGATAAAGACTAGGATATGGCACCTGCCTGCATCTGTTGGCTGGGAGGGAGGGCTCAACAAAGGAACAATGGCTTCTGCCAGCACTTCTGTCTGGGAGAAAGCTTCCCTCTAGCCCTCACCGTGAGGCCAGGCAATTCCATCCTCCTGTATGTCCATGATGCCTTAAGCTGCTGCCCCAGCACTGGAGCTCAGAGTAAGTGAGTCTGTCAGTAAGTCCATGTGTGGGCACTTTAGGAGGATCACCTGGGATCCTGCTATCCTCCATTTCACTCAGATACAATCTCTGCTGGTTTTCACAGCCATCAGTTGTGGGGACTTCTCTTCCTGGCACTGGAATCCTGGACTGGGGAGCCTTGTTTGGGGCTGGGACCCCTCACTCCTCAGAGGGGACCTCTGCAGCTGACATATCCCTCTGGATTTTAAACTGCCACATACAGGTTTGGGACCAGCTTGTTTCACATCTTCTCCCCGCTACCAGCCCTGAGGTGGCTTCTTTTGTATGTTCTTAGTGGTAGGACTTCTGTTCGGCTAGACTTCAAGGGATTCTTAATGATGGTTGTTCTGTAGTTTAGTTGTACTTTTGATGTGTTTGTGAGAGGATGCAAGCATTTACCTACTCCACCATCTTTCATTGCAACAGTTTTAATAAAATCATTCTAACAGTTACGAATTTGCTAATTTGAAAGAGATGTGTGGTAAGAGGCAGGATGGAGGCAAAGCATACCTGGAGAAAGATGATTTTTAAAGCTCTTGTGAAATAACATGCTGGCCTCTCAGAATTTGTTGACCACACTTATATTTTGTAGGTATAGAGAAAAGAAATTGCCATCAGTTTGCACCTTGTACAGATGGACACACTGAGGAAAAATGAGCTTTTCGTATTTCACAGCACTCAGCTGCCACCAGCCCCTTCCCCACTGCAAGGTATCTTAGATCAGTTTCTTTAGAAGCAGAGCCTAAGGCAGGAGTTCAGGCTTTTGTGATATATTGAGGGTGTGCTCTTTTAAAAGCATCCCATAGAGGAGGGAGGAAGTGAGTCCTAATTGGGAAAGACAAAGAGCAGCCTAATTCACAGGGAGAGGATTCTGGAGCAAAAATTGCAAGGTGATCTTTCACTGAGATAAAGGAGCTGACCTTTGATAGGCCTTATCAGCCTATGTTGCCTGTGGGCCACAATGTGGGGAAACGGTCAAGCAACCCAGCTTTAGGATGTTCATCTCAGCTAAGAGCACTGGTCTGTGGAAGGAAGAGGTTGTAGGCCCTGAAATATAATGAAAACCCTGATGGCAGCATTTATCTTTGCAAATTGAGTCATATATATAGATATCTCTCTATCTATATCTATATCTATATCTATATCTATGTCTATGTCTATGTCTATGTCTATGTCTATGTCTATGTCTATATCGATATCTATGTCTCTATATATCTATCTTGCAAATTGAATCATATTTATACACACACACACACACACACACACACACACACACAGTAAAACCTTGGATTGCAAGTGTTCCACAAGATGAGCAAACATTTCTAATATATTTTAACATGGTAAACAAGTGATGTCTTGCAATATGAGTAGTTTGTTACTACACACACACACACACACACACACACACACAAACACACCCACCAGGGATGCCAGAAAAATGTGTACATATGACTTGTATTCATCTTTTGTTATCGGTATGTATTGAGTATTAAAATTTTAATATTTTTTTTCCTTTCTTAAAGTGTATATACATCTTTTTGACACTCTGTGTGTGTGTGTGTGTATATATATATATATATACACACACACATATATAATGTATATTATATATATAATACACATACATATATAGTATACATGTATGTTTATATTTACTGTATTTTGCTGTGTGTGTGTAATGTGGTCCCATGTACAATGCACACCCACATTTTTGGCCCAAACTTTAAGGGAAAAAAAGTATTTTGTTTTAATTGTTTAATTAAAAGTTTTACTTATTTATATTTAAGTACTTGTTTTTTGTATTATAAAGGAATTTAGCATTTATTTTTTAACATTATGGTGCAAGAAATTTTATGTAACAAATAATTACAAAATACAAGAACAGATACAAGGTACAAGAAATTTTATGTACTTGTAACAAATTTACGATATTTACGTATCATAGAAGGATAAGAACTCTTTCAAAAGCTCTCACTCTTTGGAATTGCTTAAACCTACTAACAGAACTAAATTTAAGAGATTTTCTATGGGCTTCATAGCAATCAGTAAATGCCCTCCCTATTTGATGGTTTGAGGTTTGAATAAAGAAGTACCATGGCTATGAGGATGTGTTTCCAGTAGAAACATGGCAAGCAGTGTAAAAAAAAAAATATATACTAATTTTTTAAAGGGGAGATCTTAGACTCAGGAAAGCAACGCTGTCAGAATCCCTTAGGGATGACTACAGTCTAAGGCCAAGTTGCAGTACCTGGCAGGACAATATAATTAGAGCAATGGTGGGTAGGGTATGGGGAACAGTGACTACACTGACAGTTTAACGATGTATAACAGACATGGTAAGAGTGTTAGGAAGTAGGTACAACATTCTGAAATGTAGTTTGATACAATGCATAGGGAGATGTGCTGTTGAAAGAATAGGGTCCAGTTCCAGGGCAGCAGAGCTGGCAGGCACCATACTGGAGGCAACGCTCCAGTTACCTGTAGACTTACAGTCCTCAGCTCATCTGCCTACCAACCATTCACACCTCCTCTCCCTCTTTAATACCCCTCCCCTAATCATTCTCAATGGTGCTGCTGGGAGTATAGTGTTAGGAGAAAATAGAGGGTGTCCGGTAGGGGTTCTCTGGAGATGGGGTGGCAATGGACTGATCCCATCATGGTCATGCCTGTTTCTCCTAAGACACACACTTCAAATTTTTTGTGATACATCAGTTGACATCTGTTAACACTCCTGGGTTCTGGGATATGTTTCTTGTAACTTGGGATACCTGGTTGCAAATTAGTTTGGACAGGACAAAGGCAGGGCAGGAATTGAAAAATATTTATGAGGTCAAGAGTCTTAATACAGAGTAATTATTTTCTATTATGTGACATATTGGAATAAAATGGCTAGTATACCTTATATTTTATAGAAGAGGAAGTACAGGGAGAAAACAATTCCACCAACATTGTCTTTTGTGAAGAAAGAGACATTTGGTTTATGATTGTACTAGAGTTTGTATGATATTGAAAATTATGTTTTGTCTGTCATCCTGAGCAGCTAATTGTGTCCTTAAACGACAGCAGAAAGAAAGAGAACAACAAATACGCTTCCTTGTCAATTCCAATTTCAGTTTCCAGAATTTATTTTGAGATCTAAAATGATGTTGGAATATAGGGACTGCTCCATTTTCATTACAACTTGGGAACTGCAATGAAAAAAGTGAACAGTGAAGTTAATCCCCTTGGGGAAGTAGTTTTCTAGTTGAGAAAGAAACAACTCTAGGTGAAAAATGTGAGTAATACAGAAATGTGATATTTGTTTTCAAAACAGGCTGAACACATAGTGGATGGAAAAAAATAATTTCATTATGCTGTCATTTAGACAGTGGTCTTTGGAGGAGGGAATTCTGACATGTCCCAAGTCTTCGCCTTCTAGGATAGAACAGGAAAGGCCAAGAATAAAATAGTGTAATTTGGGAATTTTCAGCCATATCTTAAAAGACCTTTTACAAAGATCAGAGAAGAAAACTCTTGTTTTCTTATTGGTATTAGACAAGCATTAGACTTACTGGCACTTAGACTCCCATGTAATGATGCTAATGACCAGCAGTTAGTAGTGAGTTTTCTGTGGGTTTATAAGGTGATTAATATGTACCAAATTCCAACTAAGTGTATGATAACACTCAGGGAATAGACAAAGTAATGTTGTAAAACTTAGTAGTGCTTATAAAAGTTTGTACAAGGAGCAAGTGTCACAGCTAAGAACTAATAGTAAGGATCCCAGTTAAGATTTTATGGAGAGTTCATTTTTATCATTGCTGGAGGGATCCCTTTCACGTCAGCTGTAGCTCACAGCATCATTGATCAACCAACAGATTTTTGCTTAAGCATCACAGATTCATTCAATTATCTAAGCAGAAGAGAAACTGGAACTCATCTAGTTAGGGCCCAGATTTTAAAGATAGGGAACTGAGGCCCAGAGACAAAGTGAGTGACTTTCCTCAGGTCACACAGGGAGTTAGTGGCATAAAAAAACTCAAACTTTTGGGCATCACCAAAAAGAGATGCTGTACATTTGAATTCTAAAAATAAATATTTAAGCTACTAATTAAAAAAAAAATTTCAGGCTAAGGCAGATGAAATCTTTAAGACATATGAATAGGAGTAACCTGTTTCTGACTGTCATTCAAAACAGCTTTTACCTCATTGCACATATCATGAACAGCTTTCGTTTAGGAAAAACTCAGCACTGCTCATGTTTTTGTCCCAAAGCATAGAATCTTCAGCAGTGAAATAAATCAACTAGTGTCTGGTGCACAAGTGCTGGGGTATGATGGGCCCTGACCTCCAGCGGCTTGCAATCTTTTTGGAAAATGATGTAAACTCATACGTAACAGCCTTCATTCATTTAATAAGCATTTTCACGGCTTACTCCTTTGCTTCCTACATGGAATTGATGCCTGGAAAACACCTTCATGGTACTCCCCCAGCCTCAGTTCCTGACAGTCTCACACTCACTTTGTCCATTCGCTCCAGATTTCCTCCTTATCTTCCCCTGAGCCCAGCTTGTAATTTCTTTTCAGCTACTAATTTCATATGTACTCTCCAGACCTGTTATCACTATTAGGTGATTTAGCCTTTATATTTCAGCCTCTGGGGAAGAGATTCCATCATCCTTCTAGACTAGGTCAGATTTATCTGTTATGAACATAGCACTCTGTACTTTTACTTCAGAATACATCATTTTGTGTTGTTTCTAGATATTCCTGATTATATAATCAATATCTCTCTCCCAGTACGCTGGTCACCAAGGGCAGGGACAGATGTCTGTTTGTTCACTGTTACATTGCTAACATCTAGCAAAGTGCCCAGGATATTTGCAGCACTTAATAAAAAAGATCTGTGCTAAATAATTTAATTATACAACTGCAGTACAACTTCATTGATTAAGACATTTTGGATATAATTAATTTCAGTTGTGAATAGATAAACACATGAAAAGCATTCATTGCATCAGTTCATACAAAAGCACTGGTTATAGCCTCACGATTCAGCCTATGGTAACATTAGCATCAGTTGAGAGCCCCTTAGAAATACAGACTCTTGGGCCCCTCTCCAGCCCTATTGTGTCAGAATCTGAAATTTAGAGGTGCCCTGTATCCTTCCTATGCACTGGTATATATTGTAAACCAGCAATGAAAAACTCAAATATTTCCTTAGGCCAGATCCCTTAAATGAGTGAAGTAAGGCAGATATACAGACGGTGCCAAAAAAAAAAATATGCACACAGTTTAAGAGATGTTATCTATGCTCAAGCAGTAGTTTGTCATAATCAGAAGTGTCTGGACGCTGATGGTAACCACTTTGAGCACTTCTTGAAATTGCAGAAGTCAAACGTGACTTGTATTCAACTTTTGTTATCGGTATGTTTTCTGTATTACAATTAATACAGTTTTTTCCTTTCTTAAAATGTGGATACATTTTTCCGGCACCCTCTGTGCATGTATGAGCACAATAACAGGTCACCTCAAACTCTTGGCTCCTCTTAGTAGGAGTGGTGGAGCTGTATTGACATGGAGATCATTAGCTTCATCTAAAAGGGTCAGGCTGCTGCACAGATCAAGATGATTGCAGGACTAGTGTTGCAAGACTTTTGAGCAGTTCAAGAGAAGGAAACACAAACCTGCAAGTAGAATCTGTAAACTAAGAAATTCAATTCTTTGGAAAGTAGAAAAACTGTGAAGATCAAAGGGAATATACACATGTGTGAGAGTTCTAGCTTACAAAGTTTTATATAAACGAGACTTTTAGGAATGTAGAAAACACTTTCTAATTCTTTATTAATATAGATTTCTTTAATTTGACAAGTCAGAAAACCCTGTTTGTTTTCTCTAGCCATTTCATTCTTTTTTTTCTTTCAGTAATTTATTCATTTAGTGTCTGCTCTGTGCTGAGAGGACCCCATACTGGGTGCAGAAGACTAAAGATGAATAACATATAATCCATATGACTTCCCATGGCTGACAGTCTCATAATGACAACCTTATATTATGAGACACAATATTTTATAGAGGTATTGCTACAGTAATCTGTCAGTTCTCTTGAGAGATGTTCTTAAGAAAGTGTCACCCTAACTTGAGTAGTTCACAAATCTAGGTGGGGAGACAGAAGTAGAAGGTACAGCTTATGGAGGCAAATGGAGTAAAGCACATTTACAAGAGGATGTAGTTTCAGAAAAAAAAAATCCCAAAGAAGTGAATTTTGAATAGCATGTGTAGCACCCTTGGCAAAATAAAAATGTTTACATTTCTTGTAACACTTCTTCAGCTTCATATTAATAATTTCTGACAGATAATTAAACCTCTTTCATCTTTGTGTAGGTGGGAGAGTTATTTCATAAAAGTTAGAGCTTTGAATTCCATTTCTCAGATAGATTAAAGAATTAAGTGATTTAAGCACATTTTGCATCTTTTTTTTTCTAGTTTCAGGGTTCTCATTTTTCTAGTTGGTTGGAGGGAATTTTATATGTCTTCGTCAGACAAGTTTGTGTTATCTCTGGAGAAGCAGTGACATTTATGGGAAAGCCCTACACTGGTAACAAACATTTCTTAAGGCTTTATATTAGTTTGGTGGTAGATGTGATCAAGAGTCTAATAAAAATCAACTGAACATTGTGTTCAAATACCACTCGTTGATGATTCTACAATAGTGAGTGAGCAAAGGTCTAATTAGTCTGTTACACAATATCTGGAACCAAAGTCTCCATCCAGGATAATAGCATGTTTGTCTCATTGCATCTGAGCCTTCCCTTTCATCGACGCTTCTATATTGAATAATCATCTGATAATAAAATTAATAACTTTTCACTTTATTCTTTGGATGTAAAATAGTCATTTGTTCTTCAAAACACTTACCATCAAGAAAACAGGCTTGGAGGACTCTCTCTGTCCTTCAGTATGCACTTACTCTCTATAGATAGCAAGCCAATCACCTATATAGAATTTATTTTAATGTTTTATGTTTGTCGTTTCCATTCTGACTATAATAGAATTTTCACACCATGTTTCATTTTGCTCTCCACTTAACATCTCTCTAGCCCTCATGCATTACAAAATCTCTGCATTCAGCAGAGACATCAACATTCAACATTATTCCTCTCCAACATTTCCCAATTTTTCTGCCCTAATCAACAAAATATCAACGTGTCTACCAGATGTTTCTTCACTCATTCTAGGAGTAGGGGTGCCTAGAGTCACCCAGAAAAACTTGAGTCTATTATATTCTCTAAGGCAATGCTTTAATTTAAACCTTCTTTATTTTCTCTCTCTCTTTCTTTCTCTCTCTCTCGTTACTTAAATATCCTTCAATTCCCTCCGCTATCCATATTTTGCACTTCAGCCACAGTGCCTTTTGTTGAACTGAAAACCTGATCACACGTACCCCTTTCTTACTTGGATATTTCAATGGCTTCTCACTGCCTAGAGAATGAAGCCCAGACACCTTATCTGAAATATAAGCTCCATTATATGGTGTCTCTTGTACAACCTTTCATAGCTAGACCAGCCACTTCTGACCTGCTTCTGATCTCTGAAAGGGACACTTTTGCCTTGGAGTATCTGACTTTTCCTGTAGCAGGTGGTGCGCATTTCCCCTTCCCATCTCCCACTGTCCCATCTCCTGCATGTCTCCCCAGGGGCATGTTACCACCTCACACTTGCTTTGAAAGCACAGCCTTTGGAGACTGTCACCCTGGATTCCAGTCATGGCTCTGCCGCTTTCTAGGTCTGGACCTGGAATAAGTTATTCTTCCTCTTAATTTTAGTTTCTTCATCTGTGAAACAGGGTAAAATTAGTACTCGCCTCACTAGGTTGTTGTGAAAACTAAACAAACGCGTATAATGAATTTATCATGTGAGTATATAATAAATAATTATGATTAAATCTATTAACATCACATTTTATTTAGTGTTTTTGGTCAGCTTGAGGATAATAAAAGGCAAACCTATGGTGACAAAAGATCTTAAGTAGAAAAAAGCATTCCAAAGCCAAATATAAATGAATTAGGGATTATCAATTAATTAGAATAAATCATTTTCCGTTCTTTTTTGTTGATTAGGATAATTAACACATAGTTTTTGAAATTCAAGGTTAAAGTGAAATAGATTTAAAAGAATGAATACCTATATTGAGAAGAAGGAGTGGAATGTAAAAGAGGAAAGTCTGAGGATATGTGAGGTGGGACCTCCTTGCCCTTCCCAGCAGCCAGTGTTGGCATCCTCCTGGGGCCAAGGCTAAATTTCTGGGATCCTCTGAATTGCCCTGGAGGATTAGGAGCGAGTCACTATTCCACAATTTATTGATCAAATCAACACCCTATTAAGAGTAAAAGGGAGCCAGTCATTTCCATAGCCCTGATTTGTTCAGGACAATAGCAGAAACAGGGACTGTTGATGTCAAATCAGGCATTTTGGTTGCCCTTAAGTTAGAGTGAGGAGAGACAGTGAATCAAGGGATATATAGATTTATTACAAATGATTGCTCTCCCTTCTCTTTTGTGTGTGTGTGTCCTTCATTCTTTCTATTTCTTTTTCTTGCATATCTATGACTTTCTTCTATCTTAACAAGTTTAAGTGTATGTATAGTGCTCAGAAGACCAATGCAATAATTAAAATTCTTATATAAGCAACAGAAACTCCCTTTTATTAAAGTGTCACTATGTTGTAAACTACATTATAATAACGTCATCTGGTAAGATTGCAGTGTTTATGAAGTCTCTGCATATTGAGATTATTATTATTATTATTTGCAATAATGCACACTGCTTTACATTCCAAGTAAGCACTTACTATCTGTAGATACATCTGCATAAACGGTGGGTCTGAACATGATTTATCTCTGTTGCTTTGGAACTTTTCAATTTGAGGCCTATTGTGAGAGTTGAACCATAAGTATAACTTTGTTTTCTCTTTATGATATCTATCCATGTGGTTTAATAATTCATTCATTCAATAAACATTTAATAACTGTCTTTGCTATACGCTAAGCACTGTTAGAGTTTATGTGGGACAGAAAGGTAAATAAGATGTGGTCTTATGCTCAAAGAACTCGCCATCTGCCAAAATTATTTTCTATGTTAAGAATATCTCCCTTTGTTTTTAATAACAATCAAAGTTTAATGTTTACACTTAGTAGGACTACTATGATCAGCAATAGTATACTTATGTCATTGTTTAACTATCTACTCAAATGAAATCTAAACATTTATTTCTCCTCACTTCTACCCCTCATCACATCCGGGGCATCTTTTCTATGAAGCTGAGTCATCCAATGGTGGCTATTCCTGAACATGAAACTCTTGATTCCAAACAGGTAAATGGAAGGTACAGCTGGAGATCCTGTTATCCATTTCCATGTGATATTAGGTCATAGAAATAAACCAATCCATATATATATATATATATATGAATAAAGTTGTGTTTTGTTTTTGTAAAGAAAGAATTAATTGGCCCACTCTGTGTTGTTCAGAAGAATCTGATAGTTAAATAAGTAAATTTTTGTTGCTTCTTAATGTGGAAGGTGGTATTAGAGGTTCACACGTGTGTTGCACCTGGATCACAAACTTAACTCCTTCTGTTCTGTTTTGTCTTTGTGATTTCCTCTTTGGATTCACTGTGAAACCACTGTTGTTATCTCTAGAGGGTCAGTGGATGTCCCATAATACTTAGGGTATGTTTCTTGAATCAGAGGTCTCAGGATCTCACCGTATCTCAGTTTCTCAATTTTGCATTTGGCAGGTAGCATACAGGCAAAAGCATGCCCGCTCAAACATAGCCTCTAAATTTCATGCAAATGTTTAGCCACTGTCACATTTTGAGCTAACTACTATACCAGAGGAACAGGAAAAAGAATCTGTAAAGAAATTTTTAATTTTGTGTTAATCAAGAGCAAGAATAATTGAACAATGTTTTTTTGTTTTTTCCTACCTCTTCTCAGGCAAAGTAGCAAGTATAAAATGAAGTGATTTCTTACCTTTAAGAAAGGAATAAGTATGCTCACTCAATCATTTCAGATACCTTCATAAAGGAGACATGCTCAGTTTTGCAGCCTCGAAGTTTAGGAAAAAAACAAACAAACAACAAAACATAGTACAAAAGAAGTAGAAATAATAAATTCTAAATAAAATCTGAATATTTTCCCCAAAACATCTTTTCCACAATTTAGGACATATCATCTACTTTTCATAAACTGAAATCTCTATTTCTGCAAGTTTTAAAACCTTTATCATACAAGTCCAACGTGCCTCTTTGCTATAACGTTAATCATTAAAATATAAAAGGCATGTTATAAATAGAGGTAGATTCATATCCTTGATCATGTCTCTGAGTTTAAAAAAAAATAGGATTATTGGTTCACTGAGTGTGAACATATGGAAGACTGAAAGCTGTAGCAGTTCACCCTACCAGGAGCCTGTTTTCATGTACACTTGTCTTATTGAGATTTATTATAATTGCCAATTTATTGAGAGTTTACTATATGTTAAAAAGTGTTATGCACTTTATATATATTATTTTACTTAATCTTCACAAAACATTGTAAGTTGAGTCCTTTCATTATTTCCATCTCAAAGATGAGGAAACTGAGGCTGAGGGAAATCAGTGTATTGCCTAAAGCCAAATAGCTGGAAAGTGTCCCCACAGTCAGGAATCCAGACCAGACTACCTGGAGCCTGTGCTCTTAAGCACCCTGCTATACCCTATCTAGCTCTCTGTCTTCATCTAAATCTCTATCTATACCCCACTCTCCTCCCTGGTCTACTGACCTCTAATCGCAGGCTGTAGTATTCCCCTTTAAGATCATCTTTGAAAACATTTCTAATTTAAAAGGGGAAATTATCTTTCATTTTAATTTGTGTTTTAAAAATTCTGTATTTTCTATTATTTTTTTCTATTTTGCTTTTGCATTACGTTACTCGTTTATCTACTCGTATGGTAATATTTTTCTTATTGAGTTGTAAACTCCCTTTATATATTCAGAATATTAACTCTTTGTCAAATGTGCTAGCTCTTTCAGTGTGATGGTGGCAAATTGTGTAATACAATTTGAAAAACAGGACAAATACATATGTCCAAAAATAAGAGAATGGTTGAATAAATTTTGCAAGTTTTGGGTGAATATATAACAACCAAATGTTCTCTTTCTTTCAAATGTAATTTTGGCTCAAGTTCACATAGACTATGTCTACACATTAAGAACGTTTCTACACAATAATAGAATATCAGTTGGTTATTTAAATAACAAAAGCATGCAGTTCAGACAATAAACACTGAATTAAGATCGTCTCAGGCCAGCATGGTTAAGCGGTGGTTAAGCGCTGGCTTGGGATGCCATCGGCCCTGATTCGGTTACCACGTATGAGGGCCAGTGACACTGCCCTCAAAAAAAAAAAAAAAGAACTGAATGTTAGGTAATAGTGAAAGACTATGTTGCAAAAGGAGCAGGATAGACCCAGTACTGTAATATTTGTGAATTTTTTGCACCAATTATCACAACCTTAGAGGCAAAGCAAAATTAAGCTAGTGAATAAGATTGCCAAAAAATGATTTCAGCCTCATGTTTGGAATATGAAAAACACCATAAAAGAAACTTAAGTTTGGAGATTAGCAATTGTGAGAAAGAGTGAGTTACTGTTAATATTTTAAAAATTATAAATAATTAAGCAAAAGGACATTTTCTGCTTCTACTGTGCTGTGCTTTACTTCTTAATAACATTGGCATATTTTGGAGCAATTTAACAAATTTTATTATTCCTTATGATATGTGATCAAACTGTAATATTGACCTGTATATTTTCCCCAAACCTTCTCTTTATTATTTATTTATCTGCAAAGCACCAACCCAGAAAACTATCTGTTTTTATAGTTTATCTGTTTTTATATAGCAATTCTGGTCTTATGACTATAGGGCCTAAGGAGTAAAACATTGCAGTTACCAACTCAGTCAAATAAATGATTATGGAAGGTTAGCCTTGATCGAATCTCAGAGTTTACCTCCTTGTGATTCTGTCATTTCCTAAAGACTGCAATCTGTCTTTCTTAATACCAGATTCCCATTTCTTGCATTTGATTATGCTATTTGTAGATACTAGTTGTTTAAAATTAGCTTAGTAATTTATTTAAAAACAAACTTATTCGATTTGTTCATTGTTTTTATAAGTCACATATTTTATACAGCTCATGTAAGAGAAGTAACTCAAAACAACAATTCTACTTATCATCTAGTTCAGTGGTTCTCAACTCTGGCTGAACATTAGAATCTTGAGATTTTTTAAAGAGCTCCAGGAGCAGGGTTCCACTCCAGGCAAATTAAATCAAGAATCTCTTGACGTGGGCAAAGACACTGCTGTTTTAAAATCTCCCTGAGTGATTCAAATGTGCAAAATCTGAGATCCTCAAATTCTAGCTCCTTCATTGGCAGTCTAAGAAAGCTGGTCACATGTTATTCAATCTTGGAAACAAAAATTTGAAAGTAACAGCAGGTGAACCATAATAAATTTAGTTTCAGGGAATGTTTTGAATTAATAAAACTTTGGGTCTCATATTTCTGTCTAATGTCATAAACGTTTAACATGTGCTCTAACCTGGGGTAGAATAATTTTGAGAGATCTGTTCTATGTTGTTGAGATTCACTGTAATTTTTTGTTTTGTAAAACTTAATTTGCTTGTGGGTTTTGTTTTGTTTTGTTTTTCCTTCATACAAGGTTTGGAAAATTGGCTAGGGCCAGGCATAGCATTTGGTGCTATTTGTTCTGGGGCTAGTAAATTTCAAATACTGTTTTATTTAGCATTTTATATAGCATTTAAAAAAAATACTTGGCCATTGATGGACCCCCATACAGGCAAATTAGATCCCTAAATAATTGATTTGACCATTGTGGTCAGCTAGCTGATCAATTTTCAGAGTTCACTTTCATGGTTTTCAATTATTCGCTCAAATGTAGTAATCTCCAAGAAGGTGTATATGTAACACTTTATAATTTCGAGCCAACTTCCTGCCTGAGATAAATGATTTCTTTTTCTTTTTTTTCTTTTTTTTCTTTTAAAGATTTTTATTGGGGAATTGGGGGAGGGGAACAGCATTGGGGAATCGGGGAAGGGGAACAGACAAGTTGCTGTCTTTTTTTTGTTCTTCACTCTAGTTGTGGAGGATGTTGCTTCACTGGCCCATGTTGTCATCGTCATTGTGCTCTTCCCGGATGAGGCAGATAGGTCGCCAGCCTCTGGATGGTCGCTCACCGCAGCTATTGGCAGCTCACGCTGGCTGCCAGCCACTCACTGTAGCCTTTGGCAGCCCACTGCAGCAGGGGCTGCAGCCTACACCATCACCGGGGCTCGCAGCCCACCTCCAGGTGGAGCTGTTGTTAGCTGTAGAGGGCAGTGTCACTGGCCCTCATATGTGGGATCCAAACCGGGGCTGCTGGCATCCCAAAACCAACTCTTAACCAATGCGCTACTCGGCCAGCCCTGAGATAAATGATTTCTGAGTAGAGTTACTTAGAAAAAATTAAATTCCAGTAGCAATAATTATTTCTGATTGTATTCATCATGTCTTGTGAATTCAGCAACTCTTTGATCCACAACCACTTTATATTCCGTTCCTCTTTCTATAGGTTTATTAGGAAAGCCATACTGGGGAGTGAGATACAAACAAACCCCCCATGCTTCACATCACATGCTACATGTGGACCTAGGCCTATTTTATTTTTAACTTGAGGGTCAATTGATTTCCAAAAACATGATTAGATGCATTTGATTCTGACCTTTCAGATCTCTTTTTATTAACACAATTTGAGAGCTAATCATTCACTAGCTGCCCATAAAACATATAGCTGGCAAATTCTTCTCCTGTTTTCTTACTCTTTCTCTTCGCAGATTTTTGATAAACATTTAAGGGATAGAAAGATAACAATTCTGCTGGCAAGCAAGGTGACTAAGACTGATTTACTGCTTAGCATATATAAGCTTTTTGTGTTCATTTTATTTTGAATTCCAGAACCTCCATTGATGTCTAAAGTTCTAATTTTATGGGACAAGCATCCCATTCCTCTATCTTTATTCTCCAGATGAGAACATAGACAAGAGAAAATAAGTGGCTTGTTCTTGGAAGGCATTCTCATTTTCTCGTTTGATTCAAGGGTAAAAATGAAATTATTGAGAAAAATAGGCTCACTCTATTCCCTTCAGGCAATTTCTCATAAATATTATTTCTCAAAATCAAGCTTTAATAAATCTCAGCTTGAGTTTTATCAACCTTGAGACTTCAAGGTTGGAATTTCAGGCAAGAACTTAGAATCTGGACATTGCTAACTGCTAATTGAAAGAAGATTCATATGCTTTGATAGATAATTGGCCAGAGGGCCAGGGTAAATTTGTCTTATGAAGACACATAATATGAGCACATGAATGGATAGCCATCTTGCCCAGGCATGCAGGTAGGCAAATAAATAATAAAAGGAAAGACATCCTACATCCAGATTTGGCAGCAGTGAACCCCATCAAAATGACTTTTCTGTGTTGTAAACCTCAGCCTGTATTTGGGGAATATAATTTAAAAAATCAAATCAAATCATTGTGCTAACCCAGAAGTCCTCAAATTCAGTAGAGAAAGAAAATCATTTTATTACTGAATAAACATTGAACCAGAATGTGATATGCATTACAATCACTAAGAGATTACAAAATCAGGAAGAAATCCTACCCTTCATATAGCCAAGCAGATACAACCCATATATAAATGTTCTCAAGATAAACAATAATTCAATTCATCCTCAACTAAGATGACTCCACAGTACCATTTTTTACACATAGTTTATCCTAAATCACCTGGTAATGGAGGTGACCACCTGTGTCAGTTAACTGGCTTTACACAAAGGAAACATAAACTTCTCACATCTTTATGACAGGAGGTCGTTTTACAACTGGGAGTCAGGTATCAACCAAAGTTAGGTTTCTTAACCTTTCCTCAGAAACTAGAGATAGGGGTGCTCTCTCACTTGGATGTTTACTTAGTTCTCAAGTCCTTGAGGAGGACTTTTCAGGGCCTTAAAGCTAACAAAATGCCCATCAAGTTTTCAGAAGGACTTTATATACACTTCAAAGAACAGAGAATGTCCTTATAGTGACAAGTTTTCTAAAGTAAAAGTTCTAAGAAAGGAGGGTGGAAAATCTCTTCCCTTATTTTCAATAGGAGAATTAAGCCACTTCTTTTTTCTTTCTTTTTTTTTTTTTTTGAGGGCAGTGTCACCGGCACTCACACATGGTACCTGAACTGGGCCGCTGGCCTCCTAAGCCAGCGCTTAACCACCGCGCCACTCGGCTGGCCCAAGCCTCTTATTTTTAAGTTTCCTTTTGTCCCTATACTTGGTTGACAAGGGCATAACTAAATCTGAGAGAGTCTTACTCTGAAGTAGCCAATAAAAAGAAAGAAGTCTCACGTAGTTTTCTTTACTAGGGACTCAGTTGAATCTAATATAGGAGAGGTGGGGTGTTGATGATTTGGGGGCCTCTCCTAAGTCATCTGGGTAGATTAATGTTGGCTTTTGTATTGTAGTCCGTCATGGTAAAGCTGAACAGAAGTCAGGAACTAGAAGGACTTTCATTCTTCTGTGTGCTGGTTTTTCAAGATAAACAAACAGAATAAGATCCAGGTTCATAACTATCTGGAGTGCAGGTCATCCAGTTATTAAATGTTTTTGACCCCAGATTGAATGTTGTGCTCTTTAGAGTCCATTGCACCTGTATTCTCTATCTATCAGGCTATCTTTGTAGGACCTTAGTTACTGAACTTTATGTAGCTTCTGGTTTATGGATAATTAATTCTGATACTAGATCTTGTGTTTTGACACCAAAGTTACTGGTTATGTAAATGTCCAAAATACATTTAAAATCTTTCAGGAAAACAAACAAAAAAAGAATATGCAACAATTTATAATATTACAATACATATTTTTCTGGAAATTACTTTTATTTCTGCATACTTGACATCTGGTCTCATATTTACAAGAACACATGTAAATCATTTTGCTTTCATTTGGCAGAGAGAAGTATGTATGGATGGTTTTGTTTTGAAAGGGAATGAAAAATCTGTGTACACAGCACATTCTTTAATAAAAATGCTTTCCATGACATTGGCTTAAACTTTTACAGCACTGTATTACTTATTACCCAAAGTAAACTCTAAATAAAAATAGTTTTGGAATTTGACTCCCTTCAAAATTATGATTTTCTAAATGTCAGGCTTTTTCTTTCTTTTTTTTTTAATGTCTTCTTATATCCAAAATAAGTATGTTGTTCAGCTGATAATATGATAAAATACTGAGCCTTAACCGCCAGGGTGCTAGTCTGACAAAAAGGATTTTATTAATGATTTTCATCTTCCTTAAATGTCATCCTTTGTTTTTTCTCAAGTTGTTTAGCTCTTTATTTATACTGAGATTGGCAAAGGAACATTAAAAACTTCACAGAATGTCTATAATCACAACTCTACCTGTCAAAGCATAATGCATCATTTCAAGCACAGCTGCTAAGCTGTGGTGCCAAATATTCCTTTGATCTGCCAGTGTGCTCTGGAGGGCTGGGAAATAGTGCTGAGTTTGCCAGCATGGTGTCAGAGGACCAACTACCTATTCCTCTTCTATATGATTTAAACATTCATATAATTATAAAATCTCATATTTGAAAGGAAATCTAGAGTGTCCAGTATTTTATTTAATATTATAATACTGTCTACAAGTATTTCTTTATTTATCTTCTGTTTTAAGTCTCTGGTAACAAGCCAGACAAGATATATGGTTCAGCATGGCTAGAATAAACTAATGACTAAAAGAACAACCAAAAGAAATACAAAGCCTTGGAAAGCTAGGATTTAGTTTCATATATGGTGGTCATAAGTATGATATTTAATCTTTCTGAGCCTCAATATCATTCTCTCTAAAATGAGATTAAAGGATTATGGGGAAGATCTGCATTAATGCATTTGAAGTGTTTAGCATATAAAATGCATAGCACTCAATAAGTGTTAGTTATATCATGATGAGTTCTTTCAATCTCTTCTACTATTAACTACCAAATGTTGGGACTTTCAGGAAAATCCAAATAAATTATAGTTTTATTGGTTAGGTAGAAAAGGAGGAGATTATAATTTAGTCATTTCCTCCATTCATTCTAAAGCTTCAGAGGATCCCAGATGATGAAAGGTACAAATCACTGACATCATGACTGCTGATTTTCTATGGCCAGAACAAATCAGTGCAGTAATGGAGCTACACCCCATGTTTTAGCAGGTCTTTCTCTAACTCCTCCTAGTCTAACAAATGCAGTTTTTCCTACATGGTGCAGAATGAATCCATGTTGCCCCATCCTGCTTCGTCACTCAGCCATGCCAGACCTAGGTTTCCTGCCTGCTTTATTTAATCCTTGCACGTAGCCTGTGTTCCTCTTGAGGCAAGCTCTAAGCCACTGCCATTTTGGAACACTGCTTCTTCACACTATGATCCAGGCCAAGGCATAGCAGGGAGTTTCCTACAGAACATCAACTGACCTCTTGTATTTGCCACCATCTGTTTAGGAATGTTCCATTGTCAGCCATGAGTTGGCACCTGGAAATATAAAGTTAAGGTCATTTCTTTCCATTGGTGTCATTTTGTCATGTTATCAGAGTCATGTTTTAGAACTAAATTTCTCTTTTGGCATCATCTCTGATGCTTTCTTTTATAATTTTGGTCTTAAAATCTATGTTCTGCTAATACCCATCTCCACTTAGTTATGTTTATCTTATCTGTTCCAGACAGTCAAACCCTATCACATAGAAACACACAGAGATTGGATGGACAAATACATTATTAAAATCACTCCCTGACTACATAACTACATTATAAAGCCAACTGAATCAATATATGAAAAAAAGGCAAGAGGTTCATCTCCTGTCTGTCTTTTGTAATGTTCCATTTTGCAAAAGCCGGAGCTTAATTCAATCCCAGTTTGCTTTACCTCCTTGTTTTAGAGTTTACATTTCAGGGAATGAGGCAGACAATGCTATAAGATAAGGAAG